>CAXAJV010001290.1:378200-2778200 GCA_963969225.1 Xylocopa violacea | reverse complement strand
ATATACATCAATAACGCAATATAACCTAACCTAATCCAACCTAACCTTTCGGCGCTATTATTTGACAACATTCCTGGCATGTTGGCCTCTACATCTCCGTGGGGCCTTTATATACATTAATAACGTAATATAACCTAACCTAACACAACCCAACCTCTCGGTACTAATATTTGACAACATTCCTGGCGAGTTGGCCTCTACGTCTCCGTGGGACCTTCATATACATCAATAACGCAATATAACCTAACCTAATCCAACCTAACCTTTCGGCGCTATTATTTGACAACATTCCTGGCTTGTTGGCCTCTACGTCTCCGTAGGACTTTTATATACATCAATAACTTAATATAACCTAACCTAATCCAACCTAACCTTTCGGCGCTATTATTTGACAACATTCCTGGCTTGTTGGCCTCTACGTCTCCGTAGGACTTTTATATACATCAATAACTTAATATAACCTAACCTAATCCAACCTAACCTTTCGGCGCTATTATTTGACAACATTCCTGGCTTGTTGGCCTCTACGTCTCCGTAGGACTTTTATATACATCAATAACGTAATATAACCTAACCTAACCCAACCTAACCTTTCGGCGCTATTATTTGACAACATTCCTGGCGAGTTGGCCTCTACGTCTCCGTGGGACCTTCATATACATCAATAACGTAATATAACCTAACCTAACCCAACCTAACCTTTCGGCGCTATTATTTGACCACATTCCTGGCTTGTTGGCCTCTACGTCTCCGTGGGACATTCATATCCATCAATAACGTAATTTAACCTAAAATAACCCAACGTAACATCTCGGCTGTAATATTTCACAACATTCCTGGCTTGTTGGCCTCTATGTTTCCGTGGGACCTTTATATACATCAATAACGTAATATAACCTAACCTAACCCAACCTAACATCTCGGCGGTAATATTTGACAACATTCCTGGCGAGTTGGCCTCTACGTCTCCGTGAGACCTTCATATCCATCAATAACGTAATATAACCTTCTATAACCCAACCTAACCTCTGGGCGCTATTATTTGACAACATTCCTGTTGAGTTGGCCTCTACGTCTCCGAGGGACTTTTATATACATCAATAGCGTAATATAACTTAACCTACCCCAAACTAACATCTCGGTACTAATATTTGACAAGATTCCTGGCGAGTTGGACTCTACGTCTCCGTGGGACCTTCATGTACATCAATAACGTAAAATAACCTAACCTAAGCCAACCTAACATTTCGGCGGTAATATTTGACAACATTCCTGGCACGTTGGCCTCTACATCTCCGTGGGGCCTTTATATACATTAATAACGTAGTATAACCTAACCTAACACAACCCAACCTCTCGGTACTAATATTCGACAACATTCCTGGCGAGTTGGCCTCTACGTCTCCGTGGGACCTTCATATACATCAATAACGCAATATAACCTAACCTAATCCAACCTAACCTTTCGGCGCTATTATTTGACAACATTCCTGGCATGTTGGCCTCTACATCTCCGTGGGGCCTTTATATACATTAATAACGTAATATAACCTAACCTAACACAACCCAACCTCTCGGTACTAATATTTGACAACATTCCTGGCGAGTTGGCCTCTACGTCTCCGTGGGACCTTCATATACATCAATAACGCAATATAACCTAACCTAATCCAACCTAACCTTTCGGCGCTATTATTTGACAACATTCCTGGCTTGTTGGCCTCTACGTCTCCGTAGGACTTTTATATACATCAATAACTTAATATAACCTAACCTAATCCAACCTAACCTTTCGGCGCTATTATTTGACAACATTCCTGGCTTGTTGGCCTCTACGTCTCCGTAGGACTTTTATATACATCAATAACGTAATATAACCTAACCTAACCCAACCTAACCTTTCGGCGCTATTATTTGACAACATTCCTGGCTTGTTGGCCTCTACGTCTCCGTAGGACTTTTATATACATCAATAACGTAATATAACCTAACCTAACCCAACCTAACCTTTCGGCGCTATTATTTGACAACATTCCTGGCGAGTTGGCCTCTACGTCTCCGTGGGACCTTCATATACATCAATAACGTAATATAACCTAACCTAACCCAACCTAACCTTTCGGCGCTCTTATTTGACCACATTCCTGGCTTGTTGGCCTCTACGTCTCCGTGGGACATTCATATCCATCAATAACGTAATTTAACCTAAAATAACCCAACGTAACATCTCGGCTGTAATATTTCACAACATTCCTGGCTTGTTGGCCTCTATGTTTCCGTGGGACCTTTATATACATCAATAACGTAATATAACCTAACCTAACCCAACCTAACATCTCGGCGGTAATATTTGACAACATTCCTGGCGAGTTGGCCTCTACGTCTCCGTGAGACCTTCATATCCATCAATAACGTAATATAACCTTCTATAGCCCAACCTAACCTCTGGGCGCTATTATTTGACAACATTCCTGTTGAGTTGGCCTCTACGTCTCCGAGGGACTTTTATATACATCAATAGCGTAATATAACTTAACCTACCCCAAACTAACATCTCGGTACTAATATTTGACAAGATTCCTGGCGAGTTGGACTCTACGTCTCCGTGGGACCTTCATGTACATCAATAACGTAAAATAACCTAACCTAAGCCAACCTAACATTTCGGCGGTAATATTTGACAACATTCCTGGCACGTTGGCCTCTACATCTCCGTGGGGCCTTTATATACATTAATAACGTAATATAACCTAACCTAACACAACCCAACCTCTCGGTACTAATATTCGACAACATTCCTGGCGAGTTGGCCTCTACGTCTCCGTGGGACCTTCATATACATCAATAACCCAATATAACCTAACCTAATCCAACCTAACCTTTCGGCGCTATTATTTGACAACATTCCTGGCGTGTTGGCCTCTATATCTCCGTGGGGCCTTTATATACATTAATAACGTAATATAACCTAACCTAACACAACCCAACCTCTCGGTACTAATATTTGACAACATTCCTGGCGAGTTGGCCTCTACGTCTCCGTGGGACCTTCATATACATCAATAACGCAATATAACCTAACCTAATCCAACCTAACCTTTCGGCGCTATTATTTGACAACATTCCTGGCTTGTTGGCCTCTACGTCTCCGTAGGACTTTTATATACATCAATAACTTAATATAACCTAACCTAATCCAACCTAACCTTTCGGCGCTATTATTTGACAACATTCCTGGCTTGTTGGCTTCTACGTCTCCGTAGGACTTTTATATACATCAATAACGTAATATAACCTAACCTAACCCAACCTAACCTTTCGGCGCTATTATTTGACAACATTCCTGGCGAGTTGGCCTCTACGTCTCCGTGGGACCTTCATATACATCAATAACGTAATATAACCTAACCTAACCCAACCCAAACTCTCGGTACTAATATTTGACAACATTCCTGGCGAGTTGGACTCTACGTCTCCGTGGGAATTTTATATATATCAATAGCGTAATATAACCTAACCTAAGCCAACCTAACATTTCGGCGGTAATATTTGACAACATTCCTGGCGAGTTAGCCTCTACGTCTCCGTGGGACCTTCATATACATCAATAACGTAATATAACCTAACCTAACCCAACCCAACCTCTCGGTACTAATATTTGACAACATTCCTGGCGTGTTTGCCTCTACGTCTCCGTGGGACCTTCATATACATCAATAACGCAATATAACCTAACCTAACCCAACCTAACCTTTCGGCGCTATTATTTGACCACATTCCTGGCTTGTTGGCCTCTACGTCTCCGTGGGACATTCATATCCATCAATAACGTAATTTAACCTAAAATAACCCAACGTAACATCTCGGCTGTAATATTTCACAACATTCCTGGCTTGTTGGCCTCTATGTTTCCGTGGGACCTTTATATACATCAATAACGTAATATAACCTAACCTAACCCAACCTAACATCTCGGCGGTAATATTTGACAACATTCCTGGCGAGTTGGCCTCTACGTCTCCGTGAGACCTTCATATCCATCAATAACGTAATATAACCTTCTATAACCCAACCTAACCTCTGGGCGCTATTATTTGACAACATTCCTGTTGAGTTGGCCTCTACGTCTCCGAGGGACTTTTATATACATCAATAGCGTAATATAACTTAACCTACCCCAAACTAACATCTCGGTACTAATATTTGACAAGATGCCTGGCGAGTTGGACTCTACGTCTCCGTGGGACCTTCATGTACATCAATAACGTAAAATAACCTAACCTAAGCCAACCTAACATTTCGGCGGGAATATTTGACAACATTCCTGGCATGTTGGCCTCTACGTCTCCGTAGGACTTTTATATACATCAATAACGTAATATAACCTAACCTAACCCAACCTAACCTTTCGGCGCTATTATTTGACAACATTCCTGGCGAGTTGGCCTCTACGTCTCCGTGGGACCTTCATATACATCAATAAAGTAATATAACCTAACCTAACCCAACCCAAACTCTCGGTACTAATATTTGACAACATTCCTGGCGAGTTGGACTCTACGTCTCCGTGGGAATTTTATATATATCAATAGCGTAATATAACCTAACCTAAGCCAACCTAACATTTCGGCGGTAATATTTGACAACATTCCTGGCGAGTTGGCCTCTACGTCTCCGTGGGACCTTCATATACATCAATAACGTAATATAACCTAACCTAACCCAACCCAACCTCTCGGTACTAATATTTGACAACATTCCTGGCGTGTTTGCCTCTACGTCTCCGTGGGACCTTCATATACATCAATAACGCAATATAACCTAACCTAACCCAACCTAACCTTTCGGCGCTATTATTTGACCACATTCCTGGCGAGTTGGACTCTACGTCTCCGTGGGACTTTTATATACATCAATAGCGTAATATAACCTAACCTAACCCAACCTAAGATCTCGGCGATATTATTTGACAACATTCCTGTCGAGTTGGCCACTACGTCTCCGTGGGACTTTTATATACATCAATAGCGTAATATAACCTAACCTAACACAACCTAACATCTCGGTACTGATATTTGACAACATTCCTGGCGTATTGGCCTCTACGTCTCCGTGAGACTTTCATATCAATCAATAAAGTAATATAACCTTATATAAACCAACCTAACCTCTCGGCGCTATTATTTGACAACATTCCTGGCGAGTTGGCCTCTACGTGTCCGTGGGACTTTTATATACATCAATAACGTAATATAAGCTAACCTAACCCAACCTAACCTTTCGGCGCTATTATTTGACAACATTCCTGGCGAGTTGGCCTCTACGTCTCCGTGGGACCTTCATATACATCAATAACCTAATATAACCTAACCTAACCCAACCCAAACTCTCGGTACTAATATTTGACAACATTCCTGGCGAGTTGGCCTCTACGTCTCCGTGGGACCTTCATATACATCAATAACGTAATATAACCTAACCTAACCCAACCTAACCTTTCGGCGCTATTATTTGACCACATTCCTGGCTTGTTGGCCTCTACGTCTCCGTGGGACCTTCATATACATCAATAACGTAATATAACCTAACCTAACCCAACCCAAACTCTCGGTACTAATATTTGACAACATTCCTGGCGAGTTGGACTCTACGTCTCCGTGGGAATTTTATATATATCAATAGCGTAATATAACCTAACCTAAGCCAACCTAACATTTCGGCGGTAATATTTGACAACATTCCTGGCAAGTTGGCCTCTACGTCTCCGTGGGACCTTCATATACATTAATAACGTAATATAACCTAACCTAACCCAACCCAACCTCTCGGTACTAATATTTGACAACATTCCTGGCGTGTTTGCCTCTACGTCTCCGTGGGACCTTCATATACATCAATAACGCAATATAACCTAACCTAACCCAACCTAACCTTTCGGCGCTATTATTTGACCACATTCCTGGCTTGTTGGCATCTACGTCTCCGTGGGACTTTTATATACATCAATAGCGTAATATAACCTGACCTAACCCAACCTAAGATCTCGACGATATTATTTGACAACATTCCTGTCGAGTTGGCCACTACGTCTCCGTGGGACTTTTATATACATCAATAGCGTAATATAACCTAACCTAACACAACCTAACATCTCGGTACTAATATTTGACAACATTCCTGGCGTATTGGCCTCTACGTCTCCGTAAGACTTTCATATCAATCAATAACGTAATATAACCTTATATAAACCAACCTAACCTCTCGGCGCTATTATTTGACAACATTCCTGGCGAGTTGGCCTCTACGTCTCCGTGGGACGTTCATATACATCAATAAAGTAATATAACCTAACCTAACCCAACCCAAACTCTCGGTACTATTATTTGACAACATTCCTGGCGAGTTGGACTCTACGTCTCCGTGGGAATTTTATATATATCAATAGCGTAATATAACCTAACCTAAGCCCACCTAACATTTCGGCGGTAATATTTGACAACATTCCTGGCGAGTTGGCCTCTACGTCTCCGTGGGACCTTCATATACATCAATAACGTAATATAACCTAACCTAACCCAACCCAACCTCTCGGTACTAATATTTGACAACATTCCTGGCGTGTTTGCCTCTACGTCTCCGTGGGACCTTCATATACATCAATAACGCAATATAACCTAACCTAACCCAACCTAACCTTTCGGCGCTATTATTTGACCACATTCCTGGCTTGTTGGCCTCTACGTCTCCGTGGGACATTCATATCCATCAATAACGTAATTTAACCTAAAATAACCCAACGTAACATCTCGGCTGTAATATTTCACAACATTCCTGGCTTGTTGGCCTCTATGTTTCCGTGGGACCTTTATATACATCAATAACGTAATATAACCTAACCTAACCCAACCTAACATCTCGGCGGTAATATTTGACAACATTCCTGGCGAGTTGGCCTCTACGTCTCCGTGAGACCTTCATATCCATCAATAACGTAATATAACCTTCTATAACCCAACCTAACCTCTGGGCGCTATTATTTGACAACATTCCTGTTGAGTTGGCCTCTACGTCTCCGAGGGACTTTTATATACATCAATAGCGTAATATAACTTAACCTACCCCAAACTAACATCTCGGTACTAATATTTGACAAGATGCCTGGCGAGTTGGACTCTACGTCTCCGTGGGACCTTCATGTACATCAATAACGTAAAATAACCTAACCTAAGCCAACCTAACATTTCGGCGGGAATATTTGACAACATTCCTGGCATGTTGGCCTCTACGTCTCCGTAGGACTTTTATATACATCAATAACGTAATATAACCTAACCTAACCCAACCTAACCTTTCGGCGCTATTATTTGACAACATTCCTGGCGAGTTGGCCTCTACGTCTCCGTGGGACCTTCATATACATCAATAAAGTAATATAACCTAACCTAACCCAACCCAAACTCTCGGTACTAATATTTGACAACATTCCTGGCGAGTTGGACTCTACGTCTCCGTGGGAATTTTATATATATCAATAGCGTAATATAACCTAACCTAAGCCAACCTAACATTTCGGCGGTAATATTTGACAACATTCCTGGCGAGTTGGCCTCTACGTCTCCGTGGGACCTTCATATACATCAATAACGTAATATAACCTAACCTAACCCAACCCAACCTCTCGGTACTAATATTTGACAACATTCCTGGCGTGTTTGCCTCTACGTCTCCGTGGGACCTTCATATACATCAATAACGCAATATAACCTAACCTAACCCAACCTAACCTTTCGGCGCTATTATTTGACCACATTCCTGGCGAGTTGGACTCTACGTCTCCGTGGGACTTTTATATACATCAATAGCGTAATATAACCTAACCTAACCCAACCTAAGATCTCGGCGATATTATTTGACAACATTCCTGTCGAGTTGGCCACTACGTCTCCGTGGGACTTTTATATACATCAATAGCGTAATATAACCTAACCTAACACAACCTAACATCTCGGTACTGATATTTGACAACATTCCTGGCGTATTGGCCTCTACGTCTCCGTGAGACTTTCATATCAATCAATAAAGTAATATAACCTTATATAAACCAACCTAACCTCTCGGCGCTATTATTTGACAACATTCCTGGCGAGTTGGCCTCTACGTGTCCGTGGGACTTTTATATACATCAATAACGTAATATAAGCTAACCTAACCCAACCTAACCTTTCGGCGCTATTATTTGACAACATTCCTGGCGAGTTGGCCTCTACGTCTCCGTGGGACCTTCATATACATCAATAACCTAATATAACCTAACCTAACCCAACCCAAACTCTCGGTACTAATATTTGACAACATTCCTGGCGAGTTGGCCTCTACGTCTCCGTGGGACCTTCATATACATCAATAACGTAATATAACCTAACCTAACCCAACCTAACCTTTCGGCGCTATTATTTGACCACATTCCTGGCTTGTTGGCCTCTACGTCTCCGTGGGACCTTCATATACATCAATAACGTAATATAACCTAACCTAACCCAACCCAAACTCTCGGTACTAATATTTGACAACATTCCTGGCGAGTTGGACTCTACGTCTCCGTGGGAATTTTATATATATCAATAGCGTAATATAACCTAACCTAAGCCAACCTAACATTTCGGCGGTAATATTTGACAACATTCCTGGCAAGTTGGCCTCTACGTCTCCGTGGGACCTTCATATACATTAATAACGTAATATAACCTAACCTAACCCAACCCAACCTCTCGGTACTAATATTTGACAACATTCCTGGCGTGTTTGCCTCTACGTCTCCGTGGGACCTTCATATACATCAATAACGCAATATAACCTAACCTAACCCAACCTAACCTTTCGGCGCTATTATTTGACCACATTCCTGGCTTGTTGGCATCTACGTCTCCGTGGGACTTTTATATACATCAATAGCGTAATATAACCTGACCTAACCCAACCTAAGATCTCGACGATATTATTTGACAACATTCCTGTCGAGTTGGCCACTACGTCTCCGTGGGACTTTTATATACATCAATAGCGTAATATAACCTAACCTAACACAACCTAACATCTCGGTACTAATATTTGACAACATTCCTGGCGTATTGGCCTCTACGTCTCCGTGAGACTTTCATATCAATCAATAACGTAATATAACCTTATATAAACCAACCTAACCTCTCGGCGCTATTATTTGACAACATTCCTGGCGAGTTGGCCTCTACGTCTCCGTGGGACGTTCATATACATCAATAAAGTAATATAACCTAACCTAACCCAACCCAAACTCTCGGTACTATTATTTGACAACATTCCTGGCGAGTTGGACTCTACGTCTCCGTGGGAATTTTATATATATCAATAGCGTAATATAACCTAACCTAAGCCCACCTAACATTTCGGCGGTAATATTTGACAACATTCCTGGCGAGTTGGCCTCTACGTCTCCGTGGGACCTTCATATACATCAATAACGTAATATAACCTAACCTAACCCAACCCAACCTCTCGGTACTAATATTTGACAACATTCCTGGCGTGTTTGCCTCTACGTCTCCGTGGGACCTTCATATACATCAATAACGCAATATAACCTAACCTAACCCAACCTAACCTTTCGGCGCTATCATTTGACCACATTCCTGGCTTGTTGGCATCTACGTCTCCGTGGGACTTTTATATACATCAATAGCGTAATATAACCTAACCTAACCCAACCTAAGATCTCGGCGATATTATTTGACAACATTCCTGTCGAGTTGGCCACTACGTCTCCGTGGGACTTTTATATACATCAATAGCGTAATATAACCTAACCTAACACAACCTAACATCTCGGTACTGATATTTGACAACATTCCTGGCGTATTGGCCTCTACGTCTCCGTGAGACTTTCATATCAATCAATAACGTAATATAACCTTATATAAACCAACCTAACCTCTCGGCGCTATTATTTGACAACATTCCTGGCGAGTTGGCCTCTACGTGTCCGTGGGACTTTTATATACATCAATAACGTAATATAACCTAACCTAACCCAACCTAACCTTTCGGCGCTATTATTTGACAACATTCCTGGCGAGTTGGCCTCTACGTCTCCGTGGGACCTTCATATACATCAATAACCTAATATAACCTCACCTAACCCAACCCAAACTCTCGGTACTAATATTTGACAACATTCCTGGCGAGTTGGCCTCTACGTCTCCGTGGGACCTTCATATACATCAATAACGTAATATAACCTAACCTAACCCAACCTAACCTTTCGGCGCTAATATTTGACCACATTCCTGGCTTGTTGGCCTCTACGTCTCCGTAGGACTTTTATATACATCAATAGCGTAATATAACCTAACCTAACCCAACCTAAGATCTCGGCATTAATATTTGACAACATTCCTGGCGAGTTGGCCTCTACGTCTCCGTGAGACCTTCATATCCATCAATAACGTAATATAACCTAACCTAACCCAACCTAACCTTTCGGCGCTATTATTTGACAACATTCCTGGCGAGTTGGCCTCTACGTCTCCGTGGGACCTTCATATACATCAGTAACGTAATATAACCTAACCTAACCCAACCCAACCTCTCGGTACTAATATTTGACAACATTCCTGGCGAGTTTGCCTCTACGTCTCCGTGGGACCTTCATATACATCAATAACGCAATATAACCTAACCTAACCCAACCTAACCTTTCGGCGCTATTATTTGACCACATTCCTGGCTTGTTGGCCTCTACGTCTCCGTGGGACATTCATATCCATCAATAACGTAATTTAACCTAAAATAACCCAACGTAACATCTCGGCTGTAATATTTCACAACATTCCTGGCTTGTTGGCCTCTATGTTTCCGTGGGACCTTTATATACATCAATAACGTAATATAACCTAACCTAACCCAACCTAACATCTCGGCGGTAATATTTGACAACATTCCTGGCGAGTTGGCCTCTACGTCTACGTGAGACCTTCATATCCATCAATAACGTAATATAACCTTATATAACCCAACCTAACCTCTGGGCGCTATTATTTGACAACATTCCTGTTGAGTTGGCCTCTACGTCTCCGAGGGACTTTTATATACATCAATAGCGTAATATAACTTAACCTACCCCAAACTAACATCTCGGTACTAATATTTGACAAGATTCCTGGCGAGTTGGACTCTACGTCTCCGTGGGACCTTCATGTACATCAATAACGTAAAATAACCTAACCTAAGCCAACCTAACATTTCGGCGGTAATATTTGACAACATTCCTGGCGAGTTGGCCTCTACGTCTCCGTGGGACCTTCATATACATCAATAACGCAATATAACCTAACCTAATCCAACCTAACCTTTCGGCGCTATTATTTGACAACATTCCTGGCATGTTGGCCTCTACATCTCCGTGGGGCCTTTATATACATTAATAACGTAATATAACCTAACCTAACACAACCCAACCTCTCGGTACTAATATTTGACAACATTCCTGGCGAGTTGGCCTCTACGTCTCCGTGGGACCTTCATATACATCAATAACGCAATATAACCTAACCTAATCCAACCTAACCTTTCGGCGCTATTATTTGACAACATTCCTGGCTTGTTGGCCTCTACGTCTCCGTAGGACTTTTATATACATCAATAACTTAATATAACCTAACCTAATCCAACCTAACCTTTCGGCGCTATTATTTGACAACATTCCTGGCTTGTTGGCCTCTACGTCTCCGTAGGACTTTTATATATATCAATAACTTAATATAACCTAACCTAATCCAACCTAACCTTTCGGCGCTATTATTTGACAACATTCCTGGCTTGTTGGCCTCTACGTCTCCGTAGGACTTTTATATACATCAATAACGTAATATAACCTAACCTAACCCAACCTAACCTTTCGGCGCTATTATTTGACAACATTCCTGGCGAGTTGGCCTCTACGTCTCCGTGGGACCTTCATATACATCAATAACGTAATATAACCTAACCTAACCCAACCTAACCTTTCGGCGCTATTATTTGACGACATTCCTGGCTTGTTGGCCTCTACGTCTCCGTGGGACATTCATATCCATCAATAACGTAATTTAACCTAAAATAACCCAACGTAACATCTCGGCTGTAATATTTCACAACATTCCTGGCTTGTTGGCCTCTATGTTTCCGTGGGACCTTTATATACATCAATAACGTAATATAACCTAACCTAACCCAACCTAACATCTCGGCGGTAATATTTGACAACATTCCTGGCGAGTTGGCCTCTACGTCTCCGTGAGACCTTCATATCCATCAATAACGTAATATAACCTTCTATAACCCAACCTAACCTCTGGGCGCTATTATTTGACAACATTCCTGTCGAGTTGGCCTCTACGTCTCCGAGGGACTTTTATATACATCAATAGCGTAATATAACTTAACCTACCCCAAACTAACATCTCGGTACTAATATTTGACAACATTCCTGGCACGTTGGCCTCTACATCTCCGTGGGGCCTTTATATACATTAATAACGTAATATAACCTAACCTAACACAACCCAACCTCTCGGTACTAATATTCGACAACATTCCAGGCGAGTTGGCCTCTACGTCTCCGTGGGACCTTCATATACATCAATAACGCAATATAACCTAACCTAATCCAACCTAACCTTTCGGCGCTATTATTTGACAACATTCCTGGCATGTTGGCCTCTACATCTCCGTGGGGCCTTTATATACATTAATAACGTAATATAACCTAACCTAACACAACCCAACCTCTCGGTACTAATATTTGACAACATTCCTGGCGAGTTGGCCTCTACGTCTCCGTGGGACCTTCATATACATCAATAACGCAATATAACCTAACCTAATCCAACCTAACCTTTCGGCGCTATTATTTGACAACATTCCTGGCTTGTTGGCCTCTACGTCTCCGTAGGACTTTTATATACATCAATAACTTAATATAACCTAACCTAATCCAACCTAACCTTTCGGCGCTATTATTTGACAACATTCCTGGCTTGTTGGCCTCTACGTCTCCGTAGGACTTTTATATACATCAATAACGTAATATAACCTAACCTAACCCAACCTAACCTTTCGGCGCTATTATTTGACTACATTCCTGGCGAGTTGGCCTCTACGTCTCCGTGGGACCTTCATATACATCAATAACGTAATATAACCTAACCTAACCCAACCCAAACTCTCGGTACTAATATTTGACAACATTCCTGGCGAGTTGGACTCTACGTCTCCGTGGGAATTTTATATATATCAATAGCGTAATATAACCTAACCTAAGCCAACCTAACATTTCGGCGGTAATATTTGACAACATTCCTGGCATGTTGGCCTCTACATCTCCGTGGGGCCTTTATATACATTAATAACGTAATATAACCTAACCTAACACAACCCAACCTCTCGGTACTAATATTTGACAACATTCCTTTCGAGTTGGCCTCTACGTCTCCGTGGGACCTTCATATACATCAATAACGCAATATAACCTAACCTAATCCAACCTAACCTTTCGGCGCTATTATTTGACAACATTCCTGGCTTGTTGGCCTCTACGTCTCCGTAGGACTTTTATATACATAAATAACTTAATATAACCTAACCTAATCCAACCTAACCTTTCGGCGCTATTATTTGACAACATTCCTCGCTTGTTGGCCTCTACGTCTCCGTAGGACTTTTATATACATCAATAACGTAATATAACCTAACCTAACCCAACCTAACCTTTCGGCGCTATTATTTGACAACATTCCTGGCGAGTTGGCCTCTACGTCTCCGTGGGACCTTCATATACATCAATAAAGTAATATAACCTAACCTAACCCAACCCAAACTCTCGGTACTAATATTTGACAACATTCCTGGCGAGTTGGACTCTACGTCTCCGTGGGAATTTTATATATATCAATAGCGTAATATAACCTAACCTAAGCCAACCTAACATTTCGGCGGTAATATTTGACAACATTCCTGGCGAGTTGGCCTCTACGTCTCCGTGGGACCTTCATATACATCAATAACGTAATATAACCTAACCTAACCCAACCCAACCTCTCGGTACTAATATTTGACAACATTCCTGGCGTGTTTGCCTCTACGTCTCCGTGGGACCTTCATATACATCAATAACGCAATATAACCTAACCTAACCCAACCTAACCTTTCGGCGCTATCATTTGACCACATTCCTGGCTTGTTGGCATCTACGTCTCCGTGGGACTTTTATATACATCAATAGCGTAATATAACCTAACCTAACCCAACCTAAGATCTCGGCGATATTATTTGACAACATTCCTGTCGAGTTGGCCACTACGTCTCCGTGGGACTTTTATATACATCAATAGCGTAATATAACCTAACCTAACACAACCTAACATCTCGGTACTGATATTTGACAACATTCCTGGCGTATTGGCCTCTACGTCTCCGTGAGACTTTCATATCAATCAATAACGTAATATAACCTTATATAAACCAACCTAACCTCTCGGCGCTATTATTTGACAACATTCCTGGCGAGTTGGCCTCTACGTGTCCGTGGGACTTTTATATACATCAATAACGTAACATAACCTAACCTAACCCAACCTAACCTTTCGGCGCTATTATTTGACAACATTCCTGGCGAGTTGGCCTCTACGTCTCCGTGGGACCTTCATATACATCAATAACCTAATATAACCTAACCTAACCCAACCCAAACTCTCGGTACTAATATTTGACAACATTCCTGGCGAGTTGGCCTCTACGTCTCCGTGGGACCTTCATATACATCAATAACGTAATATAACCTAACCTAACCCAACCTAACCTTTCGGCGCTATTATTTGACCACATTCCTGGCTTGTTGGCCTCTACGTCTCCGTGGGACATTCATATCCATCAATAACGTAATTTAACCTAAAATAACCCAACGTAACATCTCGGCTGTAATATTTCACAACATTCCTGGCTTGTTGGCCTCTATGTTTCCGTGGGACCTTTATATACATCAATAACGTAATATAACCTAACCTAACCCAACCTAACATCTCGGCGGTAATATTTGACAACATTCCTGGCGAGTTGGCCTCTACGTCTCCGTGGGACCTTCATATACATCAATAAAGTAATATAACCTAACCTAACCCAACCCAAACTCTCGGTACTAATATTTGACAACATTCCTGGCGAGTTGGACTCTACGTCTCCGTGGGAATTTTATATATATCAATAGCGTAATATAACCTAACCTAAGCCAACCTAACATTTCGGCGGTAATATTTGACAACATTCCTGGCGAGTTGGCCTCTACGTCTCCGTGGGACCTTCATATACATCAATAACGTAATATAACCTAACCTAACCCAACCCAACCTCTCGGTACTAATATTTGACAACATTCCTGGCGTGTTTGCCTCTACGTCTCCGTGGGACCTTCATATACATCAATAACGCAATATAACCTAACCTAACCCAACCTAACCTTTCGGCGCTATCATTTGACCACATTCCTGGCTTGTTGGCATCTACGTCTCCGTGGGACTTTTATATACATCAATAGCGTAATATAACCTAACCTAACCCAACCTAACCTTTCGGCGCTATTATTTGACAACATTCCTGTCGAGTTGGCCACTACGTCTCCGTGGGACTTTTATATACATCAATAGCGTAATATAACCTAACCTAACACAACCTAACATCTCGGTACTGATATTTGACAACATTCCTGGCGAGTTGGCCTCTACGTCTCCGTGGGACCTTCATATACATCAATAACCTAATATAACCTAACCCAACCCAACCCAAACTCTCGGTACTAATATTTGACAACATTCCTGGCGAGTTGGCCTCTACGTCTCCGTGGGACCTTCATATACATCAATAACGTAATATAACCTAACCTAACCCAACCTAAACTTTCGGCGCTATTATTTGACCACATTCCTGGCTTGTTGGCCTCTACGTATCCGTGGGACATTCATATCCATCAATAACGTAATTTAACCTAAAATAACCCAACGTAACATCTCGGCTGTAATATTTCACAACATTCCTGGCTTGTTGGCCTCTATGTTTCCGTGGGACCTTTATATACATCAATAACGTAATATAACCTAACCTAACCCAACCTAACATCTCGGCGGTAATATTTGACAACATTCCTGGCGAGTTGGCCTCTACGTCTCCGTGAGACCTTCATATCCATCAATAACGTAATATAACCTTATATAACCCAACCTAACCTCTGGGCGCTATTATTTAACAACATTCCTGTTGAGTTGGCCTCTACGTCTCCGAGGGACTTTTATATACATCAATAGCGTAATATAACTTAACCTACCCCAAACTAACATCTCGGTACTAATATTTGACAAGATTCCTGGCGAGTTGGACTCTACGTCTCCGTGGGACCTTCATGTACATCAATAACGTAAAATAACCTAACCTAAGCCAACCTAACATTTCGGCGGTAATATTTGACAACATTCCTGGCACGTTGGCCTCTACATCTCCGTGGGGCCTTTATATACATTAATAACGTAATATAACCTAACCTAACACAACCCAACCTCTCGGTACTAATATTCGACAACATTCCTGGCGAGTTGGCCTCTACGTCTTCGTGGGACCTTCATATACATCAATAACGCAATATAACCTAACCTAATCCAACCTAACCTTTCGGCGCTATTATTTGACAACATTCCTGGCATGTTGGCCTCTACATCTCCGTGGGGCCTTTATATACATTAATAACGTAATATAACCTAACCTAACACAACCCAACCTCTCGGTACTAATATTTGACAACATTCCTGGCGAGTTGGCCTCTACGTCTCCGTGGGACCTTCATATACATCAATAACGCAATATAACCTAACCTAATCCAACCTAACCTTTCGGCGCTATTATTTGACAACATTCCTGGCTTGTTGGCCTCTACGTCTCCGTAGGACTTTTATATACATCAATAACTTAATATAACCTAACCTAATCCAACCTAACCTTTCGGCGCTATTATTTGACAACATTCCTGGCTTGTTGGCCTCTACGTCTCCGTAGGACTTTTATATACATCAATAACTTAATATAACCTAACCTAATCCAACCTAACCTTTCGGCGCTATTATTTGACAACATTCCTGGCTTGTTGGCCTCTACGTCTCCGTAGGACTTTTATATACATCAATAACGTAATATAACCTAAAATAACCCAACCTAACCTTTCGGCGCTATTATTTGACAACATTCCTGGCGAGTTGGCCTCTACGTCTCCGTGGGACCTTCATATACATCAATAACGTAATATAACCTAACCTAATCCAACCTAACCTTTCGGCGCTATTATTTGACCACATTCCTGGCTTGTTGGCCTCTACGTCTCCGTGGGACATTCATATCCATCAATAACGTAATTTAACCTAAAATAACCCAACGTAACATCTCGGCTGTAATATTTCACAACATTCCTGGCTTGTTGGCCTCTATGTTTCCGTGGGACCTTTATATACATCAATAACGTAATATAACCTAACCTAACCCAACCTAACATCTCGGCGGTAATATTTGACAACATTCCTGGCGAGTTGGCCTCTACGTCTCCGTGAGACCTTCATAACCATCAATAACGTAATATAACCTTCTATAACCCAACCTAACCTCTGGGCGCTATTATTTGACAACATTCCTGTTGAGTTGGCCTCTACGTCTCCGAGGGACTTTTATATACATCAATAGCGTAATATAACTTAACCTACCCCAAACTAACATCTCGGTACTCATATTTGACAAGATTCCTGGCGAGTTGGACTCTACGTCTCCGTGGGACCTTCATGTACATCAATAACGTAAAATAACCTAACCTAAGCCAACCTAACATTTCGGCGGTAATATTTGACAACATTCCTGGCACGTTGGCCTCTACATCTCCGTGGGGCCTTTATATACATTAATAACGTAATATAACCTAACCTAACACAACCCAACCTCTCGGTACTAATATTCGACAACATTCCTGGCGAGTTGGCCTCTACGTCTCCGTGGGACCTTCATATACATCAATAACGCAATATAACCTAACCTAATCCAACCTAACCTTTCGGCGCTATTATTTGACAACATTCCTGGCATGTTGGCCTCTACATCTCCGTGGGGCCTTTATATACATTAATAACGTAATATAACCTAACCTAACACAACCCAACCTCTCGGTACTAATATTTGACAACATTCCTGGCGAGTTGGCCTCTACGTCTCCGTGGGACCTTCATATACATCAATAACGCAATATAACCTAACCTAATCCAACCTAACCTTTCGGCGCTATTATTTGACAACATTCCTGGCTTGTTGGCCTCTACGTCTCCGTAGGACTTTTATATACATCAATAACTTAATATAACCTAACCTAATCCAACCTAACCTTTCTGCGCTATTATTTGACAACATTCCTGGCTTGTTGGCATCTACGTCTCCGTAGGACTTTTATATACATCAATAACGTAATATAACCTAACCTAACCCAACCTAACCTTTCGGCGCTATTATTTGACAACATTCCTGGCTTGTTGGCCTCTACGTCTCCGTAGGACTTTTATATACATCAATAACGTAATATAACCTAACCTAACCCAACCTAACCTTTCGGCGCTATTATTTGACAACATTCCTGGCGAGTTGGCCTCTACGTCTCCGTGGGACCTTCATATACATCAATAACGTAATATAACCTAACCTAACCCAACCTAACCTTTCGGCGCTATTATTTGACCACATTCCTGGCTTGTTGGCCTCTACGTCTCCGTGGGACATTCATATCCATCAATAACGTAATTTAACCTAAAATAACCCAACGTAACATCTCGGCTGTAATATTTCACAACATTCCTGGCTTGTTGGCCTCTATGTTTCCGTGGGACCTTTATATACATCAATAACGTAATATAACCTAACCTAACCCAACCTAACATCTCGGCGGTAATATTTGACAACATTCCTGGCGAGTTGGCCTCTACGTCTCCGTGAGACCTTCATATCCATCAATAACGTAATATAACCTTCTATAACCCAACCTAACCTCTGGGCGCTATTATTTGACAACATTCCTGTTGAGTTGGCCTCTACGTCTCCGAGGGACTTTTATATACATCAATAGCGTAATATAACTTAACCTACCCCAAACTAACATCTCGGTACTAATATTTGACAAGATTCCTGGCGAGTTGGACTCTACGTCTCCGTGGGACCTTCATGTACATCAATAACGTAAAATAACCTAACCTAAGCCAACCTAACATTTCGGCGGTAATATTTGACAACATTCCTGGCACGTTGGCCTCTACATCTCCGTGGGGCCTTTATATACATTAATAACGTAATATAACCTAACCTAACACAACCCAACCTCTCGGTACTAATATTCGACAACATTCCTGGCGAGTTGGCCTCTACGTCTCCGTGGGACCTTCATATACATCAATAACGCAATATAACCTAACCTAATCCAACCTAACCTTTCGGCGCTATTATTTGACAACATTCCTGGCATGTTGGCCTCTACATCTCCGTGGGGCCTTTATATACATTAATAACGTAATATAACCTAACCTAACACAACCCAACCTCTCGGTACTAATATTTGACAACATTCCTGGCGAGTTGGCCTCTACGTCTCCGTGGGACCTTCATATACATCAATAACGCAATATAACCTAACCTAATCCAACCTAACCTTTCGGCGCTATTATTTGACAACATTCCTGGCTTGTTGGCCTCTACGTCTCCGTAGGACTTTTATATACATCAATAACTTAATATAACCTAACCTAATCCAACCTAACCTTTCTGCGCTATTATTTGACAACATTCCTGGCTTGTTGGCATCTACGTCTCCGTAGGACTTTTATATACATCAATAACGTAATATAACCTAACCTAACCCAACCTAACCTTTCGGCGCTATTATTTGACAACATTCCTGGCTTGTTGGCCTCTACGTCTCCGTAGGACTTTTATATACATCAATAACGTAATATAACCTAACCTAACCCAACCTAACCTTTCGGCGCTATTATTTGACAACATTCCTGGCGAGTTGGCCTCTACGTCTCCGTGGGACCTTCATATACATCAATAACGTAATATAACCTAACCTAACCCAACCTAACCTTTCGGCGCTATTATTTGACCACATTCCTGGCTTGTTGGCCTCTACGTCTCCGTGGGACATTCATATCCATCAATAACGTAATTTAACCTAAAATAACCCAACGTAACATCTCGGCTGTAATATTTCACAACATTCCTGGCTTGTTGGCCTCTATGTTTCCGTGGGACCTTTATATACATCAATAACGTAATATAACCTAACCTAACCCAACCTAACATCTCGGCGGTAATATTTGACAACATTCCTGGCGAGTTGGCCTCTACGTCTCCGTGAGACCTTCATATCCATCAATAACGTAATATAACCTTCTATAACCCAACCTAACCTCTGGGCGCTATTATTTGACAACATTCCTGTTGAGTTGGCCTCTACGTCTCCGAGGGACTTTTATATACATCAATAGCGTAATATAACTTAACCTACCCCAAACTAACATCTCGGTACTAATATTTGACAAGATTCCTGGCGAGTTGGACTCTACGTCTCCGTGGGACCTTCATGTACATCAATAACGTAAAATAACCTAACCTAAGCCAACCTAACATTTCGGCGGTAATATTTGACAACATTCCTGGCACGTTGGCCTCTACATCTCCGTGGGGCCTTTATATACATTAATAACGTAATATAACCTAACCTAACACAACCCAACCTCTCGGTACTAATATTCGACAACATTCCTGGCGAGTTGGCCTCTACGTCTCCGTGGGACCTTCATATACATCAATAACGCAATATAACCTAACCTAATCCAACCTAACCTTTCGGCGCTATTATTTGACAACATTCCCGGCATGTTGGCCTCTACATCTCCGTGGGGCCTTTATATACATTAATAACGTAATATAACCTAACCTAACACAACCCAACCTCTCGGTACTAATATTTGACAACATTCCTGGCGAGTTGGCCTCTACGTCTCCGTGGGACCTTCATATACATCAATAACGCAATATAACCTAACCTAATCCAACCTAACCTTTCGGCGCTATTATTTGACAACATTCCTGGCTTGTTGGCCTCTACGTCTCCGTAGGACTTTTATATACATCAATAACTTAATATAACCTAACCTAATCCAACCTAACCTTTCGGCGCTATTATTTGACAACATTCCTGGCTTGTTGGCCTCTACGTCTCCGTAGGACTTTTATATACATCAATAACTTAATATAACCTAACCTAATCCAACCTAACCTTTCGGCGCTATTATTTGACAACATTCCTGGCTTGTTGGCCTCTACGTCTCCGTAGGACTTTTATATACATCAATAACGTAATATAACCTAACCTAACCCAACCTAACCTTTCGGCGCTATTATTTGACAACATTCCTGGCGAGTTGGCCTCTACGTCTCCGTGGGACCTTCATATACATCAATAACGTAATATAACCTAACCTAACCCAACCTAATCTTTCGGCGCTATTATTTGACCACATTCCTGGCTTGTTGGCCTCTACGTCTCCGTGGGACATTCATATCCATCAATAACGTAATTTAACCTAAAATAACCCAACGTAACATCTCGGCTGTAATATTTCACAACATTCCTGGCTTGTTGGCCTCTATGTTTCCGTGGGACCTTTATATACATCAATAACGTAATATAACCTAACCTAACCCAACCTAACATCTCGGCGGTAATATTTGACAACATTCCTGGCGAGTTGGCCTCTACGTCTCCGTGAGACCTTCATATCCATCAATAACGTAATATAACCTTCTATAACCCAACCTAACCTCTGGGCGCTATTATTTGACAACATTCCTGTTGAGTTGGCCTCTACGTCTCCGAGGGACTTTTATATACATCAATAGCGTAATATAACTTAACCTACACCAAACTAACATCTCGGTACTAATATTTGACAAGATTCCTGGCGAGTTGGACTCTACGTCTCCGTGGGACCTTCATGTACATCAATAACGTAAAATAACCTAACCTAAGCCAACCTAACATTTCGGCGGTAATATTTGACAACATTCCTGGCATGTTGGCCTCTACATCTCCGTGGGGCCTTTATATACATTAATAACGTAATATAACCTAACCTAACACAACCCAACCTCTCGGTACTAATATTTGACAACATTCCTGGCGAGTTGGCCTCTACGTCTCCGTGGGACCTTCATATACATCAATAACGCAATATAACCTAACCTAATCCAACCTAACCTTTCGGCGCTATTATTTGACAACATTCCTGGCTTGTTGGCCTCTACGTCTCCGTAGGACTTTTATATACATCAATAACTTAATATAACCTAACCTAATCCAACCTAACCTTTCGGCGCTATTATTTGACAACATTCCTGGCTTGTTGGCCTCTACGTCTCCGTAGGACTTTTATATACATCAATAACGTAATATAACCTAACCTAACCCAACCTAACCTTTCGGCGCTATTATTTGACAACATTCCTGGCTTGTTGGCCTCTACGTCTCCGTAGGACTTTTATATACATCAATAACGTAATATAACCTAACCTAACCCAACCTAACCTTTCGGCGCTATTATTTGACAACATTCCTGGCGAGTTGGCCTCTACGTCTCCGTGGGACCTTCATATACATCAATAACGTAATATAACCTAACCTAACCCAACCTAACCTTTCGGCGCTATCATTTGACCACATTCCTGGCTTGTTGGCCTCTACGTCTCCGTGGGACATTCATATCCATCAATAACGTAATTTAACCTAAAATAACCCAACGTAACATCTCGGCTGTAATATTTCACAACATTCCTGGCTTGTTGGCCTCTATGTTTCCGTGGGACCTTTATATACATCAATAACGTAATATAACCTAACCTAACCCAACCTAACATCTCGGCGGTAATATTTGACAACATTCCTGGCGAGTTGGCCTCTACGTCTCCGTGAGACCTTCATATCCATCAATAACGTAATATAACCTTCTATAACCCAACCTAACCTCTGGGCGCTATTATTTGACAACATTCCTGTTGAGTTGGCCTCTACGTCTCCGAGGGACTTTTATATACATCAATAGCGTAATATAACTTAACCTACCCCAAACTAACATCTCGGTACTAATATTTGACAAGATTCCTGGCGAGTTGGACTCTACGTCTCCGTGGGACCTTCATGTACATCAATAACGTAAAATAACCTAACCTAAGCCAACCTAACATTTCGGCGGTAATATTTGACAACATTCCTGGCACGTTGGCCTCTACATCTCCGTGGGGCCTTTATATACATTAATAACGTAATATAACCTAACCTAACACAACCCAACCTCTCGGTACTAATATTCGACAACATTCCTGGCGAGTTGGCCTCTACGTCTCCGTGGGACCTTCATATACATCAATAACGCAATATAACCTAACCTAATCCAACCTAACCTTTCGGCGCTATTATTTGACAACATTCCTGGCATGTTGGCCTCTACATCTCCGTGGGGCCTTTATATACATTAATAACGTAATATAACCTAACCTAACACAACCCAACCTCTCGGTACTAATATTTGACAACATTCCTGGCGAGTTGGCCTCTACGTCTCCGTGGGACCTTCATATACATCAATAACGCAATATAACCTAACCTAATCCAACCTAACCTTTCGGCGCTATTATTTGACAACATTCCTGGCTTGTTGGCCTCTACGTCTCCGTAGGACTTTTATATACATCAATAACTTAATATAACCTAACCTAATCCAACCTAACCTTTCTGCGCTATTATTTGACAACATTCCTGGCTTGTTGGCCTCTACGTCTCCGTAGGACTTTTATATACATCAATAACGTAATATAACCTAACCTAACCCAACCTAACCTTTCGGCGCTATTATTTGACAACATTCCTGGCTTGTTGGCCTCTACGTCTCCGTAGGACTTTTATATACATCAATAACGTAATATAACCTAACCTAACCCAACCTAACCTTTCGGCGCTATTATTTGACAACATTCCTGGCGAGTTGGCCTCTACGTCTCCGTGGGACCTTCATATACATCAATAACGTAATATAACCTAACCTAACCCAACCTAACCTTTCGGCGCTATTATTTGACCACATTCCTGGCTTGTTGGCCTCTACGTCTCCGTGGGACATTCATATCCATCAATAACGTAATTTAACCTAAAATAACCCAACGTAACATCTCGGCTGTAATATTTCACAACATTCCTGGCTTGTTGGCCTCTATGTTTCCGTGGGACCTTTATATACATCAATAACGTAATATAACCTAACCTAACCCAACCTAACATCTCGGCGGTAATATTTGACAACATTCCTGGCGAGTTGGCCTCTACGTCTCCGTGAGACCTTCATATCCATCAATAACGTAATATAACCTTCTATAACCCAACCTAACCTCTGGGCGCTATTATTTGACAACATTCCTGTTGAGTTGGCCTCTACGTCTCCGAGGGACTTTTATATACATCAATAGCGTAATATAACTTAACCTACCCCAAACTAACATCTCGGTACTAATATTTGACAAGATTCCTGGCGAGTTGGACTCTACGTCTCCGTGGGACCTTCATGTACATCAATAACGTAAAATAACCTAACCTAAGCCAACCTAACATTTCGGCGGTAATATTTGACAACATTCCTGGCACGTTGGCCTCTACATCTCCGTGGGGCCTTTATATACATTAATAACGTAATATAACCTAACCTAACACAACCCAACCTCTCGGTACTAATATTCGACAACATTCCTGGCGAGTTGGCCTCTACGTCTCCGTGGGACCTTCATATACATCAATAACGCAATATAACCTAACCTAATCCAACCTAACCTTTCGGCGCTATTATTTGACAACATTCCCGGCATGTTGGCCTCTACATCTCCGTGGGGCCTTTATATACATTAATAACGTAATATAACCTAACCTAACACAACCCAACCTCTCGGTACTAATATTTGACAACATTCCTGGCGAGTTGGCCTCTACGTCTCCGTGGGACCTTCATATACATCAATAACGCAATATAACCTAACCTAATCCAACCTAACCTTTCGGCGCTATTATTTGACAACATTCCTGGCTTGTTGGCCTCTACGTCTCCGTAGGACTTTTATATACATCAATAACTTAATATAACCTAACCTAATCCAACCTAACCTTTCGGCGCTATTATTTGACAACATTCCTGGCTTGTTGGCCTCTACGTCTCCGTAGGACTTTTATATACATCAATAACTTAATATAACCTAACCTAATCCAACCTAACCTTTCGGCGCTATTATTTGACAACATTCCTGGCTTGTTGGCCTCTACGTCTCCGTAGGACTTTTATATACATCAATAACGTAATATAACCTAACCTAACCCAACCTAACCTTTCGGCGCTATTATTTGACAACATTCCTGGCGAGTTGGCCTCTACGTCTCCGTGGGACCTTCATATACATCAATAACGTAATATAACCTAACCTAACCCAACCTAATCTTTCGGCGCTATTATTTGACCACATTCCTGGCTTGTTGGCCTCTACGTCTCCGTGGGACATTCATATCCATCAATAACGTAATTTAACCTAAAATAACCCAACGTAACATCTCGGCTGTAATATTTCACAACATTCCTGGCTTGTTGGCCTCTATGTTTCCGTGGGACCTTTATATACATCAATAACGTAATATAACCTAACCTAACCCAACCTAACATCTCGGCGGTAATATTTGACAACATTCCTGGCGAGTTGGCCTCTACGTCTCCGTGAGACCTTCATATCCATCAATAACGTAATATAACCTTCTATAACCCAACCTAACCTCTGGGCGCTATTATTTGACAACATTCCTGTTGAGTTGGCCTCTACGTCTCCGAGGGACTTTTATATACATCAATAGCGTAATATAACTTAACCTACACCAAACTAACATCTCGGTACTAATATTCGACAACATTCCTGGCGAGTTGGCCTCTACGTCTCCGTGGGACCTTCATATACATCAATAACGCAATATAACCTAACCTAATCCAACCTAACCTTTCGGCGCTATTATTTGACAACATTCCTGGCATGTTGGCCTCTACATCTCCGTGGGGCCTTTATATACATTAATAACGTAATATAACCTAACCTAACACAACCCAACCTCTCGGTACTAATATTTGACAACATTCCTGGCGAGTTGGCCTCTACGTCTCCGTGGGACCTTCATATACATCAATAACGCAATATAACCTAACCTAATCCAACCTAACCTTTCGGCGCTATTATTTGACAACATTCCTGGCTTGTTGGCCTCTACGTCTCCGTAGGACTTTTATATACATCAATAACTTAATATAACCTAACCTAATCCAACCTAACCTTTCGGCGCTATTATTTGACAACATTCCTGGCTTGTTGGCCTCTACGTCTCCGTAGGACTTTTATATACATCAATAACGTAATATAACCTAACCTAACCCAACCTAACCTTTCGGCGCTATTATTTGACAACATTCCTGGCGAGTTGGCCTCTACGTCTCCGTGGGACCTTCATATACATCAATAACGTAATATAACCTAACCTAACCCAACCCAAACTCTCGGTACTAATATTTGACAACATTCCTGGCGAGTTGGACTCTACGTCTCCGTGGGAATTTTATATATATCAATAGCGTAATATAACCTAACCTAAGCCAACCTAACATTTCGGCGGTAATATTTGACAACATTCCTGGCGAGTTGGCCTCTACGTCTCCGTGGGACCTTCATATACATCAATAACGTAATATAACCTAACCTAACCCAACCCAACCTCTCGGTACTAATATTTGACAACATTCCTGGCGTATTTGCCTCTACGTCTCCGTGGGACCTTCATATACATCAATAACGCAATATAACCTAACCTAACCCAACCTAACCTTTCGGCGCTATTATTTGACCACATTCCTGGCTTGTTGGCCTCTACGTCTCCGTGGGACATTCATATCCATCAATAACGTAATTTAACCTAAAATAACCCAACGTAACATCTCGGCTGTAATATTTCACAACATTCCTGGCTTGTTGGCCTCTATGTTTCCGTGGGACCTTTATATATATATCAATAGCGTAATATAACCTAACCTAAGCCAACCTAACATTTCGGCGGTAATATTTGACAACATTCCTGGCGAGTTGGCCTCTACGTCTCCGTGAGACCTTCATATCCATCAATAACGTAATATAACCTTATATAACCCAACCTAACCTCTGGGCGCTATTATTTGACAACATTCCTGTTGAGTTGGCCTCTACGTCTCCGAGGGACTTTTATATACATCAATAGCGTAATATAACTTAACCTACGCCAAACTAACATCTCGGTACTAATATTTGACAAGATTCCTGGCGAGTTGGACTCTACGTCTCCGTGGGACCTTCATGTACATCAATAACGTAAAATAACCTAACCTAACCCAACCTAACCTTTCGGCGCTATTATTTGACAACATTCCTGGCGAGTTGGCCTCTACGTCTCCGTGGGACCTTCATATACATCAATAAAGTAATATAACCTAACCTAACCCAACCCAAACTCTCGGTACTAATATTTGACAACATTCCTGGCGAGTTGGACTCTACGTCTCCGTGGGAATTTTATATATATCAATAACGTAATATAACCTAACCTAACCCAACCTAACCTTTCGGCGCTATTATTTGACAACATTCCTGGCGAGTTGGCCTCTACGTCTCCGTGGGACCTTCATATACATCAATAACGTAATATAACCTAACCTAACCCAACCTAACCTTTCGGCGCTATTATTTGACCACATTCCTGGCTTGTTGGCCTCTACGTCTCCGTGGGACATTCATATCCATCAATAACGTAATTTAACCTAAAATAACCCAACGTAACATCTCGGCTGTAATATTTCACAACATTCCTGGCTTGTTGGCCTCTATGTTTCCGTGGGACCTTTATATACATCAATAACGTAATATAACCTAACCTAACCCAACCTAACATCTCGGCGGTAATATTTGACAACATTCCTGGCGAGTTGGCCTCTACGTCTCCGTGAGACCTTCATATCCATCAATAACGTAATATAACCTTCTATAACCCAACCTAACCTCTGGGCGCTATTATTTGACAACATTCCTGTTGAGTTGGCCTCTACGTCTCCGAGGGACTTTTATATACATCAATAGCGTAATATAACTTAACCTACCCCAAACTAACATCTCGGTACTAATATTTGACAAGATTCCTGGCGAGTTGGACTCTACGTCTCCGTGGGACCTTCATGTACATCAATAACGTAAAATAACCTAACCTAAGCCAACCTAACATTTCGGCGGTAATATTTGACAACATTCCTGGCACGTTGGCCTCTACATCTCCGTGGGGCCTTTATATACATTAATAACGTAATATAACCTAACCTAACACAACCCAACCTCTCGGTACTAATATTCGACAACATTCCTGGCGAGTTGGCCTCTACGTCTCCGTGGGACCTTCATATACATCAATAACGCAATATAACCTAACCTAATCCAACCTAACCTTTCGGCGCTATTATTTGACAACATTCCTGGCATGTTGGCCTCTACATCTCCGTGGGGCCTTTATATACATTAATAACGTAATATAACCTAACCTAACACAACCCAACCTCTCGGTACTAATATTTGACAACATTCCTGGCGAGTTGGCCTCTACGTCTCCGTGGGACCTTCATATACATCAATAACGCAATATAACCTAACCTAATCCAACCTAACCTTTCGGCGCTATTATTTGACAACATTCCTGGCTTGTTGGCCTCTACGTCTCCGTAGGACTTTTATATACATCAATAACTTAATATAACCTAACCTAATCCAACCTAACCTTTCTGCGCTATTATTTGACAACATTCCTGGCTTGTTGGCATCTACGTCTCCGTAGGACTTTTATATACATCAATAACGTAATATAACCTAACCTAACCCAACCTAACCTTTCGGCGCTATTATTTGACAACATTCCTGGCTTGTTGGCCTCTACGTCTCCGTAGGACTTTTATATACATCAATAACGTAATATAACCTAACCTAACCCAACCTAACCTTTCGGCGCTATTATTTGACAACATTCCTGGCGAGTTGGCCTCTACGTCTCCGTGGGACCTTCATATACATCAATAACGTAATATAACCTAACCTAACCCAACCTAATCTTTCGGCGCTATTATTTGACCACATTCCTGGCTTGTTGGCCTCTACGTCTCCGTGGGACATTCATATCCATCAATAACGTAATTTAACCTAAAATAACCCAACGTAACATCTCGGCTGTAATATTTCACAACATTCCTGGCTTGTTGGCCTCTATGTTTCCGTGGGACCTTTATATACATCAATAACGTAATATAACCTAACCTAACCCAACCTAACATCTCGGCGGTAATATTTGACAACATTCCTGGCGAGTTGGCCTCTACGTCTCCGTGAGACCTTCATATCCATCAATAACGTAATATAACCTTCTATAACCCAACCTAACCTCTGGGCGCTATTATTTGACAACATTCCTGTTGAGTTGGCCTCTACGTCTCCGAGGGACTTTTATATACATCAATAGCGTAATATAACTTAACCTACACCAAACTAACATCTCGGTACTAATATTCGACAACATTCCTGGCGAGTTGGCCTCTACGTCTCCGTGGGACCTTCATATACATCAATAACGCAATATAACCTAACCTAATCCAACCTAACCTTTCGGCGCTATTATTTGACAACATTCCTGGCATGTTGGCCTCTACATCTCCGTGGGGCCTTTATATACATTAATAACGTAATATAACCTAACCTAACACAACCCAACCTCTCGGTACTAATATTTGACAACATTCCTGGCGAGTTGGCCTCTACGTCTCCGTGGGACCTTCATATACATCAATAACGCAATATAACCTAACCTAATCCAACCTAACCTTTCGGCGCTATTATTTGACAACATTCCTGGCTTGTTGGCCTCTACGTCTCCGTAGGACTTTTATATACATCAATAACTTAATATAACCTAACCTAATCCAACCTAACCTTTCGGCGCTATTATTTGACAACATTCCTGGCTTGTTGGCCTCTACGTCTCCGTAGGACTTTTATATACATCAATAACGTAATATAACCTAACCTAACCCAACCTAACCTTTCGGCGCTATTATTTGACAACATTCCTGGCGAGTTGGCCTCTACGTCTCCGTGGGACCTTCATATACATCAATAACGTAATATAACCTAACCTAACCCAACCCAAACTCTCGGTACTAATATTTGACAACATTCCTGGCGAGTTGGACTCTACGTCTCCGTGGGAATTTTATATATATCAATAGCGTAATATAACCTAACCTAAGCCAACCTAACATTTCGGCGGTAATATTTGACAACATTCCTGGCGAGTTGGCCTCTACGTCTCCGTGGGACCTTCATATACATCAATAACGTAATATAACCTAACCTAACCCAACCCAACCTCTCGGTACTAATATTTGACAACATTCCTGGCGTATTTGCCTCTACGTCTCCGTGGGACCTTCATATACATCAATAACGCAATATAACCTAACCTAACCCAACCTAACCTTTCGGCGCTATTATTTGACCACATTCCTGGCTTGTTGGCCTCTACGTCTCCGTGGGACATTCATATCCATCAATAACGTAATTTAACCTAAAATAACCCAACGTAACATCTCGGCTGTAATATTTCACAACATTCCTGGCTTGTTGGCCTCTATGTTTCCGTGGGACCTTTATATATATATCAATAGCGTAATATAACCTAACCTAAGCCAACCTAACATTTCGGCGGTAATATTTGACAACATTCCTGGCGAGTTGGCCTCTACGTCTCCGTGAGACCTTCATATCCATCAATAACGTAATATAACCTTATATAACCCAACCTAACCTCTGGGCGCTATTATTTGACAACATTCCTGTTGAGTTGGCCTCTACGTCTCCGAGGGACTTTTATATACATCAATAGCGTAATATAACTTAACCTACGCCAAACTAACATCTCGGTACTAATATTTGACAACATTCCTGGCTTGTTGGCCTCTACGTCTCCGTAGGACTTTTATATACATCAATAACTTAATATAACCTAACCTAATCCAACCTAACCTTTCTGCGCTATTATTTGACAACATTCCTGGCTTGTTGGCATCTACGTCTCCGTAGGACTTTTATATACATCAATAACGTAATATAACCTAACCTAACCCAACCTAACCTTTCGGCGCTATTATTTGACAACATTCCTGGCTTGTTGGCCTCTACGTCTCCGTAGGACTTTTATATACATCAATAACGTAATATAACCTAACCTAACCCAACCTAACCTTTCGGCGCTATTATTTGACAACATTCCTGGCGAGTTGGCCTCTACGTCTCCGTGGGACCTTCATATACATCAATAACGTAATATAACCTAACCTAACCCAACCTAACCTTTCGGCGCTATTATTTGACCACATTCCTGGCTTGTTGGCCTCTACGTCTCCGTGGGACATTCATATCCATCAATAACGTAATTTAACCTAAAATAACCCAACGTAACATCTCGGCTGTAATATTTCACAACATTCCTGGCTTGTTGGCCTCTATGTTTCCGTGGGACCTTTATATACATCAATAACGTAATATAACCTAACCTAACCCAACCTAACATCTCGGCGGTAATATTTGACAACATTCCTGGCGAGTTGGCCTCTACGTCTCCGTGAGACCTTCATATCCATCAATAACGTAATATAACCTTCTATAACCCAACCTAACCTCTGGGCGCTATTATTTGACAACATTCCTGTTGAGTTGGCCTCTACGTCTCCGAGGGACTTTTATATACATCAATAGCGTAATATAACTTAACCTACCCCAAACTAACATCTCGGTACTAATATTTGACAAGATTCCTGGCGAGTTGGACTCTACGTCTCCGTGGGACCTTCATGTACATCAATAACGTAAAATAACCTAACCTAAGCCAACCTAACATTTCGGCGGTAATATTTGACAACATTCCTGGCACGTTGGCCTCTACATCTCCGTGGGGCCTTTATATACATTAATAACGTAATATAACCTAACCTAACACAACCCAACCTCTCGGTACTAATATTCGACAACATTCCTGGCGAGTTGGCCTCTACGTCTCCGTGGGACCTTCATATACATCAATAACGCAATATAACCTAACCTAATCCAACCTAACCTTTCGGCGCTATTATTTGACAACATTCCTGGCATGTTGGCCTCTACATCTCCGTGGGGCCTTTATATACATTAATAACGTAATATAACCTAACCTAACACAACCCAACCTCTCGGTACTAATATTTGACAACATTCCTGGCGAGTTGGCCTCTACGTCTCCGTGGGACCTTCATATACATCAATAACGCAATATAACCTAACCTAATCCAACCTAACCTTTCGGCGCTATTATTTGACAACATTCCTGGCTTGTTGGCCTCTACGTCTCCGTAGGACTTTTATATACATCAATAACTTAATATAACCTAACCTAATCCAACCTAACCTTTCTGCGCTATTATTTGACAACATTCCTGGCTTGTTGGCATCTACGTCTCCGTAGGACTTTTATATACATCAATAACGTAATATAACCTAACCTAACCCAACCTAACCTTTCGGCGCTATTATTTGACAACATTCCTGGCTTGTTGGCCTCTACGTCTCCGTAGGACTTTTATATACATCAATAACGTAATATAACCTAACCTAACCCAACCTAACCTTTCGGCGCTATTATTTGACAACATTCCTGGCGAGTTGGCCTCTACGTCTCCGTGGGACCTTCATATACATCAATAACGTAATATAACCTAACCTAACCCAACCTAACCTTTCGGCGCTATTATTTGACCACATTCCTGGCTTGTTGGCCTCTACGTCTCCGTGGGACATTCATATCCATCAATAACGTAATTTAACCTAAAATAACCCAACGTAACATCTCGGCTGTAATATTTCACAACATTCCTGGCTTGTTGGCCTCTATGTTTCCGTGGGACCTTTATATACATCAATAACGTAATATAACCTAACCTAACCCAACCTAACATCTCGGCGGTAATATTTGACAACATTCCTGGCGAGTTGGCCTCTACGTCTCCGTGAGACCTTCATATCCATCAATAACGTAATATAACCTTCTATAACCCAACCTAACCTCTGGGCGCTATTATTTGACAACATTCCTGTTGAGTTGGCCTCTACGTCTCCGAGGGACTTTTATATACATCAATAGCGTAATATAACTTAACCTACCCCAAACTAACATCTCGGTACTAATATTTGACAAGATTCCTGGCGAGTTGGACTCTACGTCTCCGTGGGACCTTCATGTACATCAATAACGTAAAATAACCTAACCTAAGCCAACCTAACATTTCGGCGGTAATATTTGACAACATTCCTGGCACGTTGGCCTCTACATCTCCGTGGGGCCTTTATATACATTAATAACGTAATATAACCTAACCTAACACAACCCAACCTCTCGGTACTAATATTCGACAACATTCCTGGCGAGTTGGCCTCTACGTCTCCGTGGGACCTTCATATACATCAATAACGCAATATAACCTAACCTAATCCAACCTAACCTTTCGGCGCTATTATTTGACAACATTCCCGGCATGTTGGCCTCTACATCTCCGTGGGGCCTTTATATACATTAATAACGTAATATAACCTAACCTAACACAACCCAACCTCTCGGTACTAATATTTGACAACATTCCTGGCGAGTTGGCCTCTACGTCTCCGTGGGACCTTCATATACATCAATAACGCAATATAACCTAACCTAATCCAACCTAACCTTTCGGCGCTATTATTTGACAACATTCCTGGCTTGTTGGCCTCTACGTCTCCGTAGGACTTTTATATACATCAATAACTTAATATAACCTAACCTAATCCAACCTAACCTTTCGGCGCTATTATTTGACAACATTCCTGGCTTGTTGGCCTCTACGTCTCCGTAGGACTTTTATATACATCAATAACTTAATATAACCTAACCTAATCCAACCTAACCTTTCGGCGCTATTATTTGACAACATTCCTGGCTTGTTGGCCTCTACGTCTCCGTAGGACTTTTATATACATCAATAACGTAATATAACCTAACCTAACCCAACCTAACCTTTCGGCGCTATTATTTGACAACATTCCTGGCGAGTTGGCCTCTACGTCTCCGTGGGACCTTCATATACATCAATAACGTAATATAACCTAACCTAACCCAACCTAATCTTTCGGCGCTATTATTTGACCACATTCCTGGCTTGTTGGCCTCTACGTCTCCGTGGGACATTCATATCCATCAATAACGTAATTTAACCTAAAATAACCCAACGTAACATCTCGGCTGTAATATTTCACAACATTCCTGGCTTGTTGGCCTCTATGTTTCCGTGGGACCTTTATATACATCAATAACGTAATATAACCTAACCTAACCCAACCTAACATCTCGGCGGTAATATTTGACAACATTCCTGGCGAGTTGGCCTCTACGTCTCCGTGAGACCTTCATATCCATCAATAACGTAATATAACCTTCTATAACCCAACCTAACCTCTGGGCGCTATTATTTGACAACATTCCTGTTGAGTTGGCCTCTACGTCTCCGAGGGACTTTTATATACATCAATAGCGTAATATAACTTAACCTACACCAAACTAACATCTCGGTACTAATATTTGACAAGATTCCTGGCGAGTTGGACTCTACGTCTCCGTGGGACCTTCATGTACATCAATAACGTAAAATAACCTAACCTAAGCCAACCTAACATTTCGGCGGTAATATTTGACAACATTCCTGGCATGTTGGCCTCTACATCTCCGTGGGGCCTTTATATACATTAATAACGTAATATAACCTAACCTAACACAACCCAACCTCTCGGTACTAATATTTGACAACATTCCTGGCGAGTTGGCCTCTACGTCTCCGTGGGACCTTCATATACATCAATAACGCAATATAACCTAACCTAATCCAACCTAACCTTTCGGCGCTATTATTTGACAACATTCCTGGCTTGTTGGCCTCTACGTCTCCGTAGGACTTTTATATACATCAATAACTTAATATAACCTAACCTAATCCAACCTAACCTTTCGGCGCTATTATTTGACAACATTCCTGGCTTGTTGGCCTCTACGTCTCCGTAGGACTTTTATATACATCAATAACGTAATATAACCTAACCTAACCCAACCTAACCTTTCGGCGCTATTATTTGACAACATTCCTGGCTTGTTGGCCTCTACGTCTCCGTAGGACTTTTATATACATCAATAACGTAATATAACCTAACCTAACCCAACCTAACCTTTCGGCGCTATTATTTGACAACATTCCTGGCGAGTTGGCCTCTACGTCTCCGTGGGACCTTCATATACATCAATAACGTAATATAACCTAACCTAACCCAACCTAACCTTTCGGCGCTATCATTTGACCACATTCCTGGCTTGTTGGCCTCTACGTCTCCGTGGGACATTCATATCCATCAATAACGTAATTTAACCTAAAATAACCCAACGTAACATCTCGGCTGTAATATTTCACAACATTCCTGGCTTGTTGGCCTCTATGTTTCCGTGGGACCTTTATATACATCAATAACGTAATATAACCTAACCTAACCCAACCTAACATCTCGGCGGTAATATTTGACAACATTCCTGGCGAGTTGGCCTCTACGTCTCCGTGAGACCTTCATATCCATCAATAACGTAATATAACCTTCTATAACCCAACCTAACCTCTGGGCGCTATTATTTGACAACATTCCTGTTGAGTTGGCCTCTACGTCTCCGAGGGACTTTTATATACATCAATAGCGTAATATAACTTAACCTACCCCAAACTAACATCTCGGTACTAATATTTGACAAGATTCCTGGCGAGTTGGACTCTACGTCTCCGTGGGACCTTCATGTACATCAATAACGTAAAATAACCTAACCTAAGCCAACCTAACATTTCGGCGGTAATATTTGACAACATTCCTGGCACGTTGGCCTCTACATCTCCGTGGGGCCTTTATATACATTAATAACGTAATATAACCTAACCTAACACAACCCAACCTCTCGGTACTAATATTCGACAACATTCCTGGCGAGTTGGCCTCTACGTCTCCGTGGGACCTTCATATACATCAATAACGCAATATAACCTAACCTAATCCAACCTAACCTTTCGGCGCTATTATTTGACAACATTCCTGGCATGTTGGCCTCTACATCTCCGTGGGGCCTTTATATACATTAATAACGTAATATAACCTAACCTAACACAACCCAACCTCTCGGTACTAATATTTGACAACATTCCTGGCGAGTTGGCCTCTACGTCTCCGTGGGACCTTCATATACATCAATAACGCAATATAACCTAACCTAATCCAACCTAACCTTTCGGCGCTATTATTTGACAACATTCCTGGCTTGTTGGCCTCTACGTCTCCGTAGGACTTTTATATACATCAATAACTTAATATAACCTAACCTAATCCAACCTAACCTTTCTGCGCTATTATTTGACAACATTCCTGGCTTGTTGGCCTCTACGTCTCCGTAGGACTTTTATATACATCAATAACGTAATATAACCTAACCTAACCCAACCTAACCTTTCGGCGCTATTATTTGACAACATTCCTGGCTTGTTGGCCTCTACGTCTCCGTAGGACTTTTATATACATCAATAACGTAATATAACCTAACCTAACCCAACCTAACCTTTCGGCGCTATTATTTGACAACATTCCTGGCGAGTTGGCCTCTACGTCTCCGTGGGACCTTCATATACATCAATAACGTAATATAACCTAACCTAACCCAACCTAACCTTTCGGCGCTATTATTTGACCACATTCCTGGCTTGTTGGCCTCTACGTCTCCGTGGGACATTCATATCCATCAATAACGTAATTTAACCTAAAATAACCCAACGTAACATCTCGGCTGTAATATTTCACAACATTCCTGGCTTGTTGGCCTCTATGTTTCCGTGGGACCTTTATATACATCAATAACGTAATATAACCTAACCTAACCCAACCTAACATCTCGGCGGTAATATTTGACAACATTCCTGGCGAGTTGGCCTCTACGTCTCCGTGAGACCTTCATATCCATCAATAACGTAATATAACCTTCTATAACCCAACCTAACCTCTGGGCGCTATTATTTGACAACATTCCTGTTGAGTTGGCCTCTACGTCTCCGAGGGACTTTTATATACATCAATAGCGTAATATAACTTAACCTACCCCAAACTAACATCTCGGTACTAATATTTGACAAGATTCCTGGCGAGTTGGACTCTACGTCTCCGTGGGACCTTCATGTACATCAATAACGTAAAATAACCTAACCTAAGCCAACCTAACATTTCGGCGGTAATATTTGACAACATTCCTGGCACGTTGGCCTCTACATCTCCGTGGGGCCTTTATATACATTAATAACGTAATATAACCTAACCTAACACAACCCAACCTCTCGGTACTAATATTCGACAACATTCCTGGCGAGTTGGCCTCTACGTCTCCGTGGGACCTTCATATACATCAATAACGCAATATAACCTAACCTAATCCAACCTAACCTTTCGGCGCTATTATTTGACAACATTCCCGGCATGTTGGCCTCTACATCTCCGTGGGGCCTTTATATACATTAATAACGTAATATAACCTAACCTAACACAACCCAACCTCTCGGTACTAATATTTGACAACATTCCTGGCGAGTTGGCCTCTACGTCTCCGTGGGACCTTCATATACATCAATAACGCAATATAACCTAACCTAATCCAACCTAACCTTTCGGCGCTATTATTTGACAACATTCCTGGCTTGTTGGCCTCTACGTCTCCGTAGGACTTTTATATACATCAATAACTTAATATAACCTAACCTAATCCAACCTAACCTTTCGGCGCTATTATTTGACAACATTCCTGGCTTGTTGGCCTCTACGTCTCCGTAGGACTTTTATATACATCAATAACTTAATATAACCTAACCTAATCCAACCTAACCTTTCGGCGCTATTATTTGACAACATTCCTGGCTTGTTGGCCTCTACGTCTCCGTAGGACTTTTATATACATCAATAACGTAATATAACCTAACCTAACCCAACCTAACCTTTCGGCGCTATTATTTGACAACATTCCTGGCGAGTTGGCCTCTACGTCTCCGTGGGACCTTCATATACATCAATAACGTAATATAACCTAACCTAACCCAACCTAATCTTTCGGCGCTATTATTTGACCACATTCCTGGCTTGTTGGCCTCTACGTCTCCGTGGGACATTCATATCCATCAATAACGTAATTTAACCTAAAATAACCCAACGTAACATCTCGGCTGTAATATTTCACAACATTCCTGGCTTGTTGGCCTCTATGTTTCCGTGGGACCTTTATATACATCAATAACGTAATATAACCTAACCTAACCCAACCTAACATCTCGGCGGTAATATTTGACAACATTCCTGGCGAGTTGGCCTCTACGTCTCCGTGAGACCTTCATATCCATCAATAACGTAATATAACCTTCTATAACCCAACCTAACCTCTGGGCGCTATTATTTGACAACATTCCTGTTGAGTTGGCCTCTACGTCTCCGAGGGACTTTTATATACATCAATAGCGTAATATAACTTAACCTACACCAAACTAACATCTCGGTACTAATATTCGACAACATTCCTGGCGAGTTGGCCTCTACGTCTCCGTGGGACCTTCATATACATCAATAACGCAATATAACCTAACCTAATCCAACCTAACCTTTCGGCGCTATTATTTGACAACATTCCTGGCATGTTGGCCTCTACATCTCCGTGGGGCCTTTATATACATTAATAACGTAATATAACCTAACCTAACACAACCCAACCTCTCGGTACTAATATTTGACAACATTCCTGGCGAGTTGGCCTCTACGTCTCCGTGGGACCTTCATATACATCAATAACGCAATATAACCTAACCTAATCCAACCTAACCTTTCGGCGCTATTATTTGACAACATTCCTGGCTTGTTGGCCTCTACGTCTCCGTAGGACTTTTATATACATCAATAACTTAATATAACCTAACCTAATCCAACCTAACCTTTCGGCGCTATTATTTGACAACATTCCTGGCTTGTTGGCCTCTACGTCTCCGTAGGACTTTTATATACATCAATAACGTAATATAACCTAACCTAACCCAACCTAACCTTTCGGCGCTATTATTTGACAACATTCCTGGCGAGTTGGCCTCTACGTCTCCGTGGGACCTTCATATACATCAATAACGTAATATAACCTAACCTAACCCAACCCAAACTCTCGGTACTAATATTTGACAACATTCCTGGCGAGTTGGACTCTACGTCTCCGTGGGAATTTTATATATATCAATAGCGTAATATAACCTAACCTAAGCCAACCTAACATTTCGGCGGTAATATTTGACAACATTCCTGGCGAGTTGGCCTCTACGTCTCCGTGGGACCTTCATATACATCAATAACGTAATATAACCTAACCTAACCCAACCCAACCTCTCGGTACTAATATTTGACAACATTCCTGGCGTATTTGCCTCTACGTCTCCGTGGGACCTTCATATACATCAATAACGCAATATAACCTAACCTAACCCAACCTAACCTTTCGGCGCTATTATTTGACCACATTCCTGGCTTGTTGGCCTCTACGTCTCCGTGGGACATTCATATCCATCAATAACGTAATTTAACCTAAAATAACCCAACGTAACATCTCGGCTGTAATATTTCACAACATTCCTGGCTTGTTGGCCTCTATGTTTCCGTGGGACCTTTATATATATATCAATAGCGTAATATAACCTAACCTAAGCCAACCTAACATTTCGGCGGTAATATTTGACAACATTCCTGGCGAGTTGGCCTCTACGTCTCCGTGAGACCTTCATATCCATCAATAACGTAATATAACCTTATATAACCCAACCTAACCTCTGGGCGCTATTATTTGACAACATTCCTGTTGAGTTGGCCTCTACGTCTCCGAGGGACTTTTATATACATCAATAGCGTAATATAACTTAACCTACGCCAAACTAACATCTCGGTACTAATATTTGACAAGATTCCTGGCGAGTTGGACTCTACGTCTCCGTGGGACCTTCATGTACATCAATAACGTAAAATAACCTAACCTAACCCAACCTAACCTTTCGGCGCTATTATTTGACAACATTCCTGGCGAGTTGGCCTCTACGTCTCCGTGGGACCTTCATATACATCAATAAAGTAATATAACCTAACCTAACCCAACCCAAACTCTCGGTACTAATATTTGACAACATTCCTGGCGAGTTGGACTCTACGTCTCCGTGGGAATTTTATATATATCAATAGCGTAATATAACCTAACCTAAGCCAACCTAACATTTCGGCGGTAATATTTGACAACATTCCTGGCGAGTTGGCCTCTACGTCTCCGTGGGACCTTCATATACATCAATAACGTAATATAACCTAACCTAACCCAACCCAACCCAACCTCTCGGTACTAATATTTGACAACATTCCTGGCGTGTTTGCCTCTACGTCTCCGTGGGACCTTCATATACATCAATAACGCAATATAACCTAACCTAACCCAACCTAACCTTTCGGCGCTATCATTTGACCACATTCCTGGCTTGTTGGCATCTACGTCTCCGTGGGACTTTTATATACATCAATAGCGTAATATAACCTAACCTAACCCAACCTAAGATCTCGGCGATATTATTTGACAACATTCCTGTCGAGTTGGCCACTACGTCTCCGTGGGACTTTTATATACATCAATAGCGTAATATAACCTAACCTAACACAACCTAACATCTCGGTACTGATATTTGACAACATTCCTGGCGTATTGGCCTCTACGTCTCCGTGAGACTTTCATATCAATCAATAACGTAATATAACCTTATATAAACCAACCTAACCTCTCGGCGCTATTATTTGACAACATTCCTGGCGAGTTGGCATCTACGTGTCCGTGGGACTTTTATATACATCAATAACGTAATATAACCTAACCTAACCCAACCTCACGTTTCGGCGCTATTATTTGACAACATTCCTGGCGAGTTGGCCTCTACGTCTCCGTGGGACCTTCATATACATCAATAACCTAATATAACCTAACCTAACCCAACCCAAACTCTCGGTACTAATATTTGACAACATTCCTGGCGAGTTGGCCTCTACGTCTCCGTGGGACCTTCATATACATCAATAACGTAATATAACCTAACCTAACCCAACCTAACCTTTCGGCGCTATTATTTGACCACATTCCTGGCTTGTTGGCCTCTACGTCTCCGTGGGACATTCATATCCATCAATAACGTAATTTAACCTAAAATAACCCAACGTAACATCTCGGCTGTAATATTTCACAACATTCCTGGCTTGTTGGCCTCTATGTTTCCGTGGGACCTTTATATACATCAATAACGTAATATAACCTAACCTAACCCAACCTAACATCTCGGCGGTAATATTTGACAACATTCCTGGCGAGTTGGCCTCTACGTCTCCGTGGGACCTTCATATACATCAATAAAGTAATATAACCTAACCTAACCCAACCCAAACTCTCGGTACTAATATTTGACAACATTCCTGGCGAGTTGGACTCTACGTCTCCGTGGGAATTTTATATATATCAATAGCGTAATATAACCTAACCTAAGCCAACCTAACATTTCGGCGGTAATATTTGACAACATTCCTGGCGAGTTGGCCTCTACGTCTCCGTGGGACCTTCATATACATCAATAACGTAATATAACCTAACCTAACCCAACCCAACGTCTCGGTACTAATATTTGACAACATTCCTGGCGTGTTTGCCTCTACGTCTCCGTGGGACCTTCATATACATCAATAACGCAATATAACCTAACCTAACCCAACCTAACCTTTCGGCGCTATCATTTGACCACATTCCTGGCTTGTTGGCATCTACGTCTCCGTGGGACTTTTATATACATCAATAGCGTAATATAACCTAACCTAACCCAACCTAACCTTTCGGCGCTATTATTTGACAACATTCCTGTCGAGTTGGCCACTACGTCTCCGTGGGACTTTTATATACATCAATAGCGTAATATAACCTAACCTAACACAACCTAACATCTCGGTACTGATATTTGACAACATTCCTGGCGTATTGGCCTCTACGTCTCCGTGAGACTTTCATATCAATCAATAACGTAATATAACCTTATATAAACCAACCTAACCTCTCGGCGCTATTATTTGACAACATTCCTGGCGAGTTGGCCTCTACGTGTCCGTGGGACTTTTATATACATCAATAACGTAATATAACCTAACCTAACCCAACCTAACCTTTCGGCGCTATTATTTGACAACATTCCTGGCGAGTTGGCCTCTACGTCTCCGTGGGACCTTCATATACATCAATAACCTAATATAACCTAACCTAACCCAACCCAAACTCTCGGTACTAATATTTGACAACATTCCTGGCGAGTTGGCCTCTACGTCTCCGTGGGACCTTCATATACATCAATAACGTAATATAACCTAACCTAACCCAACCTAACCTTTCGGCGCTATTATTTGACCACATTCCTGGCTTGTTGGCCTCTACGTATCCGTGGGACATTCATATCCATCAATAACGTAATTTAACCTAAAATAACCCAACGTAACATCTCGGCTGTAATATTTCACAACATTCCTGGCTTGTTGGCCTCTATGTTTCCGTGGGACCTTTATATACATCAATAACGTAATATAACCTAACCTAACCCAACCTAACATCTCGGCGGTAATATTTGACAACATTCCTGGCGAGTTGGCCTCTACGTCTCCGTGAGACCTTCATATCCATCAATAACGTAATATAACCTTATATAACCCAACCTAACCTCTGGGCGCTATTATTTGACAACATTCCTGTTGAGTTGGCCTCTACGTCTCCGAGGGACTTTTATATACATCAATAGCGTAATATAACTTAACCTACCCCAAACTAACATCTCGGTACTAATATTTGACAAGATTCCTGGCGAGTTGGACTCTACGTCTCCGTGGGACCTTCATGTACATCAATAACGTAAAATAACCTAACCTAAGCCAACCTAACATTTCGGCGGTAATATTTGACAACATTCCTGGCACGTTGGCCTCTACATCTCCGTGGGGCCTTTATATACATTAATAACGTAATATAACCTAACCTAACACAACCCAACCTCTCGGTACTAATATTCGACAACATTCCTGGCGAGTTGGCCTCTACGTCTCCGTGGGACCTTCATATACATCAATAACGCAATATAACCTAACCTAATCCAACCTAACCTTTCGGCGCTATTATTTGACAACATTCCTGGCATGTTGGCCTCTACATCTCCGTGGGGCCTTTATATACATTAATAACGTAATATAACCTAACCTAACACAACCCAACCTCTCGGTACTAATATTTGACAACATTCCTGGCGAGTTGGCCTCTACGTCTCCGTGGGACCTTCATATACATCAATAACGTAATATAACCTAACCTAACCCAACCTAACCTTTCGGCGCTATTATTTGACCACATTCCTGGCTTGTTGGCCTCTACGTCTCCGTGGGACATTCATATCCATCAATAACGTAATTTAACCTAAAATAACCCAACGTAACATCTCGGCTGTAATATTTCACAACATTCCTGGCTTGTTGGCCTCTATGTTTCCGTGGGACCTTTATATACATCAATAACGTAATATAACCTAACCTAACCCAACCTAACATCTCGGCGGTAATATTTGACAACATTCCTGGCGAGTTGGCCTCTACGTCTCCGTGAGACCTTCATATCCATCAATAACGTAATATAACCTTCTATAACCCAACCTAACCTCTGGGCGCTATTATTTGACAACATTCCTGTTGAGTTGGCCTCTACGTCTCCGAGGGACTTTTATATACATCAATAGCGTAATATAACTTAACCTACCCCAAACTAACATCTCGGTACTAATATTTGACAAGATTCCTGGCGAGTTGGACTCTACGTCGCCGTGGGACCTTCATGTACATCAATAACGTAAAATAACCTAACCTAAGCCAACCTAACATTTCGGCGGTAATATTTGACAACATTCCTGGCACGTTGGCCTCTACATCTCCGTGGGGCCTTTATATACATTAATAACGTAATATAACCTAACCTAACACAACCCAACCTCTCGGTACTAATATTCGACAACATTCCTGGCGAGTTGGCCTCTACGTCTCCGTGGGACCTTCATATACATCAATAACGCAATATAACCTAACCTAATCCAACCTAACCTTTCGGCGCTATTATTTGACAACATTCCTGGCATGTTGGCCTCTACATCTCCGTGGGGCCTTTATATACATTAATAACGTAATATAACCTAACCTAACACAACCCAACCTCTCGGTACTAATATTTGACAACATTCCTGGCGAGTTGGCCTCTACGTCTCCGTGGGACCTTCATATACATCAATAACGCAATATAACCTAACCTAATCCAACCTAACCTTTCGGCGCTATTATTTGACAACATTCCTGGCTTGTTGGCCTCTACGTCTCCGTAGGACTTTTATATACATCAATAACTTAATATAACCTAACCTAATCCAACCTAACCTTTCGGCGCTATTATTTGACAACATTCCTGGCTTGTTGGCCTCTACGTCTCCGTAGGACTTTTATATACATCAATAACGTAATATAACCTAACCTAACCCAACCTAACCTTTCGGCGCTATTATTTGACAACATTCCTGGCTTGTTGGCCTCTACGTCTCCGTAGGACTTTTATATACATCAATAACGTAATATAACATAACCTAACCCAACCTAACCTTTCGGCGCTATTATTTGACAACATTCCTGGCGAGTTGGCCTCTACGTCTCCGTGGGACCTTCATATACATCAATAACGTAATATAACCTAACCTAACCCAACCTAACCTTTCGGCGCTATTATTTGACCACATTCCTGGCTTGTTGGCCTCTACGTCTCCGTGGGACATTCATATCCATCAATAACGTAATTTAACCTAAAATAACCCAACGTAACATCTCGGCTGTAATATTTCACAACATTCCTGGCTTGTTGGCCTCTATGTTTCCGTGGGACCTTTATATACATCAATAACGTAATATAACCTAACCTAACCCAACCTAACATCTCGGCGGTAATATTTGACAACATTCCTGGCGAGTTGGCCTCTACGTCTCCGTGAGACCTTCATATCCATCAATAACGTAATATAACCTTCTATAACCCAACCTAACCTCTGGGCGCTATTATTTGACAACATTCCTGTTGAGTTGGCCTCTACGTCTCCGAGGGACTTTTATATACATCAATAGCGTAATATAACTTAACCTACCCCAAACTAACATCTCGGTACTAATATTTGACAAGATTCCTGGCGAGTTGGACTCTACGTCGCCGTGGGACCTTCATGTACATCAATAACGTAAAATAACCTAACCTAAGCCAACCTAACATTTCGGCGGTAATATTTGACAACATTCCTGGCACGTTGGCCTCTACATCTCCGTGGGGCCTTTATATACATTAATAACGTAATATAACCTAACCTAACACAACCCAACCTCTCGGTACTAATATTCGACAACATTCCTGGCGAGTTGGCCTCTACGTCTCCGTGGGACCTTCATATACATCAATAACGCAATATAACCTAACCTAATCCAACCTAACCTTTCGGCGCTATTATTTGACAACATTCCTGGCATGTTGGCCTCTACATCTCCGTGGGGCCTTTATATACATTAATAACGTAATATAACCTAACCTAACACAACCCAACCTCTCGGTACTAATATTTGACAACATTCCTGGCGAGTTGGCCTCTACGTCTCCGTGGGACCTTCATATACATCAATAACGCAATATAACCTAACCTAATCCAACCTAACCTTTCGGCGCTATTATTTGACAACATTCCTGGCTTGTTGGCCTCTACGTCTCCGTAGGACTTTTATATACATCAATAACTTAATATAACCTAACCTAATCCAACCTAACCTTTCGGCGCTATTATTTGACAACATTCCTGGCTTGTTGGCCTCTACGTCTCCGTAGGACTTTTATATACATCAATAACGTAATATAACCTAACCTAACCCAACCTAACCTTTCGGCGCTATTATTTGACAACATTCCTGGCTTGTTGGCCTCTACGTCTCCGTAGGACTTTTATATACATCAATAACGTAATATAACATAACCTAACCCAACCTAACCTTTCGGCGCTATTATTTGACAACATTCCTGGCGAGTTGGCCTCTACGTCTCCGTGGGACCTTCATATACATCAATAACGTAATATAACCTAACCTAACCCAACCTAACCTTTCGGCGCTATTATTTGACCACATTCCTGGCTTGTTGGCCTCTACGTCTCCGTGGGACATTCATATCCATCAATAACGTAATTTAACCTAAAATAACCCAACGTAACATCTCGGCTGTAATATTTCACAACATTCCTGGCTTGTTGGCCTCTATGTTTCCGTGGGACCTTTATATACATCAATAACGTAATATAACCTAACCTAACCCAACCTAACATCTCGGCGGTAATATTTGACAACATTCCTGGCGAGTTGGCCTCTACGTCTCCGTGAGACCTTCATATCCATCAATAACGTAATATAACCTTATATAACCCAACCTAACCTCTGGGCGCTATTATTTGACAACATTCCTGTTGAGTTGGCCTCTACGTCTCCGAGGGACTTTTATATACATCAATAGCGTAATATAACTTAACCTACCCCAAACTAACATCTCGGTACTAATATTTGACAAGATTCCTGGCGAGTTGGACTCTACGTCTCCGTGGGACCTTCATGTACATCAATAACGTAAAATAACCTAACCTAAGCCAACCTAACATTTCGGCGGTAATATTTGACAACATTCCTGGCACGTTGGCCTCTACATCTCCGTGGGGCCTTTATATACATTAATAACGTAATATAACCTAACCTAACACAACCCAACCTCTCGGTACTAATATTCGACAACATTCCTGGCGAGTTGGCCTCTACGTCTCCGTGGGACCTTCATATACATCAATAACGCAATATAACCTAACCTAATCCAACCTAACCTTTCGGCGCTATTATTTGACAACATTCCTGGCATGTTGGCCTCTACATCTCCGTGGGGCCTTTATATACATTAATAACGTAATATAACCTAACCTAACACAACCCAACCTCTCGGTACTAATATTTGACAACATTCCTGGCGAGTTGGCCTCTACGTCTCCGTGGGACCTTCATATACATCAATAACGCAATATAGCCTAACCTAATCCAACCTAACCTTTCGGCGCTATTATTTGACAACATTCCTGGCTTGTTGGCCTCTACGTCTCCGTAGGACTTTTATATACATCAATAACTTAATATAACCTAACCTAATCCAACCTAACCTTTCGGCGCTATTATTTGACAACATTCCTGGCTTGTTGGCCTCTACGTCTCCGTAGGACTTTTATATACATCAATAACTTAATATAACCTAACCTAATCCAACCTAACCTTTCGGCGCTATTATTTGACAACATTCCTGGCTTGTTGGCCTCTACGTCTCCGTAGGACTTTTATATACATCAATAACGTAATATAACCTAACCTAACCCAACCTAACCTTTCGGCGCTATTATTTGACAACATTCCTGGCGAGTTGGCCTCTACGTCTCCGTGGGACCTTCATATACATCAATAACGTAATATAACCTAACCTAACCCAACCTAACCTTTCGGCGCTATTATTTGACCACATTCCTGGCTTGTTGGCCTCTACCTCTCCGTGGGACATTCATATCCATCAATAACGTAATTTAACCTAAAATAACCCAACGTAACATCTCGGCTGTAATATTTCACAACATTCCTGGCTTGTTGGCCTCTATGTTTCCGTGGGACCTTTATATACATCAATAACGTAATATAACCTAACCTAACCCAACCTAACATCTCGGCGGTAATATTTGACAACATTCCTGGCGAGTTGGCCTCTACGTCTCCGTGAGACCTTCATATCCATCAATAACGTAATATAACCTTCTATAACCCAACCTAACCTCTGGGCGCTATTATTTGACAACATTCCTGTTGAGTTGGCCTCTACGTCTCCGAGGGACTTTTATATACATCAATAGCGTAATATAACTTAACCTACCCCAAACTAACATCTCGGTACTAATATTTGACAAGATTCCTGGCGAGTTGGACTCTACGTCTCCGTGGGACCTTCATGTACATCAATAACGTAAAATAACCTAACCTAAGCCAACCTAACATTTCGGCGGTAATATTTGACAACATTCCTGGCACGTTGGCCTCTACATCTCCGTGGGGCCTTTATATACATTAATAACGTAATATAACCTAACCTAACACAACCCAACCTCTCGGTACTAATATTCGACAACATTCCTGGCGAGTTGGCCTCTACGTCTCCGTGGGACCTTCATATACATCAATAACGCAATATAACCTAACCTAATCCAACCTAACCTTTCGGCGCTATTATTTGACAACATTCCTGGCATGTTGGCCTCTACATCTCCGTGGGGCCTTTATATACATTAATAACGTAATATAACCTAACCTAACACAACCCAACCTCTCGGTACTAATATTTGACAACATTCCTGGCGAGTTGGCCTCTACGTCTCCGTGGGACCTTCATATACATCAATAACGCAATATAACCTAACCTAATCCAACCTAACCTTTCGGCGCTATTATTTGACAACATTCCTGGCTTGTTGGCCTCTACGTCTCCGTAGGACTTTTATATACATCAATAACTTAATATAACCTAACCTAATCCAACCTAACCTTTCGGCGCTATTATTTGACAACATTCCTGGCTTGTTGGCCTCTACGTCTCCGTAGGACTTTTATATACATCAATAACGTAATATAACCTAACCTAACCCAACCTAACCTTTCGGCGCTATTATTTGACAACATTCCTGGCTTGTTGGCCTCTACGTCTCCGTAGGACTTTTATATACATCAATAACGTAATATAACATAACCTAACCCAACCTAACCTTTCGGCGCTATTATTTGACAACATTCCTGGCGAGTTGGCCTCTACGTCTCCGTGGGACCTTCATATACATCAATAACGTAATATAACCTAACCTAACCCAACCTAACCTTTCGGCGCTATTATTTGACCACATTCCTGGCTTGTTGGCCTCTACGTCTCCGTGGGACATTCATATCCATCAATAACGTAATTTAACCTAAAATAACCCAACGTAACATCTCGGCTGTAATATTTCACAACATTCCTGGCTTGTTGGCCTCTATGTTTCCGTGGGACCTTTATATACATCAATAACGTAATATAACCTAACCTAACCCAACCTAACATCTCGGCGGTAATATTTGACAACATTCCTGGCGAGTTGGCCTCTACGTCTCCGTGAGACCTTCATATCCATCAATAACGTAATATAACCTTCTATAACCCAACCTAACCTCTGGGCGCTATTATTTGACAACATTCCTGTTGAGTTGGCCTCTACGTCTCCGAGGGACTTTTATATACATCAATAGCGTAATATAACTTAACCTACCCCAAACTAACATCTCGGTACTAATATTTGACAAGATTCCTGGCGAGTTGGACTCTACGTCTCCGTGGGACCTTCATGTACATCAATAACGTAAAATAACCTAACCTAAGCCAACCTAACATTTCGGCGGTAATATTTGACAACATTCCTGGCACGTTGGCCTCTACATCTCCGTGGGGCCTTTATATACATTAATAACGTAATATAACCTAACCTAACACAACCCAACCTCTCGGTACTAATATTCGACAACATTCCTGGCGAGTTGGCCTCTACGTCTCCGTGGGACCTTCATATACATCAATAACGCAATATAACCTAACCTAATCCAACCTAACCTTTCGGCGCTATTATTTGACAACATTCCTGGCATGTTGGCCTCTACATCTCCGTGGGGCCTTTATATACATTAATAACGTAATATAACCTAACCTAACACAACCCAACCTCTCGGTACTAATATTTGACAACATTCCTGGCGAGTTGGCCTCTACGTCTCCGTGGGACCTTCATATACATCAATAACGCAATATAACCTAACCTAATCCAACCTAACCTTTCGGCGCTATTATTTGACAACATTCCTGGCTTGTTGGCCTCTACGTCTCCGTAGGACTTTTATATACATCAATAACTTAATATAACCTAACCTAATCCAACCTAACCTTTCGGCGCTATTATTTGACAACATTCCTGGCTTGTTGGCCTCTACGTCTCCGTAGGACTTTTATATACATCAATAACGTAATATAACCTAACCTAACCCAACCTAACCTTTCGGCGCTATTATTTGACAACATTCCTGGCGAGTTGGCCTCTACGTCTCCGTGGGACCTTCATATACATCAATAACGTAATATAACCTAACCTAACCCAACCCAAACTCTCGGTACTAATATTTGACAACATTCCTGGCGAGTTGGACTCTACGTCTCCGTGGGAATTTTATATATATCAATAGCGTAATATAACCTAACCTAAGCCAACCTAACATTTCGGCGGTAATATTTGACAACATTCCTGGCGAGTTGGCCTCTACGTCTCCGTGGGACCTTCATATACATCAATAACGTAATATAACTTAACCTAACCCAACCCAACCTCTCGGTACTAATATTTGACAACATTCCTGGCGTGTTTGCCTCTACGTCTCCGTGGGACCTTCATATACATCAAAAACGCAATATAACCTAACCTAACCCAACCTAACCTTTCGGCGCTATTATTTGACCACATTCCTGGCTTGTTGGCCTCTACGTCTCCGTGGGACATTCATATCCATCAATAACGTAATTTAACCTAAAATAACCCAACGTAACATCTCGGCTGTAATATTTCACAACATTCCTGGCTTGTTGGCCTCTATGTTTCCGTGGGACCTTTATATACATCAATAACGTAATATAGCCTAACCTAACCCAACCTAACATCTCGGCGGTAATATTTGACAACATTCCTGGCGAGTTGGCCTCTACGTCTCCGTGAGACCTTCATATCCATCAATAACGTAATATAACCTTCTATAACCCAACCTAACTCTGGGCGCTATTATTTGACAACATTCCTGTTGAGTTGGCCTCTACGTCTCCGAGGGACTTTTATATACATCAATAGCGTAATATAACTTAACCTACCCCAAACTAACATCTCGGTACTAATATTTGACAAGATGCCTGGCGAGTTGGACTCTACGTCTCCGTGGGACCTTCATGTACATCAATAACGTAAAATAACCTAACCTAAGCCAACCTAACATTTCGGCGGTAATATTTGACAACATTCCTGGCATGTTGGCCTCTACATCTCCGTGGGGCCTTTATATACATTAATAACGTAATATAACCTAACCTAACACAACCCAACCTCTCGGTACTAATATTTGACAACATTCCTGGCGAGTTGGCCTCTACGTCTCCGTGGGACCTTCATATACATCAATAACGCAATATAACCTAACCTAATCCAACCTAACCTTTCGGCGCTATTATTTGACAACATTCCTGGCTTGTTGGCATCTACGTCTCCGTAGGACTTTTATATACATCCATAACGTAATATAACCTAACCTAACCCAACCTAACCTTTCGGCGCTATTATTTGACAACATTCCTGGCGAGTTGGCCTCTACGTCTCCGTGGGACATTCATATACATCAATAAAGTAATATAACCTAACCTAACCCAACCCAAACTCTCGGTACTAATATTTGACAACATTCCTGGCGAGTTGGACTCTACGTCTCCGTGGGAATTTTATATATATCAATAGCGTAATATAACCTAACCTAAGCCAACCTAACATTTCGGCGGTAATATTTGACAACATTCCTGGCGAGTTGGCCTCTACGTCTCCGTGGGACCTTCATATACATCAATAACGTAATATAACCTAACCTAACCCAACCCAACCTCTCGGTACTAATATTTGACAACATTCCTGGCGTGTTTGCCTCTACGTCTCCGTGGGACCTTCATATACATCAATAACGCAATATAACCTAACCTAACCCAACCTAACCTTTCGGCGCTATTATTTGACCACATTCCTGGCGAGTTGGACTCTACGTCTCCGTGGGACTTTTATATACATCAATAGCGTAATATAACCTAACCTAACCCAACCTAAGATATCGGCGATACTATTTGACAACATTCCTGTCGAGTTGGCCACTACGTCTCCGTGGGACTTTTATATACATCAATAGCGTAATATAACCTAACCTAACACAACCTAACATCTCGGTACTGATATTTGACAACATTCCTGGCGTATTGGCCTCTACGTCTCCGTGAGACTTTCATATCAATCAATAACGTAATATAACCTTATATAAACCAACCTAACCTCTCGGCGCTATTATTTGACAACATTCCTGGCGAGTTGGCCTCTACGTGTCCGTGGGACTTTTATATACATCAATAACGTAATATAACCTAACCTAACCCAACCTAACCTTTCGGCGCTATTATTTGACAACATTCCTGGCGAGTTGGCCTCTACGTCTCCGTGGGACCTTCATATACATCAATAACCTAATATAACCTAACCTAACCCAACCCAAACTCTCGGTACTAATATTTGACAACATTCCTGGCGAGTTGGCCTCAACGTCTCCGTGGGACCTTCATATACATCAATAACGTAATATAACCTAACCTAACCCAACCTAACCTTTCGGCGCTATTAGTTGACCACATTCCTGGCTTGTTGGCCTCTACGTATCCGTGGGACACTCATATCCATCAATAACGTAATTTAACCTAAAATAACCCAACGTAACATCTCGGCTGTAATATTTCACAACATTCCTGGCTTGTTGGCCTCTATGTTTCCGTGGGACCTTTATATACATCAATAACGTAATATAACCTAACCTAACCCAACCTAACATCTCGGCGGTAATATTTGACAACATTCCTGGCGAGTTGGCCTCTACGTCTCCGTGAGACCTTCATATCCATCAATAACGTAATATAACCTTATATAACCCAACCTAACCTCTGGGCGCTATTATTTGACAACATTCCTGTTGAGTTGGCCTCTACGTCTCCGAGGGACTTTTATATACATCAATAGCGTAATATAACTTAACCTACCCCAAACTAACATCTCGGTACTAATATTTGACAAGATTCCTGGCGAGTTGGACTCTACGTCTCCGTGGGACCTTCATGTACATCAATAACGTAAAATAACCTAACCTAAGCCAACCTAACATTTCGGCGGTAATATTTGACAACATTCCTGGCACGTTGGCCTCTACATCTCCGTGGGGCCTTTATATACATTAATAACGTAATATAACCTAACCTAACACAACCCAACCTCTCGGTACTAATATTCGACAACATTCCTGGCGAGTTGGCCTCTACGTCTCCGTGGGACCTTCATATACATCAATAACGCAATATAACCTAACCTAATCCAACCTAACCTTTCTGCGCTATTATTTGACAACATTCCTGGCATGTTGGCCTCTACATCTCCGTGGGGCCTTTATATACATTAATAACGTAATATAACCTAACCTAACACAACCCAACCTCTCGGTACTAATATTTGACAACATTCCTGGCGAGTTGGCCTCTACGTCTCCGTGGGACCTTCATATACATCAATAACGCAATATAACCTAACCTAATCCAACCTAACCTTCCGGGGCTATTATTTGACAACATTCCTGGCTTGTTGGCCTCTACGTCTCCGTAGGACTTTTATATACATCAATAACTTAATATAACCTAACCTAATCCAACCTAACCTTTCGGCGCTATTATTTGACAACATTCCTGGCTTGTTGGCCTCTACGTCTCCGTAGGACTTTTATATACATCAATAACGTAATATAACCTAACCTAACCCAACCTAACCTTTCGGCGCTATTATTTGACAACATTCCTGGCGAGTTGGCCTCTACGTCTCCGTGGGACCTTCATATACATCAATAACGTAATATAACCTAACCTAACCCAACCCAAACTCTCGGTACTAATATTTGACAACATTCCTGGCGAGTTGGACTCTACGTCTCCGTGGGACTTTTATATACATCAATAGCGTAATATAACCTAACCTAACCCAACCTAAGATATCGGCGATACTATTTGACAACATTCCTGTCGAGTTGGCCACTACGTCTCCGTGGGACTTTTATATACATCAATAGCGTAATATAACCTAACCTAACACAACCTAACATCTCGGTACTGATATTTGACAACATTCCTGGCGTATTGGCCTCTACGTCTCCGTGAGACTTTCATATCAATCAATAACGTAATGTAACCTTATATAAACCAACCTAACCTCTCGGCGCTATTATTTGACAACATTCCTGGCGAGTTGGCCTCTACGTGTCCGTGGGACTTTTATATACATCAATAACGTAATATAACCTAACCTAACCCAACCTAACCTTTCGGCGCTATTATTTGACAACATTCCTGGCGAGTTGGCCTCTACGTCTCCGTGGGACCTTCATATACATCAATAACCTAATATAACCTAACCTAACCCAACCCAAACTCTCGGTACTAATATTTGACAACATTCCTGGCGAGTTGGCCTCAACGTCTCCGTGGGACCTTCATATACATCAATAACGTAATATAACCTAACCTAACCCAACCTAACCTTTCGGCGCTATTATTTGACCACATTCCTGGCTTGTTGGCCTCTACGTATCCGTGGGACATTCATATCCATCAATAACGTAATTTAACCTAAAATAACCCAACGTAACATCTCGGCTGTAATATTTCACAACATTCCTGGCTTGTTGGCCTCTATGTTTCCGTGGGACCTTTATATACATCAATAACGTAATATAACCTAACCTAACCCAACCTAACATCTCGGCGGTAATATTTGACAACATTCCTGGCGAGTTGGCCTCTACGTCTCCGTGAGACCTTCATATCCATCAATAACGTAATATAACCTTATATAACCCAACCTAACCTCTGGGCGCTATTATTTGACAACATTCCTGTTGAGTTGGCCTCTACGTCTCCGAGGGACTTTTATATACATCAATAGCGTAATATAACTTAACCTACCCCAAACTAACATCTCGGTACTAATATTTGACAAGATTCCTGGCGAGTTGGACTCTACGTCTCCGTGGGACCTTCATGTACATCAATAACGTAAAATAACCTAACCTAAGCCAACCTAACATTTCGGCGGTAATATTTGACAACATTCCTGGCACGTTGGCCTCTACATCTCTGTGGGGCCTTTATATACATTAATAACGTAATATAACCTAACCTAACACAACCCAACCTCTCGGTACTAATATTCGACAACATTCCTGGCGAGTTGGCCTCTACGTCTCCGTGGGACCTTCATATACATCAATAACGCAATATAACCTAACCTAATCCAACCTAACCTTTCTGCGCTATTATTTGACAACATTCCTGGCATGTTGGCCTCTACATCTCCGTGGGGCCTTTATATACATTAATAACGTAATATAACCTAACCTAACACAACCCAACCTCTCGGTACTAATATTTGACAACATTCCTGGCGAGTTGGCCTCTACGTCTCCGTGGGACCTTCATATACATCAATAACGCAATATAACCTAACCTAATCCAACCTAACCTTCCGGGGCTATTATTTGACAACATTCCTGGCTTGTTGGCCTCTACGTCTCCGTAGGACTTTTATATACATCAATAACTTAATATAACCTAACCTAATCCAACCTAACCTTTCGGCGCTATTATTTGACAACATTCCTGGCTTGTTGGCCTCTACGTCTCCGTAGGACTTTTATATACATCAATAACGTAATATAACCTAACCTAACCCAACCTAACCTTTCGGCGCTATTATTTGACAACATTCCTGGCGAGTTGGCCTCTACGTCTCCGTGGGACCTTCATATACATCAATAACGTAATATAACCTAACCTAACCCAACCCAAACTCTCGGTACTAATATTTGACAACATTCCTGGCGAGTTGGACTCTACGTCTCCGTGGGAATTTTATATATATCAATAGCGTAATATAACCTAACCTAAGCCAACCTAACATTTCGGCGGTAATATTTGACAACATTCCTGGCGAGTTGGCCTCTACGTCTCCGTGGGACCTTCATATACATCAATAACGTAATATAACCTAACCTAACCCAACCCAACCTCTCGGTACTAATATTTGACAACATTCCTGGCGTGTTTGCCTCTACGTCTCCGTGGGACCTTCATATACATCAAAAACGCAATATAACCTAACCTAACCCAACCTAACCTTTCGGCGCTATTATTTGACCACATTCCTGGCTTGTTGGCCTCTACGTCTCCGTGGGACATTCATATCCATCAATAACGTAATTTAACCTAAAATAACCCAACGTAACATCTCGGCTGTAATATTTCACAACATTCCTGGCTTGTTGGCCTCTATGTTTCCGTGGGACCTTTATATACATCAATAACGTAATATAGCCTAACCTAACCCAACCTAACATCTCGGCGGTAATATTTGACAACATTCCTGGCGAGTTGGCCTCTACGTCTCCGTGAGACCTTCATATCCATCAATAACGTAATATAACCTTCTATAACCCAACCTAACTCTGGGCGCTATTATTTGACAACATACCTGTTGAGTTGGCCTCTACGTCTCCGAGGGACTTTTATATACATCAATAGCGTAATATAACTTAACCTACCCCAAACTAACATCTCGGTACTAATATTTGACAAGATGCCTGGCGAGTTGGACTCTACGTCTCCGTGGGACCTTCATGTACATCAATAACGTAAAATAACCTAACCTAAGCCAACCTAACATTTCGGCGGTAATATTTGACAACATTCCTGGCATGTTGGCCTCTACATCTCCGTGGGGCCTTTATATACATTAATAACGTAATATAACCTAACCTAACACAACCCAACCTCTCGGTACTAATATTTGACAACATTCCTGGCGAGTTGGCCTCTACGTCTCCGTGGGACCTTCATATACATCAATAACGCAATATAACCTAACCTAATCCAACCTAACCTTTCGGCGCTATTATTTGACAACATTCCTGGCTTGTTGGCCTCTACGTCTCCGTAGGACTTTTATATACATCAATAACGTAATATAACCTAACCTAACCCAACCTAACCTTTCGGCGCTATTATTTGACAACATTCCTGGCGAGTTGGCCTCTACGTCTCCGTGGGACATTCATATACATCAATAAAGTAATATAACCTAACCTAACCCAACCCAAACTCTCGGTACTAATATTTGACAACATTCCTGGCGAGTTGGACTCTACGTCTCCGTGGGAATTTTATATATATCAATAGCGTAATATAACCTAACCTAAGCCAACCTAACATTTCGGCGGTAATATTTGACAACATTCCTGGCGAGTTGGCCTCTACGTCTCCGTGGGACCTTCATATACATCAATAACGTAATATAACCTAACCTAACCCAACCCAACCTCTCGGTACTAATATTTGACAACATTCCTGGCGTGTTTGCCTCTACGTCTCCGTGGGACCTTCATATACATCAATAACGCAATATAACCTAACCTAACCCAACCTAACCTTTCGGCGCTATTATTTGACCACATTCCTGGCGAGTTGGACTCTACGTCTCCGTGGGACTTTTATATACATCAATAGCGTAATATAACATAACCTAACCCAACCTAAGATATCGGCGATATTATTTGACAACATTCCTGTCGAGTTGGCCACTACGTCTCCGTGGGACTTTTATATACATCAATAGCGTAATATAACCTAACCTAACACAACCTAACATCTCGGTACTGATATTTGACAACATTCCTGGCGTATTGGCCTCTACGTCTCCGTGAGACTTTCATATCAATCAATAACGTAATATAACCTTATATAAACCAACCTAACCTCTCGGCGCTATTATTTGACAACATTCCTGGCGAGTTGGCCTCTACGTGTCCGTGGGACTTTTATATACATCAATAACGTAATATAACCTAACCTAACCCAACCTAACCTTTCGGCGCTATTATTTGACAACATTCCTGGCGAGTTGGCCTCTACGTCTCCGTGGGACCTTCATATACATCAATAACCTAATATAACCTAACCTAACCCAACCCAAACTCTCGGTACTAATATTTGACAACATTCCTGGCGAGTTGGCCTCTACGTCTCCGTGGGACCTTCATATACATCAATAACGTAATATAACCTAACCTAACCCAACCTAACCTTTCGGCGCTATTATTTGACCACATTCCTGGCTTGTTGGCCTCTACGTATCCGTGGGACATTCATATCCATCAATAACGTAATTTAACCTAAAATAACCCAACGTAACATCTCGGCTGTAATATTTCACAACATTCCTGGCTTGTTGGCCTCTATGTTTCCGTGGGACCTTTATATACATCAATAACGTAATATAACCTAACCTAACCCAACCTAACATCTCGGCGGTAATATTTGACAACATTCCTGGCGAGTTGGCCTCTACGTCTCCGTGAGACCTTCATATCCATCAATAACGTAATATAACCTTATATAACCCAACCTAACCTCTGGGCGCTATTATTTGACAACATTCCTGTTGAGTTGGCCTCTACGTCTCCGAGGGACTTTTATATACATCAATAGCGTAATATAACTTAACCTACCCCAAACTAACATCTCGGTACTAATATTTGACAAGATTCCTGGCGAGTTGGACTCTACGTCTCCGTGGGACCTTCATGTACATCAATAACGTAAAATAACCTAACCTAAGCCAACCTAACATTTCGGCGGTAATATTTGACAACATTCCTGGCACGTTGGCCTCTACATCTCCGTGGGGCCTTTATATACATTAATAACGTAATATAACCTAACCTAACACAACCCAACCTCTCGGTACTAATATTCGACAACATTCCTGGCGAGTTGCCCTCTACGTCTCCGTGGGACCTTCATATACATCAATAACGCAATATAACCTAACCTAATCCAACCTAACCTTTCTGCGCTATTATTTGACAACATTCCTGGCATGTTGGCCTCTACATCTCCGTGGGGCCTTTATATACATTAATAACGTAATATAACCTAACCTAACACAACCCAACCTCTCGGTACTAATATTTGACAACATTCCTGGCGAGTTGGCCTCTACGTCTCCGTGGGACCTTCATATACATCAATAACGTAATATAACCTAACCTAACCCAACCCAACCTCTCGGTACTAATATTTGACAACATTCCTGGCGTGTTTGCCTCTACGTCTCCGTGGGACCTTCATATACATCAAAAACGCAATATAACCTAACCTAACCCAACCTAACCTTTCGGCGCTATTATTTGACCACATTCCTGGCTTGTTGTCCTCTACGTCTCCGTGGGACATTCATATCCATCAATAACGTAATTTAACCTAAAATAACCCAACGTAACATCTCGGCTGTAATATTTCACAACATTCCTGGCTTGTTGGCCTCTATGTTTCCGTGGGACCTTTATATACATCAATAACGTAATATAGCCTAACCTAACCCAACCTAACATCTCGGCGGTAATATTTGACAACATTCCTGGCGAGTTGGCCTCTACGTCTCCGTGAGACCTTCATATCCATCAATAACGTAATATAACCTTCTATAACCCAACCTAACTCTGGGCGCTATTATTTGACAACATTCCTGTTGAGTTGGCCTCTACGTCTTCGAGGGACTTTTATATACATCAATAGCGTAATATAACTTAACCTACCCCAAACTAACATCTCGGTACTAATATTTGACAAGATGCCTGGCGAGTTGGACTCTACGTCTCCGTGGGACCTTCATGTACATCAATAACGTAAAATAACCTAACCTAAGCCAACCTAACATTTCGGCGGTAATATTTGACAACATTCCTGGCATGTTGGCCTCTACATCTCCGTGGGGCCTTTATATACATTAATAACGTAATATAACCTAACCTAACACAACCCAACCTCTCGGTACTAATATTTGACAATATTCCTGGCGAGTTGGCCTCTACGTCTCCGTGGGACCTTCATATACATCAATAACGCAATATAACCTAACCTAATCCAACCTAACCTTTCGGCGCTATTATTTGACAACATTCCTGGCTTGTTGGCCTCTACGTCTCCGTAGGACTTTTATATACATAAATAACTTAATATAACCTAACCTAATCCAACCTAACCTTTCGGCGCTATTATTTGACAACATTCCTCGCTTGTTGGCCTCTACGTCTCCGTAGGACTTTTATATACATCAATAACGTAATATAACCTAACCTAACCCAACCTAACCTTTCGGCGCTATTATTTGACAACATTCCTGGCGAGTTGGCCTCTACGTCTCCGTGGGACATTCATATACATCAATAAAGTAATATAACCTAACCTAACCTAACCCAAACTCTCGGTACTAATATTTGACAACATTCCTGGCGAGTTGGACTCTACGTCTCCGTGGGAATTTTATATATATCAATAGCGTAATATAACCTAACCTAAGCCAACCTAACATTTCGGCGGTAATATTTGACAACATTCCTGGCGAGTTGGCCTCTACGTCTCCGTGGGACCTTCATATACATCAATAACGTAATATAACCTAACCTAACCCAACCCAACCTCTCGGTACTAATATTTGACAACATTCCTGGCGTGTTTGCCTCTACGTCTCCGTGGGACCTTCATATACATCAATAACGCAATATAACCTAACCTAACCCAACCTAACCTTTCGGCGCTATTATTTGACCACATTCCTGGCGAGTTGGACTCTACGTCTCCGTGGGACTTTTATATACATCAATAGCGTAATATAACCTAACCTAACCCAACCTAAGATATCGGCGATATTATTTGACAACATTCCTGTCGAGTTGGCCACTACGTCTCCGTGGGACTTTTATATACATCAATAGCGTAATATAACCTAACCTAACACAACCTAACATCTCGGTACTGATATTTGACAACATTCCTGGCGTATTGGCCTCTACGTCTCCGTGAGACTTTCATATCAATCAATAACGTAATATAACCTTATATAAACCAACCTAACCTCTCGGCGCTATTATTTGACAACATTCCTGGCGAGTTGGCCTCTACGTGTCCGTGGGACTTTTATATACATCAATAACGTAATATAACCTAACCTAACCCAACCTAACCTTTCGGCGCTATTATTTGACAACATTCCTGGCGAGTTGGCCTCTACGTCTCCGTGGGACCTTCATATACATCAATAACCTAATATAACCTAACCTAACCCAACCCAAACTCTCGGTACTAATATTTGACAACATTCCTGGCGAGTTGGCCTCTACGTCTCCGTGGGACCTTCATATACATCAATAACGTAATATAACCTAACCTAACCCAACCTAACCTTTCGGCGCTATTATTTGACCACATTCCTGGCTTGTTGGCCTCTACGTATCCGTGGGACATTCATATCCATCAATAACGTAATTTAACCTAAAATAACCCAACGTAACATCTCGGCTGTAATATTTCACAACATTCCTGGCTTGTTGGCCTCTATGTTTCCGTGGGACCTTTATATACATCAATAACGTAATATAACCTAACCTAACCCAACCTAACATCTCGGCGGTAATATTTGACAACATTCCTGGCGAGTTGGCCTCTACGTCTCCGTGAGACCTTCATATCCATCAATAACGTAATATAACCTTATATAACCCAACCTAACCTCTGGGCGCTATTATTTGACAACATTCCTGTTGAGTTGGCCTCTACGTCTCCGAGGGACTTTTATATACATCAATAGCGTAATATAACTTAACCTACCCCAAACTAACATCTCGGTACTAATATTTGACAAGATTCCTGGCGAGTTGGACTCTACGTCTCCGTGGGACCTTCATGTACATCAATAACGTAAAATAACCTAACCTAAGCGAACCTAACATTTCGGCGGTAATATTTGACAACATTCCTGGCACGTTGGCCTCTACATCTCCGTGGGGCCTTTATATACATTAATAACGTAATATAACCTAACCTAACACAACCCAACCTCTCGGTACTAATATTTGACAACATTCCTGGCGAGTTGGCCTCTACGTCTCCGTGGGACCTTCATATACATCAATAACGCAATATAACCTAACCTAATCCAACCTAACCTTTCGGCGCTATTACTTGACAACATTCCTGGCTTGTTGGCCTCTACGTCTCCGTAGGACTTTTATATACATCAATAACTTAATATAACCTAACCTAATCCATCCTAACCTTTCGGCGCTATTATTTGACAACATTCCTGGCTTGTTGGCCTCTACGTCTCCGTAGGACTTTTATATACATCAATAGCGTAATATAACCTAACCTAACCCAACCTAAGATCTCGGCATTAATATTTGACAACATTCCTGGCGAGTTGGCCTCTACGTCTCCGTGAGACCTTCATATCCATCAATAACGTAATATAACCTAACCTAACCCAACCTAACCTTTCGGCGCTATTATTTGACAACATTCCTGGCTTGTTGGCCTCTACGTCTCCGTAGGACTTTTATATACATCAATAGCGTAATATAACCTAACCTAACCCAACCTAAGATCTCGGCATTAATATTTGACAACATTCCTGGCGAGTTGGCCTCTACGTCTCCGTGAGACCTTCATATCCATCAATAACGTAATATAACCTAACCTAACCCAACCTAACCTTTCGGCGCTATTATTTGACAACATTCCTGGCGAGTTGGCCTCTACGTCTCCGTGGGACCTTCATATACATCAATAACGTAATATAACCTAACCTAACCCAACCTAACCTTTCGGCGTTATTATTTGACCACATTCCTGGCTTGTTGGCCTCTACGTCTCCGTGGGACATTCATATCCATCAATAACGTAATATAACCTGACCTAACCCAACCTAACCTTTCGGCGCTATTATTTGACAACATTCCTGGCGAGTTGGCCTCTACGTCTCCGTGGGACTTTTATATACATCAATAGCGTAATATAACCTAACCTAACCCAACCTAAGATCTCGGCGCTAATATTTGACAACATTCCTGTCGAGTTGGCCTCTACGTCTCCGTGGGACCTTCATATACATCAATAACGTAATATAACCTAACCTAACCCAACCTAACCTTTCGGCGTTATTATTTGACCACATTCCTGGCTTGTTGGCCTCTACGTCTCCGTGGGACATTCATATCCATCAATAACGTAATATAACCTGACCTAACCCAACCTAACCTTTCGGCGCTATTATTTGACAACATTCCTGGCGTATTGGCCTCTACGTCTCCGTGAGACTTTCATATCAATCAATAACGTAATATAACCTTATATAAACCAACCTAACCTCTCGGCGCTATTATTTGACAACATTCCTGGCGAGTTGGCCTCTACGTCTCCGTGGGACCTTCATATACATCAATAACCTAATATAACCTAACCTAACCCAACCCAAACTCTCGGTACTAATATTTGACAACATTCCTGGCGAGTTGGCCTCTACGTCTCCGTGGGACCTTCATATACATCAATAACGTAATATAACCTAACCTAACCCAACCTAACATCTCGGCGGTAATATTTGACAACATTCCTGGCGAGTTGGCCTCTACGTCTCCGTGAGACCTTCATATCCATCAATAACGTAATATAACCTTATATAACCCAACCTAACCTCTGGGCGCTATTATTTGACAACATTCCTGTTGAGTTGGCCTCTACGTCTCCGAGGGACTTTTATATACATCAATAGCGTAATATAACCTAACCTAACCCAACCAAACCTTCCGGCGTTATTATTTGACCACATTCCTGGCTTGTTGGCCTCTACGTCTCCGTGGGACATTCATATCCATCAATAACGTAATATAACCTGACCTAACCCAACCTAACCTTTCGGCGCTATTATTTGACAACATTCCTGGCGAGTTGGCCTCTACGTCTCCGTGGGACTTTTATATACATCAATAGCGTAATATAACCTAACCTAACCCAACCTAAGATCTCGGCGCTAATATTTGACAACATTCCTGTCGAGTTGGCCTCTACGTCTCCGTGGGGCCTTCATATACATCAAAAACGTAATATAACCTAACCTAACCCAACCTAACATCTCGGCGGTAATATTTGACAATATTCCTGGCGAGTTGGCCTCTACGTCTCCGTGGGACTTTTATATACATCAATAGCGTAATATAACCTAACCTAACCCAACCTAAGATCTCGGCGATATTATTTGACAACATTCCTGTCGAGTTGGCCACTACGTCTCCGTGGGACTTTTATATACATCAATAGCGTAATATAACCTAACCTAACACAACCTAACATCTCGGTACTGATATTTGACAACATTCCTGGCGTATTGGCCTCTACGTCTCCGTGAGACTTTCATATCAATCAATAACGTAATATAACCTTATATAAACCAACCTAACCTCTCGGCGCTATTATTTGACAACATTCCTGGCGAGTTGGCCTCTACGTGTCCGTGGGACTTTTATATACATCAATAACGTAATATAACCTAACCTAACCCAACCTAACCTTTCGGCGCTATTATTTGACAACATTCCTGGCGAGTTGGCCTCTACGTCTCCGTGGGACCTTCAGATACATCAATAACGTAATATAACCTAACCTAACCCAACCCAAACTCTCGGTACTAATATTTGACAACATTCCTGGCGAGTTGGCCTCTACGTCTCCGTGGGACCTTCATATACATCAATAACGTAATATAACCTAACCTAACCCAACCTAACCTTTCGACGCTATTATTTGACCACATTCCTGGCTTGTTGGCCTCTACGTCTCCGTGGGACATTCATATCCATCAATAACGTAATTTAACATAAAATAACCCAACGTAACATCTCGGCTGTAATATTTCACAACATTCCTGGCTTGTTGGCCTCTATGTTTCCGTGGGACCTTTATATACATCAATAACGTAATAAAACCTAACCTAACCCAACCTAACATCTCGGCGGTAATATTTGACAACATTCCTGTTGAGTTGGCCTCTACGTCTCCGAGGGACTTTTATATACATCAATAGCGTAATATAACTTAACCTACCCCAAACTAACATCTCGGTACTAATATTTGACAAGATTCCTGGCGAGTTGGACTCCACGTCTCCGTGGGACTTTCATGTACATCAATAACGTAAAATAACCTAACCTAAGCGAACCTAACATTTCGGCGGTAATATTTGACAACATTCCTGGCGAGTTGGCCTCTACATCTCCGTGGGGCCTTTATATACATTAATAACGTAATATAACCTAACCTAACACAACCCAACCTCTCGGTACTAATATTTGACAACATTCCTGGCGAGTTGGCCTCTACGTCTCCCTGGGATCTTCATATACATCAATAACGCAATATAACCTAACCTAACCCAACCTAACCTTTCGGCGCTATTATTTGACCACATTCCTGGCTTGTTGGCCTCTACGTCTCCGTGGGACTTTTATATACATCAATAGCGTAATATAACCTAACCTAACCCAACCTAAGATCTCGGCGATATTATTTGACAACATTCCTGTCGAGTTGGCCTCTACGTCTCCGTGGGACTTTTATATACATCAATAGCGTAATATAACCTAACCTAACACAACCTAACATCTCGGTACTAATATTTGACAACATTCCTGGCGAGTTGGACTCTACGTCTCCGTGGGACCTTCATGTACATCAATAACGTAAAATAACCTAACCTAAGCCAACCTAACATTTCGGCGGTAATATTTGACAACATTCCTGGCACGTTGGCCTCTACATCTCCGTGGGGCCTTTATATACATTAATAACGTAATATAACCTAACCTAACACAACCCAACCTCTCGGTACTAATATTCGACAACATTCCTGGCGAGTTGGCCTCTACGTCTCCGTGGGACCTTCATATACATCAATAACGCAATATAACCTAACCTAATCCAACCTAACCTTTCGGCGCTATTATTTGACAACATTCCTGTTGAGTTGGCCTCTACGTCTCCGAGGGACTTTTATATACATCAATAGCGTAATATAACCTAACCTAACCCAACCTAAGATCTCGGCGATATTATTTGACAACATTCCTGTCGAGTTGGCCTCTACGTCTCCGTGGGACTTTTATATACATCAATAGCGTAATATAACCTAACCTAACACAACCTAACATCTCGGTACTAATATTTGACAACATTCCTGGCGAGTTGGACTCTACGTCTCCGTGGGACCTTCATGTACATCAATAACGTAAAATAACCTAACCTAAGCCAACCTAACATTTCGGCGGTAATATTTGACAACATTCCTGGCACGTTGGCCTCTACATCTCCGTGGGGCCTTTATATACATTAATAACGTAATATAACCTAACCTAACACAACCCAACCTCTCGGTACTAATATTCGACAACATTCCTGGCGAGTTGGCCTCTACGTCTCCGTGGGACCTTCATATACATCAATAACGCAATATAACCTAACCTAATCCAACCTAACCTTTCGGCGCTATTATTTGACAACATTCCTGGCATGTTGGCCTCTACATCTCCGTGGGGCCTTTATATACATTAATAACGTAATATAACCTAACCTAACACAACCCAACCTCTCGGTACTAATCTTTGACAACATTCCTGGCGAGTTGGCATCTACGTCTCCGTGGGATCTTCATATACATCAATAACGCAATATAACCTAACCTAACCCAACCTAACCTTTCGGCGCTATTATTTGACCACATTCCTGGCTTGTTGGCCTCTACGTCTCCGTGGGACTTTTATATACATCAATAGCGTAATATAACCTAACCTAACCCAACCTAAGATCTCGGCGATATTATTTGACAACATTCCTGTCGAGTTGGCCTCTACGTCTCCGTGGGACTTTTATATACATCAATAGCGTAATATAACCTAACCTAACACAACCTAACATCTCGGTACTAATATTTGACAACATTCCTGGCGAGTTGGACTCTACGTCTCCGTGGGGATTTTATATATATCAATAGCGTAATATAACCTAACCTAAGCCAACCTAACATTTCGGCGGTAATATTTGACCACATTCCTGGCGAGTTGGCCTCTACGTCTCCGTGGGGCCTTTATATACATCAATAACTTAATATAACCTAACCTAACACAACCCAAACTCTGGGCACTAATATTTGACAACATTCCTGGCGAGTTGGCCTCTACGTCTCCGTGAGACCTTCATATCCATCAATAACGTAATATAACCTAACCTAACCCAACCTAACCTTTCGGCGCTATTATTTGACAACATTCCTGGCGAGTTGGCCTCTACGTCTCCGTGGGACCTTCATATACATCAATAACGCAATATAACCTAACCTAACCCAACCTAACCTTTCGGCGCTATTATTTGACCACATTCCTGGCTTGTTGGCATCTACGTCTCCGTGGGACTTTTATATACATCAATAGCGTAATATAACCTAGCCTAACCCAACCTAAGATCTCGGCGATATTATTTGACAACATTCCTGTCGAGTTGGCCACTACGTCTCCGTGGGACTTTTATATACATCAATAGCGTAATATAACCTAACCTAACACAACCTAACATCTCGGTACTAATATTTGACAACATTCCTGGCGAATTGGCCTCTACGTCTCCGTGAGACTTTCATATCCATCAATAACGTAATATAACCTTATATAAACCAACCTAACATCTCGGCGCTATTATTTGACAACATTCCTGGCGAGTTGGCCTCTACGTGTCCGTGGGACTTTTATATACATCAATAACGTAATATAAGCTAACCTAACCCAACCTAACCTTTCGGCGCTATTATTTGACAACATTCCTGGCGAGTTGGCCTCTACGTCTCCGTGGGACCTTCATATACATCAATAACATAATATAACCTAACCTAACCCAACCCAAACTCTCGGTACTAATATTTGAAAACATTCCTGGCGAGTTGGCCTCTACGTCTCCGTGGGACCTTCATATACATCAATAACGTAATATAACCTAACCTAACCCAACCTAACCTTTCGGCGTTATTATTTGACCACATTCCTGGCTTGTTGGCCTCTACGTCTCCGTGGGACATTCATATCCATCAATAACGTAATATAACCTGACCTAACCCAACCTAACCTTTCGGCGCTATTATTTGACAACATTCCTGGCGAGTTGGCCTCTACGTCTCCGTGGCACTTTTATATACATCAATAGCGTAATATAACCTAACCTAACCCAACCTAAGATCTCGGCGCTAATATTTGACAACATTCCTGTCGAGTTGGCCTCTACGTCTCCGTGGGGCCTTCATATACATCGAAAACGTAATATAACCTAACCTAACCCAACCTAACATCTCGGCGGTAATATTTGACAACATTCCTGGCGAGTTGGCCTCTACGTCTCCGTGGGACTTTTATATACATCAATAGCGTAATATAACCTAACCTATCCCAACCTAAGATCTCGGCGATATTATTTGACAACATTCCTGGCGAGTTGGCCTCTACGTCTCCGTGGGACTTTTATATACATCAATAACGTAATAGAACCTAACCTAACCCAACCTAACCTTTCGGCGCTATTATTTGACAACATTACTGGCGAGTTGGCCTCTACGTCTCCGTGGGACTTTTATATACATCAATAACGTAATATAACCTAACCTAACCCAACCAAACCTTTCGGCGCTATTATTTGACAACATTCCTGGCGAGTTGGCCTCTACGTCTCCGTGGGACCTTCATATACATCAATAACGTAATATAACCTAACCTAACCCAACCTAACCTTTCTGCGCTATTATTTGACCACATTCCTGGCTTGTTGGCCTCTACGTCTCCGTGGGACATTCATATCCATCAATAACGTAATATAACCTGACCTAACTCAACCTAACCTTTCGGCGCTATTATTTGACAACATTCCTGGCGAGTTGGCCTCTACGTCTCCGTGGGACCTTCATATACATCAATAACGTAATATAACCTAACCTAACCCAACCTAACCTTTCGGCGCTATTATTTGACCACATTCCTGGCGAGTTGGCCTCTACGTCTCCGTGAGACCTTCATATCCATCAATAACGTAATATAACCTTATATAACCCAACCTAACCTCTGGGCGCTATTATTTGACAACATTCCTGTTGAGTTGGCCTCTACGTCTCCGAGGGATTTTTATATACATCAATAGCGTAATATAACTTAACCTACCCCAAACTAACATCTCGGTACTAATATTTGACAAAATTCCTGGCGAGTTGGACTCTACGTCTCCGTGGGACCTTCATGTACATCAATAACGCAATATAACCTAACCTAACCCAACCTAACCTTTCGGCGCTATTATTTGACCACATTCCTGGCTTGTTGGCCTCTACGTCTCCGTGGGACTTTTATATACATCAATAGCGTAATATAACCTAACCTAACACAACCTAACATCTCGGTACTAATATTTGACAACATTCCTGGCGAGTTGGACTCTACGTCTCCGTGGGAATTTTATATATATCAATAGCGTAATATAACCTAACCTAAGCCAACCTAACATTTCGGCGGTAATATTTGACCACATTCCTGGCGAGTTGGCCTCTACGTCTCCGTGGGGCCTTTATATACATCAATAACTTAATATAACCTAACCTAACACAACCCAAACTCTGGGCACTAATATTTGACATCATTCCTGGCGAGTTGGCCTCTACGTTTCCGCGGGGCTTTTATATACATCAATAACGTAATATAACCTAACCTAACCCAATGTAACGTTTCGGCGCTATTATTTACAACATTCCTGGCGAGTTGGCCTCTACGTATCCGTGAGACCTTCATATCCATCAATAACGTAATATAACCTAACTTAACCCAACCTAACCTTTCGGCGCTATTATTTGACAACATTCCTGGCGAGTTGGCCTCTACGTCTCCGTGGGACTTTTATATACATCAATAACGTAATAGAACCTAACCTAACCCAACCTAACCTTTCGGCGCTATTATTTGACAACATTACTGGCGAGTTGGCCTCTACGTCTCCGTGGGACTTTTATATACATCAATAACGTAATATAACCTAACCTAACCCAACCAAACCTTTCGGCGCTATTATTTGACAACATTCCTGGCGAGTTGGCCTCTACGTCTCCGTGGGACCTTCATATACATCAATAACGTAATATAACCTGACCTAACTCAACCTAACCTTTCGGCGCTATTATTTGACAACATTCCTGGCGAGTTGGCCTCTACGTCTCCGTGGGACCTTCATATACATCAATAACGTAATATAACCTAACCTAACCCAACCTAACCTTTCGGCGCTATTATTTGACCATATTCCTGGCGAGTTGGCCTCTACGTCTCCGTGAGACCTTCATATCCATCAATAACGTAATATAACCTTATATAACCCAACATTAACCTCTGGGCGCTATTATTTGACAACATTCCTGTTGAGTTGGCCTCTACGTCTCCGAGGGACTTTTATATACATCAATAGCGTAATATAACTTAACCTACCCCAAACTAACATCTCGGTACTAATATTTGACAAAATTCCTGGCGAGTTGGACTCTACGTCTCCGTGGGACCTTCATGTACATCAATAACGCAATATAACCTAACCTAACCCAACCTAACCTTTCGGCGCTATTATTTGACCACATTCCTGGCTTGTTGGCCTCTACGTCTCCGTGGGACTTTTATATACATCAATAGCGTAATATAACCTAACCTAACACAACCTAACATCTCGGTACTAATATTTGACAACATTCCTGGCGAGTTGGACTCTACGTCTCCGTGGGAATTTTATATATATCAATAGCGTAATATAACCTAACCTAACCCAATGTAACGTTTCGGCGCTATTATTTACAACATTCCTGGCGAGTTGGCCTCTACGTATCCGTGAGACCTTCATATCCATCAATAACGTAATATAACCTAACCTAACACAACCCAAACTCTGGGCACTAATATTTGACAACATTCCTGGCGAGTTGGCCTCTACGTTTCCGCGGGGCTTCTATATACATCAATAACGTAATATAACCTAACCTAACCCAATGTAACGTTTCGGCGCTATTATTTACAACATTCCTGGCGAGTTGGCCTCTACGTATCCGTGGGACTTTTATATACATCAATAACGTAATATAACCTAACCTAATCCAACCTAACTTTTCGGCGCTATTATTTGTCAACATTCCTGGCTTGTTGGCCTCTACGTCTCCGTAGGACTTTTATATACATCAATAGCGTAATATAACCTAACCTAACCCAACCTAAGATCTCGGCATTAATATTTGACAACATTCCTGGCGAGTTGGCCTCTACGTCTCCGTGAGACCTTCATATCCATCAATAACGTAATATAACCTAACCTAACCCAACGTAACCTTTCGGCGCTATTATTTGACAACATTCCTGGCTTGTTGGCCTCTACGTTTCCGTGGGACTTTTATATACACCAATAACGTAATATAACCTAACCTAACCCAACCTAACCTTTCGGCGCTATTATTTGACAACATTACTGGCGAGTTGGCCTCTACGTCTCCGTGGGACATTCATATCCATCAATAACGTTATATAACCTGACCTAACCCAACCTAACCTTTCGGCGCTATTATTTGACAACATTCGTGGCGAGTTGGCCTCTACGTGTCCGTGAGACTTTCATATCCAGCAATAACGTAATATAACCTTATATAAACCAACCTAACCTCTCTGCGTTATTATTTGACAACATTCCTGGCGAGTTGGCCTCTACGTGTCCGTGGGACTTTTATATACATCAATAACGTAATATAACCTAACCTAACCCAACCTAACCTTTCGGCGCTATTATTTGACAACATTCCAGGCGAGTTGGCCTCTACGTCTCCGTGGGACCTTCATATACATCAATAACGTAATATAACCTAACCTAACCCAACCCAACCTCTCGGTACTAATATTTGACAATATTCCTGGCGAGTTGGCCTCTACGTCTCCGTGGGACCTTCATATACATCAATAACGTAGTATAACCTAACCTAACCCAACCCAAACTCTCGGTACTAATATTTGACAACATTCCTGGCGAGTTGGCCTCTACGTCTCCGTGGACCTTCATATACATCAATAACGCAATATAACCTAACCTAACCCAACCTAACCTTTCGGCGCTATTATTTGTCAACATTCCTGGCTTGTTGGCCTCTACGTCTCCGTAGGACTTTTATATACATCAATAGCGTAATATAACCTAACCTAACCCAACCTAAGATCTCGGCATTAATATTTGACAACATTCCTGGCGAGTTGGCCTCTACGTATCCGTGGGTCCTTCATATACATCAAAAACGTAAGATAACCTAACCTAACCCAGCCTAACATCTCGGCGGTAATATTTGACAACATTCCTGGCGAGTTGGCCTCTACGTCTCCGTGGGGCCTTTATATACATCAATAACGTAATATAACCTAACCTAACACAACCCAACGTCTCGGCACTAATATTTGACAACATTCCTGGCGAGTTGGCCTCTACGTCTCCGTGGGTCCTTCATATACATCAAAAACGTAAGATAACCTAACCTAACCCAACCTAACATCTCGGCGGTAATATTTGACAACATTCCTGGCGAGTTGGCCTCTACGTCTCCGTGGGGCCTTTATATACATCAATAACGTAATATAACCTAACCTAACACAACCCAACGTCTCGGCACTAATATTTGACAACATTCCTGGCGAGTTGGCCTCTACGTTTCCGTGGGACTTTTATATACATCAATAACGTAATATAACCTATCCTAACCCAAAGTAATGTCTCGGAGGTAATGTTTAACCACATTCCTGGCTTGTTGGCCTCTACGTTTCCGTGGGACTTTTATATACATCAATAACGTAATATAACCTAACCTAACCCAACCTAACCTTTCGGCGCTATTATTTGACCACATTCCTGGCTTGTTGGCCTCTACGTCTCCGTGGGACATTCATATCCATCAATAACGTAATATAACCTGACCTAACCCAACCTAACCTTTCGGCGCTATTATTTGACAACATTCGTGGCGAGTTGGCCTCTACGTGTCCGTGAGACTTTCATATCCAGCAATAACGTAATATAACCTTATATAAACCAACCTAACCTCTCTGCGCTATTATTTGACAACATTCCTGGCGAGTTGGCCTCTACGTGTCCGTGGGACTTTTATATACATCAATAACGTAATATAACCTAACCTAACCCAACCTAACCTTTCAGCGCTATTATTTGACAACATTCCAGGCGAGTTGGCCTCTACGTCTCCGTGGGACCTTCATATACATCAATAACGTAATATAACCTAACCTAACCCAACCCAACCTCTCGGTACTAATATTTGACAATATTCCTGGCGAGTTGGCCTCTACGTCTCCGTGGGACCTTCATATACATCAATAACGTAGTATAACCTAACCTAACCCAACCCAAACTCTCGGTACTAATATTTGACAACATTCCTGGCGAGTTGGCCTCTACGTCTCCGTGGACCTTCATATACATCAATAACACAATATAACCTAACCTAACCCAACCTAACCTTTCGGCGCTATTATTTGACCACATTCGTGGCTTGTTGGCCTCTACGTCTCCGTGGGACTTTCATATACATCAATAGCGTAATATAACCTAACCTAACCCAACCTAAGATCTCGGCGATATTATTTGACAACATTCCTGTCGAGTTGGCCTCTACGTCTCCGTGGGACTTTTATATACATCAATAGCGTAATATAACCTAACCTAACACAACCTAACATCTCGGTACTAATATTTGACAACATTCCTGGCGTGTTGGACTCTACGTCTCCGTGGGAATTTTATATATATTAATAGCGTAATATAACCTAACCTAAGCCAACCTAACATTTCGGCGGTAATATTTGACAACATTCCTGGCGAGTTGGCCTCTACGTCTCCGTGGGGCCTTTATATACATCAATAACGTAATATAACCTAACCTAACACAACCCAACGTCTCGGCACTAATATTTGACAACATTCCTGGCGAGTTGGCTTCTACGTTTCCGTGGGACTTTTATATACATCAATAACGTAATATAACCTATCCTAACCCTAAGTAATGTCTCGGAGGTAATGTTTAACCACATTCCTGGCTTGTTGGCCTCTACGTTTCCGTGGGACTTTTATATACATCAATAACGTAATATAACCTAACCTAACCCAACCTAACCTTTCGGCGCTATTATTTGACCACATTCCTGGCTTGTTGGCCTCTACGTCTCCGTGGGACATTCATATCCATCAATAACGTAATTTAACCTAAAATAACCCAACGTAACATCTCGGCTGTAATATTTCACAACATTCCTGGCTTGTTGGCCTCTATGTTTCCGTGGGACCATTATATACATCAATAACGTAATATAACCTAACCTAACCCAACCTAACATCTCGGCGGTAATATTTGACAACATTCCTGGCGAGTTGGCCTCTACGTCTCCGTGAGACCTTCATATCCATCAATAACGTAATATAACCTTATATAACCCAACCTAAGCTCTGGGCGCTATTATTTGACAACATTCCTGTTGAGTTGGCCTCTACGTCTCCGAGGGACTTTTATATACATCAATAGCGTAATATAACTTAACCTACCCCAAACTAACATCTCGGTACTAATATTTGACAAAATTCCTGGCGAGTTGGACTCTACGTCTCCGTGGGACCTTCATGTACATCAATAACGTAAAATAACCTAACCTAAGCCAATCTAACATTTCGGCGGTAATATTTGAAAACATTCCTGGGGAGTTGGCCTCTACGTGTCCGTGGGACTTTTATATACATCAATAACGTAATATAACCTAACCTAACCCAACCTAACCTTTCGGCGCTATTATTTGACAACATTACTGGCGAGTTGGCCTCTACGTCTCCGTGGGACTTTTATATACATCAATAACGTAATATAACATAACCTAACCCAACCAAACCTTTCGGCGCTATTATTTGACAACATTCCGGGCGAGTTGGCCTCTACGTCTCCGTGGGACCTTCATATACATCAATAACGTAATATAACCTAACCTAACCCAACCTAACCTTTCGGCGCTATTATTTGACCACATTCCTGGCTTGTTGGCCTCTACGTCTCCGTGGGACATTCATATCCATCAATAACGTAATATAACCTGACCTAACTCAACCTAACCTTTCGGCGCTATTATTTGACAACATTCCTGGCGAGTTGGCCTCTACGTCTCCGTGGGACCTTCATATACATCAATAACGTAATATAACCTAACCTAACCCAACCTAACCTTTCGGCGCTATTATTTGACCACATTCCTGGCTTGTTGGCCTCTACGTCTCCGTGGGACATTCATATCCATCAATAACGTAATATAACCTGACCTAACTCAACCTAACCTTTCGGCGCTATTATTTGACAACATTCCTGGCGAGTTGGCCTCTACGTCTCCGTGGGGCCTTTATATACATCAATAACGTAATATAACCTAACCTAACACAACCCAACGTCTCGGCACTAATATTTGACAACATTCCTGGCGAGTTGGCCTCTACGTCTCCGTAGGGCCTTATATACATCAATAACGTAATATAACCTAACCTAACACAACCCAACCTCTCGGCACTAATATTTGACAACATTCCTGGCGAGTTGGCCTCTACGTCTCCGTGGGACTTTTATATACATCAATAACGTAATATAACCTATCCTAACCCAAAGTAATGTCTCGGAGGTAATGTTTAACCACATTCCTGGCTTGTTGGCCTCTACGTTTCCGTGGGACTTTTATATACATCAATAACGTAATATAACCTAACCTAACCCAACCTAACCTTTCGGCGCTATTATTTGACCACATTCCTGGCTTGTTGGCCTCTACGTCTCCGTGGGACATTCATATCCATCAATAACGTAATTTAACCTAAAATAACCCAACGTAACATCTCGGCTGTAATATTTCACAACATTCCTGGCTTGTTGGCCTCTATGTTTCCGTGGGACCATTATATACATCAATAACGTAATATAACCTAACCTAACCCAACCTAACATCTCGGCGGTAATATTTGACAACATTCCTGGCGAGTTGGCCTCTACGTCTCCGTGAGACCTCCATATCCATCAATAACGTAATATAACCTTATATAACCCAACCTAACCTCTGGGCGCTATTATTTGACAACATTCCTGTTGAGTTGGCCTCTACGTCTCCGAGGGACTTTTATATACATCAATAGCGTAATATAACTTAACCTACCCCAAACTAACATCTCGGTACTAATATTTGACAAAATTCCTGGCGAGTTGGACTCTACGTCTCCGTGGGACCTTCATGTACATCAATAACGTAAAATAACCTAACCTAAGCCAACCTAACATTTCGGCGGTAATATTTGAAAACATTCCTGGGGAGTTGGCCTATACGTGTCCGTGGGACTTTTATATACATCAATAACGTAATATAACCTAACCTAACCCAACCTAACCTTTCGGCGCTATTATTTGACAACATTCCTGGCGAGTTGGCCTCTACGTCTCCGTGAGACCTTCATATCCATCAATAACGTAATATAACCTAACTTAACCCAACCTAACCTTTCGGCGCTATTATTTGACAACATTCCTGGCGAGTTGGCCTCTACGTCTCCGTGGGACTTTTATATACATCAATAACGTAATAGAACCTAACCTAACCCAACCTAACCTTTCGGCGCTATTATTTGACAACATTACTGGCGAGTTGGCCTCTACGTCTCCGTGGGACTTTTATATACATCAATAACGTAATATAACCTAACCTAACCCAACCAAACCTTTCGGCGCTATTATTTGACAACATTCCTGGCGAGTTGGCCTCTACGTCTCCGTGGGACCTTCATATACATCAATAACGTAATATAACCTAACCTAACCCAACCTAACCTTTCGGCGCTATTATTTGACCACATTCCTGGCTTGTTGGCCTCTACGTCTCCGTGGGACATTCATATCCATCAATAACGTAATTTAACCTAAAATAACCCAACGTAACATCTCGGCTGTAATATTTCACAACATTCCTGGCTTGTTGGCCTCTATGTTTCCGTGGGACCATTATATACATCAATAACGTAATATAACCTAACCTAACCCAACCTAACATCTCGGCGGTAATATTTGACAACATTCCTGGCGAGTTGGCCTCTACGTCTCCGTGAGACCTCCATATCCATCAATAACGTAATATAACCTTATATAACCCAACCTAACCTCTGGGCGCTATTATTTGACAACATTCCTGTTGAGTTGGCCTCTACGTCTCCGAGGGACTTTTATATACATCAATAGCGTAATATAACTTAACCTACCCCAAACTAACATCTCGGTACTAATATTTGACAAAATTCCTGGCGAGTTGGACTCTACGTCTCCGTGGGACCTTCATGTACATCAATAACGTAAAATAACCTAACCTAAGCCAACCTAACATTTCGGCGGTAATATTTGAAAACATTCCTGGGGAGTTGGCCTCTACGTGTCCGTGGGACTTTTATATACATCAATAACGTAATATAACCTAACCTAACCCAACCTAACCTTTCGGCGCTATTATTTGACAACATTCCTGGCGAGTTGGCCTCTACGTCTCCGTGAGACCTTCATATCCATCAATAACGTAATATATCCTAACTTAACCCAACCTAACCTTTCGGCGCTATTATTTGACAACATTCCTGGCGAGTTGGCCTCTACGTCTCCGTGGGACTTTTATATACATCAATAACGTAATAGAACCTAACCTAACCCAACCTAACCTTTCGGCGCTATTATTTGACAACATTACTGGCGAGTTGGCCTCTACGTCTCCGTGGGACTTTTATATACATCAATAACGTAATATAACCTAACCTAACCCAACCAAACCTTTCGGCGCTATTATTTGACAACATTCCTGGCGAGTTGGCCTCTACGTCTCCGTGGGACCTTCATATACATCAATAACGTAATATAACCTAACCTAACCCAACCTAACCTTTCGGCGCTATTATTTGACCACATTCCTGGCTTGTTGGCCTCTACGTCTCCGTGGGACATTCATATCCATCAATAACGTAATATAACCTGACCTAACTCAACCTAACCTTTCGGCGCTATTATTTGACAACATTCCTGGCGAGTTGGCCTCTACATCTCCGTGGGGCCTTTATATACATCAATAACGTAATATAACCTAACCTAACACAACCCAACGTCTCGGCACTAATATTTGACAACATTCCTGGCGAGTTGGCCTCTACGTCTCCGTAGGAATTTTATATACATCAATAGCGTAATATAACCTAACCTAACCCAACCTAAGATCTCGGCATTAATATTAGACAACATTCCTGGCGAGTTGGCCTCTACGTCTCCGTGGGACCTTCATATACATCAATAACGTAATATAACCTAACCTAACCCAACCTAACCTTTCGGCGCTATTATTTGACCACATTCCTGGCTTGTTGGCCTCTACGTCTCCGTGGGACATTCATATCCATCAATAACGTAATATAACCTGACCTAACTCAACCTAACCTTTCGGCGCTATTATTTGACAACATTCCTGGCGAGTTGGCCTCTACGTCTCCGTGGGACTTTTATATACGTCAATAGCGTAATATAACCTAACCTAACCCAACCTAAGATCTCGGCGCTAATATTTGACAACATTCCTGTCGAGTTGGCCTCTACGTCTCCGTGGGGCCTTCATATACATCAAAAACGTAATATAACCTAACCTAACCCAACCTAACATCTCGGCGGTAATATTTGACAACATTCCTGGCGAGTTGGCCTCTACGTCTCCGTGGGGCCTTTATATACATCAATAACGTAATATAACCTAACCTAACACAACGCAACGTCTCGGCACTAATATTTGACAACATTCCTGGCGAGTTGGCCTCTACGTCTCCGTGGGACTTTTATATACATCAATAACGTAATATAACCTAACCTAACCCAACCTAACCTGTCGGCGCTATTATTTGACAACATTCCTGGCGAGTTGGCCTCTACGTCTCCGTGGGACCTTCATATACATCAATAACGTAATATAACCTAACCTAACCCAACCCAAACTCTCGGTACTAATATTTGACAACATTCCTGGCGAGTTGGCCTCTATGTCTCCGTGGGACCTTCATATACATCAATAACGTAATATAACCTAACCTAACCCAACCTAACCATCGGCGCTATTATTTGACCACATTCCTGGCTTGTTGGCCTCTACGTCTCCGTGGGACATTCATATCCATCAATAACGTAATTTAACCTAAAATAACCCAACGTAACATCTCGGCTGTAATATTTCACAACATTCCTGGCTTGTTGGCCTCTATGTTTCCGTGGGACCTTTATATACATCAATAACGTAATATAACCTAACCTAACCCAACCTAACATCTCGGCGGTAATATTTGACAACATTCCTGGCGAGTTGGCCTCTACGTCTCCGTGGGACTTTTATATACATCAATAGCGTAATATAACCTAACCTAACCCAACCTAAGATCTCGGCGCTAATATTTGACAACATTCCTGTCGAGTTGGCCTCTACGTCTCCGTGGGGCCTTCATATACATCAAAAACGTAATATAACCTAACCTAACCCAACCTAACATCTCGGCGGTAATATTTGACAACATTCCTGGCGAGTTGGCCTCTACGTCTCCGTGGGGCCTTTATATACATCAATAACGTAATATAACCTAACCTAACACAACCCAACGTCTCGGCACTAATATTTGACAACATTCCTGGCGAGTTGGCCTCTACGTCTCCGTGGGACTTTTATATACATCAATAACGTAATATAACCTAACCTAACCCAACCTAACCTGTCGGCGCTATTATTTGACAACATTCCTGGCGAGTTGGCCTCTACGTCTCCGTGGGACCTTCATATACATCAATAACGTAATATAACCTGACCTAACTCAACCTAACCTTTCGGCGCTATTATTTGACAACATTCCTGGCGAGTTGGCCTCTACGTCTCCGTGGGACCTTCATATACATCAATAACGTAATATAACCTAACCTAACCCAACCTAACCTTTCGGCGCTATTATTTGACCACATTCCTGTCTTGTTGGCCTCTACGTCTCCGTGGGACATTCATATCCATCAATAACGTAATATAACCTGACCTAACTCAACCTAACCTTTCGGCGCTATTATTTGACAACATTCCTGGCGAGTTGGCCTCTACGTCTCCGTGGGGCCTTTATATACATCAATAACGTAATATAACCTAACCTAACACAACCCAACGTCTCGGCACTAATATTTGACAACATTCCTGGCGAGTTGGCCTCTACGTCTCCGTAGGGCCTTATATACATCAATAACGTAATATAACCTAACCTAACACAACCCAACCTCTCGGCACTAATATTTGACAACATTCCTGGCGAGTTGGCCTCTACGTCTCCGTGGGACTTTTATATACATCAATAACGTAATATAACCTATCCTAACCCAAAGTAATGTCTCGGAGGTAATGTTTAACCACATTCCTGGCTTGTTGGCCTCTACGTTTCCGTGGGACTTTTATATACATCAATAACGTAATATAACCTAACCTAACCCAACCTAACCTTTCGGCGCTATTATTTGACCACATTCCTGGCTTGTTGGCCTCTACGTCTCCGTGGGACATTCATATCCATCAATAACGTAATTTAACCTAAAATAACCCAACGTAACATCTCGGCTGTAATATTTCACAACATTCCTGGCTTGTTGGCCTCTATGTTTCCGTGGGACCATTATATACATCAATAACGTAATATAACCTAACCTAACCCAACCTAACATCTCGGCGGTAATATTTGACAACATTCCTGGCGAGTTGGCCTCTACGTCTCCGTGAGACCTCCATATCCATCAATAACGTAATATAACCTTATATAACCCAACCTAACCTCTGGGCGCTATTATTTGACAACATTCCTGTTGAGTTGGCCTCTACGTCTCCGAGGGACTTTTATATACATCAATAGCGTAATATAACTTAACCTACCCCAAACTAACATCTCGGTACTAATATTTGACAAAATTCCTGGCGAGTTGGACTCTACGTCTCCGTGGGACCTTCATGTACATCAATAACGTAAAATAACCTAACCTAAGCCAACCTAACATTTCGGCGGTAATATTTGAAAACATTCCTGGGGAGTTGGCCTCTACGTGTCCGTGGGACTTTTATATACATCAATAACGTAATATAACCTAACCTAACCCAACCTAACCTTTCGGCGCTATTATTTGACAACATTCCTGGCGAGTTGGCCTCTACGTCTCCGTGAGACCTTCATATCCATCAATAACGTAATATAACCTAACTTAACCCAACCTAACCTTTCGGCGCTATTATTTGACAACATTCCTGGCGAGTTGGCCTCTACGTCTCCGTGGGACTTTTATATACATCAATAACGTAATAGAACCTAACCTAACCCAACCTAACCTTTCGGCGCTATTATTTGACAACATTACTGGCGATTTGGCCTCTACGTCTCCGTGGGACTTTTATATACATCAATAACGTAATATAACCTAACCTAACCCAACCAAACCTTTCGGCGCTATTATTTGACAACATTCCTGGCGAGTTGGCCTCTACGTCTCCGTGGGACCTTCATATACATCAATAACGTAATATAACCTAACCTAACCCAACCTAACCTTTCGGCGCTATTATTTGACCACATTCCTGGCTTGTTGGCCTCTACGTCTCCGTGGGACATTCATATCCATCAATAACGTAATATAACCTGACCTAACTCAACCTAACCTTTCGGCGCTATTATTTGACAACATTCCTGGCGAGTTGGCCTCTACATCTCCGTGGGGCCTTTATATACATCAATAACGTAATATAACCTAACCTAACACAACCCAACGTCTCGGCACTAATATTTGACAACATTCCTGGCGAGTTGGCCTCTACGTCTCCGTAGGACTTTTATATACATCAATAGCGTAATATAACCTAACCTAACCCAACCTAAGATCTCGGCATTAATATTAGACAACATTCCTGGCGAGTTGGCCTCTACGTCTCCGTGGGACCTTCATATACATCAATAACGTAATATAACCTAACCTAACCCAACCTAACCTTTCGGCGCTATTATTTGACCACATTCCTGGCTTGTTGGCCTCTACGTCTCCGTGGGACATTCATATCCATCAATAACGTAATATAACCTGACCTAACTCAACCTAACCTTTCGGCGCTATTATTTGACAACATTCCTGGCGAGTTGGCCTCTACGTCTCCGTGGGACTTTTATATACGTCAATAGCGTAATATAACCTAACCTAACCCAACCTAAGATCTCGGCGCTAATATTTGACAACATTCCTGTCGAGTTGGCCTCTACGTCTCCGTGGGGCCTTCATATACATCAAAAACGTAATATAACCTAACCTAACCCAACCTAACATCTCGGCGGTAATATTTGACAACATTCCTGGCGAGTTGGCCTCTACGTCTCCGTGGGGCCTTTATATACATCAATAACGTAATATAACCTAACCTAACCCAACCTAACATCTCGGCGGTAATATTTGACAACATTCCTGGCGAGTTGGCCTCTACGTCTCCGTGGGACTTTTATATACATCAATAGCGTAATATAACCTAACCTAACCCAACCTAAGATCTCGGCGCTAATATTTGACAACATTCCTGTCGAGTTGGCCTCTACGTCTCCGTGGGGCCTTCATATACATCAAAAACGTAATATAACCTAACCTAACCCAACCTAACATCTCGGCGGTAATATTTGACAACATTCCTGGCGAGTTGGCCTCTACGTCTCCGTGGGGCCTTTATATACATCAATAACGTAATATAACCTAACCTAACACAACCCAACGTCTCGGCACTAATATTTGACAACATTCCTGGCGAGTTGGCCTCTACGTCTCCGTGGGACTTTTATATACATCAATAACGTAATATAACCTAACCTAACCCAACCTAACCTGTCGGCGCTATTATTTGACAACATTCCTGGCGAGTTGGCCTCTACGTCTCCGTGGGACCTTCATATACATCAATAACGTAATATAACCTGACCTAACTCAACCTAACCTTTCGGCGCTATTATTTGACAACATTCCTGGCGAGTTGGCCTCTACGTCTCCGTGGGACCTTCATATACATCAATAACGTAATATAACCTAACCTAACCCAACCTAACCTTTCGGCGCTATTATTTGACCACATTCCTGTCTTGTTGGCCTCTACGTCTCCGTGGGACATTCATATCCATCAATAACGTAATATAACCTGACCTAACTCAACCTAACCTTTCGGCGCTATTATTTGACAACATTCCTGGCGAGTTGGCCTCTACGTCTCCGTGGGGCCTTTATATACATCAATAACGTAATATAACCTAACCTAACCCAACCTAACCTTTCGGCGCTATTATTTGACCACATTCCTGGCTTGTTGGCCTCTACGTCTCCGTGGGACATTCATATCCATCAATAACGTAATTTAACCTAAAATAACCCAACGTAACATCTCGGCTGTAATATTTCACAACATTCCTGGCTTGTTGGCCTCTACATCTCCGTGGGGCCTTTATATACATCAATAACGTAATATAACCTAACCTAACACAACCCAACGTCTCGGCACTAATATTTGACAACATTCCTGGCGAGTTGGCCTCTACGTCTCCGTAGGAATTTTATATACATCAATAGCGTAATATAACCTAACCTAACCCAACCTAAGATCTCGGCATTAATATTAGACAACATTCCTGGCGAGTTGGCCTCTACGTCTCCGTGGGACCTTCATATACATCAATAACGTAATATAACCTAACCTAACCCAACCTAACCTTTCGGCGCTATTATTTGACCACATTCCTGGCTTGTTGGCCTCTACGTCTCCGTGGGACATTCATATCCATCAATAACGTAATATAACCTGACCTAACTCAACCTAACCTTTCGGCGCTATTATTTGACAACATTCCTGGCGAGTTGGCCTCTACGTCTCCGTGGGACTTTTATATACGTCAATAGCGTAATATAACCTAACCTAACCCAACCTAAGATCTCGGCGCTAATATTTGACAACATTCCTGTCGAGTTGGCCTCTACGTCTCCGTGGGGCCTTCATATACATCAAAAACGTAATATAACCTAACCTAACCCAACCTAACATCTCGGCGGTAATATTTGACAACATTCCTGGCGAGTTGGCCTCTACGTCTCCGTGAGGCCTTTATATACATCAATAACGTAATATAACCTAACCTAACACAACGCAACGTCTCGGCACTAATATTTGACAACATTCCTGGCGAGTTGGCCTCTACGTCTCCGTGGGACTTTTATATACATCAATAACGTAATATAACCTAACCTAACCCAACCTAACCTGTCGGCGCTATTATTTGACAACATTCCTGGCGAGTTGGCCTCTACGTCTCCGTGGGACCTTCATATACATCAATAACGTAATATAACCTAACCTAACCCAACCCAAACTCTCGGTACTAATATTTGACAACATTCCTGGCGAGTTGGCCTCTATGTCTCCGTGGGACCTTCATATACATCAATAACGTAATATAACCTAACCTAACCCAACCTAACCATCGGCGCTATTATTTGACCACATTCCTGGCTTGTTGGCCTCTACGTCTCCGTGGGACATTCATATCCATCAATAACGTAATTTAACCTAAAATAACCCAACGTAACATCTCGGCTGTAATATTTCACAACATTCCTGGCTTGTTGGCCTCTATGTTTCCGTGGGACCTTTATATACATCAATAACGTAATATAACCTAACCTAACCCAACCTAACATCTCGGCGGTAATATTTGACAACATTCCTGGCGAGTTGGCCTCTACGTCTCCGTGGGACTTTTATATACATCAATAGCGTAATATAACCTAACCTAACCCAACCTAAGATCTCGGCGCTAATATTTGACAACATTCCTGTCGAGTTGGCCTCTACGTCTCCGTGGGGCCTTCATATACATCAAAAACGTAATATAACCTAACCTAACCCAACCTAACATCTCGGCGGTAATATTTGACAACATTCCTGGCGAGTTGGCCTCTACGTCTCCGTGGGGCCTTTATATACATCAATAACGTAATATAACCTAACCTAACACAACCCAACGTCTCGGCACTAATATTTGACAACATTCCTGGCGAGTTGGCCTCTACGTCTCCGTGGGACCTTCATATACATCAATAACGTAATATAACCTAACCTAACCCAACCTAACCTTTCGGCGCTATTATTTGACCACATTCCTGTCTTGTTGGCCTCTACGTCTCCGTGGGACATTCATATCCATCAATAACGTAATATAACCAGACCTAACTCAACCTAACCTTTCGGCGCTATTATTTGACAACATTCCTGGCGAGTTGGCCTCTACGTCTCCGTGGGGCCTTTATATACATCAATAACGTAATATAACCTAACCTAACACAACCCAACGTCTCGGCACTAATATTTGACAACATTCCTGGCGAGTTGGCCTCTACGTCTCCGTAGGGCCTTATATACATCAATAACGTAATATAACCTAACCTAACACAACCCAACCTCTCGGCACTAATATTTGACAACATTCCTGGCGAGTTGGCCTCTACGTCTCCGTGGGACTTTTATATACATCAATAACGTAATATAACCTATCCTAACCCAAAGTAATGTCTCGGAGGTAATGTTTAACCACATTCCTGGCTTGTTGGCCTCTACGTTTCCGTGGGACTTTTATATACATCAATAACGTAATATAACCTAACCTAACCCAACCTAACCTTTCGGCGCTATTATTTGACCACATTCCTGGCTTGTTGGCCTCTACGTCTCCGTGGGACATTCATATCCATCAATAACGTAATTTAACCTAAAATAACCCAACGTAACATCTCGGCTGTAATATTTCACAACATTCCTGGCTTGTTGGCCTCTATGTTTCCGTGGGACCATTATATACATCAATAACGTAATATAACCTAACCTAACCCAACCTAACATCTCGGCGGTAATATTTGACAACATTCCTGGCGAGTTGGCCTCTACGTCTCCGTGAGACCTCCATATCCATCAATAACGTAATATAACCTTATATAACCCAACCTAACCTCTGGGCGCTATTATTTGACAACATTCCTGTTGAGTTGGCCTCTACGTCTCCGAGGGACTTTTATATACATCAATAGCGTAATATAACTTAACCTACCCCAAACTAACATCTCGGTACTAATATTTGACAAAATTCCTGGCGAGTTGGACTCTACGTCTCCGTGGGACCTTCATGTACATCAATAACGTAAAATAACCTAACCTAAGCCAACCTAACATTTCGGCGGTAATATTTGAAAACATTCCTGGGGAGTTGGCCTCTACGTGTCCGTGGGACTTTTATATACATCAATAACGTAATATAACCTAACCTAACCCAACCTAACCTTTCGGCGCTATTATTTGACAACATTCCTGGCGAGTTGGCCTCTACGTCTCCGTGAGACCTTCATATCCATCAATAACGTAATATAACCTAACTTAACCCAACCTAACCTTTCGGCGCTATTATTTGACAACATTCCTGGCGAGTTGGCCTCTACGTCTCCGTGGGACTTTTATATACATCAATAACGTAATAGAACCTAACCTAACCCAACCTAACCTTTCGGCGCTATTATTTGACAACATTACTGGCGAGTTGGCCTCTACGTCTCCGTGGGACTTTTATATACATCAATAACGTAATATAACCTAACCTAACCCAACCAAACCTTTCGGCGCTATTATTTGACAACATTCCTGGCGAGTTGGCCTCTACGTCTCCGTGGGACCTTCATATACATCAATAACGTAATATAACCTAACCTAACCCAACCTAACCTTTCGGCGCTATTATTTGACCACATTCCTGGCTTGTTGGCCTCTACGTCTCCGTGGGACATTCATATCCATCAATAACGTAATATAACCTGACCTAACTCAACCTAACCTTTCGGCGCTATTATTTGACAACATTCCTGGCGAGTTGGCCTCTACATCTCCGTGGGGCCTTTATATACATCAATAACGTAATATAACCTAACCTAACACAACCCAACGTCTCGGCACTAATATTTGACAACATTCCTGGCGAGTTGGCCTCTACGTCTCCGTAGGACTTTTATATACATCAATAGCGTAATATAACCTAACCTAACCCAACCTAAGATCTCGGCATTAATATTAGACAACATTCCTGGCGAGTTGGCCTCTACGTCTCCGTGGGACCTTCATATACATCAATAACGTAATATAACCTAACCTAACCCAACCTAACCTTTCGGCGCTATTATTTGACCACATTCCTGGCTTGTTGGCCTCTACGTCTCCGTGGGACATTCATATCCATCAATAACGTAATATAACCTGACCTAACTCAACCTAACCTTTCGGCGCTATTATTTGACAACATTCCTGGCGAGTTGGCCTCTACGTCTCCGTGGGACTTTTATATACGTCAATAGCGTAATATAACCTAACCTAACCCAACCTAAGATCTCGGCGCTAATATTTGACAACATTCCTGTCGAGTTGGCCTCTACGTCTCCGTGGGGCCTTCATATACATCAAAAACGTAATATAACCTAACCTAACCCAACCTAACATCTCGGCGGTAATATTTGACAACATTCCTGGCGAGTTGGCCTCTACGTCTCCGTGGGGCCTTTATATACATCAATAACGTAATATAACCTAACCTAACCCAACCTAACATCTCGGCGGTAATATTTGACAACATTCCTGGCGAGTTGGCCTCTACGTCTCCGTGGGACTTTTATATACATCAATAGCGTAATATAACCTAACCTAACCCAACCTAAGATCTCGGCGCTAATATTTGACAACATTCCTGTCGAGTTGGCCTCTACGTCTCCGTGGGGCCTTCATATACATCAAAAACGTAATATAACCTAACCTAACCCAACCTAACATCTCGGCGGTAATATTTGACAACATTCCTGGCGAGTTGGCCTCTACGTCTCCGTGGGGCCTTTATATACATCAATAACGTAATATAACCTAACCTAACACAACCCAACGTCTCGGCACTAATATTTGACAACATTCCTGGCGAGTTGGCCTCTACGTCTCCGTGGGACTTTTATATACATCAATAACGTAATATAACCTAACCTAACCCAACCTAACCTGTCGGCGCTATTATTTGACAACATTCCTGGCGAGTTGGCCTCTACGTCTCCGTGGGACCTTCATATACATCAATAACGTAATATAACCTGACCTAACTCAACCTAACCTTTCGGCGCTATTATTTGACAACATTCCTGGCGAGTTGGCCTCTACGTCTCCGTGGGACCTTCATATACATCAATAACGTAATATAACCTAACCTAACCCAACCTAACCTTTCGGCGCTATTATTTGACCACATTCCTGTCTTGTTGGCCTCTACGTCTCCGTGGGACATTCATATCCATCAATAACGTAATATAACCTGACCTAACTCAACCTAACCTTTCGGCGCTATTATTTGACAACATTCCTGGCGAGTTGGCCTCTACGTCTCCGTGGGGCCTTTATATACATCAATAACGTAATATAACCTAACCTAACACAACCCAACGTCTCGGCACTAATATTTGACAACATTCCTGGCGAGTTGGCCTCTACGTCTCCGTAGGGCCTTATATACATCAATAACGTAATATAACCTAACCTAACACAACCCAACCTCTCGGCACTAATATTTGACAACATTCCTGGCGAGTTGGCCTCTACGTCTCCGTGGGACTTTTATATACATCAATAACGTAATATAACCTATCCTAACCCAAAGTAATGTCTCGGAGGTAATGTTTAACCACATTCCTGGCTTGTTGGCCTCTACGTTTCCGTGGGACTTTTATATACATCAATAACGTAATATAACCTAACCTAACCCAACCTAACCTTTCGGCGCTATTATTTGACCACATTCCTGGCTTGTTGGCCTCTACGTCTCCGTGGGACATTCATATCCATCAATAACGTAATTTAACCTAAAATAACCCAACGTAACATCTCGGCTGTAATATTTCACAACATTCCTGGCTTGTTGGCCTCTATGTTTCCGTGGGACCATTATATACATCAATAACGTAATATAACCTAACCTAACCCAACCTAACATCTCGGCGGTAATATTTGACAACATTCCTGGCGAGTTGGCCTCTACGTCTCCGTGAGACCTCCATATCCATCAATAACGTAATATAACCTTATATAACCCAACCTAACCTCTGGGCGCTATTATTTGACAACATTCCTGTTGAGTTGGCCTCTACGTCTCCGAGGGACTTTTATATACATCAATAGCGTAATATAACTTAACCTACCCCAAACTAACATCTCGGTACTAATATTTGACAAAATTCCTGGCGAGTTGGACTCTACGTCTCCGTGGGACCTTCATGTACATCAATAACGTAAAATAACCTAACCTAAGCCAACCTAACATTTCGGCGGTAATATTTGAAAACATTCCTGGGGAGTTGGCCTCTACGTGTCCGTGGGACTTTTATATACATCAATAACGTAATATAACCTAACCTAACCCAACCTAACCTTTCGGCGCTATTATTTGACAACATTCCTGGCGAGTTGGCCTCTACGTCTCCGTGAGACCTTCATATCCATCAATAACGTAATATAACCTAACTTAACCCAACCTAACCTTTCGGCGCTATTATTTGACAACATTCCTGGCGAGTTGGCCTCTACGTCTCCGTGGGACTTTTATATACATCAATAACGTAATAGAACCTAACCTAACCCAACCTAACCTTTCGGCGCTATTATTTGACAACATTAATGGCGAGTTGGCCTCTACGTCTCCGTGGGACTTTTATATACATCAATAACGTAATATAACCTAACCTAACCCAACCAAACCTTTCGGCGCTATTATTTGACAACATTCCTGGCGAGTTGGCCTCTACGTCTCCGTGGGACCTTCATATACATCAATAACGTAATATAACCTAACCTAACCCAACCTAACCTTTCGGCGCTATTATTTGACCACATTCCTGGCTTGTTGGCCTCTACGTCTCCGTGGGACATTCATATCCATCAATAACGTAATATAACCTGACCTAACTCAACCTAACCTTTCGGCGCTATTATTTGACAACATTCCTGGCGAGTTGGCCTCTACATCTCCGTGGGGCCTTTATATACATCAATAACGTAATATAACCTAACCTAACACAACCCAACGTCTCGGCACTAATATTTGACAACATTCCTGGCGAGTTGGCCTCTACGTCTCCGTAGGACTTTTATATACATCAATAGCGTAATATAACCTAACCTAACCCAACCTAAGATCTCGGCATTAATATTAGACAACATTCCTGGCGAGTTGGCCTCTACGTCTCCGTGGGACCTTCATATACATCAATAACGTAATATAACCTAACCTAACCCAACCTAACCTTTCGGCGCTATTATTTGACCACATTCCTGGCTTGTTGGCCTCTACGTCTCCGTGGGACATTCATATCCATCAATAACGTAATATAACCTGACCTAACTCAACCTAACCTTTCGGCGCTATTATTTGACAACATTCCTGGCGAGTTGGCCTCTACGTCTCCGTGGGACTTTTATATACGTCAATAGCGTAATATAACCTAACCTAAACCAACCTAAGATCTCGGCGCTAATATTTGACAACATTCCTGTCGAGTTGGCCTCTACGTCTCCGTGGGGCCTTCATATACATCAAAAACGTAATATAACCTAACCTAACCCAACCTAACATCTCGGCGGTAATATTTGACAACATTCCTGGCGAGTTGGCCTCTACGTCTCCGTGGGGCCTTTATATACATCAATAACGTAATATAACCTAACCTAACACAACGCAACGTCTCGGCACTAATATTTGACAACATTCCTGGCGAGTTGGCCTCTACGTCTCCGTGGGACTTTTATATACATCAATAACGTAATATAACCTAACCTAACCCAACCTAACCTGTCGGCGCTATTATTTGACAACATTCCTGGCGAGTTGGCCTCTACGTCTCCGTGGGACCTTCATATACATCAATAACGTAATATAACCTAACCTAACCCAACCCAAACTCTCGGTACTAATATTTGACAACATTCCTGGCGAGTTGGCCTCTACGTCTCCGTGGGACCTTCATATACATCAATAACGTAATATAACCTAACCTAACCCAACCTAACCATCGGCGCTATTATTTGACCACATTCCTGGCTTGTTGGCCTCTACGTCTCCGTGGGACATTCATATCCATCAATAACGTAATTTAACCTAAAATAACCCAACGTAACATCTCGGCTGTAATATTTCACAACATTCCTGGCTTGTTGGCCTCTATGTTTCCGTGGGACCTTTATATACATCAATAACGTAATATAACCTAACCTAACCCAACCTAACATCTCGGCGGTAATATTTGACAACATTCCTGGCGAGTTGGCCTCTACGTCTCCGTGGGACTTTTATATACATCAATAGCGTAATATAACCTAACCTAACCCAACCTAAGATCTCGGCGCTAATATTTGACAACATTCCTGTCGAGTTGGCCTCTACGTCTCCGTGGGGCCTTCATATACATCAAAAACGTAATATAACCTAACCTAACCCAACCTAACATCTCGGCGGTAATATTTGACAACATTCCTGGCGAGTTGGCCTCTACGTCTCCGTGGGGCCTTTATATACATCAATAACGTAATATAACCTAACCTAACACAACCCAACGTCTCGGCACTAATATTTGACAACATTCCTGGCGAGTTGGCCTCTACGTCTCCGTGGGACTTTTATATACATCAATAACGTAATATAACCTAACCTAACCCAACCTAACCTGTCGGCGCTATTATTTGACAACATTCCTGGCGAGTTGGCCTCTACGTCTCCGTGGGACCTTCATATACATCAATAACGTAATATAACCTAACCTAACCCAACCCAAACTCTCGGTACTAATATTTGACAACATTCCTGGCGAGTTGGCCTCTACGTCTCCGTGGGACCTTCATATACATCAATAACGTAATATAACCTAACCTAACCCAACCTAACCATCGGCGCTATTATTTGACCACATTCCTGGCTTGTTGGCCTCTACGTCTCCGTGGGACATTCATATCCATCAATAACGTAATTTAACCTAAAATAACCCAACGTAACATCTCGGCTGTAATATTTCACAACATTCCTGGCTTGTTGGCCTCTATGCTTCCGTGGGACCTTTATATACATCAATAACGTAATATAACCTAACCTAACCCAACCTAACATCTCGGCGGTAATATTTGACAACATTCCTGGCGAGTTGGCCTCTACGTCTCCGTGAGACCTTCATATCCATCAATAACGTAATATAACCTTATATAACCCAACCTAACCTCTGGGCGCTATTATTTGACAACATTCCTGTTGAGTTGGCCTCTACGTCTCCGAGGGACTTTTATATACATCAATAGCGTAATATAACTTAACCTACCCCAAACTAACATCTCGGTACTAATATTTGACAAAATTCCTGGCGAGTTGGACTCTACGTCTCCGTGGGACCTTCATGTACATCAATAACGTAAAATAACCTAACCTAAGCCAACCTAACATTTCGGCGGTAATATTTGACAACATTCCTGGGGAGTTGGCCTCTACGTGTCCGTGGGACTTTTATATACATCAATAACGTAATATAACCTAACCTAACCCAACCTAACCTTTCGGCGCTATTATTTGACAACATTCCTGGCGAGTTGGCCTCTACGTCTCCGTGGGACTTTTATATACATCAATAGCGTAATATAACCTAACCTAACCCAACCTAAGATCTCGGCGCTAATATTTGACAACATTCCTGTCGAGTTGGCCTCTACGTCTCCATAGGACTTTTATATACATCAATAGCGTAATATAACCTAACCTAACCCAACCTAAGATCTCGCAATTAATATTAGCCAACATTCCTGGCGAGTTGGCCTCTACGTCTCCGTGGGACCTTCATATACATCAATAACGTAATATAACCTAACCTAACCCAACCTAACCTTTCGGCGCTATTATTTGACCACATTCCTGGCTTGTTGGCCTCTACTTCTCCGTGGGACAATCATATCCATCAATAACGTAATATAACCTGACCTAACTCAACCTAACCTTTCGGCGCTATTATTTGACAACATTCCTGGCGAGTTGGCCTCTACGTCTCCGTGGGGCCTTTATATACATCAATAACGTAATATAACCTAACATAACACAACCCAACGTCTCGGCACTAATATTTGACAACATTCCTGGCGAGTTGGCCTCTACGTCTCCGTAGGGCCTTATATACATCAATAACGTAATATAACCTAACCTAACACAACCCAACCTCTCGGCACTAATATTTGACAACATTCCTGGCGAGTTGGCCTCTACGTGTCCGTGGGACTTTTATATACATCAATAACGTAATATAACCTAACCTAACCCAACCTAACCTTTCGGCGCTATTATTTGACAACATTCCTGGCGAGTTGGCCTCTACGTCTCCGTGAGACCTTCATATCCATCAATAACGTAATATAACCTAACTTAACCCAACCTAACCTTTCGGCGCTATTATTTGACAACATTCCTGGCGAGTTGGCCTCTACGTCTCCGTGGGACTTTTATATACATCAATAACGTAATATAACCTAACCTAACCCAACCTAACCTTTCGGCGCTATTATTTGACAACATTACTGGCGAGTTGGCCTCTACGTCTCCGTGGGACTTTTATATACATCAATAACGTAATATAACCTAACCTAACCCAACCTAACCTTTCGGCGCTATTATTTTACAACATTCCTGGCGAGTTGGCCTCTACGTCTCCGTGGGACCTTCATATACATCAATAACGTAATATAACCTAACTTAACCCAACCTAACCACTCGGCGCTATTATTTGACCACATTCCTGTCGAGTTGGCCTCTACGTCTCCGTGGGACTTTTATATACATCAATAGCGTAATATAACCTAACCTAACACAACCTATCATCTCGGTACTAATATTTGACAACATTCCTGGCGAGTTGGACTCTACGTCTCCGTGGGAATTTTATATATATCAATAGCGTAATATAACCTAACCTAACCCAACCTAACACCTCGGCGGTAATATTTGACAACATTCCTGGCGAGTTGGCTCTACGTATCCGTGGGACTTTTATATACATCAATAACGTAAAATAACCTAACCTAATCCAACCTAACCTTTCGGCGCTATTATTTGACAACATTCCTGGCGAGTTGGCCTCTACGTCTCCGTGGGGCCTTTATATACATCAATAACGTAATATAACCTAACCTAACACAACCCAACGTCTCGGCACTAATATTTGACAACATTCCTGGCGAGTTGGCCTCTACGTCTCCGTAGGGCCTTATATACATCAATAACGTAATATAACCTAACCTAATCCAACCTAACCTTTCGGCGCTATTATTTGACAACATTCCTGGCTTGTTGGCCTCTACGTCTCCGTGGGACCTTCATATACATCAATAACGTAATATAACCTAACCTAACCCAACCTAACCTGTCGGCGCTATTATTTGACAACATTCCTGTTGAGTTGGCCTCTACGTCTCCGAGGGACTTTTATATACATCAATAGCGTAATATAACTTAACCTACCCCAAACTAACATCTCGGTACTAATATTTGACAAAATTCCTGGCGAGTTGGACTCTACGTCTCCGTGGGACCTTCATGTACATCAATAACGTAAAATAACCTAACCTAAGCCAACCTAACATTTCGGCGGTAATATTTGACAACATTCCTGGGGAGTTGGCCTCTACGTGTCCGTGGGACTTTTATATACATCAATAACGTAATATAACCTAACCTAACCCAACCTAACCTTTCGGCGCTATTATTTGACAACATTCCTGGCGAGTTGGCCTCTACGTCTCCGTGAGACCTTCATATCCATCAATAACGTAATATAACCTAACTTAACCCAACCTAACCTTTCGGCGCTATTATTTGACAACATTCCTGGCGAGTTGGCCTCTACGTCTCCGTGGGACTTTTATATACATCAATAACGTAATATAACCTAACCTAACCCAACCTAACCTTTCGGCGCTATTATTTGACAACATTACTGGCGAGTTGGCCTCTACGTCTCCGTGGGACTTTTATATACATCAATAACGTAATATAACCTAACCTAACCCAACCTAACCTTTCGGCGCTATTATTTGACAACATTCCTGGCGAGTTGGCCTCTACGTCTCCGTGGGACCTTCATATACATCAATAACGTAATATAACCTAACTTAACCCAACCTAACCTTTCGGCGCTATTATTTGACAACATTCCTGGCGAGTTGGCCTCTACGTCTCCGTGGGACCTTCATATACATCACTAACGTAATATAACCTAACATAACCCAACCTAACCACTCGGCGCTATTATTTGACCACATTCCTGTCGAGTTGGCCTCTACGTCTCCGTGGGACTTTTATATACATCAATAGCGTAATATAACCTAACCTAACACAACCTATCATCTCGGTACTAATATTTGACAACATTCCTGGCGAGTTGGACTCTACGTCTCCGTGGGAATTTTATATATATCAATAGCGTAATATAACCTAACCTAACCCAACCTAACACCTCGGCGGTAATATTTGACAACATTCCTGGCGAGTTGGCCTCTACGTATCCGTGGGACTTTTATATACATCAATAACGTAAAATAACCTAACCTAATCCAACCTAACCTTTCGGCGCTATTATTTGAGAACATTCCTGGCGAGTTGGCCTCTACGTCTCCGTGGGGCCTTTATATACATCAATAACGTAATATAACCTAACCTAACACAACCCAACGTCTCGGCACTAATATTTGACAACATTCCTGGCGAGTTGGCCTCTACGTCTCCGTAGGGCCTTATATACATCAATAACGTAATATAACCTAACCTAACACAACCCAACCTCTCGGCACTAATATTTGACAACATTCCTGGCGAGTTGGCCTCTACGTATCCGCGGGACTTTTATATACATCAATAACGTAATATAACCTAACCTAATCCAACCTAACCTTTCGGCGCTATTATTTGACAACATTCCTGGCTTGTTGGCCTCTACGTCTCCGTAGGACTTTTATATACATCAATAGCGTAATATAACCTAACCTAACCCAACCTAAGATCTCGGCATTAATATTAGACAACATTCCTGGCGAGTTGGCCTCTACGTCTCCGTGGGACCTTCATATACATCAATAACGTAATATAACCTAACCTAACCCAACCTAACCTTTCGGCGCTATTATTTGACAACATTCCTGGCTTGTTGGCCTCTACGTCTCCGTGGGACATTCATATCCATCAATAACGTAATATAACCTGACCTAACTCAACCTAACCTTTCGGCGCTATTATTTGACAACATTCCTGGCGAGTTGGCCTCTACGTCTCCGTGGGACATTCATATCCATCAATAACGTAATATAACCTGACCTAACTCAACCTAACCTTTCGGCGCTATTATTTGACAACATTCCTGGCGAGTTGGCCTCTACGTCTCCGTGGGACTTTTATATACATCAATAGCGTAATATAACCTAACCTAACCCAACCTAAGATCTCGGCGCTAATATTTGACAACATTCCTGTCGAGTTGGCCTCTACGTCTCCGTGGGACCTTCATATACATCAATAACGTAATATAACCTAACCTAACCCAACCTAACCTTTCGGCGCTATTATTTGACCACATTCCTGGCTTGTTGGCCTCTACTTCTCCGTGGGACAATCATATCCATCAATAACGTAATATAACCTGACCTAACTCAACCTAACCTTTCGGCGCTATTATTTGACAACATTCCTGGCGAGTTGGCCTCTACGTCTCCGTGGGGCCTTTATATACATCAATAACGTAATATAACCTAACATAACACAACCCAACGTCTCGGCACTAATATTTGACAACATTCCTGGCGAGTTGGCCTCTACGTCTCCGTAGGGCCTTATATACATCAATAACGTAATATAACCTAACCTAACACAACCCAACCTCTCGGCACTAATATTTGACAACATTCCTGGCGAGTTGGCCTCTACGTGTCCGTGGGACTTTTATATACATCAATAACGTAATATAACCTAACCTAACCCAACCTAACCTTTCGGCGCTATTATTTGACAACATTCCTGGCGAGTTGGCCTCTACGTCTCCGTGAGACCTTCATATCCATCAATAACGTAATATAACCTAACTTAACCCAACCTAACCTTTCGGCGCTATTATTTGACAACATTCCTGGCGAGTTGGCCTCTACGTCTCCGTGGGACTTTTATATACATCAATAACGTAATATAACCTAACCTAACCCAACCTAACCTTTCGGCGCTATTATTTGACAACATTACTGGCGAGTTGGCCTCTACGTCTCCGTGGGAATTTTATATACATCAATAACGTAATATAACCTAACCTAACCCAACCTAACCTTTCGGCGCTATTATTTGACAACATTCCTGGCGAGTTGGCCTCTACGTCTCCGTGGGACCTTCATATACATCAATAACGTAATATAACCTAACTTAACCCAACCTAACCACTCGGCGCTATTATTTGACCACATTCCTGTCGAGTTGGCCTCTACGTCTCCGTGGGACTTTTATATACATCAATAGCGTAATATAACCTAACCTAATACAACCTATCATCTCGGTACTAATATTTGACAACATTCCTGGCGAGTTGGACTCTACGTCTCCGTGGGAATTTTATATATATCAATAGCGTAATATAACCTAACCTAACCCAACCTAACACCTCGGCGGTAATATTTGACAACATTCCTGGCGAGTTGGCCTCTACGTATCCGTGGGACTTTTATATACATCAATAACGTAAAATAACCTAACCTAATCCAACCTAACCTTTCGGCGCTATTATTTGACAACATTCCTGGCGAGTTGGCCTCTACGTCTCCGTGGGGCCTTTATATACATCAATAACGTAATATAACCTAACCTAACACAACCCAACGTCTCGGCACTAATATTTGACAACATTCCTGGCGAGTTGGCCTCTACGTCTCCGTAGGGCCTTATATACATCAATAACGTAATATAACCTAACCTAATCCAACCTAACCTTTCGGCGCTATTATTTGACAACATTCCTGGCTTGTTGGCCTCTACGTCTCCGTGGGACCTTCATATACATCAATAACGTAATATAACCTAACCTAACCCAACCTAACCTTTCGGCGCTATTATTTGACCACATTCCTGGCTTGTTGGCCTCTACGTCTCCGTGGGACATTCATATCCATCAATAACGTAATATAACCTGACCTAACTCAACCTAACCTTTCGGCGCTATTATTTGACAACATTCCTGGCGAGTTGGCCTCTACGTCTCCGTGGGGCCTTTATATACATCAATAACGTAATATAACCTAACCTAACACAACCCAACGTCTCGGCACTAATATTTGACAACATTCCTGGCGAGTTGGCCTCTACGTCTCCGTGGGACTTTTATATACATCAATAGCGTAATATAACCTAACCTAACCCAACCTAAGATCTCGGCGCTAATATTTGACAACATTCCTGGCGAGTTGGCCTCTACGTCTCCGTGGGACCTTCATATACATCAATAACGTAATATAACCTAACCTAACCCAACCTAACCTTTCGGCGCTACTATTTGACCACATTCCTGGCTTGTTGGTCTCTACGTCTCCGTGGGACATTCATATCCATCAATAACGTAATATAACCTGACCTAACTCAACCTAACCTTTCGGCGCTATTATTTGACAACATTCCTGGCGAGTTGGCCTCTACGTCTCCGTGGGACTTTTATATACATCAATAGCGTAATATAACCTAACCTAACCCAACCTAACATCTCGGCGGTAATATTTGACAACATTCCTGGCGAGTTTGCCTCTACGTCTCCGTTGGGCCTTTATATACATCAATAACGTAATATAACCTAACCTAACACAACCCAACGTCTCGGCACTAATATTTGACAACATTCCTGGCGAGTTGGCCTCTACGTGTCCGTGGGACTTTTATATACATCAATAACGTAATATAACCTAACCTAACCCAACCTAACCTGTCGGCGCTATTATTTGACAACATTCCTGGCGAGTTGGCCTCTACGTCTCCGTGGGACATTCATATATATCAATAACGTAATTTAACCTAAAATAACCCAACGTAACATCTCGGCTGTAATATTTCACAACATTCCTGGCTTGTTGGCCTCTATGTTTCCGTGGGACCATTATATACATCAATAACGTAATATAACCTAACCTAACCCAACCCAACATCTCGGCGGTAATATTTGACAACATTCCTGGCGAGTTGGCCTCTACGTCTCCGTGAGACCTCCATATCCATCAATAACGTAATATAACCTTATATAACCCAACCTAACCTCTGGGCGCTATTATTTGACAACATTCCTGTTGAGTTGGCCTCTACGTCTCCGAGGGACTTTTATATACATCAATAGCGTAATATAACTTAACCTACCCCAAACTAACATCTCGGTACTAATATTTGACAAAATTCCTGGCGAGTTGGACTCTACGTCTCCGTGGGACCTTCATGTACATCAATAACGTAAAATAACCTAACCTAAGCCAACCTAACATTTCGGCGGTAATATTTGAAAACATTCCTGGGGAGTTGGCCTCTACGTGTCCGTGGGACTTTTATATACATCAATAACGTAATATAACCTAACCTAACCCAACCTAACCTTTCGGCGCTATTATTTGACAACATTCCTGGCGAGTTGGCCTCTACGTCTCCGTGAGACCTTCATATCCATCAATAACGTAATATAACCTAACTTAACCCAACCTAACCTTTCGGCGGTATTATTTGACAACATTCCTGGCGAGTTGGCCTCTACGTCTCCGTGGGACTTTTATATACATCAATAACGTAATAGAACCTAACCTAACCCAACCTAACCTTTCGGCGCTATTATTTGACAACATTACTGGCGAGTTGGCCTCTACGTCTCCGTGGGACTTTTATATACATCAATAACGTAATATAACCTAACCTAACCCAACCAAACCTTTCGGCGCTATTATTTGACAACATTCCTGGCGAGTTGGCCTCTACGTCTCCGTGGGACCTTCATATACATCAATAACGTAATATAACCTAACCTAACCCAACCTAACCTTTCGGCGCTATTATTTGACCACATTCCTGGCTTGTTGGCCTCTACGTCTCCGTGGGACATTCATATCCATCAATAACGTAATATAACCTGACCTAACTCAACCTAACCTTTCGGCGCTATTATTTGACAACATTCCTGGCGAGTTGGCCTCTACATCTCCGTGGGGCCTTTATATACATCAATAACGTAATATAACCTAACCTAACACAACCCAACGTCTCGGCACTAATATTTGACAACATTCCTGGCGAGTTGGCCTCTACGTCTCCGTAGGACTTTTATATACATCAATAGCGTAATATAACCTAACCTAACCCAACCTAAGATCTCGGCATTAATATTAGACAACATTCCTGGCGAGTTGGCCTCTACGTCTCCGTGGGACCTTCATATACATCAATAACGTAATATAACCTAACCTAACCCAACCTAACCTTTCGGCGCTATTATTTGACCACATTCCTGGCTTGTTGGCCTCTACGTCTCCGTGGGACATTCATATCCATCAATAACGTAATATAACCTGACCTAACTCAACCTAACGTTTCGGCGCTATTATTTGACAACATTCCTGGCGAGTTGGCCTCTACGTCTCCGTGGGACTTTTATATACGTCAATAGCGTAATATAACCTAACCTAACCCAACCTAAGATCTCGGCGCTAATATTTGACAACATTCCTGTCGAGTTGGCCTCTACGTCTCCGTGGGGCCTTCATATACATCAAAAACGTAATATAACCTAACCTAACCCAACCTAACATCTCGGCGGTAATATTTGACAACATTCCTGGCGAGTTGGCCTCTACGTCTCCGTGGGGCCTTTATATACATCAATAACGTAATATAACCTAACCTAACCCAACCTAACATCTCGGCGGTAATATTTGACAACATTCCTGGCGAGTTGGCCTCTACGTCTCCGTGGGACTTTTATATACATCAATAGCGTAATATAACCTAACCTAACCCAACCTAAGATCTCGGCGCTAATATTTGACAACATTCCTGTCGAGTTGGCCTCTACGTCTCCGTGGGGCCTTCATATACATCAAAAACGTAATATAACCTAACCTAACCCAACCTAACATCTCGGCGGTAATATTTGACAACATTCCTGGCGAGTTGGCCTCTACGTCTCCGTGGGGCCTTTATATACATCAATAACGTAATATAACCTAACCTAACACAACCCAACGTCTCGGCACTAATATTTGACAACATTCCTGGCGAGTTGGCCTCTACGTCTCCGTGGGACTTTTATATACATCAATAACGTAATATAACCTAACCTAACCCAACCTAACCTGTCGGCGCTATTATTTGACAACATTCCTGGCGAGTTGGCCTCTACGTCTCCGTGGGACCTTCATATACATCAATAACGTAATATAACCTGACCTAACTCAACCTAACCTTTCGGCGCTATTATTTGACAACATTCCTGGCGAGTTGGCCTCTACGTCTCCGTGGGACCTTCATATACATCAATAACGTAATATAACCTAACCTAACCCAACCTAACCTTTCGGCGCTATTATTTGACCACATTCCTGTCTTGTTGGCCTCTACGTCTCCGTGGGACATTCATATCCATCAATAACGTAATATAACCTGACCTAACTCAACCTAACCTTTCGGCGCTATTATTTGACAACATTCCTGGCGAGTTGGCCTCTACGTCTCCGTGGGGCCTTTATATACATCAATAACGTAATATAACCTAACCTAACCCAACCTAACCTTTCGGCGCTATTATTTGACCACATTCCTGGCTTGTTGGCCTCTACGTCTCCGTGGGACATTCATATCCATCAATAACGTAATTTAACCTAAAATAACCCAACGTAACATCTCGGCTGTAATATTTCACAACATTCCTGGCTTGTTGGCCTCTATGTTTCCGTGGGACCATTATATACATCAATAACGTAATATAACCTAACCTAACCCAACCTAACATCTCGGCGGTAATATTTGACAACATTCCTGGCGAGTTGGCCTCTACGTCTCCGTGAGACCTCCATATCCATCAATAACGTAATATAACCTTATATAACCCAACCTAACCTCTGGGCGCTATTATTTGACAACATTCCTGTTGAGTTGGCCTCTACGTCTCCGAGGGACTTTTATATACATCAATAGCGTAATATAACTTAACCTACCCCAAACTAACATCTCGGTACTAATATTTGACAAAATTCCTGGCGAGTTGGACTCTACGTCTCCGTGGGACCTTCATGTACATCAATAACGTAAAATAACCTAACCTAAGCCAACCTAACATTTCGGCGGTAATATTTGAAAACATTCCTGGGGAGTTGGCCTCTACGTGTCCGTGGGACTTTTATATACATCAATAACGTAATATAACCTAACCTAACCCAACCTAACCTTTCGGCGCTATTATTTGACAACATTCCTGGCGAGTTGGCCTCTACGTCTCCGTGAGACCTTCATATCCATCAATAACGTAATATAACCTAACTTAACCCAACCTAACCTTTTGGCGCTATTATTTGACAACATTCCTGGCGAGTTGGCCTCTACGTCTCCGTGGGACTTTTATATACATCAATAACGTAATAGAACCTAACCTAACCCAACCTAACCTTTCGGCGCTATTATTTGACAACATTACTGGCGAGTTGGCCTCTACGTCTCCGTGGGACTTTTATATACATCAATAACGTAATATAACCTAACCTAACCCAACCAAACATTTCGGCGCTATTATTTGACAACATTCCTGGCGAGTTGGCCTCTACGTCTCCGTGGGACCTTCATATACATCAATAACGTAATATAACCTAACCTAACCCAACCTAACCTTTCGGCGCTATTATTTGACCACATTCCTGGCTTGTTGGCCTCTACGTCTCCGTGGGACATTCATATCCATCAATAACGTAATATAACCTGACCTAACTCAACCTAACCTTTCGGCGCTATTATTTGACAACATTCCTGGCGAGTTGGCCTCTACATCTCCGTGGGGCCTTTATATACATCAATAACGTAATATAACCTAACCTAACACAACCCAACGTCTCGGCACTAATATTTGACAACATTCCTGGCGAGTTGGCCTCTACGTCTCCGTAGGAATTTTATATACATCAATAGCGTAATATAACCTAACCTAACCCAACCTAAGATCTCGGCATTAATATTAGACAACATTCCTGGCGAGTTGGCCTCTACGTCTCCGTGGGACCTTCATATACATCAATAACGTAATATAACCTAACCTAACCCAACCTAACCTTTCGGCGCTATTATTTGACCACATTCCTGGCTTGTTGGCCTCTACGTCTCCGTGGGACATTCATATCCATCAATAACGTAATATAACCTGACCTAACTCAACCTAACCTTTCGGCGCTATTATTTGACAACATTCCTGGCGAGTTGGCCTCTACGTCTCCGTGGGACTTTTATATACGTCAATAGCGTAATATAACCTAACCTAACCCAACCTAAGATCTCGGCGCTAATATTTGACAACATTCCTGTCGAGTTGGCCTCTACGTCTCCGTGGGGCCTTCATATACATCAAAAACGTAATATAACCTAACCTAACCCAACCTAACATCTCGGCGGTAATATTTGACAACATTCCTGGCGAGTTGGCCTCTACGTCTCCGTGAGGCCTTTATATACATCAATAACGTAATATAACCTAACCTAACACAACGCAACGTCTCGGCACTAATATTTGACAACATTCCTGGCGAGTTGGCCTCTACGTCTCCGTGGGACTTTTATATACATCAATAACGTAATATAACCTAACCTAACCCAACCTAACCTGTCGGCGCTATTATTTGACAACATTCCTGGCGAGTTGGCCTCTACGTCTCCGTGGGACCTTCATATACATCAATAACGTAATATAACCTAACCTAACCCAACCCAAACTCTCGGTACTAATATTTGACAACATTCCTGGCGAGTTGGCCTCTATGTCTCCGTGGGACCTTCATATACATCAATAACGTAATATAACCTAACCTAACCCAACCTAACCATCGGCGCTATTATTTGACCACATTCCTGGCTTGTTGGCCTCTACGTCTCCGTGGGACATTCATATCCATCAATAACGTAATTTAACCTAAAATAACCCAACGTAACATCTCGGCTGTAATATTTCACAACATTCCTGGCTTGTTGGCCTCTATGTTTCCGTGGGACCTTTATATACATCAATAACGTAATATAACCTAACCTAACCCAACCTAACATCTCGGCGGTAATATTTGACAACATTCCTGGCGAGTTGGCCTCTACGTCTCCGTGGGACTTTTATATACATCAATAGCGTAATATAACCTAACCTAACCCAACCTAAGATCTCGGCGCTAATATTTGACAACATTCCTGTCGAGTTGGCCTCTACGTCTCCGTGGGGCCTTCATATACATCAAAAACGTAATATAACCTAACCTAACCCAACCTAACATCTCGGCGGTAATATTTGACAACATTCCTGGCGAGTTGGCCTCTACGTCTCCGTGGGGCCTTTATATACATCAATAACGTAATATAACCTAACCTAACACAACCCAACGTCTCGGCACTAATATTTGACAACATTCCTGGCGAGTTGGCCTCTACGTCTCCGTGGGACCTTCATATACATCAATAACGTAATATAACCTAACCTAACCCAACCTAACCTTTCGGCGCTATTATTTGACCACATTCCTGTCTTGTTGGCCTCTACGTCTCCGTGGGACATTCATATCCATCAATAACGTAATATAACCTGACCTAACTCAACCTAACCTTTCGGCGCTATTATTTGACAACATTCCTGGCGAGTTGGCCTCTACGTCTCCGTGGGGCCTTTATATACATCAATAACGTAATATAACCTAACCTAACACAACCCAACGTCTCGGCACTAATATTTGACAACATTCCTGGCGAGTTGGCCTCTACGTCTCCGTAGGGCCTTATATACATCAATAACGTAATATAACCTAACCTAACACAACCCAACCTCTCGGCACTAATATTTGACAACATTCCTGGCGAGTTGGCCTCTACGTCTCCGTGGGACTTTTATATACATCAATAACGTAATATAACCTATCCTAACCCAAAGTAATGTCTCGGAGGTAATGTTTAACCACATTCCTGGCTTGTTGGCCTCTACGTTTCCGTGGGACTTTTATATACATCAATAACGTAATATAACCTAACCTAACCCAACCTAACCTTTCGGCGCTATTATTTGACCACATTCCTGGCTTGTTGGCCTCTACGTCTCCGTGGGACATTCATATCCATCAATAACGTAATTTAACCTAAAATAACCCAACGTAACATCTCGGCTGTAATATTTCACAACATTCCTGGCTTGTTGGCCTCTATGTTTCCGTGGGACCATTATATACATCAATAACGTAATATAACCTAACCTAACCCAACCTAACATCTCGGCGGTAATATTTGACAACATTCCTGGCGAGTTGGCCTCTACGTCTCCGTGAGACCTCCATATCCATCAATAACGTAATATAACCTTATATAACCCAACCTAACCTCTGGGCGCTATTATTTGACAACATTCCTGTTGAGTTGGCCTCTACGTCTCCGAGGGACTTTTATATACATCAATAGCGTAATATAACTTAACCTACCCCAAACTAACATCTCGGTACTAATATTTGACAAAATTCCTGGCGAGTTGGACTCTACGTCTCCGTGGGACCTTCATGTACATCAATAACGTAAAATAACCTAACCTAAGCCAACCTAACATTTCGGCGGTAATATTTGAAAACATTCCTGGGGAGTTGGCCTCTACGTGTCCGTGGGACTTTTATATACATCAATAACGTAATATAACCTAACCTAACCCAACCTAACCTTTCGGCGCTATTATTTGACAACATTCCTGGCGAGTTGGCCTCTACGTCTCCGTGAGACCTTCATATCCATCAATAACGTAATATAACCTAACTTAACCCAACCTAACCTTTCGGCGCTATTATTTGACAACATTCCTGGCGAGTTGGCCTCTACGTCTCCGTGGGACTTTTATATACATCAATAACGTAATAGAACCTAACCTAACCCAACCTAACCTTTCGGCGCTATTATTTGACAACATTACTGGCGAGTTGGCCTCTACGTCTCCGTGGGACTTTTATATACATCAATAACGTAATATAACCTAACCTAACCCAACCAAACCTTTCGGCGCTATTATTTGACAACATTCCTGGCGAGTTGGCCTCTACGTCTCCGTGGGACCTTCATATACATCAATAACGTAATATAACCTAACCTAACCCAACCTAACCTTTCGGCGCTATTATTTGACCACATTCCTGGCTTGTTGGCCTCTACGTCTCCGTGGGACATTCATATCCATCAATAACGTAATATAACCTGACCTAACTCAACCTAACCTTTCGGTGCTATTATTTGACAACATTCCTGGCGAGTTGGCCTCTACATCTCCGTGGGGCCTTTATATACATCAATAACGTAATATAACCTAACCTAACACAACCCAACGTCTCGGCACTAATATTTGACAACATTCCTGGCGAGTTGGCCTCTACGTCTCCGTAGGACTTTTATATACATCAATAGCGTAATATAACCTAACCTAACCCAACCTAAGATCTCGGCATTAATATTAGACAACATTCCTGGCGAGTTGGCCTCTACGTCTCCGTGGGACCTTCATATACATCAATAACGTAATATAACCTAACCTAACCCAACCTAACCTTTCGGCGCTATTATTTGACCACATTCCTGGCTTGTTGGCCTCTACGTCTCCGTGGGACATTCATATCCATCAATAACGTAATATAACCTGACCTAACTCAACCTAACCTTTCGGCGCTATTATTTGACAACATTCCTGGCGAGTTGGCCTCTACGTCTCCGTGGGACTTTTATATACGTCAATAGCGTAATATAACCTAACCTAACCCAACCTAAGATCTCGGCGCTAATATTTGACAACATTCCTGTCGAGTTGGCCTCTACGTCTCCGTGGGGCCTTCATATACATCAAAAACGTAATATAACCTAACCTAACCCAACCTAACATCTCGGCGGTAATATTTGACAACATTCCTGGCGAGTTGGCCTCTACGTCTCCGTGGGACTTTTATATACATCAATAACGTAATATAACCTATCCTAACCCAAAGTAATGTCTCGGAGGTAATGTTTAACCACATTCCTGGCTTGTTGGCCTCTACGTTTCCGTGGGACTTTTATATACATCAATAACGTAATATAACCTAACCTAACCCAACCTAACCTTTCGGCGCTATTATTTGACCACATTCCTGGCTTGTTGGCCTCTACGTCTCCGTGGGACATTCATATCCATCAATAACGTAATTTAACCTAAAATAACCCAACGTAACATCTCGGCTGTAATATTTCACAACATTCCTGGCTTGTTGGCCTCTATGTTTCCGTGGGACCATTATATACATCAATAACGTAATATAACCTAACCTAACCCAACCTAACATCTCGGCGGTAATATTTGACAACATTCCTGGCGAGTTGGCCTCTACGTCTCCGTGAGACCTCCATATCCATCAATAACGTAATATAACCTTATATAACCCAACCTAACCTCTGGGCGCTATTATTTGACAACATTCCTGTTGAGTTGGCCTCTACGTCTCCGAGGGACTTTTATATACATCAATAGCGTAATATAACTTAACCTACCCCAAACTAACATCTCGGTACTAATATTTGACAAAATTCCTGGCGAGTTGGACTCTACGTCTCCGTGGGACCTTCATGTACATCAATAACGTAAAATAACCTAACCTAAGCCAACCTAACATTTCGGCGGTAATATTTGAAAACATTCCTGGGGAGTTGGCCTCTACGTGTCCGTGGGACTTTTATATACATCAATAACGTAATATAACCTAACCTAACCCAACCTAACCTTTCGGCGCTATTATTTGACAACATTCCTGGCGAGTTGGCCTCTACGTCTCCGTGAGACCTTCATATCCATCAATAACGTAATATAACCTAACTTAACCCAACCTAACCTTTCGGCGCTATTATTTGACAACATTCCTGGCGAGTTGGCCTCTACGTCTCCGTGGGACTTTTATATACATCAATAACGTAATAGAACCTAACCTAACCCAACCTAACCTTTCGGCGCTATTATTTGACAACATTAATGGCGAGTTGGCCTCTACGTCTCCGTGGGACTTTTATATACATCAATAACGTAATATAACCTAACCTAACCCAACCAAACCTTTCGGCGCTATTATTTGACAACATTCCTGGCGAGTTGGCCTCTACGTCTCCGTGGGACCTTCATATACATCAATAACGTAATATAACCTAACCTAACCCAACCTAACCTTTCGGCGCTATTATTTGACCACATTCCTGGCTTGTTGGCCTCTACGTCTCCGTGGGACATTCATATCCATCAATAACGTAATATAACCTGACCTAACTCAACCTAACCTTTCGGCGCTATTATTTGACAACATTCCTGGCGAGTTGGCCTCTACATCTCCGTGGGGCCTTTATATACATCAATAACGTAATATAACCTAACCTAACACAACCCAACGTCTCGGCACTAATATTTGACAACATTCCTGGCGAGTTGGCCTCTACGTCTCCGTAGGACTTTTATATACATCAATAGCGTAATATAACCTAACCTAACCCAACCTAAGATCTCGGCATTAATATTAGACAACATTCCTGGCGAGTTGGCCTCTACGTCTCCGTGGGACCTTCATATACATCAATAACGTAATATAACCTAACCTAACCCAACCTAACCTTTCGGCGCTATTATTTGACCACATTCCTGGCTTGTTGGCCTCTACGTCTCCGTGGGACATTCATATCCATCAATAACGTAATATAACCTGACCTAACTCAACCTAACCTTTCGGCGCTATTATTTGACAACATTCCTGGCGAGTTGGCCTCTACGTCTCCGTGGGACTTTTATATACGTCAATAGCGTAATATAACCTAACCTAAACCAACCTAAGATCTCGGCGCTAATATTTGACAACATTCCTGTCGAGTTGGCCTCTACGTCTCCGTGGGGCCTTCATATACATCAAAAACGTAATATAACCTAACCTAACCCAACCTAACATCTCGGCGGTAATATTTGACAACATTCCTGGCGAGTTGGCCTCTACGTCTCCGTGGGGCCTTTATATACATCAATAACGTAATATAACCTAACCTAACACAACGCAACGTCTCGGCACTAATATTTGACAACATTCCTGGCGAGTTGGCCTCTACGTCTCCGTGGGACTTTTATATACATCAATAACGTAATATAACCTAACCTAACCCAACCTAACCTGTCGGCGCTATTATTTGACAACATTCCTGGCGAGTTGGCCTCTACGTCTCCGTGGGACCTTCATATACATCAATAACGTAATATAACCTAACCTAACCCAACCCAAACTCTCGGTACTAATATTTGACAACATTCCTGGCGAGTTGGCCTCTACGTCTCCGTGGGACCTTCATATACATCAATAACGTAATATAACCTAACCTAACCCAACCTAACCATCGGCGCTATTATTTGACCACATTCCTGGCTTGTTGGCCTCTACGTCTCCGTGGGACATTCATATCCATCAATAACGTAATTTAACCTAAAATAACCCAACGTAACATCTCGGCTGTAATATTTCACAACATTCCTGGCTTGTTGGCCTCTATGTTTCCGTGGGACCTTTATATACATCAATAACGTAATATAACCTAACCTAACCCAACCTAACATCTCGGCGGTAATATTTGACAACATTCCTGGCGAGTTGGCCTCTACGTCTCCGTGGGACTTTTATATACATCAATAGCGTAATATAACCTAACCTAACCCAACCTAAGATCTCGGCGCTAATATTTGACAACATTCCTGTCGAGTTGGCCTCTACGTCTCCGTGGGGCCTTCATATACATCAAAAACGTAATATAACCTAACCTAACCCAACCTAACATCTCGGCGGTAATATTTGACAACATTCCTGGCGAGTTGGCCTCTACGTCTCCGTGGGGCCTTTATATACATCAATAACGTAATATAACCTAACCTAACACAACCCAACGTCTCGGCACTAATATTTGACAACATTCCTGGCGAGTTGGCCTCTACGTCTCCGTGGGACTTTTATATACATCAATAACGTAATATAACCTAACCTAACCCAACCTAACCTGTCGGCGCTATTATTTGACAACATTCCTGGCGAGTTGGCCTCTACGTCTCCGTGGGACCTTCATATACATCAATAACGTAATATAACCTAACCTAACCCAACCCAAACTCTCGGTACTAATATTTGACAACATTCCTGGCGAGTTGGCCTCTACGTCTCCGTGGGACCTTCATATACATCAATAACGTAATATAACCTAACCTAACCCAACCTAACCATCGGCGCTATTATTTGACCACATTCCTGGCTTGTTGGCCTCTACGTCTCCGTGGGACATTCATATCCATCAATAACGTAATTTAACCTAAAATAACCCAACGTAACATCTCGGCTGTAATATTTCACAACATTCCTGGCTTGTTGGCCTCTATGCTTCCGTGGGACCTTTATATACATCAATAACGTAATATAACCTAACCTAACCCAACCTAACATCTCGGCGGTAATATTTGACAACATTCCTGGCGAGTTGGCCTCTACGTCTCCGTGAGACCTTCATATCCATCAATAACGTAATATAACCTTATATAACCCAACCTAACCTCTGGGCGCTATTATTTGACAACATTCCTGTTGAGTTGGCCTCTACGTCTCCGAGGGACTTTTATATACATCAATAGCGTAATATAACTTAACCTACCCCAAACTAACATCTCGGTACTAATATTTGACAAAATTCCTGGCGAGTTGGACTCTACGTCTCCGTGGGACCTTCATGTACATCAATAACGTAAAATAACCTAACCTAAGCCAACCTAACATTTCGGCGGTAATATTTGACAACATTCCTGGGGAGTTGGCCTCTACGTGTCCGTGGGACTTTTATATACATCAATAACGTAATATAACCTAACCTAACCCAACCTAACCTTTCGGCGCTATTATTTGACAACATTCCTGGCGAGTTGGCCTCTACGTCTCCGTGGGACTTTTATATACATCAATAGCGTAATATAACCTAACCTAACCCAACCTAAGATCTCGGCGCTAATATTTGACAACATTCCTGTCGAGTTGGCCTCTACGTCTCCATAGGACTTTTATATACATCAATAGCGTAATATAACCTAACCTAACCCAACCTAAGATCTCGCAATTAATATTAGCCAACATTCCTGGCGAGTTGGCCTCTACGTCTCCGTGGGACCTTCATATACATCAATAACGTAATATAACCTAACCTAACCCAACCTAACCTTTCGGCGCTATTATTTGACCACATTCCTGGCTTGTTGGCCTCTACTTCTCCGTGGGACAATCATATCCATCAATAACGTAATATAACCTGACCTAACTCAACCTAACCTTTCGGCGCTATTATTTGACAACATTCCTGGCGAGTTGGCCTCTACGTCTCCGTGGGGCCTTTATATACATCAATAACGTAATATAACCTAACATAACACAACCCAACGTCTCGGCACTAATATTTGACAACATTCCTGGCGAGTTGGCCTCTACGTCTCCGTAGGGCCTTATATACATCAATAACGTAATATAACCTAACCTAACACAACCCAACCTCTCGGCACTAATATTTGACAACATTCCTGGCGAGTTGGCCTCTACGTGTCCGTGGGACTTTTATATACATCAATAACGTAATATAACCTAACCTAACCCAACCTAACCTTTCGGCGCTATTATTTGACAACATTCCTGGCGAGTTGGCCTCTACGTCTCCGTGAGACCTTCATATCCATCAATAACGTAATATAACCTAACTTAACCCAACCTAACCTTTCGGCGCTATTATTTGACAACATTCCTGGCGAGTTGGCCTCTACGTCTCCGTGGGACTTTTATATACATCAATAACGTAATATAACCTAACCTAACCCAACCTAACCTTTCGGCGCTATTATTTGACAACATTACTGGCGAGTTGGCCTCTACGTCTCCGTGGGACTTTTATATACATCAATAACGTAATATAACCTAACCTAACCCAACCTAACCTTTCGGCGCTATTATTTGACAACATTCCTGGCGAGTTGGCCTCTACGTCTCCGTGGGACCTTCATATACATCAATAACGTAATATAACCTAACTTAACCCAACCTAACCACTCGGCGCTATTATTTGACCACATTCCTGTCGAGTTGGCCTCTACGTCTCCGTGGGACTTTTATATACATCAATAGCGTAATATAACCTAACCTAACACAACCTATCATCTCGGTACTAATATTTGACAACATTCCTGGCGAGTTGGACTCTACGTCTCCGTGGGAATTTTATATATATCAATAGCGTAATATAACCTAACCTAACCCAACCTAACACCTCGGCGGTAATATTTGACAACATTCCTGGCGAGTTGGCCTCTACGTATCCGTGGGACTTTTATATACATCAATAACGTAAAATAACCTAACCTAATCCAACCTAACCTTTCGGCGCTATTATTTGACAACATTCCTGGCGAGTTGGCCTCTACGTCTCCGTGGGGCCTTTATATACATCAATAACGTAATATAACCTAACCTAACACAACCCAACGTCTCGGCACTAATATTTGACAACATTCCTGGCGAGTTGGCCTCTACGTCTCCGTAGGGCCTTATATACATCAATAACGTAATATAACCTAACCTAATCCAACCTAACCTTTCGGCGCTATTATTTGACAACATTCCTGGCTTGTTGGCCTCTACGTCTCCGTGGGACCTTCATATACATCAATAACGTAATATAACCTAACCTAACCCAACCTAACCTGTCGGCGCTATTATTTGACAACATTCCTGGCGAGTTGGCCTCTACGTCTCCGTGGGACCTTCATATACATCAATAACGTAATATAACCTAACCTAACCCAACCCAAAATCTCGGTACTAATATTTGACAACATTCCTGGCGAGTTGGCCTCTACGTCTCCGTGGGACCTTCATATACATCAATAACGTAATATAACCTAACCTAACCCAACCTAACCATCGGCGCTATTATTTGACCACATTCCTGGCTTGTTGGCCTCTACGTCTCCGTGGGACATTCATATCCATCAATAACGTAATTTAACCTAAAATAACCCAACGTAACATCTCGGCTGTAATATTTCACAACATTCCTGGCTTGTTGGCCTCTATGCTTCCGTGGGACCTTTATATACATCAATAACGTAATATAACCTAACCTAACCCAACCTAACATCTCGGCGGTAATATTTGACAACATTCCTGGCGAGTTGGCCTCTACGTCTCCGTGAGACCTTCATATCCATCAATAACGTAATATAAATTTATATAACCCAACCTAACCTCTGGGCGCTATTATTTGACAACATTCCTGTTGAGTTGGCCTCTACGTCTCCGAGGGACTTTTATATACATCAATAGCGTAATATAACTTAACCTACCCCAAACTAACATCTCGGTACTAATATTTGACAAAATTCCTGGCGAGTTGGACTCTACGTCTCCGTGGGACCTTCATGTACATCAATAACGTAAAATAACCTAACCTAAGCCAACCTAACATTTCGGCGGTAATATTTGACAACATTCCTGGGGAGTTGGCCTCTACGTGTCCGTGGGACTTTTATATACATCAATAACGTAATATAACCTAACCTAACCCAACCTAACCTTTCGGCGCTATTATTTGACAACATTCCTGGCGAGTTGGCCTCTACGTCTCCGTGAGACCTTCATATCCATCAATAACGTAATATAACCTAACTTAACCCAACCTAACCTTTCGGCGCTATTATTTGACAACATTCCTGGCGAGTTGGCCTCTACGTCTCCGTGGGACTTTTATATACATCAATAACGTAATATAACCTAACCTAACCCAACCTAACCTTTCGGCGCTATTATTTGACAACATTACTGGCGAGTTGGCCTCTACGTCTCCGTGGGACTTTTATATACATCAATAACGTAATATAACCTAACCTAACCCAACCTAACCTTTCGGCGCTATTATTTGACAACATTCCTGGCGAGTTGGCCTCTACGTCTCCGTGGGACCTTCATATACATCAATAACGTAATATAACCTAACTTAACCCAACCTAACCTTTCGGCGCTATTATTTGACAACATTCCTGGCGAGTTGGCCTCTACGTCTCCGTGGGACCTTCATATACATCACTAACGTAATATAACCTAACATAACCCAACCTAACCACTCGGCGCTATTATTTGACCACATTCCTGTCGAGTTGGCCTCTACGTCTCCGTGGGACTTTTATATACATCAATAGCGTAATATAACCTAACCTAACACAACCTATCATCTCGGTACTAATATTTGACAACATTCCTGGCGAGTTGGACTCTACGTCTCCGTGGGAATTTTATATATATCAATAGCGTAATATAACCTAACCTAACCCAACCTAACACCTCGGCGGTAATATTTGACAACATTCCTGGCGAGTTGGCCTCTACGTATCCGTGGGACTTTTATATACATCAATAACGTAAAATAACCTAACCTAATCCAACCTAACCTTTCGGCGCTATTATTTGAGAACATTCCTGGCGAGTTGGCCTCTACGTCTCCGTGGGGCCTTTATATACATCAATAACGTAATATAACCTAACCTAACACAACCCAACGTCTCGGCACTAATATTTGACAACATTCCTGGCGAGTTGGCCTCTACGTCTCCGTAGGGCCTTATATACATCAATAACGTAATATAACCTAACCTAACACAACCCAACCTCTCGGCACTAATATTTGACAACATTCCTGGCGAGTTGGCCTCTACGTATCCGCGGGACTTTTATATACATCAATAACGTAATATAACCTAACCTAATCCAACCTAACCTTTCGGCGCTATTATTTGACAACATTCCTGGCTTGTTGGCCTCTACGTCTCCGTAGGACTTTTATATACATCAATAGCGTAATATAACCTAACCTAACCCAACCTAAGATCTCGGCATTAATATTAGACAACATTCCTGGCGAGTTGGCCTCTACGTCTCCGTGGGACCTTCATATACATCAATAACGTAATATAACCTAACCTAACCCAACCTAACCTTTCGGCGCTATTATTTGACAACATTCCTGGCTTGTTGGCCTCTACGTCTCCGTGGGACATTCATATCCATCAATAACGTAATATAACCTGACCTAACTCAACCTAACCTTTCGGCGCTATTATTTGACAACATTCCTGGCGAGTTGGCCTCTACGTCTCCGTGGGACATTCATATCCATCAATAACGTAATATAACCTGACCTAACTCAACCTAACCTTTCGGCGCTATTATTTGACAACATTCCTGGCGAGTTGGCCTCTACGTCTCCGTGGGACTTTTATATACATCAATAGCGTAATATAACCTAACCTAACCCAACCTAAGATCTCGGCGCTAATATTTGACAACATTCCTGTCGAGTTGGCCTCTACGTCTCCGTGGGACCTTCATATACATCAATAACGTAATATAACCTAACCTAACCCAACCTAACCTTTCGGCGCTATTATTTGACCACATTCCTGGCTTGTTGGCCTCTACTTCTCCGTGGGACAATCATATCCATCAATAACGTAATATAACCTGACCTAACTCAACCTAACCTTTCGGCGCTATTATTTGACAACATTCCTGGCGAGTTGGCCTCTACGTCTCCGTGGGGCCTTTATATACATCAATAACGTAATATAACCTAACATAACACAACCCAACGTCTCGGCACTAATATTTGACAACATTCCTGGCGAGTTGGCCTCTACGTCTCCGTAGGGCCTTATATACATCAATAACGTAATATAACCTAACCTAACACAACCCAACCTCTCGGCACTAATATTTGACAACATTCCTGGCGAGTTGGCCTCTACGTGTCCGTGGGACTTTTATATACATCAATAACGTAATATAACCTAACCTAACCCAACCTAACCTTTCGGCGCTATTATTTGACAACATTCCTGGCGAGTTGGCCTCTACGTCTCCGTGAGACCTTCATATCCATCAATAACGTAATATAACCTAACTTAACCCAACCTAACCTTTCGGCGCTATTATTTGACAACATTCCTGGCGAGTTGGCCTCTACGTCTCCGTGGGACTTTTATATACATCAATAACGTAATATAACCTAACCTAACCCAACCTAACCTTTCGGCGCTATTATTTGACAACATTACTGGCGAGTTGGCCTCTACGTCTCCGTGGGACTTTTATATACATCAATAACGTAATATAACCTAACCTAACCCAACCTAACCTTTCGGCGCTATTATTTGACAACATTCCTGGCGAGTTGGCCTCTACGTCTCCGTGGGACCTTCATATACATCAATAACGTAATATAACCTAACTTAACCCAACCTAACCACTCGGCGCTATTATTTGACCACATTCCTGTCGAGTTGGCCTCTACGTCTCCGTGGGACTTTTATATACATCAATAGCGTAATATAACCTAACCTAATACAACCTATCATCTCGGTACTAATAGTTGACAACATTCCTGGCGAGTTGGACTCTACGTCTCCGTGGGAATTTTATATATATCAATAGCGTAATATAACCTAACCTAACCCAACCTAACACCTCGGCGGTAATATTTGACAACATTCCTGGCGAGTTGGCCTCTACGTATCCGTGGGACTTTTATATACATCAATAACGTAAAATAACCTAACCTAATCCAACCTAACCTTTCGGCGCTATTATTTGACAACATTCCTGGCGAGTTGGCCTCTACGTCTCCGTGGGGCCTTTATATACATCAATAACGTAATATAACCTAACCTAACACAACCCAACGTCTCGGCACTAATATTTGACAACATTCCTGGCGAGTTGGCCTCTACGTCTCCGTAGGGCCTTATATACATCAATAACGTAATATAACCTAACCTAATCCAACCTAACCTTTCGGCGCTATTATTTGACAACATTCCTGGCTTGTTGGCCTCTACGTCTCCGTGGGACCTTCATATACATCAATAACGTAATATAACCTAACCTAACCCAACCTAACCTTTCGGCGCTATTATTTGACCACATTCCTGGCTTGTTGGCCTCTACGTCTCCGTGGGACATTCATATCCATCAATAACGTAATATAACCTGACCTAACTCAACCTAACCTTTCGGCGCTATTATTTGACAACATTCCTGGCGAGTTGGCCTCTACGTCTGCGTGGGGCCTTTATATACATCAATAACGTAATATAACCTAACCTAACACAACCCAACGTCTCGGCACTAATATTTGACAACATTCCTGGCGAGTTGGCCTCTACGTCTCCGTGGGACTTTTATATACATCAATAGCGTAATATAACCTAACCTAACCCAACCTAAGATCTCGGCGCTAATATTTGACAACATTCCTGGCGAGTTGGCCTCTACGTCTCCGTGGGACCTTCATATACATCAATAACGTAATATAACCTAACCTAACCCAACCTAACCTTTCGGCGCTACTATTTGACCACATTCCTGGCTTGTTGGTCTCTACGTCTCCGTGGGACATTCATATCCATCAATAACGTAATATAACCTGACCTAACTCAACCTAACCTTTCGGCGCTATTATTTGACAACATTCCTGGCGAGTTGGCCTCTACGTCTCCGTGGGACTTTTATATACATCAATAGCGTAATATAACCTAACCTAACCCAACCTAACATCTCGGCGGTAATATTTGACAACATTCCTGGCGAGTTTGCCTCTACGTCTCCGTTGGGCCTTTATATACATCAATAACGTAATATAACCTAACCTAACACAACCCAACGTCTCGGCACTAATATTTGACAACATTCCTGGCGAGTTGGCCTCTACGTGTCCGTGGGACTTTTATATACATCAATAACGTAATATAACCTAACCTAACCCAACCTAACCTGTCGGCGCTATTATTTGACAACATTCCTGGCGAGTTGGCCTCTACGTCTCCGTGGGACATTCATATATATCAATAACGTAATTTAACCTAAAATAACCCAACGTAACATCTCGGCTGTAATATTTCACAACATTCCTGGCTTGTTGGCCTCTATGTTTCCGTGGGACCATTATATACATCAATAACGTAATATAACCTAACCTAACCCAACCCAACATCTCGGCGGTAATATTTGACAACATTCCTGGCGAGTTGGCCTCTACGTCTCCGTGAGACCTCCATATCCATCAATAACGTAATATAACCTTATATAACCCAACCTAACCTCTGGGCGCTATTATTTGACAACATTCCTGTTGAGTTGGCCTCTACGTCTCCGAGGGACTTTTATATACATCAATAGCGTAATATAACTTAACCTACCCCAAACTAACATCTCGGTACTAATATTTGACAAAATTCCTGGCGAGTTGGACTCTACGTCTCCGTGGGACCTTCATGTACATCAATAACGTAAAATAACCTAACCTAAGCCAACCTAACATTTCGGCGGTAATATTTGAAAACATTCCTGGGGAGTTGGCCTCTACGTGTCCGTGGGACTTTTATATACATCAATAACGTAATATAACCTAACCTAACCCAACCTAACCTTTCGGCGCTATTATTTGACAACATTCCTGGCGAGTTGGCCTCTACGTCTCCGTGAGACCTTCATATCCATCAATAACGTAATATAACCTAACTTAACCCAACCTAACCTTTCGGCGGTATTATTTGACAACATTCCTGGCGAGTTGGCCTCTACGTCTCCGTGGGACTTTTATATACATCAATAACGTAATAGAACCTAACCTAACCCAACCTAACCTTTCGGCGCTATTATTTGACAACATTACTGGCGAGTTGGCCTCTACGTCTCCGTGGGACTTTTATATACATCAATAACGTAATATAACCTAACCTAACCCAACCAAACCTTTCGGCGCTATTATTTGACAACATTCCTGGCGAGTTGGCCTCTACGTCTCCGTGGGACCTTCATATACATCAATAACGTAATATAACCTAACCTAACCCAACCTAACCTTTCGGCGCTATTATTTGACCACATTCCTGGCTTGTTGGCCTCTACGTCTCCGTGGGACATTCATATCCATCAATAACGTAATATAACCTGACCTAACTCAACCTAACCTTTCGGCGCTATTATTTGACAACATTCCTGGCGAGTTGGCCTCTACATCTCCGTGGGGCCTTTATATACATCAATAACGTAATATAACCTAACCTAACACAACCCAACGTCTCGGCACTAATATTTGACAACATTCCTGGCGAGTTGGCCTCTACGTCTCCGTAGGACTTTTATATACATCAATAGCGTAATATAACCTAACCTAACCCAACCTAAGATCTCGGCATTAATATTAGACAACATTCCTGGCGAGTTGGCCTCTACGTCTCCGTGGGACCTTCATATACATCAATAACGTAATATAACCTAACCTAACCCAACCTAACCTTTCGGCGCTATTATTTGACCACATTCCTGGCTTGTTGGCCTCTACGTCTCCGTGGGACATTCATATCCATCAATAACGTAATATAACCTGACCTAACTCAACCTAACCTTTCGGCGCTATTATTTGACAACATTCCTGGCGAGTTGGCCTCTACGTCTCCGTGGGACTTTTATATACGTCAATAGCGTAATATAACCTAACCTAACCCAACCTAAGATCTCGGCGCTAATATTTGACAACATTCCTGTCGAGTTGGCCTCTACGTCTCCGTGGGGCCTTCATATACATCAAAAACGTAATATAACCTAACCTAACCCAACCTAACATCTCGGCGGTAATATTTGACAACATTCCTGGCGAGTTGGCCTCTACGTCTCCGTGGGGCCTTTATATACATCAATAACGTAATATAACCTAACCTAACACAACGCAACGTCTCGGCACTAATATTTCACAACATTCCTGGCGAGTTGGCCTCTACGTCTCCGTGGGACTTTTATATACATCAATAACGTAATATAACCTAACCTAACCCAACCTAACCTGTCGGCGCTATTATTTGACAACATTCCTGGCGAGTTGGCCTCTACGTCTCCGTGGGACCTTCATATACATCAATAACGTAATATAACCTAACCTAACCCAACCCAAACTCTCGGTACTAATATTTGACAACATTCCTGGCGAGTTGGCCTCTACGTCTCCGTGGGACCTTCATATACATCAATAACGTAATATAACCTAACCTAACCCAACCTAACCATCGGCGCTATTATTTGACCACATTCCTGGCTTGTTGGCCTCTACGTCTCCGTGGGACATTCATATCCATCAATAACGTAATTTAACCTAAAATAACCCAACGTAACATCTCGGCTGTAATATTTCACAACATTCCTGGCTTGTTGGCCTCTATGTTTCCGTGGGACCTTTATATACATCAATAACGTAATATAACCTAACCTAACCCAACCTAACATCTCGGCGGTAATATTTGACAACATTCCTGGCGAGTTGGCCTCTACGTCTCCGTGGGACTTTTATATACATCAATAGCGTAATATAACCTAACCTAACCCAACCTAAGATCTCGGCGCTAATATTTGACAACATTCCTGTCGAGTTGGCCTCTACGTCTCCGTGGGGCCTTCATATACATCAAAAACGTAATATAACCTAACCTAACCCAACCTAACATCTCGGCGGTAATATTTGACAACATTCCTGGCGAGTTGGCCTCTACGTCTCCGTGGGGCCTTTATATACATCAATAACGTAATATAACCTAACCTAACACAACCCAACGTCTCGGCACTAATATTTGACAACATTCCTGGCGAGTTGGCCTCTACGTCTCCGTGGGACTTTTATATACATCAATAACGTAATATAACCTAACCTAACCCAACCTAACCTGTCGGCGCTATTATTTGACAACATTCCTGGCGAGTTGGCCTCTACGTCTCCGTGGGACCTTCATATACATCAATAACGTAATATAACCTAACCTAACCCAACCCAAACTCTCGGTACTAATATTTGACAACATTCCTGGCGAGTTGGCCTCTACGTCTCCGTGGGACCTTCATATACATCAATAACGTAATATAACCTAACCTAACCCAACCTAACCATCGGCGCTATTATTTGACCACATTCCTGGCTTGTTGGCCTCTACGTCTCCGTGGGACATTCATATCCATCAATAACGTAATTTAACCTAAAATAACCCAACGTAACATCTCGGCTGTAATATTTCACAACATTCCTGGCTTGTTGGCCTCTATGCTTCCGTGGGACCTTTATATACATCAATAACGTAATATAACCTAACCTAACCCAACCTAACATCTCGGCGGTAATATTTGACAACATTCCTGGCGAGTTGGCCTCTACGTCTCCGTGAGACCTTCATATCCATCAATAACGTAATATAACCTTATATAACCCAACCTAACCTCTGGGCGCTATTATTTGAAAACATTCCTGTTGAGTTGGCCTCTACGTCTCCGAGGGACTATTATATACATCAATAGCGTAATATAACTTAACCTACCCCAAACTAACATCTCGGTACTAATATTTGACAAAATTCCTGGCGAGTTGGACTCTACGTCTCCGTGGGACCTTCATGTACATCAATAACGTAAAATAACCTAACCTAAGCCAACCTAACATTTCGGCGGTAATATTTGACAACATTCCTGGGGAGTTGGCCTCTACGTGTCCGTGGGACTTTTATATACATCAATAACGTAATATAACCTAACCTAACCCAACCTAACCTTTCGGCGCTATTATTTGACAACATTCCTGGCGAGTTGGCCTCTACGTCTCCGTGAGACCTTCATATCCATCAATAACGTAATATAACCTAACTTAACCCAACCTAACCTTTCGGCGCTATTATTTGACAACATTCCTGGCGAGTTGGCCTCTACGTCTCCGTGGGACATTCATATCCATCAATAACGTAATATAACCTGACCTAACTCAACCTAACCTTTCGGCGCTATTATTTGACAACATTCCTGGCGAGTTGGACTCTACGTCTCCGTGGGAATTTTATATATATCAATAGCGTAATATAACCTAACCTAACCCAACCTAACACCTCGGCGGTAATATTTGACAACATTCCTGGCGAGTTGGCCTCTACGTATCCGTGGGACTTTTATATACATCAATAACGTAAAATAACCTAACCTAATCCAACCTAACCTTTCGGCGCTATTATTTGAGAACATTCCTGGCGAGTTGGCCTCTACGTCTCCGTGGGGCCTTTATATACATCAATAACGTAATATAACCTAACCTAACACAACCCAACGTCTCGGCACTAATATTTGACAACATTCCTGGCGAGTTGGCCTCTACGTCTCCGTAGGGCCTTATATACATCAATAACGTAATATAACCTAACCTAACACAACCCAACCTCTCGGCACTAATATTTGACAACATTCCTGGCGAGTTGGCCTCTACGTATCCGCGGGACTTTTATATACATCAATAACGTAATATAACCTAACCTAATCCAACCTAACCTTTCGGCGCTATTATTTGACAACATTCCTGGCTTGTTGGCCTCTACGTCTCCGTAGGACTTTTATATACATCAATAGCGTAATATAACCTAACCTAACCCAACCTAAGATCTCGGCATTAATATTAGACAACATTCCTGGCGAGTTGGCCTCTACGTCTCCGTGGGACCTTCATATACATCAATAACGTAATATAACCTAACCTAACCCAACCTAACCTTTCGGCGCTATTATTTGACCACATTCCTGGCTTGTTGGCCTCTACGTCTCCGTGGGACATTCATATCCATCAATAACGTAATATAACCTGACCTAACTCAACCTAACCTTTCGGCGCTATTATTTGACAACATTCCTGGCGAGTTGGCCTCTACGTCTCCGTGGGACTTTTATATACGTCAATAGCGTAATATAACCTAACCTAACCCAACCTAAGATCTCGGCGCTAATATTTGACAACATTCCTGTCGAGTTGGCCTCTACGTCTCCGTGGGGCCTTCATATACATCAAAAACGTAATATAACCTAACCTAACCCAACCTAACATCTCGGCGGTAATATTTGACAACATTCCTGGCGAGTTGGCCTCTACGTCTCCGTGGGGCCTTTATATACATCAATAACGTAATATAACCTAACCTAACACAACGCAACGTCTCGGCACTAATATTTGACAACATTCCTGGCGAGTTGGCCTCTACGTCTCCGTGGGACTTTTATATACATCAATAACGTAATATAACCTAACCTAACCCAACCTAACCTGTCGGCGCTATTATTTGACAACATTCCTGGCGAGTTGGCCTCTACGTCTCCGTGGGACCTTCATATACATCAATAACGTAATATAACCTAACCTAACCCAACCCAAACTCTCGGTACTAATATTTGACAACATTCCTGGCGAGTTGGCCTCTACGTCTCCGTGGGACCTTCATATACATCAATAACGTAATATAACCTAACCTAACCCAACCTAACCATCGGCGCTATTATTTGACCACATTCCTGGCTTGTTGGCCTCTACGTCTCCGTGGGACATTCATATCCATCAATAACGTAATTTAACCTAAAATAACCCAACGTAACATCTCGGCTGTAATATTTCACAACATTCCTGGCTTGTTGGCCTCTATGTTTCCGTGGGACCTTTATATACATCAATAACGTAATATAACCTAACCTAACCCAACCTAACATCTCGGCGGTAATATTTGACAACATTCCTGGCGAGTTGGCCTCTACGTCTCCGTGGGACTTTTATATACATCAATAGCGTAATATAACCTAACCTAACCCAACCTAAGATCTCGGCGCTAATATTTGACAACATTCCTGTCGAGTTGGCCTCTACGTCTCCGTGGGGCCTTCATATACATCAAAAACGTAATATAACCTAACCTAACCCAACCTAACATCTCGGCGGTAATATTTGACAACATTCCTGGCGAGTTGGCCTCTACGTCTCCGTGGGGCCTTTATATACATCAATAACGTAATATAACCTAACCTAACACAACCCAACGTCTCGGCACTAATATTTGACAACATTCCTGGCGAGTTGGCCTCTACGTCTCCGTGGGACTTTTATATACATCAATAACGTAATATAACCTAACCTAACCCAACCTAACCTGTCGGCGCTATTATTTGACAACATTCCTGGCGAGTTGGCCTCTACGTCTCCGTGGGACCTTCATATACATCAATAACGTAATATAACCTAACCTAACCCAACCCAAACTCTCGGTACTAATATTTGACAACATTCCTGGCGAGTTGGCCTCTACGTCTCCGTGGGACCTTCATATACATCAATAACGTAATATAACCTAACCTAACCCAACCTAACCATCGGCGCTATTATTTGACCACATTCCTGGCTTGTTGGCCTCTACGTCTCCGTGGGACATTCATATCCATCAATAACGTAATTTAACCTAAAATAACCCAACGTAACATCTCGGCTGTAATATTTCACAACATTCCTGGCTTGTTGGCCTCTATGCTTCCGTGGGACCTTTATATACATCAATAACGTAATATAACCTAACCTAACCCAACCTAACATCTCGGCGGTAATATTTGACAACATTCCTGGCGAGTTGGCCTCTACGTCTCCGTGAGACCTTCATATCCATCAATAACGTAATATAACCTTATATAACCCAACCTAACCTCTGGGCGCTATTATTTGACAACATTCCTGTTGAGTTGGCCTCTACGTCTCCGAGGGACTATTATATACATCAATAGCGTAATATAACTTAACCTACCCCAAACTAACATCTCGGTACTAATATTTGACAAAATTCCTGGCGAGTTGGACTCTACGTCTCCGTGGGACCTTCATGTACATCAATAACGTAAAATAACCTAACCTAAGCCAACCTAACATTTCGGCGGTAATATTTGACAACATTCCTGGGGAGTTGGCCTCTACGTGTCCGTGGGACTTTTATATACATCAATAACGTAATATAACCTAACCTAACCCAACCTAACCTTTCGGCGCTATTATTTGACAACATTCCTGGCGAGTTGGCCTCTACGTCTCCGTGAGACCTTCATATCCATCAATAACGTAATATAACCTAACTTAACCCAACCTAACCTTTCGGCGCTATTATTTGACAACATTCCTGGCGAGTTGGCCTCTACGTCTCCGTGGGACTTTTATATACATCAATAACGTAATATAACCTAACCTAACCCAACCTAACCTTTCGGCGCTATTATTTGACAACATTACTGGCGAGTTGGCCTCTACGTCTCCGTGGGACTTTTATATACATCAATAACGTAATATAACCTAACCTAACCCAACCTAACCTTTCGGCGCTATTATTTGACAACATTCCTGGCGAGTTGGCCTCTACGTCTCCGTGGGACCTTCATATACATCAATAACGTAATATAACCTAACTTAACCCAACCTAACCTTTCGGCGCTATTATTTGACAACATTCCTGGCGAGTTGGCCTCTACGTCTCCGTGGGACCTTCATATACATCAATAACGTAATATAACCTAACATAACCCAACCTAACCACTCGGCGCTATTATTTGACCACATTCCTGTCGAGTTGGCCTCTACGTCTCCGTGGGACTTTTATATACATCAATAGCGTAATATAACCTAACCTAACACAACCTATCATCTCGGTACTAATATTTGACAACATTCCTGGCGAGTTGGACTCTACGTCTCCGTGGGAATTTTATATATATCAATAGCGTAATATAACCTAACCTAACCCAACCTAACACCTCGGCGGTAATATTTGACAACATTCCTGGCGAGTTGGCCTCTACGTATCCGTGGGACTTTTATATACATCAATAACGTAAAATAACCTAACCTAATCCAACCTAACCTTTCGGCGCTATTATTTGAGAACATTCCTGGCGAGTTGGCCTCTACGTCTCCGTGGGGCCTTTATATACATCAATAACGTAATATAACCTAACCTAACACAACCCAACGTCTCGGCACTAATATTTGACAACATTCCTGGCGAGTTGGCCTCTACGTCTCCGTAGGGCCTTATATACATCAATAACGTAATATAACCTAACCTAACACAACCTAACCTGTCGGCGCTATTATTTGACAACATTCCTGGCGAGTTGGCCTCTACGTCTCCGTGGGACCTTCATATACATCAATAACGTAATATAACCTAACCTAACCCAACCCAAACTCTCGGTACTAATATTTGACAACATTCCTGGCGAGTTGGCCTCTACGTCTCCGTGGGACCTTCATATACATCAATAACGTAATATAACCTAACCTAACCCAACCTAACCATCGGCGCTATTATTTGACCACATTCCTGGCTTGTTGGCCTCTACGTCTCCGTGGGACATTCATATCCATCAATAACGTAATTTAACCTAAAATAACCCAACGTAACATCTCGGCTGTAATATTTCACAACATTCCTGGCTTGTTGGCCTCTATGCTTCCGTGGGACCTTTATATACATCAATAACGTAATATAACCTAACCTAACCCAACCTAACATCTCGGCGGTAATATTTGACAACATTCCTGGCGAGTTGGCCTCTACGTCTCCGTGAGACCTTCATATCCATCAATAACGTAATATAACCTTATATAACCCAACCTAACCTCTGGGCGCTATTATTTGACAACATTCCTGTTGAGTTGGCCTCTACGTCTCCGAGGGACTATTATATACATCAATAGCGTAATATAACTTAACCTACCCCAAACTAACATCTCGGTACTAATATTTGACAAAATTCCTGGCGAGTTGGACTCTACGTCTCCGTGGGACCTTCATGTACATCAATAACGTAAAATAACCTAACCTAAGCCAACCTAACATTTCGGCGGTAATATTTGACAACATTCCTGGGGAGTTGGCCTCTACGTGTCCGTGGGACTTTTATATACATCAATAACGTAATATAACCTAACCTAACCCAACCTAACCTTTCGGCGCTATTATTTGACAACATTCCTGGCGAGTTGGCCTCTACGTCTCCGTGAGACCTTCATATCCATCAATAACGTAATATAACCTAACTTAACCCAACCTAACCTTTCGGCGCTATTATTTGACAACATTCCTGGCGAGTTGGCCTCTACGTCTCCGTGGGACTTTTATATACATCAATAACGTAATATAACCTAACCTAACCCAACCTAACCTTTCGGCGCTATTATTTGACAACATTACTGGCGAGTTGGCCTCTACGTCTCCGTGGGACTTTTATATACATCAATAACGTAATATAACCTAACCTAACCCAACCTAACCTTTCGGCGCTATTATTTGACAACATTCCTGGCGAGTTGGCCTCTACGTCTCCGTGGGACCTTCATATACATCAATAACGTAATATAACCTAACTTAACCCAACCTAACCTTTCGGCGCTATTATTTGACAACATTCCTGGCGAGTTGGCCTCTACGTCTCCGTGGGACCTTCATATACATCAATAACGTAATATAACCTAACATAACCCAACCTAACCACTCGGCGCTATTATTTGACCACATTCCTGTCGAGTTGGCCTCTACGTCTCCGTGGGACTTTTATATACATCAATAGCGTAATATAACCTAACCTAACACAACCTATCATCTCGGTACTAATATTTGACAACATTCCTGGCGAGTTGGACTCTACGTCTCCGTGGGAATTTTATATATATCAATAGCGTAATATAACCTAACCTAACCCAACCTAACACCTCGGCGGTAATATTTGACAACATTCCTGGCGAGTTGGCCTCTACGTATCCGTGGGACTTTTATATACATCAATAACGTAAAATAACCTAACCTAATCCAACCTAACCTTTCGGCGCTATTATTTGAGAACATTCCTGGCGAGTTGGCCTCTACGTCTCCGTGGGGCCTTTATATACATCAATAACGTAATATAACCTAACCTAACACAACCCAACGTCTCGGCACTAATATTTGACAACATTCCTGGCGAGTTGGCCTCTACGTCTCCGTAGGGCCTTATATACATCAATAACGTAATATAACCTAACCTAACACAACCCAACCTCTCGGCACTAATATTTGACAACATTCCTGGCGAGTTGGCCTCTACGTATCCGCGGGACTTTTATATACATCAATAACGTAATATAACCTAACCTAATCCAACCTAACCTTTCGGCGCTATTATTTGACAACATTCCTGGCTTGTTGGCCTCTACGTCTCCGTAGGACTTTTATATACATCAATAGCGTAATATAACCTAACCTAACCCAACCTAAGATCTCGGCATTAATATTAGACAACATTCCTGGCGAGTTGGCCTCTACGTCTCCGTGGGACCTTCATATACATCAATAACGTAATATAACCTAACCTAACCCAACCTAACCTTTCGGCGCTATTATTTGACCACATTCCTGGCTTGTTGGCCTCTACGTCTCCGTGGGACATTCATATCCATCAATAACGTAATATAACCTGACCTAACTCAACCTAACCTTTCGGCGCTATTATTTGACAACATTCCTGGCGAGTTGGCCTCTACGTCTCCGTGGGACTTTTATATACGTCAATAGCGTAATATAACCTAACCTAACCCAACCTAAGATCTCGGCGCTAATATTTGACAACATTCCTGTCGAGTTGGCCTCTACGTCTCTGTGGGGCCTTCATATACATCAAAAACGTAATATAACCTAACCTAACCCAACCTAACATCTCGGCGGTAATATTTGACAACATTCCTGGCGAGTTGGCCTCTACGTCTCCGTGGGGCCTTTATATACATCAATAACGTAATATAACCTAACCTAACACAACGCAACGTCTCGGCACTAATATTTGACAACATTCCTGGCGAGTTGGCCTCTACGTCTCCGTGGGACTTTTATATACATCAATAACGTAATATAACCTAACCTAACCCAACCTAACCTGTCGGCGCTATTATTTGACAACATTCCTGGCGAGTTGGCCTCTACGTCTCCGTGGGACCTTCATATACATCAATAACGTAATATAACCTAACCTAACCCAACCCAAACTCTCGGTACTAATATTTGACAACATTCCTGGCGAGTTGGCCTCTACGTCTCCGTGGGACCTTCATATACATCAATAACGTAATATAACCTAACCTAACCCAACCTAACCATCGGCGCTATTATTTGACCACATTCCTGGCTTGTTGGCCTCTACGTCTCCGTGGGACATTCATATCCATCAATAACGTAATTTAACCTAAAATAACCCAACGTAACATCTCGGCTGTAATATTTCACAACATTCCTGGCTTGTTGGCCTCTATGTTTCCGTGGGACCTTTATATACATCAATAACGTAATATAACCTAACCTAACCCAACCTAACATCTCGGCGGTAATATTTGACAACATTCCTGGCGAGTTGGCCTCTACGTCTCCGTGGGACTTTTATATACATAAATAGCGTAATATAACCTAACCTAACCCAACCTAAGATCTCGGCGCTAATATTTGACAACATTCCTGTCGAGTTGGCCTCTACGTCTCCGTGGGACCTTCATATACATCAATAACGTAATATAACCTAACCTAACCCAACCCAAACTCTCGGTACTAATATTTGACAACATTCCTGGCGAGTTGGCCTCTACGTCTCCGTGGGACCTTCATATACATCAATAACGTAATATAACCTAACCTAACCCAACCTAACCATCGGCGCTATTATTTGACCACATTCCTGGCTTGTTGGCCTCTACGTCTCCGTGGGACATTCATATCCATCAATAACGTAATTTAACCTAAAATAACCCAACGTAACATCTCGGCTGTAATATTTCACAACATTCCTGGCTTGTTGGCCTCTATGCTTCCGTGGGACCTTTATATACATCAATAACGTAATATAACCTAACCTAACCCAACCTAACATCTCGGCGGTAATATTTGACAACATTCCTGGCGAGTTGGCCTCTACGTCTCCGTGAGACCTTCATATCCATCAATAACGTAATATAACCTTATATAACCCAACCTAACCTCTGGGCGCTATTATTTGACAACATTCCTGTTGAGTTGGCCTCTACGTCTCCGAGGGACTATTATATACATCAATAGCGTAATATAACTTAACCTACCCCAAACTAACATCTCGGTACTAATATTTGACAAAATTCCTGGCGAGTTGGACTCTACGTCTCCGTGGGACCTTCATGTACATCAATAACGTAAAATAACCTAACCTAAGCCAACCTAACATTTCGGCGGTAATATTTGACAACATTCCTGGGGAGTTGGCCTCTACGTGTCCGTGGGACTTTTATATACATTAATAACGTAATATAACCTAACCTAACCCAACCTAACCTTTCGGCGCTATTATTTGACAACATTCCTGGCGAGTTGGCCTCTACGTCTCCGTGAGACCTTCATATCCATCAATAACGTAATATAACCTAACTTAACCCAACCTAACCTTTCGGCGCTATTATTTGACAACATTCCTGGCGAGTTGGCCTCTACGTCTCCGTGGGACTTTTATATACATCAATAACGTAATATAACCTAACCTAAACCAACCTAACCTTTCGGCGCTATTATTTGACAACATTACTGGCGAGTTGGCCTCTACGTCTCCGTGGGACTTTTATATACATCAATAACGTAATATAACCTAACCTAACCCAACCTAACCTTTCGGCGCTATTATTTGACAACATTCCTGGCGAGTTGGCCTCTACGTCTCCGTGGGACCTTCATATACATCAATAACGTAATATAACCTAACTTAACCCAACCTAACCTTTCGGCGCTATTATTTGACAACATTCCTGGCGAGTTGGCCTCTACGTCTCCGTGGGACCTTCATATACATCAATAACGTAATATAACCTAACATAACCCAACCTAACCACTCGGCGCTATTATTTGACCACATTCCTGTCGAGTTGGCCTCTACGTCTCCGTGGGACTTTTATATACATCAATAGCGTAATATAACCTAACCTAACACAACCTATCATCTCGGTACTAATATTTGACAACATTCCTGGCGAGTTGGACTCTACGTCTCCGTGGGAATTTTATATATATCAATAGCGTAATATAACCTAACCTAACCCAACCTAACACCTCGGCGGTAATATTTGACAACATTCCTGGCGAGTTGGCCTCTACGTATCCGTGGGACTTTTATATACATCAATAACGTAAAATAACCTAACCTAATCCAACCTAACCTTTCGGCGCTATTATTTGAGAACATTCCTGGCGAGTTGGCCTCTACGTCTCCGTGGGGCCTTTATATACATCAATAACGTAATATAACCTAACCTAACACAACCCAACGTCTCGGCACTAATATTTGACAACATTCCTGGCGAGTTGGCCTCTACGTCTCCGTAGGGCCTTATATACATCAATAACGTAATATAACCTAACCTAACACAACCTAACCTGTCGGCGCTATTATTTGACAACATTCCTGGCGAGTTGGCCTCTACGTCTCCGTGGGACCTTCATATACATCAATAACGTAATATAACCTAACCTAACCCAACCCAAACTCTCGGTACTAATATTTGACAACATTCCTGGCGAGTTGGCCTCTACGTCTCCGTGGGACCTTCATATACATCAATAACGTAATATAACCTAACCTAACCCAACCTAACCATCGGCGCTATTATTTGACCACATTCCTGGCTTGTTGGCCTCTACGTCTCCGTGGGACATTCATATCCATCAATAACGTAATTTAACCTAAAATAACCCAACGTAACATCTCGGCTGTAATATTTCACAACATTCCTGGCTTGTTGGCCTCTATGTTTCCGTGGGACCTTTATATACATCAATAACGTAATATAACCTAACCTAACCCAACCTAACATCTCGGCGGTAATATTTGACAACATTCCTGGCGAGTTGGCCTCTACGTCTCCGTGGGACTTTTATATACATCAATAGCGTAATATAACCTAACCTAACCCAACCTAAGATCTCGGCGCTAATATTTGACAACATTCCTGTCGAGTTGGCCTCTACGTCTCCGTGGGGCCTTCATATACATCAAAAACGTAATATAACCTAACCTAACCCAACCTAACATCTCGGCGGTAATATTTGACAACATTCCTGGCGAGTTGGCCTCTACGTCTCCGTGGGGCCTTTATATACATCAATAACGTAATATAACCTAACCTAACACAACCCAACGTCTCGGCACTAATATTTGACAACATTCCTGGCGAGTTGGCCTCTACGTCTCCGTGGGACTTTTATATACATCAATAACGTAATATAACCTAACCTAACCCAACCTAACCTGTCGGCGCTATTATTTGACAACATTCCTGGCGAGTTGGCCTCTACGTCTCCGTGGGACCTTCATATACATCAATAACGTAATATAACCTAACCTAACCCAACCCAAACTCTCGGTACTAATATTTGACAACATTTCTGGCGAGTTGGCCTCTACGTCTCCGTGGGACCTTCATATACATCAATAACGTAATATAACCTAACCTAACCCAACCTAACCATCGGCGCTATTATTTGACCACATTCCTGGCTTGTTGGCCTCTACGTATCCGTGGGACTTTTATATACATCAATAACGTAAAATAACCTAACCTAATCCAACCTAACCTTTCGGCGCTATTATTTGAGAACATTCCTGGCGAGTTGGCCTCTACGTCTCCGTGGGGCCTTTATATACATCAATAACGTAATATAACCTAACCTAACACAACCCAACGTCTCGGCACTAATATTTGACAACATTCCTGGCGAGTTGGCCTCTACGTCTCCGTAGGGCCTTATATACATCAATAACGTAATATAACCTAACCTAACACAACCCAACCTCTCGGCACTAATATTTGACAACATTCCTGGCGAGTTGGCCTCTACGTATCCGCGGGACTTTTATATACATCAATAACGTAATATAACCTAACCTAATCCAACCTAACCTTTCGGCGCTATTATTTGACAACATTCCTGGCTTGTTGGCCTCTACGTCTCCGTAGGACTTTTATATACATCAATAGCGTAATATAACCTAACCTAACCCAACCTAAGATCTCGGCATTAATATTAGACAACATTCCTGGCGAGTTGGCCTCTACGTCTCCGTGGGACCTTCATATACATCAATAACGTAATATAACCTAACCTAACCCAACCTAACCTTTCGGCGCTATTATTTGACCACATTCCTGGCTTGTTGGCCTCTACGTCTCCGTGGGACATTCATATCCATCAATAACGTAATATAACCTGACCTAACTCAACCTAACCTTTCGGCGCTATTATTTGACAACATTCCTGGCGAGTTGGCCTCTACGTCTCCGTGGGACTTTTATATACGTCAATAGCGTAATATAACCTAACCTAACCCAACCTAAGATCTCGGCGCTAATATTTGACAACATTCCTGTCGAGTTGGCCTCTACGTCTCCGTGGGGCCTTCATATACATCAAAAACGTAATATAACCTAACCTAACCCAACCTAACATCTCGGCGGTAATATTTGACAACATTCCTGGCGAGTTGGCCTCTACGTCTCCGTGGGGCCTTTATATACATCAATAACGTAATATAACCTAACCTAACACAACGCAACGTCTCGGCACTAATATTTGACAACATTCCTGGCGAGTTGGCCTCTACGTCTCCGTGGGACTTTTATATACATCAATAACGTAATATAACCTAACCTAACCCAACCTAACCTGTCGGCGCTATTATTTGACAACATTCCTGGCGAGTTGGCCTCTACGTCTCCGTGGGACCTTCATATACATCAATAACGTAATATAACCTAACCTAACCCAACCCAAACTCTCGGTACTAATATTTGACAACATTCCTGGCGAGTTGGCCTCTACGTCTCCGTGGGACCTTCATATACATCAATAACGTAATATAACCTAACCTAACCCAACCTAACCATCGGCGCTATTATTTGACCACATTCCTGGCTTGTTGGCCTCTACGTCTCCGTGGGACATTCATATCCATCAATAACGTAATTTAACCTAAAATAACCCAACGTAACATCTCGGCTGTAATATTTCACAACATTCCTGGCTTGTTGGCCTCTATGTTTCCGTGGGACCTTTATATACATCAATAACGTAATATAACCTAACCTAACCCAAACTAACATCTCGGCGGTAATATTTGACAACATTCCTGGCGAGTTGGCCTCTACGTCTCCGTGGGACTTTTATATACATCAATAGCGTAATATAACCTAACCTAACCCAACCTAAGATCTCGGCGCTAATATTTGACAACATTCCTGTCGAGTTGGCCTCTACGTCTCCGTGGGGCCTTCATATACATCAAAAACGTAATATAACCTAACCTAACCCAACCTAACATCTCGGCGGTAATATTTGACAACATTCCTGGCGAGTTGGCCTCTACGTCTCCGTGGGGCCTTTATATACATCAATAACGTAATATAACCTAACCTAACACAACCCAACGTCTCGGCACTAATATTTGACAACATTCCTGGCGAGTTGGCCTCTACGTCTCCGTGGGACTTTTATATACATCAATAACGTAATATAACCTAACCTAACCCAACCTAACCTGTCGGCGCTATTATTTGACAACATTCCTGGCGAGTTGGCCTCTACGTCTCCGTGGGACCTTCATATACATCAATAACGTAATATAACCTAACCTAACCCAACCCAAACTCTCGGTACTAATATTTGACAACATTCCTGGCGAGTTGGCCTCTACGTCTCCGTGGGACCTTCATATACATCAATAACGTAATATAACCTAACCTAACCCAACCTAACCATCGGCGCTATTATTTGACCACATTCCTGGCTTGTTGGCCTCTACGTCTCCGTGGGACATTCATATCCATCAATAACGTAATTTAACCTAAAATAACCCAACGTAACATCTCGGCTGTAATATTTCACAACATTCCTGGCTTGTTGGCCTCTATGCTTCCGTGGGACCTTTATATACATCAATAACGTAATATAACCTAACCTAACCCAACCTAACATCTCGGCGGTAATATTTGACAACATTCCTGGCGAGTTGGCCTCTACGTCTCCGTGAGACCTTCATATCCATCAATAACGTAATATAACCTTATATAACCCAACCTAACCTCTGGGCGCTATTATTTGACAACATTCCTGTTGAGTTGGCCTCTACGTCTCCGAGGGACTATTATATACATCAATAGCGTAATATAACTTAACCTACCCCAAACTAACATCTCGGTACTAATATTTGACAAAATTCCTGGCGAGTTGGACTCTACGTCTCCGTGGGACCTTCATGTACATCAATAACGTAAAATAACCTAACCTAAGCCAACCTAACATTTCGGCGGTAATATTTGACAACATTCCTGGGGAGTTGGCCTCTACGTGTCCGTGGGACTTTTATATACATCAATAACGTAATATAACCTAACCTAACCCAACCTAACCTTTCGGCGCTATTATTTGACAACATTCCTGGCGAGTTGGCCTCTACGTCTCCGTGAGACCTTCATATCCATCAATAACGTAATATAACCTAACTTAACCCAACCTAACCTTTCGGCGCTATTATTTGACAACATTCCTGGCGAGTTGGCCTCTACGTCTCCGTGGGACTTTTATATACATCAATAACGTAATATAACCTAACCTAACCCAACCTAACCTTTCGGCGCTATTATTTGACAACATTACTGGCGAGTTGGCCTCTACGTCTCCGTGGGACTTTTATATACATCAATAACGTAATATAACCTAACCTAACCCAACCTAACCTTGCGGCGCTATTATTTGACAACATTCCTGGCGAGTTGGCCTCTACGTCTCCGTGGGACCTTCATATACATCAATAACGTAATATAACCTAACTTAACCCAACCTAACCTTTCGGCGCTATTATTTGACAACATTCCTGGCGAGTTGGCCTCTACGTCTCCGTGGGACCTTCATATACATCAATAACGTAATATAACCTAACATAACCCAACCTAACCACTCGGCGCTATTATTTGACCACATTCCTGTCGAGTTGGCCTCTACGTCTCCGTGGGACTTTTATATACATCAATAGCGTAATATAACCTAACCTAACACAACCTATCATCTCGGTACTAATATTTGACAACATTCCTGGCGAGTTGGACTCTACGTCTCCGTGGGAATTTTATATATATCAATAGCGTAATATAACCTAACCTAACCCAACCTAACACCTCGGCGGTAATATTTGACAACATTCCTGGCGAGTTGGCCTCTACGTATCCGTGGGACTTTTATATACATCAATAACGTAAAATAACCTAACCTAATCCAACCTAACCTTTCGGCGCTATTATTTGAGAACATTCCTGGCGAGTTGGCCTCTACGTCTCCGTGGGGCCTTTATATACATCAATAACGTAATATAACCTAACCTAACACAACCCAACGTCTCGGCACTAATATTTGACAACATTCCTGGCGAGTTGGCCTCTACGTCTCCGTAGGGCCTTATATACATCAATAACGTAATATAACCTAACCTAACACAACCCAACCTCTCGGCACTAATATTTGACAACATTCCTGGCGAGTTGGCCTCTACGTATCCGCGGGACTTTTATATACATCAATAACGTAATATAACCTAACCTAATCCAACCTAACCTTTCGGCGCTATTATTTGACAACATTCCTGGCTTGTTGGCCTCTACGTCTCCGTAGGACTTTTATATACATCAATAGCGTAATATAACCTAACCTAACCCAACCTAAGATCTCGGCATTAATATTAGACAACATTCCTGGCGAGTTGGCCTCTACGTCTCCGTGGGACCTTCATATACATCAATAACGTAATATAACCTAACCTAACCCAACCTAACCTTTCGGCGCTATTATTTGACCACATTCCTGGCTTGTTGGCCTCTACGTCTCCGTGGGACATTCATATCCATCAATAACGTAATATAACCTGACCTAACTCAACCTAACCTTTCGGCGCTATTATTTGACAACATTCCTGGCGAGTTGGCCTCTACGTCTCCGTGGGACTTTTATATACGTCAATAGCGTAATATAACCTAACCTAACCCAACCTAAGATCTCGGCGCTAATATTTGACAACATTCCTGTCGAGTTGGCCTCTACGTCTCCGTGGGGCCTTCATATACATCAAAAACGTAATATAACCTAACCTAACCCAACCTAACATCTCGGCGGTAATATTTGACAACATTCCTGGCGAGTTGGCCTCTACGTCTCCGTGGGGCCTTTATATACATCAATAACGTAATATAACCTAACCTAACACAACGCAACGTCTCGGCACTAATATTTGACAACATTCCTGGCGAGTTGGCCTCTACGTCTCCGTGGGACTTTTATATACATCAATAACGTAATATAACCTAACCTAACCCAACCTAACCTGTCGGCGCTATTATTTGACAACATTCCTGGCGAGTTGGCCTCTACGTCTCCGTGGGACCTTCATATACATCAATAACGTAATATAACCTAACCTAACCCAACCCAAACTCTCGGTACTAATATTTGACAACATTCCTGGCGAGTTGGCCTCTACGTCTCCGTGGGACCTTCATATACATCAATAACGTAATATAACCTAACCTAACCCAACCTAACCATCGGCGCTATTATTTGACCACATTCCTGGCTTGTTGGCCTCTACGTCTCCGTGGGACATTCATATCCATCAATAACGTAATTTAACCTAAAATAACCCAACGTAACATCTCGGCTGTAATATTTCACAACATTCCTGGCTTGTTGGCCTCTATGTTTCCGTGGGACCTTTATATACATCAATAACGTAATATAACCTAACCTAACCCAACCTAACATCTCGGCGGTAATATTTGACAACATTCCTGGCGAGTTGGCCTCTACGTCTCCGTGGGACTTTTATATACATCAATAGCGTAATATAACCTAACCTAACCCAACCTAAGATCTCGGCGCTAATATTTGACAACATTCCTGTCGAGTTGGCCTCTACGTCTCCGTGGGGCCTTCATATACATCAAAAACGTAATATAACCTAACCTAACCCAACCTAACATCTCGGCGCTATTATTTGACAACATTCCTGGCGAGTTGGCCTCTACGTCTCCGTGGGACCTTCATATACATCAATAACGTAATATAACCTAACCTAACCCAACCCAAACTCTCGGTACTAATATTTGACAACATTCCTGGCGAGTTGGCCTCTACGTCTCCGTGGGACCTTCATATACATCAATAACGTAATATAACCTAACCTAACCCAACCTAACCATCGGCGCTATTATTTGACCACATTCCTGGCTTGTTGGCCTCTACGTCTCCGTGGGACATTCATATCCATCAATAACGTAATTTAACCTAAAATAACCCAACGTAACATCTCGGCTGTAATATTTCACAACATTCCTGGCTTGTTGGCCTCTATGCTTCCGTGGGACCTTTATATACATCAATAACGTAATATAACCTAACCTAACCCAACCTAACATCTCGGCGGTAATATTTGACAACATTCCTGGCGAGTTGGCCTCTACGTCTCCGTGAGACCTTCATATCCATCAATAACGTAATATAACCTTATATAACCCAACCTAACCTCTGGGCGCTATTATTTGACAACATTCCTGTTGAGTTGGCCTCTACGTCTCCGAGGGACTATTATATACATCAATAGCGTAATATAACTTAACCTACCCCAAACTAACATCTCGGTACTAATATTTGACAAAATTCCTGGCGAGTTGGACTCTACGTCTCCGTGGGACCTTCATGTACATCAATAACGTAAAATAACCTAACCTAAGCCAACCTAACATTTCGGCGGTAATATTTGACAACATTCCTGGGGAGTTGGCCTCTACGTGTCCGTGGGACTTTTATATACATCAATAACGTAATATAACCTAACCTAACCCAACCTAACCTTTCGGCCCTATTATTTGACAACATTCCTGGCGAGTTGGCCTCTACGTCTCCGTGAGACCTTCATATCCATCAATAACGTAATATAACCTAACTTAACCCAACCTAACCTTTCGGCGCTATTATTTGACAACATTCCTGGCGAGTTGGCCTCTACGTCTCCGTGGGACTTTTATATACATCAATAACGTAATATAACCTAACCTAACCCAACCTAACCTTTCGGCGCTATTATTTGACAACATTACTGGCGAGTTGGCCTCTACGTCTCTGTGGGACTTTTATATACATCAATAACGTAATATAACCTAACCTAACCCAACCTAACCTTTCGGCGCTATTATTTGACAACATTCCTGGCGAGTTGGCCTCTACGTCTCCGTGGGACCTTCATATACATCAATAACGTAATATAACCTAACTTAACCCAACCTAACCTTTCGGCGCTATTATTTGACAACATTCCTGGCGAGTTGGCCTCTACGTCTCCGTGGGACCTTCATATACATCAATAACGTAATATAACCTAACATAACCCAACCTAACCACTCGGCGCTATTATTTGACCACATTCCTGTCGAGTTGGCCTCTACGTCTCCGTGGGACTTTTATATACATCAATAGCGTAATATAACCTAACCTAACACAACCTATCATCTCGGTACTAATATTTGACAACATTCCTGGCGAGTTGGACTCTACGTCTCCGTGGGAATTTTATATATATCAATAGCGTAATATAACCTAACCTAACCCAACCTAACACCTGGGCGGTAATATTTGACAACATTCCTGGCGAGTTGGCCTCTACGTATCCGTGGGACTTTTATATACATCAATAACGTAAAATAACCTAACCTAATCCAACCTAACCTTTCGGCGCTATTATTTGACAACATTCCTGGCGAGTTGGCCTCTACGTCTCCGTGGGACTTTTATATACATCAATAGCGTAATATAACCTAACCTAACCCAACCTAAGATCTCGGCGCTAATATTTGACAACATTCCTGTCGAGTTGGCCTCTACGTCTCCATAGGACTTTTATATACATCAATAGCGTAATATAACCTAACCTAACCCAACCTAAGATCTCGCAATTAATATTAGCCAACATTCCTGGCGAGTTGGCCTCTACGTCTCCGTGGGACCTTCATATACATCAATAACGTAATATAACCTAACCTAACCCAACCTAACCTTTCGGCGCTATTATTTGACCACATTCCTGGCTTGTTGGCCTCTACTTCTCCGTGGGACAATCATATCCATCAATAACGTAATATAACCTGACCTAACTCAACCTAACCTTTCGGCGCTATTATTTGACAACATTCCTGGCGAGTTGGCCTCTACGTCTCCGTGGGGCCTTTATATACATCAATAACGTAATATAACCTAACATAACACAACCCAACGTCTCGGCACTAATATTTGACAACATTCCTGGCGAGTTGGCCTCTACGTCTCCGTAGGGCCTTATATACATCAATAACGTAATATAACCTAACCTAACACAACCCAACCTCTCGGCACTAATATTTGACAACATTCCTGGCGAGTTGGCCTCTACGTGTCCGTGGGACTTTTATATACATCAATAACGTAATATAACCTAACCTAACCCAACCTAACCTTTCGGCGCTATTATTTGACAACATTCCTGGCGAGTTGGCCTCTACGTCTCCGTGAGACCTTCATATCCATCAATAACGTAATATAACCTAACTTAACCCAACCTAACCTTTCGGCGCTATTATTTGACAACATTCCTGGCGAGTTGGCCTCTACGTCTCCGTGGGACTTTTATATACATCAATAACGTAATATAACCTAACCTAACCCAACCTAACCTTTCGGCGCTATTATTTGACAACATTACTGGCGAGTTGGCCTCTACGTCTCCGTGGGACTTTTATATACATCAATAACGTAATATAACCTAACCTAACCCAACCTAACCTTTCGGCGCTATTATTTGACAACATTCCTGGCGAGTTGGCCTCTACGTCTCCGTAGGACCTTCATATACATCAATAACGTAATATAACCTAACTTAACCCAACCTAACCACTCGGCGCTATTATTTGACCACATTCCTGTCGAGTTGGCCTCTACGTCTCCGTGGGACTTTTATATACATCAATAGCGTAATATAACATAACCTAACACAACCTATCATCTCGGTACTAATATTTGACAACATTCCTGGCGAGTTGGACTCTACGTCTCCGTGGGAATTTTATATATATCAATAGCGTAATATAACCTAACCTAACCCAACCTAACACCTCGGCGGTAATATTTGACAACATTCCTGGCGAGTTGGCCTCTACGTATCCGTGGGACTTTTATATACATCAATAACGTAAAATAACCTAACCTAATCCAACCTAACCTTTCGGCGCTATTATTTGACAACATTCCTGGCGAGTTGGCCTCTACGTCTCCGTGGGGCCTTTATATACATCAATAACGTAATATAACCTAACCTAACACAACCCAACGTCTCGGCACTAATATTTGACAACATTCCTGGCGAGTTGGCCTCTACGTCTCCGTAGGGCCTTATATACATCAATAACGTAATATAACCTAACCTAATCCAACCTAACCTTTCGGCGCTATTATTTGACAACATTCCTGGCTTGTTGGCCTCTACGTCTCCGTGGGACCTTCATATACATCAATAACGTAATATAACCTAACCTAACCCAACCTAACCTTTCGGCGCTATTATTTGACCACATTCCTGGCTTGTTGGCCTCTACGTCTCCGTGGGACATTCATATCCATCAATAACGTAATATAACCTGACCTAACTCAACCTAACCTTTCGGCGCTATTATTTGACAACATTCCTGGCGAGTTGGCCTCTACGTCTCCGTGGGGCCTTTATATACATCAATAACGTAATATAACCTAACCTAACACAACCCAACGTCTCGGCACTAATATTTGACAACATTCCTGGCGAGTTGGCCTCTACGTCTCCGTGGGACTTTTATATACATCAATAGCGTAATATAACCTAACCTAACCCAACCTAAGATCTCGGCGCTAATATTTGACAACATTCCTGGCGAGTTGGCCTCTACGTCTCCGTGGGACCTTCATATACATCAATAACGTAATATAACCTAACCTAACCCAACCTAACCTTTCGGCGCTACTATTTGACCACATTCCTGGCTTGTTGGTCTCTACGTCTCCGTGGGACATTCATATCCATCAATAACGTAATATAACCTGACCTAACTCAACCTAACCTTTCGGCGCTATTATTTGACAACATTCCTGGCGAGTTGGCCTCTACGTCTCCGTAGGACTTTTATATACATCAATAGCGTAATATAACCTAACCTAACCCAACCTAAGATCTCGGCATTAATATTAGACAACATTCCTGGCGAGTTGGCCTCTACGTCTCCGTGGGACCTTCATATACATCAATAACGTAATATAACCTAACCTAACCCAACCTAACCTTTCGGCGCTATTATTTGACCACATTCCTGGCTTGTTGGCCTCTACGTCTCCGTGGGACATTCATATCCATCAATAACGTAATATAACCTGACCTAACTCAACCTAACCTTTCGGCGCTATTATTTGACAACATTACTGGCGAGTTGGCCTCTACGTAACCGCGGAACTTTTATATACATCAATAACGTAATATAACCTAACCTAATCCAACCTAACCTTTCGGCGCTATTATTTGACAACATTCCTGGCTTGTTGGCCTCTACGTCTCCGTAGGACTTTTATATACATCAATAGCGTAATATAACCTAACCTAACCCAATCTAAGATCTCGGCATTAATATTAGACAACATTCCTGGCGAGTTGGCCTCTACGTCTCCGTGGGAACTTCATATACATCAATAACGTAATATAACCTAACCTAACCCAACCTAACCTTTCGGCGCTATTATTTGACAACTTTCCTGGCTTGTTGGCCTCTACGTCTCCGTGGGACATTCATATCCATCAATAACGTAATATAACCTGACCTAACTCAACCTAACCTTTCGGCGCTATTATTTGACAACATTCCTGGCTTGTTGGCCTCTACGTCTCCGTGGGACATTCATATCCATCAATAACGTAATATAACCTGACCTAACTCAACCTAACCTTTCGGCGCTATTATTTGACAACATTCCTGGCGAGTTGGCCTCTACGTCTCCGTGGGACTTTTATATACATCAATAGCGTAATATAACCTAACCTAACCCAACCTAAGATCTCGGCGCTAATATTTGACAACATTCCTGTCGAGTTGGCCTCTACGTCTCCATAGGACTTTTATATACATCAATAGCGTAATATAACCTAACCTAACCCAACCTAAGATCTCGCAATTAATATTAGCCAACATTCCTGGCGAGTTGGCCTCTACGTCTCCGTGGGACCTTCATATACATCAATAACGTAATATAACCTAACCTAACCCAACCTAACCTTTCGGCGCTATTATTTGACCACATTCCTGGCTTGTTGGCCTCTACTTCTCCGTGGGACATTCATATCCATCAATAATGTAATATAACCTGACCTAACTCAACCTAACCTTTCGGCGCTATTATTTGACAACATTCCTGGCGAGTTGGCCTCTACGTCTCCGTGGGGCCTTTATATACATCAATAACGTAATATAACCTAACCTAACACAACCCAACGTCTCGGCACTAATATTTGACAACATTCCTGGCGAGTTGGCCTCTACGTCTCCGTAGGGCCTTATATACATCAATAACGTAATATAACCTAACCTAACACAACCCAACCTCTCGGCACTAATATTTGACAACATTCCTGGCGAGTTGGCCTCTACGTCTCCGTGGGGCCTTTATATACATCAATAACGTAATATAACCTAACCTAACACAACCCAACGTCTCGGCACTAATATTTGACAACATTCCTGGCGAGTTGGCCTCTACGTCTCCGTGGGACTTTTATATACATCAATAACGTAATATAACCTAACCTAACACAACCCAACGTCTCGGCACTAATATTTGACAACATTCCTGGCGAGTTGGCCTCTACGTCTCCGTGGGACTTTTATATACATCAATAGCGTAATATAACGTAACCTAACCCAACCTAAGATCTCGGCGCTAATATTTGACAACATTCCTGTCGAGTTGGCCTATACGTCTCCGTGGGGCCTTCATATACATCAAAAACGTAATATAACCTAACCTAACCCAACCTAACATCTCGGCGGTAATATTTGACAACATTCCTGGCGAGTTGGCCTCTACGTCTCCGTGGGGCCTTTATATACATCAATAACGTAATATAACCTAACCTAACACAACCCAACGTCTCGGCACTAATATTTGACAACATTCCTGGCGAGTTGGCCTCTACGTCTCCGTGGGACTTTTATATACATCAATAACGTAATATAACCTAACCTAACACAACCCAACGTCTCGGCACTAATATTTGACAACATTCCTGGCGAGTTGGCCTCTACGTCTCCGTGGGACTTTTATATACATCAATAGCGTAATATAACGTAACCTAACCCAACCTAAGATCTCGGCGCTAATATTTGACAACATTCCTGTCGAGTTGGCCTATACGTCTCCGTGGGGCCTTCATATACATCAAAGACGTAATATAACCTAACCTAACCCAACCTAACATCTCGGCGGTAATATTTGACAACATTCCTGGCGAGTTGGCCTCTACGTCTCCGTGTGGCCTTTATATACATCAATAACGTAATATAACCTAACCTAACACAACCCAACGTCTCGGCACTAATATTTGACAACATTCCTGGCGAGTTGGCCTCTACGTCTCCGTGGGACTTTTATATACATCAATAACGTAATATAACCTAACCTAACCCAACCTAACCTGTCGGCGCTATTATTTGACAACATTCCTGGCGAGTTGGCCTCTACGTCTCCGTGGGACCGTCAAATACATCAATAACGTAGTATAACCTAACCTAACCCAACCCAAACTCTCGGTACTAATATTTGACAACATTCCTGGCTTGTTGGCCTCTACGTCTCCGTAGGACTTTTATATACATCAATAGCGTAATATAACCTAACCTAACCCAACCTAAGATCTCGCAATTAATATTAGCCAAGATTCCTGGCGAGTTGGCCTCTACGTCTCCGTGGGACCTTCATATACATCAATAACGTAATATAACCTAACCTAACCCAACCTAACCTTTCGGCGCTATTATTTGACCACATTCCTGGCTTGTTGGCATCTACGTCTCCGTGGGACATTCATATCCATCAATAACGTAATATAACCTGACCTAACTCAACCTAACCTTTCGGCGCTATTATTTGACAACATTCCTGGCGAGTTGGCCTCTACGTCTCCGTGGGGCCTTTATATACATCAATAACGTAATATAACCTAACCTAACACAACCCAACGTCTCGGCACTAATATTTGACAACATTCCTGGCGAGTTGGCCTCTACGTCTCCGTAGGGCCTTATATACATCAATAACGTAATATAACCTAACCTAACACAACCCAACCTCTCGGCACTAATATTTGACAACATTCCTGGCGAGTTGGCCTCTACGTCTCCGTGGGACTTTTATATACATCAATAACGTAATATAACCTAACCTAACCCAACCTAACCTTTCGGCGCTATTATTTGACAACATTACTGGCGAGTTGGCCTCTACGTATCCGCGGAACTTTTATATACATCAATAACGTAATATAACCTAACCTAATCCAACCTAACCTTTCGGCGCTATTATTTGACAACATTCCTGGCTTGTTGGCCTCTACGTCTCCGTAGGACTTTTATATACATCAATAGCGTAATATAACCTAACCTAACCCAATCTAAGATCTCGGCATTAATATTAGACAACATTCCTGGCGAGTTGGCCTCTACGTCTCCGTGGGACCTTCATATACATCAATAACGTTATATAACCTAACCTAACCCAACCTAACCTTTCGGCGCTATTATTTGACCACATTCCTGGCTTGTTGGCCTCTACGTCTCCGTGGGACATTCATGTCCATCAATAACGTAATATAACCTGACCTAACTCAACCTAACCTTTCGGCGCTATTATTTGACAACATTCCTGGCGAGTTGGCCTCTACGTCTCCGTGGGGCCTTTATATACATCAATAACGTAATATAACCTAACCTAACACAACCCAACGTCTCGGCACTAATATTTGACAACATTCCTGGCGAGTTGGCCTCTACATCTCCGTAGGGCCTTATATACATCAATAACGTAATATAACCTAACCTAACACAACCCAACCTCTCGGCACTAATATTTGACAACATTCCTGGCGAGTTGGCCTCTACGTCTCCGTGGGACTTTTATATACATCAATAACGTAATATAACCTAACCTAACCCAACCTAACCTTTCGGCGCTATTATTTGACAACATTACTGGCGAGTTGGCCTCTACGTATCCGCGGAACTTTTATATACATCAATAACGTAATATAACCTAACCTAATCCAACCTAAACTTTCGGCGCTATTATTTGACAACATTCCTGGCTTGTTGGCCTCTACGTCTCCGTAGGACTTTTATATACATCAGTAGCGTAATATAACCTAACCTAACCCAATCTAAGATCTCGGCATTAATATTAGACAACATTCCTGGCGAGTTGGCCTCTACGTCTCCGTGGGACCTTCATATACATCAATAACGTAATATAACCTAACCTAACCCAACCTAACCTTTGGGCGCTATTATTTGACAACTTTCCTGGCTTGTTGGCCTCTACGTCTCCGTGGGACATTCATAAACATCAATAACGTAATATAACCTGACCTAACGCAACCTAACCTTTCGGCGCTATTATTTGACAACATTCCTGGCTTGTTGGCCTCTACGTCTCCGTGGGACATTCATATCCATCAATAACGTAATATAACCTGACCTAACTCAACCTAACCTTTCGGCGCTATTATTTGACAACATTCCTGGCGAGTTGGCCTCTACGTCTCCGTGGGACTTTTATATACATCAATAGCGTAATATAACCTAACCTAACACAACCCAACGTCTCGGCACTAATATTTGACAACATTCCTGGCGAGTTGGCCTCTACGTCTCCGTGGGACTTTTATATACATCAATAACGTAATATAACCTAACCTAACACAACCCAACGTCTCGGCACTAATATTTGACAACATTCCTGGCGAGTTGGCCTCTACGTCTCCGTGGGACTTTTATATACATCAATAGCGTAATATAACGTAACCTAACCCAACCTAAGATCTCGGCGCTAATATTTGACAACATTCCTGTCGAGTTGGCCTATACGTCTCCGTGGGGCCTTCATATACATCAAAGACGTAATATAACCTAACCTAACCCAACCTAACATCTCGGCGGTAATATTTGACAACATTCCTGGCGAGTTGGCCTCTACGTCTCCGTGTGGCCTTTATATACATCAATAACGTAATATAACCTAACCTAACACAACCCAACGTCTCGGCACTAATATTTGACAACATTCCTGGCGAGTTGGCCTCTACGTCTCCGTGGGACTTTTATATACATCAATAACGTAATATAACCTAACCTAACCCAACCTAACCTGTCGGCGCTATTATTTGACAACATTCCTGGCGAGTTGGCCTCTACGTCTCCGTGGGACCGTCAAATACATCAATAACGTAGTATAACCTAACCTAACCCAACCCAAACTCTCGGTACTAATATTTGACAACATTCCTGGCTTGTTGGCCTCTACGTCTCCGTAGGACTTTTATATACATCAATAGCGTAATATAACCTAACCTAACCCAACCTAAGATCTCGCAATTAATATTAGCCAAGATTCCTGGCGAGTTGGCCTCTACGTCTCCGTGGGACCTTCATATACATCAATAACGTAATATAACCTAACCTAACCCAACCTAACCTTTCGGCGCTATTATTTGACCACATTCCTGGCTTGTTGGCATCTACGTCTCCGTGGGACATTCATATCCATCAATAACGTAATATAACCTGACCTAACTCAACCTAACCTTTCGGCGCTATTATTTGACAACATTCCTGGCGAGTTGGCCTCTACGTCTCCGTGGGGCCTTTATATACATCAATAACGTAATATAACCTAACCTAACACAACCCAACGTCTCGGCACTAATATTTGACAACATTCCTGGCGAGTTGGCCTCTACGTCTCCGTAGGGCCTTATATACATCAATAACGTAATATAACCTAACCTAACACAACCCAACCTCTCGGCACTAATATTTGACAACATTCCTGGCGAGTTGGCCTCTACGTCTCCGTGGGACTTTTATATACATCAATAACGTAATATAACCTAACCCAACCCAACCTAACCTTTCGGCGCTATTATTTGACAACATTACTGGCGAGTTGGCCTCTACGTATCCGCGGAACTTTTATATACATCAATAACGTAATATAACCTAACCTAATCCAACCTAACCTTTCGGCGCTATTATTTGACAACATTCCTGGCTTGTTGGCCTCTACGTCTCCGTAGGACTTTTATATACATCAATAGCGTAATATAACCTAACCTAACCCAATCTAAGATCTCGGCATTAATATTAGACAACATTCCTGGCGAGTTGGCCTCTACGTCTCCGTGGGAACTTCATATACATCAATAACGTAATATAACCTAACCTAACCCAACCTAACCTTTCGGCGCTATTATTTGACAACTTTCCTGGCTTGTTGGCCTCTACGTCTCCGTGGGGCCTTTATATACATCAATAACGTAATATAACCTAACCTAACACAACCCAACGTCTCGGCACTAATATTTGACAACATTCCTGGCGAGTTGGCCTCTACGTCTCCGTAGGGCCTTATATACATCAATAACGTAATATAACCTAACCTAACACAACCCAACCTCTCGGCACTAATATTTGACAACATTCCTGGCGAGTTGGCCTCTACGTCTCCGTGGGACTTTTATATACATCAATAACGTAATATAACCTAACCTAACACAACCTATCATCTCGGTACTAATATTTGACAACATTCCTGGCGAGTTGGACTCTACGTCTCCGTGGGAATTTTATATATATCAATAGCGTAATATAACCTAACCTAACCCAACCTAACCTTTCGGCGCTATTATTTGACCACATTCCTGGCTTGTTGGCCTCTACGTCTCCGTGGGACATTCATATCCATCAATAACGTAATATAACCTGACCTAACTCAACCTAACCTTTCGGCGCTATTATTTGACAACATTCCTGACGAGTTGGCCTCTACGTCTCCGTGGGACTTTTATATACATCAATAGCGTAATATAACCTAACTTAACCCAACCTAAGATCCCGGCGCTAATATTTGACAACATTCCTGTCGAGTTGGCCTCTACGTCTCCGTGGGGCCTTCATATACATCAAAAACGTAATTTAACCTAAAATAACCCAACGTAACATCTCGGCTGTAATATTTCACAACATTCCTGGCTTGTTGGCCTCTATGTTTCCGTGGGACCTTTATATACATCAATAACGTAATATAACCTAACCTAACCCAACCTAACATCTCGGTACTAATATTTGACAAAATTCCTGGCGAGTTCGGACTCTACGTCTCCGTGGGACCTTCATGTACATCAATAACGTAAAGTAACCTAACCTAAGCCAACCTAACATTTCGGCGGTAATATTTGACAACATTCCTGGGGAGTTGGCCTCTACGTGTCCGTGGGACTTTTATATACATCAATAACGTAATATAACCTAACCTAACCCAACCTAACCTTTCGGCGCTATTATTTGACAACATTCCTGGCGAGTTGGCCTCTACGTCTCCGTGAGACCTTCATATCCATCAATAACGTAATATAACCTAACCTAACCCAACCTAACCTTTCGGCGCTATTATTTGACAACATTACTGGCGAGTTGGCCTCTACGTCTCTGTGGGACTTTTATATACATCAATAACGTAATATAACCTAACCTAACCCAACCTAACCTTTCGGCGCTATTATTTGACCACATTCCTGGCTTGTTGGCCTCTACGTCTCCGTGGGACATTCATATCCATCAATAACGTAATATAACCTGACCTAACTCAACCTAACCTTTCGGCGCTATTATTTGACAACATTCCTGGCTTGTTGGCCTCTACGTCTCCGTAGGACTTTTATATACATCAATAGCGTAATATAACCTAACCTAACCCAATCTAAGATCTCGGCATTAATATTAGACAACATTCCTGGCGAGTTGGCCTCTACGTCTCCGTGGGACCTTCATATACATCAATAACGTAATATAACCTAACCTAACCCAACCTAACCTTTCGGCGCTACTATTTGACAACTTTCCTGGCTTGTTGGCCTCTACGTCTCCGTGGGACATTCATATCCATCAATAACGTAATATAACCTGACCTAACTCAACCTAACCTTTCGGCGCTATTATTTGACAACATTCCTGGCTTGTTGGCCTCTACGTCTCCGTGGGACATTCATATCCATCAATAACGTAATATAACCTGACCTAACTCAACCTAACCTTTCGGCGCTATTATTTGACAACATTCCTGGCGAGTTGGCCTCTACGTCTCCGTGGGACCTTTATATACATCAATAGCGTAATATAACCTAACCTAACCCAACCTAAGATCTCGGCGCTAATATTTGACAACATTCCTGTCGAGTTGGCCTCTACGTCTCCATAGGACTTTTATATACATCAATAGCGTAATATAACCTAACCTAACCCAACGTAAGATCTCGCAATTAATATTAGCCAACATTCCTGGCGAGTTGGCCTCTACGTCTCCGTGGGACCTTCATATACATCAATAACGTAATATAACCTAACCTAACCCAACCTAACACCTCGGCGGTAATATTTGACAACATTCCTGGCGAGTTGGCCTCTACGTATCCGTGGGACTTTTATATACATCAATAACGTAAAATAACCTAACCTAATCCAACCTAACATTTCGGCGCTATTATTTGACAACATTCCTGGCTTGTTGGCCTCTACGTCTCCGTGGGACTTTTATATACATCAATAACGTAATATAACCTGAACTAACTCAACCTAACCTTTCGGCGCTATTATTTGACAACATTCCTGGCGAGTTGGCCTCTACGTCTCCGTGGGACCTTCATATACATCAATAACGTAATATAACCTAACCTAACCCAACCTAACCTTTCGGCGCTATTATTTGACCACATTCCTGGCTTGTTGGCCTCTACTTCTCCGTGGGACATTCATATCCATCAATAACGTAATATAACCTGACCTAACTCAACCTAACCTTTCGGCGCTATTATTTGACAACATTCCTGGCGAGTTGGCCTCTACGTCTCCGTGGGGTCTTTATATACATCAATAACGTAATATAACCTAACCTAACACAACCCAACGTCTCGGCACTAATATTTGACAGCATTCCTGGCGAGTTGGCCTCTACGTCTCCGTAGGGCCTTATATACATCAATAACGTAATATAACCTAACCTAACACAACCCAACCTCTCGGCACTAATATTTGACAACATTCCTGGCGAGTTGGCCTCTACGTCTCCGTGGGACTTTTATATACATCAATAACGTAATATAACCTAACCTAACACAACCTATCATCTCGGTACTAATATTTGACAACATTCCTGGCGAGTTGGACTCTACGTCTCCGTGGGAATTTTATATATATCAATAGCGTAATATAACCTAACCTAACCCAACCTAACACCTCGGCGGTAATATTTGACAACATTCCTGTCGAGTTGGCCTCTACGTATCCGTGGGACTTTTATATACATCAATAACGTAAAATAACCTAACCTAATCCAACCTAACATTTCGGCGCTATTATTTGACAACATTCCTGGCTTGTTGCCCTCTACGTCTCCGTGGGACTTTTATATACATCAATAACGTAATATAACCTGACCTAACTCAACCTAACCTTTCGGCGCTATTATTTGACAACATTCCTGGCGAGTTGGCCTCTACGTCTCCGTGGGACCTTCATATACATCAATAACGTAATATAACCTAACCTAACCCAACCTAACCTTTCGGCGCTATTATTTGACCACATTCCTGGCTTGTTGGCCTCTACTTCTCCGTGGGACATTCATATCCATCAATAACGTAATATAACCTGACCTAACTCAACCTAACCTTTCGGCGCTATTATTTGACAACATTCCTGGCGAGTTGGCCTCTACGTCTCCGTGGGGTCTTTATATACATCAATAACGTAATATAACCTAACCTAACACAACCCAACGTCTCGGCACTAATATTTGACAACATTCCTGGCGAGTTGGCCTCTACGTCTCCGTAGGGCCTTATATACATCAATAACGTAATATAACCTAACCTAACACAACCCAACCTCTCGGCACTAATATTTGACAACATTCCTGGCGAGTTGGCCTCTACGTCTCCGTGGGACTTTTATATACATCAATAACGTAATATAACCTAACCTAACACAACCTATCATCTCGGTACTAATATTTGACAACATTCCTGGCGAGTTGGACTCTACGTCTCCGTGGGAATTTTATATATATCAATAGCGTAATATAACCTAACCTAACCCAACCTAACACCTCGGCGGTAATATTTGACAACATTCCTGGCGAGTTGGCCTCTACGTATCCGTGGGACTTTTATATACATCAATAACGTAAAATAACCTAACCTAATCCAACCTAACATTTCGGCGCTATTATTTGACAACATTCCTGGCTTGTTGGCCTCTACGTCTCCGTGGGACCTTCATATACGTGAATAACGTAATATAACCTAACCTAACCCAACCTAACCTTTCGGCGCTATTATTTGACCACATTCCTGGCTTGTTGGCCTCTACGTCTCCGTGGGACATTCATATCCATCAATAACGTAATATAACCTGACCTAACTCAACCTAACCTTTCGGCGCTATTATTTGACATCATTCCTGGCGAGTTGGCCTCTACGTCTCCGTGGGACTTTTATATACATCAATAGCGTAATATAACCTAACCTAACCCAACCTAAGATCTCGGCGCTAATATTTGACAACATTCCTGTCGAGTTGGCCTCTACGTCTCCGTGGGGCCTTCATATACATCAAAAACGTAATATAACCTAACCTAACCCAACCTAACATCTCGGCGGTAATATTTGACAACATTCCTGGCGAGTTGGCCTCTACGTCTCCGTGGGGCCTTTATATACATCAATAACGTAATATAACCTAACCTAACACAACCCAACGTCTCGGCACTAATATTTGACAACACTCCTGGCGAGTTGGCCTCTACGTCTCCGTGGGACTTTTATATACATCAATAACGTAATATAACCTAACCTAACCCAACCTAACCTGTCGGCGCTATTATTTGACAACATTCCTGGCGAGTTGGCCTCTACGTTTCCGTGGGACCTTCATATACATCAATAACGTAATATAACCTAACCTAACCCAACCCAAACTCTCGGTACTAATATTTGACAACATTCCTGGCGAGTTGGCCTCTACGTCTCCGTGGGACCTTCATATACATCAATAACGTAATATAACCTAACCTAACCCAACCTAACCATCGGCGCTATTATTTGACCACATTCCTGGCTTGTTGGCCTCTACGTCTCCGTGGGACATTCATATCCATCAATAACGTAATTTAACCTAAAATAACACAACGTAACATCTCGGCTGTAATATTTCACAACATTCCTGGCTTGTTGGCCTCTATGTTTCCGTGGGACCTTTATATACATCAATAACGTAATATAACCTAACCTAACCCAACCTAACATCTCGGCGGTAATATTTGACAACATTCCTGGCGAGTTGGCCTCTACGTCTCCGTGAGACCTTCATATCCATCAATAACGTAATATAACCTTATATAACCCAACCTAACCTCTGGGCGCTATTATTTGACAACATTCCTGTTGAGTTGGCCTCTACGTCTCCGAGGGTCTTTTATATACATCAATAGCGTAATATAACCTAACCTAACCAAACCTAACCTTTCGGCGCTATTATTTGACAACATTCCTGGCGAGTTGGACTCTACGTCTCCGTGGGAATTTTATATATATCAATAGCGTAATATAACCTAACCTAACCCAACCTAACACCTCGGCGGTAATATTTGACAACATTCCTGGCGAGTTGGCCTCTACGTATCCGTGGGACTTTTATATACATCAATAACGTAAAATAACCTAACCTAATCCAACCTAACATTTCGGCGCTATTATTTGACAACATTCCTCGCTTGTTGGCCTCTACGTCTCCGTAGGACTTTTATATACATCAATAGCGTAATATAACCTAACCCAACCCAACTTAAGATCTCGCAATTAATATTAGCCAACATTCCTGGCGAGTTGGCCTCTACGTCTCCGTGGGACCTTCATATACATCAATAACGTTATATAACCTAACCTAACCCAACCTAACCTTTCGGCGCTATTATTTGACCACATTCCTGGCTTGTTGGCCTCTACGTCTCCGTGGGACATTCATGTCCATCAATAACGTAATATAACCTGACCTAACTCAACCTAACCTTTCGGCGCTATTATTTGACAACATTCCTGGCGAGTTGGCCTCTACGTCTCCGTGGGACTTTTATATACATCAATAGCGTAATATAACCTAACCTAACCCAACCTAAGATCTCGGCGCTAATATTTGACAACATTCCTGTCGAGTTGGCCTCTACGTCTCCATAGGACTTTTATATACGTCAATAGCGTAATATAACCTAACCTAACCCAACCTAAGATCTCGCAATTAATATTAGCCAACATTCCTGGCGAGTTGGCCTCTACGTCTCCGTGGGACCTTCATATACATCAATAACGTAATATAACCTAACCTAACCCAACCTAACCTTTCGGCGCTATTATTTGACCACATTCCTGGCTTGTTGGCCTCTACTTCTCCGTGGGACAATCATATCCATCAATAACGTAATATAACCTGACCTAACTCAACCTAACCTTTCGGCGCTATTATTTGACAACATTCCTGGCGAGTTGGCCTCTACGTCTCCGTGGGGCCTTTATATACATCAATAACGTAATATAACCTAACATAACACAACCTAACGTCTCGGCACTAATATTTGACAACATTCCTGGCGAGTTGGCCTCTACGTCTCCGTAGGGCCTTATATACATCAATAACGTAATATAACCTAACCTAACACAACCCAACCTCTCGGCACTAATATTTGACAACATTCCTGGCGAGTTGGCCTCTACGTGTCCGTGGGACTTTTATATACATCAATAACGTAATATAACCTAACCTAACCCAACCTAACCTTTCGGCGCTATTATTTGACAACATTCCTGGCGAGTTGGCCTCTACGTCTCCGTGAGACCTTCATATCCATCAATAACGTAATATAACCTAACTTAACCCAACCTAACCTTTCGGCGCTATTATTTGACAACATTCCTGGCGAGTTGGCCTCTACGTCTCCGTGGGACTTTTATATACATCAATAACGTAATATAACCTAACCTAACCCAACCTAACCTTTCGGCGCTATTATTTGACAACATTACTGGCGAGTTGGCCTCTACGTCTCCGTGGGACTTTTATATACATCAATAACGTAATATAACCTAACCTAACCCAACCTAACCTTTCGGCGCTATTATTTGACAACATTCCTGGCGAGTTGGCCTCTACGTCTCCGTGGGACCTTCATATACATCAATAACGTAATATAACCTAACTTAACCCAACCTAACCACTCGGCGCTATTATTTGACCACATTCCTGTCGAGTTGGCCTCTACGTCTCCGTGGGACTTTTATATACATCAATAGCGTAATATAACCTAACCTAACACAACCTATCATCTCGGTACTAATATTTGACAACATTCCTGGCGAGTTGGACTCTACGTCTCCGTGGGAATTTTATATATATCAATAGCGTAATATAACCTAACCTAACCCAACCTAACACCTCGGCGGTAATATTTGACAACATTCCTGGCGAGTTGGCCTCTACGTATCCGTGGGACTTTTATATACATCAATAACGTAAAATAACCTAACCTAATCCAACCTAACCTTTCGGCGCTATTATTTGACAACATTCCTGGCGAGTTGGCCTCTACGTCTCCGTGGGGCCTTTATATACATCAATAACGTAATATAACCTAACCTAACACAACCCAACGTCTCGGCACTAATATTTGACAACATTCCTGGCGAGTTGGCCTCTACGTCTCCGTAGGGCCTTATATACATCAATAACGTAATATAACCTAACCTAATCCAACCTAACCTTTCGGCGCTATTATTTGACAACATTCCTGGCTTGTTGGCCTCTACGTCTCCGTGGGACCTTCATATACATCAATAACGTAATATAACCTAACCTAACCCAACCTAACCTTTCGGCGCTATTATTTGACCACATTCCTGGCTTGTTGGCCTCTACGTCTCCGTGGGACATTCATATCCATCAATAACGTAATATAACCTGACCTAACTCAACCTAACCTTTCGGCGCTATTATTTGACAACATTCCTGGCGAGTTGGCCTCTACGTCTCCGTGGGGCCTTTATATACATCAATAACGTAATATAACCTAACCTAACACAACCCAACGTCTCGGCACTAATATTTGACAACATTCCTGGCGAGTTGGCCTCTACGTCTCCGTGGGACTTTTATATACATCAATAGCGTAATATAACCTAACCTAACCCAACCTAAGATCTCGGCGCTAATATTTGACAACATTCCTGGCGAGTTGGCCTCTACGTCTCCGTGGGACCTTCATATACATCAATAACGTAATATAACCTAACCTAACCCAACCTAACCTTTCGGCGCTATTATTTGACCACATTCCTGGCTTGTTGGCCTCTACTTCTCCGTGGGACATTCATATCCATCAATAACGTAATATAACCTGACCTAACTCAACCTAACCTTTCGGCGCTATTATTTGACAACATTCCTGGCGAGTTGGCCTCTACGTCTCCGTGGGGTCTTTATATACATCAATAACGTAATATAACCTAACCTAACACAACCCAACGTCTCGGCACTAATATTTGACAGCATTCCTGGCGAGTTGGCCTCTACGTCTCCGTAGGGCCTTATATACATCAATAACGTAATATAACCTAACCTAACACAACCCAACCTCTCGGCACTAATATTTGACAACATTCCTGGCGAGTTGGCCTCTACGTCTCCGTGGGACTTTTATATACATCAATAACGTAATATAACCTAACCTAACACAACCTATCATCTCGGTACTAATATTTGACAACATTCCTGGCGAGTTGGACTCTACGTCTCCGTGGGAATTTTATATATATCAATAGCGTAATATAACCTAACCTAACCCAACCTAACACCTCGGCGGTAATATTTGACAACATTCCTGTCGAGTTGGCCTCTACGTATCCGTGGGACTTTTATATACATCAATAACGTAAAATAACCTAACCTAATCCAACCTAACATTTCGGCGCTATTATTTGACAACATTCCTGGCTTGTTGGCCTCTACGTCTCCGTGGGACTTTTATATACATCAATAACGTAATATAACCTGACCTAACTCAACCTAACCTTTCGGCGCTATTATTTGACAACATTCCTGGCGAGTTGGCCTCTACGTCTCCGTGGGACCTTCATATACATCAATAACGTAATATAACCTAACCTAACCCAACCTAACCTTTCGGCGCTATTATTTGACCACATTCCTGGCTTGTTGGCCTCTACTTCTCCGTGGGACATTCATATCCATCAATAACGTAATATAACCTGACCTAACTCAACCTAACCTTTCGGCGCTATTATTTGACAACATTCCTGGCGAGTTGGCCTCTACGTCTCCGTGGGGTCTTTATATACATCAATAACGTAATATAACCTAACCTAACACAACCCAACGTCTCGGCACTAATATTTGACAACATTCCTGGCGAGTTGGCCTCTACGTCTCCGTAGGGCCTTATATACATCAATAACGTAATATAACCTAACCTAACACAACCCAACCTCTCGGCACTAATATTTGACAACATTCCTGGCGAGTTGGCCTCTACGTCTCCGTGGGACTTTTATATACATCAATAACGTAATATAACCTAACCTAACACAACCTATCATCTCGGTACTAATATTTGACAACATTCCTGGCGAGTTGGACTCTACGTCTCCGTGGGAATTTTATATATATCAATAGCGTAATATAACCTAACCTAACCCAACCTAACACCTCGGCGGTAATATTTGACAACATTCCTGGCGAGTTGGCCTCTACGTATCCGTGGGACTTTTATATACATCAATAACGTAAAATAACCTAACCTAATCCAACCTAACATTTCGGCGCTATTATTTGACAACATTCCTGGCTTGTTGGCCTCTACGTCTCCGTGGGACCTTCATATACGTGAATAACGTAATATAACCTAACCTAACCCAACCTAACCTTTCGGCGCTATTATTTGACCACATTCCTGGCTTGTTGGCCTCTACGTCTCCGTGGGACATTCATATCCATCAATAACGTAATATAACCTGACCTAACTCAACCTAACCTTTCGGCGCTATTATTTGACATCATTCCTGGCGAGTTGGCCTCTACGTCTCCGTGGGACTTTTATATACATCAATAGCGTAATATAACCTAACCTAACCCAACCTAAGATCTCGGCGCTAATATTTGACAACATTCCTGTCGAGTTGGCCTCTACGTCTCCGTGGGGCCTTCATATACATCAAAAACGTAATATAACCTAACCTAACCCAACCTAACATCTCGGCGGTAATATTTGACAACATTCCTGGCGAGTTGGCCTCTACGTCTCCGTGGGGCCTTTATATACATCAATAACGTAATATAACCTAACCTAACACAACCCAACGTCTCGGCGCTATTATTTGACAACATTACTGGCGAGTTGGCCTCTACGTCTCCGTGGGACTTTTATATACATCAATAACGTAATATAACCTAACCTAACCCAACCTAACCTTTCGGCGCTATTATTTGACAACATTCCTGGCGAGTTGGCCTCTACGTCTCCGTGGGACCTTCATATACATCAATAACGTAATATAACCTAACTTAACCCAACCTAACCACTCGGCGCTATTATTTGACCACATTCCTGTCGAGTTGGCCTCTACGTCTCCGTGGGACTTTTATATACATCAATAGCGTAATATAACCTAACCTAACACAACCTATCATCTCGGTACTAATATTTGACAACATTCCTGGCGAGTTGGACTCTACGTCTCCGTGGGAATTTTATATATATCAATAGCGTAATATAACCTAACCTAACCCAACCTAACACCTCGGCGGTAATATTTGACAACATTCCTGGCGAGTTGGCCTCTACGTATCCGTGGGACTTTTATATACATCAATAACGTAAAATAACCTAACCTAATCCAACCTAACCTTTCGGCGCTATTATTTGACAACATTCCTGGCGAGTTGGCCTCTACGTCTCCGTGGGGCCTTTATATACATCAATAACGTAATATAACCTAACCTAACACAACCCAACGTCTCGGCACTAATATTTGACAACATTCCTGGCGAGTTGGCCTCTACGTCTCCGTAGGGCCTTATATACATCAATAACGTAATATAACCTAACCTAATCCAACCTAACCTTTCGGCGCTATTATTTGACAACATTCCTGGCTTGTTGGCCTCTACGTCTCCGTGGGACCTTCATATACATCAATAACGTAATATAACCTAACCTAACCCAACCTAACCTTTCGGCGCTATTATTTGACCACATTCCTGGCTTGTTGGCCTCTACGTCTCCGTGGGACATTCATATCCATCAATAACGTAATATAACCTGACCTAACTCAACCTAACCTTTCGGCGCTATTATTTGACAACATTCCTGGCGAGTTGGCCTCTACGTCTCCGTGGGGCCTTTATATACATCAATAACGTAATATAACCTAACCTAACACAACCCAACGTCTCGGCACTAATATTTGACAACATTCCTGGCGAGTTGGCCTCTACGTCTCCGTGGGACTTTTATATACATCAATAGCGTAATATAACCTAACCTAACCCAACCTAAGATCTCGGCGCTAATATTTGACAACATTCCTGGCGAGTTGGCCTCTACGTCTCCGTGGGGTCTTTATATACATCAATAACGTAATATAACCTAACCTAACACAACCCAACGTCTCGGCACTAATATTTGACAGCATTCCTGGCGAGTTGGCCTCTACGTCTCCGTAGGGCCTTATATACATCAATAACGTAATATAACCTAACCTAACACAACCCAACCTCTCGGCACTAATATTTGACAACATTCCTGGCGAGTTGGCCTCTACGTCTCCGTGGGACTTTTATATACATCAATAACGTAATATAACCTAACCTAACACAACCTATCATCTCGGTACTAATATTTGACAACATTCCTGGCGAGTTGGACTCTACGTCTCCGTGGGAATTTTATATATATCAATAGCGTAATATAACCTAACCTAACCCAACCTAACACCTCGGCGGTAATATTTGACAACATTCCTGTCGAGTTGGCCTCTACGTATCCGTGGGACTTTTATATACATCAATAACGTAAAATAACCTAACCTAATCCAACCTAACATTTCGGCGCTATTATTTGACAACATTCCTGGCTTGTTGGCCTCTACGTCTCCGTGGGACTTTTATATACATCAATAACGTAATATAACCTGACCTAACTCAACCTAACCTTTCGGCGCTATTATTTGACAACATTCCTGGCGAGTTGGCCTCTACGTCTCCGTGGGACCTTCATATACATCAATAACGTAATATAACCTAACCTAACCCAACCTAACCTTTCGGCGCTATTATTTGACCACATTCCTGGCTTGTTGGCCTCTACTTCTCCGTGGGACATTCATATCCATCAATAACGTAATATAACCTGACCTAACTCAACCTAACCTTTCGGCGCTATTATTTGACAACATTCCTGGCGAGTTGGCCTCTACGTCTCCGTGGGGTCTTTATATACATCAATAACGTAATATAACCTAACCTAACACAACCCAACGTCTCGGCACTAATATTTGACAACATTCCTGGCGAGTTGGCCTCTACGTCTCCGTAGGGCCTTATATACATCAATAACGTAATATAACCTAACCTAACACAACCCAACCTCTCGGCACTAATATTTGACAACATTCCTGGCGAGTTGGCCTCTACGTCTCCGTGGGACTTTTATATACATCAATAACGTAATATAACCTAACCTAACACAACCTATCATCTCGGTACTAATATTTGACAACATTCCTGGCGAGTTGGACTCTACGTCTCCGTGGGAATTTTATATATATCAATAGCGTAATATAACCTAACCTAACCCAACCTAACACCTCGGCGGTAATATTTGACAACATTCCTGGCGAGTTGGCCTCTACGTATCCGTGGGACTTTTATATACATCAATAACGTAAAATAACCTAACCTAATCCAACCTAACATTTCGGCGCTATTATTTGACAACATTCCTGGCTTGTTGGCCTCTACGTCTCCGTGGGACCTTCATATACGTGAATAACGTAATATAACCTAACCTAACCCAACCTAACCTTTCGGCGCTATTATTTGACCACATTCCTGGCTTGTTGGCCTCTACGTCTCCGTGGGACATTCATATCCATCAATAACGTAATATAACCTGACCTAACTCAACCTAACCTTTCGGCGCTATTATTTGACATCATTCCTGGCGAGTTGGCCTCTACGTCTCCGTGGGACTTTTATATACATCAATAGCGTAATATAACCTAACCTAACCCAACCTAAGATCTCGGCGCTAATATTTGACAACATTCCTGTCGAGTTGGCCTCTACGTCTCCGTGGGGCCTTCATATACATCAAAAACGTAATATAACCTAACCTAACCCAACCTAACATCTCGGCGGTAATATTTGACAACATTCCTGGCGAGTTGGCCTCTACGTCTCCGTGGGGCCTTTATATACATCAATAACGTAATATAACCTAACCTAACACAACCCAACGTCTCGGCACTAATATTTGACAACACTCCTGGCGAGTTGGCCTCTACGTCTCCGTGGGACTTTTATATACATCAATAACGTAATATAACCTAACCTAACCCAACCTAACCTGTCGGCGCTATTATTTGACAACATTCCTGGCGAGTTGGCCTCTACGTTTCCGTGGGACCTTCATATACATCAATAACGTAATATAACCTAACCTAACCCAACCCAAACTCTCGGTACTAATATTTGACAACATTCCTGGCGAGTTGGCCTCTACGTCTCCGTGGGACCTTCATATACATCAATAACGTAATATAACCTAACCTAACCCAACCTAACCATCGGCGCTATTATTTGACCACATTCCTGGCTTGTTGGCCTCTACGTCTCCGTGGGACATTCATATCCATCAATAACGTAATTTAACCTAAAATAACACAACGTAACATCTCGGCTGTAATATTTCACAACATTCCTGGCTTGTTGGCCTCTATGTTTCCGTGGGACCTTTATATACATCAATAACGTAATATAACCTAACCTAACCCAACCTAACATCTCGGCGGTAATATTTGACAACATTCCTGGCGAGTTGGCCTCTACGTCTCCGTGAGACCTTCATATCCATCAATAACGTAATATAACCTTATATAACCCAACCTAACCTCTGGGCGCTATTATTTGACAACATTCCTGTTGAGTTGGCCTCTACGTCTCCGAGGGTCTTTTATATACATCAATAGCGTAATATAACCTAACCTAACCAAACCTAACCTTTCGGCGCTATTATTTGACAACATTCCTGGCGAGTTGGACTCTACGTCTCCGTGGGAATTTTATATATATCAATAGCGTAATATAACCTAACCTAACCCAACCTAACACCTCGGCGGTAATATTTGACAACATTCCTGGCGAGTTGGCCTCTACGTATCCGTGGGACTTTTATATACATCAATAACGTAAAATAACCTAACCTAATCCAACCTAACATTTCGGCGCTATTATTTGACAACATTCCTGGCTTGTTGGCCTCTACGTCTCCGTAGGACTTTTATATACATCAATAGCGTAATATAACCTAACCCAACCCAACTTAAGATCTCGCAATTAATATTAGCCAACATTCCTGGCGAGTTGGCCTCTACGTCTCCGTGGGACCTTCATATACATCAATAACGTTATATAACCTAACCTAACCCAACCTAACCTTTCGGCGCTATTATTTGACCACATTCCTGGCTTGTTGGCCTCTACGTCTCCGTGGGACATTCATGTCCATCAATAACGTAATATAACCTGACCTAACTCAACCTAACCTTTCGGCGCTATTATTTGACAACATTCCTGGCGAGTTGGCCTCTACGTCTCCGTGGGACTTTTATATACATCAATAGCGTAATATAACCTAACCTAACCCAACCTAAGATCTCGGCGCTAATATTTGACAACATTCCTGTCGAGTTGGCCTCTACGTCTCCATAGGACTTTTATATACGTCAATAGCGTAATATAACCTAACCTAACCCAACCTAAGATCTCGCAATTAATATTAGCCAACATTCCTGGCGAGTTGGCCTCTACGTCTCCGTGGGACCTTCATATACATCAATAACGTAATATAACCTAACCTAACCCAACCTAACCTTTCGGCGCTATTATTTGACCACATTCCTGGCTTGTTGGCCTCTACTTCTCCGTGGGACAATCATATCCATCAATAACGTAATATAACCTGACCTAACTCAACCTAACCTTTCGGCGCTATTATTTGACAACATTCCTGGCGAGTTGGCCTCTACGTCTCCGTGGGGCCTTTATATACATCAATAACGTAATATAACCTAACATAACACAACCTAACGTCTCGGCACTAATATTTGACAACATTCCTGGCGAGTTGGCCTCTACGTCTCCGTAGGGCCTTATATACATCAATAACGTAATATAACCTAACCTAACACAACCCAACCTCTCGGCACTAATATTTGACAACATTCCTGGCGAGTTGGCCTCTACGTGTCCGTGGGACTTTTATATACATCAATAACGTAATATAACCTAACCTAACCCAACCTAACCTTTCGGCGCTATTATTTGACAACATTCCTGGCGAGTTGGCCTCTACGTCTCCGTGAGACCTTCATATCCATCAATAACGTAATATAACCTAACTTAACCCAACCTAACCTTTCGGCGCTATTATTTGACAACATTCCTGGCGAGTTGGCCTCTACGTCTCCGTGGGACTTTTATATACATCAATAACGTAATATAACCTAACCTAACCCAACCTAACCTTTCGGCGCTATTATTTGACAACATTACTGGCGAGTTGGCCTCTACGTCTCCGTGGGACTTTTATATACATCAATAACGTAATATAACCTAACCTAACCCAACCTAACCTTTCGGCGCTATTATTTGACAACATTCCTGGCGAGTTGGCCTCTACGTCTCCGTGGGACCTTCATATACATCAATAACGTAATATAACCTAACTTAACCCAACCTAACCACTCGGCGCTATTATTTGACCACATTCCTGTCGAGTTGGCCTCTACGTCTCCGTGGGACTTTTATATACATCAATAGCGTAATATAACCTAACCTAACACAACCTATCATCTCGGTACTAATATTTGACAACATTCCTGGCGAGTTGGACTCTACGTCTCCGTGGGAATTTTATATATATCAATAGCGTAATATAACCTAACCTAACCCAACCTAACACCTCGGCGGTAATATTTGACAACATTCCTGGCGAGTTGGCCTCTACGTATCCGTGGGACTTTTATATACATCAATAACGTAAAATAACCTAACCTAATCCAACCTAACCTTTCGGCGCTATTATTTGACAACATTCCTGGCGAGTTGGCCTCTACGTCTCCGTGGGGCCTTTATATACATCAATAACGTAATATAACCTAACCTAACACAACCCAACGTCTCGGCACTAATATTTGACAACATTCCTGGCGAGTTGGCCTCTACGTCTCCGTAGGGCCTTATATACATCAATAACGTAATATAACCTAACCTAATCCAACCTAACCTTTCGGCGCTATTATTTGACAACATTCCTGGCTTGTTGGCCTCTACGTCTCCGTGGGACCTTCATATACATCAATAACGTAATATAACCTAACCTAACCCAACCTAACCTTTCGGCGCTATTATTTGACCACATTCCTGGCTTGTTGGCCTCTACGTCTCCGTGGGACATTCATATCCATCAATAACGTAATATAACCTGACCTAACTCAACCTAACCTTTCGGCGCTATTATTTGACAACATTCCTGGCGAGTTGGCCTCTACGTCTCCGTGGGGCCTTTATATACATCAATAACGTAATATAACCTAACCTAACACAACCCAACGTCTCGGCACTAATATTTGACAACATTCCTGGCGAGTTGGCCTCTACGTCTCCGTGGGACTTTTATATACATCAATAGCGTAATATAACCTAACCTAACCCAACCTAAGATCTCGGCGCTAATATTTGACAACATTCCTGGCGAGTTGGCCTCTACGTCTCCGTGGGACCTTCATATACATCAATAACGTAATATAACCTAACCTAACCCAACCTAACCTTTCGGCGCTACTATTTGACCACATTCCTGGCTTGTTGGTCTCTACGTCTCCGTGGGACATTCATATCCATCAATAACGTAATATAACCTGACCTAACTCAACCTAACCTTTCGGCGCTATTATTTGACAACATTCCTGGCGAGTTGGCCTCTACGTCTCCGTAGGACTTTTATATACATCAATAGCGTAATATAACCTAACCTAACCCAACCTAAGATCTCGGCATTAATATTAGACAACATTCCTGGCGAGTTGGCCTCTACGTCTCCGTGGGACCTTCATATACATCAATAACGTAATATAACCTAACCTAACCCAACCTAACCTTTCGGCGCTATTATTTGACCACATTCCTGGCTTGTTGGCCTCTACGTCTCCGTGGGACATTCATATCCATCAATAACGTAATATAACCTGACCTAACTCAACCTAACCTTTCGGCGCTATTATTTGACAACATTCCTGGCTTGTTGGCCTCTACGTCTCCGTGGGACATTCATATCCATCAATAACGTAATATAACCTGACCTAACTCAACCTAACCTTTCGGCGCTATTATTTGACAACATTCCTGGCGAGTTGGCCTCTACGTCTCCGTGGGACTTTTATATACATCAATAGCGTAATATAACCTAACCTAACCCAACCTAAGATCTCGGCGCTAATATTTGACAACATTCCTGTCGAGTTGGCCTCTACGTCTCCATAGGACTTTTATATACATCAATAGCGTAATATAACCTAACCTAACCCAACCTAAGATCTCGCAATTAATATTAGCCAACATTCCTGGCGAGTTGGCCTCTACGTCTCCGTGGGACCTTCATATACATCAATAACGTAATATAACCTAACCTAACCCAACCTAACCTTTCGGCGCTATTATTTGACCACATTCCTGGCTTGTTGGCCTCTACTTCTCCGTGGGACATTCATATCCATCAATAATGTAATATAACCTGACCTAACTCAACCTAACCTTTCGGCGCTATTATTTGACAACATTCCTGGCGAGTTGGCCTCTACGTCTCCGTGGGGCCTTTATATACATCAATAACGTAATATAACCTAACCTAACACAACCCAACGTCTCGGCACTAATATTTGACAACATTCCTGGCGAGTTGGCCTCTACGTCTCCGTAGGGCCTTATATACATCAATAACGTAATATAACCTAACCTAACACAACCCAACCTCTCGGCACTAATATTTGACAACATTCCTGGCGAGTTGGCCTCTACGTCTCCGTGGGGCCTTTATATACATCAATAACGTAATATAACCTAACCTAACACAACCCAACGTCTCGGCACTAATATTTGACAACATTCCTGGCGAGTTGGCCTCTACGTCTCCGTGGGACTTTTATATACATCAATAACGTAATATAACCTAACCTAACACAACCCAACGTCTCGGCACTAATATTTGACAACATTCCTGGCGAGTTGGCCTCTACGTCTCCGTGGGACTTTTATATACATCAATAGCGTAATATAACGTAACCTAACCCAACCTAAGATCTCGGCGCTAATATTTGACAACATTCCTGTCGAGTTGGCCTATACGTCTCCGTGGGGCCTTCATATACATCAAAAACGTAATATAACCTAACCTAACCCAACCTAACATCTCGGCGGTAATATTTGACAACATTCCTGGCGAGTTGGCCTCTACGTCTCCGTGGGGCCTTTATATACATCAATAACGTAATATAACCTAACCTAACACAACCCAACGTCTCGGCACTAATATTTGACAACATTCCTGGCGAGTTGGCCTCTACGTCTCCGTGGGACTTTTATATACATCAATAGCGTAATATAACGTAACCTAACCCAACCTAAGATCTCGGCGCTAATATTTGACAACATTCCTGTCGAGTTGGCCTATACGTCTCCGTGGGGCCTTCATATACATCAAAAACGTAATATAACCTAACCTAACCCAACCTAACATCTCGGCGGTAATATTTGACAACATTCCTGGCGAGTTGGCCTCTACGTCTCCGTGGGGCCTTTATATACATCAATAACGTAATATAACCTAACCTAACACAACCCAACGTCTCGGCACTAATATTTGACAACATTCCTGGCGAGTTGGCCTCTACGTCTCCGTGGGACTTTTATATACATCAATAACGTAATATAACCTAACCTAACCCAACCTAACCTGTCGGCGCTATTATTTGACAACCTTCCTGGCGAGTTGGCCTCTACGTCTCCGTGGGACCGTCAAATACATCAATAACGTAGTATAACCTAACCTAACCCAACCCAAACTCTCGGTACTAATATTTGACAACATTCCTGGCTTGTTGGCCTCTACGTCTCCGTAGGACTTTTATATACATCAATAGCGTAATATAACCTAACCTAACCCAACCTAAGATCTCGCAATTAATATTAGCCAAGATTCCTGGCGAGTTGGCCTCTACGTCTCCGTGGGACCTTCATATACATCAATAACGTAATATAACCTAACCTAACCCAACCTAACCTTTCGGCGCTATTATTTGACCACATTCCTGGCTTGTTGGCATCTACGTCTCCGTGGGACATTCATATCCATCAATAACGTAATATAACCTGACCTAACTCAACCTAACCTTTCGGCGCTATTATTTGACAACATTCCTGGCGAGTTGGCCTCTACGTCTCCGTGGGGCCTTTATATACATCAATAACGTAATATAACCTAACCTAACACAACCCAACGTCTCGGCACTAATATTTGACAACATTCCTGGCGAGTTGGCCTCTACGTCTCCGTAGGGCCTTATATACATCAATAACGTAATATAACCTAACCTAACACAACCCAACCTCTCGGCACTAATATTTGACAACATTCCTGGCGAGTTGGCCTCTACGTCTCCGTGGGACTTTTATATACATCAATAACGTAATATAACCTAACCTAACCCAACCTAACCTTTCGGCGCTATTATTTGACAACATTACTGGCGAGTTGGCCTCTACGTATCCGCGGAACTTTTATATACATCAATAACGTAATATAACCTAACCTAATCCAACCTAACCTTTCGGCGCTATTATTTGACAACATTCCTGGCTTGTTGGCCTCTACGTCTCCGTAGGACTTTTATATACATCAATAGCGTAATATAACCTAACCTAACCCAATCTAAGATCTCGGCATTAATATTAGACAACATTCCTGGCGAGTTGGCCTCTACGTCTCCGTGGGAACTTCATATACATCAATAACGTAATATAACCTAACCTAACCCAACCTAACCTTTCGGCGCTATTATTTGACAACTTTCCTGGCTTGTTGGCCTCTACGTCTCCGTGGGACATTCATATCCATCAATAACGTAATATAACCTGACCTAACTCAACCTAACCTTTCGGCGCTATTATTTGACAACATTCCTGGCTTGTTGGCCTCTACGTCTCCGTGGGACATTCATATCCATCAATAACGTAATATAACCTGACCTAACTCAACCTAACCTTTCGGCGCTATTATTTGACAACATTCCTGGCGAGTTGGCCTCTACGTCTCCGTGGGACTTTTATATACATCAATAGCGTAATATAACCTAACCTAACCCAACCTAAGATCTCGGCGCTAATATTTGACAACATTCCTGTCGAGTTGGCCTCTACGTCTCCATAGGACTTTTATATACATCAATAGCGTAATATAACCTAACCTAACCCAACCTAAGATCTCGCAATTAATATTAGCCAACATTCCTGGCGAGTTGGCCTCTACGTCTCCGTGGGACCTTCATATACATCAATAACGTAATATAACCTAACCTAACCCAACCTAACCTTTCGGCGCTATTATTTGACCACATTCCTGGCTTGTTGGCCTCTACTTCTCCGTGGGACATTCATATCCATCAATAATGTAATATAACCTGACCTAACTCAACCTAACCTTTCGGCGCTATTATTTGACAACATTCCTGGCGAGTTGGCCTCTACGTCTCCGTGGGGCCTTTATATACATCAATAACGTAATATAACCTAACCTAACACAACCCAACGTCTCGGCACTAATATTTGACAACATTCCTGGCGAGTTGGCCTCTACGTCTCCGTAGGGCCTTATATACATCAATAACGTAATATAACCTAACCTAACACAACCCAACCTCTCGGCACTAATATTTGACAACATTCCTGGCGAGTTGGCCTCTACGTCTCCGTGGGACTTTTATATACATCAATAACGTAATATAACCTAACCTAACACAACCTATCATCTCGGTACTAATATTTGACAACATTCCTGGCGAGTTGGACTCTACGTCTCCGTGGGAATTTTATATATATCAATAGCGTAATATAACCTAACCTAACCCAACCTAACCTTTCGGCGCTATTATTTGACCACATTCCTGGCTTGTTGGCCTCTACGTCTCCGTGGGACATTCATATCCATCAATAACGTAATATAACCTGACCTAACTCAACCTAACCTTTCGGCGCTATTATTTGACAACATTCCTGGCGAGTTGGCCTCTACGTCTCCGTGGGACTTTTATATACATCAATAGCGTAATATAACCTAACTTAACCCAACCTAAGATCCCGGCGCTAATATTTGACAACATTCCTGTCGAGTTGGCCTCTACGTCTCCGTGGGGCCTTCATATACATCAAAAACGTAATTTAACCTAAAATAACCCAACGTAACATCTCGGCTGTAATATTTCACAACATTCCTGGCTTGTTGGCCTCTATGTTTCCGTGGGACCTTTATATACATCAATAACGTAATATAACCTAACCTAACCCAACCTAACATCTCGGTACTAATATTTGACAAAATTCCTGGCGAGTTCGGACTCTACGTCTCCGTGGGACCTTCATGTACATCAATAACGTAAAGTAACCTAACCTAAGCCAACCTAACATTTCGGCGGTAATATTTGACAACATTCCTGGGGAGTTGGCCTCTACGTGTCCGTGGGACTTTTATATACATCAATAACGTAATATAACCTAACCTAACCCAACCTAACCTTTCGGCGCTATTATTTGACAACATTCCTGGCGAGTTGGCCTCTACGTCTCCGTGAGACCTTCATATCCATCAATAACGTAATATAACCTAACCTAACCCAACCTAACCTTTCGGCGCTATTATTTGACAACATTACTGGCGAGTTGGCCTCTACGTCTCCGTGGGACTTTTATATACATCAATAACGTAATATAACCTAACCTAACCCAACCTAACCTTTCGGCGCTATTATTTGACCACATTCCTGGCTTGTTGGCCTCTACGTCTCCGTGGGACATTCATATCCATCAATAACGTAATATAACCTGACCTAACTCAACCTAACCTTTCGGCGCTATTATTTGACAACATTCCTGGCTTGTTGGCCTCTACGTCTCCGTAGGACTTTTATATACATCAATAGCGTAATATAACCTAACCTAACCCAATCTAAGATCTCGGCATTAATATTAGACAACATTCCTGGCGAGTTGGCCTCTACGTCTCCGTGGGACCTTCATATACATCAATAACGTAATATAACCTAACCTAACCCAACCTAACCTTTCGGCGCTACTATTTGACAACTTTCCTGGCTTGTTGGCCTCTACGTCTCCGTGGGACATTCATATCCATCAATAACGTAATATAACCTGACCTAACTCAACCTAACCTTTCGGCGCTATTATTTGACAACATTCCTGGCTTGTTGGCCTCTACGTCTCCGTGGGACATTCATATCCATCAATAACGTAATATAACCTGACCTAACTCAACCTAACCTTTCGGCGCTATTATTTGACAACATTCCTGGCGAGTTGGCCTCTACGTCTCCGTGGGACTTTTATATACATCAATAGCGTAATATAACCTAACCTAACCCAACCTAAGATCTCGGCGCTAATATTTGACAACATTCCTGTCGAGTTGGCCTCTACGTCTCCATAGGACTTTTATATACATCAATAGCGTAATATAACCTAACCTAACCCAACGTAAGAACTCGCAATTAATATTAGCCAACATTCCTGGCGAGTTGGCCTCTACGTCTCCGTGGGACCTTCATATACATCAATAACGTAATATAACCTAACCTAACCCAACCTAACACCTCGGCGGTAATATTTGACAACATTCCTGGCGAGTTGGCCTCTACCTATCCGTGGGACTTTTATATACATCAATAACGTAAAATAACCTAACCTAATCCAACCTAACATTTCGGCGCTATTATTTGACAACATTCTTGGCTTGTTGGCCTCTACGTCTCCGTGGGACTTTTATATACATCAATAACGTAATATAACCTGAACTAACTCAACCTAACCTTTCGGCGCTATTATTTGACAACATTCCTGGCGAGTTGGCCTCTACGTCTCCGTGGGACCTTCATATACATCAATAACGTAATATAACCTAACCTAACCCAACCTAACCTTTCGGCGCTATTATTTGACCACATTCCTGGCTTGTTGGCCTCTACTTCTCCGTGGGACATTCATATCCATCAATAACGTAATATAACCTGACCTAACTCAACCTAACCTTTCGGCGCTATTATTTGACAACATTCCTGGCGAGTTGGCCTCTACGTCTCCGTGGGGTCTTTATATACATCAATAACGTAATATAACCTAACCTAACACAACCCAACGTCTCGGCACTAATATTTGACAACATTCCTGGCGAGTTGGCCTCTACGTCTCCGTAGGGCCTTATATACATCAATAACGTAATATAACCTAACCTAACACAACCCAACCTCTCGGCACTAATATTTGACAACATTCCTGGCGAGTTGGCCTCTACGTCTCCGTGGGACTTTTATATACATCAATAACGTAATATAACCTAACCTAACACAACCTATCATCTCGGTACTAATATTTGACAACATTCCTGGCGAGTTGGACTCTACGTCTCCGTGGGGCCTTTATATACATCAATAACGTAATATAACCTAACCTAACACAACCCAACGTCTCGGCACTAATATTTGACAACACTCCTGGCGAGTTGGCCTCTACGTCTCCGTGGGACTTTTATATACATCAATAACGTAATATAACCTAACCTAACCCAACCTAACCTGTCGGCGCTATTATTTGACAACATTCCTGGCGAGTTGGCCTCTACGTTTCCGTGGGACCTTCATATACATCAATAACGTAATATAACCTAACCTAACCCAACCCAAACTCTCGGTACTAATATTTGACAACATTCCTGGCGAGTTGGCCTCTACGTCTCCGTGGGACCTTCATATACATCAATAACGTAATATAACCTAACCTAACCCAACCTAACCATCGGCGCTATTATTTGACCACATTCCTGGCTTGTTGGCCTCTACGTCTCCGTGGGACATTCATATCCATCAATAACGTAATATAACCTAACCTAACTCAACCTAACCTTTCGGCGCTATTATTTGACAACATTCCTGGCGAGTTGGCCTCTACGTCTCCGTGGGGCCTTTATATACATCAATAACGTAATATAACCTAACCTAACACAACCCAACGTCTCGGCACTAATATTTGACAACATTCCTGGCGAGTTGGCCTCTACGTCTCCGTAGGGCCTTATATACATCAATAACGTAATATAACCTAACCTAACACAACCCAACCTCTCGGCACTAATATTTGACAACATTCCTGGCGAGTTGGCCTCTACGTCTCCGTGGGGCCTTTATATACATCAATAACGTAATATAACCTAACCTAACACAACCCAACGTCTCGGCACTAATATTTGACAACATTCCTGGCGAGTTGGCCTCTACGTCTCCGTGGGACTTTTATATACATCAATAACGTAATATAACCTAACCTAACACAACCCAACGTCTCGGCACTAATATTTGACAACATTCCTGGCGAGTTGGCCTCTACGTCTCCGTGGGACTTTTATATACATCAATAGCGTAATATAACGTAACCTAACCCAACCTAAGATCTCGGCGCTAATATTTGACAACATTCCTGTCGAGTTGGCCTATACGTCTCCGTGGGGCCTTCATATACATCAAAAACGTAATATAACCTAACCTAACCCAACCTAACATCTCGGCGGTAATATTTGACAACATTCCTGGCGAGTTGGCCTCTACGTCTCCGTGGGGCCTTTATATACATCAATAACGTAATATAACCTAACCTAACACAACCCAACGTCTCGGCACTAATATTTGACAACATTCCTGGCGAGTTGGCCTCTACGTCTCCGTGGGACTTTTATATACATCAATAGCGTAATATAACGTAACCTAACCCAACCTAAGATCTCGGCGCTAATATTTGACAACATTCCTGTCGAGTTGGCCTATACGTCTCCGTGGGGCCTTCATATACATCAAAAACGTAATATAACCTAACCTAACCCAACCTAACATCTCGGCGGTAATATTTGACAACATTCCTGGCGAGTTGGCCTCTACGTCTCCGTGGGGCCTTTATATACATCAATAACGTAATATAACCTAACCTAACACAACCCAACGTCTCGGCACTAATATTTGACAACATTCCTGGCGAGTTGGCCTCTACGTCTCCGTGGGACTTTTATATACATCAATAACGTAATATAACCTAACCTAACCCAACCTAACCTGTCGGCGCTATTATTTGACAACCTTCCTGGCGAGTTGGCCTCTACGTCTCCGTGGGACCGTCAAATACATCAATAACGTAGTATAACCTAACCTAACCCAACCCAAACTCTCGGTACTAATATTTGACAACATTCCTGGCTTGTTGGCCTCTACGTCTCCGTAGGACTTTTATATACATCAATAGCGTAATATAACCTAACCTAACCCAACCTAAGATCTCGCAATTAATATTAGCCAAGATTCCTGGCGAGTTGGCCTCTACGTCTCCGTGGGACCTTCATATACATCAATAACGTAATATAACCTAACCTAACCCAACCTAACCTTTCGGCGCTATTATTTGACCACATTCCTGGCTTGTTGGCATCTACGTCTCCGTGGGACATTCATATCCATCAATAACGTAATATAACCTGACCTAACTCAACCTAACCTTTCGGCGCTATTATTTGACAACATTCCTGGCGAGTTGGCCTCTACGTCTCCGTGGGGCCTTTATATACATCAATAACGTAATATAACCTAACCTAACACAACCCAACGTCTCGGCACTAATATTTGACAACATTCCTGGCGAGTTGGCCTCTACGTCTCCGTAGGGCCTTATATACATCAATAACGTAATATAACCTAACCTAACACAACCCAACCTCTCGGCACTAATATTTGACAACATTCCTGGCGAGTTGGCCTCTACGTCTCCGTGGGACTTTTATATACATCAATAACGTAATATAACCTAACCTAACCCAACCTAACCTTTCGGCGCTATTATTTGACAACATTACTGGCGAGTTGGCCTCTACGTATCCGCGGAACTTTTATATACATCAATAACGTAATATAACCTAACCTAATCCAACCTAACCTTTCGGCGCTATTATTTGACAACATTCCTGGCTTGTTGGCCTCTACGTCTCCGTAGGACTTTTATATACATCAATAGCGTAATATAACCTAACCTAACCCAATCTAAGATCTCGGCATTAATATTAGACAACATTCCTGGCGAGTTGGCCTCTACGTCTCCGTGGGAACTTCATATACATCAATAACGTAATATAACCTAACCTAACCCAACCTAACCTTTCGGCGCTATTATTTGACAACTTTCCTGGCTTGTTGGCCTCTACGTCTCCGTGGGACATTCATATCCATCAATAACGTAATATAACCTGACCTAACTCAACCTAACCTTTCGGCGCTATTATTTGACAACATTCCTGGCTTGTTGGCCTCTACGTCTCCGTGGGACATTCATATCCATCAATAACGTAATATAACCTGACCTAACTCAACCTAACCTTTCGGCGCTATTATTTGACAACATTCCTGGCGAGTTGGCCTCTACGTCTCCGTGGGACTTTTATATACATCAATAGCGTAATATAACCTAACCTAACCCAACCTAAGATCTCGGCGCTAATATTTGACAACATTCCTGTCGAGTTGGCCTCTACGTCTCCATAGGACTTTTATATACATCAATAGCGTAATATAACCTAACCTAACCCAACCTAAGATCTCGCAATTAATATTAGCCAACATTCCTGGCGAGTTGGCCTCTACGTCTCCGTGGGACCTTCATATACATCAATAACGTAATATAACCTAACCTAACCCAACCTAACCTTTCGGCGCTATTATTTGACCACATTCCTGGCTTGTTGGCCTCTACTTCTCCGTGGGACATTCATATCCATCAATAATGTAATATAACCTGACCTAACTCAACCTAACCTTTCGGCGCTATTATTTGACAACATTCCTGGCGAGTTGGCCTCTACGTCTCCGTGGGGCCTTTATATACATCAATAACGTAATATAACCTAACCTAACACAACCCAACGTCTCGGCACTAATATTTGACAACATTCCTGGCGAGTTGGCCTCTACGTCTCCGTAGGGCCTTATATACATCAATAACGTAATATAACCTAACCTAACACAACCCAACCTCTCGGCACTAATATTTGACAACATTCCTGGCGAGTTGGCCTCTACGTCTCCGTGGGACTTTTATATACATCAATAACGTAATATAACCTAACCTAACACAACCTATCATCTCGGTACTAATATTTGACAACATTCCTGGCGAGTTGGACTCTACGTCTCCGTGGGAATTTTATATATATCAATAGCGTAATATAACCTAACCTAACCCAACCTAACCTTTCGGCGCTATTATTTGACCACATTCCTGGCTTGTTGGCCTCTACGTCTCCGTGGGACATTCATATCCATCAATAACGTAATATAACCTGACCTAACTCAACCTAACCTTTCGGCGCTATTATTTGACAACATTCCTGGCGAGTTGGCCTCTACGTCTCCGTGGGACTTTTATATACATCAATAGCGTAATATAACCTAACTTAACCCAACCTAAGATCCCGGCGCTAATATTTGACAACATTCCTGTCGAGTTGGCCTCTACGTCTCCGTGGGGCCTTCATATACATCAAAAACGTAATTTAACCTAAAATAACCCAACGTAACATCTCGGCTGTAATATTTCACAACATTCCTGGCTTGTTGGCCTCTATGTTTCCGTGGGACCTTTATATACATCAATAACGTAATATAACCTAACCTAACCCAACCTAACATCTCGGTACTAATATTTGACAAAATTCCTGGCGAGTTCGGACTCTACGTCTCCGTGGGACCTTCATGTACATCAATAACGTAAAGTAACCTAACCTAAGCCAACCTAACATTTCGGCGGTAATATTTGACAACATTCCTGGGGAGTTGGCCTCTACGTGTCCGTGGGACTTTTATATACATCAATAACGTAATATAACCTAACCTAACCCAACCTAACCTTTCGGCGCTATTATTTGACAACATTCCTGGCGAGTTGGCCTCTACGTCTCCGTGAGACCTTCATATCCATCAATAACGTAATATAACCTAACCTAACCCAACCTAACCTTTCGGCGCTATTATTTGACAACATTACTGGCGAGTTGGCCTCTACGTCTCCGTGGGACTTTTATATACATCAATAACGTAATATAACCTAACCTAACCCAACCTAACCTTTCGGCGCTATTATTTGACCACATTCCTGGCTTGTTGGCCTCTACGTCTCCGTGGGACATTCATATCCATCAATAACGTAATATAACCTGACCTAACTCAACCTAACCTTTCGGCGCTATTATTTGACAACATTCCTGGCTTGTTGGCCTCTACGTCTCCGTAGGACTTTTATATACATCAATAGCGTAATATAACCTAACCTAACCCAATCTAAGATCTCGGCATTAATATTAGACAACATTCCTGGCGAGTTGGCCTCTACGTCTCCGTGGGACCTTCATATACATCAATAACGTAATATAACCTAACCTAACCCAACCTAACCTTTCGGCGCTACTATTTGACAACTTTCCTGGCTTGTTGGCCTCTACGTCTCCGTGGGACATTCATATCCATCAATAACGTAATATAACCTGACCTAACTCAACCTAACCTTTCGGCGCTATTATTTGACAACATTCCTGGCTTGTTGGCCTCTACGTCTCCGTGGGACATTCATATCCATCAATAACGTAATATAACCTGACCTAACTCAACCTAACCTTTCGGCGCTATTATTTGACAACATTCCTGGCGAGTTGGCCTCTACGTCTCCGTGGGACTTTTATATACATCAATAGCGTAATATAACCTAACCTAACCCAACCTAAGATCTCGGCGCTAATATTTGACAACATTCCTGTCGAGTTGGCCTCTACGTCTCCATAGGACTTTTATATACATCAATAGCGTAATATAACCTAACCTAACCCAACGTAAGAACTCGCAATTAATATTAGCCAACATTCCTGGCGAGTTGGCCTCTACGTCTCCGTGGGACCTTCATATACATCAATAACGTAATATAACCTAACCTAACCCAACCTAACACCTCGGCGGTAATATTTGACAACATTCCTGGCGAGTTGGCCTCTACCTATCCGTGGGACTTTTATATACATCAATAACGTAAAATAACCTAACCTAATCCAACCTAACATTTCGGCGCTATTATTTGACAACATTCTTGGCTTGTTGGCCTCTACGTCTCCGTGGGACTTTTATATACATCAATAACGTAATATAACCTGAACTAACTCAACCTAACCTTTCGGCGCTATTATTTGACAACATTCCTGGCGAGTTGGCCTCTACGTCTCCGTGGGACCTTCATATACATCAATAACGTAATATAACCTAACCTAACCCAACCTAACCTTTCGGCGCTATTATTTGACCACATTCCTGGCTTGTTGGCCTCTACTTCTCCGTGGGACATTCATATCCATCAATAACGTAATATAACCTGACCTAACTCAACCTAACCTTTCGGCGCTATTATTTGACAACATTCCTGGCGAGTTGGCCTCTACGTCTCCGTGGGGTCTTTATATACATCAATAACGTAATATAACCTAACCTAACACAACCCAACGTCTCGGCACTAATATTTGACAACATTCCTGGCGAGTTGGCCTCTACGTCTCCGTAGGGCCTTATATACATCAATAACGTAATATAACCTAACCTAACACAACCCAACCTCTCGGCACTAATATTTGACAACATTCCTGGCGAGTTGGCCTCTACGTCTCCGTGGGACTTTTATATACATCAATAACGTAATATAACCTAACCTAACACAACCTATCATCTCGGTACTAATATTTGACAACATTCCTGGCGAGTTGGACTCTACGTCTCCGTGGGGCCTTTATATACATCAATAACGTAATATAACCTAACCTAACACAACCCAACGTCTCGGCACTAATATTTGACAACACTCCTGGCGAGTTGGCCTCTACGTCTCCGTGGGACTTTTATATACATCAATAACGTAATATAACCTAACCTAACCCAACCTAACCTGTCGGCGCTATTATTTGACAACATTCCTGGCGAGTTGGCCTCTACGTTTCCGTGGGACCTTCATATACATCAATAACGTAATATAACCTAACCTAACCCAACCCAAACTCTCGGTACTAATATTTGACAACATTCCTGGCGAGTTGGCCTCTACGTCTCCGTGGGACCTTCATATACATCAATAACGTAATATAACCTAACCTAACCCAACCTAACCATCGGCGCTATTATTTGACCACATTCCTGGCTTGTTGGCCTCTACGTCTCCGTGGGACATTCATATCCATCAATAACGTAATATAACCTAACCTAACCCAACCTAACATCTCGGCGGTAATATTTGACAACATTCCTGGCGAGTTGGCCTCTACGTCTCCGTGAGACCTTCATATCCATCAATAACGTAATATAACCTTATATAACCCAACCTAACCTCTGGGCGCTATTATTTGACAACATTCCTGTTGAGTTGGCCTCTACGTCTCCGAGGGACTTTTATATACATCAATAGCGTAATATAACTTAACCTACCCCAAACTAACATCTCGGTACTAATATTTGACAGAATTCCTGGCGAGTTGGACTCTACGTCTCCGTGGGACCTTCATGTACATCAATAACGTAAAATAACCTAACCTAAGCCAACCTAACATTTCGGCGGTAATATTTGACAACATTACTGGGGAGTCGCATCTACGTGTCCGTGGGACTTTTATATACATCAATAACGTAATATAACCTAACCTAACCCAACCTAACCTTTCGGCGCTATTATTTGACAACATTCCTGGCGAGTTGGCCTCTACGTGTCCGGGAGACCTTCATATCCATCAATAACGTAATATAACCTAACTTAACCCAACCTAACCTTTCGGCGCTATTATTTGACAACATTCCTGGCGAGTTGGCCTCTACGTCTCCGTGGGACTTTTATATACATCAATAACGTAATATAACCTAACCTAACCAAACCTAACCTTTCGGCGCTATTATTTGACAACATTCCTGGCGAGTTGGACTCTACGTCTCCGTGGGAATTTTATATATATCAATAGCGTAATATAACCTAACCTAACCCAACCTAACACCTCGGCGGTAATATTTGACAACATTCCTGGCGAGTTGGCCTCTACGTATCCGTGGGACTTTTATATACATCAATAACGTAAAATAACCTAACCTAATCCAACCTAACATTTCGGCGCTATTATTTGACAACATTCCTGGCTTGTTGGCCTCTACGTCTCCGTAGGACTTTTATATACATCAATAGCGTAATATAACCTAACCCAACCCAACCTAAGATCTCGCAATTAATATTAGCCAACATTCCTGGCGAGTTGGCCTCTACGTCTCCGTGGGACCTTCATATACATCAATAACGTTATATAACCTAACCTAACCCAACCTAACCTTTCGGCGCTATTATTTGACCACATTCCTGGCTTGTTGGCCTCTACGTCTCCGTGGGACATTCATGTCCATCAATAACGTAATATAACCTGACCTAACTCAACCTAACCTTTCGGCGCTATTATTTGACAACATTCCTGGCGAGTTGGCCTCTACGTCTCCGTGGGGCCTTTATATACATCAATAACGTAATATAACCTAACCTAACACAACCCAACGTCTCGGCACTAATATTTGACAACATTCCTGGCGAGTTGGCCTCTACATCTCCGTAGGGCCTTATATACATCAATAACGTAATATAACCTAACCTAACACAACCCAACCTCTCGGCACTAATATTTGACAACATTCCTGGCGAGTTGGCCTCTACGTCTCCGTGGGACTTTTATATACATCAATAACGTAATATAACCTAACCTAACCCAACCTAACCTTTCGGCGCTATTATTTGACAACATTACTGGCGAGTTGGCCTCTACGTATCCGCGGAACTTTTATATACATCAATAACGTAATATAACCTAACCTAATCCAACCTAAACTTTCGGCGCTATTATTTGACAACATTCCTGGCTTGTTGGCCTCTACGTCTCCGTAGGACTTTTATATACATCAGTAGCGTAATATAACCTAACCTAACCCAATCTAAGATCTCGGCATTAATATTAGACAACATTCCTGGCGAGTTGGCCTCTACGTCTCCGTGGGACCTTCATATACATCAATAACGTAATATAACCTAACCTAACCCAACCTAACCTTTCGGCGCTATTATTTGACAACTTTCCTGGCTTGTTGGCCTCTACGTCTCCGTGGGACATTCATAAACATCAATAACGTAATATAACCTGACCTAACGCAACCTAACCTTTCGGCGCTATTATTTGACAACATTCCTGGCTTGTTGGCCTCTACATCTCCGTGGGACATTCATATCCATCAATAACGTAATATAACCTGACCTAACTCAACCTAACCTTTCGGCGCTATTATTTGACAACATTCCTGGCGAGTTGGCCTCTACGTCTCCGTGGGACTTTTATATACATCAATAGCGTAATATAACCTAACCTAACCCAACCTAAGATCTCGGCGCTAATATTTGACAACATTCCTGTCGAGTTGGCCTCTACGTCTCCATAGGACATTTATATACATCAATAGCGTAATATAACCTAACCTAACCCAACCTAACATTTCGGCGCTATTATTTGACAACATTCCTGGCTTGTTGGCCTCTACGTCTCCGTGGGACTTTTATATACATCAATAACGTAATATAACCTGACCTAACTCAACCTAACCTTTCGGCGCTATTATTTGACAACATTCCTGGCGAGTTGGCCTCTACGTCTCCGTGGGACCTTCATATACATCAATAACGTAATATAACCTAACCTAACCCAACCTAACCTTTCGGCGCTATTATTTGACCACATTCCTGGCTTGTTGGCCTCTACTTCTCCGTGGGACATTCATATCCATCAATAACGTAATATAACCTGACCTAACTCAACCTAACCTTTCGGCGCTATTATTTGACAACATTCCTGGCGAGTTGGCCTCTACGTCTCCGTGGGGTCTTTATATACATCAATAACGTAATATAACCTAACCTAACACAACCCAACGTCTCGGCACTAATATTTGACAACATTCCTGGCGAGTTGGCCTCTACGTCTCCGTAGGGCCTTATATACATCAATAACGTAATATAACCTGACCTAACTCAACCTAACCTTTCGGCGCTATTATTTGACAACATTCCTGGCGAGTTGGCCTCTACGTCTCCGTGGGACTTTTATATACATCAATAACGTAATATAACCTAACCTAACATAACCTATCATCTCGGTACTAATATTTGACAACATTCCTGGCGAGTTGGACTCTACGTCTCCGTGGGAATTTTATATATATCAATAGCGTAATATAACCTAACCTAACCCAACCTAACACCTCGGCGGTAATATTTGACAACATTCCTGGCGAGTTGGCCTCTACGTATCCGTGGGACTTTTATATACATCAATAACGTAAAATAACCTAACCTAATCCAACCTAACATTTCGGCGCTATTATTTGACAACATTCCTGGCTTGTTGGCCTCTACGTCTCCGTGGGACTTTTATATACATCAATAACGTAATATAACCTGACCTAACTCAACCTAACCTTTCGGCGCTATTATTTGACAACATTCCTGGCGAGTTGGCCTCTACGTCTCCGTAGGACTTTTATATACATCAATAGCGTAATATAACCTAACCTAACCCAACCTAAGATCTCGGCATTAATATTAGACAACATTCCTGGCGAGTTGGCCTCTACGTCTCCGTGGGACCTTCATATACATCAATAACGTAATATAACCTAACCTAACCCAACCTAACCTTTCGGCGCTATTATTTGACCACATTCCTGGCTTGTTGGCCTCTACGTCTCCGTGGGACATTCATATCCATCAATAACGTGATATAACCTGACCTAACTCAACCTAACCTTTCGGCGCTATTATTTGACAACATTCCTGGCGAGTTGGCCTCTACGTCTCCGTGGGGCCTTTATATACATCAATAACGTAATATAACCTAACCTAACACAACCCAACGTCTCGGCACTAATATTTGACAACATTCCTGGCGAGTTGGCCTCTACGTCTCCGTGGGACTTTTATATACATCAATAACGTAATATAACCTAACCTAACCCAACCTAACCTGTCGGCGCTATTATTTGACAACATTCCTGGCGAGTTGGCCTCTACGTCTCCGTGGGACCTTCATATACATCAATAACGTAATATAACCTAACCTAACCCAACCCAAACTCTCGGTACTAATATTTGACAACATTCCTGGCGAGTTGGCCTCTACGTCTCCGTGGGACCTTCATATACATCAATAACGTAATATAACCTAACCTAACCCAATCTAACCATCGGCGCTATTATTTGACCACATTCCTGGCTTGTTGGCCTCTACGTCTCCGTGGGACATTCATATCCATCAATAACGTAATTTAACCTAAAATAACCCAACGTAACATCTCGGCTGTAATATTTCACAACATTCCTGGCTTGTTGGCCTCTACGTCTCCGTGGGACTTTTATATACATCAATAACGTAATATAACCTAACCTAAACCAACCTAACCTTTCGGCGCTATTATTTGACAACATTCCTGGCGAGTTGGCCTCTACGTCTCCGTGGGACCTTCATATACATCAATAACGTAATATAACCTAACTTAACCCAACCTAACCTTTCGGCGCTATTATTTGACAACATTCCTGGCGAGTTGGCCTCTACGTCTCCGTGGGACCTTCATATACATCCATAACGTAATATAACCTGACCTAACCCAACCTAACCACTCGGCGCTATTATTTGACCACATTCCTGTCGAGTTGGCCTCTACGTATCCGTGGGACTTTTATATACATCAATAACGTAAAATAACCTAACCTAATCCAACCTAACATTTCGGCGCTATTATTTGACCACATTCCTGGCTTGTTGGCCTCTACGTCTCCGTGGGACATTCATATCCATCAATAACGTGATATAACCTGACCTAACTCAACCTAACCTTTCGGCGCTATTATTTGACAACATTCCTGGCGAGTTGGCCTCTACGTCTCCGTGGGGCCTTTATATACATCAATAACGTAATATAACCTAACCTAACACAACCCAACGTCTCGGCACTAATATTTGACAACATTCCTGGCGAGTTGGCCTCTACGTCTCCGTGGGACTTTTATATACATCAATAACGTAATATAACCTAACCTAACCCAACCTAACCTGTCGGCGCTATTATTTGACAACATTCCTGGCGAGTTGGCCTCTACGTCTCCGTGGGACCTTCATATACATCAATAACGTAATATAACCTAACCTAACCCAACCCAAACTCTCGGTACTAATATTTGACAACATTCCTGGCGAGTTGGCCTCTACGTCTCCGTGGGACCTTCATATACATCAATAACGTAATATAACCTAACCTAACCCAATCTAACCATCGGCGCTATTATTTGACCACATTCCTGGCTTGTTGGCCTCTACGTCTCCGTGGGACATTCATATCCATCAATAACGTAATTTAACCTAAAATAACCCAACGTAACATCTCGGCTGTAATATTTCACAACATTCCTGGCTTGTTGGCCTCTACGTCTCCGTGGGACTTTTATATACATCAATAACGTAATATAACCTAACCTAACCCAACCTAACCTTTCGGCGCTATTATTTGACAACATTCCTGGCGAGTTGGCCTCTACGTCTCCGTGGGACCTTCATATACATCAATAACGTAATATAACCTAACTTAACCCAACCTAACCTTTCGGCGCTATTATTTGACAACATTCCTGGCGAGTTGGCCTCTACGTCTCCGTGGGACCTTCATATACATCCATAACGTAATATAACCTGACCTAACCCAACCTAACCACTCGGCGCTATTATTTGACCACATTCCTGTCGAGTTGGCCTCTACGTCTCCGTGGGACTTTTATATACATCAATAGCGTAATATAACCTAACCTAACACAACCTATCATCTCGGTACTAATATTTGACAACATTCCTGGCGAGATGGACTCTACGTCTCCGTGGGAATTTTATATATATCAATAGCGTAATATAGCCTAACCTAACCCAACCTAACACCTCGGCGGTAATATTTGACAACATTCCTGGCGAGTTGGCCTCTACGTATCCGTGGGACTTTTATATACATCAATAACGTAAAATAACCTAACCTAATCCAACCTAACCTGTCGGCGCTATTATTTGACAACATTCCTGGCTTGTTGGCCTCTACGTCTCCGTAGGACTTTTATATACATCAATAGCGTAATATAACCTAACCTAACCCAACCTAAGATCTCGCAATTAATATTAGCCAAGATTCCTGGCGAGTTGGCCTCTACGTCTCCGTGGGGCCTTTATATACATCAATAACGTAATATAACCTAACCTAACACAACCCAACGTCTCGGCACTAATATTTGACAACATTCCTGGCGAGTTGGCCTCTACGTCTCCGTAGGGCCTTATATACATCAATAACGTAATATAACCTAACCTAACACAACCCAACCTCTCGGCACTAATATTTGACAACATTCCTGGCGAGTTGGCCTCTACGTCTCCGTGGGACTTTTATATACATCAATAACGTAATATAACCTAACCTAACCCAACCTAACCTTTCGGCGCTATTATTTGACAACATTCCTGGCGAGTTGGCCTCTACGTCTCCGTGGGACCTTCATATACATCAATAACGTAATATAACCTAACCTAACCCAACCTAACCTTTCGGCGCTATTATTTGACCACATTCCTGGCTTGTTGGCCTCTACGTCTCCGTGGGACATTCATATCCGTCAATAACGTAATATAACCTGACCTAACTCAACCTAACCTTTCGGCGCTATTATTTGACAACATTCCTGGCGAGTTGGCCTCTACGTCTCCGTGGGGCCTTTATATACATCAATAGCGTAATATAACCTAACCTAACACAACCCAACGTCTCGGCACTAATATTTGACAACATTCCTGGCGAGTTGGCCTCTACGTCTCCGTAGGGCCTTATATACATCAATAACGTAATATAACCTAACCTAACACAACCCAACCTCTCGGCACTAATATTTGACAACATTCCTGGCGAGTTGGCCTCTACGTCTCCGTGGGACTTTTATATACATCAATAACGTAATATAACCTAACCTAACCCAACCTAACCTTTCGGCGCTATTATTTGACAACATTCCTGGCGAGTTGGCCTCTACGTCTCCGTGGGACCTTCATATACATCAATAACGTAATATAACCTAACTTAACCCAACCTAACCTTTCGGCGCTATTATTTGACAACATTCCTGGCGAGTTGGCCTCTACGTCTCCGTGGGACCTTCATATACATCCATAACGTAATATAACCTGACCTAACCCAACCTAACCGCTCGGCGCTATTATTTGACCACATTCCTGTCGAGTTGGCCTCTACGTCTCCGTGGGACTTTTATATACATCAATAGCGTAATATAACCTAACCTAACACAACCTATCATCTCGGTACTAATATTTGACAACATTCCTGGCGAGTTGGACTCTACGTCTCCGTGGGAATTTTATATATATCAATAGCGTAATATAACCTAACCTAACCCAACCTAACACCTCGGCGGTAATATTTGACAACATTCCTGGCGAGTTGGCCTCTACGTATCCGTGGGACTTTTATATACATCAATAACGTAAAATAACCTAACCTAATCCAACCTAACCTGTCGGCGCTATTATTTGACAACATTCCTGGCTTGTTGGCCTCTACGTCTCCGTAGGACTTTTATATACATCAATAGCGTAATATAACCTAACCTAACCCAACCTAAGATCTCGCAATTAATATTAGCCAAGATTCCTGGCGAGTTGGCCTCTACGTCTCCGTGGGACCTTCATATACATCAATAACGTAATATAACCTAACCTAACCCAACCTAACCTTTCGGCGCTATTATTTGACCACATTCCTGGCTTGTTGGCCTCTACGTCTCCGTGGGACATTCATATCCATCAATAACGTAATATAACCTGACCTAACTCAACCTAACCTTTCGGCGCTATTATTTGACAACATTCCTGGCGAGTTGGCCTCTACGTCTCCGTGGGGCCTTTATATACATCAATAACGTAATATAACCTAACCTAACACAACCCAACGTCTCGGCACTAATATTTGACAACATTCCTGGCGAGTTGGCCTCTACGTCTCCGTAGGGCCTTATATACATCAATAACGTAATATAACCTAACCTAACACAACCCAACCTCTCGGCACTAATATTTGACAACATTCCTGGCGAGTTGGCCTCTACGTCTCCGTGGGACTTTTATATACATCAATAACGTAATATAACCTAACCTAACCCAACCTAACCTTTCGGCGCTATTATTTGACAACATTCCTGGCGAGTTGGCCTCTACGTCTCCGTGGGACCTTCATATACATCAATAACGTAATATAACCTAACTTAACCCAACCTAACCTTTCGGCGCTATTATTTGACAACATTCCTGGCGAGTTGGCCTCTACGTCTCCGTGGGACCTTCATATACATCCATAACGTAATATAACCTGACCTAACCCAACCTAACCACTCGGCGCTATTATTTGACCACATTCCTGTCGAGTTGGCCTCTACGTCTCCGTGGGACTTTTATATACATCAATAGCGTAATATAACCTAACCTAACACAACCTATCATCTCGGTACTAATATTTGACAACATTCCTGGCGAGTTGGACTCTACGTCTCCGTGGGAATTTTATATATATCAATAGCGTAATATAACCTAACCTAACCCAACCTAACACCTCGGCGGTAATATTTGACAACATTCCTGGCGAGTTGGCCTCTACGTATCCGTGGGACTTTTATATACATCAATAACGTAAAATAACCTAACCTAATCCAACCTAACCTGCGGCGCTATTATTTGACAACATTCCTGGCTTGTTGGCCTCTACGTCTCCGTAGGACTTTTATATACATCAATAGCGTAATATAACCTAACCTAACCCAACCTAAGATCTCGCAATTAATATTAGCCAAGATTCCTGGCGAGTTGGCCTCTACGTCTCCGTAGGGCCTTATATACATCAATAACGTAATATAACCTAACCTAACCCAACCTAACCTTTCGGCGCTATTATTTGACAACATTCCTGGCGAGTTGGCCTCTACGTCTCCGTGGGACCTTCATATACATCAATAACGTAATATAACCTAACTTAACCCAACCTAACCTTTCGGCGCTATTATTTGACAACATTCCTGGCGAGTTGGCCTCTGCGTCTCCGTGGGACCTTCATATACATCCATAACGTAATATAACCTAACCTAACCCAACCCAAACTCTCGGTACTAATATTTGACAACATTCCTGGCGAGTTGGCCTCTACGTCTCCGTGGGACCTTCATATACATCAATAACGTAATATAACCTAACCTAACCCAATCTAACCATCGGCGCTATTATTTGACCACATTCCTGGCTTGTTGGCCTCTACGTCTCCGTGGGACATTCATATCCATCAATAACGTAATTTAACCTAAAATAACCCAACGTAACATCTCGGCTGTAATATTTCACAACATTCCTGGCTTGTTGGCCTCTACGTCTCCGTGGGACTTTTATATACATCAATAACGTAATATAAGCTAACCTAAACCAACCTAACCTTTCGGCGCTATTATTTGACAACATTCCTGGCCAGTTGGCCTCTACGTCTCCGTGGGACCTTCATATACATCAATAACGTAATATAACCTAACTTAACCCAACCTAACCTTTCGGCGCTATTATTTGACAACATTCCTGGCGAGTTGGCCTCTACGTCTCCGTGGGACCTTCATATACATCAATAACGTAATATAACCTAACTTAACCCAACCTAACCTTTTGGCGCTATTATTTGACAACATTCCTGGCGAGTTGGCCTCTACGTCTCCGTGGGACCTTCATATACCTCCATAACGTAATATAACCTGACCTAACCCAACCTAACCACTCGGCGCTATTATTTGACCACATTCCTGTCGAGTTGGCCTCTACGTCTCCGTGGGGTCTTTATATACATCAATAACGTAATATAACCTAACCTAACACAACCCAACGTCTCGGCACTAATATTTGACAACATTCCTGGCGAGTTGGCCTCTACGTCTCCGTAGGGCCTTATATACATCAATAACGTAATATAACCTGACCTAACTCAACCTAACCTTTCGGCGCTATTATTTGACAACATTCCTGGCGAGTTGGCCTCTACGTCTCCGTGGGACTTTTATATACATCAATAACGTAATATAACCTAACCTAACATAACCTATCATCTCGGCTGTAATATTTCACAACATTCCTGGCTTGCTGGTCTCTATGTTTCCGTGGGACCTTTATATACATCAATAACGTAATATAACCTAACCTAACCCAACCTAACCTTTCGGCGCTATTATTTGACAACATTCCTGGCTTGTTGGCCTCTACGTCTCCGTGGGACATTCATATCCATCAATAACGTAATATAACCTGACCTAACTCAACCTAACCTTTCGGCGCTATTATTTGACAACATTCCTGGCTTGTTGGCCTCTACGTCTCCGTGGGACATTCATATCCATCAATAACGTAATATAACCTGACCTAACTCAACCTAACCTTTCGGCGCTATTATTTGACAACATTCCTGGCGAGTTGGCCTCTACGTCTCCGTGGGACTTTTATATACATCAATAGCGTAATATAACCTAACCTAACCCAACCTAAGATCTCGGCGCTAATATTTGACAACATTCCTGTGGAGTTGGCCTCCACGTCTCCGTGGGGCCTTCATATACATCAAAAACGTAATATAACCTAACCTAACCCAACCTAACATCTCGGCGGTATTATTTGACAACATTCCTGGCGAGTTGGCCTCTACGTCTCCGTGGGGCCTTTATATACATCAATAACGTAATATAACCTAACCTAACACAACCCAACGTCTCGGCACTAATATTTGACAACATTCCTGGCCAGTTGGCCTCTACGTCTCCGTGGGACTTTTATATACATCAATAACGTAATATAACATAACCTAACCCAACCTAACCTGTCGGCGCTATTATTTGACAACATTCCTGGCGAGTTGGACTCTACGTCTCCGTGGGAATTTTATATATATCAATAGCGTAATATAACCTAACCTAACCCAACCTAACACCTCGGCGGTAATATTTGACAACATTCCTGGCGAGTTGGCCTCTACGTATCCGTGGGACTTTTATATACATCAATAACGTAAAATAACCTAACCTAACCCAACCTAACCTTTCGGCGCTATTATTTGACCATATTCCTGTCGAGTTGGCCTCTACGTCTCCGTGGGACTTTTATATACATCAATAACGTAATATAACCTAACCTAACACAACCCAACGTCTCGGCATTAATATTAGACAACATTCCTGGCGAGTTGGCCTCTACGTCTCCATGGGACTTTTATATACATCAATAACGTAATATAACCTAACCTAACCCAACCTAACCTTTCGGCGCTATTATTTGACCACATTCCTGGCTTGTTGGCCTCTACGTCTCCGTAGGACTTTTATATACATCAATAGCGTAATATAACCTAACCTAACCCAACCTAAGATCTCGCAATTAATATTAGCCAAGATTCCTGGCGAGTTGGCCTCTACGTCTCCGTGGGACCTTCATATACATCAATAACGTAATATAACCTAACCTAACCCAACCTAACCTTTCGGCGCTATTATTTGACCACATTCCTGGCTTGTTGGCCTCTACGTCTCCGTGGGACATTCATATCCGTCAATAACGTAATATAACCTGACCTAACTCAACCTAACCTTTCGGCGCTATTATTTGACAACATTCCTGGCGAGTTGGCCTCTACGTCTCCGTGGGGCCTTTATATACATCAATAGCGTAATATAACCTAACCTAACACAACCCAACGTCTCGGCACTAATATTTGACAACATTCCTGGCGAGTTGGCCTCTACGTCTCCGTAGGGCCTTATATACATCAATAACGTAATATAACCTAACCTAACACAACCCAACCTCTCGGCACTAATATTTGACAACATTCCTGGCGAGTTGGCCTCTACGTCTCCGTGGGACTTTTATATACATCAATAACGTAATATAACCTAACCTAACCCAACCTAACCTTTCGGCGCTATTATTTGACAACATTCCTGGCGAGTTGGCCTCTACGTCTCCGTGGGACCTTCATATACATCAATAACGTAATATAACCTAACTTAACCCAACCTAACCTTTCGGCGCTATTATTTGACAACATTCCTGGCGAGTTGGCCTCTACGTCTCCGTGGGACCTTCATATACATCCATAACGTAATATAACCTGACCTAACCCAACCTAACCGCTCGGCGCTATTATTTGACCACATTCCTGTCGAGTTGGCCTCTACGTCTCCGTGGGACTTTTATATACATCAATAGCGTAATATAACCTAACCTAACACAACCTATCATCTCGGTACTAATATTTGACAACATTCCTGGCGAGTTGGACTCTACGTCTCCGTGGGAATTTTATATATATCAATAGCGTAATATAACCTAACCTAACCCAACCTAACACCTCGGCGGTAATATTTGACAACATTCCTGGCGAGTTGGCCTCTACGTATCCGTGGGACTTTTATATACATCAATAACGTAAAATAACCTAACCTAATCCAACCTAACCTGTCGGCGCTATTATTTGACAACATTCCTGGCTTGTTGGCCTCTACGTCTCCGTAGGACTTTTATATACATCAATAGCGTAATATAACCTAACCTAACCCAACCTAAGATCTCGCAATTAATATTAGCCAAGATTCCTGGCGAGTTGGCCTCTACGTCTCCGTGGGACCTTCATATACATCAATAACGTAATATAACCTAACCTAACCCAACCTAACCTTTCGGCGCTATTATTTGACCACATTCCTGGCTTGTTGGCCTCTACGTCTCCGTGGGACATTCATATCCATCAATAACGTAATATAACCTGACCTAACTCAACCTAACCTTTCGGCGCTATTATTTGACAACATTCCTGGCGAGTTGGCCTCTACGTCTCCGTGGGGCCTTTATATACATCAATAACGTAATATAACCTAACCTAACACAACCCAACGTCTCGGCACTAATATTTGACAACATTCCTGGCGAGTTGGCCTCTACGTCTCCGTAGGGCCTTATATACATCAATAACGTAATATAACCTAACCTAACACAACCCAACCTCTCGGCACTAATATTTGACAACATTCCTGGCGAGTTGGCCTCTACGTCTCCGTGGGACTTTTATATACATCAATAACGTAATATAACCTAACCTAACCCAACCTAACCTTTCGGCGCTATTATTTGACAACATTCCTGGCGAGTTGGCCTCTACGTCTCCGTGGGACCTTCATATACATCAATAACGTAATATAACCTAACTTAACCCAACCTAACCTTTCGGCGCTATTATTTGACAACATTCCTGGCGAGTTGGCCTCTACGTCTCCGTGGGACCTTCATATACATCCATAACGTAATATAACCTGACCTAACCCAACCTAACCGCTCGGCGCTATTATTTGACCACATTCCTGTCGAGTTGGCCTCTACGTCTCCGTGGGACTTTTATATACATCAATAGCGTAATATAACCTAACCTAACACAACCTATCATCTCGGTACTAATATTTGACAACATTCCTGGCGAGTTGGACTCTACGTCTCCGTGGGAATTTTATATATATCAATAGCGTAATATAACCTAACCTAACCCAACCTAACACCTCGGCGGTAATATTTGACAACATTCCTGGCGAGTTGGCCTCTACGTATCCGTGGGACTTTTATATACATCAATAACGTAAAATAACCTAACCTAATCCAACCTAACCTGTCGGCGCTATTATTTGACAACATTCCTGGCTTGTTGGCCTCTACGTCTCCGTAGGACTTTTATATACATCAATAGCGTAATATAACCTAACCTAACCCAACCTAAGATCTCGCAATTAATATTAGCCAAGATTCCTGGCGAGTTGGCCTCTACGTCTCCGTGGGACCTTCATATACATCAATAACGTAATATAACCTAACCTAACCCAACCTAACCTTTCGGCGCTATTATTTGACCACATTCCTGGCTTGTTGGCCTCTACGTCTCCGTGGGACATTCATATCCATCAATAACGTAATATAACCTGACCTAACTCAACCTAACCTTTCGGCGCTATTATTTGACAACATTCCTGGCGAGTTGGCCTCTACGTCTCCGTGGGGCCTTTATATACATCAATAACGTAATATAACCTAACCTAACACAACCCAACGTCTCGGCACTAATATTTGACAACATTCCTGGCGAGTTGGCCTCTACGTCTCCGTAGGGCCTTATATACATCAATAACGTAATATAACCTAACCTAACACAACCCAACCTCTCGGCACTAATATTTGACAACATTCCTGGCGAGTTGGCCTCTACGTCTCCGTGGGACTTTTATATACATCAATAACGTAATATAACCTAACCTAACCCAACCTAACCTTTCGGCGCTATTATTTGACAACATTCCTGGCGAGTTGGCCTCTACGTCTCCGTGGGACCTTCATATACATCAATAACGTAATATAACCTAACTTAACCCAACCTAACCTTTCGGCGCTATTATTTGACAACATTCCTGGCGAGTTGGCCTCTACGTCTCCGTGGGACCTTCATATACATCCATAACGTAATATAACCTGACCTAACCCAACCTAACCACTCGGCGCTATTATTTGACCACATTCCTGTCGAGTTGGCCTCTACGTCTCCGTGGGACTTTTATATACATCAATAGCGTAATATAACCTAACCTAACACAACCTATCATCTCGGTACTAATATTTGACAACATTCCTGGCGAGTTGGACTCTACGTCTCCGTGGGAATTTTATATATATCAATAGCGTAATATAACCTAACCTAACCCAACCTAACACCTCGGCGGTAATATTTGACAACATTCCTGGCGAGTTGGCCTCTACGTATCCGTGGGACTTTTATATACATCAATAACGTAAAATAACCTAACCTAATCCAACCTAACCTGCGGCGCTATTATTTGACAACATTCCTGGCTTGTTGGCCTCTACGTCTCCGTAGGACTTTTATATACATCAATAGCGTAATATAACCTAACCTAACCCAACCTAAGATCTCGCAATTAATATTAGCCAAGATTCCTGGCGAGTTGGCCTCTACGTCTCCGTAGGGCCTTATATACATCAATAACGTAATATAACCTAACCTAACCCAACCTAACCTTTCGGCGCTATTATTTGACAACATTCCTGGCGAGTTGGCCTCTACGTCTCCGTGGGACCTTCATATACATCAATAACGTAATATAACCTAACTTAACCCAACCTAACCTTTCGGCGCTATTATTTGACAACATTCCTGGCGAGTTGGCCTCTGCGTCTCCGTGGGACCTTCATATACATCCATAACGTAATATAACCTAACCTAACCCAACCCAAACTCTCGGTACTAATATTTGACAACATTCCTGGCGAGTTGGCCTCTACGTCTCCGTGGGACCTTCATATACATCAATAACGTAATATAACCTAACCTAACCCAATCTAACCATCGGCGCTATTATTTGACCACATTCCTGGCTTGTTGGCCTCTACGTCTCCGTGGGACATTCATATCCATCAATAACGTAATTTAACCTAAAATAACCCAACGTAACATCTCGGCTGTAATATTTCACAACATTCCTGGCTTGTTGGCCTCTACGTCTCCGTGGGACTTTTATATACATCAATAACGTAATATAAGCTAACCTAAACCAACCTAACCTTTCGGCGCTATTATTTGACAACATTCCTGGCGAGTTGGCCTCTACGTCTCCGTGGGACCTTCATATACATCAATAACGTAATATAACCTAACTTAACCCAACCTAACCTTTCGGCGCTATTATTTGACAACATTCCTGGCGAGTTGGCCTCTACGTCTCCGTGGGACCTTCATATACATCAATAACGTAATATAACCTAACTTAACCCAACCTAACCTTTCGGCGCTATTATTTGACAACATTCCTGGCGAGTTGGCCTCTACGTCTCCGTGGGACCTTCATATACATCCATAACGTAATATAACCTGACCTAACCCAACCTAACCACTCGGCGCTATTATTTGACCACATTCCTGTCGAGTTGGCCTCTACGTCTCCGTGGGGTCTTTATATACATCAATAACGTAATATAACCTAACCTAACACAACCCAACGTCTCGGCACTAATATTTGACAACATTCCTGGCGAGTTGGCCTCTACGTCTCCGTAGGGCCTTATATACATCAATAACGTAATATAACCTGACCTAACTCAACCTAACCTTTCGGCGCTATTATTTGACAACATTCCTGGCGAGTTGGCCTCTACGTCTCCGTGGGACTTTTATATACATCAATAACGTAATATAACCTAACCTAACATAACCTATCATCTCGGCTGTAATATTTCACAACATTCCTGGCTTGCTGGTCTCTATGTTTCCGTGGGACCTTTATATACATCAATAACGTAATATAACCTAACCTAACCCAACCTAACCTTTCGGCGCTATTATTTGACAACATTCCTGGCTTGTTGGCCTCTACGTCTCCGTGGGACATTCATATCCATCAATAACGTAATATAACCTGACCTAACTCAACCTAACCTTTCGGCGCTATTATTTGACAACATTCCTGGCTTGTTGGCCTCTACGTCTCCGTGGGACATTCATATCCATCAATAACGTAATATAACCTGACCTAACTCAACCTAACCTTTCGGCGCTATTATTTGACAACATTCCTGGCGAGTTGGCCTCTACGTCTCCGTGGGACTTTTATATACATCAATAGCGTAATATAACCTAACCTAACCCAACCTAAGATCTCGGCGCTAATATTTGACAACATTCCTGTGGAGTTGGCCTCTACGTCTCCGTGGGGCCTTCATATACATCAAAAACGTAATATAACCTAACCTAACCCAACCTAACATCTCGGCGGTATTATTTGACAACATTCCTGGCGAGTTGGCCTCTACGTCTCCGTGGGGCCTTTATATACATCAATAACGTAATATAACCTAACCTAACACAACCCAACGTCTCGGCACTAATATTTGACAACATTCCTGGCCAGTTGGCCTCTACGTCTCCGTGGGACTTTTATATACATCAATAACGTAATATAACATAACCTAACCCAACCTAACCTGTCGGCGCTATTATTTGACAACATTCCTGGCGAGTTGGACTCTACGTCTCCGTGGGAATTTTATATATATCAATAGCGTAATATAACCTAACCTAACCCAACCTAACACCTCGGCGGTAATATTTGACAACATTCCTGGCGAGTTGGCCTCTACGTATCCGTGGGACTTTTATATACATCAATAACGTAAAATAACCTAACCTAACCCAACCTAACCTTTCGGCGCTATTATTTGACCATATTCCTGTCGAGTTGGCCTCTACGTCTCCGTGGGACTTTTATATACATCAATAACGTAATATAACCTAACCTAACACAACCCAACGTCTCGGCATTAATATTAGACAACATTCCTGGCGAGTTGGCCTCTACGTCTCCATGGGACTTTTATATACATCAATAACGTAATATAACCTAACCTAACCCAACCTAACCTTTCGGCGCTATTATTTGACCACATTCCTGGCTTGTTGGCCTCTACGTCTCCGTAGGACTTTTATATACATCAATAGCGTAATATAACCTAACCTAACCCAACCTAACATCTCGGCGGTAATATTTGACAACATTCCTGGCGAGTTGGCCTCTACGTCTCCGTGAGACCTTCATATCCATCAATAACGTAATATAACCTTATATAACCCAACCTAACCTCTGTGCGCTATTATTTGACAACATTCCTGTTGAGTTGGCCTCTACGTCTCCGAGGGACTTTTATATACATCAATAGCGTAATATAACTTAACCTACCCCAAACTAACATCTCGGTACTAATATTTGACAAAATTCCTGGCGAGTTGGACTTTACGTCTCCGTGGGACCTTCACGTACATCAATAACGTAAAATAACCTAACCTAAGCCAACCTAACATTTCAGCGGTAATATTTGACAACATTCCTGGGGAGTTGGCCTCTACGTGTCCGTGGGACTTTTATATACATCAATAACGTAATATAACCTAACCTAACCCAACCTAACCTTTCGGCGCTATTATTTGACAACATTCCTGGCGAGTTGGCCTCTACGTCTCCGTGGGACCTTCATATACATCAATAACGTAATATAACCTAACTTAACCCAACCTAACCTTTCGGCGCTATTATTTGACAACATTCCTGGCGAGTTGGCCTCTACGTCTCCGTGGGACCTTCATATACATCAATAACGTAATATAACCTAACCTAACCCAACCTAACCATTCGGCGCTATTATTTGACAACATTCCTGGCTTGTTGGCCTCTACGTCTCCGTAGGACTTTTATATACATCAATAGCGTAATATAACCTAACCTAACCCAACCTAAGATCTCGGCATTAATATTAGACAACATTCCTGGCGAGTTGGCCTCTACGTCTCCGTGGGACCTTCATATACATCAATAACGTAATATAACCTAACCTAACCCAACCTAACATCTCGGCGGTAATATTTGACCACATTCCTGGCTTGTTGGCCTCTACGTCTCCGTGGGACATTCATATCCATCAATAACGTAATATAACCTGACCTAACTCAACCTAATCTTTCGGCGCTATTATTTGACAACATTCCTGGCGAGTTGGCCTCTACGTCTCCGTGGGACTTTTATATACATCAATAGCGTAATATAACCTAACCTAACGCAACCTAAGATCTCGGCGCTAATATTTGACAACATTCCTGTCGAGTTGGCCTCTATGTTTCCGTGGGACCTTTATATACATCAATAACGTAATATAACCTAATCTAACCCAACCTAACATCTCGGCGGTAATATTTGACAACATTCCTGGCGAGTTGGCCTCTACGTCTCCGTAGGGCCTTATATACATCAATAACGTAATATAACCTAACCTAATACAACCCAACCTCTCGGCACTAATATTTGACAACATTCCTGGCGAGTTGGCCTCTACGTCTCCGTGGGACTTTTATATACATCAATAACGTAATATAACCTAACCTAACCCAACCTAACCTTTCGGCGCTATTATTTGACAACATTACTGGCGAGTTGGCCTCTACGTATCCGTGGGACTTTTATATACATCAATAACGTAAAATAACCTAACCTAATCCAACCTAACCTTTCGGCGCTATTATTTGACAACATTCCTGGCTTGTTGGCCTCTACGTCTCCGTAGGACTTTTATATACATCAATAGCGTAATATAACCTAACCTAACCCAACCTACGATCTCGGCATTAATATTAGACAACATTCCTGGCGAGTTGGCCTCTACGTCTCCGTGGGACCTTCATATACATCAATAACGTAATATAACCTAACCTAACCCAACCTAACCTTTCGGCGCTATTATTTGACCACATTCCTGGCTTGTTGGCCTCTACGTCTCCGTGGGACATTCATATCCATCAATAACGTCATATAACCTGACCTAACTCAACCTAACCTTTCGGCGCTATTATTTGACAACATTCCTGGCGAGTTGGCCTCTACGTCTCCGTGGGGCCTTTATATACATCAATAACGTAATATAGCCCAACCTAACACAACCCAACGTCTCGGCACTAATATTTGACAACATTCCTGGCGAGTTGGCCTCTACGTCTCCGTAGGGCCTTATATACATCAATAACGTAATATAACCTAACCTAACACAACCCAACCTCTCGGCACTAATATTTGACAACATTCCTGGTGAGTTGGCCTCTACGTCTCCGTGGGACTTTTATATACATCGATAACGTAATATAACCTAACCTAACCCAACCTAACCTTTCAGCGCTATTATTTGACAACATTACTGGCGAGTTGGCCTCTACGTATCCGCGGGACTTTTATATACATCAATAACGTAATATAACCTAACCTAATCCAACCTAACCTTTCGGCGCTATTATTTGACAACATTCCTGGCTTGTTGGCCTCTACGTCTCCGTAGGACTTTTATATACATCAATAGCGTAATATAGCCTAACCTAATCCAACCTAAGATCTCGGCATTAATATTAGACAACATTCCTGGCGAGTTGGCCTCTACGTCTCCGTGGGACCTTCATATACATCAATAACGTAATATAACCTAACCTAACCCAACCTAACCTTTCGGCGCTATTATTTGACCACATTCCTGGCTTGTTGGCCTCTACGTCTCCGTGGGACATTCATGTCCATCAATAACGTAATATAACCTGACCTAACTCAACCTAACCTTTCGGAGCTATTATTTGACAACATTCCTGGCGAGTTGGCCTCTACGTCTCCGTGGGACTTTTATATACATCAATAGCGTAATATAACCTAACCTAACCCAACCTAAGATCTCGGCGCTAATATTTGACAACATTCCTGTCGTGTTGGCCTCTACGTCTCCGTGGGGCCTTCATATACATCAAAAACGTAATATAACCTAACCTAACCCAACCTAACATCTCGGCGGTAATATTTCACAACATTCCTTCCTTGTTGGCCTCTATGTTTCCGTGGGACCTTTATATACATCAATAACGTAATATAACCTAACCTAACACAACCCAACGTCTCGGCACTAATATTTGACAACATTCCTGGCGAGTTGGCCTCTACGTCTCCGTGGGACTTTTATATACATCAATAACGTAATATAACCTAACCTAACCCAACCTAACCTTTCGGCGCTATTATTTGACAACATTACTGGCGAGTTGGCCTCTACGTCTCCGTGGGACTTTTATATACATCAATAACGTAATATAACCTAACCTAACCCAACCTAACCTGTCGGCGCTATTATTTGACAACATTCCTGGCGAGTTGGCCTCTACGTCTCCGTGGGACCTTCATATACGTCAATAACGTAATGTAACCTAACCTAAGCCAACCTAACATTTCGGCGGTAATATTTGACAACATTCCTGTTGAGTTGGCCTCTACGTCTCCGAGGGACTTTTATATACATCAATAGCGTAATATAACCTAACTTAACCCAACCTAACCATTCGGCGCTATTATTTGACAACATTCCTTGCGAGTTGGCCTCTACGTCTCCGTGGGACTTTTATATACATCAATAACGTAATATAACCTAACCTAACCCAACCTAACCTTTCGGCGCTATTATTTGACAACATTACTGGCGAGTTGGCCTCTACGTCTCCGTGGGACTTTTATATACATCAATAACGTAATATAACCTAACCTAACATAACCTAACCTTTCGGCGCTATTATTTGACAACATTCCTGGCGAGTTGGCGTCTACGTATCCGTGGGACCTTCATATACATCAATAACGTAATATAACCTAACTTAACCCAACCTAACCTTTCGGCGCTATTATTTGACAACATTCCTGGCGAGTTGGCCTCTACGTCTCCGTGTGACCTTCATATACATCAATAACGTAATATAACCTAACCTAACCCAACCTAACCACTCGGCGCTATTATTTGACCACATTCCTGTCGAGTTGGCCTCTACGTTTCCGTGGGACTTTTATATACATCAATAGCGTAATATAACCTAACCTAACACAACCTATCATCTCGGTACTAATATTTGACAACATTCCTGGCGAGTTGGACTCTACGTCTCCGTGGGAATTTTATATATATCAATAGCGTAATATAACCTAACCTAACCCAACCTAACACCTCGGCGGTAATATTTGACAACATTCCTGGCGAGTTGGCCTCTACGTATCCGTGGGACTTTTATATACATCAATAACGTAAAATAACCTAACCTAACCCAACCTAACCTTTCGGCGCTATTATTTGACCATATTCCTGTCGAGTTGGCCTCTACGTCTCCGTGGGACTTTTATATACATCAATAACGTAATATAACCTAACCTAACACAACCCAACGTCTCGGCATTAATATTAGACAACATTCCTGGCGAGTTGGCCTCTACGTCTCCATGGGACTTTTATATACATCAATAACGTAATATAACCTAACCTAACCCAACCTAACCTTTCGGCGCTATTATTTGACCACATTCCTGGCTTGTTGGCCTCTACGTCTCCGTAGGACTTTTATATACATCAATAGCGTAATATAACCTAACCTAACCCAACCTAACATCTCGGCGGTAATATTTGACAACATTCCTGGCGAGTTGGCCTCTACGTCTCCGTGAGACCTTCATATCCATCAATAACTTAATATAACCTTATATAACCCAACCTAACCTCTGGGCGCTATTATTTGACAACATTCCTGTTGAGTTGGCCTCTACGTCTCCGAGGGACTTTTATATACATCAATAGCGTAATATAACTTAACCTACCCCAAACTAACATCTCGGTACTAATATTTGACAAAATTCCTGGCGAGTTGGACTCTACGTCTCCGTGGGACCTTCACGTACATCAATAACGTAAAATAACCTAACCTAAGCCAACCTAACATTTCAGCGGTAATATTTGACAACATTCCTGGGGAGTTGGCCTCTACGTGTCCGTGGGACTTTTATATACATCAATAACGTAATATAACCTAACCTAACCCAACCTAACCTTTCGGCGCTATTATTTGACAACATTCCTGGCGAGTTGGCCTCTACGTCTCCGTGGGACCTTCATATACATCAATAACGTAATATAACCTAACTTAACCCAACCTAACCTTTCGGCGCTATTATTTGACAACATTCCTGGCGAGTTGGCCTCTACGTCTCCGTGGGACCTTCATATACATCAATAACGTAATATAACCTAACCTAACCCAACCTAACCATTCGGCGCTATTATTTGACAACATTCCTGGCTTGTTGGCCTCTACGTCTCCGTAGGACTTTTATATACATCAATAGCGTAATATAACCTAACCTAACCCAACCTAAGATCTCGGCATTAATATTAGACAACATTCCTGGCGAGTTGGCCTCTACGTCTCCGTGGGACCTTCATATACATCAATAACGTAATATAACCTAACCTAACCCAACCTAACATCTCGGCGGTAATATTTGACCACATTCCTGGCTTGTTGGCCTCTACGTCTCCGTGGGACATTCATATCCATCAATAACGTAATATAACCTGACCTAACTCAACCTAATCTTTCGGCGCTATTATTTGACAACATTCCTGGCGAGTTGGCCTCTACGTCTCCGTGGGACTTTTATATACATCAATAGCGTAATATAACCTAACCTAACGCAACCTAAGATCTCGGCGCTAATATTTGACAACATTCCTGTCGAGTTGGCCTCTATGTTTCCGTGGGACCTTTATATACATCAATAACGTAATATAACCTAATCTAACCCAACCTAACATCTCGGCGGTAATATTTGACAACATTCCTGGCGAGTTGGCCTCTACGTCTCCGTAGGGCCTTATATACATCAATAACGTAATATAACCTAACCTAACACAACCCAACCTCTCGGCACTAATATTTGACAACATTCCTGGCGAGTTGGCCTCTACGTCTCCGTGGGACTTTTATATACATCAATAACGTAATATAACCTAACCTAACCCAACCTAACCTTTCGGCGCTATTATTTGACAACATTACTGGCGAGTTGGCCTCTACGTATCCGTGGGACTTTTATATACATCAATAACGTAAAATAACCTAACCTAATCCAACCTAACCTTTCGGCGCTATTATTTGACAACATTCCTGGCTTGTTGGCCTCTACGTCTCCGTAGGACTTTTATATACATCAATAGCGTAATATAACCTAACCTAACCCAACCTACGATCTCGGCATTAATATTAGACAACATTCCTGGCGAGTTGGCCTCTACGTCTCCGTGGGACCTTCATATACATCAATAACGTAATATAACCTAACCTAACCCAACCTAACCTTTCGGCGCTATTATTTGACCACATTCCTGGCTTGTTGGCCTCTACGTCTCCGTGGGACATTCATATCCATCAATAACGTCATATAACCTGACCTAACTCAACCTAACCTTTCGGCGCTATTATTTGACAACATTCCTGGCGAGTTGGCCTCTACGTCTCCGTGGGGCCTTTATATACATCAATAACGTAATATAGCCTAACCTAACACAACCCAACGTCTCGGCACTAATATTTGACAACATTCCTGGCGAGTTGGCCTCTACGTCTCCGTAGGGCCTTATATACATCAATAACGTAATATAACCTAACCTAACACAACCCAACCTCTCGGCACTAATATTTGACAACATTCCTGGCGAGTTGGCCTCTACGTCTCCGTGGGACTTTTATATACATCGATAACGTAATATAACCTAACCTAACCCAACCTAACCTTTCGGCGCTATTATTTGACAACATTACTGGCGAGTTGGCCTCTACGTATCCGCGGGACTTTTATATACATCAATAACGTAATATAACCTAACCTAATCCAACCTAACCTTTCGGCGCTATTATTTGACAACATTCCTGGCTTGTTGGCCTCTACGTCTCCGTAGGACTTTTATATACATCAATAGCGTAATATAGCCTAACCTAATCCAACCTAAGATCTCGGCATTAATATTAGACAACATTCCTGGCGAGTTGGCCTCTACGTCTCCGTGGGACCTTCATATACATCAATAACGTAATATAACCTAACCTAACCCAACCTAACCTTTCGGCGCTATTATTTGACCACATTCCTGGCTTGTTGGCCTCTACGTCTCCGTGGGACATTCATGTCCATCAATAACGTAATATAACCTGACCTAACTCAACCTAACCTTTCGGAGCTATTATTTGACAACATTCCTGGCGAGTTGGCCTCTACGTCTCCGTGGGACTTTTATATACATCAATAGCGTAATATAACCTAACCTAACCCAACCTAAGATCTCGGCGCTAATATTTGACAACATTCCTGTCGAGTTGGCCTCTACGTCTCCGTGGGGCCTTCATATACATCAAAAACGTAATATAACCTAACCTAACCCAACCTAACATCTCGGCGGTAATATTTCACAACATTCCTTCCTTGTTGGCCTCTATGTTTCCGTGGGACCTTTATATACATCAATAACGTAATATAACCTAATCTAACCCAACCTAACATCTCGGCGGTAATATTTGACAACATTCCTGGCGAGTTGGCCTCTACGTCTCCGCAGGGCCTTATATACATCAATAACGTAATATAACCTAACCTAACACAACCCAACCTCTCGGCACTAATATTTGACAACATTCCTGGCGAGTTGGCCTCTACGTCTCCGTAGGGCCTTATATACATCAATAACGTAATATAACCTAACCTAACACAACCCAACCTCTCGGCACTAATATTTGACAACATTCCTGGCGAGTTGGCCTCTACGTCTCCGTGGGACTTTTATATACATCAATAACGTAATATAACCTAACCTAACCCAACCTAACCTTTCGGCGCTATTATTTGACAACATTACTGGCGAGTTGGCCTCTACGTATCCGTGGGACTTTTATATACATCAATAACGTAAAATAACCTAACCTAATCCAACCTAACCTTTCGGCGCTATTATTTGACAACATTCCTGGCTTGTTGGCCTCTACGTCTCCGTAGGACTTTTATATACATCAATAGCGTAATATAACCTAACCTAACCCAACCTACGATCTCGGCATTAATATTAGACAACATTCCTGGCGAGTTGGCCTCTACGTCTCCGTGGGACCTTCATATACATCAATAACGTAATATAACCTAACCTAACCCAACCTAACCTTTCGGCGCTATTATTTGACCACATTCCTGGCTTGTTGGCCTCTACGTCTCCGTGGGACATTCATATCCATCAATAACGTAATATAACCTGACCTAACTCAACCTAACCTTTCGGCGCTATTATTTGACAACATTCCTGGCGAGTTGGCCTCTACGTCTCCGTGGGGCCTTTATATACATCAATAACGTAATATAGCCTAACCTAACACAACCCAACTTCTCGGCACTAATATTTGACAACATTCCTGGCGAGTTGGCCTCTACGTCTCCGTAGGGCCTTATATACATCAATAACGTAATATAACCTAACCTAACACAACCCAACCTCTCGGCACTAATATTTGACAACATTCCTGGCGAGTTGGCCTCTACGTCTCCGTGGGACTTTTATATACATCGATAACGTAATATAACCTAACCTAACCCAACCTAACCTTTCGGCGCTATTATTTGACAACATTACTGGCGAGTTGGCCTCTACGTATCCGCGGGACTTTTATATACATCAATAACGTAATATAACCTAACCTAATCCAACCTAACCTTTCGGCGCTATTATTTGACAACATTCCTGGCTTGTTGGCCTCTACGTCTCCGTAGGACTTTTATATACATCAATAGCGTAATATAACCTAACCTAACCCAACCTAAGATCTCGGCATTAATATTAGACAACATTCCTGGCGAGTTGGCCTCTACGTCTCCGTGGGACCTTCATATACATCAATAACGTAATATAACCTAACCTAACCCAACCTAACCTTTCGGCGCTATTATTTGACAACATTACTGGCGAGTTGGCCTCTACGTATCCGCGGGACTTTTATATACATCAATAACGTAATATAACCTAACCTAATCCAACCTAACCTTTCGGCGCTATTATTTGACAACATTCCTGGCTTGTTGGCCTCTACGTCTCCGTAGGACTTTTATATACATCAATAGCGTAATATAACCTAACCTAACCCAACCTAAGATCTCGGCATTAATATTAGACAACATTCCTGGCGAGTTGGCCTCTACGTCTCCGTGGGACCTTCATATACATCAATAACGTAATATAACCTAACCTAACTCAACCTAACCTTTCGGCGCTATTATTTGACAACATTCCTGGCGAGTTGGCCTCTACGTCTCCGTGGGGCCTTTATATACATCAATAACGTAATATAGCCTAACCTAACACAACCCAACTTCTCGGCACTAATATTTGACAACATTCCTGGCGAGTTGGCCTCTACGTCTCCGTAGGGCCTTATATACATCAATAACGTAATATAACCTAACCTAACACAACCCAACCTCTCGGCACTAATATTTGACAACATTCCTGGCGAGTTGGCCTCTACGTCTCCGTGGGACTTTTATATACATCGATAACGTAATATAACCTAACCTAACCCAACCTAACCTTTCGGCGCTATTATTTGACAACATTACTGGCGAGTTGGCCTCTACGTATCCGCGGGACTTTTATATACATCAATAACGTAATATAACCTAACCTAATCCAACCTAACCTTTCGGCGCTATTATTTGACAACATTCCTGGCTTGTTGGCCTCTACGTCTCCGTAGGACTTTTATATACATCAATAGCGTAATATAACCTAACCTAACCCAACCTAAGATCTCGGCATTAATATTAGACAACATTCCTGGCGAGTTGGCCTCTACGTCTCCGTGGGACCTTCATATACATCAATAACGTAATATAACCTAACCTAACCCAACCTAACCTTTCGGCGCTATTATTTGACAACATTACTGGCGAGTTGGCCTCTACGTATCCGCGGGACTTTTATATACATCAATAACGTAATATAACCTAACCTAATCCAACCTAACCTTTCGGCGCTATTATTTGACAACATTCCTGGCTTGTTGGCCTCTACGTCTCCGTAGGACTTTTATATACATCAATAGCGTAATATAACCTAACCTAACCCAACCTAAGATCTCGGCATTAATATTAGACAACATTCCTGGCGAGTTGGCCTCTACGTCTCCGTGGGACCTTCATATACATCAATAACGTAATATAACCTAACCTAACCCAACCTAACCTTTCGGCGCTATTATTTGACAACATTACTGGCGAGTTGGCCTCTACGTATCCGTGGGACTTTTATATACATCAATAACGTAAAATAACCTAACCTAATCCAACCTAACCTTTCGGCGCTATTATTTGACAACATTCCTGGCTTGTTGGCCTCTACGTCTCCGTAGGACTTTTATATACATCAATAGCGTAATATAACCTAACCTAACCCAACCTACGATCTCGGCATTAATATTAGACAACATTCCTGGCGAGTTGGCCTCTACGTCTCCGTGGGACCTTCATATACATCAATAACGTAATATAACCTAACCTAACCCAACCTAACCTTTCGGCGCTATTATTTGACCACATTCCTGGCTTGTTGGCCTCTACGTCTCCGTGGGACATTCATATCCATCAATAACGTCATATAACCTGACCTAACTCAACCTAACCTTTCGGCGCTATTATTTGACAACATTCCTGGCGAGTTGGCCTCTACGTCTCCGTGGGGCCTTTATATACATCAATAACGTAATATAGCCTAACCTAACACAACCCAACGTCTCGGCACTAATATTTGACAACATTCCTGGCGAGTTGGCCTCTACGTCTCCGTAGGGCCTTATATACATCAATAACGTAATATAACCTAACCTAACACAACCCAACCTCTCGGCACTAATATTTGACAACATTCCTGGCGAGTTGGCCTCTACGTCTCCGTGGGACTTTTATATACATCGATAACGTAATATAACCTAACCTAACCCAACCTAACCTTTCGGCGCTATTATTTGACAACATTACTGGCGAGTTGGCCTCTACGTATCCGCGGGACTTTTATATACATCAATAACGTAATATAACCTAACCTAATCCAACCTAACCTTTCGGCGCTATTATTTGACAACATTCCTGGCTTGTTGGCCTCTACGTCTCCGTAGGACTTTTATATACATCAATAGCGTAATATAGCCTAACCTAATCCAACCTAAGATCTCGGCATTAATATTAGACAACATTCCTGGCGAGTTGGCCTCTACGTCTCCGTGGGACCTTCATATACATCAATAACGTAATATAACCTAACCTAACCCAACCTAACCTTTCGGCGCTATTATTTGACCACATTCCTGGCTTGTTGGCCTCTACGTCTCCGTGGGACATTCATGTCCATCAATAACGTAATATAACCTGACCTAACTCAACCTAACCTTTCGGAGCTATTATTTGACAACATTCCTGGCGAGTTGGCCTCTACGTCTCCGTGGGACTTTTATATACATCAATAGCGTAATATAACCTAACCTAACCCAACCTAAGATCTCGGCGCTAATATATGACAACATTCCTGTCGAGCTGGCCTCTACGTCTCCGTGGGGCCTTCATATACATCAAAAACGTAATATAACCTAACCTAACCCAACCTAACATCTCGGCGGTAATATTTCACAACATTCCTGGCTTGTTGGCCTCTATGTTTCCGTGGGACCTTTATATACATCAATAACGTAATATAACCTAATCTAACCCAACCTAACATCTCGGCGGTAATATTTGACAACATTCCTGGCGAGTTGGTCTCTACGTCTCCGTAGGGCCTTATATACATCAATAACGTAATATAACCTAACCTAACACAACCCAACCTCTCGGCACTAATATTTGACAACATTCCTGGCGAGTTGGCCTTTACGTCTCCGTGGGACTTTTATATACATCAATAACATAATATAACCTAACCTAACCCAACCTAACCTTTCGGCGCTATTATTTGACAACATTACTGGCGAGTTGGCCTCTACGTATCCGTGGGACTTTTATATACATCAATAACGTAAAATAACCTAACCTAATCCAACCTAACCTTTCGGCGCTATTATTTGACAACATTCCTGGCTTGTTGGCCTCTACGTCTCCGTAGGACTTTTATATACATCAATAGCGTAATATAACCTAACCTAACCCAACCTACGATCTCGGCATTAATATTAGACAACATTCCTGGCGAGTTGGCCTCTACGTCTCCGTGGGACCTTCATATACATCAATAACGTAATATAACCTAACCTAACCCAACCTAACCTTTCGGCGCTATTATTTGACCACATTCCTGGCTTGTTGGCCTCTACGTCTCCGTGGGACATTCATGTCCATCAATAACGTAATATAACCTGACCTAACTCAACCTAACCTTTCGGAGCTATTATTTGACAACATTCCTGGCGAGTTGGCCTCTACGTCTCCGTGGGACTTTTATATACATCAATAGCGTAATATAACCTAACCTAACCCAACCTAAGATCTCGGCGCTAATATATGACAACATTCCTGGCGAGTTGGCCTCTACGTCTCCGTAGGGCCTTATATACATCAATAACGTAATATAACCTAACCTAACACAACCCAACCTCTCGGCACTAATATTTGACAACATTCCTGGCGAGTTGGCCTCTACGTCTCCGTGGGACTTTTATATACATCGATAACGTAATATAACCTAACCTAACCCAACCTAACCTTTCGGCGCTATTATTTGACAACATTACTGGCGAGTTGGCCTCTACGTATCCGCGGGACTTTTATATACATCAATAACGTAATATAACCTAACCTAATCCAACCTAACCTTTCGGCGCTATTATTTGACAACATTCCTGGCTTGTTGGCCTCTACGTCTCCGTAGGACTTTTATATACATGAATAGCGTAATATAACCTAACCTAACCCAACCTAAGATCTCGGCATTAATATTAGACAACATTCCTGGCGAGTTAGCCTCTACGTCTCCGTGGGACCTTCATATACATCAATAACGTAATATAACCTAACCTAACCCAACCTAACCTTTCGGCGCTATTATTTGACCACATTCCTGGCTTGTTGGCCTCTACGTCTCCGTGGGACATTCATGTCCATCAATAACGTAATATAACCTGACCTAACTCAACCTAACCTTTCGGAGCTATTATTTGACAACATTCCTGGCGAGTTGGCCTCTACGTCTCCGTGGGACTTTTATATACATCAATAGCGTAATATAACGTAACCTAACCCAACCTAAGATCTCGGCATTAATATTAGACAACATTCCTGGCGAGTTGGCCTCTACGTCTCCGTGGGACCTTCATATACATCAATAACGTAATATAACCTAACCTAACCCAACCTAACCTTTCGGCGCTATTATTTGACAACATTACTGGCGAGTTGGCCTCTACGTATCCGTGGGACTTTTATATACATCAATAACGTAAAATAACCTAACCTAATCCAACCTAACCTTTCGGCGCTATTATTTGACAACATTCCTGGCTTGTTGGCCTCTACGTCTCCGTAGGACTTTTATATACATCAATAGCGTAATATAACCTAACCTAACCCAACCTACGATCTCGGCATTAATATTAGACAACATTCCTGGCGAGTTGGCCTCTACGTCTCCGTGGGACCTTCATATACATCAATAACGTAATATAACCTAACCTAACCCAACCTAACCTTTCGGCGCTATTATTTGACCACATTCCTGGCTTGTTGGCCTCTACGTCTCCGTGGGACATTCATATCCATCAATAACGTAATATAACCTGACCTAACTCAACCTAACCTTTCGGAGCTATTATTTGACAACATTCCTGGCGAGTTGGCCTCTACGTCTCCGTGGGACTTTTATATACATCAATAGCGTAATATAACCTAACCTAACCCAACCTAAGATCTCGGCGCTAATATTTGACAACATTCCTGTCGAGCTGGCCTCTACGTCTCCGTGGGGCCTTCATATACATCAAAAACGTAATATAACCTAACCTAACCCAACCTAACATCTCGGCGGTAATATTTCACAACATTCCTGGCTTGTTGGCCTCTATGTTTCCGTGGGACCTTTATATACATCAATAACGTAATATAACCTAATCTAACCCAACCTAACATCTCGGCGGTAATATTTGACAACATTCCTGGCGAGTTGGCCTCTACGTCTCCGTAGGGCCTTATATACATCAATAACGTAATATAACCTAACCTAACACAATCCAACCTCTCGGCACTAATATTTGACAACATTCCTGGCGAGTTGGCCTTTACGTCTCCGTGGGACTTTTATATACATCAATAACATAATATAACCTAACCTAACCCAACCTAACCTTTCGGCGCTATTATTTGACAACATTACTGGCGAGTTGGCCTCTACGTATCCGTGGGACTTTTATATACATCAATAACGTAAAATAACCTAACCTAATCCAACCTAACCTTTCGGCGCTATTATTTGACAACATTCCTGGCTTGTTGGCCTCTACGTCTCCGTAGGACTTTTATATACATCAATAGCGTAATATAACCTAACCTAACCCAACCTACGATCTCGGCATTAATATTAGACAACATTCCTGGCGAGTTGGCCTCTACGTCTCCGTGGGACCTTCATATACATCAATAACGTAATATAACCTAACCTAACCCAACCTAACCTTTCGGCGCTATTATTTGACCACATTCCTGGCTTGTTGGCCTCTACGTCTCCGTGGGACATTCATATCCATCAATAACGTAATATAACCTGACCTAACTCAACCTAACCTTTCGGCGCTATTATTTGACAACATTCCTGGCGAGTTGGCCTCTACGTCTCCGTGGGGCCTTTATATACATCAATAACGTAATATAGCCTAACCTAACACAACCCAACGTCTCGGCACTAATATTTGACAACATTCCTGGCGAGTTGGCCTCTACGTCTCCGTAGGGCCTTATATACATCAATAACGTAATATAACCTAACCTAACACAACCCAACCTCTCGGCACTAATATTTGACAACATTCCTGGCGAGTTGGCCTCTACGTCTCCGTGGGACTTTTATATACATCGATAACGTAATATAACCTAACCTAACCCAACCTAACCTTTCGGCGCTATTATTTGACAACATTACTGGCGAGTTGGCCTCTACGTATCCGCGGGACTTTTATATACATCAATAACGTAATATAACCTAACCTAATCCAACCTAACCTTTCGGCGCTATTATTTGACAACATTCCTGGCTTGTTGGCCTCTACGTCTCCGTAGGACTTTTATATACATCAATAGCGTAATATAACCTAACCTAACCCAACCTAAGATCTCGGCATTAATATTAGACAACATTCCTGGCGAGTTAGCCTCTACGTCTCCGTGGGACCTTCATATACATCAATAACGTAATATAACCTAACCTAACCCAACCTAACCTTTCGGCGCTATTATTTGACCACATTCCTGGCTTGTTGGCCTCTACGTCTCCGTGGGACATTCATGTCCATCAATAACGTAATATAACCTGACCTAACTCAACCTAACATTTCGGAGCTATTATTTGACAACATTCCTGGCGAGTTGGCCTCTACGTCTCCGTGGGACTTTTATATACATCAATAGCGTAATATAACCTAACCTAACCCAACCTAAGATCTCGGCGCTAATATTTGACAACATTCCTGTCGAGTTGGCCTCTACGTCTCCGTGGGGCCTTCATATACATCAAAAACGTAATATAACCTAACCTAACCCAACCTAACATCTCGGCGGTAATATTTGACAACATTCCTGGCGAGTTGGCCTCTACGTCTCCGTGGGGCCTTTATATACATCAATAACGTAATATAACCTAACCTAACACAACCCAACGTCTCGGCACTAATATTTGACAACATTCCTGGCGAGTTGGCCTCTACGTCTCCGTGGGACTTTTATATACATCAATAACGTAATATAACCTAACCTAACCCAACCTAACCTGCCGGCGCTATTATTTGGCAACATTCCTGGCGTGTTCGCCTCTACGTCTACGTGGGACCTTCATATACATCAATAACGTAATATAACCTAACCTAACCCAACCTAACCTGTCGGCGCTATTATTTGACAACATTCCTGGCGAGTTGGCCTCTACGTCTCCGTGGGACTTTTATATACATCAATAACGTAATATAACCTAACCTAACCCAACCTAACCTTTCGGCGCTATTATTTGACAACATTACTGGCGAGTTGGCCTCTACGTATCCGTGGGACTTTTATATACATCAATAACGTAATATAACCTAACCTAATCCAACCTAACCTTTCGGCGCTATTATTTGACAACATTCCTGGCTTGTTGGCCTCTACGTCTCCGTAGGACTTTTATATACATCAATAGCGTAATATAACCTAACCTAACCCAACCTAAGATCTCGGCATTAATATTAGACAACATTCCTGGCGAGTTGGCCTCTACGTCTCCGTGGGACCTTCATATACATCAATAACGTAATATAACCTAACCTAACCCAACCTAACATCTCGGCGGTAATATTTGACCACATTCCTGGCTTGTTGGCCTCTACGTCTCCGTGGGACATTCATATCCATCAATAACGTAATATAACCTGACCTAACTCAACCTAATCTTTCGGCGCTATTATTTGACAACATTCCTGGCGAGTTGGCCTCTACGTCTCCGTGGGACTTTTATATACATCAATAACGTAATATAACCTAACCTAACCCAACCTAACCTGTCGGCGCTATTATTTGACAACATTCCTGGCGAGTTGGCCTCTACGTCTCCGTGGGACCTTCATATACATCAATAACGTAATATAACCTAACCCAACCCAACCCAAACTCTCGGTGCTATTATTTGACAACATTACTGGCGAGTTGGCCTCTACGTATCCGCGGGACTTTTATATACATCAATAACGTAATATAACCTAACCTAATCCAACCTAACCTTTCGGCGCTATTATTTGGCAACATTCCTGGCGTGTTCGCCTCTACGTCTACGTGGGACCTTCATATACATCAATAACGTAATATAACCTAACCTAACCCAACCTAACCTGTCGGCGCTATTATTTGACAACATTCCTGGCGAGTTGGCCTCTACGTCTCCGTGGGACTTTTATATACATCAATAACGTAATATAACCTAACCTAACCCAACCTAACCTTTCGGCGCTATTATTTGACAACATTACTGGCGAGTTGGCCTCTACGTATCCGTGGGACTTTTATATACATCAATAACGTAATATAACCTAACCTAATCCAACCTAACCTTTCGGCGCTATTATTTGACAACATTCCTGGCTTGTTGGCCTCTACGTCTCCGTAGGACTTTTATATACATCAATAGCGTAATATAACCTAACCTAACCCAACCTAAGATCTCGGCATTAATATTAGACAACATTCCTGGCGAGTTGGCCTCTACGTCTCCGTGGGACCTTCATATACATCAATAACGTAATATAACCTAACCTAACCCAACCTAACATCTCGGCGGTAATATTTGACCACATTCCTGGCTTGTTGGCCTCTACGTCTCCGTGGGACATTCATATCCATCAATAACGTAATATAACCTGACCTAACTCAACCTAATCTTTCGGCGCTATTATTTGACAACATTCCTGGCGAGTTGGCCTCTACGTCTCCGTGGGACTTTTATATACATCAATAACGTAATATAACCTAACCTAACCCAACCTAACCTGTCGGCGCTATTATTTGACAACATTCCTGGCGAGTTGGCCTCTACGTCTCCGTGGGACCTTCATATACATCAATAACGTAATATAACCTAACCCAACCCAACCCAAACTCTCGGCGCTATTATTTGACAACATTACTGGCGAGTTGGCCTCTACGTATCCGCGGGACTTTTATATACATCAATAACGTAATATAACCTAACCTAATCCAACCTAACCTTTCGGCGCTATTATTTGACAACATTCCTGGCTTGTTGGCCTCTACGTCTCCGTAGGACTTTTATATACATCAATAGCGTAATATAACCTAACCTAACCCAACCTAAGATCTCGGCATTAATATTAGACAACATTCCTGGCGAGTTGGCCTCTACGTCTCCGTGGGACCTTCATATACATCAATAACGTAATATAACCTAACCTAACCCAACCTAACCTTTCGGCGCTATTATTTGACCACATTCCTGGCTTGTTGGCCTCTACGTCTCCGTGGGACATTCATATCCATCAATAACGTAATATAACCTGACCTAACTCAACCTAACCTTTCGGCGCTATTATTTGACAACATTCCTGGCGAGTTGGCCTCTACGTCTCCGTGGGACTTTTATATACATCAATAACGTAATATAACCTAACCTAACCCAACCTAACATTTCGGCGCTATTATTTGACAACATTACTGGCGAGTTGGCCTCTACGTATCCGTGGGACTTTTATATACATCAATAACGTAAAATAACCTAACCTAATCCAACCTAACCGTTCGGCGCTATTATTTGACAACATTCCTGGCTTGTTGGCCTCTACGTCTCCGTAGGACTTTTATATACATCAATAGCGTAATATAACCTAACCTAACCCAACCTACGATCTCGGCATTAATATTAGACAACATTCCTGGCGAGTTGGCCTCTACGTCTCCGTGGGACCTTCATATTCATCAATAACGTAATATAACCTAACCTAACCCAACCTAACCTTTCGGCGCTATTATTTGACCACATTCCTGGCTTGTTGGCCTCTACGTCTCCGTGGGACATTCATATCCATCAATAACGTAATATAACCTGACCTAACTCAACCTAACCTTTCGGCGCTATTATTTGACAACATTCCTGGCGAGTTGGCCTCTACGTCTCCGTGGGGCCTTTATATACATCAATAACGTAATATAGCCTAACCTAACACAACCCAACGTCTCGGCACTAATATTTGACAACATTCCTGGCGAGTTGGCCTCTACGTCTCCGTAGGGCCTTATATACATCAATAACGTAATATAACCTAACCTAACACAACCCAACCTCTCGGCACTAATATTTGACAACATTCCTGGCGAGTTGGCCTCTACGTCTCCGTGGGACTTTTATATACATCGATAACGTAATATAACCTAACCTAACCCAACCTAACCTTTCGGCGCTATTATTTGACAACATTACTGGCGAGTTGGCCTCTACGTATCCGCGGGACTTTTATATACATCAATAACGTAATATAACCTAACCTAATCCAACCTAACCTTTCGGCGCTATTATTTGACAACATTCCTGGCTTGTTGGCCTCTACGTCTCCGTAGGACTTTTATATACATCAATAGCGTAATATAACCTAACCTAACCCAACCTAAGATCTCGGCACTAATATTTGACAACATTCCTGGCGAGTTGGCCTCTACGTCTCCGTGGGACTTTTATATACATCGATAACGTAATATAACCTAACCTAACCCAACCTAACCTTTCGGCGCTATTATTAGACAACATTACTGGCGAGTTGGCCTCTACGTATCCGTGGGACTTTTATATACATCAATAACGTAAAATAACCTAACCTAATCCAACCTAACCTTTCGGCGCTATTATTTGACAACATTCCTGGCTTGTTGGCCTCTACGTCTCCGTAGGACTTTTATATACATCAATAGCGTAATATAACCTAACCTAACCCAACCTACGATCTCGGCATTAATATTAGACAACATTCCTGGCGAGTTGGCCTCTACGTCTCCGTGGGACCTTCATATACATCAATAACGTAATATAACCTAACCTAATCCAACCTAACCTTTCGGCGCTATTATTTGACCACATTCCTGGCTTGTTGGCCTCTACGTCTCCGTGGGACATTCATATCCATCAATAACGTCATATAACCTGACCTAACTCAACCTAACCTTTGGGCGCTATTATTTGACAACATTCCTGGCGAGTTGGCCTCTACGTCTCCGTGGGGCCTTTATATACATCAATAACGTAATATAGCCTAACCTAACACAACCCAACGTCTCGGCACTAATATTTGACAACATTCCTGGCGAGTTGGCCTCTACGTCTCCGTAGGGCCTTATATACATCAATAACGTAATATAACCTAACCTAACACAACCCAACCTCTCGGCACTAATATTTGACAACATTCCTGGCGAGTTGGCCTCTACGTCTCCGTGGGACTTTTATATACATCGATAACGTAATATAACCTAACCTAACCCAACCTAACCTTTCGGCGCTATTATTTGACAACATTACTGGCGAGTTGGCCTCTACGTATCCGCGGGACTTTTATATACATCAATAACGTAATATAACCTAACCTAATCCAACCTAACCTTTCGGCGCTATTATTTGACAACATTCCTGGCTTGTTGGCCTCTACGTCTCCGTAGGACTTTTATATACATCAATAGCGTAATATAACCTAACCTAATCCAACCTAAGATCTCGGCATTAATATTAGACAACATTCCTGGCGAGTTGGCCTCTACGTCTCCGTGGGACCTTCATATACATCAATAACGTAATATAACCTAACCTAACCCAACCTAACCTTTCGGCGCTATTATTTGACCACATTCCTGGCTTGTTGGCCTCTACGTCTCCGTGGGACATTCATGTCCATCAATAACGTAATATAACCTGACCTAACTCAACCTAACCTTTCGGAGCTATTATTTGACAACATTCCTGGCGAGTTGGCCTCTACGTCTCCGTGGGACTTTTATATACATCAATAGCGTAATATAACCTAACCTAACCCAACCTAAGATCTCGGCATTAATATTAGACAACATTCCTGTCGAGTTGGCCTCTACGTCTCCGTGGGGCCTTCATATACATCAATAACGTAATATAACCTAACCTAACACAACCCAACGTCTCGGCACTAATATTTGACAACATTCCTGGCGAGTTGGCCTCTACGTCTCCGTGGGACTTTTATATACATCAATAACGTAATATAACCTAACCTAACCCAACCTAACCTGCCGGCGCTATTATTTGGCAACATTCCTGGCGTGTTCGCCTCTACGTCTACGTGGGACCTTCATATACATCAATAACGTAATATAACCTAACCTAACCCAACCTAACCTGTCGGCGCTATTATTTGACAACATTCCTGGCGAGTTGGCCTCTACGTCTCCGTGGGACTTTTATATACATCAATAACGTAATATAACCTAACCTAACCCAACCTAACCTTTCGGCGCTATTATTTGACAACATTACTGGCGAGTTGGCCTCTACGTATCCGTGGGACTTTTATATACATCAATAACGTAATATAACCTAACCTAATCCAACCTAACCTTTCGGCGCTATTATTTGACAACATTCCTGGCTTGTTGGCCTCTACGTCTCCGTAGGACTTTTATATACATCAATAGCGTAATATAACCTAACCTAACCCAACCTAAGATCTCGGCATTAATATTAGACAACATTCCTGGCGAGTTGGCCTCTACGTCTCCGTGGGACCTTCATATACATCAATAACGTAATATAACCTAACCTAACCCAACCTAACATCTCGGCGGTAATATTTGACCACATTCCTGGCTTGTTGGCCTCTACGTCTCCGTGGGACATTCATATCCATCAATAACGTAATATAACCTGACCTAACTCAACCTAATCTTTCGGCGCTATTATTTGACAACATTCCTGGCGAGTTGGCCTCTACGTCTCCGTGGGACTTTTATATACATCAATAACGTAATATAACCTAACCTAACCCAACCTAACCTGTCGGCGCTATTATTTGACAACATTCCTGGCGAGTTGGCCTCTACGTCTCCGTGGGACCTTCATATACATCAATAACGTAATATAACCTAACCCAACCCAACCCAAACTCTCGGCGCTATTATTTGACAACATTACTGGCGAGTTGGCCTCTACGTATCCGCGGGACTTTTATATACATCAATAACGTAATATAACCTACCCTAATCCAACCTAACCTTTCGGCGCTATTATTTGACAACATTCCTGGCTTGTTGGCCTCTACGTCTCCGTAGGACTTTTATATACATCAATAGCGTAATATAACCTAACCTAACCCAACCTAAGATCTCGGCATTAATATTAGACAACATTCCTGGCGAGTTGGCCTCTACGTCTCCGTGGGACCTTCATATACATCAATAACGTAATATAACCTAACCTAACCCAACCTAACCTTTCGGCGCTATTATTTGACCACATTCCTGGCTTGTTGGCCTCTACGTCTCCGTGGGACATTCATATCCATCAATAACGTAATATAACCTGACCTAACTCAACCTAACCTTTCGGCGCTATTATTTGACAACATTCCTGGCGAGTTGGCCTCTACGTCTCCGTGGGACTTTTATATACATCAATAACGTAATATAACCTAACCTAACCCAACCTAACATTTCGGCGCTATTATTTGACAACATTACTGGCGAGTTGGCCTCTACGTATCCGTGGGACTTTTATATACATCAATAACGTAAAATAACCTAATCTAACCCAACCTAACATCTCGGCGGTAATATTTGACAACATTCCTGGCGAGTTGGCCTCTACGTCTCCGTGGGGCCTTTATATACATCAATAACGTAATATAGCCTAACCTAACACAACCCAACGTCTCGGCACTAATATTTGACAACATTCCTGGCGAGTTGGCCTCTACGTCTCCGTAGGGCCTTATATACATCAATAACGTAATATAACCTAACCTAACACAACCCAACCTCTCGGCACTAATATTTGACAGCATTCCTGGCGAGTTGGCCTCTACGTCTCCGTGGGACTTTTATATACATCGATAACGTAATATAACCTAACCTAACCCAACCTAACCTTTCGGCGCTATTATTTGACAACATTACTGGCGAGTTGGCCTCTACGTATCCGCGGGACTTTTATATACATCAATAACGTAATATAACCTAACCTAATCCAACCTAACCTTTCGGCGCTATTATTTGACAACATTCCTGGCTTGTTGGCCTCTACGTCTCCGTAGGACTTTTATATACATCAATAGCGTAATATAACCTAACCTAACCCAACCTAAGATCTCGGCATTAATATTAGACAACATTCCTGGCGAGTTGGCCTCTACGTCTCCGTGGGACCTTCATATACATCAATAACGTAATATAACCTAACCTAACCCAACCTAACCTTTCGGCGCTATTATTTGACCACATTCCTGGCTTGTTGGCCTCTACGTCTCCGTGGGACATTCATGTCCATCAATAACGTAATATAACCTGACCTAACTCAACCTAACCTTTCGGAGCTATTATTTGACAACATTCCTGGCGAGTTGGCCTCTACGTCTCCGTGGGACTTTTATATACATCAATAGCGTAATATAACCTAACCTAACCCAACCTAAGATCTCGGCGCTAATATTTGACAACATTCCTGTCGAGTTGGCCTCTACGTCTCCGTGGGGCCTTCATATACATCAAAAACGTAATATAACCTAACCTAACCCAACCTAACATCTCGGCGGTAATATTTCACAACATTCCTGGCTTGTTGGCCTCTATGTTTCCGTGGGACCTTTATATACATCAATAACGTAATATAACCTAATCTAACCCAACCTAACATCTCGGCGGTAATATTTGACAACATTCCTGGCGAGTTGGCCTCTACGTCTCCGTAGGGCCTTATATACATCAATAACGTAATATAACCTAACCTAACACAACCCAACCTCTCGGCACTAATATTTGACAACATTCCTGGCGAGTTGGCCTTTACGTCTCCGTGTGACTTTTATATACATCAATAACATAATATAACCTAACCTAACCCAACCTAACCTTTCGGCGCTATTATTTGACAACATTACTGGCGAGTTGGCCTCTACGTATCCGTGGGACTTTTATATACATCAATAACGTAAAATAACCTAACCTAATCCAACCTAACCTTTCGGCGCTATTATTTGACAACATTCCTGGCTTGTTGGCCTCTACGTCTCCGTAGGACTTTTATATACATCAATAGCGTAATATAACCTAACCTAACCCAACCTACGATCTCGGCATTAATATTAGACAACATTCCTGGCGAGTTGGCCTCTACGTCTCCGTGGGACCTTCATATACATCAATAACGTAATATAACCTAACCTAACCCAACCTAACCTTTCGGCGCTATTATTTGACCACATTCCTGGCTTGTTGGCCTCTACGTCTCCGTGGGACATTCATATCCATCAATAACGTAATATAACCTGACCTAACTCAACCTAACCTTTCGGCGCTATTATTTGACAACATTCCTGGCGAGTTGGCCTCTACGTCTCCGTGGGGCCTTTATATACATCAATAACGTAATATAGCCTAACCTAACACAACCCAACGTCTCGGCACTAATATTTGACAACATTCCTGGCGAGTTGGCCTCTACGTCTCCGTAGGGCCTTATATACATCAATAACGTAATATAACCTAACCTAACACAACCCAACCTCTCGGCACTAATATTTGACAACATTCCTGGCGAGTTGGCCTCTACGTCTCCGTGGGACTTTTATATACATCGATAACGTAATATAACCTAACCTAACCCAACCTAACCTTTCGGCGCTATTATTTGACAACATTACTGGCGAGTTGGCCTCTACGTATCCGCGGGACTTTTATATACATCAATAACGTAATATAACCTAACCTAATCCAACCTAACCTTTCGGCGCTATTATTTGACAACATTCCTGGCTTGTTGGCCTCTACGTCTCCGTAGGACTTTTATATACATCAATAGCGTAATATAACCTAACCTAACCCAACCTAAGATCTCGGCATTAATATTAGACAACATTCCTGGCGAGTTGGCCTCTACGTCTCCGTGGGACCTTCATATACATCAATAACGTAATATAACCTAACCTAACCCAACCTAACCTTTCGGCGCTATTATTTGACCACATTCCTGGCTTGTTGGCCTCTACGTCTCCGTGGGACATTCATGTCCATCAATAACGTAATATAACCTGACCTAACTCAACCTAACATTTCGGAGCTATTATTTGACAACATTCCTGGCGAGTTGGCCTCTACGTCTCCGTGGGACTTTTATATACATCAATAGCGTAATATAACCTAACCTAACCCAACCTAAGATCTCGGCGCTAAGATTTGACAACATTCCTGTCGAGTTGGCCTCTACGTCTCCGTGGGGCCTTCATATACATCAAAAACGTAATATAACCTAACCTAACCCAACCTAACATCTCGGCGGTAATATTTGACAACATTCCTGGCGAGTTGGCCTCTACGTCTCCGTGGGGCCTTTATATACATCAATAACGTAATATAACCTAACCTAACACAACCCAACGTCTCGGCACTAATATTTGACAACATTCCTGGCGAGTTGGCCTCTACGTCTCCGTGGGACTTTTATATACATCAATAACGTAATATAACCTAACCTAACCCAACCTAACCTGCCGGCGCTATTATTTGGCAACATTCCTGGCGTGTTCGCCTCTACGTCTACGTGGGACCTTCATATACATCAATAACGTAATATAACCTAACCTAACCCAACCTAACCTGTCGGCGCTATTATTTGATAACATTCCTGGCGAGTTGGCCTCTACGTCTCCGTGGGACTTTTATATACATCAATAACGTAATATAACCTAACCTAACCCAACCTAACCTTTCGGCGCTATTATTTGACAACATTACTGGCGAGTTGGCCTCTACGTATCCGTGGGACTTTTATATACATCAATAACGTAATATAACCTAACCTAATCCAACCTAACCTTTCGGCGCTATTATTTGACAACATTCCTGGCTTGTTGGCCTCTACGTCTCCGTAGGACTTTTATATACATCAATAGCGTAATATAACCTAACCTAACCCAACCTAAGATCTCGGCATTAATATTAGACAACATTCCTGGCGAGTTGGCCTCTACGTCTCCGTGGGACCTTCATATACATCAATAACGTAATATAACCTAACCTAACCCAACCTAACATCTCGGCGGTAATATTTGACCACATTCCTGGCTTGTTGGCCTCTACGTCTCCGTGGGACATTCATATCCATCAATAACGTAATATAACCTGACCTAACTCAACCTAATCTTTCGGCGCTATTATTTGACAACATTCCTGGCGAGTTGGCCTCTACGTCTCCGTGGGACTTTTATATACATCAATAACGTAATATAACCTAACCTAACCCAACCTAACCTGTCGGCGCTATTATTTGACAACATTCCTGGCGAGTTGGCCTCTACGTCTCCGTGGGACCTTCATATACATCAATAACGTAATATAACCTAACCCAACCCAACCCAAACTCTCGGCGCTATTATTTGACAACATTACTGGCGAGTTGGCCTCTACGTATCCGCGGGACTTTTATATACATCAATAACGTAATATAACCTAAACTAATCCAACCTAACCTTTCGGCGCTATTATTTGACAACATTCCTGGCTTGTTGGCCTCTACGTCTCCGTAGGACTTTTATATACATCAATAGCGTAATATAACCTAACCTAACCCAACCTAAGATCTCGGCATTAATATTAGACAACATTCCTGGCGAGTTGGCCTCTACGTCTCCGTGGGACCTTCATATACATCAATAACGTAATATAACCTAACCTAACCCAACCTAACCTTTCGGCGCTATTATTTGACCACATTCCTGGCTTGTTGGCCTCTACGTCTCCGTGGGACATTCATATCCATCAATAACGTAATATAACCTGACCTAACTCAACCTAACCTTTCGGCGCTATTATTTGACAACATTCCTGGCGAGTTGGCCTCTATGTCTCCGTGGGACTTTTATATACATCAATAACGTAATATAACCTAACCTAACCCAACCTAACATTTCGGCGCTATTATTTGACAACATTACTGGCGAGTTGGCCTCTACGTATCCGTGGGACTTTTATATACATCGATAACGTAATATAACCTAACCTAACCCAACCTAACCTTTCGGCGCTATTATTTGACAACATTACTGGCGAGTTGGCCTCTACGTATCCGCGGGACTTTTATATACATCAATAACGTAATATAACCTAACCTAATCCAACCTAACCTTTCGGCGCTATTATTTGACAACATTCCTGGCTTGTTGGCCTCTACGTCTCCGTAGGACTTTTATATACATCAATAGCGTAATATAACCTAACCTAACCCAACCTAAGATCTCGGCATTAATATTAGACAACATTCCTGGCGAGTTGGCCTCTACGTCTCCGTGGGACCTTCATATACATCAATAACGTAATATAACCTAACCTAACCCAACCTAACCTTTCGGCGCTATTATTTGACCACATTCCTGGCTTGTTGGCCTCTACGTCTCCGTGGGACATTCATGTCCATCAATAACGTAATATAACCTGACCTAACTCAACCTAACCTTTCGGAGCTATTATTTGACAACATTCCTGGCGAGTTGGCCTCTACGTCTCCGTGGGACTTTTATATACATCAATAGCGTAATATAACCTAACCTAACCCAACCTAAGATCTCGGCGCTAATATTTGACAACATTCCTGTCGAGTTGGCCTCTACGTCTCCGTGGGGCCTTCATATACATCAAAAACGTAATATAACCTAACCTAACCCAACCTAACATCTCGGCGGTAATATTTGACAACATTCCTGGCGAGTTGGCCTCTACGTCTCCGTGGGGCCTTTATATACATCAATAACGTAATATAACCTAACCTAACACAACCCAACGTCTCGGCACTAATATTTGACAACATTCCTGGCGAGTTGGCCTCTACGTCTCCGTGGGACTTTTATATACATCAATAACGTAATATAACCTAACCTAACCCAACCTAACCTGCCGGCGCTATTATGTGGCAACATTCCTGGCGTGTTCGCCTCTACGTCTACGTGGGACCTTCATATACATCAATAACGTAATATAACCTAACCTAACCCAACCTAACCTGTCGGCGCTATTATTTGACAACATTCCTGGCGAGTTGGCCTCTACGTCTCCGTGGGACTTTTATATACATCAATAACGTAATATAACCTAACCTAACCCAACCTAACCTTTCGGCGCTATTATTTGACAACATTACTGGCGAGTTGGCCTCTACGTATCCGTGGGACTTTTATATACATCAATAACGTAATATAACCTAACCTAATCCAACCTAACCTTTCGGCGCTATTATTTGACAACATTCCTGGCTTGTTGGCCTCTACGTCTCCGTAGGACTTTTATATACATCAATAGCGTAATATAACCTAACCTAACCCAACCTAAGATCTCGGCATTAATATTAGACAACATTCCTGGCGAGTTGGCCTCTACGTCTCCGTGGGACCTTCATATACATCAATAACGTAATATAACCTAACCTAACCCAACCTAACATCTCGGCGGTAATATTTGACCACATTCCTGGCTTGTTGGCCTCTACGTCTCCGTGGGACATTCATATCCATCAATAACGTAATATAACCTGACCTAACTCAACCTAACCTTTCGGCGCTATTATTTGACAACATTCCTGGCGAGTTGGCCTCTATGTCTCCGTGGGACTTTTATGTACATCAATAACGTAATATAACCTAACCTAACCCAACCTAACATTTCGGCGCTATTATTTGACAACATTACTGGCGAGTTGGCCTCTACGTATCCGTGGGACTTTTATATACATCGATAACGTAATATAACCTAACCAAACCCAACCTAATCTTTCGGCGCTATTATTTGACAACATTACTGGCGAGTTGGCCTCTACGTATCCGCGGGACTTTTATATACATCAATAACGTAATATAACCTAACCTAATCCAACCTAACCTTTCGGCGCTATTATTTGACAACATTCCTGGCTTGTTGGCCTCTACGTCTCCGTAGGACTTTTATATACATCAATAGCGTAATATAACCTAACCTAACCCAACCTAAGATCTCGGCATTAATATTAGACAACATTCCTGGCGAGTTGGCCTCTACGTCTCCGTGGGACCTTCATATACATCAATAACGTAATATAACCTAACCTAACCCAACCTAACCTTTCGGCGCTATTATTTGACCACATTCCTGGCTTGTTGGCCTCTACGTCTCCGTGTGACTTTTATATACATCAATAACATAATATAACCTAACCTAACCCAACCTAACCTTTCGGCGCTATTATTTGACAACATTACTGGCGAGTTGGCCTCTACGTATCCGTGGGACTTTTATATACATCAATAACGTAAAATAACCTAACCTAATCCAACCTAACCTTTCGGCGCTATTATTTGACAACATTCCTGGCTTGTTGGCCTCTACGTCTCCGTAGGACTTTTATATACATCAATAGCGTAATATAACCTAACCTAACCCAACCTACGATCTCGGCATTAATATTAGACAACATTCCTGGCGAGTTGGCCTCTACGTCTCCGTGGGACCTTCATATACATCAATAACGTAATATAACCTAACCTAACCCAACCTAACCTTTCGGCGCTATTATTTGACCACATTCCTGGCTTGTTGGCCTCTACGTCTCCGTGGGACATTCATATCCATCAATAACGTAATATAACCTGACCTAACTCAACCTAACCTTTCGGCGCTATTATTTGACAACATTCCTGGCGAGTTGGCCTCTACGTCTCCGTGGGGCCTTTATATACATCAATAACGTAATATAGCCTAACCTAACACAACCCAACGTCTCGGCACTAATATTTGACAACATTCCTGGCGAGTTGGCCTCTACGTCTCCGTAGGGCCTTATATACATCAATAACGTAATATAACCTAACCTAACACAACCCAACCTCTCGGCACTAATATTTGACAACATTCCTGGCGAGTTGGCCTCTACGTCTCCGTGGGACTTTTATATACATCGATAACGTAATATAACCTAACCTAACCCAACCTAACCTTTCGGCGCTATTATTTGACAACATTACTGGCGAGTTGGCCTCTACGTATCCGCGGGACTTTTATATACATCAATAACGTAATATAACCTAACCTAATCCAACCTAACCTTTCGGCGCTATTATTTGACAACATTCCTGGCTTGTTGGCATCTACGTCTCCGTAGGACTTTTATATACATCAATAGCGTAATATAACCTAACCTAACCCAACCTAAGATCTCGGCATTAATATTAGACAACATTCCTGGCGAGTTGGCCTCTACGTCTCCGTGGGACCTTCATATACATCAATAACGTAATATAACCTAACCTAACCCAACCTAACCTTTCGGCGCTATTATTTGACCACATTCCTGGCTTGTTGGCCTCTACGTCTCCGTGGGACATTCATGTCCATCAATAACGTAATATAACCTGACCTAACTCAACCTAACATTTCGGAGCTATTATTTGACAACATTCCTGGCGAGTTGGCCTCTACGTCTCCGTGGGACTTTTATATACATCAATAGCGTAATATAACCTAACCTAACCCAACCTAAGATCTCGGCGCTAAGATTTGACAACATTCCTGTCGAGTTGGCCTCTACGTCTCCGTGGGGCCTTCATATACATCAAAAACGTAATATAACCTAACCTAACCCAACCTAACATCTCGGCGGTAATATTTGACAACATTCCTGGCGAGTTGGCCTCTACGTCTCCGTGGGGCCTTTATATACATCAATAACGTAATATAACCTAACCTAACACAACCCAACGTCTCGGCACTAATATTTGACAACATTCCTGGCTTGTTGGCATCTACGTCTCCGTAGGACTTTTATATACATCAATAGCGTAATATAACCTAACCTAACCCAACCTAAGATCTCGGCATTAATATTAGACAACATTCCTGGCGAGTTGGCCTCTACGTCTCCGTGGGACCTTCATATACATCAATAACGTAATATAACCTAACCTAACCCAACCTAACCTTTCGGCGCTATTATTTGACCACATTCCTGGCTTGTTGGCCTCTACGTCTCCGTGGGACATTCATGTCCATCAATAACGTAATATAACCTGACCTAACTCAACCTAACATTTCGGAGCTATTATTTGACAACATTCCTGGCGAGTTGGCCTCTACGTCTCCGTGGGACTTTTATATACATCAATAGCGTAATATAACCTAACCTAACCCAACCTAAGATCTCGGCGCTAAGATTTGACAACATTCCTGTCGAGTTGGCCTCTACGTCTCCGTGGGGCCTTCATATACATCAAAAACGTAATATAACCTAACCTAACCCAACCTAACATCTCGGCGGTAATATTTGACAACATTCCTGGCGAGTTGGCCTCTACGTCTCCGTGGGGCCTTTATATACATCAATAACGTAATATAACCTAACCTAACACAACCCAACGTCTCGGCACTAATATTTGACAACATTCCTGGCGAGTTGGCCTCTACGTCTCCGTGGGACTTTTATATACATCAATAACGTAATATAACCTAACCTAACCCAACCTAACCTGCCGGCGCTATTATTTGGCAACATTCCTGGCGTGTTCGCCTCTACGTCTACGTGGGACCTTCATATACATCAATAACGTAATATAACCTAACCTAACCCAACCTAACCTGTCGGCGCTATTATTTGATAACATTCCTGGCGAGTTGGCCTCTACGTCTCCGTGGGACTTTTATATACATCAATAACGTAATATAACCTAACCTAACCCAACCTAACCTTTCGGCGCTATTATTTGACAACATTACTGGCGAGTTGGCCTCTACGTATCCGTGGGACTTTTATATACATCAATAACGTAATATAACCTAACCTAATCCAACCTAACCTTTCGGCGCTATTATTTGACAACATTCCTGGCTTGTTGGCCTCTACGTCTCCGTAGGACTTTTATATACATCAATAGCGTAATATAACCTAACCTAACCCAACCTAAGATCTCGGCATTAATATTAGACAACATTCCTGGCGAGTTGGCCTCTACGTCTCCGTGGGACCTTCATATACATCAATAACGTAATATAACCTAACCTAACCCAACCTAACATCTCGGCGGTAATATTTGACCACATTCCTGGCTTGTTGGCCTCTACGTCTCCGTGGGACATTCATATCCATCAATAACGTAATATAACCTGACCTAACTCAACCTAATCTTTCGGCGCTATTATTTGACAACATTCCTGGCGAGTTGGCCTCTACGTCTCCGTGGGACTTTTATATACATCAATAACGTAATATAACCTAACCTAACCCAACCTAACCTGTCGGCGCTATTATTTGACAACATTCCTGGCGAGTTGGCCTCTACGTCTCCGTGGGACCTTCATATACATCAATAACGTAATATAACCTAACCCAACCCAACCCAAACTCTCGGCGCTATTATTTGACAACATTACTGGCGAGTTGGCCTCTACGTATCCGCGGGACTTTTATATACATCAATAACGTAATATAACCTAAACTAATCCAACCTAACCTTTCGGCGCTATTATTTGACAACATTCCTGGCTTGTTGGCCTCTACGTCTCCGTAGGACTTTTATATACATCAATAGCGTAATATAACCTAACCTAACCCAACCTAAGATCTCGGCATTAATATTAGACAACATTCCTGGCGAGTTGGCCTCTACGTCTCCGTGGGACCTTCATATACATCAATAACGTAATATAACCTAACCTAACCCAACCTAACCTTTCGGCGCTATTATTTGACCACATTCCTGGCTTGTTGGCCTCTACGTCTCCGTGGGACATTCATATCCATCAATAACGTAATATAACCTGACCTAACTCAACCTAACCTTTCGGCGCTATTATTTGACAACATTCCTGGCGAGTTGGCCTCTATGTCTCCGTGGGACTTTTATATACATCAATAACGTAATATAACCTAACCTAACCCAACCTAACATTTCGGCGCTATTATTTGACAACATTACTGGCGAGTTGGCCTCTACGTATCCGTGGGACTTTTATATACATCGATAACGTAATATAACCTAACCTAACCCAACCTAACCTTTCGGCGCTATTATTTGACAACATTACTGGCGAGTTGGCCTCTACGTATCCGCGGGACTTTTATATACATCAATAACGTAATATAACCTAACCTAATCCAACCTAACCTTTCGGCGCTATTATTTGACAACATTCCTGGCTTGTTGGCCTCTACGTCTCCGTAGGACTTTTATATACATCAATAGCGTAATATAACCTAACCTAACCCAACCTAAGATCTCGGCATTAATATTAGACAACATTCCTGGCGAGTTGGCCTCTACGTCTCCGTGGGACCTTCATATACATCAATAACGTAATATAACCTAACCTAACCCAACCTAACCTTTCGGCGCTATTATTTGACCACATTCCTGGCTTGTTGGCCTCTACGTCTCCGTGGGACATTCATGTCCATCAATAACGTAATATAACCTGACCTAACTCAACCTAACCTTTCGGAGCTATTATTTGACAACATTCCTGGCGAGTTGGCCTCTACGTCTCCGCGGGACTTTTATATACATCAATAGCGTAATATAACCTAACCTAACCCAACCTAAGATCTCGGCGCTAATATTTGACAACATTCCTGTCGAGTTGGCCTCTACGTCTCCGTGGGGCCTTCATATACATCAAAAACGTAATATAACCTAACCTAACCCAACCTAACATCTCGGCGGTAATATTTGACAACATTCCTGGCGAGTTGGCCTCTACGTCTCCGTGGGGCCTTTATATACATCAATAACGTAATATAACCTAACCTAACACAACCCAACGTCTCGGCACTAATATTTGACAACATTCCTGGCGAGTTGGCCTCTACGTCTCCGTGGGACTTTTATATACATCAATAACGTAATATAACCTAACCTAACCCAACCTAACCTGCCGGCGCTATTATTTGGCAACATTCCTGGCGTGTTCGCCTCTACGTCTACGTGGGACCTTCATATACATCAATAACGTAATATAACCTAACCTAACCCAACCTAACCTGTCGGCGCTATTATTTGACAACATTCCTGGCGAGTTGGCCTCTACGTCTCCGTGGGACTTTTATATACATCAATAACGTAATATAACCTAACCTAACCCAACCTAACCTTTCGGCGCTATTATTTGACAACATTACTGGCGAGTTGGCCTCTACGTATCCGTGGGACTTTTATATACATCAATAACGTAATATAACCTAACCTAATCCAACCTAACCTTTCGGCGCTATTATTTGACAACATTCCTGGCTTGTTGGCCTCTACGTCTCCGTAGGACTTTTATATACATCAATAGCGTAATATAACCTAACCTAACCCAACCTATGATCTCGGCATTAATATTAGACAACATTCCTGGCGAGTTGGCCTCTACGTCTCCGTGGGACCTTCATATACATCAATAACGTAATATAACCTAACCTAACCCAACCTAACATCTCGGCGGTAATATTTGACCACATTCCTGGCTTGTTGGCCTCTACGTCTCCGTGGGACATTCATATCCATCAATAACGTAATATAACCTGACCTAACTCAACCTAATCTTTCGGCGCTATTATTTGACAACATTCCTGGCGAGTTGGCCTCTACGTCTCCGTGGGACTTTTATATACATCAATAACGTAATATAACCTAACCTAACCCAACCTAACCTGTCGGCGCTATTATTTGACAACATTCCTGGCGAGTTGGCCTCTACGTCTCCGTGGGACCTTCATATACATCAATAACGTAATATAACCTAACCCAACCCAACCCAAACTCTCGGCGCTATTATTTGACAACATTACTGGCGAGTTGGCCTCTACGTATCTGCGGGACTTTTATATACATCAATAACGTAATATAACCTAAACTAATCCAACCTAACCTTTCGGCGCTATTATTTGACAACATTCCTGGCTTGTTGGCCTCTACGTCTCCGTAGGACTTTTATATACATCAATAGCGTAATATAACCTAACCTAACCCAACCTAAGATCTCGGCATTAATATTAGACAACATTCCTGGCGAGTTGGCCTCTACGTCTCCGTGGGACCTTCATATACATCAATAACGTAATATAACCTAACCTAACCCAACCTAACCTTTCGGCGCTATTATTTGACCACATTCCTGGCTTGTTGGCCTCTACGTCTCCGTGGGACATTCATATCCATCAATAACGTAATATAACCTGACCTAACTCAACCTAACCTTTCGGCGCTATTATTTGACAACATTCCTGGCGAGTTGGCCTCTATGTCTCCGTGGGACTTTTATATACATCAATAACGTAATATAACCTAACCTAACCCAACCTAACATTTCGGCGCTATTATTTGACAACATTACTGGCGAGTTGGCCTCTACGTATCCGTGGGACTTTTATATACATCGATAACGTAATATAACCTAACCAAACCCAACCTAACCTTTCGGCGCTATTATTTGACAACATTACTGGCGAGTTGGCCTCTACGTATCCGCGGGACTTTTATATACATCAATAACGTAATATAACCTAACCTAATCCAACCTAACCTTTCGGCGCTATTATTTGACAACATTCCTGGCTTGTTGGCCTCTACGTCTCCGTAGGACTTTTATATACATCAATAGCGTAATATAACCTAACCTAACCCAACCTAAGATCTCGGCATTAATATTAGACAACATTCCTGGCGAGTTGGCCTCTACGTCTCCGTGGGACCTTCATATACATCAATAACGTAATATAACCTAACCTAACCCAACCTAACCTTTCGGCGCTATTATTTGACCACATTCCTGGCTTGTTGGCCTCTACGTCTCCGTGGGACATTCATGTCCATCAATAACGTAATATAACCTGACCTAACTCAACCTAACCTTTCGGAGCTATTATTTGACAACATTCCTGGCGAGTTGGCCTCTACGTCTCCGTGGGACTTTTATATACATCAATAGCGTAATATAACCTAACCTAACCCAACCTAAGATCTCGGCGCTAATATTTGACAACATTCCTGTCGAGTTGGCCTCTACGTCTCCGTGGGGCCTTCATATACATCAAAAACGTAATATAACCTAACCTAACCCAACCTAACATCTCGGCGGTAATATTTGACAACATTCCTGGCGAGTTGGCCTCTACGTCTCCGTGGGGCCTTTATATACATCAATAACGTAATATAACCTAACCTAACACAACCCAACGTCTCGGCACTAATATTTGACAACATTCCTGGCGAGTTGGCCTCTACGTCTCCGTGGGACTTTTATATACATCAATAACGTAATATAACGTAACCTAACCCAACCTAACCTGCCGGCGCTATTATTTGGCAACATTCCTGGCGTGTTCGCCTCTACGTCTACGTGGGACCTTCATATACATCAATAACGTAATATAACCTAACCTAACCCAACCTAACCTGTCGGCGCTATTATTTGACAACATTCCTGGCGAGTTGGCCTCTACGTCTCCGTGGGACTTTTATATACATCAATAACGTAATATAACCTAACCTAACCCAACCTAACCTTTCGGCGCTATTATTTGACAACATTACTGGCGAGTTGGCCTCTACGTATCCGTGGGACTTTTATATACATCAATAACGTAATATAACCTAACCTAATCCAACCTAACCTTTCGGCGCTATTATTTGACAACATTCCTGGCTTGTTGGCCTCTACGTCTCCGTAGGACTTTTATATACATCAATAGCGTAATATAACCTAACCTAACCCAACCTAAGATCTCGGCATTAATATTAGACAACATTCCTGGCGAGTTGGCCTCTACGTCTCCGTGGGACCTTCATATACATCAATAACGTAATATAACCTAACCTAACCCAACCTAACATCTCGGCGGTAATATTTGACCACATTCCTGGCTTGTTGGCCTCTACGTCTCCGTGGGACATTCATATCCATCAATAACGTAATATAACCTGACCTAACTCAACCTAATCTTTCGGCGCTATTATTTGACAACATTCCTGGCGAGTTGGCCTCTACGTCTCCGTGGGACTTTTATATACATCAATAACGTAATATAACCTAACCTAACCCAACCTAACCTGTCGGCGCTATTATTTGACAACATTCCTGGCGAGTTGGCCTCTACGTCTCCGTGGGACCTTCATATACATCAATAACGTAATATAACCTAACCCAACCCAACCCAAACTCTCGGCGCTATTATTTGACAACATTACTGGCGAGTTGGCCTCTACGTATCCGCGGGACTTTTATATACATCAATAACGTAATATAACCTAAACTAATCCAACCTAACCTTTCGGCGCTATTATTTGACAACATTCCTGGCTTGTTGGCCTCTACGTCTCCGTGGGACCTTCATATACATCAATAACGTAATATAACCTAACCTAACCCAACCTAACCTTTCGGCGCTATTATTTGACCACATTCCTGGCTTGTTGGCCTCTACGTCTCCGTGGGACATTCATGTCCATCAATAACGTAATATAACCTGACCTAACTCAACCTAACCTTTCGGAGCTATTATTTGACAACATTCCTGGCGAGTTGGCCTCTACGTCTCCGTGGGACTTTTATATACATCAATAGCGTAATATAACCTAACCTAACCCAACCTAAGATCTCGGCGCTAATATTTGACAACATTCCTGTCGAGTTGGCCTCTACGTCTCCGTGGGGCCTTCATATACATCAAAAACGTAATATAACCTAACCTAACCCAATCTAACATCTCGGCGGTAATATTTGACAACATTCCTGGCGAGTTGGCCTCTACGTCTCCGTGGGGCCTTTATATACATCAATAACGTAATATAACCTAACCTAACACAACCCAACGTCTCGGCACTAATATTTGACAACATTCCTGGCGAGTTGGCCTCTACGTCTCCGTGGGACTTTTATATACATCAATAACGTAATATAACCTAACCTAACCCAACCTAACCTGCCGGCGCTATTATTTGGCAACATTCCTGGCGTGTTCGCCTCTACGTCTACGTGGGACCTTCATATACATCAATAACGTAATATAACCTAACCTAACCCAACCTAACCTGTCGGCGCTATTATTTGACAACATTCCTGGCGAGTTGGCCTCTACGTCTCCGTGGGACTTTTATATACATCAATAACGTAATATAACCTAACCTAACCCAACCTAACCTTTCGGCGCTATTATTTGACAACATTACTGGCGAGTTGGCCTCTACGTATCCGTGGGACTTTTATATACATCAATAACGTAATATAACCTAACCTAATCCAACCTAACCTTTCGGCGCTATTATTTGACAACATTCCTGGCTTGTTGGCCTCTACGTCTCCGTAGGACTTTTATATACATCAATAGCGTAATATAACCTAACCTAACCCAACCTAAGATCTCGGCATTAATAGTAGACAACATTCCTGGCGAGTTGGCCTCTACGTCTCCGTAGGACTTTTATATACATCAATAGCGTAATATAACCTAACCTAACCCAACCTACGATCTCGGCATTAATATTAGACAACATTCCTGGCGAGTTGGCCTCTACGTCTCCGTGGGACCTTCATATACATCAATAACGTAATATAACCTAACCTAACCCAACCTAACCTTTCGGCGCTATTATTTGACCACATTCCTGGCTTGTTGGCCTCTACGTCTCCGTGGGACATTCATATCCATCAATAACGTAATATAACCTGACCTAACTCAACCTAACCTTTCGGCGCTATTATTTGACCACATTCCTGGCTTGTTGGCCTCTACGTCTCCGTGGGACATTCATGTCCATCAATAACGTAATATAACCTGACCTAACTCAACCTAACCTTTCGGAGCTATTATTTGACAACATTCCTGGCGAGTTGGCCTCTACGTCTCCGTAGGGCCTTATATACATCAATAACGTAATATAACCTAACCTAACACAACCCAACCTCTCGGCACTAATATTTGACAACATTCCTGGCGAGTTGGCCTCTACGTCTCCGTGGGACTTTTATATACATCGATAACGTAATATAACCTAACCTAACCCAACCTAACCTTTCGGCGCTATTATTTGACAACATTACTGGCGAGTTGGCCTCTACGTATCCGCGGGACTTTTATATACATCAATAACGTAATATAACCTAACCTAATCCAACCTAACCTTTCGGCGCTATTATTTGACAACATTCCTGGCTTGTTGGCATCTACGTCTCCGTAGGACTTTTATATACATCAATAGCGTAATATAACCTAACCTAACCCAACCTAAGATCTCGGCATTAATATTAGACAACATTCCTGGCGAGTTGGCCTCTACGTCTCCGTGGGACCTTCATATACATCAATAACGTAATATAACCTAACCTAACCCAACCTAACCTTTCGGCGCTATTATTTGACCACATTCCTGGCTTGTTGGCCTCTACGTCTCCGTGGGACATTCATGTCCATCAATAACGTAATATAACCTGACCTAACTCAACCTAACATTTCGGAGCTATTATTTGACAACATTCCTGGCGAGTTGGCCTCTACGTCTCCGTGGGATTTTTATATACATCAATAGCGTAATATAACCTAACCTAACCCAACCTAAGATCTCGGCGCTAAGATTTGACAACATTCCTGTCGAGTTGGCCTCTACGTCTCCGTGGGGCCTTCATATACATCAAAAACGTAATATAACCTAACCTAACCCAACCTAACATCTCGGCGGTAATATTTGACAACATTCCTGGCGAGTTGGCCTCTACGTCTCCGTGGGGCCTTTATATACATCAATAACGTAATATAACCTAACCTAACACAACCCAACGTCTCGGCACTAATATTTGACAACATTCCTGGCGAGTTGGCCTCTACGTCTCCGTGGGACTTTTATATACATCAATAACGTAATATAACCTAACCTAACCCAACCTAACCTGCGGGCGCTATTATTTGGCAACATTCCTGGCGTGTTCGTCTCTACGTCTACGTGGGACCTTCATATACATCAATAACGTAATATAACCTAACCTAACCCAACCTAACCTGTCGGCGCTATTATTTGATAACATTCCTGGCGAGTTGGCCTCTACGTCTCCGTGGGACTTTTATATACATCAATAACGTAATATAACCTAACCTAACCCAACCTAACCTTTCGGCGCTATTATTTGACAACATTACTGGCGAGTTGGCCTCTACGTATCCGTGGGACTTTTATATACATCAATAACGTAATATAACCTAACCTAATCCAACCTAACCTTTCGGCGCTATTATTTGACAACATTCCTGGCTTGTTGGCCTCTACGTCTCCGTAGGACTTTTATATACATCAATAGCGTAATATAACCTAACCTAACCCAACCTAAGATCTCGGCATTAATATTAGACAACATTCCTGGCGAGTTGGCCTCTACGTCTCCGTGGGACCTTCATATACATCAATAACGTAATATAACCTAACCTAACCCAACCTAACATCTCGGCGGTAATATTTGACCACATTCCTGGCTTGTTGGCCTCTACGTCTCCGTGGGACATTCATATCCATCAATAACGTAATATAACCTGACCTAACTCAACCTAATCTTTCGGCGCTATTATTTGACAACATTCCTGGCGAGTTGGCCTCTACGTCTCCGTGGGACTTTTATATACATCAATAACGTAATATAACCTAACCTAACCCAACCTAACCTGTCGGCGCTATTATTTGACAACATTCCTGGCGAGTTGGCCTCTACGTCTCCGTGGGACCTTCATATACATCAATAACGTAATATAACCTAACCCAACCCAACCCAAACTCTCGGCGCTATTATTTGACAACATTACTGGCGAGTTGGCCTCTACGTATCCGCGGGACTTTTATATACATCAATAACGTAATATAACCTAAACTAATCCAACCTAACCTTTCGGCGCTATTATTTGACAACATTCCTGGCTTGTTGGCCTCTACGTCTCCGTAGGACTTTTATATACATCAATAGCGTAATATAACCTAACCTAACCCAACCTAAGATCTCGGCATTAATATTAGACAACATTCCTGGCGAGTTGGCCTCTACGTCTCCGTGGGACCTTCATATACATCAATAACGTAATATAACCTAACCTAACCCAACCTAACCTTTCGGCGCTATTATTTGACCACATTCCTGGCTTGTTGGCCTCTACGTCTCCGTGGGACATTCATATCCATCAATAACGTAATATAACCTGACCTAACTCAACCTAACCTTTCGGCGCTATTATTTGACAACATTCCTGGCGAGTTGGCCTCTATGTCTCCGTGGGACTTTTATATACATCAATAACGTAATATAACCTAACCTAACCCAACCTAACATTTCGGCGCTATTATTTGACAACATTACTGGCGAGTTGGCCTCTACGTATCCGTGGGACTTTTATATACATCGATAACGTAATATAACCTAACCTAACCCAACCTAACCTTTCGGCGCTATTATTTGACAACATTACTGGCGAGTTGGCCTCTACGTATCCGCGGGACTTTTATATACATCAATAACGTAATATAACCTAACCTAATCCAACCTAACCTTTCGGCGCTATTATTTGACAACATTCCTGGCTTGTTGGCCTCTACGTCTCCGTAGGACTTTTATATACATCAATAGCGTAATATAACCTAACCTAACCCAACCTAAGATCTCGGCATTAATATTAGACAACATTCCTGGCGAGTTGGCCTCTACGTCTCCGTGGGACCTTCATATACATCAATAACGTAATATAACCTAACCTAACCCAACCTAACCTTTCGGCGCTATTATTTGACCACATTCCTGGCTTGTTGGCCTCTACGTCTCCGTGGGACATTCATGTCCATCAATAACGTAATATAACCTGACCTAACTCAACCTAACCTTTCGGAGCTATTATTTGACAACATTCCTGGCGAGTTGGCCTCTACGTCTCCGTGGGACCTTCATATACATCAATAACGTAATATAACCTAACCTAACCCAACCTAACCTTTCGGCGCTATTATTTGACCACATTCCTGGCTTGTTGGCCTCTACGTCTCCGTGGGACATTCATGTCCATCAATAACGTAATATAACCTGACCTAACTCAACCTAACCTTTCGGAGCTATTATTTGACAACATTCCTGTCGAGTTGGCCTCTACGTCTCCGTGGGGCCTTCATATACATCAAAAACGTAATATAACCTAACCTAACCCAACCTAACATCTCGGCGGTAATATTTCACAACATTCCTGGCTTGTTGGCCTCTATGTTTCCGTGGGACCTTTATATACATCAATAACGTAATATAACCTAATCTAACCCAACCTAACATCTCGGCGGTAATATTTGACAACATTCCTGGCGAGTTGGCCTCTACGTCTCCGTAGGGCCTTATATACATCAATAACGTAATATAACCTAACCTAACACAACCCAACCTCTCGGCACTAATATTTGACAACATTCCTGGCGAGTTGGCCTTTACGTCTCCGTGTGACTTTTATATACATCAATAACATAATATAACCTAACCTAACCCAACCTAACCTTTCGGCGCTATTATTTGACAACATTACTGGCGAGTTGGCCTCTACGTATCCGTGGGACTTTTATATACATCAATAACGTAAAATAACCTAACCTAATCCAACCTAACCTTTCGGCGCTATTATTTGACAACATTCCTGGCTTGTTGGCCTCTACGTCTCCGTAGGACTTTTATATACATCAATAGCGTAATATAACCTAACCTAACCCAACCTACGATCTCGGCATTAATATTAGACAACATTCCTGGCGAGTTGGCCTCTACGTCTCCGTGGGACCTTCATATACATCAATAACGTAATATAACCTAACCTAACCCAACCTAACCTTTCGGCGCTATTATTTGACCACATTCCTGGCTTGTTGGCCTCTACGTCTCCGTGGGACATTCATATCCATCAATAACGTAATATAACCTGACCTAACTCAACCTAACCTTTCGGCGCTATTATTTGACCACATTCCTGGCTTGTTGGCCTCTACGTCTCCGTGGGACATTCATGTCCATCAATAACGTAATATAACCTGACCTAACTCAACCTAACCTTTCGGAGCTATTATTTGACAACATTCCTGGCGAGTTGGCCTCTACGTCTCCGTAGGGCCTTATATACATCAATAACGTAATATAAACTAACCTAACACAACCCAACCTCTCGGCACTAATATTTGACAACATTCCTGGCGAGTTGGCCTCTACGTCTCCGTGGGACTTTTATATACATCGATAACGTAATATAACCTAACCTAACCCAACCTAACCTTTCGGCGCTATTATTTGACAACATTACTGGCGAGTTGGCCTCTACGTATCCGCGGGACTTTTATATACATCAATAACGTAATATAACCTAACCTAATCCAACCTAACCTTTCGGCGCTATTATTTGACAACATTCCTGGCTTGTTGGCATCTACGTCTCCGTAGGACTTTTATATACATCAATAGCGTAATATAACCTAACCTAACCCAACCTAAGATCTCGGCATTAATATTAGACAACATTCCTGGCGAGTTGGCCTCTACGTCTCCGTGGGACCTTCATATACATCAATAACGTAATATAACCTAACCTAACCCAACCTAACCTTTCGGCGCTATTATTTGACCACATTCCTGGCTTGTTGGCCTCTACGTCTCCGTGGGACATTCATGTCCATCAATAACGTAATATAACCTGACCTAACTCAACCTAACATTTCGGAGCTATTATTTGACAACATTCCTGGCGAGTTGGCCTCTACGTCTCCGTGGGACTTTTATATACATCAATAGCGTAATATAACCTAACCTAACCCAACCTAAGATCTCGGCGCTAAGATTTGACAACATTCCTGTCGAGTTGGCCTCTACGTCTCCGTGGGGCCTTCATATACATCAAAAACGTAATATAACCTAACCTAACCCAACCTAACATCTCGGCGGTAATATTTGACAACATTCCTGGCGAGTTGGCCTCTACGTCTCCGTGGGGCCTTTATATACATCAATAACGTAATATAACCTAACCTAACACAACCCAACGTCTCGGCACTAATATTTGACAACATTCCTGGCGAGTTGGCCTCTACGTCTCCGTGGGACTTTTATATACATCAATAACGTAATATAACCTAACCTAACCCAACCTAACCTGCCGGCGCTATTATTTGGCAACATTCCTGGCGTGTTCGCCTCTACGTCTACGTGGGACCTTCATATACATCAATAACGTAATATAACCTAACCTAACCCAACCTAACCTGTCGGCGCTATTATTTGACAACATTCCTGGCGAGTTGGCCTCTACGTCTCCGTGGGACTTTTATATACATCAATAACGTAATATAACCTAACCTAACCCAACCTAACCTTTCGGCGCTATTATTTGACAACATTACTGGCGAGTTGGCCTCTACGTATCCGTGGGACTTTTATATACATCAATAACGTAATATAACCTAACCTAATCCAACCTAACCTTTCGGCGCTATTATTTGACAACATTCCTGGCTTGTTGGCCTCTACGTCTCCGTAGGACTTTTATATACATCAATAGCGTAATATAACCTAACCTAACCCAACCTATGATCTCGGCATTAATATTAGACAACATTCCTGGCGAGTTGGCCTCTACGTCTCCGTGGGACCTTCATATACATCAATAACGTAATATAACCTAACCTAACCCAACCTAACATCTCGGCGGTAATATTTGACCACATTCCTGGCTTGTTGGCCTCTACGTCTCCGTGGGACATTCATATCCATCAATAACGTAATATAACCTGACCTAACTCAACCTAATCTTTCGGCGCTATTATTTGACAACATTCCTGGCGAGTTGGCCTCTACGTCTCCGTGGGACTTTTATATACATCAATAACGTAATATAACCTAACCTAACCCAACCTAACCTGTCGGCGCTATTATTTGACAACATTCCTGGCGAGTTGGCCTCTACGTCTCCGTGGGACCTTCATATACATCAATAACGTAATATAACCTAACCCAACCCAACCCAAACTCTCGGCGCTATTATTTGACAACATTACTGGCGAGTTGGCCTCTACGTATCCGCGGGACTTTTATATACATCAATAACGTAATATAACCTAAACTAATCCAACCTAACCTTTCGGCGCTATTATTTGACAACATTCCTGGCTTGTTGGCCTCTACGTCTCCGTAGGACTTTTATATACATCAATAGCGTAATATAACCTAACCTAACCCAACCTAAGATCTCGGCATTAATATTAGACAACATTCCTGGCGAGTTGGCCTCTACGTCTCCGTGGGACCTTCATATACATCAATAACGTAATATAACCTAACCTAACCCAACCTAACCTTTCGGCGCTATTATTTGACCACATTCCTGGCTTGTTGGCCTCTACGTCTCCGTGGGACATTCATATCCATCAATAACGTAATATAACCTGACCTAACTCAACCTAACCTTTCGGCGCTATTATTTGACAACATTCCTGGCGAGTTGGCCTCTATGTCTCCGTGGGACTTTTATATACATCAATAACGTAATATAACCTAACCTAACCCAACCTAACATTTCGGCGCTATTATTTGACAACATTACTGGCGAGTTGGCCTCTACGTATCCGTGGGACTTTTATATACATCGATAACGTAATATAACCTAACCAAACCCAACCTAACCTTTCGGCGCTATTATTTGACAACATTACTGGCGAGTTGGCCTCTACGTATCCGCGGGACTTTTATATACATCAATAACGTAATATAACCTAACCTAATCCAACCTAACCTTTCGGCGCTATTATTTGACAACATTCCTGGCTTGTTGGCCTCTACGTCTCCGTAGGACTTTTATATACATCAATAGCGTAATATAACCTAACCTAACCCAACCTAAGATCTCGGCATTAATATTAGACAACATTCCTGGCGAGTTGGCCTCTACGTCTCCGTGGGACCTTCATATACATCAATAACGTAATATAACCTAACCTAACCCAACCTAACCTTTCGGCGCTATTATTTGACCACATTCCTGGCTTGTTGGCCTCTACGTCTCCGTGGGACATTCATGTCCATCAATAACGTAATATAACCTGACCTAACTCAACCTAACCTTTCGGAGCTATTATTTGACAACATTCCTGGCGAGTTGGCCTCTACGTCTCCGTGGGACTTTTATATACATCAATAGCGTAATATAACCTAACCTAACCCAACCTAAGATCTCGGCGCTAATATTTGACAACATTCCTGTCGAGTTGGCCTCTACGTCTCCGTGGGGCCTTCATATACATCAAAAACGTAATATAACCTAACCTAACCCAACCTAACATCTCGGCGGTAATATTTGACAACATTCCTGGCGAGTTGGCCTCTACGTCTCCGTGGGGCCTTTATATACATCAATAACGTAATATAACCTAACCTAACACAACCCAACGTCTCGGCACTAATATTTGACAACATTCCTGGCGAGTTGGCCTCTACGTCTCCGTGGGACTTTTATATACATCAATAACGTAATATAACGTAACCTAACCCAACCTAACCTGCCGGCGCTATTATTTGGCAACATTCCTGGCGTGTTCGCCTCTACGTCTACGTGGGACCTTCATATACATCAATAACGTAATATAACCTAACCTAACCCAACCTAACCTGTCGGCGCTATTATTTGACAACATTCCTGGCGAGTTGGCCTCTACGTCTCCGTGGGACTTTTATATACATCAATAACGTAATATAACCTAACCTAACCCAACCTAACCTTTCGGCGCTATTATTTGACAACATTACTGGCGAGTTGGCCTCTACGTATCCGTGGGACTTTTATATACATCAATAACGTAATATAACCTAACCTAATCCAACCTAACCTTTCGGCGCTATTATTTGACAACATTCCTGGCTTGTTGGCCTCTACGTCTCCGTAGGACTTTTATATACATCAATAGCGTAATATAACCTAACCTAACCCAACCTAAGATCTCGGCATTAATATTAGACAACATTCCTGGCGAGTTGGCCTCTACGTCTCCGTGGGACCTTCATATACATCAATAACGTAATATAACCTAACCTAACCCAACCTAACATCTCGGCGGTAATATTTGACCACATTCCTGGCTTGTTGGCCTCTACGTCTCCGTGGGACATTCATATCCATCAATAACGTAATATAACCTGACCTAACTCAACCTAATCTTTCGGCGCTATTATTTGACAACATTCCTGGCGAGTTGGCCTCTACGTCTCCGTGGGACTTTTATATACATCAATAACGTAATATAACCTAACCTAACCCAACCTAACCTGTCGGCGCTATTATTTGACAACATTCCTGGCGAGTTGGCCTCTACGTCTCCGTGGGACCTTCATATACATCAATAACGTAATATAACCTAACCCAACCCAACCCAAACTCTCGGCGCTATTATTTGACAACATTACTGGCGAGTTGGCCTCTACGTATCCGCGGGACTTTTATATACATCAATAACGTAATATAACCTAAACTAATCCAACCTAACCTTTCGGCGCTATTATTTGACAACATTCCTGGCTTGTTGGCCTCTACGTCTCCGTGGGACCTTCATATACATCAATAACGTAATATAACCTAACCTAACCCAACCTAACCTTTCGGCGCTATTATTTGACCACATTCCTGGCTTGTTGGCCTCTACGTCTCCGTGGGACATTCATGTCCATCAATAACGTAATATAACCTGACCTAACTCAACCTAACCTTTCGGAGCTATTATTTGACAACATTCCTGGCGAGTTGGCCTCTACGTCTCCGTGGGACTTTTATATACATCAATAGCGTAATATAACCTAACCTAACCCAACCTAAGATCTCGGCGCTAATATTTGACAACATTCCTGTCGAGTTGGCCTCTACGTCTCCGTGGGGCCTTCATATACATCAAAAACGTAATATAACCTAACCTAACCCAACCTAACATCTCGGCGGTAATATTTGACAACATTCCTGGCGAGTTGGCCTCTACGTCTCCGTGGGGCCTTTATATACATCAATAACGTAATATAACCTAACCTAACACAACCCAACGTCTCGGCACTAATATTTGACAACATTCCTGGCGAGTTGGCCTCTACGTCTCCGTGGGACTTTTATATACATCAATAACGTAATATAACCTAACCTAACCCAACCTAACCTGCCGGCGCTATTATTTGGCAACATTCCTGGCGTGTTCGCCTCTACGTCTACGTGGGACCTTCATATACATCAATAACGTAATATAACCTAACCTAACCCAACCTAACCTGTCGGCGCTATTATTTGACAACATTCCTGGCGAGTTGGCCTCTACGTCTCCGTGGGACTTTTATATACATCAATAACGTAATATAACCTAACCTAACCCAACCTAACCTTTCGGCGCTATTATTTGACAACATTACTGGCGAGTTGGCCTCTACGTATCCGTGGGACTTTTATATACATCAATAACGTAATATAACCTAACCTAATCCAACCTAACCTTTCGGCGCTATTATTTGACAACATTCCTGGCTTGTTGGCCTCTACGTCTCCGTAGGACTTTTATATACATCAATAGCGTAATATAACCTAACCTAACCCAACCTAAGATCTCGGCATTAATAGTAGACAACATTCCTGGCGAGTTGGCCTCTACGTCTCCGTGGGACCTTCATATACATCAATAACGTAATATAACCTAACCTAACCCAACCTAACATCTCGGCGGTAATATTTGACCACATTCCTGGCTTGTTGGCCTCTACGTCTCCGTGGGACATTCATATCCATCAATAACGTAATATAACCTGACCTAACTCAACCTAATCTTTCGGCGCTATTATTTGACAACATTCCTGGCGAGTTGGCCTCTACGTCTCCGTGGGACTTTTATATACATCAATAACGTAATATAACCTAACCTAACCCAACCTAACCTGTCGGCGCTATTATTTGACAACATTCCTGGCGAGTTGGCCTCTACGTCTCCGTGGGACCTTCATATACATCAATAACGTAATATAACCTAACCCAACCCAACCCAAACTCTCGGCGCTATTATTTGACAACATTACTGGCGAGTTGACCTCTACGTATCCGCGGGACTTTTATATACATCAATAACGTAATATAACCTAACCTAACCCAACCTAACCTTTCGGCGCTATTATTTGACCACATTCCTGGCTTGTTGGCCTCTACGTCTCCGTGGGACATTCATATCCATCAATAACGTAATATAACCTGACCTAACTCAACCTAACCTTTCGGCGCTATTACTTGACAACATTCCTGGCGAGTTGGCCTCTACGTCTCCGTGGGGCCTTCATATACATCAAAAACGTAATATAACCTAACCTAACCCAACCTAACCTTTCGGCGCTATTATTTGACCACATTCCTGGCTTGTTGGCCTCTACGTCTCCGTGGGACATTCATATCCATCAATAACGTAATATAACCTGACCTAACCCAACCTAACATTTCGGCGCTATTATTTGACAACATTCCTGGCGAGTTGGCCTCTACGTCTCCGTGGGACCTTCATATACATCAATAACGTAATACAACCTAACCTAACCCAACCTAACCATTCGGCGCTATTATTTGACCACATTCCTGGCTTGTTGGCCTCTACGTCTCCGTGGGACATTCATATCCATCAATAATGTAATTTAACCTAAAATAACCCAACGTAACATCTCGGCTGTAATATTTCACAACATTCCTGGCTTGTTGGCCTCTATGTTTCCGTGGGACCTTTATATACATCAATAGCGTAATATAACCTAACCTAACCCAACCTAAGATCTCGGCGCTAATATTTGACAACATTCCTGTCGAGTTGGCCTCTACGTCTCCGTGGGGCCTTCATATACATCAAAAACGTAATATAACCTTACCTAACCCAACCTAACATCTCGGCGGTAATATTTGACAACATTCCTGGCGAGTTGGCCTCTACGTCTCCGTGGGGCCTTTATATACATCAATAGCGTAATATAACCTAACCTAACCCAACCTAAGATCTCGGCATTAATATTAGACAACATTCCTGGCGAGTTGGCCTCTACGTCTCCGTGGGACCTTCATATACATCAATAACGTAATATAACCTAACCTAACCCAACCTAACATCTCGGCGGTAATATTTGACCACATTCCTGGCTTGTTGGCCTCTACGTCTCCGTGGGACATTCATATCCATCAATAACGTAATATAACCTGACCTAACTCAACCTAATCTTTCGGCGCTATTATTTGACAACATTCCTGGCGAGTTGGCCTCTACGTCTCCGTGGGACTTTTATATACATCAATAACGTAATATAACCTAACCTAACCCAACCTAACCTGTCGGCGCTATTATTTGACAACATTCCTGGCGAGTTGGCCTCTACGTCTCCGTGGGACCTTCATATACATCAATAACGTAATATAACCTAACCCAACCCAACCCAAACTCTCGGCGCTATTATTTGACAACATTACTGGCGAGTTGGCCTCTACGTATCCGCGGGACTTTTATATACATCAATAACGTAATATAACCTAAACTAATCCAACCTAACCGTTCGGCGCTATTATTTGACAACATTCCTGGCTTGTTGGCCTCTACGTCTCCGTGGGACCTTCATATACATCAATAACGTAATATAACCTAACCTAACCCAACCTAACCTTTCGGCGCTATTATTTGACCACATTCCTGGCTTGTTGGCCTCTACGTCTCCGTGGGACATTCATGTCCATCAATAACGTAATATAACCTGACCTAACTCAACCTAACCTTTCGGAGCTATTATTTGACAACATTCCTGGCGAGTTGGCCTCTACGTCTCCGTGGGACTTTTATATACATCAATAGCGTAATATAACCTAACCTAACCCAACCTAAGATCTCGGCGCTAATATTTGACAACATTCCTGTCGAGTTGGCCTCTACGTCTCCGTGGGGCCTTCATATACATCAAAAACGTAATATAACCTAACCTAACCCAACCTAACATCTCGGCGGTAATATTTGACAACATTCCTGGCGAGTTGGCCTCTACGTCTCCGTGGGGCCTTTATATACATCAATAACGTAATATAACCTAACCTAACACAACCCAACGTCTCGGCACTAATATTTGACAACATTCCTGGCGAGTTGGCCTCTACGTCTCCGTGGGACTTTTATATACATCAATAACGTAATATAACCTAACCTAACCCAACCTAACCTGCCGGCGCTATTATTTGGCAACATTCCTGGCGTGTTCGCCTCTACGTCTACGTGGGACCTTCATATACATCAATAACGTAATATAACCTAACCTAACCCAACCTAACCTGTCGGCGCTATTATTTGACAACATTCCTGGCGAGTTGGCCTCTACGTCTCCGTGGGACTTTTATATACATCAATAACGTAATATAACCTAACCTAACCCAACCTAACCTTTCGGCGCTATTATTTGACAACATTACTGGCGAGTTGGCCTCTACGTATCCGTGGGACTTTTATATACATCAATAACGTAATATAACCTAACCTAATCCAACCTAACCTTTCGGCGCTATTATTTGACAACATTCCTGGCTTGTTGGCCTCTACGTCTCCGTAGGACTTTTATATACATCAATAGCGTAATATAACCTAACCTAACCCAACCTAAGATCTCGGCATTAATAGTAGACAACATTCCTGGCGAGTTGGCCTCTACGTCTCCGTGGGACCTTCATATACATCAATAACGTAATATAACCTAACCTAACCCAACCTAACATCTCGGCGGTAATATTTGACCACATTCCTGGCTTGTTGGCCTCTACGTCTCCGTGGGACATTCATATCCATCAATAACGTAATATAACCTGACCTAACTCAACCTAACCTTTCGGCGCTATTATTTGACAACATTCCTGGCGAGTTGGCCTCTATGTCTCCGTGGGACTTTTATATACATCAATAACGTAATATAACCTAACCTAACCCAACCTAACATTTCGGCGCTATTATTTGACAACATTACTGGCGAGTTGGCCTCTACGTATCCGTGGGACTTTTATATACATCGATAACGTAATATAACCTAACCAAACCCAACCTAACCTTTCGGCGCTATTATTTGACAACATTACTGGCGAGTTGGCCTCTACGTATCCGCGGGACTTTTATATACATCAATAACGTAATATAACCTAACCTAATCCAACCTAACCTTTCGGCGCTATTATTTGACAACATTCCTGGCTTGTTGGCCTCTACGTCTCCGTAGGACTTTTATATACATCAATAGCGTAATATAACCTAACCTAACCCAACCTAAGATCTCGGCATTAATATTAGACAACATTCCTGGCGAGTTGGCCTCTACGTCTCCGTGGGACCTTCATATACATCAATAACGTAATATAACCTAACCTAACCCAACCTAACCTTTCGGCGCTATTATTTGACCACATTCCTGGCTTGTTGGCCTCTACGTCTCCGTGGGACATTCATGTCCATCAATAACGTAATATAACCTGACCTAACTCAACCTAACCTTTCGGAGCTATTATTTGACAACATTCCTGGCGAGTTGGCCTCTACGTCTCCGTGGGACTTTTATATACATCAATAGCGTAATATAACCTAACCTAACCCAACCTAAGATCTCGGCGCTAATATTTGACAACATTCCTGTCGAGTTGGCCTCTACGTCTCCGTGGGGCCTTCATATACATCAAAAACGTAATATAACCTAACCTAACCCAACCTAACATCTCGGCGGTAATATTTGACAACATTCCTGGCGAGTTGGCCTCTACGTCTCCGTGGGGCCTTTATATACATCAATAACGTAATATAACCTAACCTAACACAACCCAACGTCTCGGCACTAATATTTGACAACATTCCTGGCGAGTTGGCCTCTACGTCTCCGTGGGACTTTTATATACATCAATAACGTAATATAACGTAACCTAACCCAACCTAACCTGCCGGCGCTATTATTTGGCAACATTCCTGGCGTGTTCGCCTCTACGTCTACGTGGGACCTTCATATACATCAATAACGTAATATAACCTAACCTAACCCAACCTAACCTGTCGGCGCTATTATTTGACAACATTCCTGGCGAGTTGGCCTCTACGTCTCCGTGGGACTTTTATATACATCAATAACGTAATATAACCTAACCTAACCCAACCTAACCTTTCGGCGCTATTATTTGACAACATTACTGGCGAGTTGGCCTCTACGTATCCGTGGGACTTTTATATACATCAATAACGTAATATAACCTAACCTAATCCAACCTAACCTTTCGGCGCTATTATTTGACAACATTCCTGGCTTGTTGGCCTCTACGTCTCCGTAGGACTTTTATATACATCAATAGCGTAATATAACCTAACCTAACCCAACCTAAGATCTCGGCATTAATATTAGACAACATTCCTGGCGAGTTGGCCTCTACGTCTCCGTGGGACCTTCATATACATCAATAACGTAATATAACCTAACCTAACCCAACCTAACATCTCGGCGGTAATATTTGACCACATTCCTGGCTTGTTGGCCTCTACGTCTCCGTGGGACATTCATATCCATCAATAACGTAATATAACCTGACCTAACTCAACCTAATCTTTCGGCGCTATTATTTGACAACATTCCTGGCGAGTTGGCCTCTACGTCTCCGTGGGACTTTTATATACATCAATAACGTAATATAACCTAACCTAACCCAACCTAACCTGTCGGCGCTATTATTTGACAACATTCCTGGCGAGTTGGCCTCTACGTCTCCGTGGGACCTTCATATACATCAATAACGTAATATAACCTAACCCAACCCAACCCAAACTCTCGGCGCTATTATTTGACAACATTACTGGCGAGTTGGCCTCTACGTATCCGCGGGACTTTTATATACATCAATAACGTAATATAACCTAAACTAATCCAACCTAACCTTTCGGCGCTATTATTTGACAACATTCCTGGCTTGTTGGCCTCTACGTCTCCGTGGGACCTTCATATACATCAATAACGTAATATAACCTAACCTAACCCAACCTAACCTTTCGGCGCTATTATTTGACCACATTCCTGGCTTGTTGGCCTCTACGTCTCCGTGGGACATTCATGTCCATCAATAACGTAATATAACCTGACCTAACTCAACCTAACCTTTCGGAGCTATTATTTGACAACATTCCTGGCGAGTTGGCCTCTACGTCTCCGTGGGACTTTTATATACATCAATAGCGTAATATAACCTAACCTAACCCAACCTAAGATCTCGGCGCTAATATTTGACAACATTCCTGTCGAGTTGGCCTCTACGTCTCCGTGGGGCCTTCATATACATCAAAAACGTAATATAACCTAACCTAACCCAACCTAACATCTCGGCGGTAATATTTGACAACATTCCTGGCGAGTTGGCCTCTACGTCTCCGTGGGGCCTTTATATACATCAATAACGTAATATAACCTAACCTAACACAACCCAACGTCTCGGCACTAATATTTGACAACATTCCTGGCGAGTTGGCCTCTACGTCTCCGTGGGACTTTTATATACATCAATAACGTAATATAACCTAACCTAACGCAACCTAACCTGCCGGCGCTATTATTTGGCAACATTCCTGGCGTGTTCGCCTCTACGTCTACGTGGGACCTTCATATACATCAATAACGTAATATAACCTAACCTAACCCAACCTAACCTGTCGGCGCTATTATTTGACAACATTCCTGGCGAGTTGGCCTCTACGTCTCCGTGGGACTTTTATATACATCAATAACGTAATATAACCTAACCTAACCCAACCTAACCTTTCGGCGCTATTATTTGACAACATTACTGGCGAGTTGGCCTCTACGTATCCGTGGGACTTTTATATACATCAATAACGTAATATAACCTAACCTAATCCAACCTAACCTTTCGGCGCTATTATTTGACAACATTCCTGGCTTGTTGGCCTCTACGTCTCCGTAGGACTTTTATATACATCAATAGCGTAATATAACCTAACCTAACCCAACCTAAGATCTCGGCATTAATAGTAGACAACATTCCTGGCGAGTTGGCCTCTACGTCTCCGTGGGACCTTCATATACATCAATAACGTAATATAACCTAACCTAACCCAACCTAACATCTCGGCGGTAATATTTGACCACATTCCTGGCTTGTTGGCCTCTACGTCTCCGTGGGACATTCATATCCATCAATAACGTAATATAACCTGACCTAACTCAACCTAATCTTTCGGCGCTATTATTTGACAACATTCCTGGCGAGTTGGCCTCTACGTCTCCGTGGGACTTTTATATACATCAATAACGTAATATAACCTAACCTAACCCAACCTAACCTGTCGGCGCTATTATTTGACAACATTCCTGGCGAGTTGGCCTCTACGTCTCCGTGGGACCTTCATATACATCAATAACGTAATATAACCTAACCCAACCCAACCCAAACTCTCGGCGCTATTATTTGACAACATTACTGGCGAGTTGACCTCTACGTATCCGCGGGACTTTTATATACATCAATAACGTAATATAACCTAACCTAACCCAACCTAACCTTTCGGCGCTATTATTTGACCACATTCCTGGCTTGTTGGCCTCTACGTCTCCGTGGGACATTCATATCCATCAATAACGTAATATAACCTGACCTAACTCAACCTAACCTTTCGGCGCTATTACTTGACAACATTCCTGGCGAGTTGGCCTCTACGTCTCCGTGGGGCCTTCATATACATCAAAAACGTAATATAACCTAACCTAACCCAACCTAACCTTTCGGCGCTATTATTTGACCACATTCCTGGCTTGTTGGCCTCTACGTCTCCGTGGGACATTCATATCCATCAATAACGTAATATAACCTGACCTAACCCAACCTAACATTTCGGCGCTATTATTTGACAACATTCCTGGCGAGTTGGCCTCTACGTCTCCGTGGGACCTTCATATACATCAATAACGTAATACAACCTAACCTAACCCAACCTAACCATTCGGCGCTATTATTTGACCACATTCCTGGCTTGTTGGCCTCTACGTCTCCGTGGGACATTCATATCCATCAATAATGTAATTTAACCTAAAATAACCCAACGTAACATCTCGGCTGTAATATTTCACAACATTCCTGGCTTGTTGGCCTCTATGTTTCCGTGGGACCTTTATATACATCAATAGCGTAATATAACCTAACCTAACCCAACCTAAGATCTCGGCGCTAATATTTGACAACATTCCTGTCGAGTTGGCCTCTACGTCTCCGTGGGGCCTTCATATACATCAAAAACGTAATATAACCTTACCTAACCCAACCTAACATCTCGGCGGTAATATTTGACAACATTCCTGGCGAGTTGGCCTCTACGTCTCCGTGGGGCCTTTATATACATCAATAGCGTAATATAACCTAACCTAACCCAACCTAAGATCTCGGCATTAATATTAGACAACATTCCTGGCGAGTTGGCCTCTACGTCTCCGTGGGACCTTCATATACATCAATAACGTAATATAACCTAACCTAACCCAACCTAACATCTCGGCGGTAATATTTGACCACATTCCTGGCTTGTTGGCCTCTACGTCTCCGTGGGACATTCATATCCATCAATAACGTAATATAACCTGACCTAACTCAACCTAATCTTTCGGCGCTATTATTTGACAACATTCCTGGCGAGTTGGCCTCTACGTCTCCGTGGGACTTTTATATACATCAATAACGTAATATAACCTAACCTAACCCAACCTAACCTGTCGGCGCTATTATTTGACAACATTCCTGGCGAGTTGGCCTCTACGTCTCCGTGGGACCTTCATATACATCAATAACGTAATATAACCTAACCCAACCCAACCCAAACTCTCGGCGCTATTACTTGACAACATTACTGGCGAGTTGGCCTCTACGTATCCGCGGGACTTTTATATACATCAATAACGTAATATAACCTAAACTAATCCAACCTAACCTTTCGGCGCTATTATTTGACAACATTCCTGGCTTGTTGGCCTCTACGTCTCCGTGGGACCTTCATATACATCAATAACGTAATATAACCTAACCTAACCCAACCTAACCTTTCGGCGCTATTATTTGACCACATTCCTGGCTTGTTGGCCTCTACGTCTCCGTGGGACATTCATGTCCATCAATAACGTAATATAACCTGACCTAACTCAACCTAACCTTTCGGAGCTATTATTTGACAACATTCCTGGCGAGTTGGCCTCTACGTCTCCGTGGGACTTTTATATACATCAATAGCGTAATATAACCTAACCTAACCCAACCTAAGATCTCGGCGCTAATATTTGACAACATTCCTGTCGAGTTGGCCTCTACGTCTCCGTGGGGCCTTCATATACATCAAAAACGTAATATAACCTAACCTAACCCAACCTAACATCTCGGCGGTAATATTTGACAACATTCCTGGCGAGTTGGCCTCTACGTCTCCGTGGGGCCTTTATATACATCAATAACGTAATATAACCTAACCTAACACAACCCAACGTCTCGGCACTAATATTTGACAACATTCCTGGCGAGTTGGCCTCTACGTCTCCGTGGGACTTTTATATACATCAATAACGTAATATAACCTAACCTAACCCAACCTAACCTGCCGGCGCTATTATTTGGCAACATTCCTGGCGTGTTCGCCTCTACGTCTACGTGGGACCTTCATATACATCAATAACGTAATATAACCTAACCTAACCCAACCTAACCTGTCGGCGCTATTATTTGACAACATTCCTGGCGAGTTGGCCTCTACGTCTCCGTGGGACTTTTATATACATCAATAACGTAATATAACCTAACCTAACCCAACCTAACCTTTCGGCGCTATTATTTGACAACATTACTGGCGAGTTGGCCTCTACGTATCCGTGGGACTTTTATATACATCAATAACGTAATATAACCTAACCTAATCCAACCTAACCTTTCGGCGCTATTATTTGACAACATTCCTGGCTTGTTGGCCTCTACGTCTCCGTAGGACTTTTATATACATCAATAGCGTAATATAACCTAACCTAACCCAACCTAAGATCTCGGCATTAATAGTAGACAACATTCCTGGCGAGTTGGCCTCTACGTCTCCGTGGGACCTTCATATACATCAATAACGTAATATAACCTAACCTAACCCAACCTAACATCTCGGCGGTAATATTTGACCACATTCCTGGCTTGTTGGCCTCTACGTCTCCGTGGGACATTCATATCCATCAATAACGTAATATAACCTGACCTAACTCAACCTAATCTTTCGGCGCTATTATTTGACAACATTCCTGGCGAGTTGGCCTCTACGTCTCCGTGGGACTTTTATATACATCAATAACGTAATATAACCTAACCTAACCCAACCTAACCTGTCGGCGCTATTATTTGACAACATTCCTGGCGAGTTGGCCTCTACGTCTCCGTGGGACCTTCATATACATCAATAACGTAATATAACCTAACCCAACCCAACCCAAACTCTCGGCGCTATTATTTGACAACATTACTGGCGAGTTGACCTCTACGTATCCGCGGGACTTTTATATACATCAATAACGTAATATAACCTAACCTAACCCAACCTAACCTTTCGGCGCTATTATTTGACCACATTCCTGGCTTGTTGGCCTCTACGTCTCCGTGGGACATTCATATCCATCAATAACGTAATATAACCTGACCTAACTCAACCTAACCTTTCGGCGCTATTACTTGACAACATTCCTGGCGAGTTGGCCTCTACGTCTCCGTGGGGCCTTCATATACATCAAAAACGTAATATAACCTAACCTAACCCAACCTAACCTTTCGGCGCTATTATTTGACCACATTCCTGGCTTGTTGGCCTCTACGTCTCCGTGGGACATTCATATCCATCAATAACGTAATATAACCTGACCTAACCCAACCTAACATTTCGGCGCTATTATTTGACAACATTCCTGGCGAGTTGGCCTCTACGTCTCCGTGGGACCTTCATATACATCAATAACGTAATATAACCTAACCTAACCCAACCTAACCATTCGGCGCTATTATTTGACCACATTCCTGGCTTGTTGGCCTCTACGTCTCCGTGGGACATTCATATCCATCAATAATGTAATTTAACCTAAAATAACCCAACGTAACATCTCGGCTGTAATATTTCACAACATTCCTGGCTTGTTGGCCTCTATGTTTCCGTGGGACCTTTATATACATCAATAGCGTAATATAACCTAACCTAACCCAACCTAAGATCTCGGCGCTAATATTTGACAACATTCCTGTCGAGTTGGCCTCTACGTCTCCGTGGGGCCTTCATATACATCAAAAACGTAATATAACCTTACCTAACCCAACCTAACATCTCGGCGGTAATATTTGACAACATTCCTGGCGAGTTGGCCTCTACGTCTCCGTGGGACCTTCATATACATCAATAACGTAATATAACCTAACCCAACCCAACCCAAACTCTCGGCGCTATTATTTGACAACATTACTGGCGAGTTGGCCTCTACGTATCCGCGGGACTTTTATATACATCAATAACGTAATATAACCTAAACTAATCCAACCTAACCTTTCGGCGCTATTATTTGACAACATTCCTGGCTTGTTGGCCTCTACGTCTCCGTGGGACCTTCATATACATCAATAACGTAATATAACCTAACCTAACCCAACCTAACCTTTCGGCGCTATTATTTGACCACATTCCTGGCTTGTTGGCCTCTACGTCTCCGTGGGACATTCATGTCCATCAATAACGTAATATAACCTGACCTAACTCAACCTAACCTTTCGGAGCTATTATTTGACAACATTCCTGGCGAGTTGGCCTCTACGTCTCCGTGGGACTTTTATATACATCAATAGCGTAATATAACCTAACCTAACCCAACCTAAGATCTCGGCGCTAATATTTGACAACATTCCTGTCGAGTTGGCCTCTACGTCTCCTTGGGGCCTTCATATACATCAAAAACGTAATATAACCTAACCTAACCCAACCTAACATCTCGGCGGTAATATTTGACAACATTCCTGGCGAGTTGGCCTCTACGTCTCCGTGGGGCCTTTATATACATCAATAACGTAATATAACCTAACCTAACACAACCCAACGTCTCGGCACTAATATTTGACAACATTCCTGGCGAGTTGGCCTCTACGTCTCCGTGGGACTTTTATATACATCAATAACGTAATATAACCTAACCTAACCCAACCTAACCTGCCGGCGCTATTATTTGGCAACATTCCTGGCGTGTTCGCCTCTACGTCTACGTGGGACCTTCATATACATCAATAACGTAATATAACCTAACCTAACCCAACCTAACCTGTCGGCGCTATTATTTGACAACATTCCTGGCGAGTTGGCCTCTACGTCTCCGTGGGACTTTTATATACATCAATAACGTAATATAACCTAACCTAACCCAACCTAACCTTTCGGCGCTATTATTTGACAACATTACTGGCGAGTTGGCCTCTACGTATCCGTGGGACTTTTATATACATCAATAACGTAATATAACCTAACCTAATCCAACCTAACCTTTCGGCGCTATTATTTGACAACATTCCTGGCTTGTTGGCCTCTACGTCTCCGTAGGACTTTTATATACATCAATAGCGTAATATAACCTAACCTAACCCAACCTAAGATCTCGGCATTAATAGTAGACAACATTCCTGGCGAGTTGGCCTCTACGTCTCCGTGGGACCTTCATATACATCAATAACGTAATATAACCTAACCTAACCCAACCTAACATCTCGGCGGTAATATTTGACCACATTCCTGGCTTGTTGGCCTCTACGTCTCCGTGGGACATTCATATCCATCAATAACGTAATATAACCTGACCTAACTCAACCTAATCTTTCGGCGCTATTATTTGACAACATTCCTGGCGAGTTGGCCTCTACGTCTCCGTGGGACTTTTATATACATCAATAACGTAATATAACCTAACCTAACCCAACCTAACCTGTCGGCGCTATTATTTGACAACATTCCTGGCGAGTTGGCCTCTACGTCTCCGTGGGACCTTCATATACATCAATAACGTAATATAACCTAACCCAACCCAACCCAAACTCTCGGCGCTATTATTTGACAACATTACTGGCGAGTTGACCTCTACGTATCCGCGGGACTTTTATATACATCAATAACGTAATATAACCTAACCTAACCCAACCTAACCTTTCGGCGCTATTATTTGACCACATTCCTGGCTTGTTGGCCTCTACGTCTCCGTGGGACATTCATATCCATCAATAACGTAATATAACCTGACCTAACTCAACCTAACCTTTCGGCGCTATTACTTGACAACATTCCTGGCGAGTTGGCCTCTACGTCTCCGTGGGGCCTTCATATACATCAAAAACGTAATATAACCTAACCTAACCCAACCTAACCTTTCGGCGCTATTATTTGACCACATTCCTGGCTTGTTGGCCTCTACGTCTCCGTGGGACATTCATATCCATCAATAACGTAATATAACCTGACCTAACCCAACCTAACATTTCGGCGCTATTATTTGACAACATTCCTGGCGAGTTGGCCTCTACGTCTCCGTGGGACCTTCATATACATCAATAACGTAATACAACCTAACCTAACCCAACCTAACCATTCGGCGCTATTATTTGACCACATTCCTGGCTTGTTGGCCTCTACGTCTCCGTGGGACATTCATATCCATCAATAATGTAATTTAACCTAAAATAACCCAACGTAACATCTCGGCTGTAATATTTCACAACATTCCTGGCTTGTTGGCCTCTATGTTTCCGTGGGACCTTTATATACATCAATAGCGTAATATAACCTAACCTAACCCAACCTAAGATCTCGGCGCTAATATTTGACAACATTCCTGTCGAGTTGGCCTCTACGTCTCCGTGGGGCCTTCATATACATCAAAAACGTAATATAACCTTACCTAACCCAACCTAACATCTCGGCGGTAATATTTGACAACATTCCTGGCGAGTTGGCCTCTACGTCTCCGTGGGACCTTCATATACATCAATAACGGAATATAACCTAACCTAACCCAACCTAACCTTTCGGCGCTATTATTTGACCACATTCCTGGCTTGTTGGCCTCTACGTCTCCGTGGGACATTCATATCCATCAATAACGTAATATAACCTGACCTAACCCAACCTAACATTTCGGCGCTATTATTTGACAACATTCCTGGCGAGTTGGCCTCTACGTCTCCGTGGGACTTTTATATACATCAATAGCGTAATATAACCTAACCTAACCCAACCTAAGATCTCGGCGCTAATATTTGACAACATTCCTGTCGTGTTGGCCTCTACGTCTCCGTGGGGCCTTCATATACATCAAAAACGTAATATAACCTAACCTAACCCAACCTAACATCTCGGCGGTAATATTTGACAACATTCCTGGCGAGTTGGCCTCTACGTCTTCGTGGGACTTTTATATACATCAATAACGTAATATAACCTAGCCTATTCCAGCCTAACCTTTCGGCGCTATTATTTGACAACATTCCTGGCTTGTTGGCCTCTACGTCTCCGTAGGACTTTTATATACATCAATAGCGTAATATAACCTAACCTAACCCAACCTAAGATCTCGGCGATATTATTTGACAACATTCCTGTCGAGTTGGCCACTACGTCTCCGTGGGACTTTTATATACATCAATAGCGTAATATAACCTAACCTAACACAACCTAACATCTCGGTACTAATATTTGACAACATTCCTGGCGAGTTGGACTCTACGTCTCCGTGGGAATTTTATATATATCAATAGCGTAATAGAACCTAACCTAACCCAACCTAACACCTCGGCGGTAATATTTGACAACATTCCTGGCGAGTTGGCCTCTACGTCTCCGTAGGGCCTTATATATATCAATAACATAATATAACCTAACCTAGCACAACCCAACCTCTCGGCACTAATATTTGACAACATTCCTGGCGAGTTGGCCTCTACGTTTCCGTGGGGCTTTTATATACATCAATAACGTAATATAACCTAACCTAACCCAACCTAACCTTTCGGCGCTATTATTTGACAACATTCCTGGCGAGTTGGCCTCTACGTCTCCGTGAGACCTTCATATCCATCAATAACGTAATATAACCTAACTTAACCCAACCTAACCTTTCGGCGCTATTATTTGACAACATTCCTGGCGAGTTGGCCTCTACGCCTCCGTGGGACTTTTATATACATCAATAACGTAATATAACCTAACCTAACCCAACCTAACCTTTCGGCGCTATTATTTGACAACATTACCGGCGAGTTGGCCTCTACGTCTCCGTGGGACTTTTATATACATCAGTAACGTAATATAACCTAACCTAACCCAACCTAACCTTTCGGCGCTATTATTTGACAACATTCCTGGCGAGTTGGCCTCTACGTCTCCGTGGGACCTTCATATACATCAATAAGGTAATATAACCTAACTTAACCCAACCTAACCTTTCGGCGCTATTATTTGACAACATTCCTGGCGGGTTGGCCTCTACGTCTCCGTGGGACCTTCATATACGTCAATAACGTAATATAACCTAACCTAACCCAACATAACCTTTCGGCGCTATTATTTGACCATATTCCTGTCGAGTTGGCCTCTACGTCTCCGTTGGACTTTTATATACATTAATAGCGTAATATAACCTAACCTAACACAACCTAACATCTCGGTACTAATATTTGACAACATTCCTGGCGAGTTGGACTCTACGTCTCCGTGGGAATTTTATATATATCAATAGCGTAATATAACCTAACCTAACCCAACCTAACACCTCGGCGGTAATATTTGACAACATTCCTGGCGAGTTGGCCTCTACGTCTCCGTAGGGCCTTATATACATCAATAACGTAATATAACCTAACCTAACACAACCCAACCTCTCGGCACTAATATTTGACAACATTCCTGGCGAGTTGGCCTCTACGTATCCGTGGGACTTTTATATACATCAATAACGTAATATAACCTAACCTAACACAACCCAACCTCTCGGTACTAATATTTGACAACATTCCTGGCGAGTTGGCCTCTACGTCTCCGTGGGACCTTCATATACATCAATAACGCAATATAACATAACCTAACCCAACCTAACCTTTCGGCGCTATTATTTGACCACATTCCTGGCTTGTTGGCCTCTACGTCTCCGTGCGACTTTTATATACATCAATAGCGTAATATAACGTAACCTAACCCAACCTAAGATCTCGGCGATATTATTTGACAACATTCCTGTCGAGTTGGCGACTACGTCTCCGTGGGACTTTTATATACATCAATAGCGTAATATAACCTAAGCTAACACAACCTAACATCTCGGTACTAATATTTGACAACATTCCTGGCGAGTTGGCCTCTACGTGTCCGTGGGACTTTTATATACATCAATAACGTAATATAACCTAACCTAACCCAACCTAACCTTTCGGCGCTATTATTTGACCACATTCCTGGCTTGTTGGCCTCTACGTCTCCGTGGGACATTCATATCCATCAATAACGTAATATAACCTGACCTAACCCAACCTAACATTTCGGCGCTATTATTTGACAACATTCCTGGCGAGTTGGCCTCTACGTCTCCGTGGGACCTTCATATACATCAATAACGTAATACAACCTAACCTAACCCAACCTAACCATTCGGCGCTATTATTTGACCACATTCCTGGCTTGTTGGCCTCTACGTCTCCGTGGGACATTCATATCCATCAATAATGTAATTTAACCTAAAATAACCCAACGTAACATCTCGGCTGTAATATTTCACAACATTCCTGGCTTGTTGGCCTCTATGTTTCCGTGGGACCTTTATATACATCAATAGCGTAATATAACCTAACCTAACCCAACCTAAGATCTCGGCGCTAATATTTGACAACATTCCTGTCGAGTTGGCCTCTACGTCTCCGTGGGGCCTTCATATACATCAAAAACGTAATATAACCTTACCTAACCCAACCTAACATCTCGGCGGTAATATTTGACAACATTCCTGGCGAGTTGGCCTCTACGTCTCCGTGGGACCTTCATATACATCAATAACGGAATATAACCTAACCTAACCCAACCTAACCTTTCGGCGCTATTATTTGACCACATTCCTGGCTTGTTGGCCTCTACGTCTCCGTGGGACATTCATATCCATCAATAACGTAATATAACCTGACCTAACCCAACCTAACATTTCGGCGCTATTATTTGACAACATTCCTGGCGAGTTGGCCTCTACGTCTCCGTGGGACTTTTATATACATCAATAGCGTAATATAACCTAACCTAACCCAACCTAAGATCTCGGCGCTAATATTTGACAACATTCCTGTCGTGTTGGCCTCTACGTCTCCGTGGGGCCTTCATATACATCAAAAACGTAATATAACCTAACCTAACCCAACCTAACATCTCGGCGGTAATATTTGACAACATTCCTGGCGAGTTGGCCTCTACGTCTTCGTGGGACTTTTATATACATCAATAACGTAATATAACCTAGCCTATTCCAGCCTAACCTTTCGGCGCTATTATTTGACAACATTCCTGGCTTGTTGGCCTCTACGTCTCCGTAGGACTTTTATATACATCAATAGCGTAATATAACCTAACCTAACCCAACCTAAGATCTCGGCGATATTATTTGACAACATTCCTGTCGAGTTGGCCACTACGTCTCCGTGGGACTTTTATATACATCAATAGCGTAATATAACCTAACCTAACACAACCTAACATCTCGGTACTAATATTTGACAACATTCCTGGCGAGTTGGACTCTACGTCTCCGTGGGAATTTTATATATATCAATAGCGTAATAGAACCTAACCTAACCCAACCTAACACCTCGGCGGTAATATTTGACAACATTCCTGGCGAGTTGGCCTCTACGTCTCCGTAGGGCCTTATATATATCAATAACATAATATAACCTAACCTAGCACAACCCAACCTCTCGGCACTAATATTTGACAACATTCCTGGCGAGTTGGCCTCTACGTTTCCGTGGGGCTTTTATATACATCAATAACGTAATATAACCTAACCTAACCCAACCTAACCTTTCGGCGCTATTATTTGACAACATTCCTGGCGAGTTGGCCTCTACGTCTCCGTGAGACCTTCATATCCATCAATAACGTAATATAACCTAACTTAACCCAACCTAACCTTTCGGCGCTATTATTTGACAACATTCCTGGCGAGTTGGCCTCTACGCCTCCGTGGGACTTTTATATACATCAATAACGTAATATAACCTAACCTAACCCAACCTAACCTTTCGGCGCTATTATTTGACAACATTACCGGCGAGTTGGCCTCTACGTCTCCGTGGGACTTTTATATACATCAGTAACGTAATATAACCTAACCTAACCCAACCTAACCTTTCGGCGCTATTATTTGACAACATTCCTGGCGAGTTGGCCTCTACGTCTCCGTGGGACCTTCATATACATCAATAAGGTAATATAACCTAACTTAACCCAACCTAACCTTTCGGCGCTATTATTTGACAACATTCCTGGCGGGTTGGCCTCTACGTCTCCGTGGGACCTTCATATACGTCAATAACGTAATATAACCTAACCTAACCCAACATAACCTTTCGGCGCTATTATTTGACCATATTCCTGTCGAGTTGGCCTCTACGTCTCCGTTGGACTTTTATATACATTAATAGCGTAATATAACCTAACCTAACACAACCTAACATCTCGGTACTAATATTTGACAACATTCCTGGCGAGTTGGACTCTACGTCTCCGTGGGAATTTTATATATATCAATAGCGTAATATAACCTAACCTAACCCAACCTAACACCTCGGCGGTAATATTTGACAACATTCCTGGCGAGTTGGCCTCTACGTCTCCGTAGGGCCTTATATACATCAATAACGTAATATAACCTAACCTAACACAACCCAACCTCTCGGCACTAATATTTGACAACATTCCTGGCGAGTTGGCCTCTACGTATCCGTGGGACTTTTATATACATCAATAACGTAATATAACCTAACCTAACACAACCCAACCTCTCGGTACTAATATTTGACAACATTCCTGGCGAGTTGGCCTCTACGTCTCCGTGGGACCTTCATATACATCAATAACGCAATATAACATAACCTAACCCAACCTAACCTTTCGGCGCTATTATTTGACCACATTCCTGGCTTGTTGGCCTCTACGTCTCCGTGCGACTTTTATATACATCAATAGCGTAATATAACGTAACCTAACCCAACCTAAGATCTCGGCGATATTATTTGACAACATTCCTGTCGAGTTGGCGACTACGTCTCCGTGGGACTTTTATATACATCAATAGCGTAATATAACCTAAGCTAACACAACCTAACATCTCGGTACTAATATTTGACAACATTCCTGGCGAGTTGGCCTCTACGTGTCCGTGGGACTTTTATATACATCAATAACGTAATATAACCTAACCTAACCCAACTTAACCTTTCGGCGCTATTATTTGACAACATTCCTGGCGAGTTGGCCTCCACGTCTCCGTGAGACCTTCATATCCATCAATAACGTAATATAACCTAACTTAACCCAACCTAACCTTTCGGCGCTATTATTTGACAACATTCCTGGCGAGTTGGCCTCTACGTCTCCGTGGGACTTTTATATACATAAATAACGTAATATAACCTAACCTAACCCAACCTATCCTTTCGGCGCTATTATTTGACAACATTACCGGCGAGTTGGCCTCTACGTCTCCGTGGGACTTTTATATACATCAGTAACGTAATATAACCTAACCTAACCCAACCTAACCTTTCGGCGCTATTATTTGACAACATTCCTGGCGAGTTGGCCTCTACGTCTCCGTGGGACCTTCATATACATCAATAGCGTAATATAACCTAACCTAACACAACCTAACCTTTCGGCGCTATTATTTGACAACATTCCTGGCGAGTTGGCCTCTACGTCTCCGTGAGACATTGATATCCATCAATAACGTAATATAACCTAACCTAACCCAACCTAACCTTTCGGCGCTATTATTTGACCACATTCCTGGCGAGTTGGCCTCTACGTTTCCGTGGGGCTTTTATATACATCAATAACGTAATATAACCTAACCTAACCCAACCTAACCTTTCGGCGCTATTATTTGACAACATTCCTGGCGAGTTGGCCTCTACGTCTCCGTGAGGCCTTCATATCCATCAATAACGTAATATAACCTAACTTAACCCAACCTAACCTTTCGGCGCTATTATTTGACAACATTCCTGGCGAGTTGGCCTCTACGTCTCCGTGAGACCTTCATATCCATCAATAACGTAATATAACCTAACCTAACCCAACCTAACCTTTCGGCGCTATTATTTGACCACATTCCTGGCGAGTTGGCCTCTACGTTTCCGTGGGGCTTTTATATACATCAATAACGTAATATAACCTAACCTAACACAACCTAACATCTCGGTACTAATATTTGACAACATTCCTGGCGAGTTGGACTCTACGTCTCCGTGGGAATTTTATATATATCAATAGCGTAATATAACCTAACCTAACCCAACCTAACACCTCGGCGGTAATATTTGACAACATTCCTGGCGAGTTGGCCTCTACGTCTCCGTAGGGCCTTATATACATCAATAACGTAATATAACCTAACCTAACACAACCCAACCTCTCGGCACTAATATTTGACAACATTCCTGGCGAGTTGGCCTCTACGTATCCGTGGGACTTTTATATACATCAATAACGTAATATAACCTAACCTAACACAACCCAACCTGTCGGTACTAATATTTGACAACATTCCTGGCGAGTTGGCCTCTACGTCTCCGTGGGAAATTCATATACATCAATAACGCAATATAACATAACCTAACCCAACCTAACCTTTCGGCGCTATTATTTGACCACATTCCTGGCGAGTTGGCCTCTACGTCTCCGTGGGACTTGTATATACATAAATAACGTAATATAACCTAACCTAACCCAACCTATCCTTTCGGCGCTATTATTTGACAACATTACCGGCGAGTTGGCCTCTACGTCTCCGTGGGACTTTTATATACATCAGTAACGTAATATAACCTAACCTAACCCAACCTAACCTTTCGGCGCTATTATTTGACAACATTCCTGGCGAGTTGGCCTCTACGTCTCCGTGGGACCTTCATATACATCAATAGCGTAATATAACCTAACCTAACACAACCTAACCTTTCGGCGCTATTATTTGACAACATTCCTGGCGAGTTGGCCTCTACGTCTCCGTGAGACCTTGATATCCATCAATAACGTAATATAACCTAACCTAACCCAACCTAACCTTTCGGCGCTATTATTTGACCACATTCCTGGCGAGTTGGCCTCTACGTTTCCGTGGGGCTTTTATATACATCAATAACGTAATATAACCTAACCTAACCCAACCTAACCTTTCGGCGCTATTATTTGACAACATTCCTGGCGAGTTGGCCTCTACGTCTCCGTGAGACCTTCATATCCATCAATAACGTAATATAACCTAACTTAACCCAACCTAACCTTTCGGCGCTATTATTTGACAACATTCCTGGCGAGTTGGCCTCTACGTCTCCGTGAGACCTTCATATCCATCAATAACGTAATATAACCTAACCTAACCCAACCTAACCTTTCGGCGCTATTATTTGACCACATTCCTGGCGAGTTGGCCTCTACGTTTCCGTGGGGCTTTTATATACATCAATAACGTAATATAACCTAACCTAACACAACCTAACCTTTCGGCGCTATTATTTGACAACATTCCTGGCGAGTTGGCCTCTACGTCTCCGTGAGACCTTCATATCCATCAATAACGTAATATAACCTAACTTAACCCAACCTAACCTTTCGGCGCTATTATTTGACAACATTCCTGGCGAGTTGGCCTCTACGCCTTCGTGGGACTTTTATATACATCAATAACGTAATATAACCTAACCTAACCCAACCTAACCTTTCGGCGCTATTATTTGACAACATTACCGGCGAGTTGGCCTCTACGTCTCCGTGGGACTTTTATATACATCAGTAACGTAATATAACCTAACCTAACCCAACCTAACCTTTCGGCGCTATTATTTGACAACATTCCTGGCGAGTTGGCCTCTACGTCTCCGTGGGACCTTCATATACATCAATAACGTAATATAACCTAACCTAACCCAACCTAACCTTTCGGCGCTATTATTTGACCACATTCCTGTCGAGTTGGCCTCTACGTCTCCGTGGGACTTTTATATACATCAATAGCGTAATATAACCTAACCTAACACAACCTAACATCTCGGTACTAATATTTGACAACATTCCTGGCGAGTTGGACTATACGTCTCCGTGGGAATTTTATATATATCAATAGCGTAATATAACCTAACCTAACCCAACCTAACACCTCGGCGGTAATATTTGACAACATTCCTGGCGAGTTGGCCTCTACGTCTCCGTGGGACTTTTATATACATCAATAGCGTAATATAACCTAAGCTAACACAACCTAACATCTCGGTACTAATATTTGACAACATTCCTGGCGAGTTGGCCTCTACGTGTCCGTGGGACTTTTATATACATCAATAACGTAATATAACCTAACCTAACCCAACTTAACCTTTCGGCGCTATTATTTGACAACATTCCTGGCGAGTTGGCCTCCACGTCTCCGTGAGACCTTCATATCCATCAATAACGTAATATAACCTAACTTAACCCAACCTAACCTTTCGGCGCTATTATTTGACAACATTCCTGGCGAGTTGGCCTCTACGTCTCCGTGGGACTTTTATATACATAAATAACGTAATATAACCTAACCTAACCCAACCTATCCTTTCGGCGCTATTATTTGACAACATTACCGGCGAGTTGGCCTCTACGTCTCCGTGGGACTTTTATATACATCAGTAACGTAATATAACCTAACCTAACCCAACCTAACCTTTCGGCGCTATTATTTGACAACATTCCTGGCGAGTTGGCCTCTACGTCTCCGTGGGACCTTCATATACATCAATAGCGTAATATAACCTAACCTAACACAACCTAACCTTTCGGCGCTATTATTTGACAACATTCCTGGCGAGTTGGCCTCTACGTCTCCGTGAGACATTGATATCCATCAATAACGTAATATAACCTAACCTAACCCAACCTAACCTTTCGGCGCTATTATTTGACCACATTCCTGGCGAGTTGGCCTCTACGTTTCCGTGGGGCTTTTATATACATCAATAACGTAATATAACCTAACCTAACCCAACCTAACCTTTCGGCGCTATTATTTGACAACATTCCTGGCGAGTTGGCCTCTACGTCTCCGTGAGGCCTTCATATCCATCAATAACGTAATATAACCTAACTTAACCCAACCTAACCTTTCGGCGCTATTATTTGACAACATTCCTGGCGAGTTGGCCTCTACGTCTCCGTGAGACCTTCATATCCATCAATAACGTAATATAACCTAACCTAACCCAACCTAACCTTTCGGCGCTATTATTTGACCACATTCCTGGCGAGTTGGCCTCTACGTTTCCGTGGGGCTTTTATATACATCAATAACGTAATATAACCTAACCTAACACAACCTAACATCTCGGTACTAATATTTGACAACATTCCTGGCGAGTTGGACTCTACGTCTCCGTGGGAATTTTATATATATCAATAGCGTAATATAACCTAACCTAACCCAACCTAACACCTCGGCGGTAATATTTGACAACATTCCTGGCGAGTTGGCCTCTACGTCTCCGTAGGGCCTTATATACATCAATAACGTAATATAACCTAACCTAACACAACCCAACCTCTCGGCACTAATATTTGACAACATTCCTGGCGAGTTGGCCTCTACGTATCCGTGGGACTTTTATATACATCAATAACGTAATATAACCTAACCTAACACAACCCAACCTGTCGGTACTAATATTTGACAACATTCCTGGCGAGTTGGCCTCTACGTCTCCGTGGGAAATTCATATACATCAATAACGCAATATAACATAACCTAACCCAACCTAACCTTTCGGCGCTATTATTTGACCACATTCCTGGCGAGTTGGCCTCTACGTCTCCGTGGGACTTGTATATACATAAATAACGTAATATAACCTAACCTAACCCAACCTATCCTTTCGGCGCTATTATTTGACAACATTACCGGCGAGTTGGCCTCTACGTCTCCGTGGGACTTTTATATACATCAGTAACGTAATATAACCTAACCTAACCCAACCTAACCTTTCGGCGCTATTATTTGACAACATTCCTGGCGAGTTGGCCTCTACGTCTCCGTGGGACCTTCATATACATCAATAGCGTAATATAACCTAACCTAACACAACCTAACCTTTCGGCGCTATTATTTGACAACATTCCTGGCGAGTTGGCCTCTACGTCTCCGTGAGACCTTGATATCCATCAATAACGTAATATAACCTAACCTAACCCAACCTAACCTTTCGGCGCTATTATTTGACCACATTCCTGGCGAGTTGGCCTCTACGTTTCCGTGGGGCTTTTATATACATCAATAACGTAATATAACCTAACCTAACCCAACCTAACCTTTCGGCGCTATTATTTGACAACATTCCTGGCGAGTTGGCCTCTACGTCTCCGTGAGACCTTCATATCCATCAATAACGTAATATAACCTAACTTAACCCAACCTAACCTTTCGGCGCTATTATTTGACAACATTCCTGGCGAGTTGGCCTCTACGTCTCCGTGAGACCTTCATATCCATCAATAACGTAATATAACCTAACCTAACCCAACCTAACCTTTCGGCGCTATTATTTGACCACATTCCTGGCGAGTTGGCCTCTACGTTTCCGTGGGGCTTTTATATACATCAATAACGTAATATAACCTAACCTAACACAACCTAACATCTCGGTACTAATATTTGACAACATTCCTGGCGAGTTGGACTCTACGTCTCCGTGGGAATTTTATATATATCAATAGCGTAATATAACCTAACCTAACCCAACCTAACACCTCGGCGGTAATATTTGACAACATTCCTGGCGAGTTGGCCTCTACGTCTCCGTAGGGCCTTATATACATCAATAACGTAATATAACCTAACCTAACACAACCCAACCTCTCGGCACTAATATTTGACAACATTCCTGGCGAGTTGGCCTCTACGTATCCGTGGGACTTTTATATACATCAATAACGTAATATAACCTAACCTAACACAACCCAACCTGTCGGTACTAATATTTGACAACATTCCTGGCGAGTTGGCCTCTACGTCTCCGTGGGAAATTCATATACATCAATAACGCAATATAACATAACCTAACCCAACCTAACCTTTCGGCGCTATTATTTGACCACATTCCTGGCGAGTTGGCCTCTACGTCTCCGTGGGACTTGTATATACATAAATAACGTAATATAACCTAACCTAACCCAACCTATCCTTTCGGCGCTATTATTTGACAACATTACCGGCGAGTTGGCCTCTACGTCTCCGTGGGACTTTTATATACATCAGTAACGTAATATAACCTAACCTAACCCAACCTAACCTTTCGGCGCTATTATTTGACAACATTCCTGGCGAGTTGGCCTCTACGTCTCCGTGGGACCTTCATATACATCAATAGCGTAATATAACCTAACCTAACACAACCTAACCTTTCGGCGCTATTATTTGACAACATTCCTGGCGAGTTGGCCTCTACGTCTCCGTGAGACCTTGATATCCATCAATAACGTAATATAACCTAACCTAACCCAACCTAACCTTTCGGCGCTATTATTTGACCACATTCCTGGCGAGTTGGCCTCTACGTTTCCGTGGGGCTTTTATATACATCAATAACGTAATATAACCTAACCTAACCCAACCTAACATTTCGGCGCTATTATTTGACAACATTCCTGGCGAGTTGGCCTCTACGTCTCCGTGAGACCTTCATATCCATCATTAACGTAATATAACCTAACTTAACCCAACCTAACCTTTCGGCGCTATTATTTGACAACATTCCTGGCGAGTTGGCCTCTACGTCTCCGTGAGACCTTCATATCCATCAATAACGTAATATAACCTAACCTAACCCAACCTAACCTTTCGGCGCTATTATTTGACCACATTCCTGGCGAGTTGGCCTCTACGTTTCCGTGGGGCTTTTATATACATCAATAACGTAATATAACCTAACCTAACACAACCTAACCTTTCGGCGCTATTATTTGACAACATTCCTGGCGAGTTGGCCTCTACGTCTCCGTGAGACCTTCATATCCATCAATAACGTAATATAACCTAACTTAACCCAACCTAACCTTTCGGCGCTATTATTTGACAACATTCCTGGCGAGTTGGCCTCTACGCCTTCGTGGGACTTTTATATACATCAATAACGTAATATAACCTAACCTAACCCAACCTAACCTTTCGGCGCTATTATTTGACAACATTACCGGCGAGTTGGCCTCTACGTCTCCGTGGGACTTTTATATACATCAGTAACGTAATATAACCTAACCTAACCCAACCTAACCTTTCGGCGCTATTATTTGACAACATTCCTGGCGAGTTGGCCTCTACGTCTCCGTGGGACCTTCATATAGATCAATAACGTAATATAACCTAACTTAACCCAACCTAACCTTTCGGCGCTATTATTTGACAACGTTCCTGGCGGGTTGGCCTCTACGTCTCCGTGGGACCTTCATATACATCAATAACGTAATATAACCTAACCTAACCCAACCTAACCTTTCGGCGCTATTATTTGACCACATTCCTGTCGAGTTGGCCTCTACGTCTCCGTGGGACTTTTATATACATCAATAGCGTAATATAACCTAACCTAACACAACCTAACATCTCGGTACTAATATTTGACAACATTCCTGGCGAGTTGGACTCTACGTCTCCGTGGGAATTTTATATATATCAATAGCGTAATATAACCTAACCTAACCCAACCTAACACCTCGGCGGTAATATTTGACAACATTCCTGGCGAGTTGGCCTCTACGTCTCCGTAGGGCTTTTATATACATCAATAACGTAATATAACCTAACCTAAAACAACCCAACCTCTCGGCACTAATATTTGGCAACATTCCTGGCGAGTTGGCCTCTACGTTTCCGTGGGGCTTTTATATACATCAATAACGTAATATAACCTAACCTAACCCAACCTATCCTTTCGGCGCTATTATTTGACAACATTACCGGCGAGTTGGCCTCTACGTCTCCGTGGGACTTTTATATACATCAGTAACGTAATATAACCTAACCTAACCCAACCTAACCTTTCGGCGCTATTATTTGACAAAATTCCTGGCGAGTTGGCCTCTACGTCTCCGTGGGACCTTCATATACATCAATAGCGTAATATAACCTAACCTAACACAACCTAACCTTTCGGCGCTATTATTTGACAACATTCCTGGCGAGTTGGCCTCTACGTCTCCGTGAGACCTTGATATCCATCAATAACGTAATATAACCTAACCTAACCCAACCTAACCTTTCGGCGCTATTATTTGACCACATTCCTGGCGAGTTGGCCTCTACGTTTCCGTGGGGCTTTTATATACATCAATAACGTAATATAACCTAACCTAACCCAACCTAACCTTTCGGCGCTATTATTTGACAACATTCCTGGCGAGTTGGCCTCTACGTCTCCGTGAGACCTTCATATCCATCAATAACGTAATATAACCTAACTTAACCCAACCTAACCTTTCGGCGCTATTATTTGACAACATTCCTGGCGAGTTGGCCTCTACGTCTCCGTGAGACCTTCATATCCATCAATAACGTAATATAACCTAACCTAACCCAACCTAACCTTTCGGCGCTATTATTTGACCACATTCCTGGCGAGTTGGCCTCTACGTTTCCGTGGGGCTTTTATATACATCAATAACGTAATATAACCTAACCTAACACAACCTAACCTTTCGGCGCTATTATTTGACAACATTCCTGGCGAGTTGGCCTCTACGTCTCCGTGAGACCTTCATATCCATCAATAACGTAATATAACCTAACTTAACCCAACCTAACCTTTCGGCGCTATTATTTGACAACATTCCTGGCGGGTTGGCCTCTACGTCTCCGTGGGACCTTCATATACATCAATAACGTAATATAACCTAACCTAACCCAACCTAACCTTTCGGCGCTATTATTTGACCACATTCCTGTCGAGTTGGCCTCTACGTCTCCGTGGGACTTTTATATACATCAATAGCGTAATATAACCTAACATAACACAACCTAACATCTCGGTACTAATATTTGACAACATTCCTGGCGAGTTGGACTCTACGTCTCCGTGGGAATTTTATATATATCAATAGCGTAATATAACCTAACCTAACCCAACCTAACACCTCGGCGGTAATATTTGACAACATTCCTGGCGAGTTGGCCTCTACGTCTCCGTAGGGCTTTTATATACATCAATAACGTAATATAACCTAACCTAACACAACCCAACCTCTCGGCACTAATATTTGGCAACATTCCTGGCGAGTTGGCCTCTACGTTTCCGTGGGGCTTTTATATACATCAATAACGTAATATAACCTAACCTAACCCAACCTATCCTTTCGGCGCTATTATTTGACAACATTACCGGCGAGTTGGCCTCTACGTCTCCGTGGGACTTTTATATACATCAGTAACGTAATATAACTTAACCTAACCCAACCTAACCTTTCGGCGCTATTATTTGACAACATTCCTGGCGAGTTGGCCTCTACGTCTCCGTGGGACCTTCATATACATCAATAGCGTAATATAACCTAACCTAACACAACCTAACCTTTCGGCGCTATTATTTGACAACATTCCTGGCGAGTTGGCCTGTACGTCTCCGTGAGACCTTGATATCCATCAATAACGTAATATAACCTAACCTAACCCAACCTAACCTTTCGGCGCTATTATTTGACCACATTCCTGGCGAGTTGGCCTCTACGTTTCCGTGGGGCTTTTATAGACATCAATAACGTAATATAACCTAACCTAACCCAACCTAACCTTTCGGCGCTATTATTTGACAACATTCCTGGCGAGTTGTTCCTCTACGTCTCCGTGAGACCTTCATATCCATCAATAACGTAATATAACCTAACTTAACCCAACCTAACCTTTCGGCGCTATTATTTGACAACATTCCTGGCGAGTTGGCCTCTACGTCTCCGTGAGACCTTCATATCCATCAATAACGTAATATAACCTAACCTAACCCAACCTAACCTTTCGGCGCTATTATTTGACCACATTCCTGGCGAGTTGGCCTCTACGTTTCCGTGGGGCTTTTATATACATCAATAACGTAATATAACCTAACCTAACACAACCTAACCTTTCGGCGCTATTATTTGACAACATTCCTGGCGAGTTGGCCTCTACGTCTCCGTGAGACCTTCATATCCATCAATAACGTAATATAACCTAACTTAACCCAACCTAACCTTTCGGCGCTATTATTTGACAACATTCCTGGCGAGTTGGCCTCTACGCCTTCGTGGGACTTTTATATACATCAATAACGTAATATAACCTAACCTAACCCAACCTAACCTTTCGGCGCTATTATTTGACAACATTACCGGCGAGTTGGCCTCTACGTCTCCGTGGGACTTTTATATACATCAGTAACGTAATATAACCTAACCTAACCCAACCTAACCTTTCGGCGCTATTATTTGACAACATTCCTGGCGAGTTGGCCTCTACGTCTCCGTGGGACCTTCATATAGATCAATAACGTAATATAACCTAACTTAACCCAACCTAACCTTTCGGCGCTATTATTTGACAACATTCCTGGCGGGTTGGCCTCTACGTCTCCGTGGGACCTTCATATACATCAATAACGTAATATAACCTAACCTAACCCAACCTAACCTTTCGGCGCTATTATTTGACCACATTCCTGTCGAGTTGGCCTCTACGTCTCCGTGGGACTTTTATATACATCAATAGCGTAATATAACCTAACCTAACACAACCTAACATCTCGGTACTAATATTTGACAACATTCCTGGCGAGTTGGACTCTACGTCTCCGTGGGAATTTTATATATTTCAATAGCGTAATATAACCTAACCTAACCCAACCTAACACCTCGGCGGTAATATTTGACAACATTCCTGGCGAGTTGGCCTCTACGTCTCCGTAGGGCTTTTATATACATCAATAACGTAATATAACCTAACCTAACACAACCCAACCTCTCGGCACTAATATTTGGCAACATTCCTGGCGAGTTGGCCTCTACGTTTCCGTGGGGCTTTTATATACATCAATAACGTAATATAACCTAACCTAACCCAAAGTAACGTCTCAGCGCTATTATTTGACAACATTCCTGGCGAGTTGGCCTCTACGTATCCGTGGGACTTTTATATACATCAATAACGTAATATAACCTAACCTAATCCAACCTAACATTTCGGCGCTATTATTTGACCACATTCCTGGCGAGTTGGACTCTACGTCTCCGTGGGACCTTCATGTACATCAATAACGTAAAATAACCTAACCTAAGCCAACCTAACATTTCGGTGGTAATATTTGACAACATTCCTGGCGAGTTGGCCTCTACGTCTCCGTGGGGCCTTTATATACATCAATAACGTAATATAACCTAACCTAACCCAACCTAACATCTCGGCGGTAATATTTGACAACATTCCTGGCGAGTTGGCCTCTACGTCTCCGTGGGGCCTTTATATACATCAATAACGTAATATAACCTAACCTAACACAACCCAACGTCTCGGCACTAATATTTGACAACATTCCTGGCGAGTTGGCCTCTACGTCTCCGTGGGACTTTTATATACATCAATAACGTAATATAACCTAACCTAACCCAACCTAACCTGTCGGCGCTATTATTTGGCAACATTCCTGGCGTGTTCGCCTCTACGTCTACGTGGGACCTTCATATACATCAATAACGTAATATAACCTAACCTAACCCAACCTAACCTTTCGGCGCTATTATTTGACCACATTCCTGGCGAGTTGGCCTCTACGTTTCCGTGGGGCTTTTATATACATCAATAACGTAATATAACCTAACCTAACCCAACCTAACCTTTCGGCGCTATTATTTGACAACATTCCTGGCGAGTTGGCCTCTACGTCTCCGTGAGACCTTCATATCCATCAATAACGTAATATAACCTAACTTAACCCAACCTAACCTTTCGGCGCTATTATTTGACAACATTCCTGGCGAGTTGGCCTCTACGTCTCCGTGAGACCTTCATATCCATCAATAACGTAATATAACCTAACCTAACCCAACCTAACCTTTCGGCGCTATTATTTGACCACATTCCTGGCGAGTTGGCCTCTACGTTTCCGTGGGGCTTTTATATACATCAATAACGTAATATAACCTAACCTAACACAACCTAACCTTTCGGCGCTATTATTTGACAACATTCCTGGCGAGTTGGCCTCTACGTCTCCGTGAGACCTTCATATCCATCAATAACGTAATATAACCTAACTTAACCCAACCTAACCTTTCGGCGCTATTATTTGACAACATTCCTGGCGAGTTGGCCTCTACGCCTTCGTGGGACTTTTATATACATCAATAACGTAATATAACCTAACCTAACCCAACCTAACCTTTCGGCGCTATTATTTGACAACATTACCGGCGAGTTGGCCTCTACGTCTCCGTGGGACTTTTATATACATCAGTAACGTAATATAACCTAACCTAACCCAACCTAACCTTTCGGCGCTATTATTTGACAACATTCCTGGCGAGTTGGCCTCTACGTCTCCGTGGGACCTTCATATAGATCAATAACGTAATATAACCTAACTTAACCCAACCTAACCTTTCGGCGCTATTATTTGACAACATTCCTGGCGGGTTGGCCTCTACGTCTCCGTGGGACCTTCATATACATCAATAACGTAATATAACCTAACCTAACCCAACCTAACCTTTCGGCGCTATTATTTGACCACATTCCTGTCGAGTTGGCCTCTACGTCTCCGTGGGACTCTTATATACATCAATAGCGTAATATAACCTAACCTAACACAACCTAACATCTCGGTACTAATATTTGACAACATTCCTGGCGAGTTGGACTCTACGTCTCCGTGGGAATTTTATATATATCAATAGCGTAATATAACCTAACCTAACCCAACCTAACACCTCGGCGGTAATATTTGACAACATTCCTGGCGAGTTGGCCTCTACGTCTCCGTAGGGCTTTTATATACATCAATAACGTAATATAACCTAACCTAACACAACCCAACCTCTCGGCACTAATATTTGGCAACATTCCTGGCGAGTTGGCCTCTACGTTTCCGTGGGGCTTTTATATACATCAATAACGTAATATAACCTAACCTAACCCAACCTATCCTTTCGGCGCTATTATTTGACAACATTACCGGCGAGTTGGCCTCTACGTCTCCGTGGGACTTTTATATACATCAGTAACGTAATATAACCTAACCTAACCCAACCTAACCTTTCGGCGCTATTATTTGACAACATTCCTGGCGAGTTGGCCTCTACGTCTCCGTGGGACCTTCATATACATCAATAGCGTAATATAACCTAACCTAACACAACCTAACCTTTCGGCGCTATTATTTGACAACATTCCTGGCGAGTTGGCCTCTACGTCTCCGTGAGACCTTGATATCCATCAATAACGTAATATAACCTAACCTAACCCAACCTAACCTTTCGGCGCTATTATTTGACCACATTCCTGGCGAGTTGGCCTCTACGTTTCCGTGGGGCTTTTATAGACATCAATAACGTAATATAACCTAACCTAACCCAACCTAACCTTTCGGCGCTATTATTTGACAACATTCCTGGCGAGTTGGCCTCTACGTCTCCGTGAGACCTTCATATCCATCAATAACGTAATATAACCTAACTTAACCCAACCTAACCTTTCGGCGCTATTATTTGACAACATTCCTGGCGAGTTGGCCTCTACGTCTCCGTGAGACCTTCATATCCATCAATAACGTAATATAACCTAACCTAACCCAACCTAACCTTTCGGCGCTATTATTTGACCACATTCCTGGCGAGTTGGCCTCTACGTTTCCGTGGGGCTTTTATATACATCAATAACGTAATATAACCTAACCTAACACAACCTAACCTTTCGGCGCTATTATTTGACAACATTCCTGGCGAGTTGGCCTCTACGTCTCCGTGAGACCTTCATATCCATCAATAACGTAATATAACCTAACTTAACCCAACCTAACCTTTCGGCGCTATTATTTGACAACATTCCTGGCGAGTTGGCCTCTACGCCTTCGTGGGACTTTTATATACATCAATAACGTAATATAACCTAACCTAACCCAACCTAACCTTTCGGCGCTATTATTTGACAACATTACCGGCGAGTTGGCCTCTACGTCTCCGTGGGACTTTTATATACATCAGTAACGTAATATAACCTAACCTAACCCAACCTAACCTTTCGGCGCTATTATTTGACAACATTCCTGGCGAGTTGGCCTCTACGTCTCCGTGGGACCTTCATATAGATCAATAACGTAATATAACCTAACTTAACCCAACCTAACCTTTCGGCGCTATTATTTGACAACATTCCTGGCGAGTTGGCCTCTACGTCTCCGTGGGACCTTCATATAGATCAATAACGTAATATAACCTAACTTAACCCAACCTAACCTTTCGGCGCTATTATTTGACAACATTCCTGGCGGGTTGGCCTCTACGTCTCCGTGGGACCTTCATATACATCAATAACGTAATATAACCTAACCTAACCCAACCTAACCTTTCGGCGCTATTATTTGACCACATTCCTGTCGAGTTGGCCTCTACGTCTCCGTGGGACTTTTATATACATCAATAGCGTAATATAACCTAACCTAACACAACCTAACATCTCGGTACTAATATTTGACAACATTCCTGGCGAGTTGGACTCTACGTCTCCGTGGGAATTTTATATATTTCAATAGCGTAATATAACCTAACCTAACCCAACCTAACACCTCGGCGGTAATATTTGACAACATTCCTGGCGAGTTGGCCTCTACGTCTCCGTAGGGCTTTTATATACATCAATAACGTAATATAACCTAACCTAACACAACCCAACCTCTCGGCACTAATATTTGGCAACATTCCTGGCGAGTTGGCCTCTACGTTTCCGTGGGGCTTTTATATACATCAATAACGTAATATAACCTAACCTAACCCAAAGTAACGTCTCAGCGCTATTATTTGACAACATTCCTGGCGAGTTGGCCTCTACGTATCCGTGGGACTTTTATATACATCAATAACGTAATATAACCTAACCTAATCCAACCTAACATTTCGGCGCTATTATTTGACCACATTCCTGGCGAGTTGGACTCTACGTCTCCGTGGGACCTTCATGTACATCAATAACGTAAAATAACCTAACCTAAGCCAACCTAACATTTCGGTGGTAATATTTGACAACATTCCTGGCGAGTTGGCCTCTACGTCTCCGTGGGGCCTTTATATACATCAATAACGTAATATAACCTAACCTAACCCAACCTAACATCTCGGCGGTAATATTTGACAACATTCCTGGCGAGTTGGCCTCTACGTCTCCGTGGGGCCTTTATATACATCAATAACGTAATATAACCTAACCTAACACAACCCAACGTCTCGGCACTAATATTTGACAACATTCCTGGCGAGTTGGCCTCTACGTCTCCGTGGGACTTTTATATACATCAATAACGTAATATAACCTAACCTAACCCAACCTAACCTGTCGGCGCTATTATTTGGCAACATTCCTGGCGTGTTCGCCTCTACGTCTACGTGGGACCTTCATATACATCAATAACGTAATATAACCTAACCTAACCCAACCTAACCTGTCGGCGCTATTATTTGACAACATTCCTGGCTTGTTGGCCTCTACGTCTCCGTAGGACCTTCATATACATCAATAACGTAATATAACCTAACCTAACCCAACCTAACCTTTCGGCGCTATTATTTGACCACATTCCTGGCTTGTTGGCCTCTACGTCTCCGTGGGACCTTCATATACATCAATAACGTAATATAACCTAACCTAACCCAACCTAACCTTTCGGCGCTATTATTTGACCACATTCCTGGCTTGTTGGCCTCTACGTCTCCGTGGGACATTCATATCCATCAATAACGTAATATAACCTGAGCTAACTCAACCTAATCTTTCGGCGCTATTATTTGACAACATTCCTGGCGAGTTGGCCTCTACGTCTCCGTGGGACTTTTATATACATCAATAACGTAATATAACCTAACCTAACCCAACCTAACCTTTCGGCGCTATTATTTGACCACATTCCTGGCTTGTTGGCCTCTACGTCTCCGTGGGACATTCATATCCATCAATAACGTAATATAACCTAACCTAACCCAACCTAACATTTCGGCGCTATTATTTGACAACATTACTGGCGAGTTGGCCTCTACGTATCCGTGGGACTTTTATATACATCAATAACGTAAAATAACCTAACCTAATCCAACCTAACCGTTCGGCGCTATTATTTGACAACATTCCTGGCTTGTTGGCCTCTACGTCTCCGTAGGACTTTTATATACATCAATAGCGTAATATAACCTAACCTAACCCAACATAAGATCTCGGCATTAATATTAGACAACATTCCTGGCGAGTTGGCCTCTACGTCTCCGTGGGACCTTCATATACATCAATAACGTAATATAACCTAACCTAACCCAACCTAACCTTTCGGCGCTATTATTTGACCACATTCCTGGCTTGTTGGCCTCTACGTCTCCGTGGGACCTTCATATACATCAATAACGTAATATAACCTAACCTAACCCAACCTAACCTTTCGGCGCTATTATTTGACCACATTCCTGGCTTGTTGGCCTCTACGTCTCCGTGGGACATTCATATCCATCAATAACAGAATATAACCTGAGCTAACTCAACCTAATCTTTCGGCGCTATTATTTGACAACATTCCTGGCGAGTTGGCCTCTACGTCTCCGTGGGACTTTTATATACATCAATAACGTAATATAACCTAACCTAACCCAACCTAACCTTTCGGCGCTATTATTTGACCACATTCCTGGCTTGTTGGCCTCTACGTCTCCGTGGGACATTCATATCCATCAATAACGTAATATAACCTAACCTAACCCAACCTAACATTTCGGCGCTATTATTTGACAACATTACTGGCGAGTTGGCCTCTACGTATCCGTGGGACTTTTATATACATCAATAACGTAAAATAACCTAACCTAATCCAACCTAACCGTTCGGCGCTATTATTTGACAACATTCCTGGCTTGTTGGCCTCTACGTCTCCGTAGGACTTTTATATACATCAATAGCGTAATATAACCTAACCTAACCCAACATAAGATCTCGGCATTAATATTAGACAACATTCCTGGCGAGTTGGCCTCTACGTCTCCGTGGGACCTTCATATACATCAATAACGTAATATAACCTAACCTAACCCAACCTAACCTTTCGGCGCTATTATTTGACCACATTCCTGGCTTGTTGGCCTCTACGTCTCCGTGGGACATTCATATCCATCAATAACGTAATATAACCTGACCTAACTCAACCTAACCTTTCGGCGCTATTATTTGACAACATTCCTGGCGAGTTGGCCTCTACGTCTCCGTGGGGCCTTTATATACATCAATAACGTAATATAGCCTAACCTAACACAACCCAACGTCTCGGCACTAATATTTGACAACATTCCTGGCGAGTTGGCCTCTACGTCTCCGTGGGACTTTTATATACATCAATAAAGTAATATAACCTAACCTAACCCAACCTAACCTGTCGGCGCTATTATTTGACAACATTGCTGGCGTGTTCGCCTCTACGTCTCCGTGGGACCTTCATATACATCAATAACGTAATATAACCTAACCTAACCCAACCTAACCTGTCGGCGCTATTATTTGACAACATTCCTGGCGAGTTGGCCTCTACGTCTCCGTGGGACCTTCATATACATCAATAACGTAATACAACCTAACCTAACCCAACCTAACCATTCGGCGCTATTATTTGACCACATTCCTGGCTTGTTGGCCTCTACGTCTCCGTGGGACATTCATATCCATCAATAATGTAATTTAACCTAAAATAACCCAACGTAACATCTCGGCTGTAATATTTCACAACATTCCTGGCTTGTTGGCCTCTATGTTTCCGTGGGACCTTTATATACATCAATAGCGTAATATAACCTAACCTAACCCAACCTAAGATCTCGGCGCTAACATTTGACAACATTCCTGTCGAGTTGGCCTCTACGTCTCCGTGGGGCCTTCATATACATCAAAAACGTAATATAACCTTACCTAACCCAACCTAACATCTCGGCGGTAATATTTGACAACATTCCTGGCGAGTTGGCCTCTACGTCTCCGTGGGGCCTTTATATACATCAATAACGTAATATAACCTAACCTAACACAACCCAACGTCTCGGCACTAATATTTGACAACATTCCTGGCGAGTTGGCCTCTACGTTTCCGTGGGGCTTTTATATACATCAATAACGTAATATAACCTATCCCAACCCAAAGTAACGTCTCGGAGGTAATGTTTAACCACATTCCTGGCTTGTTGGCCTCTACGTTTCCGTGGGACTTTTATATACATCAATAACGTACTATAACCTAACTTAACCCAACCTAACCTTTCGGCGCTATTATTTGACAACATTACTGGCGAGTTGGCCTCTACGTCTCCGTGGGACTTTTATATACATCAATAACGTAATATAACCCAACCTAACCCAACCTAACCTGTCGGCGCTATTATTTGACAACATTCCTGGCGAGTTGGCCTCTACGTCTCCGTGGGACATTCATATCCATCAATAACGTAATATAACCTGACCTAACTCAACCTAACCTTTCGGCGCTATTACTTGACAACATTCCTGGCGAGTTGGCCTCTACGTCTCCGTGGGACTTTTATATACATCAATAGCGTAATATAACCTAACCTAACCCAACCTAAGATCTCGGCGCTAATATTTGACAACATTCCTGTCGAGTTGGCCTCTACGTCTCCGTGGGGCCTTCATATACATCAAAAACGTAATATAACCTAACCTAACCCACCCTAACATCTCGGCGGTAATATTTGACAACATTCCTGGCGAGTTGGCCTCTACGTCTCCGTGGGGCCTTTCTATACATCAATAACGTAATATAACCTAACCTAACACAACCCAACGTCTCGGCACTAATATTTGACAACATTCCTGGCGAGTTGGCCTCTACGTCTCCGTGGGACTTCTATATACATCAATAACGTAATATAACCTAACCTAACCCAACCTAACCTGTCGGCGCTATTATTTGACAACATTCCTGGCGTGTTCGCCTCTACGTCTCCGTGGGACCATCATATACATCAATAACGTAATATAACCTAACCTAACCCAACCTAACCTGTCGGCGCTATTATTTGACAACATTCCTGGCGAGTTGGCCTCTACGTCTCCGTGGGACCTTCATATACATCAATAACGTAATACAACCTAACCTAACCCAACCTAACCATTCGGCGCTATTATTTGACCACATTCCTGGCTTGTTGGCCTCTACGTCTCCGTGGGACATTCATATCCATCAATAATGTAATTTAACCTAAAATAACCCAACGTAACATCTCGGCTGTAATATTTCACAACATTCCTGGCTTGTTGGCCTCTATGTTTCCGTGGGACCTTTATATACATCAATAGCGTAATATAACCTAACCTAACCCAACCTAAGATCTCGGCGCTAACATTTGACAACATTCCTGTCGAGTTGGCCTCTACGTCTCCGTGGGGCCTTCATATACATCAAAAACGTAATATAACCTTACCTAACCCAACCTAACATCTCGGCGGTAATATTTGACAACATTCCTGGCTTGTTGGCCTCTACGTTTCCGTGGGACTTTTATATACATCAATAACGTACTATAACCTAACCTAACCCAACCTAACGTTTCGGCGCTATTATTTGACAACATTACTGGCGAGTTGGCCTCTACGTCTCCGTGGGACTTTTATATACATCAATAACGTAATATAACCCAACCTAACCCAACCTAACCTGTCGGCGCTATTATTTGACAACATTCCTGGCGAGTTGGCCTCTACGTCTCCGTGGGACCTTCATATACATCAATAACGTAATATAACCTAACCTAACCCAACCCAAACTCTCGGTACTAATATTTGACAACATTCCTGGCGAGTTGGCCTCTACGTCTCCGTGGGACCTTCATATACATCAATAACGTAATATAACCTAACTTAACCCAACCTAACCTTTCGGCGCTATTATTTGACAACATTCCTGGCGAGTTGGCCTCTACGCCTTCGTGGGACTTTTATATACATCAATAACGTAATATAACCTAACCTAACCCAACCTAACCTTTCGGCGCTATTATTTGACAACATTACCGGCGAGTTGGCCTCTACGTCTCCGTGGGACTTTTATATACATCAGTAACGTAATATAACCTAACCTAACCCAACCTAACCTTTCGGCGCTATTATTTGACAACATTCCTGGCGAGTTGGCCTCTACGTCTCCGTGGGACCTTCATATAGATCAATAACGTAATATAACCTAACTTAACCCAACCTAACCTTTCGGCGCTATTATTTGACAACATTCCTGGCGGGTTGGCCTCTACGTCTCCGTGGGACCTTCATATACATCAATAACGTAATATAACCTAACCTAACCCAACCTAACCTTTCGGCGCTATTATTTGACCACATTCCTGTCGAGTTGGCCTCTACGTCTCCGTGGGACTTTTATATACATCAATAGCGTAATATAACCTAACCTAACACAACCTAACATCTCGGTACTAATATTTGACAACATTCCTGGCGAGTTGGACTCTACGTCTCCGTGGGAATTTTATATATTTCAATAGCGTAATATAACCTAACCTAACCCAACCTAACACCTCGGCGGTAATATTTGACAACATTCCTGGCGAGTTGGCCTCTACGTCTCCGTAGGGCTTTTATATACATCAATAACGTAATATAACCTAACCTAACACAACCCAACCTCTCGGCACTAATATTTGGCAACATTCCTGGCGAGTTGGCCTCTACGTTTCCGTGGGGCTTTTATATACATCAATAACGTAATATAACCTAACCTAACCCAAAGTAACGTCTCAGCGCTATTATTTGACAACATTCCTGGCGAGTTGGCCTCTACGTATCCGTGGGACTTTTATATACATCAATAACGTAATATAACCTAACCTAATCCAACCTAACATTTCGGCGCTATTATTTGACCACATTCCTGGCGAGTTGGACTCTACGTCTCCGTGGGACCTTCATGTACATCAATAACGTAAAATAACCTAACCTAAGCCAACCTAACATTTCGGTGGTAATATTTGACAACATTCCTGGCGAGTTGGCCTCTACGTCTCCGTGGGGCCTTTATATACATCAATAACGTAATATAACCTAACCTAACCCAACCTAACATCTCGGCGGTAATATTTGACAACATTCCTGGCGAGTTGGCCTCTACGTCTCCGTGGGGCCTTTATATACATCAATAACGTAATATAACCTAACCTAACACAACCCAACGTCTCGGCACTAATATTTGACAACATTCCTGGCGAGTTGGCCTCTACGTCTCCGTGGGACTTTTATATACATCAATAACGTAATATAACCTAACCTAACCCAACCTAACCTGTCGGCGCTATTATTTGGCAACATTCCTGGCGTGTTCGCCTCTACGTCTACGTGGGACCTTCATATACATCAATAACGTAATATAACCTAACCTAACCCAACCTAACCTGTCGGCGCTATTATTTGACAACATTCCTGGCTTGTTGGCCTCTACGTCTCCGTAGGACCTTCATATACATCAATAACGTAATATAACCTAACCTAACCCAACCTAACCTTTCGGCGCTATTATTTGACCACATTCCTGGCTTGTTGGCCTCTACGTCTCCGTGGGACCTTCATATACATCAATAACGTAATATAACCTAACCTAACCCAACCTAACCTTTCGGCGCTATTATTTGACCACATTCCTGGCTTGTTGGCCTCTACGTCTCCGTGGGACATTCATATCCATCAATAACGTAATATAACCTGAGCTAACTCAACCTAATCTTTCGGCGCTATTATTTGACAACATTCCTGGCGAGTTGGCCTCTACGTCTCCGTGGGACTTTTATATACATCAATAACGTAATATAACCTAACCTAACCCAACCTAACCTTTCGGCGCTATTATTTGACCACATTCCTGGCTTGTTGGCCTCTACGTCTCCGTGGGACATTCATATCCATCAATAACGTAATATAACCTAACCTAACCCAACCTAACATTTCGGCGCTATTATTTGACAACATTACTGGCGAGTTGGCCTCTACGTATCCGTGGGACTTTTATATACATCAATAACGTAAAATAACCTAACCTAATCCAACCTAACCGTTCGGCGCTATTATTTGACAACATTCCTGGCTTGTTGGCCTCTACGTCTCCGTAGGACTTTTATATACATCAATAGCGTAATATAACCTAACCTAACCCAACATAAGATCTCGGCATTAATATTAGACAACATTCCTGGCGAGTTGGCCTCTACGTCTCCGTGGGACCTTCATATACATCAATAACGTAATATAACCTAACCTAACCCAACCTAACCTTTCGGCGCTATTATTTGACCACATTCCTGGCTTGTTGGCCTCTACGTCTCCGTGGGACCTTCATATACATCAATAACGTAATATAACCTAACCTAACCCAACCTAACCTTTCGGCGCTATTATTTGACCACATTCCTGGCTTGTTGGCCTCTACGTCTCCGTGGGACATTCATATCCATCAATAACAGAATATAACCTGAGCTAACTCAACCTAATCTTTCGGCGCTATTATTTGACAACATTCCTGGCGAGTTGGCCTCTACGTCTCCGTGGGACTTTTATATACATCAATAACGTAATATAACCTAACCTAACCCAACCTAACCTTTCGGCGCTATTATTTGACCACATTCCTGGCTTGTTGGCCTCTACGTCTCCGTGGGACATTCATATCCATCAATAACGTAATATAACCTAACCTAACCCAACCTAACATTTCGGCGCTATTATTTGACAACATTACTGGCGAGTTGGCCTCTACGTATCCGTGGGACTTTTATATACATCAATAACGTAAAATAACCTAACCTAATCCAACCTAACCGTTCGGCGCTATTATTTGACAACATTCCTGGCTTGTTGGCCTCTACGTCTCCGTAGGACTTTTATATACATCAATAGCGTAATATAACCTAACCTAACCCAACATAAGATCTCGGCATTAATATTAGACAACATTCCTGGCGAGTTGGCCTCTACGTCTCCGTGGGACCTTCATATACATCAATAACGTAATATAACCTAACCTAACCCAACCTAACCTTTCGGCGCTATTATTTGACCACATTCCTGGCTTGTTGGCCTCTACGTCTCCGTGGGACATTCATATCCATCAATAACGTAATATAACCTGACCTAACTCAACCTAACCTTTCGGCGCTATTATTTGACAACATTCCTGGCGAGTTGGCCTCTACGTCTCCGTGGGGCCTTTATATACATCAATAACGTAATATAGCCTAACCTAACACAACCCAACGTCTCGGCACTAATATTTGACAACATTCCTGGCGAGTTGGCCTCTACGTCTCCGTGGGACTTTTATATACATCAATAAAGTAATATAACCTAACCTAACCCAACCTAACCTGTCGGCGCTATTATTTGACAACATTGCTGGCGTGTTCGCCTCTACGTCTCCGTGGGACCTTCATATACATCAATAACGTAATATAACCTAACCTAACCCAACCTAACCTGTCGGCGCTATTATTTGACAACATTCCTGGCGAGTTGGCCTCTACGTCTCCGTGGGACCTTCATATACATCAATAACGTAATACAACCTAACCTAACCCAACCTAACCATTCGGCGCTATTATTTGACCACATTCCTGGCTTGTTGGCCTCTACGTCTCCGTGGGACATTCATATCCATCAATAATGTAATTTAACCTAAAATAACCCAACGTAACATCTCGGCTGTAATATTTCACAACATTCCTGGCTTGTTGGCCTCTATGTTTCCGTGGGACCTTTATATACATCAATAGCGTAATATAACCTAACCTAACCCAACCTAAGATCTCGGCGCTAACATTTGACAACATTCCTGTCGAGTTGGCCTCTACGTCTCCGTGGGGCCTTCATATACATCAAAAACGTAATATAACCTTACCTAACCCAACCTAACATCTCGGCGGTAATATTTGACAACATTCCTGGCGAGTTGGCCTCTACGTCTCCGTGGGGCCTTTATATACATCAATAACGTAATATAACCTAACCTAACACAACCCAACGTCTCGGCACTAATATTTGACAACATTCCTGGCGAGTTGGCCTCTACGTTTCCGTGGGGCTTTTATATACATCAATAACGTAATATAACCTATCCCAACCCAAAGTAACGTCTCGGAGGTAATGTTTAACCACATTCCTGGCTTGTTGGCCTCTACGTTTCCGTGGGACTTTTATATACATCAATAACGTACTATAACCTAACTTAACCCAACCTAACCTTTCGGCGCTATTATTTGACAACATTACTGGCGAGTTGGCCTCTACGTCTCCGTGGGACTTTTATATACATCAATAACGTAATATAACCCAACCTAACCCAACCTAACCTGTCGGCGCTATTATTTGACAACATTCCTGGCGAGTTGGCCTCTACGTCTCCGTGGGACATTCATATCCATCAATAACGTAATATAACCTGACCTAACTCAACCTAACCTTTCGGCGCTATTACTTGACAACATTCCTGGCGAGTTGGCCTCTACGTCTCCGTGGGACTTTTATATACATCAATAGCGTAATATAACCTAACCTAACCCAACCTAAGATCTCGGCGCTAATATTTGACAACATTCCTGTCGAGTTGGCCTCTACGTCTCCGTGGGGCCTTCATATACATCAAAAACGTAATATAACCTAACCTAACCCACCCTAACATCTCGGCGGTAATATTTGACAACATTCCTGGCGAGTTGGCCTCTACGTCTCCGTGGGGCCTTTCTATACATCAATAACGTAATATAACCTAACCTAACACAACCCAACGTCTCGGCACTAATATTTGACAACATTCCTGGCGAGTTGGCCTCTACGTCTCCGTGGGACTTCTATATACATCAATAACGTAATATAACCTAACCTAACCCAACCTAACCTGTCGGCGCTATTATTTGACAACATTCCTGGCGTGTTCGCCTCTACGTCTCCGTGGGACCATCATATACATCAATAACGTAATATAACCTAACCTAACCCAACCTAACCTGTCGGCGCTATTATTTGACAACATTCCTGGCGAGTTGGCCTCTACGTCTCCGTGGGACCTTCATATACATCAATAACGTAATACAACCTAACCTAACCCAACCTAACCATTCGGCGCTATTATTTGACCACATTCCTGGCTTGTTGGCCTCTACGTCTCCGTGGGACATTCATATCCATCAATAATGTAATTTAACCTAAAATAACCCAACGTAACATCTCGGCTGTAATATTTCACAACATTCCTGGCTTGTTGGCCTCTATGTTTCCGTGGGACCTTTATATACATCAATAGCGTAATATAACCTAACCTAACCCAACCTAAGATCTCGGCGCTAACATTTGACAACATTCCTGTCGAGTTGGCCTCTACGTCTCCGTGGGGCCTTCATATACATCAAAAACGTAATATAACCTTACCTAACCCAACCTAACATCTCGGCGGTAATATTTGACAACATTCCTGGCTTGTTGGCCTCTACGTTTCCGTGGGACTTTTATATACATCAATAACGTACTATAACCTAACCTAACCCAACCTAACGTTTCGGCGCTATTATTTGACAACATTACTGGCGAGTTGGCCTCTACGTCTCCGTGGGACTTTTATATACATCAATAACGTAATATAACCCAACCTAACCCAACCTAACCTGTCGGCGCTATTATTTGACAACATTCCTGGCGAGTTGGCCTCTACGTCTCCGTGGGACCTTCATATACATCAATAACGTAATATAACCTAACCTAACCCAACCCAAACTCTCGGTACTAATATTTGACAACATTCCTGGCGAGTTGGCCTCTACGTCTCCGTGGGACCTTCATATACATCAATAACGTAATATAACCTAACCTAACCCAACCTAACCTTTCGGCGCTATTATTTGACCACATTCCTGGCTTGTTGGCCTCTACGTCTCCGTGGGACATTCATATCCATCAATAACGTAATATAACCTGACCTAACCCAACCTAACATTTCGGCGCTATTATTTGACAACATTCCTGGCGAGTTGGCCTCTACGTCTCCGTGGGACTTTTATATACATCAATAGCGTAATATAACCTAACCTAACCCAACCTAAGATCTCGGCGCTAATATTTGACAACATTCCTGTCGTGTTGGCCTCTACGTCTCCGTGGGGCCTTCATATACATCAAAAACGTAATATAACCTAACCTAACCCAACCTAACATCTCGGCGGTAATATTTGACAACATTCCTGGCGAGTTGGCCTCTACGTCTTCGTGGGACTTTTATATACATCAATAACGTAATATAACCTAGCCTATTCCAGCCTAACCTTTCGGCGCTATTATTTGACAACATTCCTGGCTTGTTGGCCTCTACGTCTCCGTAGGACTTTTATATACATCAATAGCGTAATATAACCTAACCTAACCCAACCTAAGATCTCGGCGATATTATTTGACAACATTCCTGTCGAGTTGGCCACTACGTCTCCGTGGGACTTTTATATACATCAATAGCGTAATATAACCTAACCTAACACAACCTAACATCTCGGTACTAATATTTGACAACATTCCTGGCGAGTTGGACTCTACGTCTCCGTGGGAATTTTATATATATCAATAGCGTAATAGAACCTAACCTAACCCAACCTAACACCTCGGCGGTAATATTTGACAACATTCCTGGCGAGTTGGCCTCTACGTCTCCGTAGGGCCTTATATATATCAATAACATAATATAACCTAACCTAGCACAACCCAACCTCTCGGCACTAATATTTGACAACATTCCTGGCGAGTTGGCCTCTACGTCTCCGTGGGACCTTCATATACATCAATAACGTAATATAACCTAACTTAACCCAACCTAACCTTTCGGCGCTATTATTTGACAACATTCCTGGCGGGTTGGCCTCTACGTCTCCGTGGGACCTTCATATACATCAATAACGTAATATAACCTAACCTAACCCAACCTAACCTTTCGGCGCTATTATTTGACCATATTCCTGTCGAGTTGGCCTCTACGTCTCCGTGGGACTTTTATATACATCAATAGCGTAATATAACCTAACCTAACACAACCTAACATCTCGGTACTAATATTTGACAACATTCCTGGCGAGTTGGACTCTACGTCTCCGTGGGACTTTTATATACATCAATAACGTAATATAACCTAACCTAACCCAACCTAACCATTCGGCGCTATTATTTGACAACATTACTGGCGAGTTGGCCTCTACGTATCCGTGGGACTTTTATATACATCAATAACGTAATATAACCTAACCTAATCCAACCTATCCTTTCGGCGCTATTATTTGACAACATTCCTGGCTTGTTGGCCTCTACGTCTCCGTAGGACCTTCATATACATCAATAACGTAATATAACCTAACCTAACCCAACCTAACCTTTCGGCGCTATTATTTGACCACATTCCTGGCTTGTTGGCCTCTACGTCTCCGTGGGACCTTCATATACATCAATAACGTAATATAACCTAACCTAACCCAACCTAACCTTTCGGCGCTATTATTTGACCACATTCCTGGCTTGTTGGCCTCTACGTCTCCGTGGGACATTCATATCCATCAATAACGTAATATAACCTGAGCTAACTCAACCTAATCTTTCGGCGCTATTATTTGACAACATTCCTGGCGAGTTGGCCTCTACGTCTCCGTGGGACTTTTATATACATCAATAACGTAATATAACCTAACCTAACCCAACCTAACCTTTCGGCGCTATTATTTGACCACATTCCTGGCTTGTTGGCCTCTACGTCTCCGTGGGACATTCATATCCATCAATAACGTAATATAACCTAACCTAACCCAACCTAACATTTCGGCGCTATTATTTGACAACATTACTGGCGAGTTGGCCTCTACGTATCCGTGGGACTTTTATATACATCAATAACGTAAAATAACCTAACCTAATCCAACCTAACCGTTCGGCGCTATTATTTGACAACATTCCTGGCTTGTTGGCCTCTACGTCTCCGTAGGACTTTTATATACATCAATAGCGTAATATAACCTAACCTAACCCAACATAAGATCTCGGCATTAATATTAGACAACATTCCTGGCGAGTTGGCCTCTACGTCTCCGTGGGACCTTCATATACATCAATAACGTAATATAACCTAACCTAACCCAACCTAACCTTTCGGCGCTATTATTTGACCACATTCCTGGCTTGTTGGCCTCTACGTCTCCGTGGGACATTCATATCCATCAATAACGTAATATAACCTGACCTAACTCAACCTAACCTTTCGGCGCTATTATTTGACAACATTCCTGGCGAGTTGGCCTCTACGTCTCCGTGGGGCCTTTATATACATCAATAACGTAATATAGCCTAACCTAACACAACCCAACGTCTCGGCACTAATATTTGACAACATTCCTGGCGAGTTGGCCTCTACGTCTCCGTGGGACTTTTATATACATCAATAACGTAATATAACCTAACCTAACCCAACCTAACCTGTCGGCGCTATTATTTGACAACATTCCTGGCGTGTTCGCCTCTACGTCTCCGTGGGACCTTCATATACATCAATAACGTAATATAACCTAACCTAACCCAACCTAACCTGTCGGCGCTATTATTTGACAACATTCCTGGCGAGTTGGCCTCTACGTCTCCGTGGGACCTTCATATACATCAATAACGTAATACAACCTAACCTAACCCAACCTAACCATTCGGCGCTATTATTTGACCACATTCCTGGCTTGTTGGCCTCTACGTCTCCGTGGGACATTCATATCCATCAATAATGTAATTTAACCTAAAATAACCCAACGTAACATCTCGGCTGTAATATTTCACAACATTCCTGGCTTGTTGGCCTCTATGTTTCCGTGGGACCTTTATATACATCAATAGCGTAATATAACCTAACCTAACCCAACCTAAGATCTCGGCGCTAACATTTGACAACATTCCTGTCGAGTTGGCCTCTACGTCTCCGTGGGGCCTTCATATACATCAAAAACGTAATATAACCTTACCTAACCCAACCTAACATCTCGGCGGTAATATTTGACAACATTCCTGGCGAGTTGGCCTCTACGTCTCCGTGGGGCCTTTATATACATCAATAACGTAATATAACCTAACCTAACACAACCCAACGTCTCGGCACTAATATTTGACAACATTCCTGGCGAGTTGGCCTCTACGTTTCCGTGGGGCTTTTATATACATCAATAACGTAATATAACCTATCCCAACCCAAAGTAACGTCTCGGAGGTAATGTTTAACCACATTCCTGGCTTGTTGGCCTCTACGTTTCCGTGGGACTTTTATATACATCAATAACGTACTATAACCTAACCTAACCCAACCTAACCTTTCGGCGCTATTATTTGACAACATTACTGGCGAGTTGGCCTCTACGTCTCCGTGGGACTTTTATATACATCAATAACGTAATATAACCCAACCTAACCCAACCTAACCTGTCGGCGCTATTATTTGACAACATTCCTGGCGAGTTGGCCTCTACGTCTCCGTGGGACATTCATATCCATCAATAACGTAATATCACCTGACCTAACTCAACCTAACCTTTCGGCGCTATTACTTGACAACATTCCTGGCGAGTTGGCATCTACGTCTCCGTGGGACTTTTATATACATCAATAGCGTAATATAACCTAACCTAACCCAACCTAAGATCTCGGCGCTAATATTTGACAACATTCCTGTCGAGTTGGCCTCTACGTCTCCGTGGGGCCTTCATATACATCAAAAACGTAATATAACCTAACCTAACCCAACCTAACATCTCGGCGGTAATATTTGACAACATTCCTGGCGAGTTGGCCTCTACGTCTCCGTGGGGCCTTTCTATACATCAATAACGTAATATAACCTAACCTAACACAACCCAACGTCTCGGCACTAATATTTGACAACATTCCTGGCGAGTTGGCCTCTACGTCTCCGTGGGACTTCTATATACATCAATAACGTAATATAACCTAACCTAACCCAACCTAACCTGTCGGCGCTATTATTTGACAACATTCCTGGCGTGTTCGCCTCTACGTCTCCGTGGGACCATCATATACATCAATAACGTAATATAACCTAACCTAACCCAACCTAACCTGTCGGCGCTATTATTTGACAACATTCCTGGCGAGTTGGCCTCTACGTCTCCGTGGGACCTTCATATACATCAATAACGTAATACAACCTAACCTAACCCAACCTAACCATTCGGCGCTATTATTTGACCACATTCCTGGCTTGTTGGCCTCTACGTCTCCGTGGGACATTCATATCCATCAATAATGTAATTTAACCTAAAATAACCCAACGTAACATCTCGGCTGTAATATTTCACAACATTCCTGGCTTGTTGGCCTCTATGTTTCCGTGGGACCTTTATATACATCAATAGCGTAATATAACCTAACCTAACCCAACCTAAGATCTCGGCGCTAACATTTGACAACATTCCTGTCGAGTTGGCCTCTACGTCTCCGTGGGGCCTTCATATACATCAAAAACGTAATATAACCTTACCTAACCCAACCTAACATCTCGGCGGTAATATTTGACAACATTCCTGGCTTGTTGGCCTCTACGTTTCCGTGGGACTTTTATATACATCAATAACGTACTATAACCTAACCTAACCCAACCTAACGTTTCGGCGCTATTATTTGACAACATTACTGGCGAGTTGGCCTCTACGTCTCCGTGGGACTTTTATATACATCAATAACGTAATATAACCCAACCTAACCCAACCTAACCTGTCGGCGCTATTATTTGACAACATTCCTGGCGAGTTGGCCTCTACGTCTCCGTGGGACCTTCATATACATCAATAACGTAATATAACCTAACCTAACCCAACCCAAACTCTCGGTACTAATATTTGACAACATTCCTGGCGAGTTGGCCTCTACGTCTCCGTGGGACCTTCATATACATCAATAACGTAATATAACCTAACCTAACCCAACCTAACCTTTCGGCGCTATTATTTGACCACATTCCTGGCTTGTTGGCCTCTACGTCTCCGTGGGACATTCATATCCATCAATAACGTAATATAACCTGACCTAACCCAACCTAACATTTCGGCGCTATTATTTGACAACATTCCTGGCGAGTTGGCCTCTACGTCTCCGTGGGACTTTTATATACATCAATAGCGTAATATAACCTAACCTAACCCAACCTAAGATCTCGGCGCTAATATTTGACAACATTCCTGTCGTGTTGGCCTCTACGTCTCCGTGGGGCCTTCATATACATCAAAAACGTAATATAACCTAACCTAACCCAACCTAACATCTCGGCGGTAATATTTGACAACATTCCTGGCGAGTTGGCCTCTACGTCTTCGTGGGACTTTTATATACATCAATAACGTAATATAACCTAGCCTATTCCAGCCTAACCTTTCGGCGCTATTATTTGACAACATTCCTGGCTTGTTGGCCTCTACGTCTCCGTAGGACTTTTATATACATCAATAGCGTAATATAACCTAACCTAACCCAACCTAAGATCTCGGCGATATTATTTGACAACATTCCTGTCGAGTTGGCCACTACGTCTCCGTGGGACTTTTATATACATCAATAGCGTAATATAACCTAACCTAACACAACCTAACATCTCGGTACTAATATTTGACAACATTCCTGGCGAGTTGGACTCTACGTCTCCGTGGGAATTTTATATATATCAATAGCGTAATAGAACCTAACCTAACCCAACCTAACACCTCGGCGGTAATATTTGACAACATTCCTGGCGAGTTGGCCTCTACGTCTCCGTAGGGCCTTATATATATCAATAACATAATATAACCTAACCTAGCACAACCCAACCTCTCGGCACTAATATTTGACAACATTCCTGGCGAGTTGGCCTCTACGTCTCCGTGGGACCTTCATATACATCAATAACGTAATATAACCTAACTTAACCCAACCTAACCTTTCGGCGCTATTATTTGACAACATTCCTGGCGGGTTGGCCTCTACGTCTCCGTGGGACCTTCATATACATCAATAACGTAATATAACCTAACCTAACCCAACCTAACCTTTCGGCGCTATTATTTGACCATATTCCTGTCGAGTTGGCCTCTACGTCTCCGTGGGACTTTTATATACATCAATAGCGTAATATAACCTAACCTAACACAACCTAACATCTCGGTACTAATATTTGACAACATTCCTGGCGAGTTGGACTCTACGTCTCCGTGGGAATTTTATATATATCAATAGCGTAATATAACCTAACCTAACCCAACCTAACACCTCGGCGGTAATATTTGACAACATTCCTGGCGAGTTGGCCTCTACGTCTCCGTAGGGCCTTATATACATCAATAACGTAATATAACCTAACCTAACACAACCCAACCTCTCGGCACTAATATTTGACAACATTCCTGGCGAGTTGGCCTCTACGTTTCCGTGGGGCTTTTATATACATCAATAACGTAATATAACCTAACCTAACCCAAAGTAACGTCTCAGCGCTATTATTTGACAACATTCCTGGCGAGTTGGCCTCTACGTATCCGTGGGACTTTTATATACATCAATAACGTAATATAACCTATCCTAACACAACCCAACCTCTCGGTACTAATATTTGACAACATTCCTGGCGAGTTGGCCTCTACGTCTCCGTGGGACCTTCATATACATCAATAACGCAATATAACATAACCTAACCCAACCTAACCTTTCGGCGCTATTATTTGACCACATTCCTGGCTTGTTGGCCTCTACGTCTCCGTGGGACTTTTATATACATCAATAGCGTAATATAACCTAACCTAACCCAACCTAAGATCTCGGCGATATTATTTGACAACATTCCTGTCGAGTTGGCGACTACGTCTCCGTGGGACTTTTATATACATCAATAGCGTAATATAACCTAACCTAACACAACCTAACATCTCGGTACTAATATTTGACAACATTCCTGGCGAGTTGGCCTCTACGTGTCCGTGGGACTTTTATATACATCAATAACGTAATATAACCTAACCTAACCCAACCTAACCTTTCGGCGCTATTATTTGACAACATTCCTGGCGAGTTGGCCTCTACGTCTCCGTGAGACCTTCATATCCATCAATAACGTAATATAACCTAACTTAACCCAACCTAACCTTTCGGCGCTATTATTTGACAACATTCCTGGCGAGTTGGCCTCTACGTCTCCGTGGGACTTTTATATACATAAATAACGTAATATAACCTAACCTAACCCAACCTATCCTTTCGGCGCTATTATTTGACAACATTACCGGCGAGTTGGCCTCTACGTCTCCGTGGGACTTTTATATACATCAGTAACGTAATATAACCTAACCTAACCCAACCTAACCTTTCGGCGCTATTATTTGACAACATTCCTGGCGAGTTGGCCTCTACGTCTCCGTGGGACCTTCATATACATCAATAACGTAATATAACCTAACTTAACCCAACCTAACCTTTCGGCGCTATTATTTGACAACATTCCTGTCGTGTTGGCCTCTACGTCTCCGTGGGGCCTTCATATACATCAAAAACGTAATATAACCTAACCTAACCCAACCTAACATCTCGGCGGTAATATTTGACAACATTCCTGGCGAGTTGGCCTCTACGTCTTCGTGGGACTTTTATATACATCAATAACGTAATATAACCTAGCCTATTCCAGCCTAACCTTTCGGCGCTATTATTTGACAACATTCCTGGCTTGTTGGCCTCTACGTCTCCGTAGGACTTTTATATACATCAATAGCGTAATATAACCTAACCTAACCCAACCTAAGATCTCGGCGATATTATTTGGCAACATTCCTGTCGAGTTGGCCACTACGTCTCCGTGGGACTTTTATATACATCAATAGCGTAATATAACCTAACCTAACACAACCTAACATCTCGGTACTAATATTTGACAACATTCCTGGCGAGTTGGACTCTACGTCTCCGTGGGAATTTTATATATATCAATAGCGTAATAGAACCTAACCTAACCCAACCTAACACCTCGGCGGTAATATTTGACAACATTCCTGGCGAGTTGGCCTCTACGTCTCCGTAGGGCCTTATATATATCAATAACATAATATAACCTAACCTAGCACAACCCAACCTCTCGGCACTAATATTTGACAACATTCCTGGCGAGTTGGCCTCTACGTCTCCGTGGGACCTTCATATACATCAATAACGTAATATAACCTAACTTAACCCAACCTAACCTTTCGGCGCTATTATTTGACAACATTCCTGGCGGGTTGGCCTCTACGTCTCCGTGGGACCTTCATATACATCAATAACGTAATATAACCTAACCTAACCCAACCTAACCTTTCGGCGCTATTATTTGACCATATTCCTGTCGAGTTGGCCTCTACGTCTCCGTGGGACTTTTATATACATCAATAGCGTAATATAACCTAACCTAACACAACCTAACATCTCGGTACTAATATTTGACAACATTCCTGGCGAGTTGGACTCTACGTCTCCGTGGGAATTTTATATATATCAATAGCGTAATATAACCTAACCTAACCCAACCTAACACCTCGGCGGTAATATTTGACAACATTCCTGGCGAGTTGGCCTCTACGTCTCCGTAGGGCCTTATATACATCAATAACGTAATATAACCTAACCTAACACAACCCAACCTCTCGGCACTAATATTTGACAACATTCCTGGCGAGTTGGCCTCTACGTTTCCGTGGGGCTTTTATATACATCAATAACGTAATATAACCTAACCTAACCCAAAGTAACGTCTCAGCGCTATTATTTGACAACATTCCTGGCGAGTTGGCCTCTACGTATCCGTGGGACTTTTATATACATCAATAACGTAATATAACCTAACCTAACACAACCCAACCTCTCGGTACTAATATTTGACAACATTCCTGGCGAGTTGGCCTCTACGTCTCCGTGGGACCTTCATATACATCAATAACGCAATATAACATAACCTAACCCAACCTAAGATCTCGGCGATATTATTTGACAACATTCCTGTCGAGTTGGCGACTACGTCTCCGTGGGACTTTTATATACATCAATAGCGTAATATAACCTAACCTAACACAACCTAACATCTCGGTACTAATATTTGACAACATTCCTGGCGAGTTGGCCTCTACGTCTCCGTGGGACCTTCATATACATCAATAACGTAATATAACCTAACTTAACCCAACCTAACCTTTCGGCGCTATTATTTGACAACATTCCTGTCGTGTTGGCCTCTACGTCTCCGTGGGGCCTTCATATACATCAAAAACGTAATATAACCTAACCTAACCCAACCTAACATCTCGGCGGTAATATTTGACAACATTCCTGGCGAGTTGGCCTCTACGTCTTCGTGGGACTTTCATATACATCAATAACGTAATATAACCTAGCCTATTCCAGCCTAACCTTTCGGCGCTATTATTTGACAACATTCCTGGCTTGTTGGCCTCTACGTCTCCGTAGGACTTTTATATACATCAATAGCGTAATATAACCTAACCTAACCCAACCTAAGATCTCGGCGATATTATTTGGCAACATTCCTGTCGAGTTGGCCACTACGTCTCCGTGGGACTTTTATATACATCAATAGCGTAATATAACCTAACCTAACACAACCTAACATCTCGGTACTAATATTTGACAACATTCCTGGCGAGTTGGACTCTACGTCTCCGTGGGAATTTTATATATATCAATAGCGTAATAGAACCTAACCTAACCCAACCTAACACCTCGGCGGTAATATTTGACAACATTCCTGGCGAGTTGGCCTCTACGTCTCCGTAGGGCCTTATATATATCAATAACATAATATAACCTAACCTAGCACAACCCAACCTCTCGGCACTAATATTTGACAACATTCCTGGCGAGTTGGCCTCTACGTCTCCGTGGGACCTTCATATACATCAATAACGTAATATAACCTAACTTAACCCAACCTAACCTTTCGGCGCTATTATTTGACAACATTCCTGGCGGGTTGGCCTCTACGTCTCCGTGGGACCTTCATATACATCAATAACGTAATATAACCTAACCTAACCCAACCTAACCTTTCGGCGCTATTATTTGACCATATTCCTGTCGAGTTGGCCTCTACGTCTCCGTGGGACTTTTATATACATCAATAGCGTAATATAACCTAACCTAACACAACCTAACATCTCGGTACTAATATTTGACAACATTCCTGGCGAGTTGGACTCTACGTCTCCGTGGGAATTTTATATATATCAATAGCGTAATATAACCTAACCTAACCCAACCTAACACCTCGGCGGTAATATTTGACAACATTCCTGGCGAGTTGGCCTCTACGTCTCCGTAGGGCCTTATATACATCAATAACGTAATATAACCTAACCTAACACAACCCAACCTCTCGGCACTAATATTTGACAACATTCCTGGCGAGTTGGCCTCTACGTTTCCGTGGGGCTTTTATATACATCAATAACGTAATATAACCTAACCTAACCCAAAGTAACGTCTCAGCGCTATTATTTGACAACATTCCTGGCGAGTTGGCCTCTACGTATCCGTGGGACTTTTATATACATCAATAACGTAATATAACCTAACCTAACACAACCCAACCTCTCGGTACTAATATTTGACAACATTCCTGGCGAGTTGGCCTCTACGTCTCCGTGGGACCTTCATATACATCAATAACGCAATATAACATAACCTAACCCAACCTAACCTTTCGGCGCTATTATTTGACCACATTCCTGGCTTGTTGGCCTCTACGTCTCCGTGGGACTTTTATATACATCAATAGCGTAATATAACCTAACCTAACCCAACCTAAGATCTCGGCGATATTATTTGACAACATTCCTGTCGAGTTGGCGACTACGTCTCCGTGGGACTTTTATATACATCAATAGCGTAATATAACCTAACCTAACACAACCTAACATCTCGGTACTAATATTTGACAACATTCCTGGCGAGTTGGCCTCTACGTGTCCGTGGGACTTTTATATACATCAATAACGTAATATAACCTAACCTAACCCAACCTAACCTTTCGGCGCTATTATTTGACAACATTCCTGGCGAGTTGGCCTCTACGTCTCCGTGAGACCTTCATATCCATCAATAACGTAATATAACCTAACTTAACCCAACCTAACCTTTCGGCGCTATTATTTGACAACATTCCTGGCGAGTTGGCCTCTACGTCTCCGTGGGACTTTTATATACATAAATAACGTAATATAACCTAACCTAACCCAACCTATCCTTTCGGCGCTATTATTTGACAACATTACCGGCGAGTTGGCCTCTACGTCTCCGTGGGACTTTTATATACATCAGTAACGTAATATAACCTAACCTAACCCAACCTAACCTTTCGGCGCTATTATTTGACAACATTCCTGGCGAGTTGGCCTCTACGTCTCCGTGGGACCTTCATATACATCAATAACGTAATATAACCTAACTTAACCCAACCTAACCTTTCGGCGCTATTATTTGACAACATTCCTGGCGGGTTGGCCTCTACGTCTCCGTGGGACCTTCATATACATCAATAACGTAATATAACCTAACCTAACCCAACCTAACCTTTCGGCGCTATTATTTGACCATATTCCTGTCGAGTTGGCCTCTACGTCTCCGTGGGACTTTTATATACATCAATAGCGTAATATAACCTAACCTAACACAACCTAACATCTCGGTACTAATATTTGACAACATTCCTGGCGAGTTGGACTCTACGTCTCCGTGGGAATTTTATATATATCAATAGCGTAATATAACCTAACCTAACCCAACCTAACACCTCGGCGGTAATATTTGACAACATTCCTGGCGAGTTGGCCTCTACGTCTCCGTAGGGCCTTATATACATCAATAACGTAATATAACCTAACCTAACACAACCCAACCTCTCGGCACTAATATTTGACAACATTCCTGGCGAGTTGGCCTCTACGTTTCCGTGGGGCTTTTATATACATCAATAACGTAATATAACCTAACCTAACCCAAAGTAACGTCTCAGCGCTATTATTTGACAACATTCCTGGCGAGTTGGCCTCTACGTATCCGTGGGACTTTTATATACATCAATAACGTAATATAACCTAACCTAACACAACCCAACCTCTCGGTACTAATATTTGACAACATTCCTGGCGAGTTGGCCTCTACGTCTCCGTGGGACCTTCATATACATCAATAACGCAATATAACATAACCTAACCCAACCTAACCTTTCGGCGCTATTATTTGACCACATTCCTGGCTTGTTGGCCTCTACGTCTCCGTGGGACTTTTATATACATCAATAGCGTAATATAACCTAACCTAACCCAACCTAAGATCTCGGCGATATTATTTGACAACATTCCTGTCGAGTTGGCGACTACGTCTCCGTGGGACTTTTATATACATCAATAGCGTAATATAACCTAACCTAACACAACCTAACATCTCGGTACTAATATTTGACAACATTCCTGGCGAGTTGGCCTCTACGTGTCCGTGGGACTTTTATATACATCAATAACGTAATATAACCTAACCTAACCCAACCTAACCTTTCGGCGCTATTATTTGACAACATTCCTGGCGAGTTGGCCTCTACGTCTCCGTGAGACCTTCATATCCATCAATAACGTAATATAACCTAACTTAACCCAACCTAACCTTTCGGCGCTATTATTTGACAACATTCCTGGCGAGTTGGCCTCTACGTCTCCGTGGGACTTTTATATACATAAATAACGTAATATAACCTAACCTAACCCAACCTATCCTTTCGGCGCTATTATTTGACAACATTACCGGCGAGTTGGCCTCTACGTCTCCGTGGGACTTTTATATACATCAGTAACGTAATATAACCTAACCTAACCCAACCTAACCTTTCGGCGCTATTATTTGACAACATTCCTGGCGAGTTGGCCTCTACGTCTCCGTGGGACCTTCATATACATCAATAACGTAATATAACCTAACTTAACCCAACCTGACCTTTCGGCGCTATTATTTGACAACATTCCTGGCGGGTTGGCCTCTACGTCTCCGTGGGACCTTCATATACATCAATAACGTAATATAACCTAACCTAACCCAACCTAACCTTTCGGCGCTATTATTTGACCACATTCCTGTCGAGTTGGCCTCTACGTCTCCGTGGGACTTTTATATACATCAATAGCGTAATATAACCTAACCTAACACAACCTAACCTTTCGGCGCTATTATTTGACAACATTCCTGGCGAGTTGGCCTCTACGTCTCCGTGAGACCTTCATATCCATCAATAACGTAATATAACCTAACCTAACCCAACCTAACCTTTCGGCGCTATTATTTGACCACATTCCTGGCGAGTTGGCCTCTACGTTTCCGTGGGGCTTTTATATACATCAATAACGTAATATAACCTAACCTAACCCAACCTAACCTTTCGGCGCTATTATTTGACAACATTCCTGGCGAGTTGGCCTCTACGTCTCCGTGAGACCTTCATATCCATCAATAACGTAATATAACCTAACTTAACCCAACCTAACCTTTCGGCTCTATTATTTGACAACATTCCTGGCGAGTTGGCCTCTACGCCTTCGTGGGACTTTTATATACATCAATAACGTAATATAACCTAACCTAACCCAACCTAACCTTTCGGCGCTATTATTTGACAACATTACCGGCGAGTTGGCCTCTACGTATCCGTGGGACTTTTATATACATCAATAACGTAATATAACCTAACCTAATCCAACCTAACATTTCGGCGCTATTATTTGACCACATTCCTGGCGAGTTGGACTCTACGTCTCCGTGGGACCTTCATGTACATCAATAACGTAAAATAACCTAACCTAAGCCAACCTAACATTTCGGTGGTAATATTTGACAACATTCCTGGCGAGTTGGCCTCTACGTCTCCGTGGGGCCTTTATATACATCAATAACGTAATATAACCTAACCTAACACAACCCAACCTCTCGGTACTAATATTTGACAACATTCCTGGCGAGTTGGCCTCTACGTTTCCGTGGGGCCTTTATATACATCAATAACGTAATATAACCTATCCCAACCCAAAGTAACGTCTCGGAGGTAATGTTTAACCACATTCCTGGCTTGTTGGCCTCTACGTTTCCGTGGGACTTTTATATACATCAATAACGTAATATAACCTAACCTAACCCAACCTAACCTTTCGGCGCTATTATTTGACAACATTACTGGCGAGTTGGCCTCTACGTCTCCGTGGGACTTTTATATACATCAATAACGTAATATAACCCAACCTAACCCAACCTAACCTGTCGGCGCTATTATTTGACAACATTCCTGGCGAGTTGGCCTCTACGTCTCGGTGGGACCTTCATATACATCAATAACGTAATATAACCTAACCTAACCCAACCCAAACTCTCGGTACTAATATTTGACAACATTCCTGGCGAGTTGGCCTCTACGTCTCCGTGGGACCTTCATATACATCAATAACGTAATATAACCTAACCTAACCCAACCTAACCTTTCGGCGCTATTATTTGACCACATTCCTGGCTTGTTGGCCTCTACGTCTCCGTGGGACATTCATATCCATCAATAACGTAATATAACCTGACCTAACCCAACCTAACATTTCGGCGCTATTATTTGACAACATTCCTGGCGAGTTGGCCTCTACGTCTCCGTGGGACTTTTATATACATCAATAGCGTAATATAACCTAACCTAACCCAACCTAAGATCTCGGCGCTAATATTTGACAACATTCCTGTCGTGTTGGCCTCTACGTCTCCGTGGGGCCTTCATATACATCAAAAACGTAATATAACCTAACCTAACCCAACCTAACATCTCGGCGGTAATATTTGACAACATTCCTGGCGAGTTGGCCTCTACGTCTTCGTGGGACTTTTATATACATCAATAACGTAATATAACCTAGCCTATTCCAGCCTAACCTTTCGGCGCTATTATTTGACAACATTCCTGGCTTGTTGGCCTCTACGTCTACGTAGGACTTTTATATACATCAATAGCGTAATATAACCTAACCTAACCCAACCTAAGATCTCGGCGATATTATTTGACAACATTCCTGTCGAGTTGGCCACTACGTCTCCGTGGGACTTTTATATACATCAGTAGCGTAATATAACCTAACCTAACACAACCTAACATCTCGGTACTAATATTTGACAACATTCCTGGCGAGTTGGACTCTACGTCTCCGTGGGAATTTTATATATATCAATAGCGTAATAGAACCTAACCTAACCCAACCTAACACCTCGGCGGTAATATTTGACAACATTCCTGGCGAGTTGGCCTCTACGTCTCCGTAGGGCCTTATATATATCAATAACATAATATAACCTAACCTAGCACAACCCAACCTCTCGGCACTAATATTTGACAACATTCCTGGCGAGTTGGCCTCTACGTTTCCGTGGGGCTTTTATATACATCAATAACGTAATGTAACCTAACCTAACCCAACCTAACCTTTCGGCGCTATTATTTGACAACATTCCTGGCGAGTTGGCCTCTACGTCTCCGTGAGACCTTCATATCCATCAATAACGTAATATAACCTAACTTAACCCAACCTAACCTTTCGGCGCCATTATTTGACAACATTCCTGGCGAGTTGGCCTCTACGCCTCCGTGGGACTTTTATATACATCAATAACGTAATATAACCTAACCTAACCCAACCTAACCTTTCGGCGCTATTATTTGACAACATTCCTGGCGGGTTGGCCTCTACGTCTCCGTGGGACCTTCATATACATCAATAACGTAATATAACCTAACCTAACCCAACCTAACCTTTCGGCGCTATTATTTGACCATATTCCTGTCGAGTTGGCCTCTACGTCTCCGTGGGACTTTTATATACATCAATAGCGTAATATAACCTATCCTAACACAACCTAACATCTCGGTACTAATATTTGACAACATTCCTGGCGAGTTGGACTCTACGTCTCCGTGGGAATTTTATATATATCAATAGCGTAATATAACCTAACCTAACCCAACCTAACACCTCGGCGGTAATATTTGACAACATTCCTGGCGAGTTGGCCTCTACGTCTCCGTAGGGCCTTATATACATCAATAACGTAATATAACCTAACCTAACACAACCCAACCTCTCGGCACTAATATTTGACAACATTCCTGGCGAGTTGGACTCTACGTTTCCGTGGGGCTTTTATATACATCAATAACGTAATATAACCTAACCTAACCCAAAGTAACGTCTCAGCGCTATTATTTGACAACATTCCTGGCGAGTTGGCCTCTACGTATCCGTGGGACTTTTATATACATCAATAACGTAATATAACCTAACCTAACACAACCCAACCTCTCGGTACTAATATTTGACAACATTCCTGGCGAGTTGGCCTCTACGTCTCCGTGGGACCTTCATATACATCAATAACGCAATATAACATAACCTAACCCAACCTAACCTTTCGGCGCTATTATTTGACCACATTCCTGGCTTGTTGGCCTCTACGTCTCCGTGGGACTTTTATATACATCAATAGCGTAATATAACCTAACCTAACCCAACCTAAGATCTCGGCGATATTATTTGACAACATTCCTGTCGAGTTGGCTACTACGTCTCCGTGGGACTTTTATATACATCAATAGCGTAATATAACCTAACCTAACACAACCTAACATCTCGGTACTAATATTTGACAACATTCCTGGCGAGTTGGCCTCTACGTGTCCGTGGGACTTTTATATACATCAATAACGTAATATAACCTAACCTAACACAACCCAACCTCTCGGTACTAATATTTGACAACATTCCTGGCGAGTTGGCCTCTACGTCTCCGTGGGACCTTCATATACATCAATAACGCAATATAACATAACCTAACCCAACCTAACCTTTCGGCGCTATTATTTGACCACATTCCTGGCTTGTTGGCCTCTACGTCTCCGTGGGACTTTTATATACATCAATAGCGTAATATAACCTAACCTAACCCAACCTAAGATCTCGGCGATATTATTTGACAACATTCCTGTCAAGTTGGCTACTACGTCTCCGTGGGACTTTTATATACATCAATAGCGTAATATAACCTAACCTAACACAACCTAACATCTCGGTACTAATATTTGACAACATTCCTGGCGAGTTGGCCTCTACGTGTCCGTGGGATTTTTATATACATCAATAACGTAATATAACCTAACCTAACCCAACCTAACCTTTCGGCGCTATTATTTGACAACATTCCTGGCGAGTTGGCCTCTACGTCTCCGTGAGACCTTCATATCCATCAATAACGTAATATAACCTAACTTAACCCAACCTAACCTTTCGGCGCTATTATTTGACAACATTCCTGGCGGGTTGGCCTCTACGTCTCCGTGGGACCTTCATATACATCAATAACGTAATATAACCTAACCTAACCCAACCTAACCATTCGGCGCTATTATTTGACAACATTACTGGCGAGTTGGCCTCTACGCCTCCGTGGGAATTTTATATATATCAATAGCGTAATATAACCTAACCTAACCCAACCTAACACCTCGGCGGTAATATTTGACAACATTCCTGGCGAGTTGGCCTCTACGTCTCCGTAGGGCCTTATATACATCAATAACGTAATATAACCTAACCTAACACAACCCAACCTCTCGGCACTAATATTTGACAACATTCCTGGCGAGTTGGACTCTACGTTTCCGTGGGGCTTTTATATACATCAATAACGTAATATAACCTAACCTAACCCAAAGTAACGTCTCAGCGCTATTATTTGACAACATTCCTGGCGAGTTGGCCTCTACGTATCCGTGGGACTTTTATATACATCAATAACGTAATATAACCTAACCTAACACAACCCAACCTCTCGGTACTAATATTTGACAACATTCCTGGCGAGTTGGCCTCTACGTCTCCGTGGGACCTTCATATACATCAATAACGCAATATAACATAACCTAACCCAACCTAACCTTTCGGCGCTATTATTTGACCACATTCCTGGCTTGTTGGCCTCTACGTCTCCGTGGGACTTTTATATACATCAATAGCGTAATATAACCTAACCTAACCCAACCTAAGATCTCGGCGATATTATTTGACAACATTCCTGTCGAGTTGGCTACTACGTCTCCGTGGGACTTTTATATACATCAATAGCGTAATATAACCTAACCTAACACAACCTAACATCTCGGTACTAATATTTGACAACATTCCTGGCGAGTTGGCCTCTACGTGTCCGTGGGACTTTTATATACATCAATAACGTAATATAACCTAACCTAACCCAACCTAACCTTTCGGCGCTATTATTTGACAACATTCCTGGCGAGTTGGCCTCTACGTCTCCGTGGGGCCTTTATATACATCAATAACGTAATATAGCCTAACCTAACACAACCCAACGTCTCGGCACTAATATTTGACAACATTCCTGGCGAGTTGGCCTCTACGTCTCCGTAGGGCCTTATATACATCAATAACGTAATATAACCTAACCTAACACAACCCAACCTCTCGGCATTAATATTAGACAACATTCCTGGCGAGTTGGCCTCTACGTCTCCGTGGGACCTTCATATACATCAATAACGTAATATAACCTAACCTAACCCAACCTAACCTTTCGGCGCTATTATTTGACCACATTCCTGGCTTGTTGGCCTCTACGTCTCCGTGGGACATTCATATCCATCAATAACGTAATATAACCTGACCTAACTCAACCTAACCTTTCGGCGCTATTACTTGACAACATTCCTGGCGAGTTGGCCTCTACGTCTCCGTGGGACTTTTATATACATCAATAGCGTAATATAACCTAACCTAACCCAACCTAAGATCTCGGCGCTAATATTTGACAACATTCCTGTCGAGTTGGCCTCTACGTCTCCGTGGGGCCTTCATATACATCAAAAACGTAATATAACCTAACCTAACCCAACCTAACATCTCGGCGGTAATATTTGACAACATTCCTGGCGAGTTGGCCTCTACGTCTCCGTGGGGCCTTTCTATACATCAATAACGTAATATAACCTAACCTAACACAACCCAACGTCTCGGCACTAATATTTGACAACATTCCTGGCGAGTTGGCCTCTACGTCTCCGTGGGACTTTTATATACATCAATAACGTAATATAACCTAACCTAACCCAACCTAACCTGTCGGCGCTATTATTTGACAACATTCCTGGCGTGTTCGCCTCTACGTCTCCGTGGGACCTTCATATACATCAATAACGTAATATAACCTAACCTAACCCAACCTAACATGTCGGCGCTATTATTTGACAACATTCCTGGCGAGTTGGCCTCTACGTCTCCGTGGGACCTTCATATACATCAATAACGTAATACAACCTAACCTAACCCAACCTAACCATTCGGCGCTATTATTTGACCACATTCCTGGCTTGTTGGCCTCTACGTCTCCGTGGGACATTCATATCCATCAATAATGTAATTTAACCTAAAATAACCCAACGTAACATCTCGGCTGTAATATTTCACAACATTTCTGTCTTGTTGGCCTCTATGTTTCCGTGGGACCTTTATATACATCAATAGCGTAATATAACCTAACCTAACCCAACCTAAGATCTCGGCGCTAATATTTGACAACATTCCTGTCGAGTTGGCCTCTATGTCTCCGTGGGGCCTTCATATACATCAAAAACGTAATATAACCTTACCTAACCCAACCTAACATCTCGGCGGTAATATTTGACAACATTCCTGGCGAGTTGGCCTCTACGTCTCCGTGGGACCTTTATATACATCAATAACGTAATATAACCTAACCTAACACAACCCAACGTCTCGGCACTAATATTTGACAACATTCCTGGCGAGTTGGCCTCTACGTTTCCGTGGGGCTTTTATATACATCAATAACGTAATATAACCTATCCCAACCCAAAGTAACGTCTCGGAGGTAATGTTTAACCACATTCCTGGCTTGTTGGCCTCTACGTTTCCGTGGGACTTTTATATACATCAATAACGTAATATAACCTAACCTAACCCAACCTAACCTTTCGGCGCTATTATTTGACAACATTACTGGCGAGTTGGCCTCTACGTCTCCGTGGGACTTTTATATACATCAATAACGTAATATAACCCAACCTAACCCAACCTAACCTGTCGGCGCTATTATTTGACAACATTCCTGGCGAGTTGGCCTCTACGTCTCCGTGGGACCTTCATATACATCAATAACGTAATATAACCTAACCTAACCCAACCCAAACTCTCGGTACTAATATTTGACAACATTCCTGGCGAGTTGGCCTCTACGTCTCCGTGGGACCTTCATATACATCAATAACGTTATATAACCTAACCTAACCCAACCTAACCTTTCGGCGCTATTATTTGACCACATTCCTGGCTTGTTGGCCTCTACGTCTCCGTGGGACATTCATATCCATCAATAACGTAATATAACCTGACCTAACCCAACCTAACATTTCGGCGCTATTATTTGACAACATTCCTGGCGAGTTGGCCTCTACGTCTCCGTGGGACTTTTATATACATCAATAGCGTAATATAACCTAACCTAACCCAACCTAAGATCTCGGCGCTAATATTTGACAACATTCCTGTCGTGTTGGCCTCTACGTCTCCGTGGGGCCTTCATATACATCAAAAACGTAATATAACCTAACCTAACCCAACCTAACATCTCGGCGGTAATATTTGACAACATTCCTGGCGAGTTGGCCTCTACGTCTTCGTGGGACTTTTATATACATCAATAACGTAATATAACCTAGCCTATTCCAGCCTAACCTTTCGGCGCTATTATTTGACAACATTCCTGGCGAGTTGGCCTCTACGTCTCCGTGGGACTTTTATATACATAAATAACGTAATATAACCTAACCTAACCCAACCTATCCTTTCGGCGCTATTATTTGACAACATTACCGGCGAGTTGGCCTCTACGTCTCCGTGGGACTTTTATATACATCAGTAACGTAATATAACCTAACCTAACCCAACCTAACCTTTCGGCGCTATTATTTGACAACATTCCTGGCGAGTTGGCCTCTACGTCTCCGTGGGACCTTCATATACATCAATAACGTAATATAACCTAACTTAACCCAACCTAACCTTTCGGCGCTATTATTTGACAACATTCCTGGCGGGTTGGCCTCTACGTCTCCGTGGGACCTTCATATACATCAATAACGTAATATAACCTAACCTAACCCAACCTAACCTTTCGGCGCTATTATTTGACCATATTCCTGTCGAGTTGGCCTCTACGTCTCCGTGGGACTTTTATATACATCAATAGCGTAATATAACCTAACCTAACACAACCTAACATCTCGGTACTAATATTTGACAACATTCCTGGCGAGTTGGACTCTACGTCTCCGTGGGAATTTTATATATATCAATAGCGTAATATAACCTAACCTAACCCAACCTAACACCTCGGCGGTAATATTTGACAACATTCCTGGCGAGTTGGCCTCTACGTCTCCGTAGGGCCTTATATACATCAATAACGTAATATAACCTAACCTAACACAACCCAACCTCTCGGCACTAATATTTGACAACATTCCTGGCGAGTTGGCCTCTACGTTTCCGTGGGGCTTTTATATACATCAATAACGTAATATAACCTAACCTAACCCAAAGTAACGTCTCAGCGCTATTATTTGACAACATTCCTGGCGAGTTGGCCTCTACGTATCCGTGGGACTTTTATATACATCAATAACGTAATATAACCTAACCTAACACAACCCAACCTCTCGGTACTAATATTTGACAACATTCCTGGCGAGTTGGCCTCTACGTCTCCGTGGGACCTTCATATACATCAATAACGCAATATAATATAACCTAACCCAACCTAACCTTTCGGCGCTATTATTTGACCACATTCCTGGCTTGTTGGCCTCTACGTCTCCGTGGGACTTTTATATACATCAATAGCGTAATATAACCTAACCTAACCCAACCTAAGATCTCGGCGATATTATTTGACAACATTCCTGTCGAGTTGGCTACTACGTCTCCGTGGGACTTTTATATACATCAATAGCGTAATATAACCTAACCTAACACAACCTAACATCTCGGTACTAATATTTGACAACATTCCTGGCGAGTTGGCCTCTACGTGTCCGTGGGACTTTTATATACATCAATAACGTAATATAACCTAACCTAACACAACCCAACCTCTCGGTACTAATATTTGACAACATTCCTGGCGAGTTGGCCTCTACGTCTCCGTGGGACCTTCATATACATCAATAACGCAATATAACATAACCTAACCCAACCTAACCTTTCGGCGCTATTATTTGACCACATTCCTGGCTTGTTGGCCTCTACGTCTCCGTGGGACTTTTATATACATCAATAGCGTAATATAACCTAACCTAACCCAACCTAAGATCTCGGCGATATTATTTGACAACATTCCTGTCAAGTTGGCTACTACGTCTCCGTGGGACTTTTATATACATCAATAGCGTAATATAACCTAACCTAACACAACCTAACATCTCGGTACTAATATTTGACAACATTCCTGGCGAGTTGGCCTCTACGTGTCCGTGGGACTTTTATATACATCAATAACGTAATATAACCTAACCTAACCCAACCTAACCTTTCGGCGCTATTATTTGACAACATTCCTGGCGAGTTGGCCTCTACGTCTCCGTGAGACCTTCATATCCATCAATAACGTAATATAACCTAACTTAACCCAACCTAACCTTTCGGCGCTATTATTTGACAACATTCCTGGCGAGTTGGCCTCTACGTCTCCGTGGGACTTTTATATACATAAATAACGTAATATAACCTAACCTAACCCAACCTATCCTTTCGGCGCTATTATTTGACAACATTACCGGCGAGTTGGCCTCTACGTCTCCGTGGGACTTTTATATACATCAGTAACGTAATATAACCTAACCTAACCCAACCTAACCTTTCGGCGCTATTATTTGACAACATTCCTGGCGAGTTGGCCTCTACGCCTCCGTGGGACTTTTATATACATCAATAACGTAATATAACCTAACCTAACCCAACCTAACCTTTCGGCGCTATTATTTGACAACATTACCGGCGAGTTGGCCTCTACGTCTCCGTGGGACTTTTATATACATCAGTAACGTAATATAACCTAACCTAACCCAACCTAACCTTTCGGCGCTATTATTTGACAACATTCCTGGCGAGTTGGCCTCTACGTCTCCGTGGGACATTTATATACATCAATAACATAATATAAGCTAGCCTCACCCAATCTAACATCTCGGCGGTAATATTTGACAACATACCTGGCGAGTTGGCCTCTACGTCTCCGTGGGACCTTTATATACATCAAAAACGTAATATAACCTAACGTAACCCAAACTAACATCTCGGCGGTAATATTTGACATCATTCCTGGCGAGTTGGCTTCTACGTCTCCGTTTGACCATCATATACATCAATAACGTAATATAACGTAACCTAACCCAACCTATCATTTCGGCGGTAATATTTGACAACATTCCTGGCGGGTTGGCCTCTACGTCTCCGTGGGACCTTTATATACATCAATAACGTAATATAACCTAACCTAACCCAACCTAAAGTCTCGGCGGTAATATTTGACATCATTCCTGGCGGGTTGGCTTCCACGTCTCCGTTTGACCATCATATACATCAATAACGTAATATAACGTAACCTAACCCAACCTATCATTTCGGCGGTAATATTTGACAACATTCCTGGCGAGTTGGCCTCTACGTCTCCGTGGGACCTTTATATACATCTATAACGTAATATAACCTAACCTAAATCAACCTAACATCTCGGCGATAATATTTGACCACATTCCTAGCTTGTTGGCCTCTACGTCTGCGTGGGACCTTTATATACTTCAATAACGTAATATAACCTAACCTAACCCAACCTAACATCTCGGCGGTAATATTTGACAACATTCCTGCCGAGTTGTCTTCTCCGTCTCCGTGGGACCTTTATATACATCAATAATGTAATATAACCTAACCTAACCCAACCGAACATATCGGCGGTAATATTTGACAACATACCTGGCGAGTTGGCCTCTACGTCTCCGTGGGATCTTTATATACATCAAGAACGTAATATAACATAACCTAACCCAACCTATCTTATCGGCGGTAATATTTGAAAACATACCTGGCGAGTTGGCCTCTACGTCTCCGTAGGACCCTTATATACATCAATAACGTAATATAACCTAACCTAACCCAACCTAACCTCTCGGCGGTAATATTTGACCACATTCCTGGCTTGTTGGTCTCTACGTCTCCGTGGGACCTTTATATACATCTATAACGTAATATAACCTAACCTAACCCAACCTATCATCTCCTCCGTAACATTTGACAACATTCCGGGCGAGTTGGCCTCTACGTCTCCGTGGGACCTCTATATACATCCATAACGTAATATAACCTAACCTAACCCAACCTAACATCTCGGCGGTAATATTTGCTATCATTCCTTGTGAGTTGGCCTCTACGTCTCCGTGTAACACTCGTATACATCAATAACGTAATATAACGTAACATAACCCAACCTATCACGTCGGCGGTAATATTTGACAACATTCCTGGCGAGTTGGCCTCTACGTCTTTGTGGGACCTTTATAAACCTCAATAACGTAATATAACTTAACCTAACCCAATCTAACATCTCGGCGGTAATATTTGACCACATTCCTGGCTTGTTGGCCTCTACGTCTGCGTGGGACCTTTATATACATCAATAACGTAATATAACTTAACCTAACCCAACCTAACATCTCCGCGGTAATATTTGACAACATACCTGGTGAGTTGGCCTCTACGTCTGCGTGGGACCTTTATATACATCAATCACATAATATAACTTAACCTAACCCAACCGAACATCTCGGCGGTAATATTTGCCATCATTCCTGGCGAGTTGGCCTCTACGTCTCCGTGGGACCTTTATATACTTCAATAACGTAATATAACCTAACCTAACCCAACCTAACATCTCGGCGGAAATATTTGACAACATTCCTGGCGAGTTGGCCTCTACGTCTCCGTAGGGCCTTATATACATCAATAACGTAATATAACCTAACCTAACACAACCCAACCTCTCGGCACTAATATTTGACAACATTCCTGGCGAGTTGGACTCTACGTTTCCGTGGGGCTTTTATATACATCAATAACGTAATATAACCTAACCTAACCCAAAGTAACGTCTCAGCGCTATTATTTGACAACATTCCTGGCGAGTTGGCCTCTACGTATCCGTGGGACTTTTATATACATCAATAACGTAATATAACCTAACCTAACACAACCCAACCTCTCGGTACTAATATTTGACAACATTCCTGGCGAGTTGGCCTCTACGTCTCCGTGGGACCTTCATATACATCAATAACGCAATATAACATAACCTAACCCAACCTAACCTTTCGGCGCTATTATTTGACCACATTCCTGGCTTGTTGGCCTCTACGTCTCCGTGGGACTTTTATATACATCAATAGCGTAATATAACCTAACCTAACCCAACCTAAGATCTCGGCGATATTATTTGACAACATTCCTGTCGAGTTGGCTACTACGTCTCCGTGGGACTTTTATATACATCAATAGCGTAATATAACCTAACCTAACACAACCTAACATCTCGGTACTAATATTTGACAACATTCCTGGCGAGTTGGCCTCTACGTGTCCGTGGGACTTTTATATACATCAATAACGTAATATAACCTAACCTAACCCAACCTAACCTTTCGGCGCTATTATTTGACAACATTCCTGGCGAGTTGGCCTCTACGTCTCCGTGGGGCCTTTATATACATCAATAACGTAATATAGCCTAACCTAACACAACCCAACGTCTCGGCACTAATATTTGACAACATTCCTGGCGAGTTGGCCTCTACGTATCCGTAGGGCCTTATATACATCAATAACGTAATATAACCTAACCTAACACAACCCAACCTCTCGGCATTAATATTAGACAACATTCCTGGCGAGTTGGCCTCTACGTCTCCGTGGGACCTTCATATACATCAATAACGTGATATAACCTAACCTAACCCAACCTAACCTTTCGGCGCTATTATTTGACCACATTCCTGGCTTGTTGGCCTCTACGTCTCCGTGGGACATTCATATCCATCAATAACGTAATATAACCTGACCTAACTCAACCTAACCTTTCGGCGCTATTACTTGACAACATTTCTGGCGAGTTGGCCTCTACGTCTCCGTGGGACTTTTATATACATCAATAGCGTAATATAACCTAACCTAACCCAACCTAAGATCTCGGCGCTAATATTTGACAACATTCCTGTCGAGTTGGCCTCTACGTCTCCGTGGGGCCTTCATATACATCAAAAACGTAATATAACCTAACCTAACCCAACCTAACATCTCGGCGGTAATATTTGACAACATTCCTGGCGAGTTGGCCTCTACGTCTCCGTGGGGCCTTTCTATACATCAATAACGTAATATAACCTAACCTAACACAACCCAACGTCTCGGCACTAATATTTGACAACATTCCTGGCGAGTTGGCCTCTACGTCTCCGTGGGACTTTTATATACATCAATAACGTAATATAACCTAACCTAACCCAACCTAACCTGTCGGCGCTATTATTTGACAACATTCCTGGCGTGTTCGCCGCTACGTCTCCGTGGGACCTTCATATACATCAATAACGTAATATAACCTAACCTAACCCAACCTAACCTGTCGGCGCTATTATTTGACAACATTCCTGGCGAGTTGGCCTCTACGTCTCCGTGGGACCTTCATATACATCAATAACGTAATACAACCTAACCTAACCCAACCTAACCATTCGGCGCTATTATTTGACCACATTCCTGGCTTGTTGGCCTCTACGTCTCCGTGGGACATTCATATCCATCAATAATGTAATTTAACCTAAAATAACCCAACGTAACATCTCGGCTGTAATATTTCACAACATTTCTGTCTTGTTGGCCTCTATGTTTCCGTGGGACCTTTATATACATCAATAGCGTAATATAACCTAACCTAACCCAACCTAAGATCTCGGCGCTAATATTTGACAACATTCCTGTCGAGTTGGCCTCTACGTCTCCGTGGGGCCTTCATATACATCAAAAACGTAATATAACCTTACCTAACCCAACCTAACATCTCGGCGGTAATATTTGACAACATTTCTGGCGAGTTGGCCTCTACGTCTCCGTGGGACCTTTATATACATCAATAACGTAATATAACCTAACCTAACACAACCCAACGTCTCGGCACTAATATTTGACAACATTCCTGGCGAGTTGGCCTCTACGTTTCCGTGGGGCTTTTATATACATCAATAACGTAATATAACCTATCCCAACCCAAAGTAACGTCTCGGAGGTAATGTTTAACCACATTCCTGGCTTGTTGGCCTCTACGTTTCCGTGGGACTTTTATATACATCAATAACGTAATATAACCTAACCTAACCCAACCCAAACTCTCGGTACTAATATTTGACAACATTCCTGGCCAGTTGGCCTCTACGTCTCCGTGGGACCTTCATATACATCAATAACGTAATATAACCTAACCTAACCCAACCTAACCTTTCGGCGCTATTATTTGACCACATTCCTGGCTTGTTGGCCTCTACGTCTCCGTGGGACATTCATATCCATCAATAACGTAATATAACCTGACCTAACCCAACCTAACATTTCGGCGCTATTATTTGACAACATTCCTGGCGAGTTGGCCTCTACGTCTCCGTGGGACTTTTATATACATCAATAGCGTAATATAACCTAACCTAACCCAACCTAAGATCTCGGCGCTAATATTTGACAACATTCCTGTCGTGTTGGCCTCTACGTCTCCGTGGGGCCTTCATATACATCAAAAACGTAATATAACCTAACCTAACCCAACCTAACATCTCGGCGGTAATATTTGACAACATTCCTGGCGAGTTGGCCTCTACGTCTTCGTGGGACTTTTATATACATCAATAACGTAATATAACCTAGCCTATTCCAGCCTAACCTTTCGGCGCTATTATTTGACAACATTCCTGGCGAGTTGGCCTCTACGTCTCCGTGGGACTTTTATATACATAAATAACGTAATATAACCTAACCTAACCCAACCTATCCTTTCGGCGCTATTATTTGACAACATTACCGGCGAGTTGGCCTCTACGTCTCCGTGGGACTTTTATATACATCAGTAACGTAATATAACCTAACCTAACCCAACCTAACCTTTCGGCGCTATTATTTGACAACATTCCTGGCGAGTTGGACTCTACGTCTCCGTGGGAATTTTATATATATCAATAGCGTAATAGAACCTAACCTAACCCAACCTAACACCTCGGCGGTAATATTTGACAACATTCCTGGCGAGTTGGCCTCTACGTCTCCGTAGGGCCTTATATATATCAATAACATAATATAACCTAACCTAGCACAACCCAACCTCTCGGCACTAATATTTGACAACATTCCTGGCGAGTTGGCCTCTACGTTTCCGTGGGGCTTTTATATACATCAATAACGTAATGTAACCTAACCTAACCCAACCTAACCTTTCGGCGCTATTATTTGACAACATTCCTGGCGAGTTGGCCTCTACGTCTCCGTGAGACCTTCATATCCATCAATAACGTAATATAACCTAACTTAACCCAACCTAACCTTTCGGCGCTATTATTTGACAACATTCCTGGCGAGTTGGCCTCTACGCCTCCGTGGGACTTTTATATACATCAATAACGTAATATAACCTAACCTAACCCAACCTAACCTTTCGGCGCTATTATTTGACAACATTACCGGCGAGTTGGCCTCTACGTCTCCGTGGGACTTTTATATACATCAGTAACGTAATATAACCTAACCTAACCCAACCTAACCTTTCGGCGCTATTATTTGACAACATTCCTGGCGAGTTGGCCTCTACGTCTCCGTGGGACCTTCATATACATCAATAACGTAATATAACCTAACTTAACCCAACCTAACCTTTCGGCGCTATTATTTGACAACATTCCTGGCGGGTTGGCCTCTACGTCTCCGTGGGACCTTCATATACATCAATAACGTAATATAACCTAACCTAACCCAACCTAACCTTTCGGCGCTATTATTTGACCATATTCCTGTCGAGTTGGCCTCTACGTCTCCGTGGGACTTTTATATACATCAATAGCGTAATATAACCTAACCTAACACAACCTAACATCTCGGTACTAATATTTGACAACATTCCTGGCGAGTTGGACTCTACGTCTCCGTGGGAATTTTATATATATCAATAGCGTAATATAACCTAACCTAACCCAACCTAACACCTCGGCGGTAATATTTGACAACATTCCTGGCGAGTTGGCCTCTACGTCTCCGTAGGGCCTTATATACATCAATAACGTAATATAACCTAACCTAACACAACCCAACCTCTCGGCACTAATATTTGACAACATTCCTGGCGAGTTGGCCTCTACGTTTCCGTGGGGCTTTTATATACATCAATAACGTAATATAACCTAACCTAACCCAAAGTAACGTCTCAGCGCTATTATTTGACAACATTCCTGGCGAGTTGGCCTCTACGTATCCGTGGGACTTTTATATACATCAATAACGTAATATAACCTAACCTAACACAACCCAACCTCTCGGTACTAATATTTGACAACATTCCTGGCGAGTTGGCCTCTACGTCTCCGTGGGACCTTCATATACATCAATAACGCAATATAACATAACCTAACCCAACCTAACCTTTCGGCGCTATTATTTGACCACATTCCTGGCTTGTTGGCCTCTACGTCTCCGTGGGACTTTTATATACATCAATAGCGTAATATAACCTAACCTAACCCAACCTAAGATCTCGGCGATATTATTTGACAACATTCCTGTCGAGTTGGCTACTACGTCTCCGTGGGACTTTTATATACATCAATAGCGTAATATAACCTAACCTAACACAACCTAACATCTCGGTACTAATATTTGACAACATTCCTGGCGAGTTGGCCTCTACGTGTCCGTGGGACTTTTATATACATCAATAACGTAATATAACCTAACCTAACCCAACCTAACCTTTCGGCGCTATTATTTGACAACATTCCTGGCGAGTTGGCCTCTACGTCTCCGTGAGACCTTCATATCCATCAATAACGTAATATAACCTAACTTAACCCAACCTAACCTTTCGGCGCTATTATTTGACAACATTCCTGGCGAGTTGGCCTCTACGTCTCCGTGGGACTTTTATATACATAAATAACGTAATATAACCTAACCTAACCCAACCTATCCTTTCGGCGCTATTATTTGACAACATTACCGGCGAGTTGGCCTCTACGGCTCCGTGGGACTTTTATATACATCAGTAACGTAATATAACCTAACCTAACCCAACCTAACCTTTCGGCGCTATTATTTGACAACATTCCTGGCGAGTTGGCCTCTACGTCTCCGTGGGACCTTCATATACATCAATAACGTAATATAACCTAACTTAACCCAACCTAACCTTTCGGCGCTATTATTTGACAACATTCCTGGCGGGTTGGCCTCTACGTCTCCGTGGGACCTTCATATACATCAATAACGTAATATAACCTAACCTAACCCAACCTAACCTTTCGGCGCTATTATTTGACAACATTCCTGGCGAGTTGGCCTCTACGTCTCCGTGAGACCTTCATATCCATCAATAACGTAATATAACCTAACCTAACCCAACCTAACCTTTCGGCGCTATTATTTCACCACATTCCTGGCGAGTTGGCCTCTACGTTTCCGTGGGGCTTTTATATATATCAATAACGTAATATAACCTAACCTAACCCAACCTAACCTTTCGGCGCTATTATTTGACAACATTCCTGGCGAGTTGGCCTCTACGTCTCCGTGAGACCTTCATATCCATCAATAACGTAATATAACCTAACTTAACCCAACCTAACCTTTCGGCTCTATTATTTGACAACATTCCTGGCGAGTTGGCCTCTACGCCTTCGTGGGACTTTTATATACATCAATAACGTAATATAACCTAACCTAACCCAACCTAACCTTTCGGCGCTATTATTTGACAACATTACCGGCGAGTTGGCCTCTACGTATCCGTGGGACTTTTATATACATCAATAACGTAATATAACCTAACCTAATCCAACCTAACATTTCGGCGCTATTATTTGACCACATTCCTGGCGAGTTGGACTCTACGTCTCCGTGGGACCTTCATGTACATCAATAACGTAAAATAACCTAACCTAAGCCAACCTAACATTTCGGTGGTAATATTTGACAACATTCCTGGCGAGTTGGCCTCTACGTCTCCGTGGGGCCTTTATATACATCAATAACGTAATATAACCTAACCTAACACAACCCAACCTCTCGGTACTAATATTTGACAACATTCCTGGCGAGTTGGCCTCTACGTTTCCGTGGGGCCTTTATATACATCAATAACGTAATATAACCTAACCTAACACAACCCAACCTCTCGGTACTAATATTTGACAACATTCCTGGCGAGTTGGCCCCTACGTCTCCGTGGGACTTTTATATACATCAATAGCGTAATATAACCTAACCTAACACAACCTAACATCTCGGTACTAATATGTGACAACATTCCTGGCTTGTTGGCCTCCACGTCTCCGTGGGACATTCATATCCATCAATAACGTAATTTAACCTAAAATAACCCAACGTAACATCTCGGCTGTAATATTTCACAACATTCCTGGCTTGTTGGCCTCTACGTTTCTGTGGGGCTTTTATATACATCAATAACGTAATATAACCTAACCTAACCCAAAGTAACGTCTCGGAGGTAATGTTTAACCACATTCCTGGCTTGTTGGCCTCTACGTTTCCGTATGACCTTTATATACATCAATAGCGTAATATAACCTAACCTAACCCAACCTAACCTTTCGGCGCTATTATTTGACAACATTCCTGGCGAGTTGGCCTCTACGTCTCCGTGAGACCTTCATATCCATCAATAACGTAATATAACCTAACTTAACCCAACCTAACCTTTCGGCGCTATCATTTGACAACATTCCTGGCGAGTTGGCCTCTACGTCTCCGTGGGACTTTTATATACATCAATAACGTAATATAACCTAACCTAACCCAACCTAACCTTTCGGCGCTATTATTTGACAACATTACCGGCGAGTTGGCCTCTACGTCTCCGTGGGACTTTTATATACATCAATAACGTAATATAACCTAACCTAACCCAACCTAACCTTTCGGCGCTATTATTTGACAACATTCCTGGCGAGTTGGCCTCTACGTCTCCGTGGGACCTTCATATACATCAATAACGTAATATAACCTAACCTAACCCAACCCAACACCTCGGCGGTAATATTTGACAACATTCCTGGCGAGTTGGCCTCTACGTCTCCGTAGGGCCTTATATACATCAATAACGTAATATAACCTAACCTAACACAACCCAACCTCTCGGCACTAATATTTGACAACATTCCTGGCGAGTTGGCCACTACGTCTCCGTGGGACTTTTATATACATCAATAGCGTAATATAACCTAACCTAACACAACCTAACATCTCGGTACTAATATTTGACAACATTCCTGGCGAGTTGGACTCTACGTCTCCGTGGGAATTTTATATATATCAATAGCGTAATAGAACCTAACCTAACCCAACCTAACACCTCGGCGGTAATATTTGACAACATTCCTGGCGAGTTGGCCTCTACGTCTCCGTAGGGCCTTATATATATCAATAACATAATATAACCTAACCTAGCACAACCCAACCTCTCGGCACTAATATTTGACAACATTCCTGGCGAGTTGGCCTCTACGTTTCCGTGGGGCTTTTATATACATCAATAACGTAATGTAACCTAACCTAACCCAACCTAACCTTTCGGCGCTATTATTTGACAACATTCCTGGCGAGTTGGCCTCTACGTCTCCGTGAGACCTTCATATCCATCAATAACGTAATATAACCTAACTTAACCCAACCTAACCTTTCGGCGCTATTATTTGACAACATTCCTGGCGAGTTGGCCTCTACGCCTCCGTGGGACTTTTATATACATCAATAACGTAATATAACCTAACCTAACCCAACCTAACCTTTCGGCGCTATTATTTGACAACATTACCGGCGAGTTGGCCTCTACGTCTCCGTGGGACTTTTATATACATCAGTAACGTAATATAACCTAACCTAACCCAACCTAACCTTTCGGCGCTATTATTTGACAACATTCCTGGCGAGTTGGCCTCTACGTCTCCGTGAGACCTTCATATACATCAATAACGTAATATAACCTAACTTAACCCAACCTAACCTTTCGGCGCTATTATATGACAACATTCCTTGCGGGTTGGCCTCTACGTCTCCGTGGGACCTTCATATACATCAATAACGTAATATAACCTAACCTAACCCAACCTAACCTTTCGGCGCTATTATTTGACCATATTCCTGTCGAGTTGGCCTCTACGTCTCCGTGGGACTTTTATATACATCAATAGCGTAATATAACCTAACCTAACACAACCTAACATCTCGGTACTAATATTTGACAACATTCCTGGCGAGTTGGACTCTACGTCTCCGTGGGAATTTTATATATATCAATAGCGTAATATAACCTAACCTAACCCAACCTAACACCTCGGCGGTAATATTTGACAACATTCCTGGCGAGTTGGCCTCTACGTCTCCGTAGGGCCTTATATACATCAATAACGTAATATAACCTAACCTAACACAACCCAACCTCTCGGCACTAATATTTGACAACATTCCTGGCGAGTTGGCCTCTACGTTTCCGTGGGGCTTTTATATACATCAATAACGTAATATAACCTAACCTAACCCAAAGTAACGTCTCAGCGCTATTATTTGACAACATTCCTGGCGAGTTGGCCTCTACGTATCCGTGGGACTTTTATATACATCAATAACGTAATATAACCTAACCTAACACAACCCAACCTCTCGGTACTAATATTTGACAACATTCCTGGCGAGTTGGCCTCTACGTCTCCGTGGGACCTTCATATACATCAATAACGCAATATAACATAACCTAACCCAACCTAACCTTTCGGCGCTATTATTTGACCACATTCCTGGCTTGTTGGCCTCTACGTCTCCGTGGGACTTTTATATACATCAATAGCGTAATATAACCTAACCTAACCCAACCTAAGATCTCGGCGATATTATTTGACAACATTCCTGTCGAGTTGGCTACTACGTCTCCGTGGGACTTTTATATACATCAATAGCGTAATATAACCTAACCTAACACAACCTAACATCTCGGTACTAATATTTGACAACATTCCTGGCGAGTTGGCCTCTACGTGTCCGTGGGACTTTTATATACATCAATAACGTAATATAACCTAACCTAACCCAACCTAACCTTTCGGCGCTATTATTTGACAACATTCCTGGCGAGTTGGCCTCTACGTCTCCGTGAGACCTTCATATCCATCAATAACGTAATATAACCTAACTTAACCCAACCTAACCTTTCGGCGCTATTATTTGACAACATTCCTGGCGAGTTGGCCTCTACGTCTCCGTGGGACTTTTATATACATAAATAACGTAATATAACCTAACCTAACCCAACCTATCCTTTCGGCGCTATTATTTGACAACATTACCGGCGAGTTGGCCTCTACGGCTCCGTGGGACTTTTATATACATCAGTAACGTAATATAACCTAACCTAACCCAACCTAACCTTTCGGCGCTATTATTTGACAACATTCCTGGCGAGTTGGCCTCTACGTCTCCGTGGGACCTTCATATACATCAATAACGTAATATAACCTAACTTAACCCAACCTAACCTTTCGGCGCTATTATTTGACAACATTCCTGGCGGGTTGGCCTCTACGTCTCCGTGGGACCTTCATATACATCAATAACGTAATATAACCTAACCTAACCCAACCTAACCTTTCGGCGCTATTATTTGACAACATTCCTGGCGAGTTGGCCTCTACGTCTCCGTGAGACCTTCATATCCATCAATAACGTAATATAACCTAACCTAACCCAACCTAACCTTTCGGCGCTATTATTTCACCACATTCCTGGCGAGTTGGCCTCTACGTTTCCGTGGGGCTTTTATATATATCAATAACGTAATATAACCTAACCTAACCCAACCTAACCTTTCGGCGCTATTATTTGACAACATTCCTGGCGAGTTGGCCTCTACGTCTCCGTGAGACCTTCATATCCATCAATAACGTAATATAACCTAACTTAACCCAACCTAACCTTTCGGCTCTATTATTTGACAACATTCCTGGCGAGTTGGCCTCTACGCCTTCGTGGGACTTTTATATACATCAATAACGTAATATAACCTAACCTAACCCAACCTAACCTTTCGGCGCTATTATTTGACAACATTACCGGCGAGTTGGCCTCTACGTATCCGTGGGACTTTTATATACATCAATAACGTAATATAACCTAACCTAATCCAACCTAACATTTCGGCGCTATTATTTGACCACATTCCTGGCGAGTTGGACTCTACGTCTCCGTGGGACCTTCATGTACATCAATAACGTAAAATAACCTAACCTAAGCCAACCTAACATTTCGGTGGTAATATTTGACAACATTCCTGGCGAGTTGGCCTCTACGTCTCCGTGGGGCCTTTATATACATCAATAACGTAATATAACCTAACCTAACACAACCCAACCTCTCGGTACTAATATTTGACAACATTCCTGGCGAGTTGGCCTCTACGTTTCCGTGGGGCCTTTATATACATCAATAACGTAATATAACCTAACCTAACACAACCCAACCTCTCGGTACTAATATTTGACAACATTCCTGGCGAGTTGGCCCCTACGTCTCCGTGGGACTTTTATATACATCAATAGCGTAATATAACCTAACCTAACACAACCTAACATCTCGGTACTAATATGTGACAACATTCCTGGCTTGTTGGCCTCCACGTCTCCGTGGGACATTCATATCCATCAATAACGTAATTTAACCTAAAATAACCCAACGTAACATCTCGGCTGTAATATTTCACAACATTCCTGGCTTGTTGGCCTCTACGTTTCTGTGGGGCTTTTATATACATCAATAACGTAATATAACCTAACCTAACCCAAAGTAACGTCTCGGAGGTAATGTTTAACCACATTCCTGGCTTGTTGGCCTCTACGTTTCCGTATGACCTTTATATACATCAATAGCGTAATATAACCTAACCTAACCCAACCTAACCTTTCGGCGCTATTATTTGACAACATTCCTGGCGAGTTGGCCTCTACGTCTCCGTGAGACCTTCATATCCATCAATAACGTAATATAACCTAACTTAACCCAACCTAACCTTTCGGCGCTATCATTTGACAACATTCCTGGCGAGTTGGCCTCTACGTCTCCGTGGGACTTTTATATACATCAATAACGTAATATAACCTAACCTAACCCAACCTAACCTTTCGGCGCTATTATTTGACAACATTACCGGCGAGTTGGCCTCTACGTCTCCGTGGGACTTTTATATACATCAATAACGTAATATAACCTAACCTAACCCAACCTAACCTTTCGGCGCTATTATTTGACAACATTCCTGGCGAGTTGGCCTCTACGTCTCCGTGGGACCTTCATATACATCAATAACGTAATATAACCTAACCTAACCCAACCTAACCTTTCGGCGCTATTATTTGACAACATTACCGGCGAGTTGGCCTCTACGTCTCCGTGGGACTTTTATATACATCAATAACGTAATATAACCTAACCTAACCCAACCTAACCTTTCGGCGCTATTATTTGACAACATTCCTGGCGAGTTGGCCTCTACGTCTCCGTGGGACCTTCATATACATCAATAACGTAATATAACCTAACCTAACCCAACCCAACACCTCGGCGGTAATATTTGACAACATTCCTGGCGAGTTGGCCTCTACGTCTCCGTAGGGCCTTATATACATCAATAACGTAATATAACCTAACCTAACACAACCCAACCTCTCGGCACTAATATTTGACAACATTCCTGGCGAGTTGGCCACTACGTCTCCGTGGGACTTTTATATACATCAATAGCGTAATATAACCTAACCTAACACAACCTAACATCTCGGTACTAATATTTGACAACATTCCTGGCGAGTTGGACTCTACGTCTCCGTGGGAATTTTATATATATCAATAGCGTAATAGAACCTAACCTAACCCAACCTAACACCTCGGCGGTAATATTTGACAACATTCCTGGCGAGTTGGCCTCTACGTCTCCGTAGGGCCTTATATATATCAATAACATAATATAACCTAACCTAGCACAACCCAACCTCTCGGCACTAATATTTGACAACATTCCTGGCGAGTTGGCCTCTACGTTTCCGTGGGGCTTTTATATACATCAATAACGTAATGTAACCTAACCTAACCCAACCTAACCTTTCGGCGCTATTATTTGACAACATTCCTGGCGAGTTGGCCTCTACGTCTCCGTGAGACCTTCATATCCATCAATAACGTAATATAACCTAACTTAACCCAACCTAACCTTTCGGCGCTATTATTTGACAACATTCCTGGCGAGTTGGCCTCTACGCCTCCGTGGGACTTTTATATACATCAATAACGTAATATAACCTAACCTAACCCAACCTAACCTTTCGGCGCTATTATTTGACAACATTACCGGCGAGTTGGCCTCTACGTCTCCGTAGGGCCTTATATACATCAATAACGTAATATAACCTAACCTAACACAACCCAACCTCTCGGCACTAATATTTGACAACATTCCTGGCGAGTTGGCCTCTACGTTTCCGTGGGGCTTTTATATACATCAATAACGTAATATAACCTAACCTAACCCAAAGTAACGTCTCAGCGCTATTATTTGACAACATTCCTGGCGAGTTGGCCTCTACGTATCCGTGGGACTTTTATATACATCAATAGCGTAATATAACCTAACCTAACCCAACCTAACCTTTCGGCGCTATTATTTGACAACATTCCTGGCGAGTTGGCCTCTACGTCTCCGTGAGACCTTCATATCCATCAATAACGTAATATAACCTTTTTTTTTTTTTTTTTTTTTTTTTTTTTTTTTTTTTTTTTTTTTTACGTGGGGAAATCCTCATGGATACCTCGGAGTTCGGGGGAACTCCGAGGTTATGCCGGACTCTTACCGGCTAAAACCCCACGGTGGCCACCAACGACGCTACTGAGGGAGAGCCGGGATCTCTTTCGAACGCGACCGGCTCCTCCTCAGCGTCTGCAGCCTCCCAGAAGAAGTCTGGGAGGCTCCCATCCCGAAAGGGAGAGGTCGCATCTAAGATGCGACCCCTCCCTCTCCCAAAGGATACCCCTGCAGCGACTGCGGGGCCACGTCCGAAGTCGCTGCACGTCTCGAAGGGGTGGCGTGCAATGGTCGCGATGGGCCCCCGTCCATCACGACCGAGTCACCCCTCCGGACGGCCCCCCGCGCGGGTCACGGCCGTGGCGTACGCGGCTACGCCCCGGCCCGCGCGAGGGGCTGTCACCCCCCGGAGACTGAGTCCCCTATGGGCGCCCGGCGATGTCCACACGGTGGACATCCCCCGGCGCCGGTGGAGGGCGGCGTCGCCTGCGTCGCCGCCGTTGACGGGAGGGATCGCTAACTTCGCGATCCCTCTCCGCCCCCTCCTTCGCCCGCATGACGGCCTCGCAGAAGGCCGCCATAGCCCGCCAGGATCTGGCATCCTCCACCATCCGTCTAAGTACGGATGGCAATGCCAGATCCTGGCCCACCTCGCTCCGGAGGACACGACGCCGCACCTCCCACGCTGGACAAAACTCCAGTGTGTGCTGCGCCGTGTCCCTCTGGTCACCACAGTGGTGACACGCCGCCGTGGCTTCCCGTCCTATCCGGCGCAGGTACTCACCGAAGCATCCGTGCCCGGTGAGGACCTGCGTGGTCCTGTAGGATAGCCCTCGGCTTCGGCTCACCCATCTATCGAGGATGGGCAATACCGCCCCGACGGTCCGGTGACTCCCATGGGTGGCGCGAAGTCGCTCCTCCCACTTGGCCACCAAAGACCGCCAGGCCCAGGCTCTGACCGCCTCCTCCGACTGGGGTGAGACATCATGGCAGAGACGAAGGTGTCCGTAGACAAACGCTTCGCGCTCCGCCAGGAGCTCCAGGGGTGGTAACCCTGCCAGAGTTCCCGCCGCCTCATGAGACACCGTGCGATATCCCCTGATCACCCTGATGGCAAGGCGCCGCCAAACACTGCGAAGCAGTGCCCGGCCGCGCCGGTTGGCCATCAGGGCGTCCGCCCAGATCGGGGCCCCATATAGTGCCATCGACCGCACGATGCCCGCATAAAGGCGGCGTACCCTCGCGTCCGGACCCCCCAGGTTAGGCAGCAAGCGACCCAAGCTGGCCGCCGCTTTTTCCAACCTGGGTGCCAGGAGCGCGAAGTGGCGCCCAAAAGCCCAGGAGCCGTCCAGGTGAAGTCCGAGATATTTTATCGCGGGCTTCACCTGGATGCGGGTGTCCCCTACTCGGATCCAGGTATCGGCGAGTGACCTCCCATTTCGACGGAGGAGATGACGGTCCCAGAACCACATCGCCTCCGTCTTGTGAGGAGCCAGCTCCAAACCCATACCCCGAATCAGGGAAGCCACGGTGGCCACTCCCACCTCGGCGCGCCGGACGATCCTCCCGCTGGTACGCCCACCGGCTACCAACACGGTATCGTCAGCGTAGCAGACTACGCTGACACCGGTGGGAAGGAGGACCCGCAGCGCCGCGTCGTACCCCACGTCCCACAGGAGGGGTCCCAAAACTGACCCCTGGGGTACGCCACGACTAATCTCCCTCGTGCAGGTGTTTCCACCCCGGCCCACGTACTCGACGCACCTGCCGCAAAGGTAGGAGCCGACCGCCACCCGCAGGTATTGAGGGACTCCATGTCGTTCGAGTCCCCTGCGGATGGCCTCCCAGGAGAGGGAGTTGAAGGCATTGACGATGTCCAAGGACACCGCCAATGCCATCCCTCCCCGGGCAGTAGCCGAGCCCGCCAAGGTACGGACCCGATCGATCGCGTCGATCGTGGACCGCCCCCGGCGGAAGCCGAACTGGCACTCGGCCAGGTCGGGTCCTATCCGCTCCAGGTGCCTGGTGAGTCGGGAAGCCACGATTCTCTCGTAGAGCTTTCCGATCTCATCCAGGAGCACGATGGGCCGATAGCCCGAGGGAGATTCAGCGTCCCGGCCCTCCTTCCGCAGGAGGACCAGGCGTCCGAGCCGCCACCGAGATGGGAACGTCCCCGACTTCAGGATGGCTGTAAAAAGCCTCCGAAGTCGGGGACCCAGAACGCGCAGGGCCAAGACCAGCACGCGGCCGGGGACGCCGTCCGGACCCGGAGCCGTATTCCGAGCCCCGAGACGTCTCACCGCCCCGGCCAACTCCTCCTCCGTAACCTCCAGCCCCGCGGACCACCCGTCCACCTGAGTCGGGAAGGCGGCCGATGCGCTCCCAGATGGGAACAACGCATCGACCACCTCTCCGAGAAGCCGGGGTTCCATCGTCTCAGTCACCGGGGGGCCATAAGCCCTAAGCTTGTTTAGGACAAGCCTATATGGACGCCCCCACGGATCCTGATCCAACGAACGAAGAAGTCCGTCCCAAGCGCTGGTCTTGGCCCTCCCGATGGCCTGTTGCAGCTGAACCGTCAGCTGACGATATTCGGCGTACAACAGGGCCGTCCGTGCCTCGTCCCGACGTCTCCTCCTCCGAGACCTGGTGTACCGGCGTCGCGCCATCGCGCAACTCGCTCGGAGCCGCGCGATGTCGTCCGACCACCAATACACCGGCCTCCGGGGCGGAAGTCGACCGGCCCTCGGCATCGCCGTCCTGCAGATTGCAGTCAGGGCGCCATCGAACCAGTCGGCCTCCGCCTCCACGTCGGCGACGGGCTCGGCCGACGGCTCCGACCAAGCCACGGCATGGACGGCAGCCATCAGGGCGTCCTCGTCAAGGGCTCTGAGAGCCCACCTCCTTCGCTGCTGGCGTGGACCAGCTTGGCGGCCCGGGGCGGTCCCGGAAACTTCTATCCGAACGTACCAGTGATCGGATAGAGTCTCCGTGGACTCGTCCACCGTCCACCCCGTGACCCGCGGTACGGCGGCAGGGGAAGCCCATGAAAGATCCACGATGCTTGTACCCTGCCATCGCACGCACGTACTGGTCGATCCTCGGTTGAGCAACCGAAGTTCGAGACCAGCAGCCCACTCCAAAACCGTCTCGCCCCTCGCGTCCGTCCTGGGGGACCCCCATGCTGAAGCATGGGCGTTGAAGTCCCCCAAGACGAGTACCTGGCGGGCCGAGAACTGGGACAAAAAGTTCCCAAGCCCGTCCAGATACTCCTCGAACGACTCTAGGGGCCAGCGCGGTGGAGCATAGGTCCCCACCAGCACGAAGCCCGCCCAGTCCACAGCCACGAAGCCCCGCCCATCGCCCAAAAAGGCGAAGGGCGGAACCCGCGAGGACGCAGACTGAGCTATGGCCACCGACCCATCGCGATCCCCGACCCAGGACGGTCGGTCCGGGATAACGAAGGGTTCAGCGACCACCGCAACGTCAACCCCGCCCGCCATAAGACCCTCGACCAAGAGATCGTGGGCTCGGCGGGCGTGGTTGACGTTCGCCTGGAGGACTCTGGTCGGGGGGAAGTTTATGCCATATCCATGGCCTCCCCCCGGCCAGAGTCCTCCGCCGGGGTAACCATGCCCCCGGCCTCCTTCACCCCCTTAGTGCCCCCTCCCGGCGGCCCACCCTCCACACCCTCCTTCGGAGGCTGCGGCGCCCTCGTCCCCAATCGCCCCTTCCTCGTCGGGGGGTTACATTTAACCCCCCCGAGTCTATGGTCGGCCGGTCGCCCCAAGTCCGCACACAGCGGACAGTGGGGGGCGGCCGCCCGACACACATTCGCTCGGTGACCGGGGGAACCGCAGTTATAGCAAAGGTCGCCCCGGTCAACTTCGGCAGAGCAATGCTGCCGCACGTGCCCCTTAGCCAGACAGCGATAACACTGCTGGGGACGAGGTTTCAGGGCCTCCACCTTGGCCCTGCACCAACCAACCCTGATCCACCCCAGGGTTGCAGCTTTACGAGCGGCAACCAAGGGGCATTGGATCCAGAGGGTTCCTAGTCCCAGAGGTGAGGACCTTATCTCACCGGTCCTCACCTCCGCGGCCAGGCACCCTGCCGCCGCAGCCACCGACTCCGCCACCTCAGATGAGGTGACGGAGTCGTCCAGCCCACTCACCCTCAACTCCGCCTTCTTAGAAGGGCATGAGACCCGGACCTCTGTGTCCGCCAAGGCCGCCCTTAGCTTATCTGCTAAGAGGGCGGCCTTTGCCGCCCTCTCAGGACCGGGGATTTCCAATAGGAAACCCCCAGTCCTTCCGCGCCTTGGGCGCACCTCCTCGATCCCTAACTCGCTCAGGGAGACCCTCTGCCGAGCCGCGACCAGGATCTCCTGATAAGATCCTTTGCTGCCCGAGGGCAGCGTAAGGGCCACAGCCGCGGCTCGAGGGGGCCTCCCGAGCTTGACGGGCGCCTTGGCGGTCCCAGAGGTCTCCTGCATCTGCTTTTTCGCAGCCCTCTGCGCCTTCCGCCCAACCACCTTAGCCCACGACACCTCGCCCTGAGCCGACCCACCAGATGATTGGCACGCTGTCTGCACCTTTGGTGCCTCCACCGTTACCCTCCGCCCGGAAACCGAGCGGCCGCGAACCACCTCCTTCTTCGAAGAAGAAGTCCCAGCAGCGGGAGGCGTAGACGCCTCCGCCTTCTTCTTCTTCTTCTTCTTTTTCTTCCCCGTCACCCCCCCAGCAGCCGCATCACCACCGCTCGCAGGAGTGGGTGTGGTGACGGCTACGGTTCGGGCCGAAGGGGAAGAAGCAGACCCCTTCAACCTTGCCGTATAAGCCGACAGCTTTTCGTCGACGAAGCGGGCGACTGTGTCTGCGAGCGAGACCATGTCGACCGCACCGCCGACTTTATCAACCTCCGCCCCATGCGCCGGAGGCGGAGTTCGCCTCTCCAGATCCTTAATGCGGCCCCGTAGTACCGCATTTTCGGCCTTCATGGCCTCCAATTCTCCTCTCAGGGCGGATAAGTCCGCCCTGACTTCAAGTCCTTTTCGCGCGGGGGACTTGGAAGACTCCAACGCGCTTTGCACAAGTGCGCACAAAGTGCGCGCACTTTCGCGTAATCTTCGCGCGAACTCTCCTTTCAGGTTTGTTGACCTGGCCGCCACCCATTCGACGCGGTTCATTGCCGCGAGGGCTTCTCGTCTCAACTCCACAGAGGAGACGCCCATGAATTCCCGGGCATACTCATCTACGGAGGGAAGATATTTGGCCGACTTGCTTGGCGGCGGGGCCTGATCATCGGGCCCGCAACCCAGAATTTTCTGTTCCTCCTGGAGTCTTAACAGCTTCACCTCCGTCTGGAGGAGTTTCTCCTTGGCCGCTTGAAGGCCCACATACTCGCCCGTTGTCGGGGGGCGTCCCCTCTTCCTAGACGGTCCGGACCCAGCAGCCCTCAGAGACGACCAAGACACATCAGTGTCGTAGTCGTGCTCCGAGGGGGCAGGAGAGGCCACCCTGGAAGGCACGTCTTCCTCCCTGCTGTGGGGACGAGAAAGGGACCACCCATGTGTGTTGTACCTCCCTTCCCTCCCTTCTCTCCCAGAACGGAGCGACTCCGATCTCGGCGCTCCGGCCCTCTCATCGGCAATCTGCGAAGAGGCAAGCCTCTCCACAGATACGACCACTGGACGCACTGGCGCCGGCATCGAAGTGCCAGCTCCATCGCCCCTCCCACACCTACTCCCCCCCAACCCGGTTTTATTAAAAGAATCCATAAGAATCCCACGAGTAGTGTCGGAATAACCCTGTCACCCCCGGCAGAGCCGCGTACCGGGGGAAGGCATTTATACACCCGGGGGGCGCCAGGTACCCCGGGGTTGGTCCGCTCAGCACCGATGCACCCACCGGCCACACCCAGCCGCGAAGGACTGAGCGCGTCCCCTCGCCGCGGACCGAAACTTGAGACAGAGACTTTTTATAGAGGTTTATCCCCTCGCGGGCCGGCCGGTTAAGGCAAGCCCCCCGCTCCGGCGAAACATGACCACCGGTCTACGGTATCAGCCAGAGCCCCGTTAGCCACTGGGACAAGCCCAGTGTTACCAGGTTCCACCACGAGGAGGAGGGGATGGCACGTGTTGTTGCAAACTGCAACTGCAGTCCGCAACAACTTTAGAACCCAACGTAATATAACCTAACTTAACCCAACCTAACCTTTCGGCGCTATTATTTGACAACATCCCTGGCGAGTTGGCCTCTACGTCTCCGTGGGACTTTTATATACATCAATAACGTAATATAACCTAACCTAACCCAACCTAACCTTTCGGCGCTATTATTTGACAACATTACCGGCGAGTTGGCCTCTACGTCTCCGTGGGACTTTTATATACATCAATAACGTAATATAACCTAACCTAACCCAACCTAACCTTTCGGCGCTATTATTTGACAACATTCCTGGCGAGTTGGCCTCTACGTCTCCGTGGGACCTTCATATACATCAATAACGTAATATAACCTAACCTAACCCAACCCAACACCTCGGCGGTAATATTTGACAACATTCCTGGCGAGTTGGCCTCTACGTCTCCGTAGGGTCTTATATACATCAATAACGTAATATAACCTAACCTAACACAACCCAACCTCTCGGCACTAATATTTGACAACATTCCTGGCGAGTTGGCCTCTACGTCTCCGTGGGTCCTTCATATACATCAATAACGTAATATAACCTAACCTAACCCAACCTAATCTTTCGGCGCTATTATTTGACCACATTCCTGGCTTGTTGGCCTCTACGTCTCCGTGGGACATTCATATCCATCAATAACGTAATATAACCTGACCTAACCCAACCTAACCTTTCGGCGCCATTATTTGACAACATTCCTGGCGAGTTGGCCTCTACGTCTCCGTGGGACTTTTATATACATCAGTAGCGTAATATAACCTAACCTAACCCAACCTAAGATCTCGGCGCTAATATTTGACAACATTCCTGTCGATTTGGCCTCTACGTCTCCGTGGGGCCTTCATACACATCAAAAACGTAATATAACCTAACCTAACCCAACCTAACCTTTCGGCGCTATTATTTGACAACATTCCTGGCGAGTTGGCCTCTACGTCTCCGTGGGACCTTCATATACATCAATAACGTAATATAACCTAACTTAACCCAACCTAACCTTTCGGCGCTATTATTTGACAACATTCCTGGCGGGTTGGCCTCTACGTCTCCGTGGGACCTTCATATACATCAATAACGTAATATAACCTAACCTAACCCAAACCTAACCTTTCGGCGCTATTATTTGACCACATTCCTGTCGAGTTGGCCTCTACGTCTCCGTGGGACTTTCATATACATCAATAGCGTAATATAACCTAACCTAACACAACCTAACATCTCGGTACTAATATTTGACAACATTCCTGGCGAGTTGGACTCTACGTCTCCGTGGGAATTTTATATATATCAATAGCGTAATATAACCTAACCTAACCCAACCTAACACCTCGGCGGTAATATTTGACAACATTCCTGGCGAGTTGGCCTCTACGTCTCCGTAGGGCCTTATATACATCAATAACGTAATATAACCTAACCTAACCCAAAGTAACGTCTCGGAGGTAATGTTTAAACACATTCCTGGCTTGTTGGCCTCTACGTTTCCGTGAGACCTTTATATACATCAATAACGTAATATAACCTAACCTAACCCAACCTAACATCTCGGCGGTAATAGTTGACAACATTCCTGGCGAATTGGCCTCTACGTCTCCGTGAGACTTTCATATCCATCAATAACGTAATATAACATTATATAAACCAACCTAACACCTCGGCACTAATATTTGACAACATTCCTGGCGAGTTGGCCTCTACGTATCCGTGGGACTTTTATATACATCAATAACGTAATATAACCTAACCTAATCCAACCTAACCTTTCGGCGCTATTATTTGACCACATTCCTGGCGAGTTGGACTCTACGTCTCCGTGGGACCTTCATGTACATCAATAACGTAAAATAACCTAACCTAAGCCAACCTAACATTTCGGCGGTAATATTTGACAACATTCCTGGCGAGTTGGCCTCTACGTCTCCGTGGGGCCTTTATATACATCAATAACGTAATATAACCTAACCTAACACAACCCAACCTCTCGGTACTAATATTTGACAACATTCCTGGCGAGTTGGCCTCTACGTCTCCGTGGGACCTTCATATACATTAATAACGCAATATAACATAACCTAACCCAACCTAACCTTTCGGCGCTATTATTTGACCACATTCCTGGCTTGTTGGCCTCTACGTCTCCGTGGGACGTTTATGTACATCAATAGCGTAATATAACCTAACCTAACCCAACCTAAGATCTCGGCGATATTATTTGACAACTTTCCTGTCGAGTTGGCCTCTACGTCTCCGTGGGACTTTTATATACATCAATAGCGTAATATAACCTAACCTAACCCAACCTAACACCTCGGCGGTAATATTTGACAACATTCCTGGCGAGTTGGCCTCTACGTCTCCGCAGGGCCTTATATACATCAATAATGTAATATAACCTAACCTAACACAACCCAACCTCTCGGCACTAATATTTGACAACATTCCTGGCTAGTTGGCCTCTACGTGTCCGTGGGACTTTTATATACATCAATAACGTAATATAACCTAACCTAACCCAACCTAACCTTTCGGCGCTATTATTTGACAACATTCCTGGCGAGTTGGCCTCTACGTCTCCGTGAGACCTTCATATCCATCAATAACGTAATATAACCTAACTTAACCCAACCTAACCTTTCGGCGCTATTATTTGACAACATTCCTGGCGAGTTGGCCTCTACGTCTCCGTGGGACTTTTATATACATCAATAACGTAATATAACCTAACCTAACCCAACCTAACCTTTCGGCGCTATTATTTGACAACATTACCGGCGAGTTGGCCTCTACGTCTCCGTGGGACTTTTATATACATCAATAACGTAATATAACCTAACCTAACCCAACCTAACCTTTCGGCGCTATTATTTGACAACATTCCTGGCGAGTTGGCCTCTACGTCTCCGTGGGACCTTCATATACATCAATAACGTAATATAACCTAACTTAACCCAACCTAACCTTTCGGCGCTATTATTTGACAACATTCCTGGCGGGTTGGCCTCTACGTCTCCGTGGGACCTTCATATACATCAATAACGTAATATAACCTAACCTAACACAACCCAACCTCTCGGTACTAATATTTGCCAACATTCCTGGCGAGTTGGCCTCTACGTCTCCGTGGGACCTTCATATACATTAATAACGCAATATAACATAACCTAACCCGACCTAACCTTTCGGCGCTATTATTTGACCACATTCCTGGCTTGTTGGCCTCTACGTCTCCGTGGGACGTTTATGTACATCAATAGCGTAATATAACCTAACCTAACACAACCTAACATCTCGGTACTAATATTTGACAACATTCCTGGCTTGTTGGCCGCTACGTCTCCGTGGGACATTCATATCCATCAATAACGTAATTTAACATAAAATAACCCAACGTAACGTCTCGGCTGTAATATTTCACAACATTCCTGGCTTGTTGGCCTCTATGTTTCCGTGGGACCTTTATATACATCAATAACGTAATATAACCTAACCTAACCCAACCTAACCTGTCGGCGCTATTATTTGACAACATTCCTGGCGAGTTGGTCTCTACGTCTCCGTGGGACCTTCATATACATCAATAACGTAATATAACCTAACCTAACCCAACCTAACCTGTCGGCGCTATTATTTGACAACATTCCTGGCGAGTTGGCCTCTACGTCTCCGTGGGACTTTTATATACATCAATAGCGTAATATAACCTAACCTAACACAACCTAACATCTCGGTACGAATATTTGACAACATTCCTTTCGAGTTGGACTCTACGTCTCCGTGGGACTTTTATATACATCAATAGCGTAATATAACCTAACCTAACACAACCTAACATCTCGGTACTAGTATTTGACAACATTCCTGGCGAGTTGGACTCTACGTCTCCGTGGGAATTTTATATATATCAATAGCGTAATATAACCTAACCTAACCCAACCTAACACCTCGGCGGTAATATTTGACAACATTCCTGGCGAGTTGGCCTCTACGTCTCCGTAGGGCCTTATATACATCAATAACGTAATATAACCTAACCTAACCCAAAGTAAGGTCTCGGAGGTAATGTTTAAACACATTCCTGGCTTGTTGGCCTCTACGTTTCCGTGAGACCTTTATATACATCAATAACGTAATATAACCTAACCTAACCCAACCTAACATCTCGGCGGTAATAGTTGACAACATTCCTGGCGAATTGGCCTCTACGTCTCCGTGAGACTTTCATATCCATCAATAACGTAATATAACATTATATAAACCAACCTAACACCTCGGCACTAATATTTGACAACATTCCTGGCGAGTTGGCCTCTACGTATCCGTGGGACTTTTATATACATCAATAACGTAATATAACCTAACCTAATCCAACCTAACCTTTCGGCGCTATTATTTGACCACATTCCTGGCGAGTTGGACTCTACGTCTCCGTGGGACCTTCATGTACATCAATAACGTAAAATAACCTAACCTAAGCCAACCTAACATTTCGGCGGTAATATTTGACAACATTCCTGGCGAGTTGGCCTCTACGTCTCCGTGGGGCCTTTATATACATCAATAACGTAATATAACCTAACCTAACACAACCCAACCTCTCGGTACTAATATTTGCCAACATTCCTGGCGAGTTGGCCTCTACGTCTCCGTGGGACCTTCATATACATTAATAACGCAATATAACATAACCTAACCCAACCTAACCTTTCGGCGCTATTATTTGACCACATTCCTGGCTTGTTGGCCTCTACGTCTCCGTGGGACGTTTATGTACATCAATAGCGTAATATAACCTAACCTAACCCAACCTAAGATCTCGGCGATATTATTTGACAACTTTCCTGTCGAGTTGGCCTCTACGTCTCCGTGGGACTTTTATATACATCAATAGCGTAATATAACCTAACCTAACACAACCTAACATCTCGGTACTAATATTTGACAACATTCCTGGCTTGTTGGCCGCTACGTCTCCGTGGGACATTCATATCCATCAATAACGTAATTTAACATAAAATAACCCAACGTAACGTCTCGGCTGTAATATTTCACAACATTCCTGGCTTGTTGGCCTCTATGTTTCCGTGGGACCTTTATATACATCAATAACGTAATATAACCTAACCTAACCCAACCTAACCTGTCGGCGCTATTATTTGACAACATTCCTGGCGAGTTGGTCTCTACGTCTCCGTGGGACCTTCATATACATCAATAACGTAATATAACCTAACCTAACCCAACCTAACCTGTCGGCGCTATTATTTGACAACATTCCTGGCGAGTTGGTCTCTACGTCTCCGTGGGACTTTTATATACATCAATAGCGTAATATAACCTAACCTAACACAACCTAACATCTCGGTACGAATATTTGACAACATTCCTTTCGAGTTGGACTCTACGTCTCCGTGGGAATTTTATATATATCAATAGCGTAATATAACCTAACCTAAGCCAACCTAACATTTCGGCGGTAATATTTGACAACATTCCTGGCGAGTTGGCCTCTACGTCTCCGTGGGTCCTTCATATACATCAATAACGTAATATAACCTAACCTAACCCAACCTAATCTTTCGGCGCTATTATTTGACCACATTCCTGGCTTGTTGGCCTCTACGTCTCCGTGGGACATTCATATCCATCAATAACGTAATATAACCTGACCTAACCCAACCTAACCTTTCGGCGCCATTATTTGACAACATTCCTGGCGAGTTGGCCTCTACGTCTCCGTGGGACTTTTATATACATCAGTAGCGTAATATAACCTAACCTAACCCAACCTAAGATCTCGGCGCTAATATTTGACAACATTCCTGTCGAGTTGGCCTCTACGTCTCCGTGGGGCCTTCATACACATCAAAAACGTAATATAACCTAACCTAACCCAACCTAACATCTCGGCGGTAATATTTGACAACATTCCTGGCGAGTTGGCCTCTACGTCTCCGTGGGACTTTTATATACATCAATAACGTAATATAACCTAACCTAATCCAACCTAACCTTTCGGCGCTATTATTTGACAACATTTCTGGCGAGTTGGCCTCTACGTCTCCGTGGGAATTTTATATATATCAATAGCGTAATAGAACCTAACCTAACCCAACCTAACACCTCGGCGGTAATATTTGACAACATTCCTGGCGAGTTGGCCTCTACGTCTCCGTAGGGCCTTATATATATAAATAACATAATATAACCAAACCTAGCACAACCCAACCTCTCGGCACTAATATTTGACAACATTCCTGGCGAGTTGGCCTCTACGTTTCCGTGGGGCTTTTATATACATCAATAACGTAATATAACCTAACCTAACCCAAAGTAACGTCTCGGAGGTAATGTTTAACCACATTCCTGGCTTGTTGGCCTCTACGTTTCCGTGAGACCTTTATATACATCAATAACGTAATATAACCTAACCTAACCCAACCTAACATCTCGGCGGTAATAGTTGACAACATTCCTGGCGAATTGGCCTCTACGTCTCCGTGAGACTTTCATATCCATCAATAACGTAATATAACCTAACTTAACCCAACCTAACCTTTCGGCGCTATTATTTGACAACATTCCTGGCGGGTTGGCCTCTACGTCTCCGTGGGACCTTCATATACATCAATAACGTAATATAACCTAACCTAACCCAAACCTAACCTTTCGGCGCTATTATTTGACCACATTCCTGTCGAGTTGGCCTCTACGTCTCCGTAGGGCCTTATATACATCAATAACGTAATATAACCTAACCTAACCCAAAGTAACGTCTCGGAGGTAATGTTTAAACACATTCCTGGCTTGTTGGCCTCTACGTTTCCGTGAGACCTTTATATACATCAATAACGTAATATAACCTAACCTAACCCAACCTAACATCTCGGCGGTAATAGTTGACAACATTCCTGGCGAATTGGCCTCTACGTCTCCGTGAGACTTTCATATCCATCAATAACGTAATATAACATTATATAAACCAACCTAACACCTCGGCACTAATATTTGACAACATTCCTGGCGAGTTGGCCTCTACGTATCCGTGGGACTTTTATATACATCAATAACGTAATATAACCTAACCTAATCCAACCTAACCTTTCGGCGCTATTATTTGACCACATTCCTGGCGAGTTGGACTCTACGTCTCCGTGGGACCTTCATGTACATCAATAACGTAAAATAACCTAACCTAAGCCAACCTAACATTTCGGCGGTAATATTTGACAACATTCCTGGCGAGTTGGCCTCTACGTCTCCGTGGGGCCTTTATATACATCAATAACGTAATATAACCTAACCTAACACAACCCAACCTCTCGGTACTAATATTTGACAACATTCCTGGCGAGTTGGCCTCTACGTCTCCGTGGGACCTTCATATACATTAATAACGCAATATAACATAACCTAACCCAACCTAACCTTTCGGCGCTATTATTTGACCACATTCCTGGCTTGTTGGCCTCTACGTCTCCGTGGGACGTTTATGTACATCAATAGCGTAATATAACCTAACCTAACCCAACCTAACATCTCGGCGATATTATTTGACAACTTTCCTGTCGAGTTGGCCTCTACGTCTCCGTGGGACTTTTATATACATCAATAGCGTAATATAACCTAACCTAACACAACCTAACATCTCGGTACTAATATTTGACAACATTCCTGGCTTGTTGGCCGCTACGTCTCCGTGGGACATTCATATCCATCAATAACGTAATTTAACCTAAAATAACCCAACGTAACGTCTCGGCTGTAATATTTCACAACATTCCTGGCTTGTTGGCCTCTATGTTTCCGTGGGACCTTTATATACATCAATAACGTAATATAACCTAACCTAACCCAACCTAACCTGTCGGCGCTATTATTTGACAACATTCCTGGCGAGTTGGTCTCTACGTCTCCGTGGGACCTTCATATACATCAATAACGTAATATAACCTAACCTAACCCAACCTAACCTGTCGGCGCTATTATTTGACAACATTCCTGGCGAGTTGGCCTCTACGTCTCCGTGGGACTTTTATATACATCAATAGCGTAATATAACCTAACCTAACACAACCTAACATCTCGGTACGAATATTTGACAACATTCCTTTCGAGTTGGACTCTACGTCTCCGTGGGAATTTTATATATATCAATAGCGTAATATAACCTAACCTAAGCCAACCTAACATTTCGGCGGTAATATTTGACAACATTCCTGGCGAGTTGGCCTCTACGTCTCCGTGGGTCCTTCATATACATCAATAACGTAATATAACCTAACCTAACCCAACCTAATCTTTCGGCGCTATTATTTGACCACATTCCTGGCTTGTTGGCCTCTACGTCTCCGTGGGACATTCATATCCATCAATAACGTAATATAACCTAACCTAATCCAACCTAACCTTTCGGCGCTATTATTTGACAACATTCCTGGCGAGTTGGCCTCTACGTCTCCGTGGGACTTTTATATACATCAATAACGTAATATAACCTAACCTAACCCAACCTAACCTTTCGGCGCTATTATTTGACAACATTCCTGGCTAGTTGGCCTCTACGTCTCCGTGGGACCTTCCTATACATCAATAGCGTAATATAACCTAACCTAACCCAACCTAACATTTCGGCGCTATTATTTGACCACATTCCTGGCTTGTTGGCCTCTACGTCTCCGTAGGACTTTTATATACATCAATAGCGTAATATAACCTAACCTAACACAACCTAACATCTCGGTACTAATATTTGACAACATTCCTGGCGAGTTGGACTCTACGTCTCCGTGGGAATTTTATATATGTCAATAGCGTAATATAACCTAACCTAACCCAACCTAACACCTCGGCGGTAATATTTGACAACATTCCTGGCGAGTTGGCCTCTACGTCTCCGCAGGGCCTTATATACATCAATAATGTAATATAACCTAACCTAACACAACCCAACCTCTCGGCACTAATATTTGACAACATTCCTGGCTAGTTGGCCTCTACGTGTCCGTGGGACTTTTATATACATCAATAACGTAATATAACCTAACCTAACCCAACCTAACCTTTCGGCGCTATTATTTGACAACATTCCTGGCGAGTTGGCCTCTACGTCTCCGTGAGACCTTCATATCCATCAATAACGTAATATAACCTAACTTAACCCAACCTAACGTTTCGGCGCTATTATTTGACAACATTCCTGGCGAGTTGGCCTCTACGTCTCCGTGGGACTTTTATATACATCAATAACGTAATATAACCTAACCTAACCCAACCTAACCTTTCGGCGCTATTATTTGACAACATTACCGGCGAGTTGGCCTCTACGTCTCCGTGGGACTTTTATATACATCAATAACGTAATATAACCTAACCTAACCCAACCTAACCTTTCGGCGCTATTATTTGACAACATTCCTGGCGAGTTGGCCTCTACGTCTCCGTGGGACCTTCATATACATCAATAACGTAATATAACCTAACTTAACCCAACCTAACCTTTCGGCGCTATTATTTGACAACATTCCTGGCGGGTTGGCCTCTACGTCTCCGTGGGACCTTCATATACATCAATAACGTAATATAACCTAACCTAATCCAACCTAACCTTTCGGCGCTATTATTTGACCACATTCCTGTCGAGTTGGCGTCTACGTCTCCGTGGGACTTTTATATACATCAATAGCGTAATATAACCTAACCTAACACAACCTAACATCTCGGTACTAGTATTTGACAACATTCCTGGCGAGTTGGACTCTACGTCTCCGTGGGAATTTTATATATATCAATAGCGTAATATAACCTAACCTAACCCAACCTAACACCTCGGCGGTAATATTTGACAACATTCCTGGCGAGTTGGCCTCTACGTCTCCGTAGGGCCTTATATACATCAATAACGTAATATAACCTAACCTAACCCAAAGTAACGTCTCGGAGGTAATGTTTAAACACATTCCTGGCTTGTTGGCCTCTACGTTTCCGTGAGACCTTTATATACATCAATAACGTAATATAACCTAACCTAACCCAACCTAACATCTCGGCGGTAATAGTTGACAACATTCCTGGCGAATTGGCCTCTACGTCTCCGTGAGACTTTCATATCCATCAATAACGTAATATAACATTATATAAACCAACCTAACACCTCGGCACTAATATTTGACAACATTCCTGGCGAGTTGGCCTCTACGTATCCGTGGGACTTTTATATACATCAATAACGTAATATAACCTAACCTAATCCAACCTAACCTTTCGGCGCTATTATTTGACCACATTCCTGGCGAGTTGGACTCTACGTCTCCGTGGGACCTTCATGTACATCAATAACGTAAAATAACCTAACCTAAGCCAACCTAACATTTCGGCGGTAATATTTGACAACATTCCTGGCGAATTGGCCTCTACGTCTCCGTGAGACTTTCATATCCATCAATAACGTAATATAACATTATATAAACCAACCTAACACCTCGGCACTAATATTTGACAACATTCCTGGCGAGTTGGCCTCTACGTATCCGTGGGACTTTTATATACATCAATAACGTAATATAACCTAACCTAATCCAACCTAACCTTTCGGCGCTATTATTTGACCACATTCCTGGCGAGTTGGACTCTACGTCTCCGTGGGACCTTCATGTACATCAATAACGTAAAATAACCTAACCTAAGCCAACCTAACATTTCGGCGGTAATATTTGACAACATTCCTGGCGAGTTGGCCTCTACGTCTCCGTGGGGCCTTTATATACATCAATAACGTAATATAACCTAACCTAACACAACCCAACCTCTCGGTACTAATATTTGCCAACATTCCTGGCGAGTTGGCCTCTACGTCTCCGTGGGACCTTCATATACATTAATAACGCAATATAACATAACCTAACCCAACCTAACCTTTCGGCGCTATTATTTGACCACATTCCTGGCTTGTTGGCCTCTACGTCTCCGTGGGACGTTTATGTACATCAATAGCGTAATATAACCTAACCTAACACAACCTAACATCTCGGTACTAATATTTGACAACATTCCTGGCTTGTTGGCCGCTACGTCTCCGTGGGACATTCATATCCATCAATAACGTAATTTAACATAAAATAACCCAACGTAACGTCTCGGCTGTAATATTTCACAACATTCCTGGCTTGTTGGCCTCTATGTTTCCGTGGGACCTTTATATACATCAATAACGTAATATAACCTAACCTAACCCAACCTAACCTGTCGGCGCTATTATTTGACAACATTCCTGGCGAGTTGGTCTCTACGTCTCCGTGGGACCTTCATATACATCAATAACGTAATATAACCTAACCTAACCCAACCTAACCTGTCGGCGCTATTATTTGACAACATTCCTGGCGAGTTGGCCTCTACGTCTCCGTGGGACTTTTATATACATCAATAGCGTAATATAACCTAACCTAACACAACCTAACATCTCGGTACGAATATTTGACAACATTCCTTTCGAGTTGGACTCTACGTCTCCGTGGGACTTTTATATACATCAATAGCGTAATATAACCTAACCTAACACAACCTAACATCTCGGTACTAGTATTTGACAACATTCCTGGCGAGTTGGACTCTACGTCTCCGTGGGAATTTTATATATATCAATAGCGTAATATAACCTAACCTAACCCAACCTAACACCTCGGCGGTAATATTTGACAACATTCCTGGCGAGTTGGCCTCTACGTCTCCGTAGGGCCTTATATACATCAATAACGTAATATAACCTAACCTAACCCAAAGTAACGTCTCGGAGGTAATGTTTAAACACATTCCTGGCTTGTTGGCCTCTACGTTTCCGTGAGACCTTTATATACATCAATAACGTAATATAACCTAACCTAACCCAACCTAACATCTCGGCGGTAATAGTTGACAACATTCCTGGCGAATTGGCCTCTACGTCTCCGTGAGACTTTCATATCCATCAATAACGTAATATAACATTATATAAACCAACCTAACACCTCGGCACTAATATTTGACAACATACCTGGCGAGTTGGCCTCTACGTATCCGTGGGACTTTTATATACATCAATAACGTAATATAACCTAACCTAATCCAACCTAACCTTTCGGCGCTATTATTTGACCACATTCCTGGCGAGTTGGACTCTACGTCTCCGTGGGACCTTCATGTACATCAATAACGTAAAATAACCTAACCTAAGCCAACCTAACATTTCGGCGGTAATATTTGACAACATTCCTGGCGAGTTGGCCTCTACGTCTCCGTGGGGCCTTTATATACATCAATAACGTAATATAACCTAACCTAACACAACCCAACCTCTCGGTACTAATATTTGCCAACATTCCTGGCGAGTTGGCCTCTACGTCTCCGTGGGACCTTCATATACATTAATAACGCAATATAACATAACCTAACCCAACCTAACCTTTCGGCGCTATTATTTGACCACATTCCTGGCTTGTTGGCCTCTACGTCTCCGTGGGACGTTTATGTACATCAATAGCGTAATATAACCTAACCTAACCCAACCTAAGATCTCGGCGATATTATTTGACAACTTTCCTGTCGAGTTGGCCTCTACGTCTCCGTGGGACTTTTATATACATCAATAGCGTAATATAACCTAACCTAACACAACCTAACATCTCGGTACTAATATTTGACAACATTCCTGGCTTGTTGGCCGCTACGTCTCCGTGGGACATTCATATCCATCAATAACGTAATTTAACATAAAATAACCCAACGTAACGTCTCGGCTGTAATATTTCACAACATTCCTGGCTTGTTGGCCTCTATGTTTCCGTGGGACCTTTATATACATCAATAACGTAATATAACCTAACCTAACCCAACCTAACCTGTCGGCGCTATTATTTGACAACATTCCTGGCGAGTTGGTCTCTACGTCTCCGTGGGACCTTCATATACATCAATAACGTAATATAACCTAACCTAACCCAACCTAACCTGTCGGCGCTATTATTTGACAACATTCCTGGCGAGTTGGCCTCTACGTCTCCGTGGGACTTTTATATACATCAATAGCGTAATATAACCTAACCTAACACAACCTAACATCTCGGTACGAATATTTGACAACATTCCTTTCGAGTTGGACTCTACGTCTCCGTGGGAATTTTATATATATCAATAGCGTAATATAACCTAACCTAAGCCAACCTAACATTTCGGCGGTAATATTTGACAACATTCCTGGCGAGTTGGCCTCTACGTCTCCGTGGGTCCTTCATATACATCAATAACGTAATATAACCTAACCTAACCCAACCTAATCTTTCGGCGCTATTATTTGACCACATTCCTGGCTTGTTGGCCTCTACGTCTCCGTGGGACATTCATATCCATCAATAACGTAATATAACCTGACCTAACCCAACCTAACCTTTCGGCGCCATTATTTGACAACATTCCTGGCGAGTTGGCCTCTACGTCTCCGTGGGACTTTTATATACATCAGTAGCGTAATATAACCTAACCTAACCCAACCTAAGATCTCGGCGCTAATATTTGACAACATTCCTGTCGAGTTGGCCTCTACGTCTCCGTGGGGCCTTCATACACATCAAAAACGTAATATAACCTAACCTAACCCAACCTAACATCTCGGCGGTAATATTTGACAACATTCCTGGCGAGTTGGCCTCTACGTCTCCGTGGGACTTTTATATACATCAATAACGTAATATAACCTAACCTAATCCAACCTAACCTTTCGGCGCTATTATTTGACAACATTTCTGGCGAGTTGGCCTCTACGTCTCCGTGGGAATTTTATATATATCAATAGCGTAATAGAACCTAACCTAACCCAACCTAACACCTCGGCGGTAATATTTGACAACATTCCTGGCGAGTTGGCCTCTACGTCTCCGTAGGGCCTTATATATATCAATAACATAATATAACCAAACCTAGCACAACCCAACCTCTCGGCACTAATATTTGACAACATTCCTGGCGAGTTGGCCTCTACGTTTCCGTGGGGCTTTTATATACATCAATAACGTAATATAACCTAACCTAACCCAAAGTAACGTCTCGGAGGTAATGTTTAACCACATTCCTGGCTTGTTGGCCTCTACGTTTCCGTGAGACCTTTATATACATCAATAACGTAATATAACCTAACCTAACCCAACCTAACATCTCGGCGGTAATAGTTGACAACATTCCTGGCGAATTGGCCTCTACGTCTCCGTGAGACTTTCATATCCATCAATAACGTAATATAACATTATATAAACCAACCTAACCTCTCGGCGCTATTATTTGACAACATTCCTGGCGAGTTGGCCTCTACGTGTCCGTGGGACTTTTATATACATCAATAACGTAATATAACCTAACCTAACCCAACCTAACCTTTCGGCGCTATTATTTGACAACATTCCTGGCGAGTTGGCCTCTACGTCCCCGTGAGACCTTCATATCCAACAATAACGTAATATAACCTAACTTAACCCAACCTAACCTTTCGGCGCTATTATTTGACAACATTCCTGGCGAGTTGGCCTCTACGTCTGCGTGGGACTTTTATATACATCAATAACGTAATATAACCTAACCTAACCCAACCTAACCTTTCGGCGCTATTATTTGACAACATTCCTGGCTAGTTGGCCTCTACGTCTCCGTGGGACCTTCCTATACATCAATAACGTAATATAACCTAACCTAACCCAACCTAACATTTCGGCGCTATTATTTGACCACATTCCTGGCTTGTTGGCCTCTACGTCTCCGTAGGACTTTTATATACATCAATAGCGTGATATAACCTAACCTAACACAACCTAACATCTCGGTACTAATATTTGACAACATTCCTGGCGAGTTGGACTCTACGTCTCCGTGGGAATTTTATATATGTCAATAGCGTAATATAACCTAACCTAACCCAACCTAACACCTCGGCGGTAATATTTGACAACATTCCTGGCGAGTTGGCCTCTACGTCTCCGTAGGGCCTTATATACATCAATAACGTAATATAACCTAACCTAACACAACCCAACCTCTCGGCACTAATATTTGACAACATTCCTGGCGAGTTGGCCTCTACGTTTCCGTGGTGCTTTTATATACATCAATAACGTAATATAACCTAACCTAACCCAAAGTAACGTCTCTTCGCTATTATTTGTCAACATTCCTGGCGAGTTGGCCTCTACGTATCCGTGGGACTTTTATATACATCAATAACGTAATATAACCTAACCTAACCCAACCTAACCTTTCGGCGCTATTATTTGACCACATTCCTGTCGAGTTGGCCTCTACGTCTCCGTGGGACTTTTATATACATCAATAGCGTAATATAACCTAACCTAACACAACCTAACATCTCGGTACTAGTATTTGACAACATTCCTGGCGAGTTGGACTCTACGTCTCCGTGGGAATTTTATATATATCAATAGCGTAATATAACCTAACCTAACCCAACCTAACACCTCGGCGGTAATATTTGACAACATTCCTGGCGAGTTGGCCTCTACGTCTCCGTAGGGCCTTATATACATCAATAACGTAATATAACCTAACCTAACCCAAAGTAACGTCTCGGAGGTAATGTTTAAACACATTCCTGGCTTGTTGGCCTCTACGTTTCCGTGAGACCTTTATATACATCAATAACGTAATATAACCTAACCTAACCCAACCTAACATCTCGGCGGTAATAGTTGACAACATTCCTGGCGAATTGGCCTCTACGTCTCCGTGAGACTTTCATATCCATCAATAACGTAATATAACATTATATAAACCAACCTAACACCTCGGCACTAATATTTGACAACATTCCTGGCGAGTTGGCCTCTACGTATCCGTGGGACTTTTATATACATCAATAACGTAATATAACCTAACCTAATCCAACCTAACCTTTCGGCGCTATTATTTGACCACATTCCTGGCGAGTTGGACTCTACGTCTCCGTGGGACCTTCATGTACATCAATAACGTAAAATAACCTAACCTAAGCCAACCTAACATTTCGGCGGTAATATTTGACAACATTCCTGGCGAATTGGCCTCTACGTCTCCGTGAGACTTTCATATCCATCAATAACGTAATATAACATTATATAAACCAACCTAACACCTCGGCACTAATATTTGACAACATTCCTGGCGAGTTGGCCTCTACGTATCCGTGGGACTTTTATATACATCAATAACGTAATATAACCTAACCTAATCCAACCTAACCTTTCGGCGCTATTATTTGACCACATTCCTGGCGAGTTGGAATCTACGTCTCCGTGGGACCTTCATGTACATCAATAACGTAAAATAACCTAACCTAAGCCAACCTAACATTTCGGCGGTAATATTTGACAACATTCCTGGCGAGTTGGCCTCTACGTCTCCGTGGGGCCTTTATATACATCAATAACGTAATATAACCTAACCTAACACAACCCAACCTCTCGGTACTAATATTTGCCAACATTCCTGGCGAGTTGGCCTCTACGTCTCCGTGGGACCTTCATATACATTAATAACGCAATATAACATAACCTAACCCAACCTAACCTTTCGGCGCTATTATTTGACCACATTCCTGGCTTGTTGGCCTCTACGTCTCCGTGGGACGTTTATGTACATCAATAGCGTAATATAACCTAACCTAACACAACCTAACATCTCGGTACTAATATTTGACAACATTCCTGGCTTGTTGGCCGCTACGTCTCCGTGGGACATTCATATCCATCAATAACGTAATTTAACATAAAATAACCCAACGTAACGTCTCGGCTGTAATATTTCACAACATTCCTGGCTTGTTGGCCTCTATGTTTCCGTGGGACCTTTATATACATCAATAACGTAATATAACCTAACCTAACCCAACCTAACCTGTCGGCGCTATTATTTGACAACATTCCTGGCGAGTTGGTCTCTACGTCTCCGTGGGACCTTCATATACATCAATAACGTAATATAACCTAACCTAACCCAACCTAACCTGTCGGCGCTATTATTTGACAACATTCCTGGCGAGTTGGCCTCTACGTCTCCGTGGGACTTTTATATACATCAATAGCGTAATATAACCTAACCTAACACAACCTAACATCTCGGTACGAATATTTGACAACATTCCTTTCGAGTTGGACTCTACGTCTCCGTGGGACTTTTATATACATCAATAGCGTAATATAACCTAACCTAACACAACCTAACATCTCGGTACTAGTATTTGACAACATTCCTGGCGAGTTGGACTCTACGTCTCCGTGGGAATTTTATATATATCAATAGCGTAATATAACCTAACCTAACCCAACCTAACACCTCGGCGGTAATATTTGACAACATTCCTGGCGAGTTGGCCTCTACGTCTCCGTAGGGCCTTATATACATCAATAACGTAATATAACCTAACCTAACCCAAAGTAACGTCTCGGAGGTAATGTTTAAACACATTCCTGGCTTGTTGGCCTCTACGTTTCCGTGAGACCTTTATATACATCAATAACGTAATATAACCTAACCTAACCCAACCTAACATCTCGGCGGTAATAGTTGACAACATTCCTGGCGAATTGGCCTCTACGTCTCCGTGAGACTTTCATATCCATCAATAACGTAATATAACATTATATAAACCAACCTAACACCTCGGCACTAATATTTGACAACATTCCTGGCGAGTTGGCCTCTACGTATCCGTGGGACTTTTATATACATCAATAACGTAATATAACCTAACCTAATCCAACCTAACCTTTCGGCGCTATTATTTGACCACATTCCTGGCGAGTTGGACTCTACGTCTCCGTGGGACCTTCATGTACATCAATAACGTAAAATAACCTAACCTAAGCCAACCTAACCTTTCGGCGCTATTATTTGACCACATTCCTGGCTTGTTGGCCGCTACGTCTCCGTGGGACATTCATATCCATCAATAACGTAATTTAACATAAAATAACCCAACGTAACGTCTCGGCTGTAATATTTCACAACATTCCTGGCTTGTTGGCCTCTATGTTTCCGTGGGACCTTTATATACATCAATAACGTAATATAACCTAACCTAACCCAACCTAACCTGTCGGCGCTATTATTTGACAACATTCCTGGCGAGTTGGTCTCTACGTCTCCGTGGGACCTTCATATACATCAATAACGTAATATAACCTAACCTAACCCAACCTAACCTGTCGGCGCTATTATTTGACAACATTCCTGGCGAGTTGGCCTCTACGTCTCCGTGGGACTTTTATATACATCAATAGCGTAATATAACCTAACCTAACACAACCTAACATCTCGGTACGAATATTTGACAACATTCCTTTCGAGTTGGACTCTACGTCTCCGTGGGAATTTTATATATATCAATAGCGTAATATAACCTAACCTAAGCCAACCTAACATTTCGGCGGTAATATTTGACAACATTCCTGGCGAGTTGGCCTCTACGTCTCCGTGGGTCCTTCATATACATCAATAACGTAATATAACCTAACCTAACCCAACCTAATCTTTCGGCGCTATTATTTGACCACATTCCTGGCTTGTTGGCCTCTACGTCTCCGTGGGACATTCATATCCATCAATAACGTAATATAACCTGACCTAACCCAACCTAACCTTTCGGCGCCATTATTTGACAACATTCCTGGCGAGTTGGCCTCTACGTCTCCGTGGGACTTTTATATACATCAGTAGCGTAATATAACCTAACCTAACCCAACCTAAGATCTCGGCGCTAATATTTGACAACATTCCTGTCGAGTTGGCCTCTACGTCTCCGTGGGGCCTTCATACACATCAAAAACGTAATATAACCTAACCTAACCCAACCTAACATCTCGGCGGTAATATTTGACAACATTCCTGGCGAGTTGGCCTCTACGTCTCCGTGGGACTTTTATATACATCAATAACGTAATATAACCTAACCTAATCCAACCTAACCTTTCGGCGCTATTATTTGACAACATTTCTGGCGAGTTGGCCTCTACGTCTCCGTGGGAATTTTATATATATCAATAGCGTAATAGAACCTAACCTAACCCAACCTAACACCTCGGCGGTAATATTTGACAACATTCCTGGCGAGTTGGCCTCTACGTCTCCGTAGGGCCTTATATATATAAATAACATAATATAACCAAACCTAGCACAACCCAACCTCTCGGCACTAATATTTGACAACATTCCTGGCGAGTTGGCCTCTACGTTTCCGTGGGGCTTTTATATACATCAATAACGTAATATAACCTAACCTAACCCAAAGTAACGTCTCGGAGGTAATGTTTAACCACATTCCTGGCTTGTTGGCCTCTACGTTTCCGTGAGACCTTTATATACATCAATAACGTAATATAACCTAACCTAACCCAACCTAACATCTCGGCGGTAATAGTTGACAACATTCCTGGCGAATTGGCCTCTACGTCTCCGTGAGACTTTCATATCCATCAATAACGTAATATAACATTATATAAACCAACCTAACCTCTCGGCGCTATTATTTGACAACATTCCTGGCGAGTTGGCCTCTACGTGTCCGTGGGACTTTTATATACATCAATAACGTAATATAACCTAACCTAACCCAACCTAACCTTTCGGCGCTATTATTTGACAACATTCCTGGCGAGTTGGCCTCTACGTCCCCGTGAGACCTTCATATCCAACAATAACGTAATATAACCTAACTTAACCCAACCTAACCTTTCGGCGCTATTATTTGACAACATTCCTTGCGAGTTGGCCTCTACGTCTCCGTGGGACTTTTATATACATCAATAACGTAATATAACCTAACCTAACCCAACCTAACCTTTCGGCGCTATTATTTGACAACATTCCTGGCTAGTTGGCCTCTACGTCTCCGTGGGACCTTCCTATACATCAATAACGTAATATAACCTAACCTAACCCAACCTAACATTTCGGCGCTATTATTTGACCACATTCCTGGCTTGTTGGCCTCTACGTCTCCGTAGGACTTTTATATACATCAATATCGTGATATAACCTAACCTAACACAACCTAACATCTCGGTACTAATATTTGACAACATTCCTGGCGAGTTGGACTCTACGTCTCCGTGGGAATTTTATATATGTCAATAGCGTAATATAACCTAACCTAACCCAACCTAACACCTCGGCGGTAATATTTGACAACATTCCTGGCGAGTTGGCCTCTACGTCTCCGCAGGGCCTTATATACATCAATAACGTAATATAACCTAACCTAACACAACCCAACCTCTCGGCACTAATATTTGACAACATTCCTGGCTAGTTGGCCTCTACGTGTCCGTGGGACTTTTATATACATCAATAACGTAATATAACCTAACCTAACCCAACCTAACCTTTCGGCGCTATTATTTGACAACATTCCTGGCGAGTTGGCCCCTACGTCTCCGTGAGACCTTCATATCCATCAATAACGTAATATAACCTAACTTAACCCAACCTAACCTTTCGGCGCTATTATTTGACAACATTCCTGGCGAGTTGGCCTCTACGTCTCCGTGGGACTTTTATATCCATCAATAACGTAATATAACATTATATAAACCAACCTAACACCTCGGCACTAATATTTGACATCATTCCTGGCGAGTTGGCCTCTACGTATCCGTGGGACTTTTATATACATCAATAACGTAATATAACCTAACCTAATCCAACCTAACCTTTCGGCGCTATTATTTGACCACATTCCTGGCGAGTTGGACTCTACGTCTCCGTGGGACCTTCATGTACATCAATAACGTAAAATAACCTAACCTAAGCCAACCTAACATTTCGGCGGTAATATTTGACAACATTCCTGGCGAGTTGGCCTCTACGTCTCCGTGGGGCCTTTATATACATCAATAACGTAATATAACCTAACCTAACACAACCCAACCTCTCGGTACTAATATTTGACAACATTCCTGGCGAGTTGGCCTCTACGTCTCCGTGGGACCTTCATATACATTAATAACGCAATATAACATAACCTAACCCAACCTAACCTTTCGGCGCTATTATTTGACCACATTCCTGGCTTGTTGGCCTCTACGTCTCCGTGGGACATTCATATCCATCAATAACGTAATATAACCTGACCTAACCCAACCTAACCTTTCGGCGCCATTTTTTGACAACATTCCTGGCGAGTTGGCCTCTACGTCTCCGTGGGACTTTTATATACATCAGTAGCGTAATATAACCTAACCTAACCCAACCTAAGATCTCGGCGCTAATATTTGACAACATTCCTGTCGAGTTGGCCTCTACGTCTCCGTGGGGCCTTCATACACATCAAAAACGTAATATAACCTAACCTAACCCAACCTAACATCTCGGCGGTAATATTTGACAACATTCCTGGCGAGTTGGCCTCTACGTCTCCGTGGGACTTTTATATACATCAATAACGTAATATAACCTAACCTAATCCAACCTAACCTTTCGGCGCTATTATTTGACAACATTTCTGGCGAGTTGGCCTCTACGTCTCCGTGGGAATTTTATATATATCAATAGCGTAATAGAACCTAACCTAACCCAACCTAACACCTCGGCGGTAATATTTGACAACATTCCTGGCGAGTTGGCCTCTACGTCTCCGTAGGGCCTTATATATATAAATAACATAATATAACCAAACCTAGCACAACCCAACCTCTCGGCACTAATATTTGACAACATTCCTGGCGAGTTGGCCTCTACGTTTCCGTGGGGCTTTTATATACATCAATAACGTAATATAACCTAACCTAACCCAAAGTAACGTCTCGGAGGTAATGTTTAACCACATTCCTGGCTTGTTGGCCTCTACGTTTCCGTGAGACCTTTATATACATCAATAACGTAATATAACCTAACCTAACCCAACCTAACATCTCGGCGGTAATAGTTGACAACATTCCTGGCGAATTGGCCTCTACGTCTCCGTGAGACTTTCATATCCATCAATAACGTAATATAACATTATATAAACCAACCTAACCTCTCGGCGCTATTATTTGACAACATTCCTGGCGAGTTGGCCTCTACGTGTCCGTGGGACTTTTATATACATCAATAACGTAATATAACCTAACCTAACCCAACCTAACCTTTCGGCGCTATTATTTGACAACATTCCTGGCGAGTTGGCCTCTACGTCCCCGTGAGACCTTCATATCCAACAATAACGTAATATAACCTAACTTAACCCAACCTAACCTTTCGGCGCTATTATTTGACAACATTCCTGGCGAGTTGGCCTCTACGTCTCCGTGGGACTTTTATATACATCAATAACGTAATATAACCTAACCTAACCCAACCTAACCTTTCGGCGCTATTATTTGACAACATTCCTGGCTAGTTGGCCTCTACGTCTCCGTGGGACCTTCCTATACATCAATAACGTAATATAACCTAACCTAACCCAACCTAACATTTCGGCGCTATTATTTGACCACATTCCTGGCTTGTTGGCCTCTACGTCTCCGTAGGACTTTTATATACATCAATATCGTGATATAACCTAACCTAACACAACCTAACATCTCGGTACTAATATTTGACAACATTCCTGGCGAGTTGGACTCTACGTCTCCGTGGGAATTTTATATATGTCAATAGCGTAATATAACCTAACCTAACCCAACCTAACACCTCGGCGGTAATATTTGACAACATTCCTGGCGAGTTGGCCTCTACGTCTCCGCAGGGCCTTATATACATCAATAACGTAATATAACCTAACCTAACACAACCCAACCTCTCGGCACTAATATTTGACAACATTCCTGGCTAGTTGGCCTCTACGTGTCCGTGGGACTTTTATATACATCAATAACGTAATATAACCTAACCTAACCCAACCTAACCTTTCGGCGCTATTATTTGACAACATTCCTGGCGAGTTGGCCCCTACGTCTCCGTGAGACCTTCATATCCATCAATAACGTAATATAACCTAACTTAACCCAACCTAACCTTTCGGCGCTATTATTTGACAACATTCCTGGCGAGTTGGCCTCTACGTCTCCGTGGGACTTTTATATCCATCAATAACGTAATATAACATTATATAAACCAACCTAACACCTCGGCACTAATATTTGACAACATTCCTGGCGAGTTGGCCTCTACGTATCCGTGGGACTTTTATATACATCAATAACGTAATATAACCTAACCTAATCCAACCTAACCTTTCGGCGCTATTATTTGACCACATTCCTGGCGAGTTGGACTCTACGTCTCCGTGGGACCTTCATGTACATCAATAACGTAAAATAACCTAACCTAAGCCAACCTAACATTTCGGCGGTAATATTTGACAACATTCCTGGCGAGTTGGCCTCTACGTCTCCGTGGGGCCTTTATATACATCAATAACGTAATATAACCTAACCTAACACAACCCAACCTCTCGGTACTAATATTTGACAACATTCCTGGCGAGTTGGCCTCTACGTCTCCGTGGGACCTTCATATACATTAATAACGCAATATAACATAACCTAACCCAACCTAACCTTTCGGCGCTATTATTTGACCACATTCCTGGCTTATTGGCCTCTACGTCTCCGTGGGACATTCATATCCATCAATAACGTAATATAACCTGACCTAACCCAACCTAACCTTTCGGCGCCATTTTTTGACAACATTCCTGGCGAGTTGGCCTCTACGTCTCCGTGGGACTTTTATATACATCAGTAGCGTAATATAACCTAACCTAACCCAACCTAAGATCTCGGCGCTAATATTTGACAACATTCCTGTCGAGTTGGCCTCTACGTCTCCGTGGGGCCTTCATACACATCAAAAACGTAATATAACCTAACCTAACCCAACCTAACATCTCGGCGGTAATATTTGACAACATTCCTGGCGAGTTGGCCTCTACGTCTCCGTGGGACTTTTATATACATCAATAACGTAATATAACCTAACCTAATCCAACCTAACCTTTCGGCGCTATTATTTGACAACATTTCTGGCGAGTTGGCCTCTACGTCTCCGTGGGAATTTTATATATATCAATAGCGTAATAGAACCTAACCTAACCCAACCTAACACCTCGGCGGTAATATTTGACAACATTCCTGGCGAGTTGGCCTCTACGTCTCCGTAGGGCCTTATATATATCAATAACATAATATAACCAAACCTAGCACAACCCAACCTCTCGGCACTAATATTTGACAACATTCCTGGCGAGTTGGCCTCTACGTTTCCGTGGGGCTTTTATATACATCAATAACGTAATATAACCTAACCTAACCCAAAGTAACGTCTCGGAGGTAATGTTTAACCACATTCCTGGCTTGTTGGCCTCTACGTTTCCGTGAGACCTTTATATACATCAATAACGTAATATAACCTAACCTAACCCAACCTAACATCTCGGCGGTAATAGTTGACAACATTCCTGGCGAATTGGCCTCTACGTCTCCGTGAGACTTTCATATCCATCAATAACGTGATATAACATTATATAAACCAACCTAACCTCTCGGCGCTATTATTTGACAACATTCCTGGCGAGTTGGCCTCTACGTGTCCGTGGGACTTTTATATACATCAATAACGTAATATAACCTAACCTAACCCAACCTAACCTTTCGGCGCTATTATTTGACAACATTCCTGGCGAGTTGGCCTCTACGTCCCCGTGAGACCTTCATATCCAACAATAACGTAATATAACCTAACCTAACCCAACCTAACCTTTCGGCGCTATTATTTGACAACATTCCTGGCTAGTTGGCCTCTACGTCTCCGTGGGACCTTCCTATACATCAATAACGTAATATAACCTAACCTAACCCAACCTAACATTTCGGCGCTATTATTTGACCACATTCCTGGCTTGTTGGACTCTACGTCTCCGTGGGAATTTTATATATATCAATAGCGTAATATAACCTAACCTAACCCAACCTAACACCTCGGCGGTAATATTTGACAACATTCCTGGCGAGTTGGCCTCTACGTCTCCGTAGGGCCTTATATACATCAATAACGTAATATAACCTAACCTAACCCAAAGTAACGTCTCGGAGGTAATGTTTAAACACATTCCTGGCTTGTTGGCCTCTACGTTTCCGTGACACCTTTATATACATCAATAACGTAATATAACCTAACCTAACCCAACCTAACATCTCGGCGGTAATAGTTGACAACATTCCTGGCGAATTGGCCTCTACGTCTCCGTGAGACTTTCATATACATCAATAACGTAATATAACATTATATAAACCAACCTAACACCTCGGCACTAATATTTGACAACATTCCTGGCGAGTTGGCCTCTACGTATCCGTGGGACTTTTATATACATCAATAACGTAATATAACCTAACCTAATCCAACCTAACCTTTCGGCGCTATTATTTGACCACATTCCTGGCGAGTTGGACTCTACGTCTCCGTGGGACCTTCATGTACATCAATAACGTAAAATAACCTAACCTAAGCCAACCTAACATTTCGGCGGTGATATTTGACAACATTCCTGGCGAGTTGGCCTCTATGTCTCCGTGGGGCCTTTATATACATCAATAACGTAATATAACCTAACCTAACACAACCCAACCTCTCGGTACTAATATTTGGCAACATTCCTGGCGAGTTGGCCTCTACGTCTCCGTGGGACCTTCATATACATTAATAACGCAATATAACATAACCTAACCCAACCTAACCTTTCGGCGCTATTATTTGACCACATTCCTGGCTTGTTGGCCTCTACGTCTCCGTGGGACGTTTATGTACATCAATAGCGTAATATAACCTAACCTAACCCAACCTAAGATCTCGGCGATATTATTTGACAACTTTCCTGTCGAGTTGGCCTCTACGTCTCCGTGGGACTTTTATATACATCAATAGCGTAATATAACCTAACCTAACACAACCTAACATCTCGGTACTAATATTTGACAACATTCCTGGCTTGTTGGCCGCTACGTCTCCGTGGGACATTCATATCCATCAATAACGTAATTTAACATAAAATAACCCAACGTAACGTCTCGGCTGTAATATTTCACAACATTCCTGGCTTGTTGGCCTCTATGTTTCCGTGGGACCTTTATATACATCAATAACGTAATATAACCTAACCTAACCCAACCTAACCTGTCGGCGCTATTATTTGACAACATTCCTGGCGAGTTGGTCTCTACGTCTCCGTGGGACCTTCATATACATCAATAACGTAATATAACCTAACCTAACCCAACCTAACCTGTCGGCGCTATTATTTGACAACATTCCTGGCGAGTTGGCCTCTACGTCTCCGTGGGACTTTTATATACATCAATAGCGTAATATAACCTAACCTAACACAACCTAACATCTCGGTACGAATATTTGACAACATTCCTTTCGAGTTGGACTCTACGTCTCCGTGGGAATTTTATATATATCAATAGCGTAATATAACCTAACCTAAGCCAACCTAACATTTCGGCGGTAATATTTGACAACATTCCTGGCGAGTTGGCCTCTACGTCTCCGTGGGTCCTTCATATACATCAATAACGTAATATAACCTAACCTAACCCAACCTAATCTTTCGGCGCTATTATTTGACCACATTCCTGGCTTGTTGGCCTCTACGTCTCCGTGGGACATTCATATCCATCAATAACGTAATATAACCTGACCTAACCCAACCTAACCTTTCGGCGCCATTATTTGACAACATTCCTGGCGAGTTGGCCTCTACGTCTCCGTGGGACTTTTATATACATCAGTAGCGTAATATAACCTAACCTAACCCAACCTAAGATCTCGGCGCTAATATTTGACAACATTCCTGTCGAGTTGGCCTCTACGTCTCCGTGGGGCCTTCATACACATCAAAAACGTAATATAACCTAACCTAACCCAACCTAACATCTCGGCGGTAATATTTGACAACATTCCTGGCGAGTTGGCCTCTACGTCTCCGTGGGACTTTTATATACATCAATAACGTAATATAACCTAACCTAATCCAACCTAACCTTTCGGCGCTATTATTTGACAACATTTCTGGCGAGTTGGCCTCTACGTCTCCGTGGGAATTTTATATATATCAATAGCGTAATAGAACCTAACCTAACCCAACCTAACACCTCGGCGGTAATATTTGACAACATTCCTGGCGAGTTGGCCTCTACGTCTCCGTAGGGCCTTATATATATAAATAACATAATATAACCAAACCTAGCACAACCCAACCTCTCGGCACTAATATTTGACAACATTCCTGGCGAGTTGGCCTCTACGTTTCCGTGGGGCTTTTATATACATCAATAACGTAATATAACCTAACCTAACCCAAAGTAACGTCTCGGAGGTAATGTTTAACCACATTCCTGGCTTGTTGGCCTCTACGTTTCCGTGAGACCTTTATATACATCAATAACGTAATATAACCTAACCTAACCCAACCTAACATCTCGGCGGTAATAGTTGACAACATTCCTGGCGAATTGGCCTCTACGTCTCCGTGAGACTTTCATATCCATCAATAACGTAATATAACATTATATAAACCAACCTAACCTCTCGGCGCTATTATTTGACAACATTCCTGGCGAGTTGGCCTCTACGTGTCCGTGGGACTTTTATATACATCAATAACGTAATATAACCTAACCTAACCCAACCTAACCTTTCGGCGCTATTATTTGACAACATTCCTGGCGAGTTGGCCTCTACGTCCCCGTGAGACCTTCATATCCAACAATAACGTAATATAACCTAACTTAACCCAACCTAACCTTTCGGCGCTATTATTTGACAACATTCCTTGCGAGTTGGCCTCTACGTCTCCGTGGGACTTTTATATACATCAATAACGTAATATAACCTAACCTAACCCAACCTAACCTTTCGGCGCTATTATTTGACAACATTCCTGGCTAGTTGGCCTCTACGTCTCCGTGGGACCTTCCTATACATCAATAACGTAATATAACCTAACCTAACCCAACCTAACATTTCGGCGCTATTATTTGACCACATTCCTGGCTTGTTGGCCTCTACGTCTCCGTAGGACTTTTATATACATCAATATCGTGATATAACCTAACCTAACACAACCTAACATCTCGGTACTAATATTTGACAACATTCCTGGCGAGTTGGACTCTACGTCTCCGTGGGAATTTTATATATGTCAATAGCGTAATATAACCTAACCTAACCCAACCTAACACCTCGGCGGTAATATTTGACAACATTCCTGGCGAGTTGGCCTCTACGTCTCCGCAGGGCCTTATATACATCAATAACGTAATATAACCTAACCTAACACAACCCAACCTCTCGGCACTAATATTTGACAACATTCCTGGCTAGTTGGCCTCTACGTGTCCGTGGGACTTTTATATACATCAATAACGTAATATAACCTAACCTAACCCAACCTAACCTTTCGGCGCTATTATTTGACAACATTCCTGGCGAGTTGGCCCCTACGTCTCCGTGAGACCTTCATATCCATCAATAACGTAATATAACCTAACTTAACCCAACCTAACCTTTCGGCGCTATTATTTGACAACATTCCTGGCGAGTTGGCCTCTACGTCTCCGTGGGACTTTTATATCCATCAATAACGTAATATAACATTATATAAACCAACCTAACACCTCGGCACTAATATTTGACATCATTCCTGGCGAGTTGGCCTCTACGTATCCGTGGGACTTTTATATACATCAATAACGTAATATAACCTAACCTAATCCAACCTAACCTTTCGGCGCTATTATTTGACCACATTCCTGGCGAGTTGGACTCTACGTCTCCGTGGGACCTTCATGTACATCAATAACGTAAAATAACCTAACCTAAGCCAACCTAACATTTCGGCGGTAATATTTGACAACATTCCTGGCGAGTTGGCCTCTACGTCTCCGTGGGGCCTTTATATACATCAATAACGTAATATAACCTAACCTAACACAACCCAACCTCTCGGTACTAATATTTGACAACATTCCTGGCGAGTTGGCCTCTACGTCTCCGTGGGACCTTCATATACATTAATAACGCAATATAACATAACCTAACCCAACCTAACCTTTCGGCGCTATTATTTGACCACATTCCTGGCTTGTTGGCCTCTACGTCTCCGTGGGACATTCATATCCATCAATAACGTAATATAACCTGACCTAACCCAACCTAACCTTTCGGCGCCATTTTTTGACAACATTCCTGGCGAGTTGGCCTCTACGTCTCCGTGGGACTTTTATATACATCAGTAGCGTAATATAACCTAACCTAACCCAACCTAAGATCTCGGCGCTAATATTTGACAACATTCCTGTCGAGTTGGCCTCTACGTCTCCGTGGGGCCTTCATACACATCAAAAACGTAATATAACCTAACCTAACCCAACCTAACATCTCGGCGGTAATATTTGACAACATTCCTGGCGAGTTGGCCTCTACGTCTCCGTGGGACTTTTATATACATCAATAACGTAATATAACCTAACCTAATCCAACCTAACCTTTCGGCGCTATTATTTGACAACATTTCTGGCGAGTTGGCCTCTACGTCTCCGTGGGAATTTTATATATATCAATAGCGTAATAGAACCTAACCTAACCCAACCTAACACCTCGGCGGTAATATTTGACAACATTCCTGGCGAGTTGGCCTCTACGTCTCCGTAGGGCCTTATATATATAAATAACATAATATAACCAAACCTAGCACAACCCAACCTCTCGGCACTAATATTTGACAACATTCCTGGCGAGTTGGCCTCTACGTTTCCGTGGGGCTTTTATATACATCAATAACGTAATATAACCTAACCTAACCCAAAGTAACGTCTCGGAGGTAATGTTTAACCACATTCCTGGCTTGTTGGCCTCTACGTTTCCGTGAGACCTTTATATACATCAATAACGTAATATAACCTAACCTAACCCAACCTAACATCTCGGCGGTAATAGTTGACAACATTCCTGGCGAATTGGCCTCTACGTCTCCGTGAGACTTTCATATCCATCAATAACGTAATATAACATTATATAAACCAACCTAACCTCTCGGCGCTATTATTTGACAACATTCCTGGCGAGTTGGCCTCTACGTGTCCGTGGGACTTTTATATACATCAATAACGTAATATAACCTAACCTAACCCAACCTAACCTTTCGGCGCTATTATTTGACAACATTCCTGGCGAGTTGGCCTCTACGTCCCCGTGAGACCTTCATATCCAACAATAACGTAATATAACCTAACTTAACCCAACCTAACCTTTCGGCGCTATTATTTGACAACATTCCTGGCGAGTTGGCCTCTACGTCTCCGTGGGACTTTTATATACATCAATAACGTAATATAACCTAACCTAACCCAACCTAACCTTTCGGCGCTATTATTTGACAACATTCCTGGCTAGTTGGCCTCTACGTCTCCGTGGGACCTTCCTATACATCAATAACGTAATATAACCTAACCTAACCCAACCTAACATTTCGGCGCTATTATTTGACCACATTCCTGGCTTGTTGGCCTCTACGTCTCCGTAGGACTTTTATATACATCAATATCGTGATATAACCTAACCTAACACAACCTAACATCTCGGTACTAATATTTGACAACATTCCTGGCGAGTTGGACTCTACGTCTCCGTGGGAATTTTATATATGTCAATAGCGTAATATAACCTAACCTAACCCAACCTAACACCTCGGCGGTAATATTTGACAACATTCCTGGCGAGTTGGCCTCTACGTCTCCGCAGGGCCTTATATACATCAATAACGTAATATAACCTAACCTAACACAACCCAACCTCTCGGCACTAATATTTGACAACATTCCTGGCTAGTTGGCCTCTACGTGTCCGTGGGACTTTTATATACATCAATAACGTAATATAACCTAACCTAACCCAACCTAACCTTTCGGCGCTATTATTTGACAACATTCCTGGCGAGTTGGCCCCTACGTCTCCGTGAGACCTTCATATCCATCAATAACGTAATATAACCTAACTTAACCCAACCTAACCTTTCGGCGCTATTATTTGACAACATTCCTGGCGAGTTGGCCTCTACGTCTCCGTGGGACTTTTATATCCATCAATAACGTAATATAACATTATATAAACCAACCTAACACCTCGGCACTAATATTTGACAACATTCCTGGCGAGTTGGCCTCTACGTATCCGTGGGACTTTTATATACATCAATAACGTAATATAACCTAACCTAATCCAACCTAACCTTTCGGCGCTATTATTTGACCACATTCCTGGCGAGTTGGACTCTACGTCTCCGTGGGACCTTCATGTACATCAATAACGTAAAATAACCTAACCTAAGCCAACCTAACATTTCGGCGGTAATATTTGACAACATTCCTGGCGAGTTGGCCTCTACGTCTCCGTGGGGCCTTTATATACATCAATAACGTAATATAACCTAACCTAACACAACCCAACCTCTCGGTACTAATATTTGACAACATTCCTGGCGAGTTGGCCTCTACGTCTCCGTGGGACCTTCATATACATTAATAACGCAATATAACATAACCTAACCCAACCTAACCTTTCGGCGCTATTATTTGACCACATTCCTGGCTTATTGGCCTCTACGTCTCCGTGGGACATTCATATCCATCAATAACGTAATATAACCTGACCTAACCCAACCTAACCTTTCGGCGCCATTTTTTGACAACATTCCTGGCGAGTTGGCCTCTACGTCTCCGTGGGACTTTTATATACATCAGTAGCGTAATATAACCTAACCTAACCCAACCTAAGATCTCGGCGCTAATATTTGACAACATTCCTGTCGAGTTGGCCTCTACGTCTCCGTGGGGCCTTCATACACATCAAAAACGTAATATAACCTAACCTAACCCAACCTAACATCTCGGCGGTAATATTTGACAACATTCCTGGCGAGTTGGCCTCTACGTCTCCGTGGGACTTTTATATACATCAATAACGTAATATAACCTAACCTAATCCAACCTAACCTTTCGGCGCTATTATTTGACAACATTTCTGGCGAGTTGGCCTCTACGTCTCCGTGGGAATTTTATATATATCAATAGCGTAATAGAACCTAACCTAACCCAACCTAACACCTCGGCGGTAATATTTGACAACATTCCTGGCGAGTTGGCCTCTACGTCTCCGTAGGGCCTTATATATATCAATAACATAATATAACCAAACCTAGCACAACCCAACCTCTCGGCACTAATATTTGACAACATTCCTGGCGAGTTGGCCTCTACGTTTCCGTGGGGCTTTTATATACATCAATAACGTAATATAACCTAACCTAACCCAAAGTAACGTCTCGGAGGTAATGTTTAACCACATTCCTGGCTTGTTGGCCTCTACGTTTCCGTGAGACCTTTATATACATCAATAACGTAATATAACCTAACCTAACCCAACCTAACATCTCGGCGGTAATAGTTGACAACATTCCTGGCGAATTGGCCTCTACGTCTCCGTGAGACTTTCATATCCATCAATAACGTGATATAACATTATATAAACCAACCTAACCTCTCGGCGCTATTATTTGACAACATTCCTGGCGAGTTGGCCTCTACGTGTCCGTGGGACTTTTATATACATCAATAACGTAATATAACCTAACCTAACCCAACCTAACCTTTCGGCGCTATTATTTGACAACATTCCTGGCGAGTTGGCCTCTACGTCCCCGTGAGACCTTCATATCCAACAATAACGTAATATAACCTAACCTAACCCAACCTAACCTTTCGGCGCTATTATTTGACAACATTCCTGGCTAGTTGGCCTCTACGTCTCCGTGGGACCTTCCTATACATCAATAACGTAATATAACCTAACCTAACCCAACCTAACATTTCGGCGCTATTATTTGACCACATTCCTGGCTTGTTGGACTCTACGTCTCCGTGGGAATTTTATATATATCAATAGCGTAATATAACCTAACCTAACCCAACCTAACACCTCGGCGGTAATATTTGACAACATTCCTGGCGAGTTGGCCTCTACGTCTCCGTAGGGCCTTATATACATCAATAACGTAATATAACCTAACCTAACCCAAAGTAACGTCTCGGAGGTAATGTTTAAACACATTCCTGGCTTGTTGGCCTCTACGTTTCCGTGACACCTTTATATACATCAATAACGTAATATAACCTAACCTAACCCAACCTAACATCTCGGCGGTAATAGTTGACAACATTCCTGGCGAATTGGCCTCTACGTCTCCGTGAGACTTTCATATACATCAATAACGTAATATAACATTATATAAACCAACCTAACACCTCGGCACTAATATTTGACAACATTCCTGGCGAGTTGGCCTCTACGTATCCGTGGGACTTTTATATACATCAATAACGTAATATAACCTAACCTAATCCAACCTAACCTTTCGGCGCTATTATTTGACCACATTCCTGGCGAGTTGGACTCTACGTCTCCGTGGGACCTTCATGTACATCAATAACGTAAAATAACCTAACCTAAGCCAACCTAACATTTCGGCGGTGATATTTGACAACATTCCTGGCGAGTTGGCCTCTATGTCTCCGTGGGGCCTTTATATACATCAATAACGTAATATAACCTAACCTAACACAACCCAACCTCTCGGTACTAATATTTGGCAACATTCCTGGCGAGTTGGCCTCTACGTCTCCGTGGGACCTTCATATACATTAATAACGCAATATAACATAACCTAACCCAACCTAACCTTTCGGCGCTATTATTTGACCACATTCCTGGCTTGTTGGCCTCTACGTCTCCGTGGGACGTTTATGTACATCAATAGCGTAATATAACCTAACCTAACCCAACCTAAGATCTCGGCGATATTATTTGACAACTTTCCTGTCGAGTTGGCCTCTACGTCTCCGTGGGACTTTTATATACATCAATAGCGTAATATAACCTAACCTAACACAACCTAACATCTCGGTACTAATATTTGACAACATTCCTGGCTTGTTGGCCGCTACGTCTCCGTGGGACATTCATATCCATCAATAACGTAATTTAACATAAAATAACCCAACGTAACGTCTCGGCTGTAATATTTCACAACATTCCTGGCTTGTTGGCCTCTATGTTTCCGTGGGACCTTTATATACATCAATAACGTAATATAACCTAACCTAACCCAACCTAACCTGTCGGCGCTATTATTTGACAACATTCCTGGCGAGTTGGTCTCTACGTCTCCGTGGGACCTTCATATACATCAATAACGTAATATAACCTAACCTAACCCAACCTAACCTGTCGGCGCTATTATTTGACAACATTCCTGGCGAGTTGGCCTCTACGTCTCCGTGGGACTTTTATATACATCAATAGCGTAATATAACCTAACCTAACACAACCTAACATCTCGGTACGAATATTTGACAACATTCCTTTCGAGTTGGACTCTACGTCTCCGTGGGAATTTTATATATATCAATAGCGTAATATAACCTAACCTAAGCCAACCTAACATTTCGGCGGTAATATTTGACAACATTCCTGGCGAGTTGGCCTCTACGTCTCCGTGGGTCCTTCATATACATCAATAACGTAATATAACCTAACCTAACCCAACCTAATCTTTCGGCGCTATTATTTGACCACATTCCTGGCTTGTTGGCCTCTACGTCTCCGTGGGACATTCATATCCATCAATAACGTAATATAACCTGACCTAACCCAACCTAACCTTTCGGCGCCATTATTTGACAACATTCCTGGCGAGTTGGCCTCTACGTCTCCGTGGGACTTTTATATACATCAGTAGCGTAATATAACCTAACCTAACCCAACCTAAGATCTCGGCGCTAATATTTGACAACATTCCTGTCGAGTTGGCCTCTACGTCTCCGTGGGGCCTTCATACACATCAAAAACGTAATATAACCTAACCTAACCCAACCTAACATCTCGGCGGTAATATTTGACAACATTCCTGGCGAGTTGGCCTCTACGTCTCCGTGGGACTTTTATATACATCAATAACGTAATATAACCTAACCTAATCCAACCTAACCTTTCGGCGCTATTATTTGACAACATTTCTGGCGAGTTGGCCTCTACGTCTCCGTGGGAATTTTATATATATCAATAGCGTAATAGAACCTAACCTAACCCAACCTAACACCTCGGCGGTAATATTTGACAACATTCCTGGCGAGTTGGCCTCTACGTCTCCGTAGGGCCTTATATATATCAATAACATAATATAACCAAACCTAGCACAACCCAACCTCTCGGCACTAATATTTGACAACATTCCTGGCGAGTTGGCCTCTACGTTTCCGTGGGGCTTTTATATACATCAATAACGTAATATAACCTAACCTAACCCAAAGTAACGTCTCGGAGGTAATGTTTAACCACATTCCTGGCTTGTTGGCCTCTACGTTTCCGTGAGACCTTTATATACATCAATAACGTAATATAACCTAACCTAACCCAACCTAACATCTCGGCGGTAATAGTTGACAACATTCCTGGCGAATTGGCCTCTACGTCTCCGTGAGACTTTCATATCCATCAATAACGTAATATAACATTATATAAACCAACCTAACCTCTCGGCGCTATTATTTGACAACATTCCTGGCGAGTTGGCCTCTACGTGTCCGTGGGACTTTTATATACATCAATAACGTAATATAACCTAACCTAACCCAACCTAACCTTTCGGCGCTATTATTTGACAACATTCCTGGCGAGTTGTCCTCTACGTCCCCGTGAGACCTTCATATCCAACAATAACGTAATATAACCTAACTTAACCCAACCTAACCTTTCGGCGCTATTATTTGACAACATTCCTGGCGAGTTGGCCTCTACGTCTGCGTGGGACTTTTATATACATCAATAACGTAATATAACCTAACCTAACCCAACCTAACCTTTCGGCGCTATTATTTGACAACATTCCTGGCTAGTTGGCCTCTACGTCTCCGTGGGACCTTCCTATACATCAATAACGTAATATAACCTAACCTAACCCAACCTAACATTTCGGCGCTATTATTTGACCACATTCCTGGCTTGTTGGCCTCTACGTCTCCGTAGGACTTTTATATACATCAATAGCGTGATATAACCTAACCTAACACAACCTAACATCTCGGTACTAATATTTGACAACATTCCTGGCGAGTTGGACTCTACGTCTCCGTGGGAATTTTATATATGTCAATAGCGTAATATAACCTAACCTAACCCAACCTAACACCTCGGCGGTAATATTTGACAACATTCCTGGCGAGTTGGCCTCTACGTCTCCGCAGGGCCTTATATACATCAATAACGTAATATAACCTAACCTAACCCAAAGTAACGTCTCGGAGGTAATGTTTAAGCACATTCCTGGCTTGTTGGCCTCTACGTTTCCGTGAGACCTTTATATACATCAATAACGTAATATAACCTAACCTAACCCAACCTAACATCTCGGCGGTAATAGTTGACAACATTCCTGGCGAATTGGCCTCTACGTCTCCGTGAGACTTTCATATCCATCAATAACGTAATATAACATTATATAAACCAACCTAACACCTCGGCACTAATATTTGACAACATTCCTGGCGAGTTGGCCTCTACGTATCCGTGGGACTTTTATATACATCAATAACGTAATATAACCTAACCTAATCCAACCTAACCTTTCGGCGCTATTATTTGACCACATTCCTGGCGAGTTGGACTCTACGTCTCCGTGGGACCTTCATGTACATCAATAACGTAAAATAACCTAACCTAAGCCAACCTAACATTTCGGCGGTAATATTTGACAACATTCCTGGCGAGTTGGCCTCTACGTCTCCGTGGGGCCTTTATATACATCAATAACGTAATATAACCTAACCTAACACAACCCAACCTCTCGGTACTAATATTTGACAACATTCCTGGCGAGTTGGCCTCTACGTCTCCGTGGGACCTTCATATACATTAATAACGCAATATAACATAACCTAACCCAACCTAACCTTTCGGCGCTATTATTTGACCACATTCCTGGCTTGTTGGCCTCTACGTCTCCGTGGGACATTCATATCCATCAATAACGTAATATAACCTGACCTAACCCAACCTAACCTTTCGGCGCCATTATTTGACAACATTCCTGGCGAGTTGGCCTCTACGTCTCCGTGGGACTTTTATATACATCAGTAGCGTAATATAACCTAACGTAACCCAACCTAAGATCTCGGCGCTAATATTTGACAACATTCCTGTCCAGTTGGCCTCTACGTCTCCGTGGGGCCTTCATACACATCAAAAACGTAATATAACCTAACCTAACCCAACCTAACATCTCGGCGGTAATATTTGACAACATTCCTGGCGAGTTGGCCTCTACGTCTCCGTGGGACTTTTATATACATCAATAACGTAATATAACCTAACCTAATCCAACCTAACCTTTCGGCGCTATTATTTGACAACATTTCTGGCGAGTTGGCCTCTACGTCTCCGTGGGAATTTTATATATATCAATAGCGTAATAGAACCTAACCTAACCCAACCTAACACCTCGGCGGTAATATTTGACAACATTCCTGGCGAGTTGGCCTCTACGTCTCCGTAGGGCCTTATATATATCAATAACATAATATAACCAAACCTAGCACAACCCAACCTCTCGGCACTAATATTTGACAACATTCCTGGCGAGTTGGCCTCTACGTTTCCGTGGGGCTTTTATATACATCAATAACGTAATATAACCTAACCTAACCCAAAGTAACGTCTCGGAGGTAATGTTTAACCACATTCCTGGCTTGTTGGCCTCTACGTTTCCGTGAGACCTTTATATACATCAATAACGTAATATAACCTAACTTAACCCAACCTAACCTTTCGGCGCTATTATTTGACAACATTCCTGGCGAGTTGGCCTCTACGTCTCCGTGGGACTTTTATATACATCAATAACGTAATATAACCTAACCTAACCCAACCTAACCTTTCGGCGCTATTATTTGACAACATTCCTGGCTAGTTGGCCTCTACGTCTCCGTGGGACCTTCCTATACATCAATAACGTAATATAACCTAACCTAATCCAACCTAACCTTTCGGCGCTATTATTTGACAACATTTCTGGCGAGTTGGCCTCTACGTCTCCGTGGGAATTTTATATATATCAATAGCGTAATAGAACCTAACCTAACCCAACCTAACACCTCGGCGGTAATATTTGACAACATTCCTGGCGAGTTGGCCTCTACGTCTCCGTAGGGCCTTATATATATCAATAACATAATATAACCAAACCTAGCACAACCCAACCTCTCGGCACTAATATTTGACAACATTCCTGGCGAGTTGGCCTCTACGTTTCCGTGGGGCTTTTATATACATCAATAACGTAATATAACCTAACCTAACCCAAAGTAACGTCTCGGAGGTAATGTTTAACCACATTCCTGGCTTGTTGGCCTCTACGTTTCCGTGAGACCTTTATATACATCAATAACGTAATATAACCTAACCTAACCCAACCTAACACCTCGGCGGTAATATTTGACAACATTCCTGGCGAGTTGGCCTCTACGTCTCCGTAGGGCCTTATATATATCAATAACATAATATAACCAAACCTAGCACAACCCAACCTCTCGGCACTAATATTTGACAACATTCCTGGCGAGTTGGCCTCTACGTTTCCGTGGGGCTTTTATATACATCAATAACGTAATATAACCTAACCTAACCCAAAGTAACGTCTCGGAGGTAATGTTTAACCACATTCCTGGCTTGTTGGCCTCTACGTTTCCGTGAGACCTTTATATACATCAATAACGTAATATAACCTAACCTAACCCAACCTAACCTTTCGGCGCTATTATTTGACAACATTCCTGGCGAGTTGGCCTCTACGTCTCCGTGAGACCTTCATATCCATCAATAACGTAATATAACATTATATAAACCAACCTAACACCTCGGCACTAATATTTGACAACATTCCTGGCGAGTTGGCCTCTACGTATCCGTGGGACTTTTATATACATCAATAACGTAATATAACCTAACCTAATCCAACCTAACCTTTCGGCGCTATTATTTGACCACATTCCTGGCGAGTTGGACTCTACGTCTCCGTGGGACCTTCATGTACATCAATAACGTAAAATAACCTAACCTAAGCCAACCTAACATTTCGGCGGTAATATTTGACAACATTCCTGGCGAGTTGGCCTCTACGTCTCCGTGGGGCCTTTATATACATCAATAACGTAATATAACCTAACCTAACACAACCCAACCTCTCGGTACTAATATTTGACAACATTCCTGGCGAGTTGGCCTCTACGTCTCCGTGGGACCTTCATATACATTAATAACGCAATATAACATAACCTAACCCAACCTAACCTTTCGGCGCTATTATTTGACCACATTCCTGGCTTGTTGGCCTCTACGTCTCCGTGGGACATTCATATCCATCAATAACGTAATATAACCTGACCTAACCCAACCTAACCTTTCGGCGCCATTATTTGACAACATTCCTGGCGAGTTGGCCTCTACGTCTCCGTGGGACTTTTATATACATCAGTAGCGTAATATAACCTAACCTAACCCAACCTAAGATCTCGGCGCTAATATTTGACAACATTCCTGTCGAGTTGGCCTCTACGTCTCCGTGGGGCCTTCATACACATCAAAAACGTAATATAACCTAACCTAACCCAACCTAACATCTCGGCGGTAATATTTGACAACATTCCTGGCGAGTTGGCCTCTACGTCTCCGTGGGACTTTTATATACATCAATAACGTAATATAACCTAACCTAATCCAACCTAACCTTTCGGCGCTATTATTTGACAACATTTCTGGCGAGTTGGCCTCTACGTCTCCGTGGGAATTTTATATATATCAATAGCGTAATAGAACCTAACCTAACCCAACCTAACACCTCGGCGGTAATATTTGACAACATTCCTGGCGAGTTGGCCTCTACGTCTCCGTAGGGCCTTATATATATCAATAACATAATATAACCAAACCTAGCACAACCCAACCTCTCGGCACTAATATTTGACAACATTCCTGGCGAGTTGGCCTCTACGTTTCCGTGGGGCTTTTATATACATCAATAACGTAATATAACCTAACCTAACCCAAAGTAACGTCTCGGAGGTAATGTTTAACCACATTCCTGGCTTGTTGGCCTCTACGTTTCCGTGAGACCTTTATATACATCAATAACGTAATATAACCTAACTTAACCCAACCTAACCTTTCGGCGCTATTATTTGACAACATTCCTGGCGAGTTGGCCTCTACGTCTCCGTGGGACTTTTATATACATCAATAACGTAATATAACCTAACCTAACCCAACCTAACCTTTCGGCGCTATTATTTGACAACATTCCTGGCTAGTTGGCCTCTACGTCTCCGTGGGGCCTTCATATACATCAAAAACGTAATATAACCTATCCTAACCCAACCTAACATCTCGGCGGTAATATTTGACAACATTCCTGGCGAGTTGGCCTCTACGTCTCCGTGGGGCCTTTATATACATCAGTAGCGTAATATAACCTAACCTAACCCAACCTAACCTTTCGGCGCTATTATTTGACAACATTCCTGGCTAGTTGGCCTCTACGTCTCCGTGGGACCTTCCTATACATCAATAACGTAATATAACCTAACCTAACCCAACCTAACATTTCGGCACTAATATTTGACAACATTCCTGGCTAGTTGGACTCTACGTCTCCGTGGGAACTTTATATATATCAATAGCGTAATATAACCTAACCTAACCCAACCTAACACCTCGGCGGTAATATTTGACAACATTCCTGGCGAGTTGGCCTCTACGTCTCCGTAGGGCCTTATATACATCAATAACGTAATATAACCTAACCTAACACAACCCAACCTCTCGGCACTAATATTTGACAACATTCCTGTCGAGTTGGCTTCTACGTCTCCGTGGGACTTTTATATACATCAATAGCGTAATATAACCTAACCTAACACAACCTAACATCTCGGTACTAATATTTGACAACATTCCTGGCGAGTTGGACTCTACGTCTCCGTGGGAACTTTATATATATCAATAGCGTAATATAACCTAACCTAACCCAACCTAACACCTCGGCGGTAATATTTGACAACATTCCTGGCGAGTTGGCCTCTACGTTTCCGTAGGGCCTTATATACATCAATAACGTAATATAACCTAACCTAACACAACCCAACCTCTCGGCACTAATATTTGACAACATTCCTGGCGAGTTGGTCTCTACGTTTCCGTGGGGCTTTTATATACATCAATAACGTAATATAACCTAACCTAACCCAAAGTAACGTCTCAGCGCTATTATTTGACCACATTCCTGTCGAGTTGGCCTCTACGTCTCCGTGGGACTTTTATATACATCAATAGCGTAATATAACCTAACCTAACACAACCTAACATCTCGGTACTAATATTTGACAACATTCCTGGCGAGTTGGACTCTACGTCTCCGTGGGAATTTTATATATATCAATAGCGTAATATAACCTAACCTAACCCAACCTAACACCTCGGCGGTAATATTTGACAACATTCCTGGCGAGTTGGCCTCTACGTCTCCGTAGGGCCTTATATACATCAATAACGTAATATAACCTAACCTAACCCAAAGTAACGTCTCGGAGGTAATGTTTAACCACATTCCTGGCTTGTTGGCCTCTACGTTTCCGTGAGACCTTTATATACATCAATAACGTAATATAACCTAACCTAACCCAACCTAACATCTCGGCGGTAATAGTTGACAACATTCCTGGCGAATTGGCCTCTACGTCTCCGTGTGGCCTTTATATACATCAATAACGTAATATAACCTAACCTAACACAACCCAACCTCTCGGTACTAATATTTGACAACATTCCTGGCGAGTTGGCCTCTACGTATCCGTGGGACCTTCATATACATCAATAACGTAATATAACCTAACCTAACCCAACCTAACCTGTCGGCGCTATTATTTGACAACATTCCTGGCGAGTTGGCCTCTACGTCTCCGTGGGACTTTTATATACATCAATAGCGTAACATAACCTAACCTAACACAACCTAACATCTCGGTACGAATATTTGACAACATTCCTTTCGAGTTGGACTCTACGTCTCCGCGGGAATTTTATATATATCAATAGCGTAATATAACCTAACCTAAGCCAACCTAACATTTCGGCGGTAATATTTGACAACATTCCTGGCGAGTTGGCCTCTACGTCTCCGTGGGTCCTTCATATACATCAATAACGTAATATAACCTAACCTAACCCAACCTAACCTTTCGGCGCTCTTATTTGACCACATTCCTGGCTTGTTGGCCTCTACGTCTCCGTGGGACATTCATATCCATCAATAACGTAATATAACCTGACCTAACCCAACCTAACCTTTCGGCGCCATTATTTGACAACATTCCTGGCGAGTTGGCCTCTACGTCTCCGTGGGACTTTTATATACATCAATAGCGTAATATAACCTAACCTAACACAACCTAACATCTCGGTACGAATATTTGACAACATTCCTTTCGAGTTGGACTCTACGTCTCCGTGGGAATTTTATATATATCAATAGCGTAATATAACCTAACCTAAGCCAACCTAACATTTCGGCGGTAATATTTGACAACATTCCTGGCGAGTTGGCCTCTACGTCTCCGTGGGTCCTTCATATACATCAATAACGTAATATAACCTAACCTAACCCAACCTAATCTTTCGGCGCTATTATTTGACCACATTCCTGGCTTGTTGGCCTCTACGTCTCCGTGGGAATTTTATATATATCAATAGCGTAATATAACCTAACCTAAGCCAACCTAACATTTCGGCGGTAATATTTGACAACATTCCTGGCGAGTTGGCCTCTACGTCTCCGTGGGTCCTTCATATACATCAATAACGTAATATAACCTAACCTAACCCAACCTAATCTTTCGGCGCTATTATTTGACCACATTCCTGGCTTGTTGGCCTCTACGTCTCCGTGGGAATTTTATATATATCAATAGCGTAATATAACCTAACCTAAGCCAACCTAACATTTCGGCGGTAATATTTGACAACATTCCTGGCGAGTTGGCCTCTACGTCTCCGTGGGTCCTTCATATACATCAATAACGTAATATAACCTAACTTAACCCAACCTAATCTTTCGGCGCTATTATTTGACCACATTCCTGGCTTGTTGGCCTCTACGTCTCCGTGGGACATTCATATCCATCAATAACGTAATATAACCTGACCTAACCCAACCTAACCTTTCGGCGCCATTATTTGACAACATTCCTGGCGAGTTGGCCTCTACGTCTCCGTGGGACCTTCATATACATCAATAACGTAATATAAACTAACCTAACCCAACCTAACCTTTCGGCACTAATATTTGACAACATTCCTGGCGAGTTGGCCTCTACGTTTCCGTGGGGCTTTTATATACATCAATAACGTAATATAACCTAACCTAACCCAAAGTAACGTCTCAGCGCTATTATTTGACAACATTCCTGGCGAGTTGGCCTCTACGTATCCGTGGGACTTTTATATACATCAATAACGTAATATAACCTAACCTAATCCAACCTAACCTTTCGGCGCTATTATTTGACAACATTCCTGTCGAGTTGGCTTCTACGTCTCCGTGAGGCCTTCATATACATCAAAAACGTAATATAACCTAACCTAACCCAACGTAACATCTCGAGTGTAATATTTGACAACATTGCTGGCTTGTTGGCGTCTACGTCTCCGTGGGACATTCATATCAATCAATAACGTAATATAACCTAACTTAACCCAACCTAACCTTTCGGCGCTATTATTTGACAACATTCCTGGCGAGTTGGCCTCTACGTGTCCGTGGGACTTTTATATACATCAATAACGTAATATAACCTAACCTAACCCAACCTAACCTTTCGGCGCTATTATTTGACAACATTCCTGGCGAGTTGGCCTCTACGTCTCCGTGAGACCTTCATATCCATCAATAACGTAATATAACCTAACTTAACCGAACCTAACCTTTCGGCGCTATTATTTGACAACATTCCTGGCGAGTTGGCCTCTACGTCTCCGTGGGACTTTTATATACATCAATAACGTAATATAACCTAACCTAACCCAACCTAACCTTTCGGCGCTATTATTTGACAACATTACCGGCGAGTTGGCCTCTACGTCTCCGTGGGACTTTTATATACATCAATAACGTAATATAACCTAACCTAACCCAACCTAACCTTTCGGCGCTATTATTTGACAACATTCCTGGCGAGTTGGCCTCTACGTCTCCGTGGGACCTTCATATACATCAATAACGTAATATAACCTAACTTAACCCAACCTAACCTTTCGGCGCTATTATTTGACAACATTCCTGCCGGGTTGGCCTCTACGTCTCCGTGGGACCTTCATATACATCAATAACGTAATATAACCTAACCTAACCCAACCTAACCTTTCGGCGCTATTATTTGACCACATTCCTGTCGAGTTGGCCTCTACGTCTCCGTGGGACTTTTATATACATCAATAGCGTAATATAACCTAACCTAACACAACCTAACATCTCGGTACTAATATTTGACAACATTCCTGGCGAGTTGGACTCTACGTCTCCGTGGGAACTTTATATATATCAATAGCGTAATAAAACCTAACCTAACCCAACCTAACACCTCGGCGGTAATATTTGACCACATTCCTGGCGAGTTGGCCTCTACGTCTCCGTAGGGCCTTATATACATCAATAACGTAATATAACCTAACCTAACACAACCCAACCTCTCGGCACTAATATTTGACAACATTCCTGGCGAGTTGGCCTCTACGTCTCCGTGCGGCCTTTATATACATCAGTAGCGTAATATAACCTAACCTAACCCAACCTAACCTTTCGGCGCTATTATTTGACAACATTCCTGGCTAGTTGGCCTCTACGTCTCCGTGGGACCTTCCTATACATCAATAACGTAATATAACCTAACCTAACCCAACCTAACATTTCGGCACTAATATTTGACAACATTCCTGGCTAGTTGGACTCTACGTCTCCGTGGGAACTTTATATATATCAATAGCGTAATATAACCTAACCTAACCCAACCTAACACCTCGGCGGTAATATTTGACAACATTCCTGGCGAGTTGGCCTCTACGTCTCCGTAGGGCCTTATATACATCAATAACGTAATATAACCTAACCTAACACAACCCAACCTCTCGGCACTAATATTTGACAACATTCCTGGCGAGTTGGTCTCTACGTTTCCGTGGGGCTTTTATATACATCAATAACGTAATATAACCTAACCTAACCCAAAGTAACGTCTCAGCGCTATTATTTGACAACATTCCTGGCGAGTTGGCCTCTACGTATCCGTGGGACTTTTATATACATCAATAACGTAATATAACCTAACCTAATCCAACCTAACCTTTCGGCGCTATTATTTGACAACATTCATGGCGAGTTGGCCTCTACGTCTCCGTGAGACCTTCATATCCATCAATAACGTAATATAACCTAACTTAACCCAACCTAACCTTTCGGCGCTATGATTTGACAACATTCCTGGCGAGTTGGCCTCTACGTTTCCGTGGGGCTTTTATATACATCAGTAACGTAATATAACCTAACCTAACCCAAAGTAACGTCTCAGCGCTATTATTTGACAACATTCCTGGCGAGTTGGCCTCTACGTATCCGTGGGACTTTTATATACATCAATAACGTAATATAACCTAACCTAACCCAACCTAACCTTTCGGCGCTATTATTTGACAACATTCCTGGCGAGTTGGCATCTACGTCTCCGTGAGACCTTCATATCCATCAATAACGTAATATAACCTAACTTAACCCAACCTAACCTTTCGGCGCTATTATTTGACAACATTCCTGGCGAGTTGGCCTCTACGTCTCCGTGGGACTTTTATATACATCAATAACGTAATATAACCTAACCTAGCCCAACCTAACCTTTCGGCGCTATTATTTGACAACATTACCGGCGAGTTGGCCTCTACGTCTCCGTGGGACTTTTATATACATCAATAGCGTAATATAACCTAACCTAACCCAACCTAAGATCTCGGCACTAATATTTGACAACATTCCTGTCGAGTTGGCTTCTACGTCTCCGTGAGGCCTTCATATACATCAAAAACGTAATATAACCTAACCTAACCCAACGTAACATCTCGAGTGTAATATTTGACAACATTGCTGGCTTGTTGGCGTCTACGTCTCCGTGGGACATTCATATCAATCAATAACGTAATATAACCTAACTTAACCCAACCTAACCTTTCGGCGCTATTATTTGACAACATTCCTGGCGAGTTGGCCTCTACGTCTCCGTGGGACTTTTATATACATCAATAACGTAATATAACCTAACCTAACCCAACCTAACCTTTCGGCGCTATTATTTGACAACATTACCGGCGAGTTGGCCTCTACGTCTCCGTGGGACTTTTATATACATCAATAACGTAATATAACCTAACCTAACCCAACCTAACCTTTCGGCGCTATTATTTGACAACATTCCTGGCGAGTTGGCCTCTACGTCTCCGTGGGACCTTCATATACATCAATAACGTAATATAACCTAACTTAACCCAACCTAACCTTTCGGCGCTATTATTTGACAACATTCCTGGCGGGTTGGCCTCTACGTCTCCGTGGGACCTTCATATACATCAATAACGTAATATAACCTAACCTAACCCAACCTAACCTTTCGGCGCTATTATTTGACCACATTCCTGTCGAGTTGGCCTCTACGTCTCCGTGGGACTTTTATATACATCAATAGCGTAATATAACCTAACCTAACACAACCTAACATCTCGGTACTAATATTTGACAACATTCCTGGCGAGTTGGACTCTACGTCTCCGTGGGAACTTTATATATATCAATAGCGTAATAAAACCTAACCTAACCCAACCTAACACCTCGGCGGTAATATTTGACCACATTCCTGGCGAGTTGGCCTCTACGTCTCCGTAGGGCCTTATATACATCAATAACGTAATATAACCTAACCTAACACAACCCAACCTCTCGGCACTAATATTTGACAACATTCCTGGCGAGTTGGCCTCTACGTTTCCGTGGGGCTTTTATATACATCAATAACGTAATATAACCTAACCTAACCCAAAGTAACGTCTCAGCGCTATTATTTGTCAACATTCCTGGCGAGTTGGCCTCTACGTATCCGTGGGACTTTTATATACATCAATAACGTAATATAACCTAACCTAATCCAACCTAACCTTTCGGCGCTATTATTTGACAACATTCCTGGCTTGTTGGCCTCTACGTCTCCGTGGGGCCTTCATATACATCAAAAACGTAATATAACCTATCCTAACCCAACCTAACATCTCGCCGGTAATATTTGACAACATTCCTGGCGAGTTGGCCTCTACGTCTCCGTGCGGCCTTTATATACATCAGTAGCGTAATATAACCTAACCTAACCCAACCTAACCTTTCGGCGCTATTATTTGACAACATTCCTGGCTAGTTGGCCTCTACGTCTCCGTGGGACCTTCCTATACATCAATAACGTAATATAACCTAACCTAACCCAACCTAACATTTCGGCACTAATATTTGACAACATTCCTGGCTAGTTGGACTCTACGTCTCCGTGGGAACTTTATATATATCAATAGCGTAATATAACCTAACCTAACCCAACCTAACACCTCGGCGGTAATATTTGACAACATTCCTGGCGAGTTGGCCTCTACGTCTCCGTAGGGCCTTATATACATCAATAACGTAATATAACCTAACCTAACACAACCCAACCTCTCGGCACTAATATTTGACAACATTCCTGGCGAGTTGGTCTCTACGTTTCCGTGGGGCTTTTATATACATCAATAACGTAATATAACCTAACCTAACCCAAAGTAACGTCTCAGCGCTATTATTTGACAACATTCCTGGCGAGTTGGCCTCTACGTATCCGTGGGACTTTTATATACATCAATAACGTAATATAACCTAACCTAATCCAACCTAACCTTTCGGCGCTATTATTTGACAACATTCCTGGCGAGTTGGCCTCTACGTCTCCGTGAGACCTTCATATCCATCAATAACGTAATATAACCTAACTTAACCCAACCTAACCTTTCGGCGCTATTATTTGACAACATTCCTGGCGAGTTGGCCTCTACGTTTCCGTGGGGCTTTTATATACATCAGTAACGTAATATAACCTAACCTAACCCAAAGTAACGTCTCAGCGTTATTATTTGACAACATTCCTGGCGAGTTGGCCTCTACGTATCCGTGGGACTTTTATATACATCAATAACGTAATATAACCTAACCTAACCCAACCTAACCTTTCGGCGCTATTATTTGACAACATTCCTGGCGAGTTGGCATCTACGTCTCCGTGAGACCTTCATATCCATCAAAGCGTAATATAACCTAACTTAACCCAACCTAACCTTTCGGCGCTATTATTTGACAACATTCCTGGCGAGTTGGCCTCTACGTCTCCGTGGGACTTTTATATACATCAATAACGTAATATAACTTAACCTAGCCCAACCTAACCTTTCGGCGCTATTATTTGACAACATTACCGGCGAGTTGGCCTCTACGTCTCCGTGGGACTTTTATATACATCAATAACGTAATATAACCTAACCTAACCCAACCTAACCTTTCGGCGCTATTATTTGACAACATTCCTGGCGAGTTGGCCTCTACGTCACCGTGGGACCTTCATATACATCAATAACGTAATATAACCTAACTTAACCCAACCTAACCTTTCGGCGCTATTATTTGACAACATTCCTGGCGGGTTGGCCTCTACGTCTCCGTGGGACCTTCATATACATCAATAACGTAATATAACCTAACCTAACCGAACCTAACCTTTCGGCGCTATCATTTGACCACATTCCTGTCGAGTTGGCCTCTACGTCTCCGTGAGACCTTCATATCCATCAATAACGTAATATAACCTAACTTAACCCAACCTAACCTTTCGGCGCTATTATTTGACAACATTCCTGGCGAGTTGGCCTCTACGTCTCCGTGGGACTTTTATATACATCAATAACGTAATATAACCTAACCTAGCCCAACCTAACCTTTCGGCGCTATTATTTGACAACATTACCGGCGAGTTGGCCTCTACGTCTCCGTGGGACTTTTATATACATCAATAACGTAATATAACCTAACCTAACCCAACCTAACCTTTCGGCGCTATTATTTGACAACATTCCTGGCGAGTTGGCCTCTACGTTTCCGTGGGGCCTTCATATACATCAAAAACGTAATATAACCTATCCTAACCCAACCTAACATCTCGGCGGTAATATTTGACAACATTCCTGGCGAGTTGGCCTCTACGTCTCCGTGGGGCCTTTATATACATCAATAACGTAATATAACATAACCTAACACAACCCAAAGTCTCGGCACTAATATTTGACAACATTCCTGGCGAGTTGGCCTCTACGTTTCCGTGGGGCTTTTATATACATCAATAACGTAATATAACCTAACCTAACCCAAAGTAACGTCTCGGAGGTAATGTTTAACCACATTCCTGGCTTGTTGGCTTCTACGTTTCCGTGAGATCTTTATATACATCAATAACGTAATATAACCTAACCTAATCCAACCTAACCATTCGGCGCTATTATTTGACAACATTCCTGGCGAGTTGGCCTCTACGTCTCCGTGGGAATTTTATATATATCAATAGCGTAATATAACCTAACCTAACCCAACCTAACCTGTCGGCGCTATTATTTGACAACATTCCTGGCGTGTTCGCCTCTACGTCTCCGTGGGACCTTCATATACATCAATAACGTAATATAACCTAACCTAACCCAACCTAACCTGTCGGCGCTATTATTTGACAACATTCCTGGCGAGTTGGCCTCTACGTCTCCGTGGGACCTTCATATACATCAATAACGTAATACAACCTAACCTAACCCAACCTAACCATTCGGCGCTATTATTTGACCACATTCCTGGCTTGTTGGCCTCTACGTCTCCGTGGGACATTCATATCCATCAATAATGTAATTTAACCTAAAATAACCCAACGTAACATCTCGGCTGTAATATTTCACAACATTTCTGGCTTGTTGGCCTCTATGTTTCCGTGGGACCTTTATATACATCAATAGCGTAATATAACCTAACCTAACCCAACCTAAGATCTCGGCGCTAATATTTGACAACATTCCTGTCGAGTTGGCCTCTACGTCTCCGTGGGGCCTTCATATACATCAAAAACGTAATATAACCTTACCTAACCCAACCTAACATCTCGGCGGTAATATTTGACAACATTCCTGGCGAGTTGGCCTCTACGTCTCCGTGGGACCTTTATATACATCAATAACGTAATATAACCTAACCTAACACAACCCAACGTCTCGGCACTAATATTTGACAACATTCCTGGCGAGTTGGCCTCTACGTTTCCGTGGGGCTTTTATATACATCAATAACGTAATATAACCTATCCCAACCCAAAGTAACGTCTCGGAGGTAATGTTTAACCACATTCCTGGCTTGTTGGCCTCTACGTTTCCGTGGGACTTTTATATACATCAATAACGTAATATAACCTAACCTAACCCAACCTAACCTTTCGGCGCTATTATTTGACAACATTACTGGCGAGTTGGCCTCTACGTCTCCGTGGGACTTTTATATACATCAATAACGTAATATAACCCAACCTAACCCAACCTAACCTGTCGGCGCTATTATTTGACAACATTCCTGGCGAGTTGGCCTCTACGTCTCCGTGGGACCTTCATATACATCAATAACGTAATATAACCTAACCTAACCCAACCCAAACTCTCGGTACTAATATTTGACAACATTCCTGGCGAGTTGGCCTCTACGCCTCCGTGGGACTTTTATATACATCAATAACGTAATATAACCTAACCTAACCCAACCTAACATTTCGGCGCTATTATTTGACAACATTACCGGCGAGTTGGCCTCTACGTCTCCGTGGGACTTTTATATACATCAGTAACGTAATATAACCTAACCTAACCCAACCTAACCTTTCGGCGCTATTATTTGACAACATTCCTGGCGAGTTGGCCTCTACGTCTCCGTGGGACCTTCATATACATCAATAACGTAATATAACCTAACTTAACCCAACCTAACCTTTCGGCGCTATTATTTGACAACATTCCTGGCGGGTTGGCCTCTACGTCTCCGTGGGACCTTCATATACATCAATAACGTAATATAACCTAACCTAACCCAACCTAACCTTTCGGCGCTATTATTTGACCATATTCCTGTCGAGTTGGCCTCTACGTCTCCGTGGGACTTTTATATACATCAATAGCGTAATATAACCTAACCTAACACAACCTAACATCTCGGTACTAATATTTGACAACATTCCTGGCGAGTTGGCCTCTACGTGTCCGTGGGACTTTTATATACATCAATAACGTAATATAACCTAACCTAACCCAACCTAACCTTTCGGCGCTATTATTTGACAACATTCCTGGCGAGTTGGCCTCTACGTCTCCGTGAGACCTTCATATCCATCAATAACGTAATATAACCTAACTTAACCCAACCTAACCTTTCGGCGCTATTATTTGACAACATTCCTGGCGAGTTGGCCTCTACGTCTCCGTGGGACTTTTATATACATAAATAACGTAATATAACCTAACCTAACCCAACCTATCCTTTCGGCGCTATTATTTGACAACATTACCGGCGAGTTGGCCTCTACGTCTCCGTGGGACTTTTATATACATCAGTAACGTAATATAACCTAACCTAACCCAACCTAACCTTTCGGCGCTATTATTTGACAACATTCCTGGTGAGTTGGCCTCTACGTCTCCGTGGGACCTTCATATACATCAATAACGTAATATAACCTAACTTAACCCAACCTAACCTTTCGGCGCTATTATTTGACAACATTCCTGGCGGGTTGGCCTCTACGTCTCCGTGGGACCTTCATATACATCAATAACGTAATATAACCTAACCTAACCCAACCTAACCTTTCGGCGCTATTATTTGACCACATTCCTGTCGAGTTGGCCTCTACGTCTCCGTGGGACTTTTATATACATCAATAGCGTAATATAACCTAACCTAACACAACCTAACCTTTCGGCGCTATTATTTGACAACATTCCTGGCGAGTTGGCCTCTACGTCTCCGTGAGACCTTCATATCCATCAATAACGTAATATAACCTAACCTAACCCAACCTAACCTTTCGGCGCTATTATTTGACCACATTCCTGGCGAGTTGGCCTCTACGTTTCCGTGGGGCTTTTATATACATCAATAACGTAATATAACCTAACCTAACCCAACCTAACCTTTCGGCGCTATTATTTGACAACATTCCTGGCGAGTTGGCCTCTACGTCTCCGTGAGACCTTCATATCCATCAATAACGTAATATAACCTAACTTAACCCAACCTAACCTTTCGGCTCTATTATTTGACAACATTCCTGGCGAGTTGGCCTCTACGCCTTCGTGGGACTTTTATATACATCAATAACGTAATATAACCTAACCTAACCCAACCTAACCTTTCAGCGCTATTATTTGACAACATTACCGGCGAGTTGGCCTCTACGTATCCGTGGGACTTTTATATACATCAATAACGTAATATAACCTAACCTAATCCAACCTAACATTTCGGCGCTATTATTTGACCACATTCCTGGCGAGTTGGACTCTACGTCTCCGTGGGACCTTCATGTACATCAATAACGTAAAATAACCTAACCTAAGCCAACCTAACATTTCGGTGGTAATATTTGACAACATTCCTGGCGAGTTGGCCTCTACGTCTCCGTGGGGCCTTTATATACATCAATAACGTAATATAACCTAACCTAACACAACCCAACCTCTCGGTACTAATATTTGACAACATTCCTGGCGAGTTGGCCTCTACGTTTCCGTGGGGCCTTTATATACATCAATAACGTAATATAACCTAACCTAACACAACCCAACCTCTCGGTACTAATATTTGACAACATTCCTGGCGAGTTGGCCCCTACGTCTCCGTGGGACTTTTATATACATCAATAGCGTAATATAACCTAACCTAACACAACCTAACATCTCGGTACTAATATGTGACAACATTCCTGGCTTGTTGGCCTCCACGTCTCCGTGGGACATTCATATCCATCAATAACGTAATTTAACCTAAAATAACCCAACGTAACATCTCGGCTGTAATATTTCACAACATTCCTGGCTTGTTGGCCTCTACGTTTCCGTGGGGCTTTTATATACATCAATAACGTAATATAACCTAACCTAACCCAAAGTAACGTCTCGGAGGTAATGTTTAACCACATTCCTGGCTTGTTGGCCTCTACGTTTCCGTATGACCTTTATATACATCAATAGCGTAATATAACCTAACCTAACCCAACCTAACCTTTCGGCGCTATTATTTGACAACATTCCTGGCGAGTTGGCCTCTACGTCTCCGTGAGACCTTCATATCCATCAATAACGTAATATAACCTAACTTAACCCAACCTAACCTTTCGGCGCTATCATTTGACAACATTCCTGGCGAGTTGGCCTCTACGTCTCCGTGGGACTTTTATATACATCAATAACGTAATATAACCTAACCTAACCCAACCTAACCTTTCGGCGCTATTATTTGACAACATTACCGGCGAGTTGGCCTCTACGTCTCCGTGGGACTTTTATATACATCAATAACGTAATATAACCTAACCTAACCCAACCTAACCTTTCGGCGCTATTATTTGACAACATTCCTGGCGAGTTGGCCTCTACGTCTCCGTGGGACCTTCATATACATCAATAACGTAATATAACCTAACCTAACCCAACCCAACACCTCGGCGGTAATATTTGACAACATTCCTGGCGAGTTGGCCTCTACGTCTCCGTAGGGCCTTATATACATCAATAACGTAATATAACCTAACCTAACACAACCCAACCTCTCGGCACTAATATTTGACAACATTCCTGGCGAGTTGGCCACTACGTCTCCGTGGGACTTTTATATACATCAATAGCGTAATATAACCTAACCTAACACAACCTAACATCTCGGTACTAATATTTGACAACATTCCTGGCGAGTTGGACTCTACGTCTCCGTGGGAATTTTATATATATCAATAGCGTAATAGAACCTAACCTAACCCAGCCTAACACCTCGGCGGTAATATTTTACAACATTCCTGGCGAGTTGGCCTCTACGTCTCCGTAGGGCCTTATATATATCAATAACATAATATAACCTAACCTAGCACAACCCAACCTCTCGGCACTAATATTTGACAACATTCCTGGCGAGTTGGCCTCTACGTTTCCGTGGGGCTTTTATATACATCAATAACGTAATGTAACCTAACCTAACCCAACCTAACCTTTCGGCGCTATTATTTGACAACATTCCTGGCGAGTTGGCCTCTACGTCTCCGTGAGACCTTCATATCCATCAATAACGTAATATAACCTAACTTAACCCAACCTAACCTTTCGGCGCTATTATTTGACAACATTCCTGGCGAGTTGGCCTCTACGCCTCCGTGGGACTTTTATATACATCAATAACGTAATATAACCTAACCTAACCCAACCTAACCTTTCGGCGCTATTATTTGACAACATTACCGGCGAGTTGGCCTCTACGTCTCCGTGGGACTTTTATATACATCAGTAACGTAATATAACCTAACCTAACCCAACCTAACCTTTCGGCGCTATTATTTGACAACATTCCTGGCGGGTTGGCCTCTACGTCTCCGTGGGACCTTCATATACATCAATAACGTAATATAACCTAACCTAACCCAACCTAACCTTTCGGCGCTATTATTTGACCATATTCCTGTCGAGTTGGCCTCTACGTCTCCGTGGGACTTTTATATACATCAATAGCGTAATATAACCTAACCTAACACAACCTAACATCTCGGTACTAATATTTGACAACATTCCTGGCGAGTTGGACTCTACGTCTCCGTGGGAATTTTATATATATCAATAGCGTAATATAACCTAACCTAACCCAACCTAACACCTCGGCGGTAATATTTGACAACATTCCTGGCGAGTTGGCCTCTACGTCTCCGTAGGGCCTTATATACATCAATAACGTAATATAACCTAACCTAACACAACCCAACCTCTCGGCACTAATATTTGACAACATTCCTGGCGAGTTGGCCTCTACGTTTCCGTGGGGCTTTTATATACATCAATAACGTAATATAACCTAACCTAACCCAAAGTAACGTCTCAGCGCTATTATTTGACAACATTCCTGGCGAGTTGGCCTCTACGTCTCCGTGGGACCTTCATATACATCAATAACGCAATATAACATAACCTAACCCAACCTAACCTTTCGGCGCTATTATTTGACCACATTCCTGGCTTGTTGGCCTCTACGTCTCCGTGGGACTTTTATATACATCAATAGCGTAATATAACCTAACCTAACCCAACCTAAGATCTCGGCGATATTATTTGACAACATTCCTGTCGAGTTGGCGACTACGTCTCCGTGGGACTTTTATATACATCAATAGCGTAATATAACCTAACCTAACACAACCTAACATCTCGGTACTAATATTTGACAACATTCCTGGCGAGTTGGCCTCTACGTGTCCGTGGGACTTTTATATACATCAATAACGTAATATAACCTAACCTAACCCAACCTAACCTTTCGGCGCTATTATTTGACAACATTCCTGGCGAGTTGGCCTCTACGTCTCCGTGAGACCTTCATATCCATCAATAACGTAATATAACCTAACTTAACCCAACCTAACCTTTCGGCGCTATTATTTGACGACATTCCTGGCGAGTTGGCTTCTACGTCTCCGTGGGACTTTTATATACATAAATAACGTAATATAACCTAACCTAACCCAACCTATCCTTTCGGCGCTATTATTTGACAACATTACCGGCGAGTTGGCCTCTACGTCTCCGTGGGACTTTTATATACATCAGTAACGTAATATAACCTAACCTAACCCAACCTAACCTTTCGGCGCTATTATTTGACAACATTCCTGGCGAGTTGGCCTCTACGTCTCCGTGGGACCTTCATATACATCAATAACGTAATATAACCTAACTTAACCCAACCTAACCTTTCGGCGCTATTATTTGACAACATTCCTGGCGGGTTGGCCTCTACGTCTCCGTGGGACCTTCATATACATCAATAACGTAATATAACCTAACCTAACCCAACCTAACCTTTCGGCGCTATTATTTGACCATATTCCTGTCGAGTTGGCCTCTACGTCTCCGTGGGACTTTTATATACATCAATAGCGTAATATAACCTAACCTAACCCAACCTAACATCTCGGTACTAATATTTGACAACATTCCTGGCGAGTTGGCCTCTACGTGTCCGTGGGACTTTTATATACATCAATAACGTAATATAACCTAACCTAACCCAACCTAACCTTTCGGCGCTATTATTTGACAACATTCCTGGCGAGTTGGCCTCTACGTCTCCGTGAGACCTTCATATCCATCAATAACGTAATATAACCTAACTTAACCCAACCTAACCTTTCGGCGCTATTATTTGACAACATTCCTGGCGAGTTGGCCTCTACGTCTCCGTGGGACTTTTATATACATAAATAACGTAATATAACCTAACCTAACCCAACCTATCCTTTCGGCGCTATTATTTGACAACATTACCGGCGAGTTGGCCTCTACGTCTCCGTGGGACTTTTATATACATCAGTAACGTAATATAACCTAACCTAACCCAACCTAACCTTTCGGCGCTATTATTTGACAACATACCTGGTGAGTTGGCCTCTACGTCTCCGTGGGACCTTCATATACATCAATAACGTAATATAACCTAACTTAACCCAACCTAACCTTTCGGCGCTATTATTTGACAACATTCCTGGCGGGTTGGCCTCTACGTCTCCGTGGGACCTTCATATACATCAATAACGTAATATAACCTAACCTAACCCAACCTAACCTTTCGGCGCTATTATTTGACCACATTCCTGTCGAGTTGGCCTCTACGTCTCCGTGGGACTTTTATATACATCAATAGCGTAATATAACCTAACCTAACACAACCTAACCTTTCGGCGCTATTATTTGACAACATTCCTGGCGAGTTGGCCTCTACGTCTCCGTGAGACCTTCATATCCATCAATAACGTAATATAACCTAACCTAACCCAACCTAACCTTTCGGCGCTATTATTTGACCACATTCCTGGCGAGTTGGCCTCTACGTTTCCGTGGGGCTTTTATATACATCAATAACGTAATATAACCTAACCTAACCCAACCTAACCTTTCGGCGCTATTATTTGACAACATTCCTGGCGAGTTGGCCTCTACGTCTCCGTGAGACCTTCATATCCATCAATAACGTAATATAACCTAACTTAACCCAACCTAACCTTTCGGCTCTATTATTTGACAACATTCCTGGCGAGTTGGCCTCTACGTTTCCGTGGGGCCTTTATATACATCAATAACGTAATATAACCTAACCTAACACAACCCAACCTCTCGGTACTAATATTTGACAACATTCCTGGCGAGTTGGCCCCTACGTCTCCGTGGGACTTTTATATACATCAATAGCGTAATATAACCTAACCTAACACAACCTAACATCTCGGTACTAATATGTGACAACATTCCTGGCTTGTTGGCCTCCACGTCTCCGTGGGACATTCATATCCATCAATAACGTAATTTAACCTAAAATAACCCAACGTAACATCTCGGCTGTAATATTTCACAACATTCCTGGCTTGTTGGCCTCTACGTTTCCGTGGGGCTTTTATATACATCAATAACGTAATATAACCTAACCTAACCCAAAGTAACGTCTCGGAGGTAATGTTTAACCACATTCCTGGCTTGTTGGCCTCTACGTTTCCGTATGACCTTTATATACATCAATAGCGTAATATAACCTAACCTAACCCAACCTAACCTTTCGGCGCTATTATTTGACAACATTCCTGGCGAGTTGGCCTCTACGTCTCCGTGAGACCTTCATATCCATCAATAACGTAATATAACCTAACTTAACCCAACCTAACCTTTCGGCGCTATCATTTGACAACATTCCTGGCGAGTTGGCCTCTACGTCTCCGTGGGACTTTTATATACATCAATAACGTAATATAACCTAACCTAACCCAACCTAACCTTTCGGCGCTATTATTTGACAACATTACCGGCGAGTTGGCCTCTACGTCTCCGTGGGACTTTTATATACATCAATAACGTAATATAACCTAACCTAACCCAACCTAACCTTTCGGCGCTATTATTTGACAACATTCCTGGCGAGTTGGCCTCTACGTCTCCGTGGGACCTTCATATACATCAATAACGTAATATAACCTAACCTAACCCAACCCAACACCTCGGCGGTAATATTTGACAACATTCCTGGCGAGTTGGCCTCTACGTCTCCGTAGGGCCTTATATACATCAATAACGTAATATAACCTAACCTAACACAACCCAACCTCTCGGCACTAATATTTGACAACATTCCTGGCGAGTTGGCCACTACGTCTCCGTGGGACTTTTATATACATCAATAGCGTAATATAACCTGACCTAACACAACCTAACTTTCGGCGCTATTATTTGACAACATTCCTGGCGAGTTGGCCTCTACGTCTCCGTGGGACTTTTATATACATCAGTAACGTAATATAACCTAACCTAACCCAACCTAACCTTTCGGCGCTATTATTTGACAACATTCCTGGCGGGTTGGCCTCTACGTCTCCGTGGGACCTTCATATACATCAATAACGTAATATAACCTAACCTAACCCAACCTAACCTTTCGGCGCTATTATTTGACCATATTCCTGTCGAGTTGGCCTCTACGTCTCCGTGGGACTTTTATATACATCAATAGCGTAATATAACCTAACCTAACACAACCTAACATCTCGGTACTAATATTTGACAACATTCCTGGCGAGTTGGACTCTACGTCTCCGTGGGAATTTTATATATATCAATAGCGTAATATAACCTAACCTAACCCAACCTAACACCTCGGCGGTAATATTTGACAACATTCCTGGCGAGTTGGCCTCTACGTCTCCGTAGGGCCTTATATACATCAATAACGTAATATAACCTAACCTAACACAACCCAACCTCTCGGCACTAATATTTGACAACATTCCTGGCGAGTTGGCCTCTACGTTTCCGTGGGGCTTTTATATACATCAATAACGTAATATAACCTAACCTAACCCAAAGTAACGTCTCAGCGCTATTATTTGACAACATTCCTGGCGAGTTGGCCTCTACGTATCCGTGGGACTTTTATATACAACAATAACGTAATATAACCTAACCTAACACAACCCAACCTCTCGGTACTAATATTTGACAACATTCCTGGCGAGTTGGCCTCTACGTCTCCGTGGGACTTTTATATACATCAATAGCGTAATATAACCTAACCTAACCCAACCTAAGATCTCGGCGATATTATTTGACAACATTCCTGTCGAGTTGGCGACTACGTCTCCGTGGGACTTTTATATACATCAATAGCGTAATATAACCTAACCTAACACAACCTAACATCTCGGTACTAATATTTGACAACATTCCTGGCGAGTTGGCCTCTACGTGTCCGTGGGACTTTTATATACATCAATAACGTAATATAACCTAACCTAACCCAACCTAACCTTTCGGCGCTATTATTTGACAACATTCCTGGCGAGTTGGCCTCTACGTCTCCGTGAGACCTTCATATCCATCAATAACGTAATATAACCTAACTTAACCCAACCTAACCTTTCGGCGCTATTATTTGACGACATTCCTGGCGAGTTGGCCTCTACGTCTCCGTGGGACTTTTATATACATAAATAACGTAATATAACCTAACCTAACCCAACCTATCCTTTCGGCGCTATTATTTGACAACATTACCGGCGAGTTGGCCTCTACGTCTCCGTGGGACTTTTATATACATCAGTAACGTAATATAACCTAACCTAACCCAACCTAACCTTTCGGCGCTATTATTTGACAACATTCCTGGCGAGTTGGCCTCTACGTCTCCGTGGGACCTTCATATACATCAATAACGTAATATAACCTAACTTAACCCAACCTAACCTTTCGGCGCTATTATTTGACAACATTCCTGGCGAGTTGGACTCTACGTCTCCGTGGGACCTTCATGTACATCAATAACGTAAAATAACCTAACCTAAGCCAACCTAACATTTCGGTGGTAATATTTGACAACATTCCTGGCGAGTTGGCCTCTACGTCTCCGTAGGGCCTTTATATACATCAATAACGTAATATAACCTAACCTAACACAACCCAACCTCTCGGTACTAATATTTGACAACATTCCTGGCGAGTTGGCCTCTACGTCTCCGTGGGGCCTTTATATACATCTATAACGTAATATAACCTAACCTAACACAACCCAACCTCTCGGTACTAATATTTGACAACATTCCTGGCGAGTTGGCCTCTACGTCTCCGTGGGACTTTTATATACATCAATAACGTAATATAACCTAACCTAGCCCAAAGTAACGTCTCGGAGGTAATGTTTAACCACATTCCTGGCTTGTTGGCCTCTACGTTTCCGTATGACCTTTATATACATCAATAGCGTAATATAACCTAACCTAACCCAACCTAACCTTTCGGCGCTATTATTTGACAACATTCCTGGCGAGTTGGCCTCTACGTCTCCGTGAGACCTTCATATCCATCAATAACGTAATATAACCTAACTTAACCCAACCTAACCTTTCGGCGCTATTATTTGACAACATCCCTGGCGAGTTGGCCTCTACGTCTCCGTGGGACTTTTATATACATCAATAACGTAATATAACCTAACCTAACCCAACCTAACCTTTCGGCGCTATTATTTGACAACATTACCGGCGAGTTGGCCTCTACGTCTCCGTGGGACTTTTATATACATCAATAACGTAATATAACCTAACCTAACCCAACCTAACCTTTCGGCGCTATTATTTGACAACATTCCTGGCGAGTTGGCCTCTACGTCTCCGTGGGACCTTCATATACATCAATAACGTAATATAACCTAACCTAACCCAACCCAACACCTCGGCGGTAATATTTGACAACATTCCTGGCGAGTTGGCCTCTACGTTTCCGTGGGGCTTTTATATACATCAATAACGTAATATAACCTAACCTAACCCAAAGTAACGTCTCAGCGCTATTATTTGTCAACATTCCTGGCGAGTTGGCCTCTACGTATCCGTGGGACTTTTATATACATCAATAACGTAATATAACCTAACCTAATCCAACCTAACCTTTCGGCGCTATTATTTGACAACATTCCTGGCTTGTTGGCCTCTACGTCTCCGTGGGGCCTTCATATACATCAAAAACGTAATATAACCTATCCTAACCCAACCTAACATCTCGCCGGTAATATTTGACAACATTCCTGGCGAGTTGGCCTCTACGTCTCCGTGCGGCCTTTATATACATCAGTAGCGTAATATAACCTAACCTAACCCAACCTAACCTTTCGGCGCTATTATTTGACAACATTCCTGGCTAGTTGGCCTCTACGTCTCCGTGGGACCTTCCTATACATCAATAACGTAATATAACCTAACCTAACCCAACCTAACATTTCGGCACTAATATTTGACAACATTCCTGGCTAGTTGGACTCTACGTCTCCGTGGGAACTTTATATATATCAATAGCGTAATATAACCTAACCTAACCCAACCTAACACCTCGGCGGTAATATTTGACAACATTCCTGGCGAGTTGGCCTCTACGTCTCCGTAGGGCCTTATATACATCAATAACGTAATATAACCTAACCTAACACAACCCAACCTCTCGGCACTAATATTTGACAACATTCCTGGCGAGTTGGTCTCTACGTTTCCGTGGGGCTTTTATATACATCAATAACGTAATATAACCTAACCTAACCCAAAGTAACGTCTCAGCGCTATTATTTGACAACATTCCTGGCGAGTTGGCCTCTACGTATCCGTGGGACTTTTATATACATCAGTAGCGTAATATAACCTAACCTAACCCAACCTAACCTTTCGGCGCTATTATTTGACAACATTCCTGGCGAGTTGGCCTCTACGTATCCGTGGGACTTTTATATACATCAATAACGTAATATAACCTAACCTAATCCAACCTAACCTTTCGGCGCTATTATTTGACAACATTCCTGGCTTGTTGGCCTCTACGTCTCCGTGGGGCCTTCATATACATCAAAAACGTAATATAACCTATCCTAACCCAACCTAACATCTCGGCGGTAATATTTGACAACATTCCTGGCGAGTTGGCCTCTACGTCTCCGTGGGGCCTTTATATACATCAATAACGTAATATAACATAACCTAACACAACCCAAAGTCTCGGCACTAATATTTGACAACATTCCTGGCGAGTTGGCCTCTACGTTTCCGTGGGGCTTTTATATACATCAATAACGTAATATAACCTAACCTAACCCAAAGTAACGTCTCGGAGGTAATGTTTAACCACATTCCTGGCTTGTTGGCTTCTACGTTTCCGTGAGATCTTTATATACATCAATAACGTAATATAACCTAACCTAATCCAACCTAACCTTTCGGCGCTATTATTTGACAACATTCCTGGCGAGTTGGCCTCTACGTATCCGTGGGAATTTTATATATATCAATAGCGTAATATAACCTAACCTAACCCAACCTAACCTGTCGGCGCTATTATTTGACAACATTCCTGGCGTGTTCGCCTCTACGTCTCCGTGGGACCTTCATATACATCAATAACGTAATATAACCTAACCTAACCCAACCTAACCTGTCGGCGCTATTATTTGACAACATTCCTGGCGAGTTGGCCTCTACGTCTCCGTGGGACCTTCATATACATCAATAACGTAATACAACCTAACCTAACCCAACCTAACCATTCGGCGCTATTATTTGACCACATTCCTGGCTTGTTGGCCTCTACGTCTCCGTGGGACATTCATATCCATCAATAATGTAATTTAACCTAAAATAACCCAACGTAACATCTCGGCTGTAATATTTCACAACATTTCTGGCTTGTTGGCCTCTATGTTTCCGTGGGACCTTTATATACATCAATAGCGTAATATAACCTAACCTAACCCAACCTAAGATCTCGGCGCTAATATTTGACAACATTCCTGTCGAGTTGGCCTCTACGTCTCCGTGGGGCCTTCATATACATCAAAAACGTAATATAACCTTACCTAACCCAACCTAACATCTCGGCGGTAATATTTGACAACATTCCTGGCGAGTTGGCCTCTACGTCTCCGTGGGACCTTTATATACATCAATAACGTAATATAACCTAACCTAACACAACCCAACGTCTCGGCACTAATATTTGACAACATTCCTGGCGAGTTGGCCTCTACGTTTCCGTGGGGCTTTTATATACATCAATAACGTAATATAACCTATCCCAACCCAAAGTAACGTCTCGGAGGTAATGTTTAACCACATTCCTGGCTTGTTGGCCTCTACGTTTCCGTGGGACTTTTATATACATCAATAACGTAATCTAACCTAACCTAACCCAACCTAACCTTTCGGCGCTATTATTTGACAACATTACTGGCGAGTTGGCCTCTACGTCTCCGTGGGACTTTTATATACATCAATAACGTAATATAACCCAACCTAACCCAACCTAACCTGTCGGCGCTATTATTTGACAACATTCCTGGCGAGTTGGCCTCTACGTCTCCGTGGGACCTTCATATACATCAATAACGTAATATAACCTAACCTAACCCAACCCAAACTCTCGGTACTAATATTTGACAACATTCCTGGCGAGTTGGCCTCTACGCCTCCGTGGGACTTTTATATACATCAATAACGTAATATAACCTAACCTAACCCAACCTAACATTTCGGCGCTATTATTTGACAACATTACCGGCGAGTTGGCCTCTACGTCTCCGTGGGACTTTTATATACATCAGTAACGTAATATAACCTAACCTAACCCAACCTAACCTTTCGGCGCTATTATTTGACAACATTCCTGGCGAGTTGGCCTCTACGTCTCCGTGGGACCTTCATATACATCAATAACGTAATATAACCTAACTTAACCCAACCTAACCTTTCGGCGCTATTATTTGACAACATTCCTGGCGGGTTGGCCTCTACGTCTCCGTGGGACCTTCATATACATCAATAACGTAATATAACCTAACCTAACCCAACCTAACCTTTCGGCGCTATTATTTGACCATATTCCTGTCGAGTTGGCCTCTACGTCTCCGTGGGACTTTTATATACATCAATAGCGTAATATAACCTAACCTAACACAACCTAACATCTCGGTACTAATATTTGACAACATTCCTGGCGAGTTGGCTTCTACGTGTCCGTGGGACTTTTATATACATCAATAACGTAATATAACCTAACCTAACCCAACCTAACCTTTCGGCGCTATTATTTGACAACATTCCTGGCGAGTTGGCCTCTACGTCTCCGTGAGACCTTCATATCCATCAATAACGTAATATAACCTAACTTAACCCAACCTAACCTTTCGGCGCTATTATTTGACAACATTCCTGGCGAGTTGGCCTCTACGTCTCCGTGGGACTTTTATATACATAAATAACGTAATATAACCTAACCTAACCCAACCTATCCTTTCGGCGCTATTATTTGACAACATTACCGGCGAGTTGGCCTCTACGTCTCCGTGGGACTTTTATATACATCAGTAACGTAATATAACCTAACCTAACCCAACCTAACCTTTCGGCGCTATTATTTGACAACATTCCTGGTGAGTTGGCCTCTACGTCTCCGTGGGACCTTCATATACATCAATAACGTAATATAACCTAACTTAACCCAACCTAACCTTTCGGCGCTATTATTTGACAACATTCCTGGCGGGTTGGCCTCTACGTCTCCGTGGGACCTTCATATACATCAATAACGTAATATAACCTAACCTAACCCAACCTAACCTTTCGGCGCTATTATTTGACCACATTCCTGTCGAGTTGGCCTCTACGTCTCCGTGGGACTTTTATATACATCAATAGCGTAATATAACCTAACCTAACACAACCTGACCTTTCGGCGCTATTATTTGACAACATTCCTGGCGAGTTGGCCTCTACGTCTCCGTGAGACCTTCATATCCATCAATAACGTAATATAACCTAACCTAACCCAACCTAACCTTTCGGCGCTATTATTTGACCACATTCCTGGCGAGTTGGCCTCTACGTTTCCGTGGGGCTTTTATATACATCAATAACGTAATATAACCTAACCTAACCCAACCTAAGATCTCGGCGATATTATTTGACAACATTCCTGTCGAGTTGGCGACTACGTCTCCGTGGGACTTTTATATACATCAATAGCGTAATATAACCTAACCTAACACAACCTAACATCTCGGTACTAATATTTGACAACATTCCTGGCGAGTTGGCCTCTACGTGTCCGTGGGACTTTTATATACATCAATAACGTAATATAACCTAACCTAACCCAACCTAACCTTTCGGCGCTATTATTTGACAACATTCCTGGCGAGTTGGCCTCTACGTCTCCGTGAGACCTTCATATCCATCAATAACGTAATATAACCTAACTTAACCCAACCTAACCTTTCGGCGCTATTATTTGACGACATTCCTGGCGAGTTGGCCTCTACGTCTCCGTGGGACTTTTATATACATAAATAACGTAATATAACCTAACCTAACCCAACCTATCCTTTCGGCGCTATTATTTGACAACATTACCGGCGAGTTGGCCTCTACGTCTCCGTGGGACTTTTATATACATCAGTAACGTAATATAACCTAACCTAACCCAACCTAACCTTTCGGCGCTATTATTTGACAACATTCCTGGCGAGGTGGCCTCTACGTCTCCGTGGGACCTTCATATACATCAATAACGTAATATAACCTAACTTAACCCAACCTAACCTTTCGGCGCTATTATTTGACAACATTCCTGGCGAGTTGGACTCTACGTCTCCGTGGGACCTTCATGTACATCAATAACGTAAAATAACCTAACCTAAGCCAACCTAACATTTCGGTGGTAATATTTGACAACATTCCTGGCGAGTTGGCCTCTACGTCTCCGTGGGGCCTTTATATACATCAATAACGTAATATAACCTAACCTAACACAACCCAACCTCTCGGTACTAATATTTGACAACATTCCTGGCGAGTTGGCCTCTACGTCTCCGTGGGGCCTTTATATACATCTATAACGTAATATAACCTAACCTAACACAACCCAACCTCTCGGTACTAATATTTGACAACATTCCTGGCGAGTTGGCCTCTACGTCTCCGTGGGACTTTTATATACATCAATAACGTAATATAACCTAACCTAGCCCAAAGTAACGTCTCGGAGGTAATGTTTAACCACATTCCTGGCTTGTTGGCCTCTACGTTTCCGTATGACCTTTATATACATCAATAGCGTAATATAACCTAACCTAACCCAACCTAACCTTTCGGCGCTATTATTTGACAACATTCCTGGCGAGTTGGCCTCTACGTCTCCGTGAGACCTTCATATCCATCAATAACGTAATATAACCTTTTTTTTTTTTTTTTTTTTTTTTTTTTTTTAACGTGGGGAAATCCTCATGGATACCTCGGAGTTCGGGGGAACTCCGAGGTTATGCCGGACTCTTACCGGCTAAAACCCCACGGTGGCCACCAACGACGCTACTGAGGGAGAGCCGGGATCTCTTACGAACGCGACCGGCTCACCCTCAGCGTCTGGAGCCTCCCAGAAGAAGTCTGGGAGGCTCCCATCCCGAAAGGGAGAGGTCGCATCTAAGATGTGACCCCTCCCTCTCCCAAAGGATACCCCTGCAGCGACTTCAGGGCCACGTCCGAAGTCGCTGCACGTCTCGGAGGGGTGGCGTGCAATGGTCGCGATGGGCCCCCGTCCATCACGACCGAGTCACCCCTCCGGACGGCCCCCCGCGCGGGTCACGGCCGTGGCGTACGCGGCTACGCCCCGGCCCGCGCGAGGGGCTGTCACCCCCCGGAGACTGAGTCCCCTATGGGCGCCCGGCGATGTCCACACGGTGGACATTCCCCGGCGCCGGTGGAGGGCGGCGTCGCCTGCGTCGCCGCCGTTGACGGGAGGGATCGCTAACTTCGCGATCCCTCTCCGCCGCTTCCTTCGCCCGCATGACGGCCTCGCAGAAGGCCGCCATAGCCCGCCAGGATCTGGCATCCTCTACCATCCGTCTAAGTACGGATGGCAATGCCAGATCCTGGCCCACCTCGCTCCGGAGGACACGACGCCGCACCTCCCACGCTGGACAAAACTCCAGTGTGTGCTGCGCCGTGTCCCTCTGGTCACTACAGTGGTGACACGCCGCCGTGGCTTCCCGTCCTATCCGGCGCAGGTACTCACCGAAGCATCCGTGCCCGGTGAGGACCTGCGTGGTCCGGTAGGATAGCCCTCGGCTTCGGCTCACCCATCTATCGAGGATGGGCAATACCGCCCCGACGGTCCGGTGACTCCCATGGGTGGCGCGAAGTCGCTCCTCCCACTTGGCCACCAAAGACCGCCAGGCCCAGGCTCTGACCGCCTCCTCCGACTGGGGTGAGACATCCTGGCAGAGACGAAGGTGTCCGTAGACAAACGCTTCGCGCTCCGCCAGGAGCTCCAGGGGTGGTAACCCTGCCAGAGTTCCCGCCGCCTCATGAGACACCGTGCGGTATCCCCTGATCACCCTGATGGCAAGGCGCCGCCAAACACTGCGAAGCAGTGCCCGGCTGCGCCGGTTGGCCATCAGGGCGTCCGCCCAGATCGGGGCTCCATATAGTGCCATCGACCGCACGATGCCCGCATAAAGGCGGCGTACCCTCGCGTCCGGACCCCCCAGGTTGGGCAGCAAGCGACCCAAGCTGGCCGCCGCTTTTTCCAACCTGGGTGCCAGGAGCGCGAAGTGGCGCCCAAAAGCCCAGGAGCCGTCCAGGTGAAGTCCGAGATATTTTATCGCGGGCTTCACCTGGATGCGGGTGTCCCCTACTCGGATCCAGGTATCGGCGAGTGACCTCCCATTTCGACGGAGGAGATGACGGTCCAAGAACCACATCGCCTCCGTCTTGTGAGGAGCCAGCTCCAAACCCATACCCCGAATCAGGGAAGCCACGGTGGCCACTCCCACCTCGGCGCGCTGGACGATCCTCCCGCTGGTACGCCCACCGGCTACCAACACGGTATCGTCAGCGTAGCAGACTACGCTGACACCGGTGGGAAGGAGGACCCGCAGCGCCGCGTCGTACCCCACGTCCCACAGGAGGGGTCCCAAAACTGACCCCTGGGGTACGCCGCGACTAATCTCCCTCGTGCAGGTGTTTCCACCCCGGCCCACGTACTCGACGCACCTGCCGCTAAGGTAGGAGCCGACCGCCACCCGCAGGTATTGAGGGACTCCATGTCGTTCGAGTCCCCTGCGGATGGCCTCCCAAGAGAGGGAGTTGAAGGCATTGACGATGTCCAAGGACACCGCCAATGCCATCCCTCCCCGGGCAGTAGCCGAGCCCGCCAAGGTACGGACCCGATCGATCGCGTCGATCGTGGACCGCCCCCGGCGGAAGCCGAACTGGCACTCGGCCAGGTCGGGTCCTACCCGCTCCAGGTGCCTGGTGAGTCGGGAAGCCACGATTCTCTCGTAGAGCTTCCCGATCTCATCCAGGAGCACGATGGGTCGATAGCCCGAGGGAGATTCAGCGTCCCGGCCCTCCTTCCGCAGGAGGACCAGGCGTCCGAGCCGCCACCGAGATGGGTACGTCCCCGACTTCAGGATGGCTGTAAAAAGCCTCCGAAGTCGGGGACCCAGAACGCGCAGGGCCAATACCAGCACGCGGCCGGGGACGCCGTCGGGACCCGGAGCCGTATTCCGAGCCCCGAGACGTCTCACCGCCCCGGCCAACTCCTCCTCCGTAACCTCCAGCCCCGCGGACCACCCGTCCACCTGAGTCGGGAAGGCGGCCGATGCGCTCCCAGATGGGAACAACGCATCGACCACCTCTCCGAGAAGCCGGGGTTCCATCGTCTCGGTCACCGGGGGGCCATAAGCCCTAAGCTTGTTTAGGACAAGCCTATATGGACGCCCCCACGGATCCCGATCCAACGAACGAAGAAGTCCGTCCCAAGCGCTGGTCTTGGCGCTCCCGATGGCCTGTTGCAGCTGAACCGTCAGCTGACGATATTCAGCGTACAACAGGGCCGTCCGTGCCTCGTCCCGACGTCTCCTCCTCCGAGACCTGGTGTACCGGCGTCGCGCCGTCGCGCAACTCGCTCGTAGCCGCGCGATGCCGTCCGACCACCAGTACACCGGCCTTCGGGGCGGAAGTCGACCGGCCCTCGGCATCGCCGTCCTGCAGATTGCAGTCAGGGCGCCATCGAACCAGTCGGCCTCCGCCTCCACGTCGGTGACGGGCTCGGCCGACGGCTCCGACCAAGCCACGGCATGGACGGCAGCCATCAGGGCGTCCTCGTCAAGGGCTCTGAGAGCCCACCTCCTTCGCTGCTGGCGTGGACCAGCTTGGCGGCCCGGGGCGGTCCCGGAGACTTCTATCCGAACGTACCAGTGATCGGATAGAGTCTCCGTGGACTCGTCCACCGTCCACCCCGTGACCCGCGGTACGGCGGCAGGGGAAGCCCATGAAAGATCCACGATGCTTGTACCCTGCCATCGCACGCACGTACTGGTCGATCCTCGGTTGAGCAACCGAAGATCGAGACCAGCAGCCCACTCCAAAACCGTCTCGCCCCTCGCGTCCGTCCTGGGGGACCCCCATGCCGAAGCATGTGCGTTGAAGTCCCCCAAGACGAGTACCTGGCGGGCCGAGAACTGGGACAAAAAGTTCCCAAGCCCGTCCAGATACTCCTCGAACGACTCTAGGGGCCAGCGCGGTGGAGCATAGGTCCCCACCAGCACGAAGCCCGCCCAGTCCACAGCCACGAAGCCCCGTCCATCGCCCAAAAAGGCGAACGGCGGAACCCGCGAGGCCGCAGCCTGAGCTATGGCCACCGACCCTTCGCGATCCCCGACCCAGGACGGTCGGTCGGGGATCACGAAGGGTTCAGCGACCACCGCAACGTCAACCCCGCCCGCCATAAGACCCTCGACCAAGAGATCGTGGGCTCGGCGGGCGTGGTTGACGTTCGCCTGGAGGACTCTGGTCGGGGGGAAGTTTATGCCATATCCATGGCCTCCCCCCGGCCAGAGTCCTCCGCCGGGGTAACAATGCCCCCGGCCTCCTTCACCCCCTTAGTGCTCCCTCCCGGCGGCCCACCCTTCACACCCCCCTTCGGTGGCTGCGGCGCCCTCGTCCCCATGCGCCCCTTCCGCGTCGGGGGGTTACACTTAACCCCCCCGAGTCTGTGGTCGGCCGGTCGCCCCAAGTCCGCACACAGCGGACAGTGGGGGGCGGCCGCCCGACATACATTCGCCCGGTGACCGGGGGAACCGCAGTTGTAACAACGGTCGCCCCGGTCAACTTCGGCAGAACATTGCTGCCGTACGTGCCCCTTAACCAGACAGCGATAACACTGCTGGGGACGAGGTTTCAGGGCCTCCACCTTGGCCCTGCACCAACCCACCTTTATCCACCCCAAGGTTGCCGCTTTACGAGCGGCCACCAAGGGGCATTGGATCCACAGTGTTCCTAGTCCCAGGGGTGAGGACCTTATTTCACCGGTCCTCACCTCCGCGGCCAGGCACCCTGCCGCCGCAGCCACCGACTCCGCCACCTCAGATGAGGTGACGGAGTCGTCGAGCCCACTCACTCTCAACTCCGCCCTCTTGGAAGGGCATGAGACCCGGATCTCGGTGTCCGCCAAGGCCACCCTTAATTTATCTGCTAAGAGGGCGGCCTTTGCCGCCTTCTCAGGACCGGGGATTTCCAACAGGAAACCCCCAGTCCTTGCACGCCTTGGGCGCACCTCCTCGATCCCTAACTCGCTCAGGGAGACCCTCTGCCGAGCCGCGACCAGGATCTCTTGATAAGATCCTTTGCTACCCGACGGCAGCGTAAGGGCCACAGCCGCGGCTCGAGGGGGCCTCCCGAGCTTGACGGGCACCTTGGCGGACACAGAGGTCCCCTGCATCCGATTCTTCGCAGCCCGCTGCGCCCTCCGCCCGACCACCTTAGACCAGGACATCTCGCCCTGAGCCGACCCACCAGATGATGGGCCCGCTGTCGGTACCTTTAGTGCCTCCATCGTTTCCCTCCGCCCGGAAACCGAGCGGCGGCGAACCACCTCCTTCGAAGAAGAAGTCCCAGCAGCGGGAGGCTTAAACGCCTCCGCCTTCTTCTTCTTCTTCTTCTTCCTCTTCTTCTTCCCCATCACCTCCCCATCCTCCTTACCACCCCCACTCGCAGGAGTGGGGGCAGTGACGGCCGCGGTTTGGGACGAAGGGGAAGACGAAGTCCCCTTAAACCTCGCCATATAGGCCGACAACTTTTCGTCGACGATGCGGGCGACTGTGTCTGCGAGGGACACCATGTCGACCGCACCGCCGACTTTATCAATATCCGCCCTAGGCGCCGGAGGCGGAGTTCGCCTCTCCAGATCCTTAATGCGGCCCCGTAGGGCCGCATTTTCGGCCTTCAAAGACTCCAATTCCCCCCTCAGGGCGGATAAGTCCGCCCTAACTTCGGGTCCTTCCCGTGCGGTGGAGTTCGTAGACTCCAGCGCGCTTTGCACAAGTGCGCACAAAGTGCGCGCACTTTCGCGCAATCGTCGCGCGAACACGCCTTTGAGGTTGGTGGACCTGGCAGCCACCCATTCGACGCGGTTCATTGCCGCGAGGGCTTCTCTTCCCAACTCTGCAGAGGGGACGCCCCTGAACTCCATTGCATACTCCTCTACTGAGGGGATATGTTTGGCCGCCTTGCTTGGCGGCGGGGCCGGATCATCGGCCCTAAGAATTTTCTCCTCCTCCTCCAGTCGCAGCTTCTTCAGCTCCGTCTGGAGGAGTTTTTCCTTGGCCGCCTGCAGGCCCAGATATTCGCCCGTTGTCAGGGGGCGTCCCCTCTTCCTGGCCGGTCCCGACCCAGCAACCCTCAGAGACGACCACGACACATCAGTGTCGCAGTCGTGGTCCGAGGGGGCCGGAGAGGCCGCCCTGGACGTTACGGACCCCACCGAGAACGGGGATCCCGCCCTCGATGGACGTGCCGAAGGCACCTTCGAGGGGTCCGGATGTGTGCTCCCAACCCCCTCTCCGCTGTAGGTAGAAGCAAGGGACCACCCATCCGGGTTATGCCGCCCCTCCCTCCGTTCTCTTCCAGAATGGAGCGACTCCGAGGCCAGCGCTCCGGACCTCCCAGCGGCGCCTCGTGAAGAGGCAAGCCTCTCCACAGAGACGACCACTGGACGCACCGGCGCCGGCATCGAAGTGCCAGCTCCATCGCCCCTCCCACACCTACTCCCCCCCAACCCGGTTTTATCAAAAGAATCCATACGAATCCCACGAGTAGTGTCGGAACAAACCCGTCACCCCCGGCAGAGCCGCGTACCGGGGGAAGGCATTTATACACCCGGGGGGCGCCAGGTACCCCGGGGTTGGTCCGCTCAGCACCGATGCACCCACCGGCCACACCCAGCCGCGAAGGACTGAGCGCGTCCCCTCGCCGCGGACCGAAACTTGAGACAGAGACTTTTTATAGAGGTTTATCCCCTCGCGGGCCGGCCGGTTAAGGCAAGCCCCCCGTTCCGGCGAAACATGACCACCGGTCTACGGTATCAGCCAGAGCCCCGTTTGCCACTGGGACGAGCCCAATGTTACCAGGTTCCACCACGAGGAGGAGGGGATGGCACGTGCTGCTGCAAACTGCAACTGCAGTCCGCAACAACTTTAGAACCCAACGTAATATAACCTAACTTAACCCAACCTAACCTTTCGGCGCTATTATTTGACAACATCCCTGGCGAGTTGGCCTCTACGTCTCCGTGGGACTTTTATATACATCAATAACGTAATATAACCTAACCTAACCCAACCTAACCTTTCGGCGCTATTATTTGACAACATTACCGGCGAGTTGGCCTCTACGTCTCCGTGGGACTTTTATATACATCAATAACGTAATATAACCTAACCTAACCCAACCTAACCTTTCGGCGCTATTATTTGACAACATTCCTGGCGAGTTGGCCTCTACGTCTCCGTGGGACCTTCATATACATCAATAACGTAATATAACCTAACCTAACCCAACCCAACACCTCGGCGGTAATATTTGACAACATTCCTGGCGAGTTGGCCTCTACGTCTCCGTAGGGTCTTATATACATCAATAACGTAATATAACCTAACCTAACACAACCCAACCTCTCGGCACTAATATTTGACAACATTCCTGGCGAGTTGGCCTCTACGTCTCCGTGGGTCCTTCATATACATCAATAACGTAATATAACCTAACCTAACCCAACCTAATCTTTCGGCGCTATTATTTGACCACATTCCTGGCTTGTTGGCCTCTACGTCTCCGTGGGACATTCATATCCATCAATAACGTAATATAACCTGACCTAACCCAACCTAACCTTTCGGCGCCATTATTTGACAACATTCCTGGCGAGTTGGCCTCTACGTCTCCGTGGGACTTTCATATACATCAATAGCGTAATATAACCTAACCTAACACAACCTAACATCTCGGTACTAATATTTGACAACATTCCTGGCGAGTTGGACTCTACGTCTCCGTGGGAATTTTATATATATCAATTGCGTAATATAACCTAACCTAACCCAACCTAACACCTCGGCGGTAATATTTGACAACATTCCTGGCGAGTTGGCCTCTACGTCTCCGTAGGGCCTTATATACATCAATAACGTAATATAACCTAACCTAACCCAAAGTAACGTCTCGGAGGTAATGTTTAAACACATTCCTGGCTTGTTGGCCTCTACGTTTCCGTGAGACCTTTATATACATCAATAACGTAATATAACCTAACCTAACCCAACCTAACATCTCGGCGGTAATAGTTGACAACATTCCTGGCGAATTGGCCTCTACGTCTCCGTGAGACTTTCATATCCATCAATAACGTAATATAACATTATATAAACCAACCTAACACCTCGGCACTAATATTTGACAACATTCCTGGCGAGTTGGCCTCTACGTATCCGTGGGACTTTTATATACATCAATAACGTAATATAACCTAACCTAATCCAACCTAACCTTTCGGCGCTATTATTTGACCACATTCCTGGCGAGTTGGACTCTACGTCTCCGTGGGACCTTCATGTACATCAATAACGTAAAATAACCTAACCTAAGCCAACCTAACATTTCGGCGGTAATATTTGACAACATTCCTGGCGAGTTGGCCTCTACGTCTCCGTGCGGCCTTTATATACATCAGTAGCGTAATATAACCTAACCTAACCCAACCTAACCTTTCGGCGCTATTATTTGACAACATTCCTGGCGAGTTGGCCTCTACGTCTCCGTGGGGCCTTTATATACATCAATAACGTAATATAACCTAACCTAACACAACCCAACCTCTCGGTACTAATATTTGACAACATTCCTGGCGAGTTGGCCTCTACGTCTCCGTGGGACCTTCATATACATTAATAACGCAATATAACATAACCTAACCCAACCTAACCTTTCGGCGCTATTATTTGACCACATTCCTGGCTTGTTGGCCTCTACGTCTCCGTGGGACGTTTATGTACATCAATAGCGTAATATAACCTAACCTAACCCAACCTAAGATCTCGGCGATATTATTTGACAACTTTCCTGTCGAGTTGGCCTCTACGTCTCCGTGGGACTTTTATATACATCAATAGCGTAATATAACCTAACCTAACACAACCTAACATCTCGGTACTAATATTTGACAACATTCCTGGCTTGTTGGCCGCTACGTCTCCGTGGGACATTCATATCCATCAATAACGTAATTTAACCTAAAATAACCCAACGTAACGTCTCGGCTGTAATATTTCACAACATTCCTGGCTTGTTGGCCTCTATGTTTCCGTGGGACCTTTATATACATCAATAACGTAATATAACCTAACCTAACCCAACCTAACCTGTCGGCGCTATTATTTGACAACATTCCTGGCGAGTTGGTCTCTACGTCTCCGTGGGACCTTCATATACATCAATAACGTAATATAACCTAACCTAACCCAACCTAACCTGTCGGCGCTATTATTTGACAACATTCCTGGCGAGTTGGCCTCTACGTCTCCGTGGGACTTTTATATACATCAATAGCGTAATATAACCTAACCTAACACAACCTAACATCTCGGTACGAATATTTGACAACATTCCTTTCGAGTTGGACTCTACGTCTCCGTGGGAATTTTATATATATCAATAGCGTAATATAACCTAACCTAAGCCAACCTAACATTTCGGCGGTAATATTTGACAACATTCCTGGCGAGTTGGCCTCTACGTCTCCGTGGGTCCTTCATATACATCAATAACGTAATATAACCTAACCTAACCCAACCTAATCTTTCGGCGCTATTATTTGACCACATTCCTGGCTTGTTGGCCTCTACGTCTCCGTGGGACATTCATATCCATCAATAACGTAATATAACCTGACCTAACCCAACCTAACCTTTCGGCGCCATTATTTGACAACATTCCTGGCGAGTTGGCCTCTACGTCTCCGTGGGACTTTTATATACATCAGTAGCGTAATATAACCTAACCTAACCCAACCTAAGATCTCGGCGCTAATATTTGACAACATTCCTGTCGATTTGGCCTCTACGTCTCCGTGGGGCCTTCATACACATCAAAAACGTAATATAACCTAACCTAACCCAACCTAACATCTCGGCGGTAATATTTGACAACATTCCTGGCGAGTTGGCCTCTACGTCTCCGTGGGACTTTTATATACATCAATAACGTAATATAACCTAACCTAATCCAACCTAACCTTTCGGCGCTATTATTTGACAACATTTCTGGCGAGTTGGCCTCTACGTCTCCGTGGGAATTTTATATATATCAATAGCGTAATAGAACCTAACCTAACCCAAAGTAACGTCTCGGAGGTAATGTTTAACCACATTCCTGGCTTGTTGGCCTCTACGTTTCCGTGAGACCTTTATATACATCAATAACGTAATGTAACCTAACCTAACCCAACCTAACATCTCGGCGGTAATAGTTGACAACATTCCTGGCGAATTGGCCTCTACGTCTCCGTGAGACTTTCATATCCATCAATAACGTAATATAACATTATATAAACCAACCTAACCTCTCGGCGCTATTATTTGACAACATTCCTGGCGAGTTGGCCTCTACGTGTCCGTGGGACTTTTATATACATCAATAACGTAATATAACCTAACCTAACCCAACCTAACCTTTCGGCGCTATTATTTGACAACATTCCTGGCGGGTTGGCCTCTACGTCTCCGTGGGACCTTCATATACATCAATAACGTAATATAACCTTACCTAATCCAACCTAACCTTTCGGCGCTATTATTTGACCACATTCCTGTCGAGTTGGCCTCTACGTCTCCGTGGGACTTTTATATACATCAATAGCGTAATATAACCTAACCTAACACAACCTAACATCTCGGTACTAATATTTGACAACATTCCTGGCGAGTTGGACTCTACGTCTCCGTGGGAACTTTATATATATCAATAGCGTAATAAAACCTAACCTAACCCAACCTAACACCTCGGCGGTAATATTTGACAACATTCCTGGCGAGTTGGCCTCTACGTCTCCGTAGGGCCTTATATACATCAATAACGTAATATAACCTAACCTAACACAACCCAACCTCTCGGCACTAATATTTGACAACATTCCTGGCGAGTTGGCCTCTACGTTTCCGTGGTGCTTTTATATACATCAATAACGTAATATAACCTAACCTAACCCAAAGTAACGTCTCAGCGCTATTATTTGTCAACATTCCTGGCGAGTTGGCCTCTACGTATCCGTGGGACTTTTGTATACATCAATAACGTAATATAACCTAACCTAACCCAACCTAACCTTTCGGCGCTATTATTTGACCACATTCCTGTCGAGTTGGCCTCTACGTCTCCGTGGGACTTTTATATACATCAATAGCGTAATATAACCTAACCTAACACAACCTAACATCTCGGTACTAGTATTTGACAACATTCCTGGCGAGTTGGACTCTACGTCTCCGTGGGAATTTTATATATATCAATAGCGTAATATAACCTAACCTAACCCAACCTAACACCTCGGCGGTAATATTTGACAACATTCCTGGCGAGTTGGCCTCAACGTCTCCGTAGGGCCTTATATACATCAATAACGTAATATAACCTAACCTAACCCAAAGTAACGTCTCGGAGGTAATGTTTAAACACATTCCTGGCTTGTTGGCCTCTACGTTTCCGTGAGACCTTTATATACATCAATAACGTAATATAACCTAACCTAACCCAACCTAACATCTCGGCGGTAATAGTTGACAACATTCCTGGCGAATTGGCCTCTACGTCTCCGTGAGACTTTCATATCCATCAATAACGTAATATAACATTATATAAACCAACCTAACGCCTCGGCACTAATATTTGACAACATTCCTGGCGAGTTGGCCTCTACGTATCCGTGGGACTTTTATATACATCAATAACGTAATATAACCTAACCTAATCCAACCTAACCTTTCGGCGCTATTATTTGACCACATTCCTGGCGAGTTGGACTCTACGTCTCCGTGGGACCTTCATGTACATCAATAACGTAAAATAACCTAACCTAAGCCAACCTAACATTTCGGCGGTAATATTTGACAACATTCCTGGCGAGTTGGCCTCTACGTCTCCGTGGGGCCTTTATATACATCAATAACGTAATATAACCTAACCTAACACAACCCAACCTCTCGGTACTAATATTTGCCAACATTCCTGGCGAGTTGGCCTCTACGTCTCCGTGGGACCTTCATATACATCAATAACGTAATATAACCTAACTTAACCCAACCTAACCTTTCGGCGCTATTATTTGACAACATTCCTGGCGAGTTGGCCTCTACGTCTCCGTGGGACTTTTATATACATCAATAACGTAATATAACCTAACCTAACCCAACCTAACCTTTCGGCGCTATTATTTGACAACATTACCGGCGAGTTGGCCGCTACGTCTCCGTGGGACATTCATATCCATCAATAACGTAATTTAACATAAAATAACCCAACGTAACGTCTCGGCTGTAATATTTCACAACATTCCTGGCTTGTTGGCCTCTATGTTTCCGTGGGACCTTTATATACATCAATAACGTAATATAACCTAACCTAACCCAACCTAACCTGTCGGCGCTATTATTTGACAACATTCCTGGCGAGTTGGTCTCTACGTCTCCGTGGGACCTTCATATACATCAATAACGTAATATAACCTAACCTAACCCAACCTAACCTGTCGGCGCTATTATTTGACAACATTCCTGGCGAGTTGGCCTCTACGTCTCCGTGGGACTTTTATATACATCAATAGCGTAATATAACCTAACCTAACACAACCTAACATCTCGGTACGAATATTTGACAACATTCCTTTCGAGTTGGACTCTACGTCTCCGTGGGAATTTTATATATATCAATAGCGTAATATAACCTAACCTAAGCCAACCTAACATTTCGGCGGTAATATTTGACAACATTCCTGGCGAGTTGGCCTCTACGTCTCCGTGGGTCCTTCATATACATCAATAACGTAATATAACCTAACCTAACCCAACCTAATCTTTCGGCGCTATTATTTGACCACATTCCTGGCTTGTTGGCCTCTACGTCTCCGTGGGACATTCATATCCATCAATAACGTAATATAACCTGACCTAACCCAACCTAACCTTTCGGCGCCATTATTTGACAACATTCCTGGCGAGTTGGCCTCTACGTCTCCGTGGGACTTTTATATACATCAGTAGCGTAATATAACCTAACCTAACCCAACCTAAGATCTCGGCGCTAATATTTGACAACATTCCTGTCGAGTTGGCCTCTACGTCTCCGTGGGGCCTTCATACACATCAATAACGTAATATAACCTAACCTAACCCAACCTAACCTTTCGGCGCTATTATTTGACAACATTCCTGGCTAGTTGGCCTCTACGTCTCCGTGGGACCTTCCTATACATCAATAACGTAATATAACCTAACCTAACCCAACCTAACATTTCGGCGCTATTATTTGACCACATTCCTGGCTTGTTGGCCTCTACGTCTCCGTAGGACTTTTATATACATCAATATCGTGATATAACCTAACCTAACACAACCTAACATCTCGGTACTAATATTTGACAACATTCCTGGCGAGTTGGACTCTACGTCTCCGTGGGAATTTTATATATGTCAATAGCGTAATATAACCTAACCTAACCCAACCTAACACCTCGGCGGTAATATTTGACAACATTCCTGGCGAGTTGGCCTCTACGTCTCCGCAGGGCCTTATATACATCAATAACGTAATATAACCTAACCTAACACAACCCAACCTCTCGGCACTAATATTTGACAACATTCCTGGCTAGTTGGCCTCTACGTGTCCGTGGGACTTTTATATACATCAATAACGTAATATAACCTAACCTAACCCAACCTAACCTTTCGGCGCTATTATTTGACAACATTCCTGGCGAGTTGGCCTCTACGTCTCCGTGAGACCTTCATATCCATCAATAACGTAATATAACCTAACTTAACCCAACCTAACCTTTCGGCGCTATTATTTGACAACATTCCTGGCGAGTTGGCCTCTACGTCTCCGTGGGACTTTTATATCCATCAATAACGTAATATAACATTATATAAACCAACCTAACACCTCGGCACTAATATTTGACAACATTCCTGGCGAGTTGGCCTCTACGTATCCGTGGGACTTTTATATACATCAATAACGTAATATAACCTAACCTAATCCAACCTAACCTTTCGGCGCTATTATTTGACCACATTCCTGGCGAGTTGGACTCTACGTCTCCGTGGGACCTTCATGTACATCAATAACGTAAAATAACCTAACCTAAGCCAACCTAACATTTCGGCGGTAATATTTGACAACATTCCTGGCGAGTTGGCTTCTACGTCTCCGTGGGGCCTTTATATACATCAATAACGTAATATAACCTAACCTAACACAACCCAACCTCTCGGTACTAATATTTGACAACATTCCTGGCGAGTTGGCCTCTACGTCTCCGTGGGACCTTCATATACATTAATAACGCAATATAACATAACCTAACCCAACCTAACCTTTCGGCGCTATTATTTGACCACATTCCTGGCTTGTTGGCCTCTACGTCTCCGTGGGACATTCATATCCATCAATAACGTAATATAACCTGACCTAACCCAACCTAACCTTTCGGCGCCATTATTTGACAACATTCCTGGCGAGTTGGCCTCTACGTCTCCGTGGGACTTTTATATACATCAGTAGCGTAATATAACCTAACCTAACCCAACCTAAGATCTCGGCGGTAATATTTGACAACATTCCTGGCGAGTTGGCCTCTACGTCTCCGTGGGACTTTTATATACATCAATAACGTAATATAACCTAACCTAATCCAACCTAACCTTTCGGCGCTATTATTTGACAACATTTCTGGCGAGTTGGCCTCTACGTCTCCGTGGGAATTTTATATATATCAATAGCGTAATAGAACCTAACCTAACCCAACCTAACACCTCGGCGGTAATATTTGACAACATTCCTGGCGAGTTGGCCTCTACGTCTCCGTAGGGCCTTATATATATCAATAACATAATATAACCAAACCTAGCACAACCCAACCTCTCGGCACTAATATTTGACAACATTCCTGGCGAGTTGGCCTCTACGTTTCCGTGGGGCTTTTATATACATCAATAACGTAATATAACCTAACCTAACCCAAAGTAACGTCTCGGAGGTAATGTTTAACCACATTCCTGGCTTGTTGGCCTCTACGTTTCCGTGAGACCTTTATATACATCAATAACGTAATATAACCTAACCTAACCCAACCTAACATCTCGGCGGTAATAGTTGACAACATTCCTGGCGAATTGGCCTCTACGTCTCCGTGAGACTTTCATATCCATCAATAACGTAATATAACATTATATAAACCAACCTAACCTCTCGGCGCTATTATTTGACAACATTCCTGGCGAGTTGGCCTCTACGTGTCCGTGGGACTTTTATATACATCAATAACGTAATATAACCTAACCTAACCCAACCTAACCTTTCGGCGCTATTATTTGACAACATTCCTGGCGAGTTGGCCTCTACGTCCCCGTGAGACCTTCATATCCAACAATAACGTAATATAACCTAACTTAACCCAACCTAACCTTTCGGCGCTATTATTTGACAACATTCCTGGCGAGTTGGCCTCTACGTCTCCGTGGGACTTTTATATACATCAATAACGTAATATAACCTAACCTAACCCAACCTAACCTTTCGGCGCTATTATTTGACAACATTCCTGGCTAGTTGGCCTCTACGTCTCCGTGGGACCTTCCTATACATCAATAACGTAATATAACCTAACCTAACCCAACCTAACATTTCGGCGCTATTATTTGACCACATTCCTGGCTTGTTGGACTCTACGTCTCCGTGGGAATTTTATATATATCAATAGCGTAATATAACCTAACCTAACCCAACCTAACACCTCGGCGGTAATATTTGACAACATTCCTGGCGAGTTGGCCTCTACGTCTCCGTAGGGCCTTATATACATCAATAACGTAATATAACCTAACCTAACCCAAAGTAACGTCTCGGAGGTAATGTTTAAACACATTCCTGGCTTGTTGGCCTCTACGTTTCCGTGAGACCTTTATATACATCAATAACGTAATATAACCTAACCTAACCCAACCTAACATCTCGGCGGTAATAGTTGACAACATTCCTGGCGAATTGGCCTCTACGTCTCCGTGAGACTTTCATATACATCAATAACGTAATATAACATTATATAAACCAACCTAACACCTCGGCACTAATATTTGACAACATTCCTGGCGAGTTGGCCTCTACGTATCCGTGGGACTTTTATATACATCAATAACGTAATATAACCTAACCTAATCCAACCTAACCTTTCGGCGCTATTATTTGACCACATTCCTGGCGAGTTGGACTCTACGTCTCCGTGGGACCTTCATGTACATCAATAACGTAAAATAACCTAACCTAAGCCAACCTAACATTTCGGCGGTGATATTTGACAACATTCCTGGCGAGTTGGCCTCTACGTCTCCGTGGGGCCTTTATATACATCAATAACGTAATATAACCTAACCTAACACAACCCAACCTCTCGGTACTAATATTTGGCAACATTCCTGGCGAGTTGGCCTCTACGTCTCCGTGGGACCTTCATATACATTAATAACGCAATATAACATAACCTAACCCAACCTAACCTTTCGGCGCTATTATTTGACCACATTCCTGGCTTGTTGGCCTCTACGTCTCCGTGGGACGTTTATGTACATCAATAGCGTAATATAACCTAACCTAACCCAACCTAAGATCTCGGCGATATTATTTGACAACTTTCCTGTCGAGTTGGCCTCTACGTCTCCGTGGGACTTTTATATACATCAATAGCGTAATATAACCTAACCTAACACAACCTAACATCTCGGTACTAATATTTGACAACATTCCTGGCTTGTTGGCCGCTACGTCTCCGTGGGACATTCATATCCATCAATAACGTAATTTAACATAAAATAACCCAACGTAACGTCTCGGCTGTAATATTTCACAACATTCCTGGCTTGTTGGCCTCTATGTTTCCGTGGGACCTTTATATACATCAATAACGTAATATAACCTAACCTAACCCAACCTAACATCTCGGCGGTAATAGTTGACAACATTCCTGGCGAATTGGCCTCTACGTCTCCGTGAGACTTTCATATCCATCAATAACGTAATATAACATTATATAAACCAACCTAACCTCTCGGCGCTATTATTTGACAACATTCCTGGCGAGTTGGCCTCTACGTGTCCGTGGGACTTTTATATACATCAATAACGTAATATAACCTAACCTAACCCAACCTAACCTTTCGGCGCTATTATTTGACAACATTCCTGGCGAGTTGGCCTCTACGTCCCCGTGAGACCTTCATATCCAACAATAACGTAATATAACCTAACTTAACCCAACCTAACCTTTCGGCGCTATTATTTGACAACATTCCTGGCGAGTTGGCCTCTACGTCTCCGTGGGACTTTTATATACATCAATAACGTAATATAACCTAACCTAACCCAACCTAACCTTTCGGCGCTATTATTTGACAACATTCCTGGCTAGTTGGCCTCTACGTCTCCGTGGGACCTTCCTATACATCAATAACGTAATATAACCTAACCTAACCCAACCTAACATTTCGGCGCTATTATTTGACCACATTCCTGGCTTGTTGGACTCTACGTCTCCGTGGGAATTTTATATATATCAATAGCGTAATATAACCTAACCTAACCCAACCTAACACCTCGGCGGTAATATTTGACAACATTCCTGGCGAGTTGGCCTCTACGTCTCCGTAGGGCCTTATATACATCAATAACGTAATATAACCTAACCTAACCCAAAGTAACGTCTCGGAGGTAATGTTTAAACACATTCCTGGCTTGTTGGCCTCTACGTTTCCGTGAGACCTTTATATACATCAATAACGTAATATAACCTAACCTAACCCAACCTAACATCTCGGCGGTAATAGTTGACAACATTCCTGGCGAATTGGCCTCTACGTCTCCGTGAGACTTTCATATACATCAATAACGTAATATAACATTATATAAACCAACCTAACACCTCGGCACTAATATTTGACAACATTCCTGGCGAGTTGGCCTCTACGTATCCGTGGGACTTTTATATACATCAATAACGTAATATAACCTAACCTAATCCAACCTAACCTTTCGGCGCTATTATTTGACCACATTCCTGGCGAGTTGGACTCTACGTCTCCGTGGGACCTTCATGTACATCAATAACGTAAAATAACCTAACCTAAGCCAACCTAACATTTCGGCGGTGATATTTGACAACATTCCTGGCGAGTTGGCCTCTACGTCTCCGTGGGGCCTTTATATACATCAATAACGTAATATAACCTAACCTAACACAACCCAACCTCTCGGTACTAATATTTGGCAACATTCCTGGCGAGTTGGCCTCTACGTCTCCGTGGGACCTTCATATACATTAATAACGCAATATAACATAACCTAACCCAACCTAACCTTTCGGCGCTATTATTTGACCACATTCCTGGCTTGTTGGCCTCTACGTCTCCGTGGGACGTTTATGTACATCAATAGCGTAATATAACCTAACCTAACCCAACCTAAGATCTCGGCGATATTATTTGACAACTTTCCTGTCGAGTTGGCCTCTACGTCTCCGTGGGACTTTTATATACATCAATAGCGTAATATAACCTAACCTAACACAACCTAACATCTCGGTACTAATATTTGACAACATTCCTGGCTTGTTGGCCGCTACGTCTCCGTGGGACATTCATATCCATCAATAACGTAATTTAACATAAAATAACCCAACGTAACGTCTCGGCTGTAATATTTCACAACATTCCTGGCTTGTTGGCCTCTATGTTTCCGTGGGACCTTTATATACATCAATAACGTAATATAACCTAACCTAACCCAACCTAACCTGTCGGCGCTATTATTTGACAACATTCCTGGCGAGTTGGTCTCTACGTCTCCGTGGGACCTTCATATACATCAATAACGTAATATAACCTAACCTAACCCAACCTAACCTGTCGGCGCTATTATTTGACAACATTCCTGGCGAGTTGGCCTCTACGTCTCCGTGGGACTTTTATATACATCAATAGCGTAATATAACCTAACCTAACACAACCTAACATCTCGGTACGAATATTTGACAACATTCCTTTCGAGTTGGACTCTACGTCTCCGTGGGAATTTTATATATATCAATAGCGTAATATAACCTAACCTAAGCCAACCTAACATTTCGGCGGTAATATTTGACAACATTCCTGGCGAGTTGGCCTCTACGTCTCCGTGGGTCCTTCATATACATCAATAACGTAATATAACCTAACCTAACCCAACCTAATCTTTCGGCGCTATTATTTGACCACATTCCTGGCTTGTTGGCCTCTACGTCTCCGTGGGACATTCATATCCATCAATAACGTAATATAACCTGACCTAACCCAACCTAACCTTTCGGCGCCATTATTTGACAACATTCCTGGCGAGTTTGGCCTCTACGTCTCCGTGGGACTTTTATATACATCAGTAGCGTAATATAACCTAACCTAACCCAACCTAAGATCTCGGCGCTAATATTTGACAACATTCCTGTCGAGTTGGCCTCTACGTCTCCGTGGGGCCTTCATACACATCAAAAACGTAATATAACCTAACCTAACCCAACCTAACATCTCGGCGGTAATATTTGACAACATTCCTGGCGAGTTGGCCTCTACGTCTCCGTGGGACTTTTATATACATCAATAACGTAATATAACCTAACCTAATCCAACCTAACCTTTCGGCGCTATTATTTGACAACATTTCTGGCGAGTTGGCCTCTACGTCTCCGTGGGAATTTTATATATATCAATAGCGTAATAGAACCTAACCTAACCCAACCTAACACCTCGGCGGTAATATTTGACAACATTCCTGGCGAGTTGGCCTCTACGTCTCCGTAGGGCCTTATATATATCAATAACATAATATAACCAAACCTAGCACAACCCAACCTCTCGGCACTAATATTTGACAACATTCCTGGCGAGTTGGCCTCTACGTTTCCGTGGGGCTTTTATATACATCAATAACGTAATATAACCTAACCTAACCCAAAGTAACGTCTCGGAGGTAATGTTTAACCACATTCCTGGCTTGTTGGCCTCTACGTTTCCGTGAGACCTTTATATACATCAATAACGTAATATAACCTAACCTAACCCAACCTAACATCTCGGCGGTAATAGTTGACAACATTCCTGGCGAATTGGCCTCTACGTCTCCGTGAGACTTTCATATCCATCAATAACGTAATATAACATTATATAAACCAACCTAACCTCTCGGCGCTATTATTTGACAACATTCCTGGCGAGTTGGCCTCTACGTGTCCGTGGGACTTTTATATACATCAATAACGTAATATAACCTAACCTAACCCAACCTAACCTTTCGGCGCTATTATTTGACAACATTCCTGGCGAGTTGGCCTCTACGTCCCCGTGAGAACTTCATATCCAACAATAACGTAATATAACCTAACTTAACCCAACCTAACCTTTCGGCGCTATTATTTGACAACATTCCTGGCGAGTTGGCCTCTACGTCTCCGTGGGACTTTTATATACATCAATAACGTAATATAACCTAACCTAACCCAACCTAACCTTTCGGCGCTATTATTTGACAACATTCCTGGCTAGTTGGCCTCTACGTCTCCGTGGGACCTTCCTATACATCAATAACGTAATATAACCTAACCTAACCCAACCTAACATTTCGGCGCTATTATTTGACCACATTCCTGGCTTGTTGGCCTCTACGTCTCCGTAGGACTTTTATATACATCAATAGCGTGATATAACCTAACCTAACACAACCTAACATCTCGGTACTAATATTTGACAACATTCCTGGCGAGTTGGACTCTACGTCTCCGTGGGAATTTTATATATGTCAATAGCGTAATATAACCTAACCTAACCCAACCTAACACCTCGGCGGTAATATTTGACAACATACCTGGCGAGTTGGCCTCTACGTCTCCGCAGGGCCTTATATACATCAATAACGTAATATAACCTAACCTAACACAACCCAACCTCTCGGCACTAATATTTGACAACATTCCTGTCGAGTTGGCCTCTACGTGTCCGTGGGACTTTTATATACATCAATAACGTAATATAACCTAACCTAACCCAACCTAACCTTTCGGCGCTATTATTTGACAACATTCCTGGCGAGTTGGCCTCTACGTCTCCGTGAGACCTTCATATCCATCAATAACGTAATATAACCTAACTTAACCCAACCTAACCTTTCGGCGCTATTATTTGACAACATTCCTGGCGAGTTGGCCTCTACGTCTCCGTGGGACTTTTATATACATCAATAGCGTAATATAACCTAACCTAACACAACCTAACATCTCGGTACTAGTATTTGACAACATTCCTGGCGAGTTGGACTCTACGTCTCCGTGGGAATTTTATATATATCAATAGCGTAATATAACCTAACCTAACCCAACCTAACACCTCGGCGGTAATATTTGACAACATTCCTGGCGAGTTGGCCTCTACGTCTCCGTAGGGCCTTATATACATCAATAACGTAATATAACCTAACCTAACCCAAAGTAACGTCTCGGAGGTAATGTTTAAACACATTGCTGGCTTGTTGGCCTCTACGTTTCCGTGAGACCTTTATATACATCAATAACGTAATATAACCTAACCTAACCCAACCTAACATCTCGGCGGTAATAGTTGACAACATTCCTGGCGAATTGGCCTCTACGTCTCCGTGAGACTTTCATATCCATCAATAACGTAATATAACATTATATAAACCAACCTAACACCTCGGCACTAATATTTGACAACATTCCTGGCGAGTTCGCCTCTACGTATCCGTGGGACTTTTATATACATCAATAACGTAATATAACCTAACCTAATCCAACCTAACCTTTCGGCGCTATTATTTGACCACATTCCTGGCGAGTTGGACTCTACGTCTCCGTGGGACCTTCATGTACATCAATAACGTAAAATAACCTAACCTAAGCCAACCTAACATTTCGGCGGTAATATTTGACAACATTCCTGGCGAGTTGGCCTCTACGTCTCCGTGGGGCCTTTATATACATCAATAACGTAATATAACCTAACCTAACACAACCCAACCTCTCGGTACTAATATTTGACAACATTCCTGGCGAGTTGGCCTCTACGTCTCCGTGGGACCTTCATATACATTAATAACGCAATATAACATAACCTAACCCAACCTAACCTTTCGGCGCTATTATTTGACCACATTCCTGGCTTGTTGGCCTCTACGTCTCCGTGGGACATTCATATCCATCAATAACGTAATATAACCTGACCTAACCCAACCTAACCTTTCGGCGCCATTATTTGACAACATTCCTGGCGAGTTGGCCTCTACGTCTCCGTGGGACTTTTATATACATCAGTAGCGTAATATAACCTAACCTAACCCAACCTAAGATCTCGGCGCTAATATTTGACAACATTCCTGTCCAGTTGGCCTCTACGTCTCCGTGGGGCCTTCATACACATCAAAAACGTAATATAACCTAACCTAACCCAACCTAACATCTCGGCGGTAATATTTGACAACATTCCTGGCGAGTTGGCCTCTACGTCTCCGTGGGACTTTTATATACATCAATAACGTAATATAACCTAACCTAATCCAACCTAACCTTTCGGCGCTATTATTTGACAACATTCCTGGCGAGTTGGCCTCTACGTTTCCGTGGGGCTTTTATATACATCAATAACGTAATATAACCTAACCTAACCCAAAGTAACGTCTCGGAGGTAATGTTTAACCACATTCCTGGCTTGTTGGCCTCTACGTTTCCGTGAGACCTTTATATACATCAATAACGTAATATAACCTAACTTAACCCAACCTAACCTTTCGGCGCTATTATTTGACAACATTTCTGGCGAGTTGGCCTCTACGTCTCCGTGGGAATTTTATATATATCAATAGCGTAATAGAACCTAACCTAACCCAACCTAACACCTCGGCGGTAATATTTGACAACATTCCTGGCGAGTTGGCCTCTACGTCTCCGTAGGGCCTTATATATATCAATAACATAATATAACCAAACCTAGCACAACCCAACCTCTCGGCACTAATATTTGACAACATTCCTGGCGAGTTGGCCTCTACGTTTCCGTGGGGCTTTTATATACATCAATAACGTAATATAACCTAACCTAACCCAAAGTAACGTCTCGGAGGTAATGTTTAACCACATTCCTGGCTTGTTGGCCTCTACGTTTCCGTGAGACCTTTATATACATCAATAACGTAATATAACCTAACCTAACCCAACCTAACATCTCGGCGGTAATAGTTGACAACATTCCTGGCGAATTGGCCTCTACGTCTCCGTGAGACTTTCATATCCATCAATAACGTAATATAACATTATATAAACCAACCTAACCTCTCGGCGCTATTATTTGACAACATTCCTGGCGAGTTGGCCTCTACGTGTCCGTGGGACTTTTATATACATCAATAACGTAATATAACCTAACCTAACCCAACCTAACCTTTCGGCGCTATTATTTGACAACATTCCTGGCGAGTTGGCCTCTACGTCCCCGTGAGAACTTCATATCCAACAATAACGTAATATAACCTAACTTAACCCAACCTAACCTTTCGGCGCTATTATTTGACAACATTCCTGGCGAGTTGGCCTCTACGTCTCCGTGGGACTTTTATATACATCAATAACGTAATATAACCTAACCTAACCCAACCTAACCTTTCGGCGCTATTATTTGACAACATTCCTGGCTAGTTGGCCTCTACGTCTCCGTGGGACCTTCCTATACATCAATAACGTAATATAACCTAACCTAACCCAACCTAACATTTCGGCGCTATTATTTGACCACATTCCTGGCTTGTTGGCCTCTACGTCTCCGTAGGACTTTTATATACATCAATAGCGTGATATAACCTAACCTAACACAACCTAACATCTCGGTACTAATATTTGACAACATTCCTGGCGAGTTGGACTCTACGTCTCCGTGGGAATTTTATATATGTCAATAGCGTAATATAACCTAACCTAACCCAACCTAACACCTCGGCGGTAATATTTGACAACATACCTGGCGAGTTGGCCTCTACGTCTCCGCAGGGCCTTATATACATCAATAACGTAATATAACCTAACCTAACACAACCCAACCTCTCGGCACTAATATTTGACAACATTCCTGTCGAGTTGGCCTCTACGTGTCCGTGGGACTTTTATATACATCAATAACGTAATATAACCTAACCTAACCCAACCTAACCTTTCGGCGCTATTATTTGACAACATTCCTGGCGAGTTGGCCTCTACGTCTCCGTAGGGCCTTATATACATCAATAACGTAATATAACCTAACCTAACCCAAAGTAACGTCTCGGAGGTAATGTTTAAACACATTGCTGGCTTGTTGGCCTCTACGTTTCCGTGAGACCTTTATATACATCAATAACGTAATATAACCTAACCTAACCCAACCTAACATCTCGGCGGTAATAGTTGACAACATTCCTGGCGAATTGGCCTCTACGTCTCCGTGAGACTTTCATATCCATCAATAACGTAATATAACATTATATAAACCAACCTAACACCTCGGCACTAATATTTGACAACATTCCTGGCGAGTTCGCCTCTACGTATCCGTGGGACTTTTATATACATCAATAACGTAATATAACCTAACCTAATCCAACCTAACCTTTCGGCGCTATTATTTGACCACATTCCTGGCGAGTTGGACTCTACGTCTCCGTGGGACCTTCATGTACATCAATAACGTAAAATAACCTAACCTAAGCCAACCTAACATTTCGGCGGTAATATTTGACAACATTCCTGGCGAGTTGGCCTCTACGTCTCCGTGGGGCCTTTATATACATCAATAACGTAATATAACCTAACCTAACACAACCCAACCTCTCGGTACTAATATTTGACAACATTCCTGGCGAGTTGGCCTCTACGTCTCCGTGGGACCTTCATATACATTAATAACGCAATATAACATAACCTAACCCAACCTAACCTTTCGGCGCTATTATTTGACCACATTCCTGGCTTGTTGGCCTCTACGTCTCCGTGGGACATTCATATCCATCAATAACGTAATATAACCTGACCTAACCCAACCTAACCTTTCGGCGCCATTATTTGACAACATTCCTGGCGAGTTGGCCTCTACGTCTCCGTGGGACTTTTATATACATCAGTAGCGTAATATAACCTAACCTAACCCAACCTAAGATCTCGGCGCTAATATTTGACAACATTCCTGTCCAGTTGGCCTCTACGTCTCCGTGGGGCCTTCATACACATCAAAAACGTAATATAACCTAACCTAACCCAACCTAACATCTCGGCGGTAATATTTGACAACATTCCTGGCGAGTTGGCCTCTACGTCTCCGTGGGACTTTTATATACATCAATAACGTAATATAACCTAACCTAATCCAACCTAACCTTTCGGCGCTATTATTTGACAACATTCCTGGCGAGTTGGCCTCTACGTTTCCGTGGGGCTTTTATATACATCAATAACGTAATATAACCTAACCTAACCCAAAGTAACGTCTCGGAGGTAATGTTTAACCACATTCCTGGCTTGTTGGCCTCTACGTTTCCGTGAGACCTTTATATACATCAATAACGTAATATAACCTAACTTAACCCAACCTAACCTTTCGGCGCTATTATTTGACAACATTTCTGGCGAGTTGGCCTCTACGTCTCCGTGGGAATTTTATATATATCAATAGCGTAATAGAACCTAACCTAACCCAACCTAACACCTCGGCGGTAATATTTGACAACATTCCTGGCGAGTTGGCCTCTACGTCTCCGTAGGGCCTTATATATATCAATAACATAATATAACCAAACCTAGCACAACCCAACCTCTCGGCACTAATATTTGACAACATTCCTGGCGAGTTGGCCTCTACGTCTCCGTGGGACTTTTATATACATCAATAACGTAATATAACCTAACCTAACCCAACCTAACCTTTCGGCGCTATTATTTGACAACATTCCTGGCTAGTTGGCCTCTACGTCTCCGTGGGACCTTCCTATACATCAATAACGTAATATAACCTAACCTAACCCAACCTAACATTTCGGCGCTATTATTTGACCACATTCCTGGCTTGTTGGCCTCTACGTCTCCGTAGGACTTTTATATACATCAATAGCGTGATATAACCTAACCTAACACAACCTAACATCTCGGTACTAATATTTGACAACATTCCTGGCGAGTTGGACTCTACGTCTCCGTGGGAATTTTATATATGTCAATAGCGTAATATAACCTAACCTAACCCAACCTAACACCTCGGCGGTAATATTTGACAACATACCTGGCGAGTTGGCCTCTACGTCTCCGCAGGGCCTTATATACATCAATAACGTAATATAACCTAACCTAACACAACCCAACCTCTCGGCACTAATATTTGACAACATTCCTGTCGAGTTGGCCTCTACGTGTCCGTGGGACTTTTATATACATCAATAACGTAATATAACCTAACCTAACCCAACCTAACCTTTCGGCGCTATTATTTGACAACATTCCTGGCGAGTTGGACTCTACGTCTCCGTGGGACCTTCATGTACATCAATAACGTAAAATAACCTAACCTAAGCCAACCTAACATTTCGGCGGTAATATTTGACAACATTCCTAGCGAGTTGGCCTCTACGTCTCCGTGGGGCCTTTATATACATCAATAACGTAATATAACCTAACCTAACACAACCCAACCTCTCGGTACTAATATTTGACAACATTCCTGGCGAGTTGGCCTCTACGTCTCCGTGGGACCTTCATATATATTAATAACGCAATATAACATAACCTAACCCAACCTAACCTTTCGGCGCTATTATTTGACCACATTCCTGGCTTGTTGGCCTCTACGTCTCCGTGGGACATTCATATCCATCAATAACGTAATATAACCTGACCTAACCCAACCTAACCTTTCGGCGCCATTATTTGACAACATTCCTGGCGAGTTGGCCTCTACGTCTCCGTGGGACTTTTATATACATCAGTAGCGTAATATAACCTAACCTAACCCAACCTAAGATCTCGGCGCTAATATTTGACAACATTCCTGTCCAGTTGGCCTCTACGTCTCCGTGGGGCCTTCATACACATCAAAAACGTAATATAACCTAACCTAACCCAACCTAACATCTCGGCGGTAATATTTGACAACATTCCTGGCGAGTTGGCCTCTACGTCTCCGTGGGACTTTTATATACATCAATAACGTAATATAACCTAACCTAATCCAACCTAACCTTTCGGCGCTATTATTTGACAACATTCCTGGCGAGTTGGCCTCTACGTTTCCGTGGGGCTTTTATATACATCAATAACGTAATATAACCTAACCTAACCCAAAGTAACGTCTCGGAGGTAATGTTTAACCACATTCCTGGCTTGTTGGCCTCTACGTTTCCGTGAGACCTTTATATACATCAATAACGTAATATAACCTAACTTAACCCAACCTAACCTTTCGGCGCTATTATTTGACAACATTCCTGGCGAGTTGGCCTCTACGTCTCCGTGGGACTTTTATATACATCAATAACGTAATATAACCTAACCTAACCCAACCTAACCTTTCGGCGCTATTATTTGACAACATTCCTGGCTAGTTGGCCTCTACGTCTCCGTGGGACCTTCCTATACATCAATAACGTAATATAACCTAACCTAACCCAACCTAACATTTCGGCGCTATTATTTGACCACATTCCTGGCTTGTTGGCCTCTACGTCTCCGTAGGACTTTTATATACATCAATAGCGTAATATAACCTAACCTAACACAACCTAACATCTCGGTACTAATATTTGACAACATTCCTGGCGAGTTGGACTCTACGTCTCCGTGGGAATTTTATATATGTCAATAGCGTAATATAACCTAACCTAACCCAACCTAACACCTCGGCGGTAATATTTGACAACATTCCTGGCGAGTTGGCCTCTACGTCTCCGGAGGGCCTTATATACATCAATAACGTAATATAACCTAACCTAACACAACCCAACCTCTCGGCACTAATATTTGACAACATTCCTGGCTAGTTGGCCTCTACGTGTCCGTGGGACTTTTATATACATCAATAACGTAATATAACCTAACCTAACCCAACCTAACCTTTCGGCGCTATTATTTGACAACATTCCTGGCGAGTTGGCCTCTACGTCTCCGTGAGACCTTCATATCCATCAATAACGTAATATAACCTAACTTAACCCAACCTAACCTTTCGGCGCTATTATTTGACAACATTCCTGGCGAGTTGGCCTCTACGTCTCCGTGGGACTTTTATATACATCAATAACGTAATATAACCTAACCTAACCCAACCTAACCTTTCGGCGCTATTATTTGACAACATTACCGGCGAGTTGGCCTCTACGTCTCCGTGGGACTTTTATATACATCAATAACGTAATATAACCTAACCTAACCCAACCTAACCTTTCGGCGCTATTATTTGACAACATTCCTGGCGAGTTGGCCTCTACGTCTCCGTGGGACCTTCATATACATCAATAACGTAATATAACCTAACTTAACCCAACCTAACCTTTCGGCGCTATTATTTGACAACATTCCTGGCGGGTTGGCCTCTACGTCTCCGTGGGACCTTCATATACATCAATAACGTAATATAACCTAACCTAATCCAACCTAACCTTTCGGCGCTATTATTTGACCACATTCCTGTCGAGTTGGCCTCTACGTCTCCGTGGGACTTTTATATACATCAATAGCGTAATATAACCTAACCTAACACAACCTAACATCTCGGTACTAATATTTGACAACATTCCTGGCGAGTTGGACTCTACGTCTCCGTGGGAACTTTATATATATCAATAGCGTAATAAAACCTAACCTAACCCAACCTAACACCTCGGCGGTAATATTTGACAACATTCCTGGCGAGTTGGCCTCTACGTCTCCGTAGGGCCTTATATACATCAATAACGTAATATAACCTAACCTAACACAACCCAACCTCTCGGCACTAATATTTGACAACATTCCTGGCGAGTTGGCCTCTACGTTTCCGTGGGGCTTTTATATACATCAATAACGTAATATAACCTAACCTAACCCAAAGTAACGTCTCAGCGCTATTATTTGTCAACATTCCTGGCGAGTTGGCCTCTACGTATCCGTGGGACTTTTATATACATCAATAACGTAATATAACCTAACCTAATCCAACCTAACCTTTCGGCGCTATTATTTGACAACATTCCTGGCTTGTTGGCCTCTACGTCTCCGTGGGGCCTTCATATACATCAAAAACGTAATATAACCTATCCTAACCCAACCTAACATCTCGGCGGTAATATTTGACAACATTCCTGGCGAGTTGGCCTCTACGTCTCCGTGGGGCGTTTATATACATCAGTAGCGTAATATAACCTAACCTAACCCAACCTAACCTTTCGGCGCTATTATTTGACAACATTCCTGGCTAGTTGGCCTCTACGTCTCCGTGGGACCTTCCTATACATCAATAACGTAATATAACCTAACCTAACCCAACCTAACATTTCGGCACTAATATTTGACAACATTCCTGGCTAGTTGGACTCTACGTCTCCGTGGGAACTTTATATATATCAATAGCGTAATATAACCTAACCTAACCCAACCTAACACCTCGGCGGTAATATTTGACAACATTCCTGGCGAGTTGGCCTCTACGTCTCCGTAGGGCCTTATATACATCAATAACGTAATATAACCTAACCTAACACAACCCAACCTCTCGGCACTAATATTTGACAACATTCCTGTCGAGTTGGCTTCTACGTCTCCGTGGGACTTTTATATACATCAATAGCGTAATATAACCTAACCTAACACAACCTAACATCTCGGTACTAATATTTGACAACATTCCTGGCGAGTTGGACTCTACGTCTCCGTGGGAACTTTATATATATCAATAGCGTAATATAACCTAACCTAACCCAACCTAACACCTCGGCGGTAATATTTGACAACATTCCTGGCGAGTTGGCCTCTACGTTTCCGTAGGGCCTTATATACATCAATAACGTAATATAACCTAACCTAACACAACCCAACCTCTCGGCACTAATATTTGACAACATTCCTGGCGAGTTGGTCTCTACGTTTCCGTGGGGCTTTTATATACATCAATAACGTAATATAACCTAACCTAACCCAACCTAACACCTCGGCGGTAATATTTGACAACATTCCTGGCGAGTTGGCGTCTACGTCTCCGTGAGACCTTCATATCCATCAATAACGTAATATAACCTAACTTAACCCAACCTAACCTCTCGGCGCTATTATTTGACAACATTCCTGGCGAGTTGGCCTCTACGTGTCCGTGGGACTTTTATATACATCAATAACGTAATATAACCTAACCTAACCCAACCTAACCTTTCGGCGCTATTATTTGACAACATTCCTGGCGAGTTGGCCTCTACGTCCCCGTGAGACCTTCATATCCAACAATAACGTAATATAACCTAACTTAACCCAACCTAACCTTTCGGCGCTATTATTTGACAACATTCCTGGCGAGTTGGCCTCTACGTCTCCGTGGGACTTTTATATACATCAATAACGTAATATAACCTAACCTAACCCAACCTAACCTTTCGGCGCTATTATTTGACAACATTCCTGGCTAGTTGGCCTCTACGTCTCCGTGGGACCTTCCTATACATCAATAACGTAATATAACCTAACCTAACCCAACCTAACATTTCGGCGCTATTATTTGACCACATTCCTGGCTTGTTGGCCTCTACGTCTCCGTAGGACTTTTATATACATCAATAGCGTGATATAACCTAACCTAACACAACCTAACATCTCGGTACTAATATTTGACAACATTCCTGGCGAGTTGGACTCTACGTCTCCGTGGGAATTTTATATATGTCAATAGCGTAATATAACCTAACCTAACCCAACCTAACACCTCGGCGGTAATATTTGACAACATTCCTGGCGAGTTGGCCTCTACGTCTCCGCAGGGCCTTATATACATCAATAACGTAATATAACCTAACCTAACACAACCCAACCTCTCGGCACTAATATTTGACAACATTCCTGTCGAGTTGGCCTCTACGTGTCCGTGGGACTTTTATATACATCAATAACGTAATATAACCTAACCTAACCCAACCTAACCTTTCGGCGCTATTATTTGACAACATTCCTGGCGAGTTGGCCTCTACGTCTCCGTGGGGCCTTTATATACATCAATAACGTAATATAACCTAACCTAACACAACCCAACCTCTCGGTACTAATATTTGACAACATTCCTGGCGAGTTGGCCTCTACGTCTCCGTGGGACCTTCATATACATTAATAACGCAATATAACATAACCTAACCCAACCTAACCTTTCGGCGCTATTATTTGACCACATTCCTGGCTTGTTGGCCTCTACGTCTCCGTGGGACATTCATATCCATCAATAACGTAATATAACCTGACCTAACCCAACCTAACCTTTCGGCGCCATTATTTGACAACATTCCTGGCGAGTTGGCCTCTACGTCTCCGTGGGACTTTTATATACATCAGTAGCGTAATATAACCTAACCTAACCCAACCTAAGATCTCGGCGCTAATATTTGACAACATTCCTGTCCAGTTGGCCTCTACGTCTCCGTGGGGCCTTCATACACATCAAAAACGTAATATAACCTAACCTAACCCAACCTAACATCTCGGCGGTAATATTTGACAACATTCCTGGCGAGTTGGCCTCTACGTCTCCGTGGGACTTTTATATACATCAATAACGTAATATAACCTAACCTAATCCAACCTAACCTTTCGGCGCTATTATTTGACAACATTTCTGGCGAGTTGGCCTCTACGTCTCCGTGGGAATTTTATATATATCAATAGCGTAATAGAACCTAACCTAACCCAACCTAACACCTCGGCGGTAATATTTGACAACATTCCTGGCGAGTTGGCCTCTACGTCTCCGTAGGGCCTTATATATATCAATAACATAATATAACCAAACCTAGCACAACCCAACCTCTCGGCACTAATATTTGACAACATTCCTGGCGAGTTGGCCTCTACGTTTCCGTGGGGCTTTTATATACATCAATAACGTAATATAACCTAACCTAACCCAAAGTAACGTCTCGGAGGTAATGTTTAACCACATTCCTGGCTTGTTGGCCTCTACGTTTCCGTGAGACCTTTATATACATCAATAACGTAATATAACCTAACTTAACCCAACCTAACCTTTCGGCGCTATTATTTGACAACATTCCTGGCGAGTTGGCCTCTACGTCTCCGTGGGACTTTTATATACATCAATAACGTAATATAACCTAACCTAACCCAACCTAACCTTTCGGCGCTATTATTTGACAACATTCCTGGCTAGTTGGCCTCTACGTCTCCGTGGGACCTTCCTATACATCAATAACGTAATATAACCTAACCTAACCCAACCTAACATTTCGGCGCTATTATTTGACCACATTCCTGGCTTGTTGGCCTCTACGTCTCCGTAGGACTTTTATATACATCAATAGCGTAATATAACCTAACCTAACACAACCTAACATCTCGGTACTAATATTTGACAACATTCCTGGCGAGTTGGACTCTACGTCTCCGTGGGAATTTTATATATGTCAATAGCGTAATATAACCTAACCTAACCCAACCTAACACCTCGGCGGTAATATTTGACAACATTCCTGGCGAGTTGGCCTCTACGTCTCCGCAGGGCCTTATATACATCAATAACGTAATATAACCTAACCTAACACAACCCAACCTCTCGGCACTAATATTTGACAACATTCCTGGCTAGTTGGCCTCTACGTGTCCGTGGGACTTTTATATACATCAATAACGTAATATAACCTAACCTAACCCAACCTAACCTTTCGGCGCTATTATTTGACAACATTCCTGGCGAGTTGGCCTCTACGTCTCCGTGAGACCTTCATATCCATCAATAACGTAATATAACCTAACTTAACCCAACCTAACCTTTCGGCGCTATTATTTGACAACATTCCTGGCGAGTTGGCCTCTACGTCTCCGTGGGACTTTTATATACATCAATAACGTAATATAACCTAACCTAACCCAACCTAACCTTTCGGCGCTATTATTTGACAACATTCCTGGCTAGTTGGCTTCTACGTCTCCGTGGGACCTTCCTATACATCAATAACGTAATATAACCTAACCTAACCCAACCTAACATTTCGGCACTAATATTTGACAACATTCCTGGCTAGTTGGACTCTACGTCTCCGTGGGAACTTTATATATATCAATAGCGTAATATAACCTAACCTAACCCAACCTAACACCTCGGCGGTAATATTTGACAACATTCCTGGCGAGTTGGCCTCTACGTCTCCGTAGGGCCTTATATACATCAATAACGTAATATAACCTAACCTAACACAACCCAACCTCTCGGCACTAATATTTGACAACATTCCTGTCGAGTTGGCTTCTACGTCTCCGTGGGACTTTTATATACATCAATAGCGTAATATAACCTAACCTAACACAACCTAACATCTCGGTACTAATATTTGACAACATTCCTGGCGAGTTGGACTCTACGTCTCCGTGGGAACTTTATATATATCAATAGCGTAATATAACCTAACCTAACCCAACCTAACACCTCGGCGGTAATATTTGACAACATTCCTGGCGAGTTGGCCTCTACGTTTCCGTAGGGCCTTATATACATCAATAACGTAATATAACCTAACCTAACACAACCCAACCTCTCGGCACTAATATTTGACAACATTCCTGGCGAGTTGGTCTCTACGTTTCCGTGGGGCTTTTATATACATCAATAACGTAATATAACCTAACCTAACCCAACCTAACATTTCGGCGCTATTATTTGACCACATTCCTGGCTTGTTGGCCTCTACGTCTCCGTAGGACTTTTATATACATCAATAGCGTAATATAACCTAACCTAACACAACCTAACATCTCGGTACTAATATTTGACAACATTCCTGGCGAGTTGGACTCTACGTCTCCGTGGGAATTTTATATATGTCAATAGCGTAATATAACCTAACCTAACCCAACCTAACACCTCGGCGGTAATATTTGACAACATTCCTGGCGAGTTGGCCTCTACGTCTCCGCAGGGCCTTATATACATCAATAACGTAATATAACCTAACCTAACACAACCCAACCTCTCGGCACTAATATTTGACAACATTCCTGGCTAGTTGGCCTCTACGTGTCCGTGGGACTTTTATATACATCAATAACGTAATATAACCTAACCTAACCCAACCTAACCTTTCGGCGCTATTATTTGACAACATTCCTGGCGAGTTGGCCTCTACGTCTCCGTGAGACCTTCATATCCATCAATAACGTAATATAACCTAACTTAACCCAACCTAACCTTTCGGCGCTATTATTTGACAACATTCCTGGCGAGTTGGCCTCTACGTCTCCGTGGGACTTTTATATACATCAATAACGTAATATAACCTAACCTAACCCAACCTAACCTTTCGGCGCTATTATTTGACAACATTCCTGGCTAGTTGGCTTCTACGTCTCCGTGGGACCTTCCTATACATCAATAACGTAATATAACCTAACCTAACCCAACCTAACATTTCGGCACTAATATTTGACAACATTCCTGGCTAGTTGGACTCTACGTCTCCGTGGGAACTTTATATATATCAATAGCGTAATATAACCTAACCTAACCCAACCTAACACCTCGGCGGTAATATTTGACAACATTCCTGGCGAGTTGGCCTCTACGTCTCCGTAGGGCCTTATATACATCAATAACGTAATATAACCTAACCTAACACAACCCAACCTCTCGGCACTAATATTTGACAACATTCCTGTCGAGTTGGCTTCTACGTCTCCGTGGGACTTTTATATACATCAATAGCGTAATATAACCTAACCTAACACAACCTAACATCTCGGTACTAATATTTGACAACATTCCTGGCGAGTTGGACTCTACGTCTCCGTGGGAACTTTATATATATCAATAGCGTAATATAACCTAACCTAACCCAACCTAACACCTCGGCGGTAATATTTGACAACATTCCTGGCGAGTTGGCCTCTACGTTTCCGTAGGGCCTTATATACATCAATAACGTAATATAACCTAACCTAACACAACCCAACCTCTCGGCACTAATATTTGACAACATTCCTGGCGAGTTGGTCTCTACGTTTCCGTGGGGCTTTTATATACATCAATAACGTAATATAACCTAACCTAACCCAAAGTAACGTCTCAGCGCTATTATTTGACCACATTCCTGTCGAGTTGGCCTCTACGTCTCCGTGGGACTTTTATATACATCAATAGCGTAATATAACCTAACCTAACACAACCTAACATCTCGGTACTAATATTTGACAACATTCCTGGCGAGTTGGACTCTACGTCTCCGTGGGAATTTTATATATATCAATAGCGTAATATAACCTAACCTAACCCAACCTAACACCTCGGCGGTAATATTTGACAACATTCCTGGCGAGTTGGCCTCTACGTCTCCGTAGGGCCTTATATACATCAATAACGTAATATAACCTAACCTAACCCAAAGTAACGTCTCGGAGGTAATGTTTAACCACATTCCTGGCTTGTTGGCCTCTACGTTTCCGTGAGACCTTTATATACATCAATAACGTAATATAACCTAACCTAACCCAACCTAACATCTCGGCGGTAATAGTTGACAACATTCCTGGCGAATTGGCCTCTACGTCTCCGTGGGGCCTTTATATACATCAATAACGTAATATAACCTAACCTAACACAACCCAACCTCTCGGTACTAATATTTGACAACATTCCTGGCGAGTTGGCCTCTACGTCTCCGTGGGACCTTCATATACATCAATAACGTAATATAACCTAACCTAACCCAACCTAACCTGTCGGCGCTATTATTTGACAACATTCCTGGCGAGTTGGCCTCTACGTCTCCGTGGGACTTTTATATACATCAATAGCGTAATATAACCTAACCTAACACAACCTAACACCTCGGTACGAATATTTGACAACATTCCTTTCGAGTTGGACTCTACGTCTCCGTGGGAATTTTATATATATCAATAGCGTAATATAACCTAACCTAAGCCAACCTAACATTTCGGCGGTAATATTTGACAACATTCCTGGCGAGTTGGCCTCTACGTCTCCGTGGGTCCTTCATATACATCAATAACGTAATATAACCTAACCTAACCCAACCTAATCTTTCGGCGCTATTATTTGACCACATTCCTGGCTTGTTGGCCTCTACGTCTCCGTGGGAATTTTATATATATCAATAGCGTAATAGAACCTAACCTAACCCAACCTAACACCTCGGCGGTAATATTTGACAACATTCCTGGCGAGTTGGCCTCTACGTCTCCGTAGGGCCTTATATATATCAATAACATAATATAACCTAACCTAGCACAACCCAACCTCTCGGCACTAATATTTGACAACATTCCTGGCGAGTTGGCCTCTACGTTTCCGTGGGGCTTTTATATACATCAATAACGTAATATAACCTAACCTCACCCAAAGTAACGTCTCGGAGGTAATGTTTAACCACATTCCTGGCTTGTTGGCCTCTACGTTTCCGTGAGACCTTTATATACATCAATAACGTAATATAACCTAACCTAACCCAACCTAACATCTCGGCGGTAATAGTTGACAACATTCCTGGCGAATTGGCTTCTACGTCTCCGTGAGACTTTCATATCCATCAATAACGTAATATAACATTATATAAACCAACCAAACCTCTCGGCGCTATTATTTGACAACATTCCTGGCGAGTTGGCCTCTACGTGTCCGTGGGACTTTTATATACATCAATAACGTAATATAACCTAACCTAACCCAACCTAACCTTTCGGCGCTATTATTTGACAACATTCCTGGCGAGTTGGCCTCTACGTCTCCGTGGGACTTTTATATACATCAATAACGTAATATAACCTAACCTAACCCAACCTAACATTTCGGCGCTATTATTTGACCACATTCCTGGCTTGTTGGCCTCTACGTCTCCGTAGGACTTTTATATACATCAATAGCGTGATATAACCTAACCTAACACAACCTAACATCTCGGTACTAATATTTGACAACATTCCTGGCGAGTTGGACTCTACGTCTCCGTGGGAATTTTATATATGTCAATAGCGTAATATAACCTAACCTAACCCAACCTAACACCTCGGCGGTAATATTTGACAACATTCCTGGCGAGTTGGCCTCTACGTCTCCGCAGGGCCTTATATACATCAATAACGTAATATAACCTAACCTAACACAACCCAACCTCTCGGCACTAATATTTGACAACATTCCTGGCTAGTTGGACTCTACGTCTCCGTGGGAACTTTATATATATCAATAGCGTAATATAACCTAAGCTAACCCAACCTAACACCTCGGCGGTAATATTTGACAACATTCCTGGCGAGTTGGCCTCTACGTCTCCGTAGGGCCTTATATACATCAATAACGTAATATAACCTAACCTAACACAACCCAACCTCTCGGCACTAATATTTGACAACATTCCTGGCGAGTTGGCCTCTACGTTTCCGTGGGGCTTTTATATACATCAATAACGTAATATAACCTAACCTAACCCAAACCTAACTTAACCCAACCTAACCTTTCGGCGCTATTATTTGACAACATTCCTGGCGGGTTGGCCTCTACGTCTCCGTGGGACCTTCATATACATCAATAACGTAATATAAACTAACCTAACCCAACCTAACCTTTCGGCGCTATTATTTGACCACATTCCTGTCGAGTTGGCCTCTACGTCTCCGTGGGACTTTTATATACATCAATAGCGTAATATAACCTAACCTAACACAACCTAACATCTCGGTACTAATATTTGACAACATTCCTGGCGAGTTGGACTCTACGTCTCCGTGGGAACTTTATATATATCAATAGCGTAATAAAACCTAACCTAACCCAACCTAACACCTCGGCGGTAATATTTGACAACATTCCTGGCGAGTTGGCCTCTACGTCTCCGTAGGGCCTTATATACATCAATAACGTAATATAACCTAACCTAACACAACCCAACCTCTCGGCACTAATATTTGACAACATTCCTGGCGAGTTGGCCTCTACGTCTCCGTGGGACTTTTATATACATCAATAACGTAATATAACCTAACCTAACCCAACCTAACCTTTCGGCGCTATTATTTGACAACATTCCTGGCTAGTTGGCCTCTACGTCTCCGTGGGACCTTCCTATACATCAATAACGTAATATAACCTAACCTAACCCAACCTAACATTTCGGCGCTATTATTTGACCACATTCCTGGCTTGTTGGCCTCTACGTCTCCGTGGGACTTTTATATACATCAATAGCGTAATATAACCTAACCTAACACAACCTAACATCTCGGTACTAATATTTGACAACATTCCTGGCGAGTTGGACTCTACGTCTCCGTGGGAATTTTATATATGTCAATAGCGTAATATAACCTAACCTAACCCAACCTAACACCTCGGCGGTAATATTTGACAACATTCCTGGCGAGTTGGCCTCTACGTCTCCGCAGGGCCTTATATACATCAATAACGTAATATAACCTAACCTAACACAACCCAACCTCTCGGCACTAATATTTGACAACATTCCTGGCTAGTTGGACTCTACGTCTCCGTGGGAACTTTATATATATCAATAGCGTAATATAACCTAACCTAACCCAACCTAACACCTCGGCGGTAATATTTGACAACATTCCTGGCGAGTTGGCCTCTACGTCTCCGTAGGGCCTTATATACATCAATAACGTAATATAACCTAACCTAACACAACCCAACCTCTCGGCACTAATATTTGACAACATTCCTAGCGAGTTGGCCTCTACGTTTCCGTGGGGCTTTTATATACATCAATAACGTAATATAACCTAACCTAACCCAAACCTAACTTAACCCAACCTAACCTTTCGGCGCTATTATTTGACAACATTCCTGGCGGGTTGGCCTCTACGTCTCCGTGGGACCTTCATATACATCAATAACGTAATATAAACTAACCTAACCCAACCTAACCTTTCGGCGCTATTATTTGACCACATTCCTGTCGAGTTGGCCTCTACGTCTCCGTGGGACTTTTATATACATCAATAGCGTAATATAACCTAACCTAACACAACCTAACATCTCGGTACTAATATTTGACAACATTCCTGGCAAGTTGGACTCTACGTCTCCGTGGGAACTTTATATATATCAATAGCGTAATAAAACCTAACCTAACCCAACCTAACACCTCGGCGGTAATATTTGACAACATTCCTGGCGAGTTGGCCTCTACGTCTCCGTAGGGCCTTATATACATCAATAACGTAATATAACCTAACCTAACACAACCCAACCTCTCGGCACTAATATTTGACAACATTCCTGGCGAGTTGGCCTCTACGTTTCCGTGGGGCTTTTATATACATCAATAACGTAATATAACCTAACCTAACCCAAAGTAACGTCTCAGCGCTATTATTTGTCAACATTCCTGGCGAGTTGGCCTCTACGTATCCGTGGGACTTTTATATACATCAATAACGTAATATAACCTAACCTAATCCAACCTAACCTTTCGGCGCTATTATTTGACAACATTCCTGGCTTGTTGGCCTCTACGTCTCCGTGGGGCCTTCATATACATCAAAAACGTAATATAACCTATCCTAACCCAACCTAACATCTCGGCGGTAATATTTGACAACATTCCTGGCGAGTTGGCCTCTACGTCTCCGTGGGGCCTTTATATACATCAGTAGCGTAATATAACCTAACCTAACCCAACCTAACCTTTCGGCGCTATTATTTGACAACATTCCTGGCTAGTTGGCCTCTACGTCTCCGTGGGACCTTCCTATACATCAATAACGTAATATAACCTAACCTAACCCAACCTAACATTTCGGCACTAATATTTGACAACATTCCTGGCTAGTTGGACTCTACGTCTCCGTGGGAACTTTATATATATCAATAGCGTAATATAACCTAACCTAACCCAACCTAACACCTCGGCGGTAATATTTGACAACATTCCTGGCGAGTTGGCCTCTACGTCTCCGTAGGGCCTTATATACATCAATAACGTAATATAACCTAACCTAACCCAACCTAACACCTCGGCGGTAATATTTGACAAAATTCCTGGCGAGTTGGCCTCTACGTCTCCGTAGGGCCTTATATACATCAATAACGTAATATAACCTAACCTAACACAACCCAACCTCTCGGCACTAATATTTGACAACATTCCGGTCGAGTTGGCCTCTACGTCTCCGTGGGACTTTTATATACATCAATAGCGTAATATAACCTAACCTAACACAACCTAACATCTCGGTACTAATATTTGACAACATTCCTGGCGAGTTGGACTCTACGTCTCCGTGGGAACTTTATATATATCAATAGCGTAATATAACCTAACCTAACCCAACCTAACACCTCGGCGGTAATATTTGACAACATTCCTGGCGAGTTGGCCTCTACGTCTCCGTAGGGCCTTATATACATCAATAACGTAATATAACCTAACCTAACACAACCCAACCTCTCGGCACTAATATTTGACAACATTCCTGGCGAGTTGGCCTCTACGTTTCCGTGGGGCTTTTATATACATCAATAACGTAATATAACCTAACCTAACCCAAAGTAACGTCTCAGCGCTATTATTTGACAACATTCCTGGCGAGTTGGCCTCTACGTATCCGTGGGACTTTTATATACATCAATAACGTAATATAACCTAACCTAATCCAACCTAACCTTTCGGCGCTATTATTTGACAACATTCCTGGCTTGTTGGCCTCTACGTCTCCGTGGGACTTTTATATACATCAATAGCGTAATATAACCTAACCTAACCCAACCTAAGATCTCGGCACTAATATTTGACAACATTCCTGTCGAGTTGGCTTCTACGTCTCCGTGAGGCCTTCATATACATCAAAAACGTAATATAACCTAACCTAACCCAACGTAACATCTCGAGTGTAATATTTGACAACATTGCTGGCTTGTTGGCGTCTACGTCTCCGTGGGACATTCATATCAATCAATAACGTAATATAACCTAACTTAACCCAACCTAACCTTTCGGCGCTATTATTTGACAACATTCCTGGCGAGTTGGCCTCTACGTGTCCGTGGGACTTTTATATACATCAATAACGTAATATAACCTAACCTAACCCAACCTAACCTTTCGGCGCTATTATTTGACAACATTCCTGGCGAGTTGGCCTCTACGTCTCCGTGAGACCTTCATATCCATCAATAACGTAATATAACCTAACTTAACCCAACCTAACCTTTCGGCGCTATTATTTGACAACATTCCTGGCGAGTTGGCCTCTACGTCTCCGTGGGACTTTTATATACATCAATAACGTAATATAACCTAACCTAACCCAACCTAACCTTTCGGCGCTATTATTTGACAACATTACCGGCGAGTTGGCCTCTACGTCTCCGTGGGACTTTTATATACATCAATAACGTAATATAACCTAACCTAACCCAACCTAACCTTTCGGCGCTATTATTTGACAACATTCCTGGCGAGTTGGCCTCTACGTCTCCGTGGGACCTTCATATACATCAATAACGTAATATAACCTAACTTAACCCAACCTAACCTTTCGGCGCTATTATTTGACAACATTCCTGGCGAGTTGGCCTCTACGTCTCCGTGAGACCTTCATATCCATCAATAACGTAATATAACCTAACTTAACCCAACCTAACCTTTCGGCGCTATTATTTGACAACATTTCTGGCGAGTTGGCCTCTACGTCTCCGTGGGACTTTTATATACATCAATAACGTAATATAACCTAACCTAACCCAACCTAACCTTTCGGCGCTATTATTTGACAACATTACCGGCGAGTTGGCCTCTACGTCTCCGTGGGACTTTTATATACATCAATAACGTAATATAACCTAACCTAACCCAACCTAACCTTTCGGCGCTATTATTTGACAACATTCCTGGCGAGTTGGCCTCTACGTCTCCGTGGGACCTTCATATACATCAATAACGTAATATAACCTAACTTAACCCAACCTAACCTTTCGGCGCTATTATTTGACAACATTCCTGGCGGGTTGGCCTCTACGTCTCCGTGGGACCTTCATATACATCAATAACGTAATATAACCTAACCTAATCCAACCTAACCTTTCGGCGCTATTATTTGACCACATTCCTGTCGAGTTGGCCTCTACGTCTCCGTGGGACTTTTATATACATCAATAGCGTAATATAACCTAACCTAACACAACCTAACATCTCGGTACTAATATTTGACAACATTCCTGGCGAGTTGGACTCTACGTCTCCGTGGGAACTTTATATATATCAATAGCGTAATAAAACCTAACCTAACCCAACCTAACACCTCGGCGGTAATATTTGACAACATTCCTGGCGAGTTGGCCTCTACGTCTCCGTAGGGCCTTATATACATCAATAACGTAATATAACCTAACCTAACACAACCCAACCTCTCGGCACTAATATTTGACAACATTCCTGGCGAGTTGGCCTCTACGTTTCCGTGGGGCTTTTATATACATCAATAACGTAATATAACCTAACCTAACCCAAAGTAACGTCTCAGCGCTATTATTTGTCAACATTCCTGGCGAGTTGGCCTCTACGTATCCGTGGGACTTTTATATACATCAATAACGTAATATAACCTAACCTAATCCAACCTAACCTTTCGGCGCTATTATTTGACAACATTCCTGGCTTGTTGGCCTCTACGTCTCCGTGGGGCCTTCATATACATCAAAAACGTAATATAACCTATCCTAACCCAACCTAACATCTCGGCGGTAATATTTGACAACATTCCTGGCGAGTTGGCCTCTACGTCTCCGTGGGGCCTTTATATACATCAGTAGCGTAATATAACCTAACCTAACCCAACCTAACCTTTCGGCGCTATTATTTGACAACATTCCTGGCTAGTTGGCCTCTACGTCTCCGTGGGACCTTCCTATACATCAATAACGTAATATAACCTAACCTAACCCAACCTAACATTTCGGCACTAATATTTGACAACATTCCTGGCTAGTTGGACTCTACGTCTCCGTGGGAACTTTATATATATCAATAGCGTAATATAACCTAACCTAACCCAACCTAACACCTCGGCGGTAATATTTGACAACATTCCTGGCGAGTTGGCCTCTACGTCTCCGTAGGGCCTTATATACATCAATAACGTAATATAACCTAACCTAACACAACCCAACCTCTCGGCACTAATATTTGACAACATTCCTGTCGAGTTGGCTTCTACGTCTCCGTGGGATTTTTATATACATCAATAGCGTAATATAACCTAACCTAACACAACCTAACATCTCGGTACTAATATTTGACAACATTCCTGGCGAGTTGGGCTCTACGTCTCCGTGGGAACTTTATATATATCAATAGCGTAATATAACCTAACCTAACCCAACCTAACACCTCGGCGGTAATATTTGACAACATTCCTGGCGAGTTGGCCTCTACGTTTCCGTAGGGCCTTATATACATCAATAACGTAATATAACCTAACCTAACACAACCCAACCTCTCGGCACTAATATTTGACAACATTCCTGGCGAGTTGGTCTCTACGTTTCCGTGGGGCTTTTATATACATCAATAACGTAATATAACCTAACCTAACCCAAAGTAACGTCTCAGCGCTATTATTTGACCACATTCCTGTCGAGTTGGCCTCTACGTCTCCGTGGGACTTTTATATACATCAATAGCGTAATATAACCTAACCTAACACAACCTAACATCTCGGTACTAATATTTGACAACATTCCTGGCGAGTTGGACTCTACGTCTCCGTGGGAATTTTATATATGTCAATAGCGTAATATAACCTAACCTAACCCAACCTAACACCTCGGCGGTAATATTTGACAACATTCCTGGCGAGTTGGCCTCTACGTCTCCGCAGGGCCTTATATACATCAATAACGTAATATAACCTAACCTAACACAACCCAACCTCTCGGCACTAATATTTGACAACATTCCTGGCTAGTTGGACTCTACGTCTCCGTGGGAACTTTATATATATCAATAGCGTAATATAACCTAACCTAACCCAACCTAACACCTCGGCGGTAATATTTGACAACATTCCTGGCGAGTTGGCCTCTACGTCTCGGTAGGGCCTTATATACATCAATAACGTAATATAACCTAACCTAACACAACCCAACCTCTCGGCACTAATATTTGACAACATTCCTGGCGAGTTGGCCTCTACGTTTCCGTGGGGCTTTTATATACATCAACAACGTAATATAACCTAACCTAACCCAAACCTAACTTAACCCAACCTAACCTTTCGGCGCTATTATTTGACAACATTCCTGGCGGGTTGGCCTCTACGTCTCCGTGGGACCTTCATATACATCAATAACGTAATATAAACTAACCTAACCCAACCTAACCTTTCGGCGCTATTATTTGACCACATTCCTGTCGAGTTGGCCTCTACGTCTCCGTGGGACTTTTATATACATCAATAGCGTAATATAACCTAACCTAACACAACCTAACATCTCGGTACTAATGTTTGACAACATTCCTGGCAAGTTGGACTCTACGTCTCCGTGGGAACTTTATATACATCAAAAACGTAATATAACCTATCCTAACCCAACCTAACATCTCGGCGGTAATATTTGACAACATTCCTGGCGAGTTGGCCTCTACGTCTCCGTGGGGCCGTTATATACATCAATAACGTAATATAACATAACCTAACACAACCCAAAGTCTCGGCACTAATATTTGACAACATTCCTGGCGAGTTGGCCTCTACGTTTCCGTGGGGCTTTTATATACATCAATAACGTAATATAACCTAACCTAACCCAAAGTAACGTCTCGGAGGTAATGTTTAACCACATTCCTGGCTTGTTGGCTTCTACGTTTCCGTGAGATCTTTATATACATCAATAACGTAATATAACCTAACCTAATCCAACCTAACCTTTCGGCGCTATTATTTGACAACATTCCTGGCGAGTTGGCCTCTACGTCTCCGTGGGACCTTCATATACATCAATAACGTAATATAACCTAACTTAACCCAACCTAACCTTTCGGCGCTATTATTTGACCACATTCCTGTCGAGTTGGCCTCTACGTCTCCGTGGGACTTTTATATACATCAATAGCGTAATATAACCTAACCTAACACAACCTAACATCTCGGTACTAATATTTGACAACATTCCTGGCGAGTTGGACTCTACGTCTCCGTGGGAACTTTATATATATCAATAGCGTAATAAAACCTAACCTAACCCAACCTAACACCTCGGCGGTAATATTTGACCACATTCCTGGCGAGTTGGCCTCTACGTCTCCGTAGGGCCTTATATACATCAATAACGTAATATAACCTAACCTAACACAACCCAACCTCTCGGCACTAATATTTGACAACATTCCTGGCGAGTTGGCCTCTACGTTTCCGTGGGGCTTTTATATACATCAATAACGTAATATAACCTAACCTAACCCAAAGTAACGTCTCAGCGCTATTATTTGTCAACATTCCTGGCGAGTTGGCCTCTACGTATCCGTGGGACTTTTATATACATCAATAACGTAATATAACCTAACCTAATCCAACCTAACCTTTCGGCGCTATTATTTGACAACATTCCTGGCTTGTTGGCCTCTACGTCTCCGTGGGGCCTTCATATACATCAAAAACGTAATATAACCTAACCTAACCCAACCTAACCTTTCGGCGCTATTATTTGACAACATTCCTGGCGAGTTGGCCTCTACGTTTCCGTGGGGCTTTTATATACATCAGTAACGTAATATAACCTAACCTAACCCAAAGTAACGTCTCAGCGCTATTATTTGACAACATTCCTGGCGAGTTGGCCTCTACGTATCCGTGGGACTTTTATATACATCAATAACGTAATATAACCTAACCTAATCCAACCTAACCTTTCGGCGCTATTATTTGACAACATTCCTGGCGAGTTGGCCTCTACGTCTCCGTGAGACCTTCATATATCAATAACGTAATATAACCTAACTTAACCCAACCTAGCCTTTCGGCGCTATTATTTGACAACATTCCTGGCGAGTTGGCCTCTACGTTTCCGTGGGGCTTTTATATACATCAGTAACGTAATATAACCTAACCTAACCCAAAGTAACGTCTCAGCGCTATTATTTGACAACATTCCTGGCGAGTTGGCCTCTACGTTTCCGTGGGGCTTTTATATACATCAATAACGTAATATAACCTAACCTAACCCAAAGTAACGTCTCAGCGCTATTATTTGTCAACATTCCTGGCGAGTTGGCCTCTACGTATCCGTGGGACTTTTATATACATCAATAACGTAATATAACCTAACCTAATCCAACCTAACCTTTCGGCGCTATTATTTGACAACATTCCTGGCTTGTTGGCCTCTACGTCTCCGTGGGGCCTTCATATACATCAAAAACGTAATATAACCTATCCTAACCCAACCTAACATCTCGGCGGTAATATTTGACAACATTCCTGGCGAGTTGGCCTCTACGTCTCCGTGGGGCCTTTATATACATCAGTAGCGTAATATAACCTAACCTAACCCAACCTAACCTTTCGGCGCTATTATTTGACAACATTACCGGCGAGTTGGCCTCTACGTCTCCGTGGGACTTTTATATACATCAATAACGTAATATAACCTAACCTAACCCAACCTAACCTTTCGGCGCTATTATTTGACAACATTCCTGGCGAGTTGGCCTCTACGTTTCCGTGGGGCTTTTATATACATCAGTAACGTAATATAACCTAACCTAACCCAAAGTAACGTCTCAGCGCTATTATTTGACAACATTCCTGGCGAGTTGGCCTCTACGTATCCGTGGGACTTTTATATACATCAATAACGTAATATAACCTAACCTAATCCAACCTAACCTTTCGGCGCTATTATTTGACAACATTCCTGGCGAGTTGGCCTCTACGTCTCCGTGAGACCTTCATATATCAATAACGTAATATAACCTAACTTAACCCAACCTAACCTTTCGGCGCTATTATTTGACAACATTCCTGGCGAGTTGGCCTCTACGTTTCCGTGGGGCTTTTATATACATCAGTAACGTAATATAACCTAACCTAACCCAAAGTAACGTCTCAGCGCTATTATTTGACAACATTCCTGGCGAGTTGGCCTCTACGTATCCGTGGGACTTTTATATACATCAATAACGTAATATAACCTAACCTAACCCAACCTAACCTTTCGGCGCTATTATTTGACAACATTCCTGGCGAGTTGGCCTCTACGTTTCCGTGGGGCTTTTATATACATCAGTAACGTAATATAACCTAACCTAACCCAAAGTAACGTCTCAGCGCTATTATTTGACAACATTCCTGGCGAGTTGGCCTCTACGTGTCCGTGGGACTTTTATATACATCAATAACGTAATATAACCTAACCTAACCCAACCTAACCTTTCGGCGCTATTATTTGACAACATTCCTGGCGAGTTGGCCTCTACGTCTCCGTGAGACCTTCATATCCATCAATAACGTAATATAACCTAACTTAACCCAACCTAACCTTTCGGCGCTATTATTTGACAACATTCCTGGCGAGTTGGCCTCTACGTCTCCGTGGGACTTTTATATACATCAATAACGTAATATAACCTAACCTAGCCCAACCTAACCTTTCGGCGCTATTATTTGACAACATTACCGGCGAGTTGGCCTCTACGTCTCCGTGGGACTTTTATATACATCAATAACGTAATATAACCTAACCTAACCCAACCTAACCTTTCGGCGCTATTATTTGACAACATTCCTGGCGAGTTGGCCTCTACGTTTCCGTGGGGCTTTTATATACATCAATAACGTAATATAACCTAACCTAACCCAAAGTAACGTCTCAGCGCTATTATTTGACAACATTCCTGGCGAGTTGGCCTCTACGTATCCGTGGGACTTTTATATACATCAATAACGTAATATAACCTAACCTAATCCAACCTAACCTTTCGGCGCTATTATTTGACAACATTCCTGGCTTGTTGGCCTCTACGTCTCCGTGGGGCCTTCATATACATCAAAAACGTAATATAACCTATCCTAACCCAACCTAACATCTCGGCGGTAATATTTGACAACATTCCTGGCGAGTTGGCCTCTACGTCTCCGTGGGGCCTTTATATACATCAATAACGTAATATAACATAACCTAACACAACCCAAAGTCTCGGCACTAATATGTGACAACATTCCTGGCGAGTTGGCCTCTACGTTTCCGTGGGGCTTTTATATACATCAATAACGTAATATAACCTAACCTAACCCAAAGTAACGTCTCGGAGGTAATGTTTAACCACATTCCTGGCTTGTTGGCTTCTACGTTTCCGTGAGATCTTTATATACATCAATAACGTAATATAACCTAACCTAATCCAACCTAACCTTTCGGCGCTATTATTTGACAACATTCCTGGCGAGTTGGCCTCTACGTCTCCGTGGGAATTTTATATATATCAATAGCGTAATAGAACCTAACCTAACCCAACCTAACACCTCGGCGGTAATATTTGACAACATTCCTGGCGAGTTGGCCTCTACGTCTCCGTAGGGCCTTATATATATCAATAACATAATATAACCTAACCTAGCACAACCCAACCTCTCGGCACTAATATTTGACAACATTCCTGGTGAGTTGGCCTCTACGTTTCCGTGGGGCTTTTATATACATCAATAACGTAATATAACCTAACCTAACCCAAAGTAACGTCTCGGAGGTAATGTTTAACCACATTCCTGGCTTGTTGGCCTATACGTTTCCGTGAGACCTTTATATACATCAATAACGTAATATAACCTAACCTAACCCAACCTAACATCTCGGCGGTAATAGTTGACAACATTCCTGGCGAATTGGCCTCTACGTCTCCGTGAGACTTTCATATCCATCAATAACGTAATATAACATTATATAAACCAACCTAACCTCTCGGCGCTATTATTTGACAACATTCCTGGCGAGTTGGCCTCTACGTATCCGTGGGACTTTTATATACATCAATAACGTAATATAACCTAACCTAACCCAACCTAACCTTTCGGCGCTATTATTTGACAACATTCCTGGCGAGTTGGCCTCTACGTCTCCGTGAGACCTTCATATCCATCAATAACGTAATATAACCTAACTTAACCCAACCTAACCTTTCGGCGCTATTATTTGACAACATTCCTGGCGAGTTGGCCTCTACGTCTCCGTGGGACTTTTATATACATCAATAACGTAATATAACCTAACCTAACCCAACCTAACCTTTCGGCGCTATTATTTGACAACATTACCGGCGAGTTGGCCTCTACGTCTCCGTGGGACTTTTATATACATCAATAACGTAATATAACCTAACCTAACCCAACCTAACCTTTCGGCGCTATTATTTGACAACATTCCTGGCGAGTTGGCCTCTACGTCTCCGTGGGACCTTCATATACATCAATAACGTAATATAACCTAACTTAACCCAACCTAACCTTTCGGCGCTATTATTTGACAACATTCCTGGCGGGTTGGCCTCTGCGTCTCCGTGGGACCTTCATATACATCAATAACGTAATATAACCTAACCTAACCCAACCTAACCTTTCGGCGCTATCATTTGACCACATTCCTGTTCGAGTTGGCCTCTACGTCTCCGTGGGACTTTTATATACATCAATAGCGTAATATAACCTAACCTAACACAACCTAACATCTCGGTACTAATATTTGACAACATTCCTGGCGAGTTGGCCTCTACGTTTCCGTGGGGTTTTATATACATCAATAACGTAATATAACCTAACCTAACCCAAAGTAACGTCTCAGCGCTATTATTTGACAACATTCCTGGCGAGTTGGCCTCTACGTTTCCGTGGGGCTTTTATATACATCAATAACGTAATATAACCTAACCTAACCCAAAGTAACGTCTCGGAGGTAATGTTTAACCACATTCCTGGCTTGTTGGCCTCTACGTTTCCGTGAGACCTTTATATACATCAATAACGTAATATAACCTAACCTAACCCAACCTAACATCTCGGCGGTAATAGTTGACAACATTCCTGGCGAATTGGCCTCTACGTCTCCGTGAGACTTTCATATCCATCAATAACGTAATATAACATTATATAAACCAACCTAACCTCTCGGCGCTATTATTTGACAACATTCCTGGCGAGTTGGCCTCTACGTGTCCGTGGGACTTTTATATACATCAATAACGTAATATAACCTAACCTAACCCAACCTAACCTTTCGGCGCTATTATTTGACAACATTCCTGGCTTGTTGGCCTCTACGTCTCCGTGGGGCCTTCATATACATCAAAAACGTAATATAACCTATCCTAACCCAACCTAACATCTCGGCGGTAATATTTGACAACATTCCTGGCGAGTTGGCCTCTACGTCTCCGTGGGGCCTTTATATACATCAATAACGTAATATAACATAACCTAACACAACCCAAAGTCTCGGCGCTAATATTTGACAACATTCCTGGCGAGTTGGCCTCTACGTTTCCGTGGGGCTTTTATATACATCAATAACGTAATATAACCTAACTTAACCCAACCTAACCTTTCGGCGCTATTATTTGACAACATTCCTGGCGAGTTGGCCTCTACGTCTCCGTGGGACTTTTATATACATCAATAACGTAATATAACCTAACCTAACCCAACCTAACCTTTCGGCGCTATTATTTGACAACATTACCGGCGAGTTGGCCTCTACGTCTCCGTGGGACTTTTATATACATCAATAACGTAATATAACCTAACCTAACCCAACCTAACCTTTCGGCGCTATTATTTGACAACATTCCTGGCGAGTTGGCCTCTACGTCTCCGTGGGACCTTCATATACGTCAATAACGTAATATAACCTAACTTAACCCAACCTAACCTTTCGGCGCTATTATTTGACAACATTCCTGGCGGGTTGGCCTCTACGTCTCCGTGGGACCTTCATATACATCAATAACGTAATATAACCTAACCTAACCCAACCTAACCTTTCGGCGCTATTATTTGACCACATTCCTGTCGAGTTGGCCTCTACGTCTCCGTGGGACTTTTATATACCTCAATAACGTAATATAACCTAACCTAACACAACCTAACATCTCGGTACTAATAATTGACAACATTCCTGGCGAGTTGGACTCTACGTCTCCGTGGGAATTTTATATATATCAATAGCGTAATATAACCTAACCTAACCCAACCTAACACCTCGGCGGTAATATTTGACAACATTCCTGGCGAGTTGGCCTCTACGTCTCCGCAGGGCCTTATATACATCAATAACGTAATATAACCTAACCTAACACAACCCAACCTCTCGGCACTAATATTTGACAACATTCCTGGCTAGTTGGACTCTACGACTCCGTGGGAACTTTATATATATCAATAGCGTAATATAACCTAACCTAACCCAACCTAACACCTCGGCGGTAATATTTGACAACATTGCTGGCGAGTTGGACTCTACGTCTCCGTAGGGCCTTATATACATCAATAACGTAATATAACCTAACCTAACACAACCCAACCTCTCGGCACTAATATTTGACAACATTCCTGTCGAGTTGGCCTCTACGTCTCCGTGGGACTTTTATATACATCAATAGCGTAATATAACCTAACCTAACACAACCTAACATCTCGGTACTAATATTTGACAACATTCCTGGCGAGTTGGCCTCTACGTATCCGTGGGGCTTTTATATACATCAATAACGTAATATAACCTAACCTAACCCAAAGTAACGTCTCAGCGCTATTATTTGACAACATTCCTGGCGAGTTGGCCTCTACGTATCCGTGGGACTTTTATATACATCAATAACGTAATATAACCTAACCTAATCCAACCTAACCTTTCGGCGCTATTATTTGACAACATTCCTGGCTTGTTGGCCTCTACGTCTCCTTGGGGCATTCATATACATCAAAAACGTAATATAACCTATCCTAACCCAACCTAACATCTCGGCGGTAATATTTGACAACATTCCTGGCGAGTTGGCCTCTACGTCTCCGTGCGGCCTTTATATACATCAATAACGTAATATAACATAACCTAACACAACCCAAAGTCTCGGCACTAATATTTGACAACATTCCTGGCGAGTTGGCCTCTACGTTTCCGTGGGGCTTTTATATACATCAATAACGTAATATAACCTAACCTAACCCAAAGTAACGTCTCGGAGGTAATGTTTAACCACATTCCTGGCTTGTTGGCTTCTACGTTTCCGTGAGATCTTTATATACATCAATAACGTAATATAACCTAACCTAACCCAACCTAACATCTCGGCGGTAATATTTGACAACATTCCTGGCGAGTTGGCCTATACGTATCCGTGGGACCTTCATATACATCAATAACGTAATATAACCTAACCTAACCCAACCTAATCTTTCGGCGCTATTATTTGACCACATTCCTGGCTTGTTGGCCTCTACGTCTCCGTGTGACATTCATATCCATCAATAACGTAATATAACCTGACCTAACCCAACCTAACCTTTCGGCGCTATTATTTGACAACATTCCTGGCGAGTTGGCCTCTACGTCTCCGTGGGACTTTTATATACATCAGTAGCGTAATATAACCTAACCTAACCCAACCTAAGATCTCGGCGCTAATATTTGACAACATTCCTGTCGAGTTGGCCTCTACGTCTCCGTGGGGCCTTCATACACATCAAAAACGTAATATAACCTAACCTAACCCAACCTAACATCTCGGCGGTAATATTTGACAACATTCCTGGCGAGTTGGCCTCTACGTCTCCGTGGGACTTTTATATACATCAATAACGTAATATAACCTAACCTAATCCAACCTAACCTTTCGGCGCTATTATTTGACAACATTCCTGGCGAGTTGGCCTCTACGTCTCCGTGGGAATTTTATATATATCAATAGCGTAATAGAACCTAACCTAACCCAACCTAACACCTCGGCGGTAATATTTGACAACATTCCTGGCGAGTTGGCCTCTACGTCTCTGTAGGGCCTTATATATATCAATAACATAATATAACCTAACCTAGCACAACCCAACCTCTCGGCACTAATATTTGACAACATTCCTGGCGAGTTGGCCTCTACGTTTCCGTGGGGCTTTTATATACATCAATAACGTAATATAACCTAACCTAACCCAAAGTAACGTCTCGGAGGTAATGTTTAACCACATTCCTGGCTTGTTGGCCTCTACGTTTCCGTGAGACCTTTATATACATCAATAACGTAATATAACCTAACCTAACCCAACCTAACATCTCGGCGGTAATAGTTGACAACATTCCTGGCGAATTGGCCTCTACGTCTCCGTGAGACTTTCATATCCATCAATAACGTAATATAACATTATATAAACCAACCTAACCTCTCGGCGCTATTATTTGACAACATTCCTGGCGAGTTGGCCTCTACGTGTCCGTGGGACTTTTATATACATCAATAACGTAATATAACCTAACCTAACCCAACCTAACCTTTCGCCGCTATTATTTGACAACATTCCTGGCTTGTCGGCCTCTACGTCTCCGTGGGGCCTTCATATACATCAAAAACGTAATATAACCTATCCTAACCCAACCTAACATCTCGGCGGTAATATTTGACAACATTCCTGGCGAGTTGGCCTCTACGTCTCCGTGGGGCCTTTATATACATCAATAACGTAATATAACATAACCTAACACAACCCAAACTCTCGGCGCTAATATTTGACAACATTCCTGGCGAGTTGGCCTCTACGTTTCCGTGGGGCTTTTATATACATCAATAACGTAATATAACCTAACCTAACCCAACCTAACATCTCGGCGGTAATATTTGACAACATTCCTGGCGAGTTGGCCTCTACGTCTCCGTGGGACCTTCATATACATCAATAACGTAATATAACCTAACCTAACCCAACCTAATCTTTCGGCGCTATTATTTGACCACATTCCTGGCTTGTTGGCCTCTACGTCTCCGTGGGACATTCATATCCATCAATAACGTAATATAACCTGACCTAACCCAACCTAACTTTCGGCGCTATTATTTGACAACATTCCTGGCGAGTTGGCCTCTACGTCTCCGTGGGACTTTTATATACATCAGTAGCGTAATATAACCTAACCTAACCCAACCTAACCTTTCGGCGCTATTATTTGACAACATTCCTGGCTAGTTGGCCTCTACGTCTCCGTGGGACCTTCCTATACATCAATAACGTAATATAACCTAACCTAACACAACCTAACATCTCGGTACTAATATTTGACAACATTCCTGGCGAGTTGGACTCTACGCCTCCGTGGGAATTTTATATATATCAATAGCGTAAAATAACCTAACCTAACCCAACCTAACACCTCGGCGGTAATATTTGACAACATTCCTGGCGAGTTGGCCTCTACGTCTCCGCAGGGCCTTATATACATCAATAACGTAATATAACCTAACCTAACACAACCCAACCTCTCGGCACTAATATTTGACAACATTCCTGTCGAGTTGGCCTCTACGTCTCCGTGGGACTTTTATATACATCAATAGCGTAATATAACCTAACCTAACACAACCTAACATCTCGGTACTAATATTTGACAACATTCCTGGCGAGTTGGCCTCTACGTATCCGTGGGGCTTTTATATACATCAATAACGTAATATAACCTAACCTAACCCAAAGTAACGTCTCAGCGCTATTATTTGACAACATTCCTGGCGAGTTGGCCTCTACGTATCCGTGGGACTTTTATATACATCAATAACGTAATATAACCTAACCTAATCCAACCTAACCTTTCGGCGCTATTATTTGACAACATTCCTGGCTTGTTGGCCTCTACGTCTCCGTGGGGCCTTCATATACATCAAAAACGTAATATAACCTATCCTAACCCAACCTAACATCTCGGCGGTAACATTTGACAACATTCCTGGCGAGTTGGCCTCTACGTCTCCGTGGGGCCTTTATATACATCAATAACGTAATATAACATAACCTAACACAACCCAAAGTCTCGGCACTAATATTTGACAACATTCCTGGCGAGTTGGCCTCTACGTTTCCGTGGGGCTTTTATATACATCAATAACGTAATATAACCTAACCTAACCCAAAGTAACGTCTCGGAGGTAATGTTTAACCACATTCCTGGCTTGTTGGCTTCTACGTTTCCGTGAGTTCTTTATATACATCAATAACGTAATATAACCTAACCTAACCCAACCTAACATCTCGGCGGTAATATTTGACAACATTCCTGGCGAGTTGGCCTCTACGTATCCGTGGGACCTTCATATACATCAATAACGTAATATAACCTAACCTAACCCAACCTAATCTTTCGGCGCTATTATTTGACCACATTCCTGGCTTGTTGGCCTCTACGTCTCCGTGGGACATTCATATCCATCAATAACGTAATATAACCTGACCTAACCCAACCTAACCTTTCGGCGCTATTATTTGACAACATTCCTGGCGAGTTGGCCTCTACGTCTCCGTGGGACTTTTATATACATCAGTAGCGTAATATAACCTAACCTAACCCAACCTAAGATCTCGGCGCTAATATTTGACAACATTCCTGTCGAGTTGGCCTCTACGTCTCCGTGGGGCCTTCATACACATCAAAAACGTAATATAACCTAACCTAACCCAACCTAACATCTCGGCGGTAATATTTGACAACATTCCTGGCGAGTTGGCCTCTACGTCTCCGTGGGACTTTTATATACATCAATAACGTAATATAACCTAACCTAATCCAACCTAACCTTTCGGCGCTATTATTTGACAACATTCCTGGCGAGTTGGCCTCTACGTTTCCGTGGGAACTTTATATATATCAATAGCGTAATATAACCTAACCTAACCCAACCTAACACCTCGGCGGTAATATTTGACAACATTCCTGGCGAGTTGGCCTCTACGTCTCCGTAGGGCCTTATATACATCAATAACGTAATATAACCTAACCTAACACAACCCAACCTCTCGGCACTAATATTTGACAACATTCCTGTCGAGTTGGCCTCTACGTCTCCGTGGGACTTTTATATACATCAATAGCGTAATATAACCTAACCTAACACAACCTAACATCTCGGTACTAATATTTGACAACATTCCTGGCGAGTTGGACTCTACGTCTCCGTGGGAACTTTATATATATCAATAGCGTAATATAACCTAACCTAACCCAACCTAACACCTCGGCGGTAATATTTGACAACATTCCTGGCGAGTTGGCCTCTACGTCTCCGTAGGGCCTTATATACATCAATAACGTAATATAACCTAACCTAACACAACCCAACCTCTCGGCACTAATATTTGACAACATTCCTGGCGAGTTGGCCTCTACGTTTCCGTGGGGCTTTTATATACATCAATAACGTAATATAACCTAACCTAACCCAAAGTAACGTCTCAGCGCTATTATTTGACAACATTCCTGGCGAGTTGGCCTCTACGTATCCGTGGGACTTTTATATACATCAATAACGTAATATAACCTAACCTAATCCAACCTAACCTTTCGGCGCTATTATTTGACAACATTCCTGGCTTGTTGGCCTCTACGTCTCCGTGGGGCCTTCATATACATCAAAAACGTAATATAACCTAACCTAACCCAACCTAATCTTTCGGCGCTATTATTTGACCACATTCCTGGCTTGTTGGCCTCTACGTCTCCGTGGGACATTCATATCCATCAATAACGTAATATAACCTGACCTAACCCAACCTAACCTTTCGGCGCTATTATTTGACAACATTCCTGGCGAGTTGGCCTCTACGTCTCCGTGGGACTTTTATATACATCAGTAGCGTAATATAACCTAACCTAACCCAACCTAACACCTCGGCGGTAATATTTGACAACATTCCTGGCGAGTTGGCCTCTACGTCTCCGTAGGGCCTTATATATATCAATAACGTAATATAACCTAACCTAGCACAACCCAACCTCTCGGCACTAATATTTGACAACATTCCTGGCGAGTTGGCCTCTACGTTTCCGTGGGGCTTTTATATACATCAATAACGTAATATAACCTAACCTAACCCGAAGTAACGTCTCGGAGGTAATGTTTAACCACATTCCTGGCTTGTTGGCCTCTACGTTTCCGTGAGACCTTTATATACATCAATAACGTAATATAACCTAACCTAACCCAACCTAACATCTCGGCGGTAATAGTTGACAACATTCCTGGCGAATTGGCCTCTACGTCTCCGTGAGACTTTCATATCCATCAATAACGTAATATAACATTATATAAACCAACCTAACCTCTCGGCGCTATTATTTGACAACATTCCTGGCGAGTTGGCCTCTACGTGTCCGTGGGACTTTTATATACATCAATAACGTAATATAACCTAACCTAACCCAACCTAACCTTTCGGCGCTATTATTTGACAACATTCCTGGCTTGTTGACCTCTACGTCTCCGTGGGGCCTTCATATACATCAAAAACATAATATAACATAACCTAACACAACCCAAAGTCTCGGCGCTAATATTTGACAACATTCCTGGCGAGTTGGCCTCTACGTTTCCGTGGGGCTTTTATATACATCAATAACGTAATATAACCTAACGTAACCCAACCTAACATCTCGGCGGTAATATTTGACAACATTCCTGGCGAGTTGGCCTCTACGTCTCCGTGGGACCTTCATATACATCAATAACGTAATATAACCTAACCTAACCCAACCTAATCTTTCGGCGCTATTATTTGACCACATTCCTGGCTTGTTGGCCTCTACGTCTCCGTGGGACATTCATATCCAGCAATAACGTAATATAACCTGACCTAACCCAACCTAACACCTCGGCGGTAATATTTGACAACATTCCTGGCGAGTTGGCCTCTACGTCTCCGTAGGGCCTTATATATATCAATAACATAATATAACCTAACCTAGCACAACCCAACCTCTCGGCACTAATATTTGACAACATTCCTGGCGAGTTGGCCTCTACGTTTCCGTGGGGCTTTTATATACATCAATAACGTAATATAACCTAACCTAACCCGAAGTAACGTCTCGGAGGTAATGTTTAACCACATTCCTGGCTTGTTGGCCTCTACGTTTCCGTGAGACCTTTATATACATCAATAACGTAATATAACCTAACCTAACCCAACCTAACATCTCGGCGGTAATAGTTGACAACATTCCTGGCGAATTGGCCTCTACGTCTCCGTGAGACTTTCATATCCATCAATAACGTAATATAACATTATATAAACCAACCTAACCTCTCGGCGCTATTATTTGACAACATTCCTGGCGAGTTGGCCTCTACGTGTCCGTGGGACTTTTATATACATCAATAACGTAATATAACCTTTTTTTTTTTTTTTTTTTTTTTTTTTTTTTCGCAGGGAAATCCTCATGGATACCTTGGATTTTTTGGGAAATCCGCGGTTATGTCGGACTCTTACCGACTAAAACCCTGCGGTGGTCTTCCTACACTTGTAGCGGGTAGCCGGGAACTCTTTCGAACGCGTCCAGCATCCCGCCTCGTGTCTGAGTTCTTTGAACTCTCTGTTCATAGCTGGCGTGCGAGTTCATACTTTAGATTGGCAACGACTGCAACCACCACAGTCGTTTGCCTCTCCTCGGTCGAGCGCGTGCCGGATAGACTTGACCCAAATCCTGTCTAGCCGGCGCTCGGCTGCTCTTTCTGTTTTTTCTTATTTACTTTTTCTTTGCGCAATCTTTTCTATTACGCTTGTGTGCGAATGCATGCATTCCTCACGCGTACCTCTTTGTCGAATTTCTTGCGCCTGTCTTCAATCTTCGAAGTCGTCTTCCTCTTCTCCCGCTTGCGGCGTTTGAGATGGACGGCGGCGGCGAAGCTCCGCTCCCCGGTGGGTACTTTGGAGCGACTCTCGCGCCCTGACGGACGAGAGTCCCCTACCTTGGAGTGGAACGTGGCAAACGTCTACGACGCCGACCACATAAGACTCGTCGAGCAGAGAGCGTGCGCTCCCTTTCGCGCTCGGCGGCTTCCTTCGCAGCCATCACTTTGTCGCAAAACAAGGTAACGGCTCGCCAGCATCTCTCCCCTTCCAGCATCTTCGGCAGGATGCTGGTCGGCGAGAGATCCCGTCCGATCTCTGCCACGAGAGCGTGGCGCAGCGTTTGCCACGCTGGACAGCGTTCCAACGTGTGCTGCGCAGAGTCGTCTCCGTCTCCGCAATGGTGACATTCAGCCGTGGCCTCTTTTCCGATCTTGCAGAGGTACTGACCGAAGCATCCATGTCCAGTCAGCACCTGCGTCACTCTGAAGGTGAGCTGCCCTCTCCTGTTTTCTACCCAGTTTTCCAAGATGGGTAGAATCGCTCCCACGATCCTGTGATTGGTCGCAGGTGCGAGTTTCTCCTTCCATTTAGAGAAAGTGAAGCGTCTCGCTTCTCTTCTAATCTCGTCCCTTGTCGGAGCAGGTGCACCTTCTTCTTCTACCTGGAGCGTTGTGCGAAGGGTTTCGTACACTATGAGGTCTTCCTGCGCCAGGTATTCCAGGGGTGCGAGACCCGCCAGCATTGTTGCCGCGTCGTAGGAAATCGTGCGATATCCTCTTATGACCCGAATGGCTATTCTTCGCCACGCGCTTCGCAGCAGCTGCAGCTTTCTGCCTCCTTTGTTAAGCGCGTCGCTCCATACCGGGGCTCCGTAAAGCGCAATGCTTTTTATCACCCCAGCATAGACTTTCCTTACTTTCTCGTCCGGTCCGTGCAGTTTTGGCATGATGCGGCTTAGATAATTTGCCGCAGCATCCAGTCGAACGGCCTGACGAGCGAAGTGGAGACCAAAGTTCCATTTATCGTCGAGGAGCAGTCCGAGATACTTCATCTCGCTCCCCACTGTAACTTTGGATGGTCCAATGTTGACCACTTCGTTTCCTCCTCGCGGGTCTCTTCTTCGTCCCTTGAAGCACAGGATTTCAGATTTCTCCGGTGCCATCTGGAGCCCCATCTTCTTGATCGTATTAGCCACGACCGCAACTGCCACTTCGGCCCGGCAGATTGCGCGTTGCCGGCACGTGTCGACTGCCAACACCATCGTGTCATCCGCGTAGCACGTGAGATGCACGCCGGACGGCATTGGCAGCTTCAGGACCGCGTCGTACCCGAGATTCCAGAGAAGCGGTCCGAGGACCGATCCCTGGGGAACGCCGCGATCAATCTTCTTTTTCTCGATTCCATGCCGGCTATCGTAGAGAACCGCGCGGTCGCTCAGGTAATTTTCCACGACCCTTCGCAGGTATCGCGGAAACCCGTGCTTTTCAAGCGCTCTACGTATCGTACTCCATTCGAGGGAGTTGAACGCATTCTTAATATCTAAAGATATCGCGATTACGACTCCCCCGGCGGCGATCGCGTTTTCGGCGAAACTTTTCACTTGTCGAATCGCGTCAATCGTCGATCGTCCTTCTCGGAAGCCGAATTGGTTCTCGGCTAAGTTCGGCCCGGTTCGCGACAGGTGCTCGACGAGGCGGTTGTGGATTATCCTTTCAAATAATTTTCCGACCTCGTCGAGCAAAACTATCGGCCTGTACGCTGCCGGTGAATCCTCCGATTTTCCCGGCTTTCGGAGCAACACTAATCTGCCGGTTTTCCATCTTGCTGGAAACGTACCCGTCTTCAAGCATGCTGTAAATAACTTCCGCAATCTTGAATTCAGGACACTGAGTGCCATCGACCAGGCACGGCCGGGAATTCCGTCCGGTCCGGGCGCGGTGTTCTTCTTTGTCATGCGCTTTATGGCGCGAGCCATTTCCTCCTCGGTGACGTCGTTGTCCAGCGACCAGATGATCGGGTCGATGTGTGCTGAAATTTGCGAGTTGCTCGCCGGCGTAGCCTCTTCCGGTGGGAAGAGCGTGTCGACAACTCGCTTCAAGAACGGCGTCTCCATCGTCTCCGTTAACGGGGGCGCCCACGGTCGTAATTTATTCATTACTATCTTGTACGGCCGCCCCCACGGATCCTCGCGCAGTGTTTCCAGCAGCCCGTCCCATGCTCGTGCCTTTGATGTCTTTATGGCCGCCTGCAGCTCTATTTTCTTCTCCTTGTAAACTTCATAGAGCTGCGCTTTCCTCACCGAATCGGGATTCCTCCGTTTCCGGTATCTCGTATATTGCCTCCGTGCGTTTGTGCTCTCCGCACGGAGAAGAGCGATCTCGTTCCTCCACCAATATACGGGTTTACGAGTGGGGTTCGACCTTATTTTCGGCATGCTTGCGTTGCACACCGATGTCAACGTCCTCGTAAACCATTCTGCTTCTCGCTCGACTACGGCCGCTTCGGTCGGTTCGCTCGGCCAGGTAGCGGCGAGGGTTGCCGCCATAAACATATCTTCGTCGATTTTTCGCAACGACCATCTATTTTGCTTCTGGTCCGCTGCCCTTCTTCCTTGTACCGTGGATATGTCGATCCTTATATATAAGTGATCAGATAAAGTTTCGATCGGATCCACTTTCCAGCTCGTGACTCTTCGAGATGCTGCGTCGTTCGCGAACGAGAGGTCGACCTTGCTCTCGCCCTGTGGACGCACGCACGTACTGGCAGATCCTTGATTCAACAGTCTGAGATTCGCGGATGCTGCCCAGTCCATCGTCGAGTGTCCACGCTGAGTCGTTCTGGAAGAGCGCCACATAGTCGCGTGCGCGTTGAAATCTCCCAGTACGAATGTCGGTTGCGAGGCGTGATTTCGCACTACACCCTCCACTTCGTCCAGGAGCTGATCGAAATCTTGCAACGACCAACTCGGCGGCGCGTATATTCCAATGACGACGCAATCCGACCACGATACTGCGACGTAACCACGCCCTTGCGCGATGGCTGTGATCGGTCGGATGCGTGTCGGCGTCGCCTGAATTATTGCAACCGTCTTCTCCCTGTTTGCTATCCATGACGGCTTGTCGTGGATTAAATACGGCTCCGCGGCAACCACTAATTCAACCACGCCGCTTTGCAGGCTTTCGAGCATAAGATCTTGTGCTCTCGCGGCGTGATTTAAATTAGTTTGCAGGATCTGGCATTTCATATTGAAAGTTACGCCAGATCCATCGCCTCCTCGCGGCTGGTGCTCGCCTTCAGAGTTTCGCGCTCCTTCTCCTCTTCGTGGTTGTGTTTGGCTGCTGCTGCAGCTTTTTCCTTCTTTTCCTCAGGTTTCTTATCCTTACCTGAGGATTTAGCGCTCGATTGAGTAGCGTTCTTCTGTCCTTTTTTTGCCGGCGGCGGGACAGTGCAGGCTTTGCTACCTGCTCTGTGTCCATGCGGGCGGTTCGCCGACTTGCATACCGGGCACGTCGGTGCCTTCTCATTGCATTCCGCAGCGCGGTGTCCCTTCTCACCGCACCGGTAACACGCCTCCGTTCGGTCCACGGTCGCGGAGCATTTCGCGATTACGTGCCCGATTTCCCAACATTTGAAGCAGGTAAGTTGTCGTGCTTCGATGGGTTCAACGCGGACGGACGTCCATCCGACCTTTACTTTACCGTTTTCGGTAACCTTCTTTGCGGCGGCGACCGGGCATTGCATAAGCATCGTGCCCATGCCGTTATACGCCGTCCTCCTGGGACCGGTTTTTATCTCGTCGGCGGTGCAGCTGCCTTGTGCGGCGACTGCTTCGACGACCTCACCGACCGTGATCGAGTCTTCCATCCTGAAGACCCTCAGGGCCGCTCTCTTGCAGGGGCGCGTGATTTTTACACCCCTCGTGATCGCGAATAGCCCGGTTAACTTGTTGGCGAGCGCGTTCGCCTTCTCTTCTTTACCTTCGCCGCTTATTTCGAGAATAAGCGCTCCGGTCAGCGCTTTCCTGGGTTTGACCTCACCGATTCCCAGGTCCGACAGTTTGATCTTCTGCCGCGCCGTTGTCATAAGCTCGGCGTATGTCGATTTACTGCCCTCCTCTATAGTGATTACTACAGCGGCCGTGCTCGGGGTTTTCATCACTATCGGCTTTTCTTTTGGCATCGACTTCGCAGCTGCTACCTTCTTGCCTGCCCTCACGGTCTTGTTTACGGTGGCCGTCGTTTCCTTTTTCGACTTTCTGCCGAGGACTTTCGTCCACGGCGTCTCCGTCTCCTTCTTGTTCTGCGGAGCAGGTGCGCTCGCTGCTGGACACTTCCCTTCGCTCTCCTTCCGAACCTGCTCCTTTTGAATCTCTTCCATCCTCTTCTGGATGGGTGATTTCTTTGTTTCCGCTTTCGCGGATTTTTTGACCGGTGGAAGGGGCATTGCCTCTCTCTTCCCAGCGGACTTCTCCTTCTTTATGATTGCGGCGCTTGTTCCCTCTTTCGCGGGTTCTTCGCGTCGCGCAACATTTCGTGCCTCCGACCGCGGACGATCCTCCTTCGGAGCGAAGCGCTTCTCCGCCTTCTCCCAAAATTGTGTAAGCCGTTCGTTGACAACGGCCCCAATCTGCTCCATTAGCAGTACGAGACCGGTGTCGGGGATGCTGGCTTCCTGCTGCTTCGTAGTCAGCGATTGCCGTCGTGTTCTTTTATCACTACGCTCGGCGATCTCCATGCTTTTGATCGCCGGCGATAATTGGCTGTTTGCCGTATTTTCGAGGGCGGTCAGCCTCTCCTTGAGAAGGGCATTCTCCTTCTCCAGTTTTTCAGCCTTAGCTTTAATAAGGCTGAATTCCTGATCTCCTGCTGTTCCGGCGATGGCGCGGCTGGCGCGTTGTTCAGCTTCCGTAGTCGCCGCTCGCAGGATTCGAACGCTGACGCGCATCGACCGTTTAATTGTGCCCTTCAGCTGCGACGACTTCGCAGCGGCATATTCAATTTTGGCCGCCGATTCCAGAGCCCAGGCTGCCAGATCCTCTATCGGCATTTTCCTGGCCTCTTCGTCAAAAACTTCCTGGTCCGGAATAGGATTTGACGTCCTTGCTGGTGGCGGCGGCATGCAATCACCGTAGAGGAGCTCTCGCTCTAGAGCGTCCTCTGCATCCTTCTCGGCAGGTTTATCGGCTAGCAGTTTGGCGTCCGCCAATTTTATGTATTCCTCCGTTGTGGGGGGGCGTCCCCTCTTCTTCAGATGCTTCGTTGACTCGGACGGCGTCGTCGAGAGCAACGAAGCGAGTGACGTGTCCGAATCGTATTCGGACGTCTCCGCCTTTGACCTCTTCACGCTCCTGCGCGTGCGTGGAATTCTCCTCTCTGGTTCCCGCAGCATCCTGCCTTATGTCCTCTCCGACTTGCTGCTGCCGCCGGTTCTGCAACTGATAAGGCCACTCGGGCCGGCCCCCTCTCCCCCACTCGCCACGGTCGCGTAATCGCGCGTCGCCATGCTTGGTTACCCAAGCAGGGCTTCGCACGATAATTAATTTGCCGACGAGTCGGTCGCGCAAACGTTATTCTCCTCCGTGGAGAAAATCACACCGCGCACCTCACTTGCTCCGCCGTGTGGGAACGTTCGCACTTCCCACGTTCAGCGCAGACCGGTTGTCTGTCTCTGTCCCGCACACAGTTCAACCGTCACTCTCTCTTTGTCTCTCTATTCGTCCTCTCACTCGCTCTTGCGTTCGCTTCGATTTCCGCGAACAGTTCACGGAGCGACGCCAGAGTTCAAGATTCGCGCTTTAAGAGTCTCTAGCACTTACCTTTTTTGTCTTCTTTGTCGCAATCTCCTGGAATAATCCGAGATTGATTACGGCTGGTAGCCTCTTTCTCGCCGAGATCCCGCGTCGCACTTTTACACCGTTTTTTGCACTAATGTTATCGAAAATCAGTGTTTCTACAATCGTGCTTAACGACCGGAAGCGTTGAAAGTGCGGGAACACGTCGAAAAGGCCGGGAGAAGCCCTTGTTTCGCGACTGCCGTCTCGACGCGGCGTACGTGCCACGCCTGACTGTCAAGATGGCGGCGGCGACGCCTCGTTTTCTCCCGATGCTTTTCCACGTATTATCGCACCTTTTTCTCCTGTGCCCGCAACCACGGGAGCCACCTCACAGTCACTTTTGCCGCAAAGAGCACTTTAAGTTCGCAAACAAGCCGCAATCGCCGGAAAGAACGCCCTAATCGCGGTGGAACGCGTACGTGCCACGGCTGCGCGGCAATATGGCGGCGGTGACGCCCTGTTCCTTTCCGCCGATTTCCACTTGTTTTCGCACACTTTTGGCACTTTCCACTGCACAAACTGCGCACTGGTTGTGCCGCACGTGACACTGACTCTCAGGCAAGTGATCCAGACCACTTTCCAACTCCTTTTCTGCCGAAAACGCCGACTCAATTGTCGACGCCACGTCACCGAAAGCGAACAAAGGACACGCAGAGCGTATATTCCTTTCTATCGCGTTATTCTTGCTACTAGCTTCTAGTTCTTACACTAGAAGTTTTCACAATCCTCCTCGGAAGGATATAAACCGAAGTATATATCCTTTATCGCCTAAAAAGTCGCGTCGTACAACTCAGGTAGCGGAGCGCACCGAAACACGTCCGCTCTCTACGGCTGCTCGAACGAGACTCAACGTAATATAACCTAACCTAACCCAACCTAACCTTTCGGCGCTATTATTTGACAACATTCCTGGCTTGTTGGCCTCTACGTCTCCGTGGGGCCTTCATATACATCAAAAACATAATATAACATAACCTAACACAACCCAAAGTCTCGGCGCTAATATTTGACAACATTCCTGGCGAGTTGGCCTCTACGTTTCCGTGGGGCTTTTATATACATCAATAACGTAATATAACCTAACCTAACCCAACCTAACATCTCGGCGGTAATATTTGACAACATTCCTGGCGAGTTGGCCTCTACGTCTCCGTGGGACCTTCATATACATCAATAACGTAATATAACCTAACCTAACCCAACCTAATCTTTCGGCGCTATTATTTGACCACATTCCTGGCTTGTTGGCCTCTACGTCTCCGTGGGACATTCATATCCATCAATAACGTAATATAACCTGACCTAACCCAACCTAACCTTTCGGCGCTATTATTTGACAACATTCCTGGCGAGTTGGCCTCTACGTCTCCGTGGGACTTTTATATACATCAGTAGCGTAATATAACCTAACCTAACCCAACCTAACCTTTCGGCGCTATTATTTGACAACATTCCTGGCTAGTTGGCCTCTACGTCTCCGTGGGACCTTCCTATACATCAATAACGTAATATAACCTAACCTAACCCAACCTAACATTTCGGCGCTATTATTTGACCACATTCCTGGCTTGTTGGCCTCTACGTCTCCGTGGGACTTTTATTAACATCAATAGCGTAATATAACCTAACCTAACACAACCTAACATCTCGGTACTAATATTTGACAACATTCCTGGCGAGTTGGACTCTACGTCTCCGTGGGAATTTTATATATATCAATAGCGTAATATAACCTAACCTAACCCAACCTAACACCTCGGCGGTAATATTTGACAACATTCCTGGCGAGTTGGCCTCTACGTCTCCGCAGGGCCTTATATACATCAATAACGTAATATAACCTAACCTAACACAACCCAACCTCTCGGCACTAATATTTGACAACATTCCTGGCGAGTTGGCCTCTACATTTCCGTGGGGCTTTTATATACATCAATAACGTAATATAACCTAACCTAACCCAAAGTAACGTCTCGGAGGTAATGTTTAACCACATTCCTGGCTTGTTGGCCTCTACGGTTCCGTGAGATCTTTATATACATCAATAATGTAATATAACCTAACCTAACCCAACCTAACATCTCGGCGCTAATATTTGACAACATTCCTGGCAAGTTGGCGTTTACGTCTCCGTGAGACCTTCATATCCATCAATAACGTAATATAACCTAACTTAACCCAACCTAACCTTTCGGCGCTATTATTTGACAACATTCCTGGCGAGTTGGCCTCTACGTCTCCGAGGGACTTTTATATACATCAATAACGTAATATAACCTAACCTAACCCAACCTAACCTTTCGGCGCTATTATTTGACAACATTACTGGCGAGTTGGCCTTTACGTATCCGTGGGACTTTTATATACATCAATAACGTAATATAACCTAACCTAATCCAACCTAACCTTTCGGAGCTATTATTTGACAACATTCCTGGCTTGTTGGCCTCTACGTCTCCGTGGGACTTTTATATACATCAATAGCGTAATATAACCTAACCTAACCCAACCTAAGATCTCGACACTAATATTTGACAACATTCCTGGCTTGTTGGCCTCTACGTCTCCGTGGGACATTTATATACATCAATAGCGTAATATAACCTATCCTAACCCAACCTAAGATCTCGGAGATATTATTTGACAACATTCCTGGCGAGTTGGCCTTTACGTATCCGTGGGACTTTTATATACATCAATAACGTAATATAACCTAACCTAATCCAACCTAACCTTTCGGAGCTATTATTTGACAACATTCCTGGCTTGTTGGCCTCTACGTCTCCGTGGGACTTTTATATACATCAATAGCGTAATATAACCTAACCTAACCCAACCTAAGATCTCGACACTAATATTTGACAACATTCCTGGCGAGTTGGCCTCTACGTCTCCATGAGACCTTCATATCCATCAATAACGTAATATAACCTTATATAACCCAACCTAACCTCTCGGCGCTAGTATTTGACAACATTCCTGTTGAGTTGGCCTCTACGTCTCCGAGGGACTTTTATATACATCAATAACGTAATATAACCTAACCTAACCCAACCTAACCTTTCGGCGCTATTATTTGACAACATTACTGGCGAGTTGGCCTCTACGTCTCCGTGGGCCTTTTATATACATCAATAACGTAATATAACCTAACCTAATCCAACCTAACCTTTCGGCGCTATTATTTGACAACATTCCTGGCTTGTTGGCCTCTACGTCTCCGTGGGGCCTTCATATACATCAATAACGTAATATAACCTAACCTAACCCAACCTAAGATCTCGGCGCTAATATTTGACAACATTCCTGTCGAGTTGGCCTCTACGTCTCCGTGGGGCCTTCATACACATCAAAAACGTAATATAACCTAACCTAACCCAACCTAACATCTCGGCGGTAATATTTGACAACATTCCTGGCGAGTTGGCCTCTACGTCTCCGTGGGACTTTTATATACATCAATAACGTAATATAACCTAACCTAATCCAACCTAACGTTTCGGCGCTATTATTTGACAACATTCCTGGCGAGTTGGCCTCTACGTTTCCGTGGGGCTTTTATATACATCAATAACGTAATATAACCTAACCGAACCCAAGTAACGTCTCCGAGGTAATGTTTAACCACATTCCTGGCTTGTTGGCCTCTACGTTTCCGTGCGACCTTTATATACATCAATTACGTAATATAACCTAACCTAACCCAACCTAACATCTCGGCGGTAATAGTTGACAACATTCCTGGCGAATTGGCCTCTACGTCCCCGTGGGACTTTTTTATACATCAATAGCGTAATATAACCTTATATAACCCAACCTAACCTCTCGGCGCTATTATTTGACAACATTCCTGGCGAGTTGGCCTTTACGTATCCGTGGGACTTTTATATACATCAATAACGTAATATAACCTAACCTAATCCAACCTAACCTTTCGGAGCTATTATTTGACAACATTCCTGGCTTGTTGGCCTCTACGTCTCCGTGGGACTTTTATATACATCAATAGCGTAATATAACCTAACCTAACCCAACCTAAGATCTCGACACTAATATTTGACAACATTCCTGGCGAGTTGGCCTCTACGTCTCCATGAGACCTTCATATCCATCAATAACGTAATATAACCTTATATAACCCAACCTAACCTCTCGGCGCTAGTATTTGACAACATTCCTGTTGAGTTGGCCTCTACGTCTCCGAGGGACTTTTATATACATCAATAACGTAATATAACCTAACCTAACCCAACCTAACCTTTCGGCGCTATTATTTGACAACATTACTGGCGAGTTGGCCTCTACGTCTCCGTGGGCCTTTTATATACATCAATAACGTAATATAACCTAACCTAATCCAACCTAACCTTTCGGCGCTATTATTTGACAACATTCCTGGCTTGTTGGCCTCTACGTCTCCGTGGGGCCTTCATACACATCAAAAACGTAATATAACCTAACCTAACCCAACCTAACATCTCGGCGGTAATATTTGACAACATTCCTGGCGAGTTGGCCTCTACGTCTCCGTGGGACTTTTATATACATCAATAACGTAATATAACCTAACCTAATCCAACCTAACGTTTCGGCGCTATTATTTGACAACATTCCTGGCGAGTTGGCCTCTACGTCTCCGTGGGAATTTTATATATATCAATAGCGTAATAGAACCTAACCTAACCCAACCTAACACCTCGGCGGTAATATTTGACAACATTCCTGGCGAGTTGGCCTCTACGTCTCCGTATGGCCTTATATATATCAATAACATAATATAACCTAACCTAGCACAACCCAACCTCTCGGCACTAATATTTGACAACATTCCTGGCGAGTTGGCCTCTACGTTTCCGTGGGGCTTTTATATACATCAATAACGTAATATAACCTAACCTAACCCGAAGTAACGTCTCGGAGGTAATGTTTAACCACATTCCTGGCTTGTTGGCCTCTACGTTTCCGTGAGACCTTTATATACATCAATAACGTAATATAACCTAACCTAACCCAACCTAACATCTCGGCGGTAATAGTTGACAACATTCCTGGCGAGTTGGCCTCTACGTCTCCGTGGGACCTTCATATACATCAATAACGTAATATAACCTAACCTAACCCAACCTAATCTTTCGGCGCTATTATTTGACCACATTCCTGGCTTGTTAGCCTCTACGTCTCCGTGGGACATTCATATCCATCAATAACGTAATATAACCTGACCTAACCCAACCTAACCTTTCGGCGCTATTATTTGACAACATTCCTGGCGAGTTGGCCTCTACGTCTCCGTGGGACTTTTATATACATCAGTAGCGTAATATAACCTAACCTAACCCAACCTAACCTTTCGGCGCTATTATTTGACAACATTCCTGGCTAGTTGGCCTCTACGTCTCCGTGGGACCTTCCTATACATCAATAACGTAATATAACCTAACCTAACCCAACCTAACATTTCGGCGCTATTATTTGACCACATTCCTGGCTTGTTGGCCTCTACGTCTCCGTGGGACTTTTATTAACATCAATAGCGTAATATAACCTAACCTAACACAACCTAACATCTCGGTACTAATATTTGACAACATTCCTGGCGAGTTGGACTCTACGTCTCCGTGGGAATTTTATATATATCAATAGCGTAATATAACCTAACCTAACCCAACCTAACACCTCGGCGGTAATATTTGACAACATTCCTGGCGAGTTGGCCTCTACGTCTCCGCAGGGCCTTATATACATCAATAACGTAATATAACCTAACCTAACACAACCCAACCTCTCGGCACTAATATTTGACAACATTCCTGGCGAGTTGGCCTCTACATTTCCGTGGGGCTTTTATATACATCAATAACGTAATATAACCTAACCTAACCCAAAGTAACGTCTCGGAGGTAATGTTTAACCACATTCCTGGCTTGTTGGCCTCTACGGTTCCGTGAGATCTTTATATACATCAATAACGTAATATAACCTAACCTAACCCAACCTAACATTTCGGCGCTATTATTTGACCACATTCCTGGCTTGTTGGCCTCTACGTCTCCGTGGGACATTCATATCCATCAATAACGTAATATAACCTGACCTAACCCAACCTAACCTTTCGGCGCTATTATTTGACAACATTCCTGGCGAGTTGGCCTCTACGTCTCCATGAGACCTTCATATCCATCAATAACGTAATATAACCTTATATAACCCAACCTAACCTCTCGGCGCTAGTATTTGACAACATTCCTGTTGAGTTGGCCTCTACGTCTCCGAGGGACTTTTATATACATCAATAACGTAATATAACCTAACCTAACCCAACCTAACCTTTCGGCGCTATTATTTGACAACATTACTGGCGAATTGGCCTCTACGTCTCCGTGGGCCTTTTATATACATCAATAACGTAATATAACCTAACCTAATCCAACCTAACCTTTCGGCGCTATTATTTGACAACATTCCTGGCTTGTTGGCCTCTACGTCTCCGTGGGGCCTTCATATACATCAAAAACGTAATATAACCTAACCTAACCCAACCTAATCTTTCGGCGCTATTATTTGACCACATTCCTGGCTTGTTGGCCTCTACGTCTCCGTGGGACATTCATATCCATCAATAACGTAATATAACCTGACCTAACCCAACCTAACCTTTCGGCGCTATTATTTGACAACATTCCTGGCGAGTTGGCCTCTACGTTTCCGTGGGGCTTTTATATACATCAATAACGTAATATAACCTAACCTAACCCGAAGTAACGTCTCGGAGGTAATGTTTAACCACATTCCTGGCTTGTTGGCCTCTACGTTTCCGTGAGACCTTTATATACATCAATAACGTAATATAACCTAACCTAACCCAACCTAACATCTCGGCGGTAATAGTTGACAACATTCCTGGCGAATTGGCCTCTACGTCTCCGTGAGACTTTCATATCCATCAATAACGTAATATAACATTATATAAACCAACCTAACCTCTCGGCGCTATTATTTGACAACATTCCTGGCGAGTTGGCCTCTACGTGTCCGTGGGACTTTTATATACATCAATAACGTAATATAACCTAACCTAACCCAACCTAACCTTTCGGCGCTATTATTTGACAACATTCCTGGCTTGTTGGCCTCTACGTCTCCGTGGGGCCTTCATATACATCAAAAACATAATATAACATAACCTAACACAACCCAAAGTCTCGGCGCTAATATTTGACAACATTCCTGGCGAGTTGGCCTCTACGTTTCCGTGGGGCTTTTATATACATCAATAACGTAATATAACCTAACCTAACCCAACCTAACATCTCGGCGGTAATATTTGACAACATTCCTGGCGAGTTGGCCTCTACGTCTCCGTGGGACCTTCATATACATCAATAACGTAATATAACCTAACCTAACCCAACCTAATCTTTCGGCGCTATTATTTGACCACATTCCTGGCTTGTTGGCCTCTACGTCTCCGTGGGACATTCATATCCATCAATAACGTAATATAACCTGACCTAACCCAACCTAACCTTTCGGCGCTATTATTTGACAACATTCCTGGCGAGTTGGCCTCTACGTCTCCGTGGGACTTTTATATACATCAGAAGCGTAATATAACCTAACCTAACCCAACCTAACCTTTCGGCGCTATTATTTGACAACATTCCTGGCTAGTTGGCCTCTACGTCTCCGTGGGACCTTCCTATACATCAATAACGTAATATAACCTAACCTAACCCAACCTAACATTTCGGCGCTATTATTTGACCACATTCCTGGCTTGTTGGCCTCTACGTCTCCGTGGGACTTTTATTAACATCAATAGCGTAATATAACCTAACCTAACACAACCTAACATCTCGGTACTAATATTTGACAACATTCCTGGCGAGTTGGACTCTACGTCTCCGTGGGAATTTTATATATATCAATAGCGTAATATAACCTAACCTAACCCAACCTAACACCTCGGCGGTAATATTTGACAACATTCCTGGCGAGTTGGCCTCTACGTCTCCGCAGGGCCTTATATACATCAATAACGTAATATAACCTAACCTAACACAACCCAACCTCTCGGCACTAATATTTGACAACATTCCTGGCGAGTTGGCCTCTACATTTCCGTGGGGCTTTTATATACATCAATAACGTAATATAACCTAACCTAACCCAAAGTAACGTCTCGGAGGTAATGTTTAACCACATTCCTGGCTTGTTGGTCTCTACGGTTCCGTGAGATCTTTATATACATCAATAACGTAATATAACCTAACCTAACCCAACCTAACATCTCGGCGCTAATATTTGACAACATTCCTGGCGAGTTGGCGTTTACGTCTCCGTGAGACCTTCATATCCATCAATAACGTAATATAACCTAACTTAACCCAACCTAACCTTTCGGCGCTATTATTTGACAACATTCCTGGCGAGTTGGCCTCTACGTCTCCGAGGGACTTTTATATACATCAATAACGTAATATAACCTAACCTAACCCAACCTAACCTTTCGGCGCTATTATTTGACAACATTACTGGCGAGTTAGCCTTTACGTATCCGTGGGACTTTTATATACATCACTAACGTAATATAACCTAACCTAACCCAACCTAACCTTTCGGAGCTATTATTTGACAACATTCCTGGCTTGTTGGCCTCTACGTCTCCGTGGGACTTTTATATACATCAATAGCGTAATATAACCTAACCTAACCCAACCTAAGATCTCGACACTAATATTTGACAACATTCCTGGCGAGTTGGCCTCTACGTCTCCATGAGACCTTCATATCCATCAATAACGTAATATAACCTTATATAACCCAACCTAACCTCTCGGCGCTAGTATTTGACAACATTCCTGTTGAGTTGGCCTCTACGTCTCCGAGGGACTTTTATATACATCAATAACGTAATATAACCTAACCTAACCCAACCTAACCTTTCGGCGCTATTATTTGACAACATTACTGGCGAGTTGGCCTCTACGTCTCCGTGGGACTTTTATATACATTAAAAACGTAATATAACCTAACCTAACCCAACCTAACCTTTCGGCGCTATTATTTGACAACATTCCTGGCTTGTTAGCCTCTACGTCTCCGTGGGACTTTTATATACATCAATAGCGTAATATAACCTAACCTAACCCAACCTAAGATCTCGACACTAATATTTGACAACATTTCTGTCGAGTTGGCTTCCACGTCTCCGTGAGGCCTTCATATACATGAAAAACGTAATATAACCTAACCTAACCCAACGTAACATCTCGAGTGTAATATTTGACAACATTCCTAGCTTGTTGGCCTCTACGTCTCCGTGGGACATTCATATCCATCAATAACGTAATTTAACCTAAAATAACCCAACGTAACATTTCGGCTGTAATATTTCACAACATTCCTGGCTTGTTGGCCTCTATGTTTCCGTGGGACCTTTATATACATCAATAACGTAAAATAACCTAACCTATCCCAACCTAACATCTGGGCGGTAATATTTGACAACATTCCAGGCGAGTTGGCGTCTACGTCTCCGTGAGACCTTCATATCCATCAATAACGTAATATAACCTAACTTAACCCAACCTAACCTTTCGGCGCTATTATTTGACAACATTCCTGGCGAGTTGGCCTCTACGTCTCCGTGGGACTTTTATATACATCAATAACGTAATATAACCTAACCTAACCCAGCCTAACCTTTCGGCGCTATTATTTCACAACATTACTGGCGAGTTGGACTCTACGTCTCCGTGGGAATTTTATATATATCAATAGCGTAATATAACCTAACCTAACCCAACCTAACACCTCGGCGGTAATATTTGACAACATTCCTGGCGAGTTGGCCTCTACGTCTCCGTAGGGCCTTATATACATCAATAACGTAATATAACCTAACCTAACACAACCCAACCTCTCGGCACTAATATTTGACAACATTCCTGGCGAGTTGGACTCTACGTCTCCGTGGGAATTTTATATATATCATTAGCGTAATATAACCTAACCTAACCCAACCTAACACCTCGGCGGTAATATTTGACAACATTCCTGGCGAGTTGGCGTCTACGTCTCCGTGAGACCTTTATATACATCAATTACGTAATATAACCTAACCTAACCTAACCCATCCTAACATCTCGGCGGTAACAGTTGTCAACATTCCTGGCGAATTGGCCTCTACGTCTCCGTGGGACTTTTATATACATCAATAACGTAATATAACCTAACCTAACCCAACCTAACCTTTCGGCGCTATTACTTGACAACATTCCTGGCGGGTTGGCCTCTACGTCTCCGTGGGACCTTCATATACATAAATAACGTAATATAAGCTAACCTAACCCAACCCAAACTCTCGGTACTAATATTTGACAACATTCCTGGCGAGTTGGCCTCTACGTCTCCGCGGGACCTTCATATACATCAATAACGTTATATAACCTAACCTAACCCAACCTAACACCTCGGCGGTAATATTTGACAACATTCCTGGCGAGTTGGTCACTACGTCTCCGTAGGGCCTTATATACATCAATAACGTAATATAACCTAACCTAACACAACCCAACCTCTCGGCACTGACATTTAACAACATTCCTGGCGAGTTGGCCTCTACGTTTCCGTGGGGCTTTTATATACATCAATAACGTAGTATAACCTAACCTAACCCAAGTAACGTCTCGGAGGTAATGTTTAACCACATTCCTGGCTTGTTGGCCTCTACGTCTCCGCGGGACCTTCATATACATCAATAACGTTATATAACCTAACCTAACCCAACCTAACCTTTCGGCGCTATTATTTGACAACATTCCTGGCGAGTTGGCCTCTACATCTCCGTGGGACCTTCATATACATCAATAACGTAATATAACCTAACCTAACCCAACCTAACCTTTCGGCGCTATTATTTGACAACATTCCTGGCCGGTTGGCCTCTACGTCTCCGTGGGACCTTCATATACATAAATAACGTAATATAACCTAACCTAACCCAAACCAAACTCTCGGTACTAATATTTGACAACATTCCTGGCGAGTTGGCCTCTACGTCTCCGCGGGACCTTCATATACATCAATAACGTTATATAACCTAACCTAACCCAACCTAACCTTTCGGCGCTATTATTTGAACACATTCCTGGCTTGTTGGCCTCTACGTCTCCGTGGGACTTTTATATACATCAATAGCGTAATATAACCTAACCTAACCCAACCTACGATCTCGGCGATATTATTTGACAACATTCCTGTCGAGTTGGCCTCTACGTCTCCGTGGGACTTTTTTATACATCAATAGCGTAATATAACCTAACCTAACACAACCTAACATCTCGGTACTAATATTTGACAACATTCCTGGCGAGTTGGACTCTACGTCTCCGTGGGAATTTTATATATATCAATAGCGTAATATAACCTAACCTAACCCAACCTAACACCTCGGCGGTAATATTTGACAACATTCCTGGCGAGTTGGCCTCTACGTCTCCGTAGGGCCTTATATACATCAATAACGTAATATAACCTAACCTAACACAACCCAACCTCTCGGCACTAATATTTGACAACATTCCTGGCGAGTTGGCCTCTACGTTTCCGTGGTGCTTTTATATACATCAATAACGTAATATAACCTAACCTAACCCAAAGTAACGCCTCGGAGGTAATGTTTAACCACATTCCTGGCTTGTTGGCCTCTACCTTTCCGTGAGACCTTTATATACATCAATAACGTAATATAACCTAACCTAACCCAACCTAACCTTTCGGCGCTATTATTTGACAACATTCCTGGCGGGTTGGCCTCTACGTCTCCGTGGGACCTTCATATACATAAATAGCGTAATATAACCTAACCTAACCCAACCCAAACTCTCGGTCCTAATATTTGACAACATTCCTGGCGAGTTGGCCTCTACGTCTCCGCGGGACCTTCATATACATCAATAACGTTATATAACCTAACCTAACCCAACCTAACCTTTCGGCGCTATTATTTGAACACATTCCTGGCTTGTTGGCCTCTACGTCTCCGTGGGACTTTTATATACATCAATAGCGTAATATAACCTAACCTAACCCAACCTACGATCTCGGCGATATTATTGGACAACATTCCTGTCGAGTTGGCCTCTACGTCTCCGTGGGACTTTTTTATACATCAATAGCGTAATATAACCTAACCTAACACAACCTAACATCTCGGTACTAATATTTGACAACATTCCTGGCGAGTTGGGCTCTACGTCTCCGTGGGAATTTTATATATATCAATAGCGTAATATAACCTAACCTAACCCAACCTAACACCTCGGCGGTAATATTTGACAACATTCCAGGCGAGTTGGCGTCTACGTCTCCGTGAGACCTTCATATCCATCAATAACGTAATATAACCTAACTTAACCCAACCTAACCTTTCGGCGCTATTATTTGACAACATTCCTGGCGAGTTGGCCTCTACGTCTCCGTGGGACTTTTATATACATCAATAACGTAATATAACCTAACCTAACCCAGCCTAACCTTTCGGCGCTATTATTTCACAACATTACTGGCGAGTTGGCCTCTACGTCTCCGTGGGACTTTTATATACGTCAATAACGTAATATAACCTAACCTAACCCAACCTAACATCTCGGTACTAATATTTGACAACATTCCTGGCGAGTTGGACTCTACGTCTCCGTGGGAATTTTATATATATCAATAGCGTAATATAACCTAACCTAACCCAACCTAACACCTCGGCGGTAATATTTGACAACATTCCTGGCGAGTTGGCCTCTACGTCTCCGTAGGGCCTTATATACATCAATAACGTAATATAACCTAACCTAACACAACCCAACCTCTCGGCACTAATATTTGACAACATTCCTGGCGAGTTGGACTCTACGTCTCCGTGGGAATTTTATATATGTCAATAGCGTAATATAACCTAACCTAACCCAACCTAACACCTCGGCGGTAATATTTGACAACATTCCTGGCGAGTTGGTCTCTACGTCTCCGTAGGGCCTTATATTCATCAATAACGTAATATAACCTAACCTAACACAACCCAACCTCTCGGCACTAACATTTAACAACATTCCTGGCGAGTTGGCCTCTACGTTTCCGTGGGGCTTTTATATACATCAATAACGTAGTATAACCTAACCTAACCCAAGTAACGTCTCGGAGGTAATGTTTAACCACATTCCTGGCTTGTTGGCCTCTACGTTTCCGTGAGACCTTTATATACATCAATTACGTAATATAACCTAACCTAACCCATCCTAACATCTCGGCGGGAATAGTTGGCAACATTCCTGGCGAATTGGACTCTACGTCTCCGTGGGACTTTTATATACATCAATAACGTAATATAACATAACCTAACCCAACCTAACCTTTCGGCGCTATTATTTGACAACATTCCTGGCCGGTTGGCATCTACGTCTCCGTGGGACCTTCATATACATAAATAACGTAATATAACCTAACCTAACCCAACCCAAACTCTCGGTACTAATATTTGACAACATTCCTGGCGAGTTGGCCTCTACGTCTCCGCGGGACCTTCATATACATCAATAACGTTATATAACCTAACCTAACCCAACCTAACCTTTCGGCGCTATTATTTGAACACATTCCTGGCTTGTTGGCCTCTACGTCTCCGTGGGACTTTTATATACATCAATAGCGTAATATAAACTAACCTAACCCAACCTACGATCTCGGCGATATTATTTGACAACATTCCTGTCGAGTTTGCCTCTACGTCTCCGTGGGACTTTTTTATACATCAATAGCGTAATATAACCTAACCTAACACAACCTAACATCTCGGTACTAATATTTGACAACATTCCTGGCGAGTTGGACTCTACGTCTCCGTGGGAATTTTATATATATCAATAGCGTAATATAACCTAACCTAACCCAACCTAACACCTCGGCGGTAATATTTGACAACATTCCTGGCGAGTTGGCGTCTACGTCTCCGTGAGACCTTCATATCCATCAATAACGTAATATAACCTAACTTAACCCAACCTAACCTTTCGGCGCTATTATTTGACAACATTCCTGGCGAGTTGGCCTCTACGTCTCCGTGGGACTTTTATATACATCAATAACGTAATATAACATAACCTAACCCAGCCTAACCTTTCGGCGCTATTATTTGACAACATTCCTGGCGGGTTGGCCTCTACGTCTCCGTGGGACCTTCATATACATAAATAACGTAATATAACCTAACCTAACCCAACCCAAACTCTCGGTACTAATATTTGACAACATTCCTGGCGAGTTGGCCTCTACGTCTCCGCGGGACCTTCATATACATCAATAACGTTATATAACCTAACCTAACCCAACCTAACCTTTCGGCGCTATTATTTGAACACATTCCTGGCTTGTTGGCCTCTACGTCTCCGTGGGACTTTTATATACATCAATAGCGTAATATAACCTAACCTAACCCAACCTACGATCTCGGCGATATTATTGGACAACATTCCTGTCGAGTTGGCCTCTACGTCTCCGTGGGACTTTTTTATACATCAATAGCGTAATATAACCTAACCTAACACAACCTAACATCTCGGTACTAATATTTGACAACATTCCTGGCGAGTTGGGCTCTACGTCTCCGTGGGAATTTTATATATATCAATAGCGTAATATAACCTAACCTAACCCAACCTAACACCTCGGCGGTAATATTTGACAACATTCCAGGCGAGTTGGCGTCTACGTCTCCGTGAGACCTTCATATCCATCAATAACGTAATATAACCTAACTTAACCCAACCTAACCTTTCGGCGCTATTATTTGACAACATTCCTGGCGAGTTGGCCTCTACGTCTCCGTGGGACTTTTATATACATCAATAACGTAATATAACCTAACCTAACCCAGCCTAACCTTTCGGCGCTATTATTTCACAACATTACTGGCGAGTTGGCCTCTACGTCTCCGTGGGACTTTTATATACGTCAATAACGTAATATAACCTAACCTAACCCAACCTAACATCTCGGTACTAATATTTGACAACATTCCTGGCGAGTTGGACTCTACGTCTCCGTGGGAATTTTATATATATCAATAGCGTAATATAACCTAACCTAACCCAACCTAACACCTCGGCGGTAATATTTGACAACATTCCTGGCGAGTTGGCCTCTACGTCTCCGTAGGGCCTTATATACATCAATAACGTAATATAACCTAACCTAACACAACCCAACCTCTCGGCACTAATATTTGACAACATTCCTGGCGAGTTGGACTCTACGTCTCCGTGGGAATTTTATATATGTCAATAGCGTAATATAACCTAACCTAACCCAACCTAACACCTCGGCGGTAATATTTGACAACATTCCTGGCGAGTTGGTCTCTACGTCTCCGTAGGGCCTTATATTCATCAATAACGTAATATAACCTAACCTAACACAACCCAACCTCTCGGCACTAACATTTAACAACATTCCTGGCGAGTTGGCCTCTACGTTTCCGTGGGGCTTTTATATACATCAATAACGTAGTATAACCTAACCTAACCCAAGTAACGTCTCGGAGGTAATGTTTAACCACATTCCTGGCTTGTTGGCCTCTACGTTTCCGTGAGACCTTTATATACATCAATTACGTAATATAACCTAACCTAACCCATCCTAACATCTCGGCGGGAATAGTTGGCAACATTCCTGGCGAATTGGACTCTACGTCTCCGTGGGACTTTTATATACATCAATAACGTAATATAACATAACCTAACCCAACCTAACCTTTCGGCGCTATTATTTGACAACATTCCTGGCCGGTTGGCATCTACGTCTCCGTGGGACCTTCATATACATAAATAACGTAATATAACCTAACCTAACCCAACCCAAACTCTCGGTACTAATATTTGACAACATTCCTGGCGAGTTGGCCTCTACGTCTCCGCGGGACCTTCATATACATCAATAACGTTATATAACCTAACCTAACCCAACCTAACCTTTCGGCGCTATTATTTGAACACATTCCTGGCTTGTTGGCCTCTACGTCTCCGTGGGACTTTTATATACATCAATAGCGTAATATAAACTAACCTAACCCAACCTACGATCTCGGCGATATTATTTGACAACATTCCTGTCGAGTTGGCCTCTACGTCTCCGTGGGACTTTTTTATACATCAATAGCGTAATATAACCTAACCTAACACAACCTAACATCTCGGTACTAATATTTGACAACATTCCTGGCGAGTTGGACTCTACGTCTCCGTGGGAATTTTATATATATCAATAGCGTAATATAACCTAACCTAACCCAACCTAACACCTCGGCGGTAATATTTGACAACATTCCTGGCGAGTTGGCGTCTACGTCTCCGTGAGACCTTCATATCCATCAATAACGTAATATAACCTAACTTAACCCAACCTAACCTTTCGGCGCTATTATTTGACAACATTCCTGGCGAGTTGGCCTCTACGTCTCCGTGGGACTTTTATATACATCAATAACGTAATATAACATAACCTAACCCAGCCTAACCTTTCGGCGCTATTATTTGACAACATTACTGGCGAGTTGGCCTCTACGTCTCCGTGGGACTTTTATATACATCAATAACGTAATATAACCTAACCTAACCCAACCTAACATCTCGGTACTAATATTTGACAACATTCCTGGCGAGTTGGACTCTACGTCTCCGTGGGAATTTTATATATATCAATAGCGTAATATAACCTAACCTAACCCAACCTAACACCTCGGCGGTAATGTTTGACAACATTCCTGGCGAGTTGGCCTCTACGTCTCCGTAGGGCCTTATATACATCAATAACGTAATATAACCTAACCTAACACAACCCAACCTCTCGGCACTAATATTTGACAACATTCCTGGCGAGTTGGACTCTACGTCTCCGTGGGAATTTTATATATATCATTAGCGTAATATAACCTAACCTAACCCAACCTAACACCTCGGCGGTAATATTTGACAACATTCCTGGCGAGTTGGCGTCTACGTCTCCGTGAGACCTTTATATACATCAATTACGTAATATAACCTAACCTAACCTAACCCATCCTAACATCTCGGCGGTAATAGTTGTCAACATTCCTGGCGAATTGGCCTCTACGTCTCCGTGGGACTTTTATATACATCAATAACGTAATATAACCTAACCTAACCCAACCTAACCTTTCGGCGCTATTATTTGACAACATTCCTGGCCGGTTGGCCTCTACGTCTCCGTGGGACCTTCATATACATAAATAACGTAATATAACCTAACCTAACCCAACCCAAACTCTCGGTACTAATATTTGACAACATTCCTGGCGAGTTGGCCTCTACGTCTCCGCGGGACCTTCATATACATCAATAACGTTATATAACCTAACCTAACCCAACCTAACCTTTCGGCGCTATTATTTGAACACATTCCTGGCTTGTTGGCCTCTACGTCTCCGTGGGACTTTTATATACATCAATAGCGTAATATAACCTAACCTAACCCAACCTACGATCTCGGCGATATTATTTGACAACATTCCTGTCGGGTTGGCCTCTACGTCTCCGTGGGACTTTTTTATACATCAATAGCGTGATATAACCTAACCTAACACAACCTAACATCTCGGTACTAATATTTGATAACATTCCTGGCGAGTTGGACTCTACGTCTCCGTGGGAATTTTATATATATCAATAGCGTAATATAACCTATCCTAACCCAACCTAACACCTCGGCGGTAATATTTGACAACATTCCTGGCGAGTTGGCCTCTACGTCTCCGTAGGGCCTTATATACATCAATAACGTAATATAACCTAACCTAACACAACCCAACCTCTCGGCACTAATATTTGACAACATTCCTGGCGAGTTGGCCTCTACGTTTCCGTGGTGCTTTTATATACATCAATAACGTAATATAACCTAACCTAACCCAAAGTAACGCCTCGGAGGTAATGTTTAACCACATTCCTGGCTTGTTGGCCTCTACGTTTCCGTGAGACCTTTATATACATCAATAACGTAATATTTCCTAACCTAACCCAACCTAACCTTTCGGCGCTATTATTTGACAACATTCCTGGCCAGTTGGCCTCTGCGTCTCCGTGGGACCTTCATATACATAAATAACGTAATATAACCTAACCTAACCCAACCCAAACTCTCGGTACTAATATTTGACAACATTCCTGGCGAGTTGGCCTCTACGTCTCCGCGGGACCTTCATATACATCAATAACGTTATATAACCTAACCTAACCCAACCTAACCTTTCGGCGCTATTATTTGAACACATTCCTGGCTTGTTGGCCTCTACGTCACCGTGGGACTTTTATATACATCAATATCGTAATATAACCTAACCTAACCCAACCTACGATCTCGGCGATATTATTTGACAACATTCCTGTCGAGTTGGCCTCTATGTCTCCGTGGGACTTTTTTATACATCAATAGCGTAATATAACCTAACCTAACACACCCTAACATCTCGGTACTAATATTTGACAACATTCCTGGCGAGTTGGACTCTACGTCTCCGTGGGAATTTTATATATATCAATAGCGTAATATAACCTAACCTAACCCAACCTAACACCTCGGCGGTAATATTTGACAACATTCCTGGCGAGTTGGCGTCTACGTCTCCGTGAGACCTTCATATCCATCAATAACGTAATATAACCTAACTTAACCCAACCTAACCTTTCGGCGCTATTATTTGACAACATTCCTGGCGAGTTGGCCTCTACGTCTCCGTGGGACTTTTATATACATCAATAACGTAATATAACCTAACCTAACCCAACCTAACCTTTCGGCGCTATTATTTGACAACATTACTTGCGAGTTGGCCTCTACGTCTCCGTGGGACTTTTATATACATCAATAACGTAATATAACCTAACCTAACCCAACCTAACCTTTCGGCGCTATTATTTGACAACATTCCTGGCGAGTTGGCCTCTACGTCTCCGTGGGACCTTCATATACATCAATAACGTAATATAACCTAACCTAACCCAACCCAAACTCTCGTTACTAATATTTGACAACATTCCTGGCGAGTCGGCCTCTACGTCTCCGAGGGACTTTTATATACATCAATAACGTAATATAACCTAACCTAACCCAACCTAATCTTTCGGCGCTATTATTTGACAACATAACTGGCGAGTTGGCCTCTACGTCTCCGTGGGACTTTTATATACATCAATAACGTAATATAACCTAACCTAACCCAACCTAACCTTTCGGCGCTATTATTTGACAACATTCCTGGCGAGTTGGCCTCTACGTCTCCGTGGGACCTTCATATACATAAATAACGTAATATAACCTAACCTAACCCAAAGTAACGTCTCGGAGGTAATGTTTAACCACATTACTGGCTTGTTGGCCTCTACGTTTCCGTGAGATCTTTATATACATCAATAACGTAATATAACCTAACCTAACCCAACCCAAACTCTCGGTACTAATATTTGACAACATTCCTGGCGAGTTGGCCTCTACGTCTCCGCGGGACCTTCGTATACATCAATAACGTTATATAACCTAACCTAACCCAACCTAACCTTTCGGCGCTATTATTTGACAACATTCGTGGCGAGTTGGCCTCTACGTCTCCGTGGGACTTTTATATACATCAATAGCGTAATATAACCTAACCTAACCCAACCTACGATCTCGGCGATATTATTTGACAACATTCCTGTCGAGTTGGCCTCTACGTCTCCGTGGGACTTTTTTATACGTCAATAGCGTAATATAACCTAACCTAACACACCCTAACATCTCGGTACTAATATTTGACAACATTCCTGGCGAGTTGGACTCTACGTCTCCGTGGGAATTTTATATATATCAATAGCGTAATATAACCTCACCTAACCCAACCTAACACCTCGGCGGTAATATTTGACAACATTCCTGTCGAGTTGGCGTCTACGTCTCCGTGAGAACTTCATATCCATCAATAACGTAATATAACCTAACTTAACCCAACCTAACCTTTCGGCGCTATTATTTGACAACATTCCTGGCGAGTTGGCCTCTACGTCTCCGTGGGACTTTTATATACATCACTAACGTAATATAACCTAACCTAACCCAACCTAACCTTTCGGCGCTATTATTTGACAACATTACTGGCGAGTTGGCCTCTACGTCTCCGTGGGACATTTATATACATCAATAACGTAATATAACCTAACCTAACCCAACCTAACCTTTCGGCGCTATTATTTGACAACATTCCTGGCGAGTTGGCCTCTACGTCTCCGTGGGACCTTCATATACATCAATAACGTAATATAACCTAACCTAACCCAAACCAAACTCTCGGTACTAATATTTGACAACATTCCTGGCGAGTCGGCCTCTACGTCTCCGAGGGACTTTTATATACATCAATAACGTAATATAACCTAACCTAACCCAACCTAATCTTTCGGCGCTATTATTTGACAACATTACTGGCGAGTTGGCCTCTACGTCTCCGTGGGACTTTTATATACATCAATAACGTAATATAACCTAACCTAACCCAACCTAACCTTTCGGCGCTACTATTTGACAACATTCCTGGCGAGTTGGCCTCTACGTCTCCGTGGGACCTTCATATACATAAATAACGTAATATAACCTAACCTAACCCAAAGTAACGTCTCGGAGGTAATGTTTAACCACATTACTGGCTTGTTGGCCTCTACGTTTCCGTGAGATCTTTATATACATCAATAACGTAATATAGCCTAACCTAACCCAACCTAACCTTTCGGCGCTATTATTTGACAACATTCCTGGCCGGTTGGCCTCTACGTCTCCGTGGGACCTTCATATACATAAATAACGTAATATAACCTAACCTAACCCAACCCAAACTCTCGGTACTAATATTTGACAACATTCCTGGCGAGTTGGCCTCTACGTCTCCGCGGGACCTTCATATACATCAATAACGTTATATAACCTAACCTAACCCAACCTAACCTTTCGGCGCTATTATTTGAACACATTCCTGGCTTGTAGGCCTCTACGTCTCCGTGGGACTTTTATATACATCAATAGCGTAATATAACCTAACCTAACCCAACCTACGATCTCGGCGATATTATTTGACAACATTCCTGTCGAGTTGGCCTCTACGTCTCCGTGGGACTTTATTATACATCAATAGCGTGATATAACCTAACCTAACACAACCTAACATCTCGGTACTAATATTTGATAACATTCCTGGCGAGTTGGACTCTACGTCTCCGTGGGAATTTTATACATATCAATAGCGTAATATAACCTATCCTAACCCAACCTAACACCTCGGCGGTAATATTTGACAACATTCCTGGCGAGTTGGCGTCTACGTCTCCGTGAGACCTTCATATCCATCAATAACGTAATATAACCTAACTTAACCCAACCTAACCTTTCGGCGCTATTATTTGACAACATTCCTGGCGAGTTGGCCTCTACGTCTCCGTGGGACTTTTATATACATCAATAACGTAATATAACCTAACCTAACCCAACCTAACCTTTCGGCGCTATTATTTGACAACATTACTTGCGAGTTGGCCTCTACGTCTCCGTGGGACTTTTATATACATCAATAACGTAATATAACCTAACCTAACCCAACCTAACCTTTCGGCGCTATTATTTGACAACATTCCTGGCGAGTCGGCCTCTACGTCTCCGAGGGACTTTTATATACATCAATAACGTAATATAACCTAACCTAACCCAACCTAATCTTTCGGCGCTATTATTTGACAACATAACTGGCGAGTTGGCCTCTACGTCTCCGTGGGACTTTTATATACATCAATAACGTAATATAACCTAACCTAACCCAACCTAACCTTTCGGCGCTATTATTTGACAACATTCCTGGCGAGTTGGCCTCTACGTCTCCGTGGGACCTTCATATACATAAATAACGTAATATAACCTAACCTAACCCAAAGTAACGTCTCGGAGGTAATGTTTAACCACATTACTGGCTTGTTGGCCTCTACGTTTCCGTGAGATCTTTATATACATCAATAACGTAATATAACCTAACCTAATCCAACCCAAACTCTCGGTACTAATATTTGACAACATTCCTGGCGAGTTGGCCTCTACGTCTCCGCGGGACCTTCGTATACATCAATAACGTTATATAACCTAACCTAACCCAACCTAACCTTTCGGCGCTATTATTTGAACACATTCCTGGCTTGTTGGCCTCTACGTCTCCGTGGGACTTTTATATACATCAATAGCGTAATATAACCTAACCTAACCCAACCTACGATCTCGGCGATATTATTTGACATCATTCCTGTCGAGTTGGCCTCTACGTCTCCGTGGGACTTTTTTATACGTCAATAGCGTAATATAACCTAACCTAACACACCCTAACATCTCGGTACTAATATTTGACAACATTCCTGGCGAGTTGGACTCTACGTCTCCGTGGGAATTTTATATATATCAATAGCGTAATATAACCTCACCTAACCCAACCTAACACCTCGGCGGTAATATTTGACAACATTCCTGTCGAGTTGGCGTCTACGTCTCCGTGAGAACTTCATATCCATCAATAACGTAATATAACCTAACTTAACCCAACCTAACCTTTCGGCGCTATTATTTGACAACATTCCTGGCGAGTTGGCCTCTACGTCTCCGTGGGACTTTTATATACATCACTAACGTAATATAACCTAACCTAACCCAACCTAACCTTTCGGCGATATTATTTGACAACATTACTGGCGAGTTGGCCTCTACGTCTCCGTGGGACTTTTATATACATCAATAACGTAATATAACCTAACCTAACCCAACCTAACCTTTCGGCGCTATTATTTGACAACATTCCTGGCGAGTTGGCCTCTACGTCTCCGTGGGACCTTCATATACATCAATAACGTAATATAACCTAACCTAACCCAACCCAAACTCTCGGTACTAATATTTGACAACATTCCTGGCGAATTGGACTCTACGTCTCCGTGGGACTTTTATATACATCAATAACGTAATATAACCTTTTTTTTTTTTTTTTTTTTTTTTTTTTAACGTGGGGAAATCCTCATGGATACCTCGGAGTTCGGGGAAACTCCGAGGTTATGCCGGACTCTTACCGGCTAAAACCCCACGGTGGCCACCAACGACGCTACTGAGGGAGAGCCGGGATCTCTTACGAACGCGACCGGCTCCCCCTCAGCGTCTGGAGCCTCCCAGAAGAAGTCTGGGAGGCTCTCATCCCGGGAGGGAGAGGTCGCATCCAAGATGCGACCCCTCCCCCTCCCAAAGGATACCCTTGCAGCGACTTCGGGGCCACGTCCGAAGTCGCTGCACGTCTCGGAGGGGTGACGTGCAATGGTCGCGATGGGCCCCCGTCCATCACGACCGAGTCACCCCTCCGGACGTCCCCACGCGCGGGTGACGGCCGTGGCGTACGCGGCTACGCCCCAGCCCGCGCGAGGGGCTGTCACCCCCCGGGGACTGTGTCCCCTATGGGCGCCCGGCGATATCCACATGGTGGACATCCCCGGGCGCCGGTGGAGGGCGACGACGCCTGCGTCGCCGCCGTCGACGGGTGGGATCGCTAACTTCGCGATCCCTCTCCGCCGCCTCCTTCGCCCGCATGACGGCCTCACAGAAGGCCGCCATAGCCCGCCAGGATCTGGCATCCTCTACCATCCTTCTAAGTACGGATGGCAATGCCAGATCCTGGCCCACCTCGCTCCGAAGGACACGACGCCGCACCTCCCACGCTGGACAAAACTCCAGCGTGTGCTGCGCCGTGTCCCTCTGGTCACCACAGTGGTGACACGCCGCCGTGGCTTCCCGTCCTATCCGGCGCAGGTACTCACCGAAGCATCCGTGCCCGGTGAGGACCTGCGTGGTCCGGTAGGATAGTCCTCGGCTTCGGCTCACCCATCTATCGAGGATGGGCAATACCGCCCCGACGGTCCGGTGACTCCCATGGGTGGCGCGAAGACGCTCCTCCCACTTGGTCACCAAAGACCGCCAGGCCCAGGCTCTGACCACCTCCTCCGACGGGGGTGAGATATCCTGGCAGAGACGAAGGTGTCCGTAGACAAACGCTTCGCGCTCCGCCAGGAGCTCCAGGGGTGGTAACCCCGCCAGAGTTCCCGCCGCCTCATGAGACACCGTGCGGTATCCCCTGATCACCCTGATGGCAAGGCGCCGCCAAACACTGCGAAGCAGTGCCCGACTGCGCCGTTTGGCCATCAGGGCGTCCGCCCAGATCGGGGCTCCATATAGAGCCATCGACCGCACGATGCCTGCATAAAGGCGGCGTACCCTCGCGTCCGGGCCCCCCAGGTTGGGCAGCAAGCGACCCAAGCTGGCCGCCGCTTTTTCCAACCTGGGTGCCAGGAGCGCGAAGTGGCGCCCAAAAGCCCAGGAGCCGTCCAGGTGAAGTCCGAGATATTTTATCGCGGGCTTCACCTGGATGCGGGTGTCCCCTACTCGGATCCAGGTATCGGCGAGTGACCTCCCATTTCGACGGAGGAGATGACGGTCCAAGAACCACATCGCCTCCGTCTTGTGAGGAGCCAGCTCCAAACCCATACCCCGGATCAGGGAAGCCACGTTGGCCACTCCCACCTCGGCGCGCCGGACGATCCTCCCGCTTGTACGCCCACCGGCTACCAACACGGTATCGTCAGCGTAGCAGACTACGCTGACACCGGTGGGAAGGAGGACCCGCAGCGCCGCGTCGTACCCCACGTCCCACAAGAGGGGTCCCAAAACTGACCCCTGGGGTACGCCGCGACTAATCTCCCTCGTGCAGGTGTTTCCACCCCGGCCCACGTACTCGACGCACCTGCCGCTAAGGTAGGAGCCGACCGCCACCCGCAGGTATTGAGGGACTTCATGTCGTTCGAGTCCCCTGCGGATGGCCTCCCAGGAGAGGGAGTTGAAGGCATTGACGATGTCCAAGGACACCGCCAATGCCATCCCTCCCCGGGAAGTAGCCGAGCCCGCCAAGGTACGGACCCGATCGATCGCGTCGATCGTGGACCGCCCCCGGCGGAAGCCGAACTGACACTCGGCCAGGTCGGGTCCTACCCGCTCCAGATGCCTGGTGATTCGGGAAGCCACGATTCTCTCGTAGAGCTTCCCGATCTCATCCAGGAGCACGATGGGTCGATAGCCCGAGGGAGATTCAGCGTCCCGGCCCTCCTTCCGCAGGAGGACCAGGCGTCCGAGCCGCCACCGAGATGGGAACGTCCCCGACTTCAGAATTGCTGTAAAAAGCCTCCGAAGTCGGGGACCCAGAACGCGCAGGGCCAAGACCAGCACGCGGCCGGGGACGCCGTCGGGACCCGGAGCCGTATTCCGAGCCCCGAGACGCCTCACCGCCCCGGCCAACTCCTCCTCCGTAACCTCCAGCCCCGCGGACCACCCGTCCACCTGAGTCGGGAAGGCGGCCGATGCGCTCCCAGACGGGAACAACGCATCGACCACCCTCCCGAGAAGCCGGGGTTCCATCGTCTCAGTCACCGGGGGGCCATAAGCTCTAAGCTTGTTTAAGACAAGCCTATATGGACGCCCCCACGGATCCTGATCCAACGAACGAAGAAGTCCGTCCCAAGCGCTGGTCTTGGCCCTCCCGATGGCCTGTTGCAGCTGAACCGTCAGCTGACGATATTCAGCGTACAACAGGGCCGTCCGTGCCTCGTCCCGACGTCTCCTCCTCCGAGACCTGGTGTACCGGCGTCGCGCCATTGCGCAACTCGCTCGGAGCCGCGCGATGTCGCCCGACCACCAGTACACCGGCCTCCGGGGCGGAAGTCGACCGGCCCCCGGCATCGCCGTCCTGCAGATTGCAGTCAGGGCGCCATCGAACCAGTCGGCCTCCGCCTCCACGTCAGCGACGGGCTCGGCCGACGGCTCCGACCAAGCCACAGCATGGACGGCAGCCATCAGGGCGTCCTCGTCAAGGGCTCTGAGAGCCCACCTCCTTCGCTGCTGGCGTAGACTAGCTTGGCGGCCCGGGGCGGTCCCGGAGACTTCTATCCTAACGTACAAGTGATCGGATAGAGTCTCCGTGGACTCGTCCACCGTCCACCCCGTGACCCGCAGCGCGGCGGCAGGGGAAGCCCATGAAAGATCCACGATGCTTGTACCCTGCCGTCGCACGCACGTACTGGTCGATCCTCGGTTGAGCAACCGAAGATCGAGACCAGCAGCCCACTCCAAAACCGTCTCGCCCCTAGCGTCCGTCCTGGGGGACCCCCATGCCGAAGCATGGGCGTTGAAGTCCCCCAAGACGAGTACCTGGCGGGCCGAGAACTGGGACAAAAAGTTCCCAAGCCCGTCCAGATACTCCTCGAACGACTCTAGGGGCCAGCGCGGTGGAGCATAGGTCCCCACCAGCACGAAGCCCGCCCAGTCTACAGCCACGAAGCCCCGCCCATTGCCCAGAAAGGCGAACGGCGGAACCCGCGAGGCCACAGCCTGAGCTATGGCCACCGACCCTTCGCGATCCCCGACCCAGGACGGTCGGTCGGGGATCACGAAGTGTTCAGCGACCACCGCAACGTCAACCCCGCCCGCCATAAGACCCTCGACCAAGAGATCGTGGGCTCGGCGGGCGTGGTTGACGTTCGCCTGGAGGACCCTGGTCGAGGGGAAGATTATGCCATATCCATGGCCTCCCCCCGGCCAGAGTCATCCGCCGGGGTAACAATGCCCCCGGCCTCATTCACCCCCTTAGTGCCCCCTCCCGGCGGCCCACCCTCCACACCCCCCTTCGGTGGCTGCGGCGCCCTCGTCCCCAGGCGCCCCTTCCGCGTCGGGGGGTTACACTTAACCCCCCCGAGTCTGTGGTCGGCCGGTCGTCCCAAGTCCGCACACAGTGGGCAGTTGGGGGCGGCCGCCCGACACACGTTCGCCCGGTGCCCGGGGGAACCGCAGTTATAACAGCGGTCGCCCCGGTCAACTTCGGCAGAGCAATGCTGCCGCAAGTGCCCCTTAGCCAGACAGCGATAACACTGCTGGGGACGAGGTTTCAGGGCCTCCACCTTGGCCCTACACCAACCCACCCTGATCCACCCCAGGGTTGCTGCTTTACGTGCGACAACCAAGGGGCATTGTATCCACAGGGTTCCTAGTCCCAGAGGTGAGGACCTTATCTCACCGGTCCTCACCTCCGCGGCCAGGCACCCTGCCGCCGCAGCAACCGATTCCGCCACCTCAGATGAGGTGACGGAGTCGTCCAGCCCACTCACCCTCAACTCCGCCCTCTTAGAAGGGCATGAGACCCGGACCTCTGTGTCCGCCAAGGCCGCCCTTAGCTTATCTGCTAAGAGGGCGGCCTTTGCCGCCCTCTCAGGACCGGGGATTTCCAACAGGAAACCCCCAGTCCTTGCGCGCCTTGGGCGCACCTCCTCGATCCCTAACTCGCCTAGGGAGACCCTCTGCCGAGCCGCGACCAGGATCTCCTGATAAGATTCTTTGCTGCCCGAAGGCAGCGTAAGGGCCACAGCCGCGGCTCGAGGGGGCCTCCCGAGCTTGACGGGCGCCTTGGTAGACCCAGAGGTCTCCTGCATCTGCTTCTTCGCAGCCCGATGTGCCTTCCGCCCGACCACCTTAGCCCACGACACCTCGCCCTGAGCCGACCCACCAGATGATGGGCCCGCTGTCGGCACCTTAGGTGCCTCCACCGTTCCCCTCCGCCCGGAAACCGAGCGGCGGCGACCCACCTCCTTCTTCGAAGAAGAGGTTTTCTTCTTCTTCTTCCTCTTCTTCTTCCCCGTCGCCTCCCCAGCAGCCGCATCACCCCCACTCGCAGTAGTAGGGATTGTGACGGCCGCGGTTTGAGACGAAGGGGAAGAAGAAGTCCCCTTCAAACTCGCCGTATAGGCTAGCAACTTTTCGTCGACGATGCGGGCGACTGTGTCTGCGAGCGACATCATGTCGACCGCACCGCCGACTTTATCAGTATCCGCCCCATGCGCCGGAGGCGGAGGTCGTCTCTCCAAGTCCTTAATGCGGTCGCGTAGGACCGCATTTTCGGCCTTCATGGCCTCCAATTCCCCCCTCAGGGCATACAAGTCCGCCCTAACTTCAGGTCCTTCCCGTGCGGTGGAGTCCGAAGACCCCAACGCGCTTTGAACAAGTGCGCACAAAGTGCGCGCACTTTCGCGCAATCGTCGCACGAACTCGCCCTTCAGGTTGGTGGACCTGGCCGCCACCCATTCGACGCGGTTCATTGCCGCGAGGGCTTCCCGTCCCAACTCCGCAGAGGAGACGCCCCTGAATTCCCTTGCATATTCCTCTACGGAGGGAATATATTTCGCCGACTTGCTTGGCGGCGGGGCCGGATCATCGGGCCCGCAATCCAGAATTTTCTTTTCCTCCTGGAGTCTGAACATCATCAACTCCGTCTGGAGGTGTTTCTCCTTGGCCGCTCGAAGGCCCATATACTCGCCCGTTGTCGGGGGGCGTCCCCTCTTCCTGGACGGTCCCGACCCAGCATCCCTCAGAGACGACCAGGACACATCAGTGTCGTAGTCGTGCTCCGAGGGGGCCGGGGAGGCCGCCCTGGAAGGCACGGCTTCCTCCCTGCTGCGAGGACGAGAAAGGGACCACCCACCTGGGTTATTCCCCCCTACCCTCCCTTCTCTCCCAGAACGGAGCGACTCCAATCTCGGCGCTCCGGCCCTCTCATCGGCGATCTGCGAAGAGGCAAGCCTCTCCACAGATACAACCACTGGACGCACTGGCGCCGGCATCGAAGTGCCAGCTCCATCGCCCCTCCCACACCTACTCCCCCCCAACCCGGTTTTATTAGAAGAATCCATAAGAATCCCACGAGTAGTGTCGGAATAACCCTGTCACCCCCGGCAGAGCCGCGTACCGGGGGAAGGCATTTATACACCCGGGGGGCGCCAGGTACCCCGGGGTTGGTCCGCTCAGCACCGATGCACCCACCGGCCACACCCAGTCGCGAAGGACTGAGCGCGTCTCCTCGCCGCGGACCGAAACTTGAGACAGAGACTTTTTATAGAGGTTTATCCCCTCGCGGGCCGGCCGGTTAAGGCAAGCCCCCCGCTCCGGCGAAACATGACCACCGGTCTACGGTATCAGCCAGAGCCCCGTTTGCCACTGGGACGAGACCAGTGTTACCAGGTTCCACCACGAGGAGGAGGGGATGGCACGTGTTGTTGCAAACTGCAACTGCAGTCCGCAACAACTTTAGAACCCAACGTAATATAACCTAACCTAACCCAACCTAACCTTTCGGCGCTATTATTTGACAACATTCCTGGCCGGTTGGCCTCTACGTCTCCGTGGGACCTTCATATACATAAATAACGTAATATAACCTAACCTAACCCAACCCAAACTCTCGGTACTAATATTTGACAACATTCCTGGCGAGTTGGCCTCTACGTCTCCGCGGGACCTTCATATACATCAATAACGTTATATAACCTAACCTAACCCAACCTAACCTTTCGGCGCTATTATTTGAACACATTCCTGGCTTGTTGGCCTCTACGTCTCCGTGGGACTTTTATATACATCAATAGCGTAATATAACCTAACCTAACCCAACCTACGATCTCGGCGATATTATTTGACAACATTCCTGTCGAGTTGGCCTCTACGTCTCCGTGGGACTTTTTTATACATCAATAGCGTGATATAATCTAACCTAACACAACCTAACATCTCGGTACTAATATTTGATAACATTCCTGGCGAGTTGGACTCTACGTCTCCGTGGGAATTTTATATATATCAATAGCGTAATATAACCTATCCTAACCCAACCTAACACCTCGGCGGTAATATTTGACAACATTCCTGGCGAGTTGGCCTCTACGTCTCCGTAGGGCCTTATATACATCAATAACGTAATATAACCTAACCTAACACAACCCAACCTCTCGGCACTAATATTTGACAACATTCCTGGCGAGTTGGCCTCTACGTTTCCGTGGTGCTTTTATATACATCAATAACGTAATATAACCTAACCTAACCCAAAGTAACGCCTCGGAGGTAATGTTTAACCACATTCCTGGCTTGTTGGCCTCTACGTTTCCGTGAGACCTTTATATACATCAATAACGTAATATAACCTAACTTAACCCAACCTAACCTTTCGGCGCTATTATTTGACAACATTCCTGGCGAGTTGGCCTCTACGTCTCCGTGGGACTTTTATATACATCAATAACGTAATATAACCTAACCTAACCCAACCTAACCTTTCGGCGCTATTATTTGACAACATTCCTGGCGAGTTGGCCTCTACGTCTCCGTGGGACCTTCATATACATCAATAACGTAATATAACCTAACCTAACCCAACCCAAACTCTCGTTACTAATATTTGACAACATTCCTGGCGAGTCGGCCTCTACGTCTCCGAGGGACTTTTATATACATCAATAACGTAATATAACCTAACCTAACCCAACCTAATCTTTCGGCGCTATTATTTGACAACATAACTGGCGAGTTGGCCTCTACGTCTCCGTGGGACTTTTATATACATCAATAACGTAATATAACCTAACCTAACCCAACCTAACCTTTCGGCGCTATTATTTGACAACATTCCTGGCGAGTTGGCCTCTACGTCTCCGTGGGACCTTCATATACATAAATAACGTAATATAACCTAACCTAACCCAAAGTAACGTCTCGGAGGTAATGTTTAACCACATTACTGGCTTGTTGGCCTCTACGTTTCCGTGAGATCTTTATATACATCAATAACGTAATATAACCTAACCTAACCCAACCCAAACTCTCGGTACTAATATTTGACAACATTCCTGGCGAGTTGGCCTCTACGTCTCCGCGGGACCTTCGTATACATCAATAACGTTATATAACCTAACCTAACCCAACCTAACCTTTCGGCGCTATTATTTGAACACATTCCTGGCTTGTTGGCCTCTACGTCTCCGTGGGACTTTTATATACATCAATAGCGTAATATAACCTAACCTAACCCAACCTACGATCTCGGCGATATTATTTGACAACATTCCTGTCGAGTTGGCCTCTACGTCTCCGTGGGACTTTTTTATACGTCAATAGCGTAATATATATCCTAACCTAACACACCCTAACATCTCGGTACTAATATTTGACAACATTCCTGGCGAGTTGGACTCTACGTCTCCGTGGGAATTTTATATATATCAATAGCGTAATATAACCTCACCTAACCCAACCTAACACCTCGGCGGTAATATTTGACAACATTCCTGTCGAGTTGGCGTCTACGTCTCCGTGAGAACTTCATATCCATCAATAACGTAATATAACCTAACTTAACCCAACCTAACCTTTCGGCGCTATTATTTGACAACATTCCTGGCGAGTTGGCCTCTACGTCTCCGTGGGACTTTTATATACATCACTAACGTAATATAACCTAACCTAACCCAACCTAACCTTTCGGCGCTATTATTTGACAACATTACTGGCGAGTTGGCCTCTACGTCTCCGTGGGACTTTTATATACATCAATAACGTAATATAACCTAACCTAACCCAACCTAACCTTTCGGCGCTATTATTTGACAACATTCCTGGCGAGTTGGCCTCTACGTCTCCGTGGGACCTTCATATACATCAATAACGTAATATAACCTAACCTAACCCCACCCAAACTCTCGGTACTAATATTTGACAACATTCCTGGCGAGTCGGCCTCTACGTCTCCGAGGGACTTTTATATACATCAATAACGTAATATAACCTAACCTAACCCAACCTAATCTTTCGGCGCTATTATTTGACAACATTACTGGCGAGTTGGTCTCTACGTCTCCGTGGGACTTTTATATACATCAATAACGTAATATAACCTAACCTAACCCAACCTAACCTTTCGGCGCTATTATTTGACAACATTCCTGGCGAGTTGGCCTCTACGTCTCCGTGGGACCTTTATATACATAAATAACGTAATATAACCTAACCTAACCCAAAGTAACGTCTCGGAGGTAATGTTTAACCACATTAGTGGCTTGTTGGCCTCTACGTTTCCGTGAGATCTTTATATACATCAATAACGTAATATAGCCTAACCTAACCCAACCTAACATCTCGGCGCTAATATTTGACAACATTCGTGGCGAGGTGGCCTCTACGTCTCCGTGGCGCCTTTATATACATCAATAACGTAATATAACCTAACCTAACAGAACCCAACCTCTCGGCAGTAATATTTGACTACATTCCTGGCGAGTTGGCGTCTACGTCTCCGTGAGACCTTTATATACATCAATTACGTAATATAACATAACCTAACCTAACCCATCCTAACATCTCGGCGGTAATAGTTGGCAACATTCCTGGCGAATTGGACTCTACGTCTCCGTGGGGTTTTATATACATCAATAACGTAATATAACCTAACCTAACCCAACCTAACCTTTCGGCGCTATTATTTGACAACATTCCTGGCCGGTTGGCCTCTACGTCTCCGTGGGACCTTCATATACATAAATAACGTAATATAACCTAACCTAACCCAACCCAAACTCTCGGTACTAATATTTGACAACATTCCTGGCGAGTTGGCCTCTACGTCTCCGCGGGACCTTCATATACATCAATAACGTTATATAACCTAACCTAACCCAACCTAACCTTTCGGCGCTATTATTTGAACACATTCCTGGCTTGTTGGCCTCTACGTCTCCGTGGGACTTTTATATACATCAATAGCGTAATATAACCTAACCTAACCCAACCTACGATCTCGGCGATATTATTTGACAACATTCCTGTCGAGTTGGCCTCTACGTCTCCGTGGGACTTTTTTTATACATCAATAGCGTGATATAACCTAACCTAACACAACCTAACATCTCGGTACTAATATTTGATAACATTCCTGGCGAGTTGGACTCTACGTCTCCGTGGGAATTTTATATATATCAATAGCGTAATATAACCTATCCTAACCCAACCTAACACCTCGGCGGTAATATTTGACAACATTCCTGGCGAGTTGGCCTCTACGTCTCCGTAGGGCCTTATATACATCAATAACGTAATATAACCTAACCTAACACAACCCAACCTCTCGGCACTAATATTTGACAACATTCCTGGCGAGTTGGCCTCTACGTTTCCGTGGTGCTTTTATATACATCAATAACGTAATATAACCTAACCTAACCCAAAGTAACGCCTCGGAGGTAATGTTTAACCACATTCCTGGCTTGTTGGCCTCTACGTTTCCGTGAGACCTTTATATACATCAATAACGTAATATAACCTAACCTAACCCAACCTAACCTTTCGGCGCTAATATTTGACAACATTCGTGGCGAGTTGGCCTCTACGTCTCCGTGGGGCCTTTATATACACCAATAACGTAATATAACCTAACCTAACACAACCCAACCTCTCGGCAGTAATATTTGACTACATTCCTGGCGAGTTGGCCTCTACGTCTCCGTGGGACTTTTATATACATCAATAGCGTAATATAACCTAACCTAACCCAATCTAACACCTCGGCGGTAATATTTGACAACATTCCTGGCGAGTTGGTCTCTACGTCTCCGTAGGGCCTTATATACATCAATAACGTAATATAACCTAACCTAACACAACCCAACCTCTCGGCACTAACATTTGACAACATTCCTGGCGAGTTGGCCTCTACGTTTCCGTGGGGCTTTTATATACATCAATAACGTAATATAACCTAACCTAACCCAAGTAACGTCTCGGAGGTAATGTTTAACCACATTCCTGGCTTGTTGGCCTCTACGTTTCCGTGAGACCTTTATATACATCAATTACGTAATATAACCTAACCTAACCCAACCTAACATCTCGGCGGTAATAGTTGACAACATTCCTGGCGAATTGGACTCTACGTCTCCGTGAGACCTTCATATCCATCAATAACGTAATATAACCTTATATAACCCAACCTAACCTCTCGGCGCTATTATTTGACAACATTCCTGGCGAGTTGGCCTCTACGTCTCCGTGGAACTTTTATATACATCAATAGCGTAATATAACCTAACCTAACCCAATCTAACACCTCGGCGGTAATATTTGACAACATTCCTGGCGAGTTGGTCTCTACGTCTCCGTAGGGCCTTATATACATCAATAGCGTAACATAACCTAACCTAACCCAACCTAAGATCTCGGCGCTATTGTTTGACAACACTCCTGTCGAGTTGGCCTCTACGTCTCCGTGGGACATTTATATACATCAATAACGTAATATAACCTATCCTAACCCAACCTAACCTTTCGGCGCTATTATTTGACAACATTTCTGGCGAGTTGGCCTCTACCTTTCCGTCGGGCCTTTATATACATCAATAACGTAATATAACCTAACCTAACCCAACCCAACGTCTCGGTACTAATATTTGACAACATTCCTGGCGAGTTGGACTCTACGTCTCCGTGGGACCTTCATATACATCAATAACGTAATATAACCTAACCTAACCCAACCAAACCTTTCGGCGCTATTATTTGACCACATTCCTGGCTTGTTGGCCTCTACGTCTCCGTGGGAAATTTATATACATCAATAACGTAATATAACCTAACCTAACCCAATCTAACATCTCGGCGGTAATATTTGACAACATTCCTGGCTTATTGGCCTCATGGTTTCCGTGGGGCCTTTATATACATCAATAACGTAATATAACATAACCTAACCCAACCCAACCTCTCGGTACTAATATTTGACAACATTCCTGGCGAGTTGGCCTCTACGTCTCCGTGGGACCTTCATATACATCAATTACGTAATATAACCTAACCTAACCCAACCTAACATCTCGGCGGTAATAGTTGACAACATTCTTGGCGAATTGGCCTCTACGTCTCCGTGAGACCTTCATATCCATCAATAACGTAATATAACCTTATATAACCCAACCTAACCTCTCGGCGCTATTATTTGACAACATTCCTGGCGAGTTGGCGTCTACGTCTCCGTGAGAACTTCATATCCATCAATAACGTAATATAACCTAACTTAACCCAACCTAACCTTTCGGCGCTATTATTTGACAACATTCCTGGCGAGTTGGCCTCTACGTCTCCGTGGGACTTTTATATACATCAATAACGTAATATAACCTAACCTAACCCAACCTAACCTTTCGGCGCTATTATTTGACAACATTACTGGCGAGTTGGCCTCTACGTCTCCGTGGGACTCTTATATACATCAATAACGTAATATAACCTAACCTAACCCAACCTAACCTCTCGGCGCTATTATTTGACAACATTCCTGTTGAGTTGGCCTCTACGTCTCCGAGGGACTTTTATATACATCAATAACGTAATATAACCTAACCTAACCCAACCTAATCTTTCGGCGCTATTATTTGACAACATTCCTGTCGAGTTGGCCTCTACGTCTCCGTGGGACTTTTATATACATCAATAGCGTAATATGACCTAACCTAACCCAACCTACGATCTCGGCGATATTATTTGACAACATTCCTGTCGAGTTGGCCTCTACGTCTCCGAGGGACTTTTTTATACATCAATAGCGTAATATAACCTAACCTAACACAACCTAACATCTCGGTACTAATATTTGACAACATTCCTGGCGAGTTGGTCTCTACGTCTCCGTGGGAATTTTATATATATCAATAGCGTAATATAACCTAACCTAACCCAACCTAACACCTCGGCGGTTATATTTGACAACATTCCTGGCGAGTTGGCCTCTACGTCTCCGTAGGGCCTTATATACATCAATAACGTAATATAACCTAACCTAACATAACCCAACCTCTCGGCACTAATATTTGACAACATTCCTGGCGAGTTGGCCTCTACGTTTCCGTGGGGCTTTTATATACATCAATAACGTAATATAACCTAACCTAACCCAAAGTAACGTTTCGGAGGTAATGTTTAACCACATTACTGGCTTGTTGGCCTCTACGTTTCCGTGAGATCTTTATATACATCAATAACGTAATATAACCTAACCTAACCCAACCTAACATCTCGGCGCTAATATTTGACAACATTCGTGGCGAGTTGGCCTCTACGTCTCCGTGGGGCCTTTATATACACCAATAACGTAATATAACCTAACCTAACACAACCCAACCTCTCGGCAGTAATATTTGACTACATTCCTGGCGAGTTGGCCTCTACGTCTCCGTGGGACTTTTATATACATCAATAGCGTAATATAACCTAACCTAACCCAATCTAACACCTCGGCGGTAATATTTGACAACATTCCTGGCGAGTTGGTCTCTACGTCTCCGTAGGGCCTTATATACATCAATAACGTAATATAACCTAACCTAACACAACCCAACCTCTCGGCACTAACATTTGACAACATTCCTGGCGAGTTGGCCTCTACGTTTCCGTGGGGCTTTTATATACATCAATAACGTAATATAACCTAACCTAACCCAAGTAACGTCTCGGAGGTAATGTTTAACCACATTCCTGGCTTGTTGGCCTCTACGTTTCCGTGAGACCTTTATATACATCAATTACGTAATATAACCTAACCTAACCCAACCTAACATCTCGGCGGTAATAGTTGACAACATTCCTGGCGAATTGGACTCTACGTCTCCGTGAGACCTTCATATCCATCAATAACGTAATATAACCTTATATAACCCAACCTAACCTCTCGGCGCTATTATTTGACAACATTCCTGGCGAGTTGGCCTCTACGTATCCGTGGGACTTTTATATACATCAATAACGTAATATAACCTAATCTAATCCAACCTAACCTTTCGGAGCTATTATTTGACAACATTCCTGGCTTGTTGGCCTCTACGTCTCCGTGGAACTTTTATATACATCAATAGCGTAATATAACCTAACCTAACCCAATCTAACACCTCGGCGGTAATATTTGACAACATTCCTGGCGAGTTGGTCTCTACGTCTCCGTAGGGCCTTATATACATCAATAGCGTAACATAACCTAACCTAACCCAACCTAAGATCTCGGCGCTATTGTTTGACAACACTCCTGTCGAGTTGGCCTCTACGTCTCCGTGGGACATTTATATACATCAATAACGTAATATAACCTATCCTAACCCAACCTAACCTTTCGGCGCTATTATTTGACAACATTTCTGGCGAGTTGGCCTCTACCTTTCCGTCGGGCCTTTATATACATCAATAACGTAATATAACCTAACCTAACCCAACCCAACGTCTCGGTACTAATATTTGACAACATTCCTGGCGAGTTGGACTCTACGTCTCCGTGGGACCTTCATATACATCAATAACGTAATATAACCTATCCTAACCCAACCAAACCTTTCGGCGCTATTATTTGACCACATTCCTGGCTTGTTGGCCTCTACGTCTCCGTGGGAAATTTATATACATCAATAACGTAATATAACCTAACCTAACCCAATCTAACATCTCGGCGGTAATATTTGACAACATTCCTGGCTTATTGGCCTCATGGTTTCCGTGGGGCCTTTATATACATCAATAACGTAATATAACATAACCTAACCCAACCCAACCTCTCGGTACTAATATTTGACAACATTCCTGGCGAGTTGGCCTCTACGTCTCCGTGGGACCTTCATATACATCAATTACGTAATATAACCTAACCTAACCCAACCTAACATCTCGGCGGTAATAGTTGACAACATTCTTGGCGAATTGGCCTCTACGTCTCCGTGAGACCTTCATATCCATCAATAACGTAATATAACCTTATATAACCCAACCTAACCTCTCGGCGCTATTATTTGACAACATTACTGGCGAGTTGGCCTCTACGTCTTCGTGGGACTTTTATATACATCAATAACGTAATATAACCTAACCTAACCCAACCTAACCTTTCCGCGCTATTATTTGACAACATTCCTGGCGAGTTGGCCTCTACGTCTCCGTGGGACCATCATATACATCAATAACGTAATATAACCTAACCTAACCCAACCAAACCTTTCGGCGCTATTATTCGACCACATTCCTGGCTTGTTGGCCTCTACGTCTCCGTGGGAAATTTATATACATCAATAACGTAATATAACCTAACCTAACCCAATCTAACATCTCGGCGGTAATATTTGACAACATTCCTGGCTTATTGGCCTCATGGTTTCCGTGAGATCTTTATATACATCAATAACGTAATATAACCTAACCTAACCCAGCCTAACATCTCGGCGCTAATATTTGACAACATTCGTGGCGAATTGGCCTCTACGTCTCCGTGGGGCCTTTATATACATCAATAACGTAATATAACCTAACCTAACACAACCCAACCTCTCGGCAGTAATATTTGACTACATTCCTGGCGAGTTGGCCTCTACGTCTCCGTGGGACTTTTATATACATCAATAGCGTAATATAACCTAACCTAACCCAATCTAACACCTCGGCGGTAATATTTGACAACATTCCTGGCGAGTTGGTCTCTACGTCTCCGTAGGGCCTTATATACATCAATAACGTAATATAACCTAACCTAACACAACCCAACCTCTCGGCACTAACATTTGACAACATTCCTGGCGAGTTGGCCTCTACGTTTCCGTGGGGCTTTTATATACATCAATAACGTAATATAACCTAACCTAACCCAAGTAACGTCTCGGAGGTAATGTTTAACCACATTCCTGGCTTGTTGGCCTCTACGTTTCCGTGAGACCTTTATATACATCAATAACGTAATATAACCTAACCTAACCCAACCTAACATCTCGGCGCTAATATTTGACAACATTCGTGGCGAGTTGGCCTCTACGTCTCCGTGGGGCCTTTATATACATCAATAACGTAATATAACCTAACCTAACCCAACCTAACCTTCCCGCGCTATTATTTGACAACATTCCTGGCGAGTTGGCCTCTACGTCTCCGTGGGACCATCATATACATCAATAACGTAATATAACCTAACCTAACCCAACCAAACCTTTCGGCGCTATTATTCGACCACATTCCTGGCTTGTTGGCCTCTACGTCTCCGTGGGAAATTTATATACATCAATAACGTAATATAACCTAACCTAACCCAATCTAACATCTCGGCGGTAATATTTGACAACATTCCTGGCTTATTGGCCTCATGGTTTCCGTGGGGCCTTTATATACATCAATAACGTAATATAACCTAACCTAACCCAACCCAACCTCTCGGTACTAATATTTGACAACATTCCTGGCGAGTTGGCCTCTACGTCTCCGAGGGACTTTTATATACATCAATAACGTAATATAACCTAACCTAACCCAACCTAATCTTTCGGCGCTATTATTTGACAACATTACTGGCGAGTTGGCCTCTACGTTTCCGTGGGGCTTTTACATGCATCAATAACGTAATATAACCTAACCTAACCCAAGTAACGTCTCGGAGGTAATGTTTAACCACATTCCTGGCTTGTTGGCCTCTACGTTTCCGTGAGACCTTTATATACATCAATTACGTAATATAACCTAACCTAACCCAACCTAACATCTCGGCGGTAATAGTTGACAACATTCCTGGCGAATTGGACTCTACGTCTCCGTGAGACCTTCATATCCATCAATAACGTATTATAACCTTATATAACCCAACCTAACCTCTCGGTGCTATTATTTGACAACATTCCTGGCGAGTTGGCCTCTACGTATCCGTGGGACTTTTATATACATCAATAACGTAATATAACCTAATCTACTCCAACCTATCCTTTCGGAGCTATTATTTGACAACATTCCTGGCTTGTTGGCCTCTACGTCTCCGTGGAACTTTTATATACATCAATAGCGTAATATAACCTAACCTAACCCAATCTAACACCTCGGCGGTAATATTTGACAACATTCCTGGCGAGTTGGTCTCTACGTCTCCGTAGGGCCTTATATACATCAATAGCGTAACATAACCTAACCTAACCCAACCTAAGATCTCGGCGCTATTGTTTGACAACACTCCTGTCGAGTTGGCCTCTACGTCTCCGTGGGACATTTATATACATCAATAACGTAATATAACCTATCCTAACCCAACCTAACATTTCGGCGCTATTATTTGACAACATTTCTGGCGAGTTGGCCTCTACCTTTCCGTCGGGCCTTTATATACATCAATAACGTAATATAACCTAACCTAACCCAACCCAACGTCTCGGTACTAATATTTGACAACATTCCTGGCGAGTTGGACTCTACGTCTCCGTGGGACCTTCATATACATCAATAACGTAATATAACCTAACCTAACCCAACCAAACCTTTCGGCGCTATTATTTGACCACATTCCTGGCTTGTTGGCCTCTACGTCTCCGTGGGAAATTTATATACATCAATAACGTAATATAACCTAACCTAACCCAATCTAACATCTCGGCGGTAATATTTGACAACATTCCTGGCTTATTGGCCTCATGGTTTCCGTGGGGCCTTTATATACATCAATAACGTAATATAACCTAACCTAACCCAACTCATCCTCTCGGTACTAATATTTGACAACATTCCTGGCGAGTTGGCCTCTACGTATCCGTGGGACTTTTATATACATCAATAACGTAATATAACCTAACCTAACCCAACCTAACCTTTCGGCGCTATTATTTGACCACATTCCTGGCTTGTTGGCCTCTACGTCTCCGTGGGACTTTTATATACATCAATAGCGTAACATAACCTAACCTAACCCAACCTAAGGCCTCGGCGCTATTGTTTGACAACATTTCTGTCGAGTTGGCCTCTACGTCTCCGTGGGACTTTTATATACATCAATAGCGTAATATAACCTAACCTAACACAACCTAACATCTCGGTACTATTATTTGACAACATTCCTGGCGAGTGGGCCTCTACGTCTCCGTGGGACCTTCATATACATCAATAACGTAATATAACCTAACCTAACCCAACCCAACCTCTCGGTACTAATATTTGACAACATTCCTGGCGAGTGGGCCTCTACGTCTCCGTGGGACCTTCATATCCATCAATAACGTAATATAACCTAACCTAACCCAAGTAACGTCTCGAAGGTAATGTTTAACCACATTCCTGGCTTGTTGGCCTCTACGTTTCCGTGAGACCTTTATGTACATCAATTACGTAATATAACCTAACCTAACCCAACCTAACATCTCGGCGGTAATAGTTGACAACATTCCTGGCGAATTGGCCTCTACGTCTCCGTGAGACCTTCATATCCATCAATAACGTAATATAACCTTATATAACCCAACCTAACCTCCCGGCGCTATTATTTGACAACATTCCTGGCTTGTTGGCCTCTACGTCTCCGTGGGACTTTTATATACATCAATAACGAAATATAACCTAACCTAACCCAACCTAACATCTCGGCGGTAATATTTGACAACATTCCTGGCGAGTTGGCCTCTACGTCTCCGTGAGACCTTCATATCCATCAATAACGTAATATAACCTTATATAACCCAACCTAACCTCTCGGCGCTATTATTTGACAACATTCCTGTTGAGTTGGCCTCTACGTCTCCGAGGGACTTTTATATACATCAATAACGTAATATAACTTAACCTAACCCAACCTAATCTTTCGGCGCTATTAGTTGACAACATTACTGGCGAGTTGGCCTCTACGTCTTCGTGGGACTTTTATATACATCAATAACGTAATATAACCTAACCTAACCCAACCTAACCTTTCGGCGCTATTATTTGACAACATTCCTGGCTTATTGGCCTCATGGTTTCCGTGGGGCCTTTATATACATCAATAACGTAATATAACCTAACCTAACCCAACCCAACCTCTCGGTACTAATATTTGACAACATTCCTGGCGAGTTGGCCTCTACGTCTCCGAGGGACTTTTATATACATCAATAACGTAATATAACCTAACCTAACCCAACCTAATCTTTCGGCGCTATTATTTGACAACATTACTGGCGAGTTGGCCTCTACGTTTCCGTGGGGCTTTTATATGCATCAATAACGTAATATAACCTAACCTAACCCAAGTAACGTCTCGGAGGTAATGTTTAACCACATTCCCGGCTTGTTGGCCTCTACGTTTCCGTGAGACCTTTATGTACATCAATTACGTAATATAACCTAACCTAACCCAACCTAACATCTCGGCGGTAATAGTTGACAACATTTCTGGCGAATTGGACTCTACGTCTCCGTGAGACCTTCATATCCATCAATAACGTAATATAACCTTATATAACCCAACCTAACCTCTCGGCGCTATTATTTGACAACATTCCTGGCGAGTTGGCCTCTACGTATCCGTGGGACTTTTATATACATCAATAACGTAATATAACCTAATCTAATCCAACCTAACCTTTCGGAGCTATTATTTGACAACATTCCTGGCTTGTTGGCCTCTACGTCTCCGTGGAACTTTTATATACATCAATAGCGTAATATAACCTAACCTAACCCAATCTAACACCTCGGCGGTAATATTTGACAACATTCCTGGCGAGTTGGTCTCTACGTCTCCGTAGGGCCTTATATACATCAATAGCGTAACATAACCTAACCTAACCCAACCAAACCTTTCGGCGCTATTATTTGACCACATTCCTGGCTTGTTGGCCTCTACGTCTCCGTGGGAAATTTATATACATCAATAACGTAATATAACCTAACCTAACCCAATCTAACATCTCGGCGGTAATATTTGACAACATTCCTGGCTTATTGGCCTCATGGTTTCCGTGGGGCCTTTATATACATCAATAACGTAATATAACCTAACCTAACCCAACTCATCCTCTCGGTACTAATATTTGACAACATTCCTGGCGAGTTGGCCTCTACGTATCCGTGGGACTTTTATATACATCAATAACGTAATATAACCTAACCTAACCCAACCTAACCTTTCGGCGCTATTATTTGACCACATTCCTGGCTTGTTGGCCTCTACGTCTCCGTGGGACTTTTATATACATCAATAGCGTAACATAACCTAACCTAACCCAACCTAAGATCTCGGCGCTATTGTTTGACAACATTTCTGTCGAGTTGGCCTCTACGTCTCCGTGGGACTTTTATATACATCAATAGCGTAATATAACCTAACCTAACACAACCTAACATCTCGGTACTATTATTTGACAACATTCCTGGCGAGTGGGCCTCTACGTCTCCGTGGGACCTTCATATACATCAATAACGTAATATAACCTAACCTAACCCAACCCAACCTCTCGGTACTAATATTTGACAACATTCCTGGCGAGTGGGCCTCTACGTCTCTGTGGGACCTTCAAATCCATTAATAACGTAATATAACCTAACCTAACCCAAGTAACGTCTCGAAGGTAATGTTTAACCACATTCCCGGCTTGTTGGCCTCTACGTTTTCGTGAGACCTTTATGTACATCAATTACGTAATATAACCTAACCTAACCCAAACTAACATCTCGGCGGTAATGGTTGACAACATTCCTGGCGAATTGGCCTCTACGTCTCCGTGAGACCTTCATATCCATCAATAACGTAATATAACCTTATATAACCCAACCTAACCTCCCGGCGCTATTATTTGACAACATTCCTGGCTTGTTGGCCTCTACGTCTCCGTGGGACTTTTATATACATCAATAGCGTAATATAACCTAACCTAACCCAACCTAAGATCTCGGCACTAATATTTGACAACATTCCTGTCGAGTTGGCTTCTACGTCTCCGTGAGGCCTTCATATACATCAAAAACGTAATATAACCTAACCTAACCCAACGTAACATCTCGAGTGTAATATTTGACCACATTGCTGGCTTGTTGGCCTCTATGTCTCCGTGGGACATTCATATCAATCAATAACGTAATTTAACCTAAAGTAACCCAACGTAACATTTCGGCTGTAATATTTCACAACATTCCTGGCTTGTTGGCCTCTATGTTTCCGTGGGACCTTCATATACATCAATAACGAAATATAACCTAACCTAACCCAACCTAACATCTCGGCGGTAATATTTGACAACATTCCTGGCGAGTTGGCCTCTACGTCTCCGTGAGACCTTCATATCCATCAATAACGTAATATAACCTTATATAACCCAACCTAACCTCTCGGCGCTATTATTTGACAACATTCCTGTTGAGTTGGCCTCTACGTCTCCGAGGGACTTTTATATACATCAATAACGTAATATAACCTAACCTAACCCAACCTAACCTTTCGGCGCTATTATTTGACAACATTCCTGGCGAGTTGGCCTCTACGTCTCCGTGGGACCTTCATATACATAAATAACGTAATATAACCTGACCTAACACAACCCAAACTCTCGGTACTAATATTTGAAAACATTCCTGGCGAGTTGGACTCTACGTCTCCGTGGGACCTTCATATACATCAATAACGTAATATAACCTAACCTAACCCAACCAAACCTTTCGGCGCTATTATTTGACCACATTCCTGGCTTGTTGGACTCTACGTCTCCGTGGGAAATTTATATACATCAATAACGTAATATAACCTAACCTAACCCAATCTAACATCTCGGCGGTAATATTTGACAACATTTCTGGCTTATTGGCCTCATGGTTTCCGTGGGGCCTTTATATACATCAATAACGTAATATAACCTAACCTAACCCAACTCATCCTCTCGGTACTAATATTTGACAACATTCCTGGCGAGTTGGCCTCTACGTATCCGTGGGACTTTTATATACATCAATAACGTAATATAACCTAACCTAACCCAACCTAACATCTCGGTACTATTATTTGACAACATTCCTGGCGAGTGGGCCTCTACGTCTCCGTGGGACCTTCATATACATCAATAACGTAATATAACCTAACCTAACCCAACCCAACCTCTCGGTACTAATATTTGACAACATTCCTGGCGAGTGGGCCTCTACGTCTCCGTGGGACCTTCATATCCATCAATAACGTAATATAACCTAACCTAACCCAAGTAACGTCTCGAAGGTAATGTTTAACCACATTCCTGGCTTGTTGGCCTCTACGTTTCCGTGAGACCTTTATGTACATCAATTACGTAATATAACCTAACCTAACCCAACCTAACATCTCGGCGGTAATAGTTGACAACATTCCTGGCGAATTGGCCTCTACGTCTCCGTGAGACCTTCATATCCATCAATAACGTAATATAACCTTATATAACCCAACCTAACCTCCCGGCGCTATTATTTGACAACATTCCTGGCTTGTTGGCCTCTACGTCTCCGTGGGACTTTTATATACATCAATAACGAAATATAACCTAACCTAACCCAACCTAACATCTCGGCGGTAATATTTGACAACATTCCTGGCGAGTTGGCCTCTACGTCTCCGTGAGACCTTCATATCCATCAATAACGTAATATAACCTTATATAACCCAACCTAACCTCTCGGCGCTATTATTTGACAACATTCCTGTTGAGTTGGCCTCTACGTCTCCGAGGGACTTTTATATACATCAATAACGTAATATAACCTAACCTAACCCAACCTAATCTTTCGGCGCTATTAGTTGACAACATTACTGGCGAGTTGGCCTCTACGTCTTCGTGGGACTTTTATATACATCAATAACGTAATATAACCTAACCTAACCCAACCTAACCTTTCGGCGCTATTATTTGACAACATTCCTGGCTTATTGGCCTCATGGTTTCCGTGGGGCCTTTATATACATCAATAACGTAATATAACCTAACCTAACCCAACCCACCCTCTCGGTACTAATATTTGACAACATTCCTGGCGAGTTGGCCTCTACGTCTCCGAGGGACTTTTATATACATCAATAACGTAATATAACCTAACCTAACCCAACCTAATCTTTCGGCGCTATTATTTGACAACATTACTGGCGAGTTGGCCTCTACGTTTCCGTGGGGCTTTTATATGCATCAATAACGTAATATAACCTAACCTAACCCAAGTAACGTCTCGGAGGTAATGTTTAACCACATTCCTGGCTTGTTGGCCTCTACGTTTCCGTGAGACCTTTATATACACCAATTACGTAATATAACCTAACCTAACCCAACCTAACATCTCGGCGGTAATAGTTGACAACATTTCTGGCGAATTGGACTCTACGTCTCCGTGAGACCTTCATATCCATCAATAACGTAATATAACCTTATATAACCCAACCTAACCTCTCGGCGCTATTATTTGACAACATTCCTGGCGAGTTGGCCTCTACGTATCCGTGGGACTTTTATATACATCAATAACGTAATATAACCTAATCTAATCCAACCTAACCTTTCGGAGCTATTATTTGACAACATTCCTGGCTTGTTGGCCTCTACGTCTCCGTGGAACTTTTATATACATCAATAGCGTAATATAACCTAACCTAACCCAATCTAACACCTCGGCGGTAATATTTGACAACATTCCTGGCGAGTTGGTCTCTACGTCTCCGTAGGGCCTTATATACATCAATAGCGTAACATAACCTAACCTAACACAACCTAAGATCTCGGCGCTATTGTTTGACAACACTCCTGTCGAGTTGGCCTCTACGTCTCCGTGGGACATTTATATACATCAATAACGTAATATAACCTATCCTAACCCAACCTAACCTTTCGGCGCTATTATTTGACAACAATTCTGGCGAGTTGGCGTCTACCTTTCCGTCGGGCCTTTATATACATCAATAACGTAATATAACCTAACCTAACCCAACCCAACGTCTCGGTACTAATATTTGACAACATTCCTGGCGAGTTGGACTCTACGTCTCCGTGGGACCTTCATATACATCAATAACGTAATATAACCTAACCTAACCCAACCAAACCTTTCGGCGCTATTATTTGACCACATTCCTGGCTTGTTGGCCTCTACGTCTCCGTGGGAAATTTATATACATCAATAACGTAATATAACCTAACCTAACCCAATCTAACATCTCGGCGGTAATATTTGACAACATTCCTGGCTTATTGGCCTCATGGTTTCCGTGGGGCCTTTATATACATCAATAACGTAATATAACATAACCTAACCCAACCCAACCTCTCGGTATTAATATTTGACAACATTCCTGGCGAGTTGGCCTCTACGTCTCCGTGGGACCTTCATATACATCAATATCGTAATATAACCTAACCTAACCCAACCTAACCTTTCGGCGCTATTATTTGACCACATTCCTGGCTTGTTGGCCTCTACATCTCCGTGGGACTTTTATATACATCAATAGCGTAACATAACCTAACCTAACCCAACCTAAGATCTCGGCGCTATTGTTTGACAACATTCCTGTCGAGTTGGCCTCTACGTCTCCGTGAGACTTTTATATACATCAATAACGTAATATAACCTATCCTAACCCAACCTAACCTTTCGGCGCTATTATTTGACAACATTTCTGGCGAGTTGGCCTCTACCTTTCCGTCGGGCCTTTATATACATCAATAACGTAATATAAGCTAACCTAACCCAACCCAAAGTCTCGGTACTAATATTTGACAACATTCCTGGCGAGTTGGACTCTACGTCTCCGTGGGACCTTCATATACATCAATAACGTAATATAACCTAACCTAACCCAACCAAACCTTTCGGCGCTATTATTTGACCACATTCCTGGCTTGTTGGCCTCTACGTCTCCGTGGGAAATTTATATACATCAATAACGTAATATAACATAACCTAACCCAATCTAACATCTCGGCGGTAATATTTGACAACATTCCTGGCTTATTGGCCTCATGGTTTCCGTGGGGCCTTTATATACATCAATAACGTAATATAACCTAACCTAACCCAACTCATCCTCTCGGTACTAATATTTGACAACATTCCTGGCGAGTTGGCCTCTACGTATCCGTGGGACTTTTATATACATCAATAACGTAATATAACCTAACCTAACCCAACCTAACCTTTCGGCGCTATTATTTGACCACATTCCTGGCTTGTTGGCCTCTACGTCTCCGTGGGACTTTTATATACATCAATAGCGTAACATAACCTAACCTAACCCAACCTAAGATCTCGGCGCTATTGTTTGACAACATTTCTGTCGAGTTGGCCTCTACGTCTCCGTGGGACTTTTATATACATCAATAGCGTAATATAACCTAACCTAACACAACCTAACATCTCGGTACTATTATTTGACAACATTCCTGGCGAGTGGGCCTCTACGTCTCCGTGGGACCTTCATATACATCAATAACGTAATATAACCTAACCTAACCCAACCCAACCTCTCGGTACTAATATTTGACAACATTCCTGGCGAGTGGGCCTCTACGTCTCTGTGGGACCTTCAAATCCATTAATAACGTAATATAACCTAACCTAACCCAAGTAACGTCTCGAAGGTAATGTTTAACCACATTCCCGGCTTGTTGGCCTCTACGTTTCCGTGAGACCTTTATGTACATCAATTACGTAATATAACCTAACCTAACCCAACCTAACATCTCGGCGGTAATAGTTGACAACATTCCTGGCGAATTGGCCTCTACGTCTCCGTGAGACCTTCATATCCATCAATAACGTAATATAACCTTATATAACCCAACCTAACCTCCCGGCGCTATTATTTGACAACATTCCTGGCTTGTTGGCCTCTACGTCTCCGTGGGACTTTTATATACATCAATAGCGTAATATAACCTAACCTAACCCAACCTAAGATCTCGGCACTAATATTTGACAACATTCCTGTCGAGTTGGCTTCTACGTCTCCGTGAGGCCTTCATATACATCAAAAACGTAATATAACCTAACCTAACCCAACGTAACATCTCGAGTGTAATATTTGACCACATTGCTGGCTTGTTGGCCTCTACGTCTCCGTGGGACATTCATATCAATCAATAACGTAATTTAACCTAAAGTAACCCAACGTAACATTTCGGCTGTAATATTTCACAACATTCCTGGCTTGTTGGCCTCTATGTTTCCGTGGGACCTTCATATACATCAATAACGAAATATAACCTAACCTAACCCAACCTAACCTTTCGGCGCTATTATTTGACCACATTCCTGGCTTGTTGGCCTCTACGTCTCCGTGGGACTTTTATATACATCAATAGCGTAACATAACCTAACCTAACCCAACCTAAGATCTCGGCGCTATTGTTTGACAACATTCCTGTCGAGTTGGCCTCTACGTCTCCGTGGGACTTTTATATACATCAATAGCGTAATATAACCTAACCTAACACAACCTAACATCTCGGTACTATTATTTGACAACATTCCTGGCGAGTGGGCCTCTACGTCTCCGTGGGACCTTCATATACATCAATAACGTAATATAACCTAACCTAACCCAACCCAACCTCTCGGTACTAATATTTGACAACATTCCTGGCGAGTGGGCCTCTACGTCTCCGTGGGACCTTCATATCCATTAATAACGTAATATAACCTAACCTAACCCAAGTAACGTCTCGGAGGTAATGTTTAACCACATTCCTGGCTTGTTGGCCTCTACGTTTCCGTGAGACCTTTATGTACATCAATTACGTAATATAACCTAACCTAACCCAACCTAACATCTCGGCGGTAATAGTTGACAACATTCCTGGCGAATTGGCCTCTACGTCTCCGTGAGACCTTCATATCCATCAATAACGTAATATAACCTTATATAACCCAACCTAACCTCTCGGCGCTATTATTTGACAACATTCCTGTTGAGTTGGCCTCTACGACTCCGAGGGACTTTTATATACATCAATAACGTAATATAACCTAACCTAACCCAACCTAATCTTTCGGCGCTATTATTTGACAACATTACTGGCGAGTTGGCCTCTACGTCTTCGTGTGACTTTTATATACATCAATAACGTAATATAACCTAACCTAACCCAACCTAACCTTTCGGCGCTATTATTTGACAACATTCCTGGCGAGTTGGCCTCTACGTCTCCGTGGGACCTTCATATACATAAATAACGTAATATAACCTGACCTAACACAACCCAAACTCTCGGTACTAATATTTGACAACATTCCTGGCGAGTTGGACTCTACGTCTCCGTGGGACCTTCATATACATCAATAACGTAATATAACCTAACCTAACCCAACCAAACCTTTCGGCGCTATTATTTGACCACAATCCTGGCTTCTTGGCCTCTACGTCTCCGTGGGAAATTTATATACATCAATAACGTAATATAACCTAACCTAACCCAATCTAACATCTCGGCGGTAATATTTGACAACATTCCTGGCTTATTGGCCTCATGGTTTCCGTGGGGCCTTTATATACATCAATAACGTAATATAACCTAACCTAACCCAACTCAACCTCTCGGTACTAATATTTGACAACATTCCTGGCGAGTTGGCCTCTACGTCTCCGTGGGACCTTCATATACATCAATAACGTAATATAACCTAACCTAAACCAACCTAACCTTTCGGCGCTATTATTTGACCACATTCCTGGCTTGTTGGCCTCTACGTCTCCGTGGGACTTTTATATACATCAATAGCGTAACATAACCTAACCTAACCCAACCTAAGATCTCGGCGCTATTGTTTGACAACATTCCTGTCGAGTTGGCCTCTACGACTCCGTGGGACTTTTATATACATCAATAGCGTAATATAACCTAACCTAACACAACCTAACATCTCGGTACTATTATTTGACAACATTTCTGGCGAGTGGGCCTCTACGTCTCCGTGGGACCTTCATATACATCAATAACGTAATATAACCTAACCTAACCCAACCCAACCTCTCGGTACTAATATTTGACAACATTCCTGGCGAGTGGGCCTCTACGTCTCCGTGGGACCTTCATATCCATCAATAACGTAATATAACCTAACCTAACCCAACCTAACCTTTCGGCGCAATTATTTGACAACATTCCTGGCGAGTTAGCCTCTACGTCTCCGTGGGACTTTTATATACATCAATAACGTAATATAACCTAACCTAATCCAACCTAACCTTTCGGCGCTATTATTTGCAACATTCCTGGCTTGTTGGCCTCTACGTCTCCGTGGGACTTTTATATACATCAATAGCCTAATATAACCTAACCTAACCCAACCTAACACCTCGGCGGTAATATTTGACAACATTCCTGGCGAGTTGGTCTCTACGTCTCCGTAGGGCCTTATATACATCAATAACGTAATATAACCTAACCTAACACAACGCAACCTCTCGGCACTAACATTTGACAACATTCCTGGCGAGTTGGCCTCTACGTTTCCGTGGGGCTTTTATATACATCAATAACGTAATATAACCTAACCTAACCCAAGTAACGTCTCGGAGGTAATGTTTAACCACATTCCTGGCTTGTTGGCCTCTACGTTTCCGTGAGACCTTTATATACATCAATTACGTAATATAACCTAACCTAACCCAACCTAACATCTCGGCGGTAATAGTTGACAACATTCTTGGCGAATTGGCCTCTACGTCTCCGTGAGTCCTTCATATCCATAAATAACGTAATATAACCTTATATAACCCAACCTAACCTCTCGGCGCTATTATTTGACAACATTCCTGGTGAGTTGGCCTCTACGTCTCCGTGGGACCTTCATATACATAAATAACGTAATATAACCTAACCTAACCCAACCCAAACTCTCGGTACTAATGTTTGACAACATTCCTGGCGAGTTGGCCTCTACGTCTCCGTGGGACTTTTATATACATCAATAACGTAATATAACCTAACCTAACCCAACCTACTTTCTCGGCGATATTATTTGACAACATTCCTGTCGAGTTGGCCTCTACGTCTCCGTGGGACTTTTATATACATCAATAGCGTAATATAACCTAACCTAACCCAACCTACGATCTCGGCGATATTATTTGACAACATTCCTGTCGAGTTGGCCTCTACGTCTCCGTGGGACTTTTTTATACATCAATAGCGTAATATAACCTAACCTAACACAACCTAACATCTCGGTACTAATATTTGACAACATTCCTGGCGAGTTGGTCTCTACGTCTTCGTGGGAATTTTATATATATCAATAGCGTAATATAACCTAACCTAACACAACCTAACACCTCGGCGGTTATATTTGACAACATTCCTGGCGAGTTGGCCTCTACGTCTCCGTGGGACTTTTATATACATCAATAACGTAATCTAACCTAACCTAACCCAACCTAACCTTTCGGCGCTATTATTTGACAACATTACTGGCGAGTTGGCCTCTACGTCTCCGTGGGACTTTTATATACATCAATAGCGTAATATAACCTAACCTAACCCAACCTACGATCTCGGCGATATTATTTGACAACATTCCTGTCGAGTTGGCCTCTACGTCTCCGTGGGACTTTTTTATACATCAATAGCGTAATATAACCTAACCTAACACAACCTAACATCTCGGTACTAATATTTGACAACATTCCTGGCGAGTTGGTCTCTACGTCTCCGTGGGAATTTTATATATATCAATAGCGTAATATAACCTAACCTAACACAACCTAACACCTCGGCGGTTATATTTGACAACATTCCTGGCGAGTTGGCCTCTACGTCTCCGTGGGACTTTTATATACATCAATAACGTAATCTAACCTAACCTAACCCAACCTAACCTTTCGGCGCTATTATTTGACAACATTACTGGCGAGTTGGCCTCTACGTCTCCGTGGAAATTTTATATGTGTCAATAGCGTAATATAACCTAACCTAACCCAACCTAACACCTCGGCGGTAATATTTGACAACATTACTGGCAAGTTGGCCTCTACGTCTCCGTAGGGCCATATATACATCAATAACGTAATATAACCTAACCTAACACAACCCAACCTCTCGGCACTAATATTTGACAACATTCCTGGCGAGTTGGCCTCTACGTTTCCGTGGGGCTTTTATATACATCAATAACGTAATATGACCTAACCTAACCCAAGTAACGTCTCGGAGGTAATGTTTAACCACATTCCTGGCTTGTTGGCCTCTACGTTTCCGTGAGACCTTTATATACATCAATTACGTAATATAACCTAACCTAACCCAACCTAACATCTCGGCGGTAATAGTTGACAACATTCCTGGCGAATTGGCCTCTACGTCTCCGTGAGACCTTCATATCCATCAATAACGTAATATAACCTTATATAACCCAACCTAACTTCTCGGCGCTATTATTTGACAACATTCCTGGCGAGTTGGCCTCTACGTATCCGTGGGACTTTTATATACATCAATAACGTAATATAACCTAACCTAATCCAACCTAACCTTTCGGAGCTATTATTTGACAACATTCCTGGCTTGTTGGCCTCTACGTCTCCGTGGGACTTTTATATACATCAATAGCGTAATATAACCTAACCTAACCCAATCTAACACCTCGGCGGTAATATTTGACAACATTCCTGTCGAGTTGGCCTCTACGTCTCCGTGGGACTTTTATATACATCAATAACGTAATATAACCTATCCTAACCCAACCTAACCTTTCGGCGCTATTATTTGACAACATTTCTGGCGAGTTGGCCTCTACCTTTCCGTCGGGCCTTTATATACATCAATAACGTAATATAACCTAACCTAACCCAACCCAACGTCTCGGTACTAATATTTGACAACATTCCTGGCGAGTTGGACTCTACGTCTCCGTGGGACCTTCATATACATCAATAACGTAATATAACCTAACCTAACCCAACCAAACGTTTCGGCGCTATTATTTGACCACATTCCTGGCTTGTTGGCCTCTACGTCTCCGTGGGAAATTTATATACATCAATAACGTAATATAACCTAACCTAACCCAATCTAACATCTCGGCGGTAATATTTGACAACATTCCTGGCGAGTGGGCCTCTACGTCTCCGTGGGAATTTTATATATGTCAATAGCGTAATATAACCTAACCTAACCCAACCTAACACCTCGGCGGTAATATTTGACAACATTACTGGCGAGTTGGTCTCTACGTCTCCGTAGGGCCATATATACATCAATAACGTAATATAACCTAACCTAACACAACCCAACCTCTCGGCACTAACATTTGACAACATTCCTGGCGAGTTGGCCTCTACGTTTCCGTGGGGCTTTTATATACATCAATAACGTAATATAACCTAACCTAACCCAAGTAACGTCTCGGAGGTAATGTTTAACCACATTCCTGGCTTGTTGGCCTCTACGTTTCCGTGAGACCTTTATATACATCAATTACGTAATATAACCTAACCTAACCCAACCTAACATCTCGGCGGTAATAGTTGACAACATTCCTGGCGAATTGGACTCTACGTCTCCGTGAGACCTTCATATCCATCAATAACGTAATATAACCTTATATAACCCAACCTAACCTCTCGGCGCTATTATTTGACAACATTCCTGGCGAGTTGGCCTCTACGTATCCGTGGGACTTTTATAAACATCAATAACGTAATATAACCTAACCTAATCCAACCTAACCTTTCGGAGCTATTATTTGACAACATTCCTGGCTTGTTGGCCTCTACGTCTCCGTGGGACTTTGATATACATCAATAGCGTAATATAACCTAACCTAACCAAACCTAAGATCTCGGCACTAATATTTGACAACATTCCTGTCGAGTTGGCTTCTACGTCTCCGTGAGGCCTTCATATACATCAAAAACGTAATATAACCTAACCTAACCCAACCTAACCTTTCGGCGCTATTATTTGACCACATTCTTGGCTTGTTGGCCTCTACATCTCCGTGGGACCTTCATATACATCAATAACGTAATATAACCTAACCTAACCCAACCTAACCTTTCGGCGCTATTATTTGACCACATTCCTGGCTTGTTGGCCTCTACATCTCCGTGGGACTTTTATATACATCAATAGCGTAACATAACCTAACCTAACCCAACCTAAGATCTCGGCGCTATTGTTTGACAACATTCCTGTCGAGTTGGCCTCTACGTCTCCGTGGGACTTTTATATACATCAATAACGTAATATAACCTATCCTAACCCAACCTAACCTTTCGGCGCTATCATTTGACAACATTTCTGGCGAGTTGGCCTCTACCTTTCAGTCGGGCCTTTATACACATCAATAACGTAATATAACCTAACCTAACCCAACCCAACGTCTCGGTACTAATATTTGACAACATTCCTGTCGAGTTGGCCTCTACGTCTCCGTGGGACTTTTATATACATCAATAACGTAATATAACCTATCCTAACCCAACCTAACCTTTCGGCGGTAATATTTGACAACATTCCTGGCTTATTGGCCTCATGGTTTCCGTGGGGCCTTTATATACATCAATAACGTAATATAACCTAACCTAACCCAACTCAACCTCTCGGTACTAATATTTGACAACATTCCTGGCGAGTTGGCCTCTACGTATCCGTGGGACTTTTATATACATCAATAACGTAATATAACCTAACCTAATCCAACCTAACCCTTCGGAGCTATTATTTGACAACATTCCTGGCTTGTTGGCCTCTACGTCTCCGTGGGACTTTGATATACATCAATAGCGTAATATAACCTAACCTAACCCAACCTAAGATCTCGGGACTAATATTTGACAACATTCCTGTCGAGTTGGCTTCTACGTCTCCGTGAGGCCTTCATATACATCAAAAACGTAATATAACCTAACCTAACCCAACCTAACCTTTCGGCGCTATTATTTGACCACATTCCTGGCTTGTTGGCCTCTACATCTCCGTGGGACCTTCATATACATCAATAACGTAATATAACCTAACCTAACCCAACCTAACCTTTCGGCGCTATTATTTGACCACATTCCTGGCTTGTTGGCCTCTACATCTCCGTGGGACATTTATATACATCAATAGCGTAACATAACCTAACCTAACCCAACCTAAGATCTCGGCGCTATTGTTTGACAACATTCCTGTCGAGTTGGCCTCTACGTCTCCGTGGGACTTTTATATACATCAATAACGTAATATAACCTATCCTAACCCAACCTAACCTTTCGGCGCTATTATTTGACAACATTTCTGGCGAGTTGGCCTCTACCTTTCCGTCGGGCCTTTATATACATCAATAACGTAATATAACCTAACCTAACCCAACCCAACGTCTCGGTACTAATATTTAACAACATTCCTGGCGAGTTGGCCTCTACGTCTCCGTGGGACCTTCATATACATCAATAACGTAATATAACCTAACCTAACCCAACCTAACCTTTCGGCGCTATTATTTGACCACATTCCTGGCTTGTTGGCCTCTACGTCTCCGTGGGACTTTTATATACATCAATAGCGTAATATAACCTAACCTAACACAACCTAACATCTCGGTACTATTATTTGACAACATTCCTGGCGAGTGGGCCTCTACGTCTCCGTGGGACCTTCATATACATCAATAACGTAATATAACCTAACCTAACCCAACCCAACCTCTCGGTACTAATATTTGACAACATTCCTGGCGAGTGGGCCTCTACGTCTCCGTGGGACCTTAATATCCATCAATAACGTAATATAACCTAACCTAGCCCAAGTAACGTCTCGGAGGTAATGTTTAACCACATACCTGGCTTGTTGGCCTCTACGTTTCCGTGAGACCTTTATGTACATCAATTACGTAATATAACCTAACCTAACCCAACCTAACATCTCGGCGGTAATAGTTGACAACATTCCTGGCGAATTGGCCTCTACGTCTCCGTGAGACCTTCATATCCATCAATAACGTAATATAACCTTATATAACCCAACCTAACCTCCCGGCGCTATTATTTGACAACATTCCTGGCTTGTTGGCCTCTACGTCTCCGTGGGACCTTCATATACATCAATAACGTAATATAACCTAACCTAACCCAACCAAACGTTTCGGCGCTATTATTTGACCACATTCCTGGCTTGTTGGCCTCTACGTCTCCGTGGGAAATTTATATACATCAATAACGTAATATAACCTAACCTAACCCAATCTAACATCTCGGCGGTAATATTTGACAACATTCCTGGCGAGTGGGCCTCTACGTCTCCGTGGGAATTTTATATATGTCAATAGCGTAATATAACCTAACCTAACCCAACCTAACACCTCGGCGGTAATATTTGACAACATTACTGGCGAGTTGGTCTCTACGTCTCCGTAGGGCCATATATACATCAATAACGTAATATAACCTAACCTAACACAACCCAACCTCTCGGCACTAACATTTGACAACATTCCTGGCGAGTTGGCCTCTACGTTTCCGTGGGGCTTTTATATACATCAATAACGTAATATAACCTAACCTAACCCAAGTAACGTCTCGGAGGTAATGTTTAACCACATTCCTGGCTTGTTGGCCTCTACGTTTCCGTGAGACCTTTATATACATCAATTACGTAATATAACCTAACCTAACCCAACCTAACATCTCGGCGGTAATAGTTGACAACATTCCTGGCGAATTGGACTCTACGTCTCCGTGAGACCTTCATATCCATCAATAACGTAATATAACCTTATATAACCCAACCTAACCTCTCGGCGCTATTATTTGACAACATTCCTGGCGAGTTGGCCTCTACGTATCCGTGGGACTTTTATATACATCAATAACGTAATATAACCTAACCTAATCCAACCTAACCTTTCGGAGCTATTATTTGACAACATTCCTGGCTTGTTGGCCTCTACGTCTCCGTGGGACTTTGATATACATCAATAGCGTAATATAACCTAACCTAACCCAACCTAAGATCTCGGCACTAATATTTGACAACATTCCTGTCGAGTTGGCTTCTACGTCTCCGTGAGGCCTTCATATACATCAAAAACGTAATATAACCTAACCTAACCCAACCTAACCTTTCGGCGCTATTATTTGACCACATTCCTGGCTTGTTGGCCTCTACATCTCCGTGGGACCTTCATATACATCAATAACGTAATATAACCTAACCTAACCCAACCTAACCTTTCGGCGCTATTATTTGACCACATTCCTGGCTTGTTGGCCTCTACATCTCCGTGGGACATTTATATACATCAATAGCGTAACATAACCTAACCTAACCCAACCTAAGATCTCGGCGCTATTGTTTGACAACATTCCTGTCGAGTTGGCCTCTACGTCTCCGTGGGACTTTTATATACATCAATAACGTAATATAACCTATCCTAACCCAACCTAACCTTTCGGCGCTATTATTTGACAACATTTCTGGCGAGTTGGCCTCTACCTTTCCGTCGGGCCTTTATATACATCAATAACGTAATATAACCTAACCTAACCCAACCCAACGTCTCGGTACTAATATTTGACAACATTCCTGGCGAGTTGGCCTCTACGTCTCCGTGGGACCTTCATATACATCAATAACGTAATATAACCTAACCTAACCCAACCTAACCTTTCGGCGCTATTATTTGACAACATTCCTGGCGAGTGGGCCTCTACGTCTCCGTGGGACCTTAATATCCATCAATAACGTAATATAACCTAACCTAACCCAAGTAACGTCTCGGAGGTAATGTTTAACCACATACCTGGCTTGTTGGCCTCTACGTTTCCGTGAGACCTTTATGTACATCAATTACGTAATATAACCTAACCTAACCCAACCTAACATCTCGGCGGTAATAGTTGACAACATTCCTGGCGTATTGGCCTCTACGTCTCCGTGAGACCTTCATATCCATCAATAACGTAATATAACCTTATATAACCCAACCTAACCTCCCGGCGCTATTATTTGACAACATTCCTGGCTTGTTGGCCTCTACGTCTCCGTGGGACTTTTATATACATCAATAGCGTAATATAACCTAACCTAACCCAACCTAAGATCTCGGCACTAATATTTGACAACATTCCTGTCGAGTTGGCTTCTACGTCTCCGTGAGGCCTTCATATACATCAAAAACGTAATATAACCTAACCTAACCCAACGTAACATCTCGAGTGTAAGATTTGACAACATTGCTGGCTTGTTGGCCTCTGCGTCTCCGTGGGACATTCATATCAATCAATAACGTAATTTAACCTAAAATAACCCAACGCAATATTTCGGCTGTAATATATCACAACATTCCCGGCTTGTTGGCCTCTATGTTTCCGTGGGACCTTTATATACATCAATAACGTAATATAACCTAACATAACCCAACCTAACATCTCGGCGGTAATATTTGACAACATTCCTGGCGAGTTGGCCTCTACGTCTCCGTGAGACCTTCATATCCATCAATAATGTAATATAACCTTATATAACCCAACCTAACCTCTCGGCGCTATTATTTGACAACATTCCTGTTGAGTTGGCCTCTACGTCTCCGAGGGACTTTTATATACATCAATAACGTAATATAACCAAACCTAACCCAACCTAATCTTTCGGCGCTATTATTTGACAACATTACTGGCGAGTTGGCCTCTACGTCTTCGTGGGACTTTTATATACATCAATAACGTAATATAACCTAACCTAACCCAACCCAAACTCTCGGTACTAATATTTGACAACATTCCTGGCGAGTTGGCCTCTACGTCTCCGTGGGAATTTTATATACATCAATAACGTAATATAACCTAACCTAACCCAACCTAACATCTCGGCGGTAATATCTGACAACATTCCTGGCGAGTTGGCCTGTATGTCTCCGTGGGACTTTTATATACATCAATAGCGTAACATAACCTAACCTAACCCAATCTAACATCTCGGCGGTAATATTTGACAACATTCCTGGCTTATTGGCCTCATGGTTTCCGTGGGACCTTTATATCCATCAATAATGTAATATAACCTTATATAACCCAACCTAACCTCTCGGCGCTATTATTTGACAACATTCCTGTTGAGTTGGCCTCTACGTCTCCGAGGGACTTTTATATACATCAATAACGTAATATAACCAAACCTAACCCAACCTAATCTTTCGGCGCTATTATTTGACAACATTACTGGCGAGTTGGCCTCTACGTCTTCGTGGGACTTTTATATACATCAATAACGTAATATAACCTAACCTAACCCAACCCAAACTCTCGGTACGAATATTTGACAACATTCCTGGCGAGTTGGCCTCTACGTCTCCGTGGGAATTTTATATACATCAATAACGTAATATAACCTAACCTAACCCAACCTAACATCTCGGCGGTAATATCTGACAACATTCCTGGCGAGTTGGCCTGTATGTCTCCGTGGGACTTTTATATACATCAATAGCGTAACATAACCTAACCTAACACAACGTAACATCTCGGTACCAATATTTGACAACATTCCTGGCGAGTTGGCCTCTACGTCTCCGTGGGAAATTTATATACATCAAGAACGTAATATAACCTAACCTAACCCAATCTAACATCTCGGCGGTAATATTTGGCAACATTCCTGGCGAGTTGGCCTCTACGTCTTCGTGGGGCCTTCATATACATCAATAACGTAATATAACTTAACCTAACCCAACCTAACATTTCGGCGGTAATATTTGACAACATTCCTGGCTTATTGGCCTCATGGTTTCCGTGGGGCCTTTATAAACATCAATAACGTAATATAACCTAACCTAACCCAACCCAACCTCTCGGTACTAATATTTGACAACATTCCTGGCGAGTTGGCCTCTACGTCTCCGTGGGACCTCCATATACATCAATAACGTAATATAATCTAACCTAACCCAACCTAACCTTTCGGCGCTATTATTTGACCACATTCCTGGCTTGTTGGCCTCTACATCTCCGTGGGACTTTTATATACATCAATAGCGTAACATAACCTAACCTAACCCAATCTAACATCTCGGCGGTAATATTTGACAACATTCCTGGCGAATTGGCCTCATGGTTTCCGTAGGACCTTTATATACATCAGTAACGTAATATAACCTAACCTAACCGAACCAAACATCTCGGCACTAATATTTGACAACATTACTGGCGAGTTGGACTCTACGTCTCCGTGTGGCCTTTATATACATAAATAATGTAATATAACCTAACCTAACACAACCCATCCTCTCGGCACTAATATTTGACAACATTCCTGGCGAGTTGGCCTCTACGTCTCCGTGGGACTTTTATATACATCAATAACGTAATATAACCTATCCTAACCCAAAGTAACGTCTCGGAGGTAATGTTTAACCACATTCCTGGCTTGTTGGCCTCTACGTTTCCGTGAGACCTTTATATACATCAATAACATAATATAACCTAACCTAACCCAACCTAACATCTCGGCGGTAATAGTTGACAACATTCCTGGCGAATTGGCCTCTACGTCTCCGTGAGACCTTCATATCCATCAATAATGTAATATAACCTTATATAACCCAACCTAACCTCTCGGCGCTATTATTTGACCACATTCCTGTTGAGTTGACCTCTACGTCTCCGAGGGACTTTTATATACATCAATAACGTAATATAACCTAACCTAACCCAACCTAATCTTTCGGCGCTATTATTTGACAACATTACTGGCGAGTTGGCCTCTACGTCTTCGTGGGACTTTTATATACATCAATAACGTAATATAACCTAACCTAACCCAATCTAACATCTCGGCGGTAATATTTGACAACATTCCTGGCGAGTTGGCCTCTACGTCTTCGTGGGGCCTTCATATACATCAATAACGTAATGTAACTTGACCTAACCCAACCTAACATCTCGGCGGTAATATTTGACAACATTCCTGGCTTATTGGCCTCATGGTTTCCGTGGGGCCTTTATATACATCAATAACGTAATATAACCTATCCTAACCCAACCCAACCTCTCGGTACTAATATTTGACAACATTCCTGGCGTGTTGGCCTCTACGTCTCCGTGGGACCTTCATATACATCAATAACGTAATATAACCAAACCTAACCCAACCTAACCTTTCGGCGCTATTATTTGACCACATTACTGGCTTGTTGGCCTCTACGTCTCCGTGGGACTTTTATATACATCAATAGCGTAACATAACCTAACCTAACCCAACCTAAGATCTCGGCGCTATTGTTTGACAACATTCCTGTCGAGTTGGCCTCTACGTCTCCGTGGGACTTTTATATACATCAATAGCGTAATATAACCTAACCTAACCCAACCCAACCTCTCGGTTCCAATATTTGACGACATTCCTGGCGAGTTGGACTCTACGTCTCCGTGGGAATTTTATATACCTCAATAACGTAATATAACCTAACCTAACCAAATCTAACATCACGGGGTAATATTTGACGACATTCCTGGCTTATTGGCCTCATGGTTTCCGTGGGACCTTTATATACATCAGTAACGTAATATAACCTAACCTAACCGAACCAAACATCTCGGCACTAATATTTGACAACATTCCTGGCGAGTTGGCCTCTACGTCTCCGTGGGAATTTTATATACATCAATAACGTAATATAACCTAACCTAACCCAACCTAACATCTCGGCCGTAATATCTGACATCATTCCTGGCGAGTTGGCCTCTACGTCTCCGTGGGAATTTTATATACATCAATAACGTAATATAACCTAACCTAACCCAACCTAACATCTCGGCCGTAATATCTGACATCATTCCTGGCGAGTTGGCCTCTACCTTTCCGTGGGGCCTTTATATACATCAATAACGTAATATAACCTAACCTAACCCAACCCAACCTCTCGGTACCAATATTTGACAACATTCCTGGCGAGTTGGACTCTACGTCTCCGTGGGGCCTTCATATACATTAATAACGTAATATAACCTAACCTACCCCAACCTAACCTTTCGGCGCTATTATTTGACCACATTCCCGGATTGTTGGCCTCTACGTCTCCGTGGGGCCTTTATATACATCATTAGCGTAATATAACCTAACCTAACCCAACCTAAGATCTCGGCGGTAATATTTTACAACATTCCTGGCTTATTGGCCTCATGGTTTCCGTGGGGCCTTTATATACATCAATAACGTAATATAACCTAACCTAACCCAACCTAACATCTCGGCCGTAATATCTGACATCATTCCTGGCGAGATGGCCTCTACGTCTCCGTGGGGCCTTTATATACATCAATAGCGTAATATAACCTAACCTAACCCAACCTAAGATCTCGGCGCTATTATTTGACAACATTCCTGTCGAGTTGGCCTCGACGTCTCCGTGGGACTTTTATATACATCAATAGCGTAATATAACCTAACCTAACACATCCTAATATCTCGATACTAATATTTGACAACATTCCTGGCGAGTTGGCATCTACGTCTCCGTGGGAATTTTATATACATCAATAACGTAATATAACCTAACCTAACCCAACCTAACATCTCGGCGGTAATATCTGACAACATTCCTGGCGAGTTGGCCTCTACGTCTCCGTGGAGCCTTTATATACATAAATAACGTAATATAACCTAACCTAACACAACCCAGCCTCTCGGCACTAATATTTGACAACATTTCTGGCGAGTTGGCCTCTACGTTTCCGTGGGGCTTTTATATACATCAATAACGTAATATAACCTAACCTAACCCAACCCAACCTCTCGGTACTAATATTTGACAACATTCCTGGCGAGTTGGCCTCTACGTCTCCGTGGGACCTTCATATACATCAATAACGTAATATAACCTAACCTAACCCATCCTAACCTTTCGGCGCTATTATTTGACCACATTCCTGGCTTTTTGGCCTCTAAATCTCCGTGGGACTTTTATATACATCAATAGCGTAACATAACCTAACCTAACCCAATCTAACATCTCGGCGGTAATATTTGACAACATTCCTGGCTTATTGGCCTCATGGTTTCCGTGGGGCCTTTATATACATCAATAACGTAATATAACCTAACCTAACCCAACCCAACCTCTCGGTACTAATATTTGACAACATTCCTGGCGTGTTGGCCTCTACGTCTCCGTGGGACCTTCATATACATCAATAACGTAATATAACCTAACCTAACCCAACCTAACCTTTCGGCGCTATTATTTGACCACATTACTGGCTTGTTGGCCTCTACGTCTCCGTGGGACTTTTATATACATCAATAGCGTAACATAACCTAACCTAACCCAACCTAAGATCTCGGCGCTATTGTTTGACAACATTCCTGTCGAGTTGGCCTCTACGTCTCCGTGGGGCCTTTATATACATCATTAGCGTAATATAACCTAACCTAACCCAACCTAAGATCTCGGCGGTAATATTTGACAACATTCCTGGCTTATTGGCCTCATGGTTTCTGTGGGGCCTTTATATACATCAATAACGTAATATAACCTAACCTAACCCAACCTAACATCTCGGCCGTAATATCTGACATCATTCCTGGCGAGATGGCCTCTACGTCTCCGTGGGGCCTTTATATACATCAATAGCGTAATATAACCTAACCTAACCCAACCTAAGATCTCGGCGCTATTATTTGACAACATTCCTGTCGAGTTGGCCTCGACGTCTCCGTGGGACTTTTATATACATCAATAGCGTAATATAACCTAACCTAACACATCCTAATATCTCGATACTAATATTTGACAACATTCCTGGCGAGTTGGTATCTACGTCTCCTTGGGAATTTTATATATATCAATAACGTAATATAACCTAACCTAACCCAACCTAACATCTCGGCGGTAATATCTGACAACATTCCTGGCGAGTTGGCCTCTACGTCTCCGTGGAGCCTTTATATACATAAATAACGTAATATAACCTAACCTAACACAACCCAGCCTCTCGGCACTAATATTTGACAACATTTCTGGCGAGTTGGCCTCTACGTTTCCGTGGGGCTTTTATATACATCAATAACGTAATATAACCTAACCTAACCCAACCCAACCTCCCGGTACTAATATTTGACAACATTCCTGGCGAGTTGGCCTCTACGTCTCCGTGGGACCTTCATATACATCAATAACGTAATATAACCTAACCTAACCCATCCTAACCTTTCGGCGCTATTATTTGACCACATTCCTGGCTTTTTGGCCTCTAAATCTCCGTGAGACTTTTATATACATCAATAGCGTAACATAACCTAACCTAACCCAATCTAACATCTCGGCGGTAATATTTGACAACATTCCTGGCTTATTGGCCTCATGGTTTCCGTGGGGCCTTTATATACATCAATAACGTAATATAACCTAACCTAACCCAACCCAACCTCTCGGTACTAATATTTGACAACATTCCTGGCGTGTTGGCCTCTACGTCTCCGTGGGACCTTCATATACATCAATAACGTAATATAACCTAACCTAACCCAACCTAACCTTTCGGCGCTATTATTTGACCACATTACTGGCTTGTTGGCCTCTACGTCTCCGTGGGACTTTTATATACATCAATAGCGTAACATAACCTAACCTAACCCAACCTAAGATCTCGGCGCTATTGTTTGACAACATTCCTGTCGAGTTGGCCTCTATGTCTCCGTGGGACTTTTATATACATCAATAGCGTAATATAACCTAACCTAACCCAACCTAAGATCTCGGCGGTAATATTTGACAACATTCCTGGCTTATTGGCCTCACGGTTTCCGTGGGGCCTTTATATACATCAATAACGTAATATAACCTAACCTAACCCAACCTAACATCTCGGCCGTAATATCTGACATCATTCCTGGCGAGTTGGCCTCTACGTCTCCGTGGGGCCTTTATATACATCAATAGCGTAATATAACCTAACCTAACCCAACCTAAGATCTCGGCGCTATTATTTGACGACATTCCTGTCGAGTTGGCCTCGACGTCTCCGTGGGACTTTTATATACATCAATAGCGTAATATAACCTAACCTAACACATCCTAATATCTCGATACTAATATTTGACAACATTCCTGGCGAGTTGGCATCTACGACTCCGTGGGAATTTTATATACATCAATAACGTAATATAGCCTAACCTAACCCAACCTAACATCTCGGCGGTAATATCTGACAACATTCCTAGCGAGTTGGCCTCTACGTCTCCGTGGGGCTTTTATATACATCAATAACGTAATATAACCTAACCTAACCCAACCTAACCTCTCGGCGCTATTATTTGACAACATTCCTGTCGAGTTGGCCTCTACGTCTCCGAGGGACTTTTATATACATCAATAGCGTAATATAACTTAACCTAACACAACCTAACATCTCGGTACTAGTATTTGACAACATTCCTGGCGAGTTGGCCTCTACGTCTCCTTGGGAATTTTATATACATCAAAAACGTAATGTAACCTAACCTAACCCAACCTAACATCTCGGCCGTAATATCTGACATCATTCCTGGCGAGTTGGCCTCTACGTCTCCGTGGGGCCTTTATATACATAAATAACGTAATATAACCTAACCTAACACAACCCAGCCTCTCGGCACTAATATTTGACAACCTTCCTGGCGAGTTGGCCTCTACGTCTCCGTGGGACTTTTATATACATCAATAACGTAATATAACCTATCCTAACCCAACCTAACCTTTCGGCGCTATTATTTGACAACATTTCTGGCGCGTTGGCCTCTACCTTTCCGTGGGACCTTTATATACATCAATAACATAATATAACCTAACCTAACCCAACCCAACCTCTCGGTTCCAATATTTGACAACATTCCTGGCGAGTTGGCCTCTACGTCTCCGTGGGAATTTTATATACATCAATAACGTAATATAACCTAGCCTAACCAAATCTAACGTCAGGGGGTAATATTTGACGACATTCCTGGCTTATTGGCCTCATGGTTTCCGTGGGACCTTTATATACATCAGTAACGTAATATAACCTAACCTAACCGAACCAAACATCTCGGCACTAATATTTGACAACATTCCTGGCGAGTTGCCTCTACGTCTCCGTGGGAATTTTATATACATCAGTAACGTAATATAACCTAGCCTAACCAAATCTAACATCAGGGGGTAATATTTGACGACATTCCTGGCTTATTGGCCTCATGGTTTCCGTGGGACCTTTATATACATCAGTAACGTAATATAACCTAACCTAACCGAACCAAACATCTCGGCACTAATATTTGACAACATTCCTGGCGAGATGGCCTCTACGTCTCCGTGGGAATTTTATATACATCAATAACGTAATATAACCTAACCTAACCCAACCTAACATCTCGGCCGTAATATCTGACATCATTCCTGGCGAGTTGGCCTCTACGTCTCCGTGGGGCCTTTATATACATAAATAACGTAATATAACCTAACCTAACACAACCCATCCTCTCGGCACTAATATTTGACAACATACCTGGCGAGTTGGCCTCTACGTCTCCGTGGGACTTTTATATACATCAATAACGTAATATAACCTATCCTAACCCAACCTAACCTTTCGGCGCTATTATTTGACAACATTCTTGGCGAGTTGGCAACTACGTATCCGTGGGACTTTTATATACATCAATAACGTAATATAACCTAACCTAACCCAACCTAACCTTTCGGCGCTATTATTTGACAACATTCCTGTCGAGTTGGCCTCTACGTCTCCGAGGGACTTTTATATACATCAATAGCGTAATATAACTTAACCTAACACAACCTAACATCTCGGTACTAGTATTTGACAACATTCCTGGCGAGTTGGCCTCTACGTCTCCTTGGGAATTTTATATACATCAAAAACGTAATATAACCTAACCTAACCCAACCTAACATCTCGGCGGTAATAGTTGACAACATTCCTGGCGAGTTGGCCTCTACGTCTTCGTGGGGCCTTCATATACATCAATAACGTAATATAACCAAACCTAACCCAACCTATCATCTCGACGGTAATATTTGAAAACATTCCTAACGAGTTGGCCTCTACGTCTCCGTGGGACCATTATATACATCAATAACGTAATATAAACTAACCTAAGCCAACCTAACATCTCGGCGGTAATAGTTGACAACATTCCTGGCGAGTTGGCCTCTACGTATCCGTGGGACTTTTATATACATCAATAACGTAATATAACCTAACCTAACCCAACCTAACCTTTCGGCGCTATTATTTTACAACATTCCTGTCGAGTTGGCCTCTACGTTTCCGAGGGACTTTTATATACATCAATAGCGTAATATAACTTAACCTAACACAACCTAATATCTCGGTACTAGTATTTGACAACATTCCTGGCGAGTTGGCCTCTACGTCTCCTTGGGAATTTTATATACATCAAAAACGTAATATAACCTAACCTAACCCAACCTAACATCTCGGCGGTAATATTTGACAACATTCCTGTCGAGTTGGCTTCTACGTCTCCGTGGGGCCTTCATATACATCAAAAACGTAATATAACCTAACCTAACCCAACCTAACATCTGGGCGGTAATGTTTGACAACATTCCTGACGAGTTGCCCTCTACGTCTCCGTGAGACCTTCATATCCATCAATAACGTAATATAACCTTATATAACCCAACCTAACCTCTCGGCGCTATTATTTGACAACATTCCTGGCGAGATGGCCTCTACGTCTCCGTGGGACTTTTATATACATCAATAACGTAATATAACCTAACCTAACCCAACCTAACTTTTCGGCGCTATTATTTGACAACATTCCTTGCGAGTTGGCCTCTAAGTCTCCGTGGGGCCTTCATATACACCAATAACGTAATATAACCTAACCTAACACAACCCTACCTCTCGGCACTAATATTTGACAACATTCCTGGCGAGTTGGCCTCTACGTTTCCGTGGGGCTTTTATATACATCAATAAGGTAATATAACCTAACCTAACCCAAAGTAACGTCTCGGAGGTAATGTTTAACCACATTCCTGGCTTGTTGGCCTCTACGTTTCCGTGAGACCTTTATATACACCAATAACATAATATAACCTAACCTAACCCAACCTAACATCTCGGCGGTAATAGTAGACAACATTCCTGGCGATTTGGCCTCTACGTCTCCGTGAGACCTTCATATCCATCAATAACGTAATATAACCTTATATAACCCAACCTAACCTCTCGCCGCTATTATTTGACAACATTCCTGGCGAGTTGGCCTCTACGTCTCCGTGGGGCCTTTATATACATCAATAGCGTAATATAACCTAACCTAACACAACCTAACCTTTCGACGCTATTATTTGACAACATTCCTGTCGAGTTGGCCTCTACGTCTCCGAGGGACTTTTATATAAATCAATAGCGTAATATAACTTAACCTATCACAACCTAACATCTCGGTACTAGTATTTGACAACATTCCTGGCGAGTTGGCCTCTACGTCTCCTTGGGAATTTTATATACATCAAAAACGTAATATAACCTAACCTAACCCAACCTAACATCTCGGCGGTAATAGTTGACAACATTCCTGGCGTGTTGGCCTCTACGTCTTCGTGGGGCCTTCATATACATCAATAACGTAATATAACCAAACCTAACCCAACCTATCATCTCGACGGTAATATTTGAAAACATTCCTGTCGAGTTGGCCTCTACATCTCCGAGGGACTTTTATATACATCAATAGCGTAATATAACTTAACCTATCACAACCTAACATCTCGGTACTAGTATTTGACAACATTCCTGGCGAGTTGGCCTCTACGTCTCCTTGGGACTTTTATATACATCAATAACGTAATATAACCTAACCTAACCCAACCTAACGTTTCGGCGCTATTATTTGACAACATTCCTGTCGAGTTGGCCTCTACGTCTCCGAGGGACTTTTATATACATCAATAGCGTAATATAACTTAACCTAACACAACCTAACATCTCGGTACTAGTATTTGACAACATTCCTGGCGAGTTGGCCTCTACGTCTCCTTGGGAATTTTATATACATCAAAAACGTAATATAACCTAACCTAACCCAACCTAACATCTCGGCGGTAATATTTGACAACATTCCTATCGAGTTGGCTTCTACGTCTCCGTGGGGCCTTCATATACATCAAAAACGTAATATAACCTAACCTAACCCAACCTAACATCTGGGCGGTAATGTTTGACAACATTCCTGACGAGTTGCCCTCTACGTCTCCGTGAGACCTTCATATCCATCAATAACGTAATATAACCTTATATAACCCAACCTATCCTCTCGGCGCTATTATTTGACAACATTCCTAGCGAGATGGCCTCTACGTCTCCGTGGGACTTTTATATACATCAATAACGTAATATAACCTAACCTAACCCAACCTAACTTTTTGGCGCTATTATTTGACAACATTCCTTGCGAGTTGGCCTCTACGTCTCCGTGGGGCCTTCATATACACCAATAACGTAATATAACCTAACCTAACACAACCTAACCTCTCGGCACTAATATTTGACAACATTCCTGGCGAGTTTGCCTCTACGTTTCCGTGGGACTTTTATATACATCAATAGCGTAATATAACCTAACCTAACCCAACCTAAGATCTCGGCGCTATTGTTTGACAACATTCCTGTCGAGTTGGCCTCTACTTCTCCGTGGGAATTTTATATACATCAATAGCGTAATATAACCTAACCTAACACAACCTAACATCTCGGTACTGATATTTGACAACATTCCTGGCGAGTTGGCCTCTACGTCTCCGTAGGAATTTTATATACATCAATAACGTAATATAACCTAACCTAAGCCAACCTAACATCTCGGCGGTAATATCTGACAACATTCCTGGCGAGTTGGCCTCTACGTCTCCGTGGGGCCTTTATATACATAAATAACGTAATATAGCCTAACCTAACACAACCCAGCCTCTCGGCACTAATATTTGACAACATTCCTGGCGAGTTGGCCTCTACGTCTCAGTGGGGCCTTCATATACACCAATAACGTAATATAACCTAACCTAACACAACCCAACCTCTCGGCACTAATATTTGACAACATTCCTGGCAAATTGGCCTCTACGTCTCCGTGAGACCTTCATATCCATCAATAACGTAATATAACCTTATATAACCCAAGCTAACCTCTCGGCGCTATTATTTGACAACATTCCTGTCGAGTTGGCTTCTACGTCTCCGTGGGGCCTTCATATACATCAAAAACGTAATATAACCTAACCTAACCCAACCTAACATCTGGGCGGTAATGTTTGACAACATTCCTGACGAGTTGCCCTCTACGTCTCCGTGAGACCTTCATATCCATCAATAACGTAATATAACCTTATATAACCCAACCTAACCTCTCGGCGCTATTATTTGACAACATTCCTGGCGAGATGGCCTCTACGTCTCCGTGGGACTTTTATATACATCAATAACGTAATATAACCTAACCTAACCCAACCTAACTTTTCGGCGCTATTATTTGACAACATTCCTTGCGAGTTGGCCTCTACGTCTCCGTGGGGCCTTCATATACACCAATAACGTAATATAAGCTAACCTAACACAACCCAACCTCTCGGCACTAATATTTGACAACATTCCTGGCGAGTTTGCCTCTACGTTTCCGTGGGACTTTTATATACATCAATAGCGTAACATAACCTAACCTAACCCAACTTAAGATCTCGGCGCTATTGTTTGACAACATTCCTGTCGAGTTGGCCTCTACGTCTCCGTGGGACTTTTATATACATCAATAGCGTAATATAACCTAACCTAACCCAAAGTAACGTCTCGGAGGTAATGTTTAACCACATTCCTGGCTTGTTGGCCTCTACGTTTCCGTGAGACCTTTATATACATCAATAACATAATATAACCTAACCTGACCCAACCTAACATCTCGGCGGTAATAGTTGACAACATTCCTGGCGAATTGGCCTCTACGTCTCCGTGAGACCTTCATATCCATCAATAACGTAATATAACCTTATATAACCCAACCTAACCTCTCGCCGCTATTATTTGACAACATTCCTGGCGAGTTGGCCTCTACGTCTCCGTGAGACCTTCATATCCATCAATAACGTAATATAACCTTATATAACCCAACCTAACCTCTCGGCGCTATTATTTGACAACATTCCTAGCGAGATGGCCTCTACGTCTCCGTGGGACTTTTATATACATCAATAACGTAATATAACCTAACCTAACCCAACCTAACTTTTTGGCGCTATTATTTGACAACATTCCTTGCGAGTTGGCCTCTACGTCTCCGTGGGGCCTTCATATACACCAATAACGTAATATAACCTAACCTAACACAACCTAACCTCTCGGCACTAATATTTGACAACATTCCTGGCGAGTTTGCCTCTACGTTTCCGTGGGACTTTTATATACATCAATAGCGTAATATAACCTAACCTAACCCAACCTAAGATCTCGGCGCTATTGTTTGACAACATTCCTGTCGAGTTGGCCTCTACTTCTCCGTGGGAATTTTATATACATCAATAGCGTAATATAACCTAACCTAACACAACCTAACATCTCGGTACTGATATTTGACAACATTCCTGGCGAGTTGGCCTCTACGTCTCCGTAGGAATTTTATATACATCAATAACGTAATATAACCTAACCTAAGCCAACCTAACATCTCGGCGGTAATATCTGACAACATTCCTGGCGAGTTGGCCTCTACGTCTCCGTGGGGCCTTTATATACATAAATAACGTAATATAACCTAACCTAACCCAACCTAACATCTCGGCGGTAATAGTTGACAACATTCTTGGCGAGTTGGCCTCTACGTATCCGTGGGACTTTTATATACATCAATAACGTAATATAACCTAACCTAACCCAACCTAACGTTTCGGCGCTATTATTTGACAACATTCCTGTCGAGTTGGCCTCTACGTCTCCGAGGGACTTTTATATACATCAATAGCGTAATATAACTTAACCTAACACAACCTAACATCTCGGTACTAGTATTTGACAACATTCCTGGCGAGTTGGCCTCTACGTCTCCTTGGGAATTTTATATACATCAAAAACGTAATATAACCTAACCTAACCCAACCTAACATCTCGGCGGTAATATTTGACAACATTCCTATCGAGTTGGCTTCTACGTCTCCGTGGGGCCTTCATATACTTCAAAAACGTAATATAACCTAACCTAACCCAACCTAACATCTGGGCGGTAATGTTTGACAACATTCCTGACGAGTTGCCCTCTACGTCTCCGTGAGACCTTCATATCCATCAATAACGTAATATAACCTTATATAACCCAACCTAACCTCTCGGCGCTATTATTTGACAACATTCCTGGCGAGATGGCCTCTACGTCTCCGTGGGACTTTTATATACATCAATAACGTAATATAACCTAACCTAACCCAACCTAACTTTTCGGCGCTATTATTTGACAACATTCCTTGCGAGTTGGCCTCTACGTCTCCGTGGGGCCTTCATATACACCAATAACGTAATATAAGCTAACCTAACACAACCCAACCTCTCGGCACTAATATTTGACAACATTCCTGGCGAGTTTGCCTCTACGTTTCCGTGGGACTTTTATATACATCAATAGCGTAACATAACCTAACCTAACCCAACTTAAGATCTCGGCGCTATTGTTTGACAACATTCCTGTCGAGTTGGCCTCTACGTCTCCGTGGGACTTTTATATACATCAATAGCGTAATATAACCTAACCTAACCCAAAGTAACGTCTCGGAGGTAATGTTTAACCACATTCCTGGCTTGTTGGCCTCTACGTTTCCGTGAGACCTTTATATACATCAATAACATAATATAACCTAACCTGACCCAACCTAACATCTCGGCGGTAATAGTTGACAACATTCCTGGCGAATTGGCCTCTACGTCTCCGTGAGACCTTCATATCCATCAATAACGTAATATAACCTTATATAACCCAACATAACCTCTCGCCGCTATTATTTGACAACATTCCTGGCGAGTTGGCCTCTACGTCTCCGTGGGGCCTTTATATACATAAATAACGTAATATAACCTAACCTAACACAACCCAGCCTCTCGGCACTAATATTTGACAACCTTCCTGGCGAGTTGGCCTCTACGTCTCCGTGGGACTTTTATATACATCAAAAACGTAATATAACCTAACCTAACCCAACCTAACATCTCGGCGGTAATATTTGACAACATTCCTGTCGAGTTGGCTTCTACGTCTCCGTGGGGCCTTCATATACATCAAAAACGTAATATAACCTAACCTAACCCAACTTAACATCTGGGCGGTAATGTTTGACAACATTCCTGACGAGATGCCCTCTACGTCTCCGTGAGACCTTCATATCCATCAATAACGTAATATAACCTTATATAACCCAACCTAACCTCTCGGCGCTATTATTTGACAACATTCCTAGCGAGATGGCCTCTACGTCTCCGTGGGACTTTTATATACATCAATAACGTAATATAACGGAACCTAACCCAAAGTAACGTCTCGGAGGTAATGTTTAACCACATTCCTGTCGAGTTGGCCTCTACGTCCCCGAGGGACTTTTATATACATCAATAGCGTAATATAACTTAACCTAACACAACCTAACATCTCGGTACTAGTATTTGACAACATTCCTGGCGAGTTGGCCTCTACGTCTCCTTGGGAATTTTATATACATCAAAAACGTAATATAACCTAACCTAACCCAACCTAACATCTCGGCGGTAATATTTGACAACATTCCTGTCGAGTTGGCTTCTACGTCTCCGTGGGGCCTTCATATACATCAAAAACGTAATATAACCTAACCTAACCCAACCTAACCTTTGGCGCTCTTATTTGACAACATTCCTTGCGAGTTGGCCTCTACGTCTCCGTGGGGCCTTCATATACACCAATAACGTAATATAACCTAACCTAACACAACCCAACCTCTCGGCACTAATATTTGACAACATTCCTGGCGAGTTTGCCTCTACGTTTCCGTGGGACTTTTATATACATCAATAGCGTAACATAACCTAACCTAACCCAACCTAAGATCCGGCGCTATTGTTTGACAACATTCCTGTCGATTTGGCCTCTACGTCCCCGAGGGACTTTTATATACATCAATAGCGTAATATAACTTAACCTAACACAACCTAACATCTCGGTACTAGTATTTGACAACATTCCTGGCGAGTTGGCCTCTACGTCTCCTTGGGAATTTTATATACATCAAAAACGTAATATAACCTAACCTAACCCAACCTAACATCTGGGCGGTAATGTTTGACAACATTCCTGACGAGTTGCCCTCTACGTCTCCGTGAGACCTTCATATCCATCAATAACGTAATATAACCTTATATAACCCAACCTAACCTCTCGGCGCTATTATTTGACAACATTCCTGGCGAGATGGCCTCTACGTCTCCGTGGGACTTTTATATACATCAATAACGTAATATAACCTAACCTAACCCAACCTAACTTTTCGGCGCTATTATTTGACAACATTCCTTGCGAGTTGGCCTCTAAGTCTCCGTGGGGCCTTCATATACACCAATAACGTAATATAACCTAACCTAACACAACCCTACCTCTCGGCACTAATATTTGACAACATTCCTGGCGAGTTGGCCTCTACGTTTCCGTGGGGCTTTTATATACATCAATAAGGTAATATAACCTAACCTAACCCAAAGTAACGTCTCGGAGGTAATGTTTAACCACATTCCTGGCTTGTTGGCCTCTACGTTTCCGTGAGACCTTTATATACACCAATAACATAATATAACCTAACCTAACCCAACCTAACATCTCGGCGGTAATAGTAGACAACATTCCTGGCGATTTGGCCTCTACGTCTCCGTGAGACCTTCATATCCATCAATAACGTAATATAACCTTATATAACCCAACCTAACCTCTCGCCGCTATTATTTGACAACATTCCTGGCGAGTTGGCCTCTACGTCTCCGTGGGGCCTTTATATACATCAATAGCGTAATATAACCTAACCTAACACAACCTAACCTTTCGACGCTATTATTTGACAACATTCCTGTCGAGTTGGCCTCTACGTCTCCGAGGGACTTTTATATAAATCAATAGCGTAATATAACTTAACCTATCACAACCTAACATCTCGGTACTAGTATTTGACAACATTCCTGGCGAGTTGGCCTCTACGTCTCCTTGGGAATTTTATATACATCAAAAACGTAATATAACCTAACCTAACCCAACCTAACATCTCGGCGGTAATAGTTGACAACATTCCTGGCGTGTTGGCCTCTACGTCTTCGTGGGGCCTTCATATACATCAATAACGTAATATAACCAAACCTAACCCAACCTATCATCTCGACGGTAATATTTGAAAACATTCCTGTCGAGTTGGCCTCTACATCTCCGAGGGACTTTTATATACATCAATAGCGTAATATAACTTAACCTATCACAACCTAACATCTCGGTACTAGTATTTGACAACATTCCTGGCGAGTTGGCCTCTACGTCTCCTTGGGACTTTTATATACATCAATAACGTAATATAACCTAACCTAACCCAACCTAACGTTTCGGCGCTATTATTTGACAACATTCCTGTCGAGTTGGCCTCTACGTCTCCGAGGGACTTTTATATACATCAATAGCGTAATATAACTTAACCTAACACAACCTAACATCTCGGTACTAGTATTTGACAACATTCCTGGCGAGTTGGCCTCTACGTCTCCTTGGGAATTTTATATACATCAAAAACGTAATATAACCTAACCTAACCCAACCTAACATCTCGGCGGTAATATTTGACAACATTCCTATCGAGTTGGCTTCTACGTCTCCGTGGGGCCTTCATATACATCAAAAACGTAATATAACCTAACCTAACCCAACCTAACATCTGGGCGGTAATGTTTGACAACATTCCTGACGAGTTGCCCTCTACGTCTCCGTGAGACCTTCATATCCATCAATAACGTAATATAACCTTATATAACCCAACCTATCCTCTCGGCGCTATTATTTGACAACATTCCTAGCGAGATGGCCTCTACGTCTCCGTGGGACTTTTATATACATCAATAACGTAATATAACCTAACCTAACCCAACCTAACTTTTTGGCGCTATTATTTGACAACATTCCTTGCGAGTTGGCCTCTACGTCTCCGTGGGGCCTTCATATACACCAATAACGTAATATAACCTAACCTAACACAACCTAACCTCTCGGCACTAATATTTGACAACATTCCTGGCGAGTTTGCCTCTACGTTTCCGTGGGACTTTTATATACATCAATAGCGTAATATAACCTAACCTAACCCAACCTAAGATCTCGGCGCTATTGTTTGACAACATTCCTGTCGAGTTGGCCTCTACTTCTCCGTGGGAATTTTATATACATCAATAGCGTAATATAACCTAACCTAACACAACCTAACATCTCGGTACTGATATTTGACAACATTCCTGGCGAGTTGGCCTCTACGTCTCCGTAGGAATTTTATATACATCAATAACGTAATATAACCTAACCTAAGCCAACCTAACATCTCGGCGGTAATATCTGACAACATTCCTGGCGAGTTGGCCTCTACGTCTCCGTGGGGCCTTTATATACATAAATAACGTAATATAGCCTAACCTAACACAACCCAGCCTCTCGGCACTAATATTTGACAACATTCCTGGCGAGTTGGCCTCTACGTCTCAGTGGGGCCTTCATATACACCAATAACGTAATATAACCTAACCTAACACAACCCAACCTCTCGGCACTAATATTTGACAACATTCCTGGCAAATTGGCCTCTACGTCTCCGTGAGACCTTCATATCCATCAATAACGTAATATAACCTTATATAACCCAAGCTAACCTCTCGGCGCTATTATTTGACAACATTCCTGTCGAGTTGGCTTCTACGTCTCCGTGGGGCCTTCATATACATCAAAAACGTAATATAACCTAACCTAACCCAACCTAACATCTGGGCGGTAATGTTTGACAACATTCCTGACGAGTTGCCCTCTACGTCTCCGTGAGACCTTCATATCCATCAATAACGTAATATAACCTTATATAACCCAACCTAACCTCTCGGCGCTATTATTTGACAACATTCCTGGCGAGATGGCCTCTACGTCTCCGTGGGACTTTTATATACATCAATAACGTAATATAACCTAACCTAACCCAACCTAACTTTTCGGCGCTATTATTTGACAACATTCCTTGCGAGTTGGCCTCTACGTCTCCGTGGGGCCTTCATATACACCAATAACGTAATATAAGCTAACCTAACACAACCCAACCTCTCGGCACTAATATTTGACAACATTCCTGGCGAGTTTGCCTCTACGTTTCCGTGGGACTTTTATATACATCAATAGCGTAACATAACCTAACCTAACCCAACTTAAGATCTCGGCGCTATTGTTTGACAACATTCCTGTCGAGTTGGCCTCTACGTCTCCGTGGGACTTTTATATACATCAATAGCGTAATATAACCTAACCTAACCCAAAGTAACGTCTCGGAGGTAATGTTTAACCACATTCCTGGCTTGTTGGCCTCTACGTTTCCGTGAGACCTTTATATACATCAATAACATAATATAACCTAACCTGACCCAACCTAACATCTCGGCGGTAATAGTTGACAACATTCCTGGCGAATTGGCCTCTACGTCTCCGTGAGACCTTCATATCCATCAATAACGTAATATAACCTTATATAACCCAACCTAACCTCTCGCCGCTATTATTTGACAACATTCCTGGCGAGTTGGCCTCTACGTCTCCGTGAGACCTTCATATCCATCAATAACGTAATATAACCTTATATAACCCAACCTAACCTCTCGGCGCTATTATTTGACAACATTCCTAGCGAGATGGCCTCTACGTCTCCGTGGGACTTTTATATACATCAATAACGTAATATAACCTAACCTAACCCAACCTAACTTTTTGGCGCTATTATTTGACAACATTCCTTGCGAGTTGGCCTCTACGTCTCCGTGGGGCCTTCATATACACCAATAACGTAATATAACCTAACCTAACACAACCTAACCTCTCGGCACTAATATTTGACAACATTCCTGGCGAGTTTGCCTCTACGTTTCCGTGGGACTTTTATATACATCAATAGCGTAATATAACCTAACCTAACCCAACCTAAGATCTCGGCGCTATTGTTTGACAACATTCCTGTCGAGTTGGCCTCTACTTCTCCGTGGGAATTTTATATACATCAATAGCGTAATATAACCTAACCTAACACAACCTAACATCTCGGTACTGATATTTGACAACATTCCTGGCGAGTTGGCCTCTACGTCTCCGTAGGAATTTTATATACATCAATAACGTAATATAACCTAACCTAAGCCAACCTAACATCTCGGCGGTAATATCTGACAACATTCCTGGCGAGTTGGCCTCTACGTCTCCGTGGGGCCTTTATATACATAAATAACGTAATATAACCTAACCTAACCCAACCTAACATCTCGGCGGTAATAGTTGACAACATTCTTGGCGAGTTGGCCTCTACGTATCCGTGGGACTTTTATATACATCAATAACGTAATATAACCTAACCTAACCCAACCTAACGTTTCGGCGCTATTATTTGACAACATTCCTGTCGAGTTGGCCTCTACGTCTCCGAGGGACTTTTATATACATCAATAGCGTAATATAACTTAACCTAACACAACCTAACATCTCGGTACTAGTATTTGACAACATTCCTGGCGAGTTGGCCTCTACGTCTCCTTGGGAATTTTATATACATCAAAAACGTAATATAACCTAACCTAACCCAACCTAACATCTCGGCGGTAATATTTGACAACATTCCTATCGAGTTGGCTTCTACGTCTCCGTGGGGCCTTCATATACTTCAAAAACGTACTATAACCTAACCTAACCCAACCTAACATCTGGGCGGTAATGTTTGACAACATTCCTGACGAGTTGCCCTCTACGTCTCCGTGAGACCTTCATATCCATCAATAACGTAATATAACCTTATATAACCCAACCTAACCTCTCGGCGCTATTATTTGACAACATTCCTGGCGAGATGGCCTCTACGTCTCCGTGGGACTTTTATATACATCAATAACGTAATATAACCTAACCTAACCCAACCTAACTTTTCGGCGCTATTATTTGACAACATTCCTTGCGAGTTGGCCTCTACGTCTCCGTGGGGCCTTCATATACACCAATAACGTAATATAAGCTAACCTAACACAACCCAACCTCTCGGCACTAATATTTGACAACATTCCTGGCGAGTTTGCCTCTACGTTTCCGTGGGACTTTTATATACATCAATAGCGTAACATAACCTAACCTAACCCAACTTAAGATCTCGGCGCTATTGTTTGACAACATTCCTGTCGAGTTGGCCTCTACGTCTCCGTGGGACTTTTATATACATCAATAGCGTAATATAACCTAACCTAACCCAAAGTAACGTCTCGGAGGTAATGTTTAACCACATTCCTGGCTTGTTGGCCTCTACGTTTCCGTGAGACCTTTATATACATCAATAACATAATATAACCTAACCTGACCCAACCTAACATCTCGGCGGTAATAGTTGACAACATTCCTGGCGAATTGGCCTCTACGTCTCCGTGAGACCTTCATATCCATCAATAACGTAATATAACCTTATATAACCCAACATAACCTCTCGCCGCTATTATTTGACAACATTCCTGGCGAGTTGGCCTCTACGTCTCCGTGGGGCCTTTATATACATAAATAACGTAATATAACCTAACCTAACACAACCCAGCCTCTCGGCACTAATATTTGACAACCTTCCTGGCGAGTTGGCCTCTACGTCTCCGTGGGACTTTTATATACATCAAAAACGTAATATAACCTAACCTAACCCAACCTAACATCTCGGCGGTAATATTTGACAACATTCCTGTCGAGTTGGCTTCTACGTCTCCGTGGGGCCTTCATATACATCAAAAACGTAATATAACCTAACCTAACCCAACTTAACATCTGGGCGGTAATGTTTGACAACATTCCTGACGAGATGCCCTCTACGTCTCCGTGAGACCTTCATATCCATCAATAACGTAATATAACCTTATATAACCCAACCTAACCTCTCGGCGCTATTATTTGACAACATTCCTAGCGAGATGGCCTCTACGTCTCCGTGGGACTTTTATATACATCAATAACGTAATATAACGGAACCTAACCCAAAGTAACGTCTCGGAGGTAATGTTTAACCACATTCCTGTCGAGTTGGCCTCTACGTCCCCGAGGGACTTTTATATACATCAATAGCGTAATATAACTTAACCTAACACAACCTAACATCTCGGTACTAGTATTTGACAACATTCCTGGCGAGTTGGCCTCTACGTCTCCTTGGGAATTTTATATACATCAAAAACGTAATATAACCTAACCTAACCCAACCTAACATCTCGGCGGTAATATTTGACAACATTCCTGTCGAGTTGGCTTCTACGTCTCCGTGGGGCCTTCATATACATCAAAAACGTAATATAACCTAACCTAACCCAACCTAACCTTTGGCGCTCTTATTTGACAACATTCCTTGCGAGTTGGCCTCTACGTCTCCGTGGGGCCTTCATATACACCAATAACGTAATATAACCTAACCTAACACAACCCAACCTCTCGGCACTAATATTTGACAACATTCCTGGCGAGTTTGCCTCTACGTTTCCGTGGGACTTTTATATACATCAATAGCGTAACATAACCTAACCTAACCCAACCTAAGATCCGGCGCTATTGTTTGACAACATTCCTGTCGATTTGGCCTCTACGTCCCCGAGGGACTTTTATATACATCAATAGCGTAATATAACTTAACCTAACACAACCTAACATCTCGGTACTAGTATTTGACAACATTCCTGGCGAGTTGGCCTCTACGTCTCCTTGGGAATTTTATATACATCAAAAACGTAATATAACCTAACCTAACCCAACCTAACATCTCGGCGGTAATATTTGACAACATTCCTGTCGAGTTGGCTTCTACGTCTCCGTGGGGCCTTCATATACATCAAAAACGTAATATAACCTAACCTAACCCAACATAACATCTGGGCGGTAATGTTTGACAACATTCCTGACGAGTTGGCTTCTACGTCTCCGTGGGGCCTTCATATACATCAAAAACGTAATATAACCTAACCTAACCCAACCTAACATCTGGGCGGTAATGTTTGACAACATTCCTGACGAGTTGCCCTCTACGTCTCCGTGAGACCTTCATATCCATCAATAACGTAATATAACCTTATATAACCCAACCTATCCTCTCGGCGCTATTATTTGACAACATTCCTGGCGAGATGGCCTCTACGTCTCCGTGGGACTTTTATATACATCAATAACGTAATATAACCTAACCTAACCCAACCTAACTTTTCGGCGCTATTATTTGACAACATTCCTTGCGAGTTGGCCTCTACGTCTCCGTGGGGCCTTCATATACACCAATAACGTAATATAAGCTAACCTAACACAACCCAACCTCTCGGCACTAATATTTGACAACATTCCTGGCGAGTTTGCCTCTACGTTTCCGTGGGACTTTTATATACATCAATAGCGTAACATAACCTAACCTAACCCAACTTAAGATCTCGGCGCTATTGTTTGACAACATTCCTGTCGAGTTGGCCTCTACGTCTCCGTGGGACTTTTATATACATCAATAGCGTAATATAACCTAACCTAACCCAAAGTAACGTCTCGGAGGTAATGTTTAACCACATTCCTGGCTTGTTGGCCTCTACGTTTCCGTGAGACCTTTATATACATCAATAACATAATATAACCTAACCTGACCCAACCTAACATCTCGGCGGTAATAGTTGACAACATTCCTGGCGAATTGGCCTCTACGTCTCCGTGAGACCTTCATATCCATCAATAACGTAATATAACCTTATATAACCCAACCTAACCTCTCGCCGCTATTATTTGACAACATTCCTGGCGAGTTGGCCTCTACGTCTCCGTGAGACCTTCATATCCATCAATAACGTAATATAACCTTATATAACCCAACCTAACCTCTCGGCGCTATTATTTGACAACATTCCTAGCGAGATGGCCTCTACGTCTCCGTGGGACTTTTATATACATCAATAACGTAATATAACCTAACCTAACCCAACCTAACTTTTTGGCGCTATTATTTGACAACATTCCTTGCGAGTTGGCCTCTACGTCCCCGAGGGACTTTTATATACATCAATAGCGTAATATAACCTAACCTAACACAACCTAACATCTCGGTACTAGTATTTGACAACATTCCTGGCGAGTTGGCCTCTACGTCTCCTTGGGAATTTTATATACATCAAAAACGTAATATAATCTAACCTAACCCAACCTAACATCTCGGCGGTAATATTTGACAACATTCCTGTCGAGTTGGCTTCTACGTCTCCGTGGGGCCTTCATATACATCAAAAACGGAATATAACCTAACCTAACCCAACATAACATCTGGGCGGTAATGTTTGACAACATTCCTGACGAGTTGGCTTCTACGTCTCCGTGGGGCCTTCATATACATCAAAAACGTAATATAACCTAACCTAACCCAACCTAACATCTCGGCGGTAATAGTTGACAACATTCCTGGCGAATTGGCCTCTACGTCTCCGTGAGACCTTCATATCCATCAATAACGTAATATAACCTTATATAACCCAACCTAACCTCTCGCCGCTATTATTTGACAACATTCCTGGCGAGTTGGCCTCTACGTCTCCGTGAGACCTTCATATCCATCAATAACGTAATATAACCTTATATAACCCAACCTAACCTCTCGGCGCTATTATTTGACAACATTCCTAGCGAGATGGCCTCTACGTCTCCGTGGGACTTTTATATACATCAATAACGTAATATAACCTAACCTAACCCAACCTAACTTTTTGGCGCTATTATTTGACAACATTCCTTGCGAGTTGGCCTCTACGTCCCCGAGGGACTTTTATATACATCAATAGCGTAATATAACCTAACCTAACACAACCTAACATCTCGGTACTAGTATTTGACAACATTCCTGGCGAGTTGGCCTCTACGTCTCCTTGGGAATTTTATATACATCAAAAACGTAATATAATCTAACCTAACCCAACCTAACATCTCGGCGGTAATATTTGACAACATTCCTGTCGAGTTGGCTTCTACGTCTCCGTGGGGCCTTCATATACATCAAAAACGGAATATAACCTAACCTAACCCAACATAACATCTGGGCGGTAATGTTTGACAACATTCCTGACGAGTTGGCTTCTACGTCTCCGTGGGGCCTTCATATACATCAAAAACGTAATATAACCTAACCTAACCCAACCTAACATCTGGGCGGTAATGTTTGACAACATTCCTGACGAGTTGCCCTCTACGTCTCCGTGAGACCTTCATATCCATCAATAACGTAATATAACCTTATATAACCCAACCTATCCTCTCGGCGCTATTATTTGACAACATTCCTGGCTTGTTGGCCTCTACGTCTCCGTGGGACTTTTATATACATCAATAGCGTAATATAACCTAACCTAACCCAACCTAAGATCTCGGCGCTATTATTTGGCAACATTCCTGTCGAGTTGGCCTCTACGTCTCCGTGGGACTTTTATATACATCAATAGCGTAATATAACCTAACCTAACACAACCTAATATCTCGATACTAATATTTGACAACATTCCTGGCGAGTTGGCATCTACGTCTCCGTGGGAATTTTATATACATCAATAACGTAATATAACCTAACCTAACCCAACCTAACATCTCGCCGGTAATATCTGACAACATTCCTGGCGAGTTGGCCTCTACGTCTCCGTGGGGCCTTTATATACATAAATAACGTAATATAACCTAACCTAACACAACCCAGCCTCTCGGCACTAATATTTGACAACATTCCTGACGAGTTGCCCTCTACGTCTCCGTGAGACCTTCATATCCATCAATAACGTAATATAACCTTATATAACCCAACCTAACCTCTCGGCGCTATTATTTGACAACATTCCTAGCGAGATGGCCTCTACGTCTCCGTGGGACTTTTATATACATCAATAACGTAATATAACCTAACCTAACCCAACCTAACTTTTTGGCGCTATTATTTGACAACATTCCTTGCGAGTTGGCCTCTACGTCTCCGTGGGGCCTTCATATACACCAATAACGTAATATAACCTAACGTAACACAACCTAACCTCTCGGCACTAATATTTGACAACATTCCTGGCGAGTTTGCCTCTACGTTTCCGTGGGACTTTTATATACATCAATAGCGTAACATAACCTAACCTAACCCAACCTATGATCTCGGCGCTATTGTTTGACAACATTCCTGTCGAGTTGGCCTCTACTTCTCCGTGGGAATTTTATATACATCAATAGCGTAATATAACCTAACCTAACACAACCTAACATCTCGGTACTGATATTTGACAACATTCCTGGCGAGTTGGCCTCTACGTCTCCGTGGGAATTTTATATACATCAATAACGTAATATAACCTAACCTAAGCCAACCTAACATCTCGGCGGTAATATCTGACAACATTCCTGGCGAGTTGGCCTCTACGTCTCCGTGGGGCCTTTATATACATAAATAACGTAATATAACCTAACCTAACACAACCCAGCCTCTCGGCACTAATATTTGACAACATTCCTGGCGAGTTGGCCTCTACGTCTCAGTGGGGCCTTCATATACACCAATAACGTAATATAACCTAACCTAACACAACCCAACCTCTCGGCACTAATATTTGACAACATTCCTGGCAAATTGGCCTCTACGTCTCCGTGAGACCTTCATATCCATCAATAACGTAATATAACCTTATATAACCCAAGCTAACCTCTCGGCGCTATTATTTGACAACATTCCTGTCGAGTTGGCTTCTACGTCTCCGTGGGGCCTTCATATCCATCAATAACGTAATATAAACTTATATAACCCAACCTAACCTCTCGGCGCTATTATTTGACAACATTCCTGTCGAGTTGGCTTCTACGTCTCCGTGGGGCCTTCATATACATCAAAAACGTAATATAACCTAACCTAACCCAACTTAACATCTGGGCGGTAATGGTTGACAACATTCCTGACGAGTTGCCCTCTACGTCTCCGTGAGACCTTCATATCCATTAATAACGTAATATAACCTTATATAACCCAACCTAATCTCTCGGCGCTATTATTTGACAACATTCCTAGCGAGATGGCCTCTACGTCTCCGTGGGACTTTTATATACATCAATAACGTAATATAACCTAACCTAACCCAACCTAACTTTTTGGCGCTATTATTTGACAACATTCCTTGCGAGTTGGCCTCTACGTCTCCGTGCGGCCTTCATATACACCAATAACGTAATATAACCTAACCTAACACAACCCAACCGCTCGGCACTAATATTTGACAACATTCCTGGCAAATTGGCCTGTACTTCTCCGTGAGACCTTCATATCCATCAATAACGTAATATAACCTTATATAACCCAACCTAACATCTCGGCGGTAATAGTTGACAACATTCCTGGCGAGTTGGCCTCTACGTCTTCGTGGGGCCTTCATATACATCAATAACGTAATATAACCAAACCTAACCCAACCTATCATCTCGACGGTAATATTTGAAAACATTCCTAACGAGTTGGCCTCTACGTCTCCGTGGGACCATTATATACGTCAATAACGTAATATAACCTAACCTAACCCAACCTAACATCTCGGCGGTAATAGTTGACAACATTCTTGGCGAGTTGGCCTCTACGTATCCGTGGGACTTTTATATACATCAATAACGTAATATAACCTAACCTAACCCAACCTAACGTTTCGGCGCTATTATTTGACAACATTCCTGTCGAGTTGGCCTCTACGTCTCCGAGGGACTTTTATATACATCAATAGCGTAATATAACTTAACCTAACACAACCTAACATCTCGGTACTAGTATTTGACAACATTCCTGGCGAGTTGGCCTCTACGTCTCCTTGGGAATTTTATATACATCAAAAACGTAATATAACCTAACCTAACCCAACATAACATCTCGGCGGTAATATTTGACAACATTCCTATCGAGTTGGCTTCTACGTCTCCGTGGGGCCTTCATATACATCAAAAACGTAATATAACCTAACCTAACCCAACCTAACATCTGGGCGGTAATGTTTGACGACATTCCTGACGAGTTGCCCTCTACGTCTCCGTGAGACCTTCATATCCATCAATAACGTAATATAACCTTATATAACCCAACCTATCCTCTCGGCGCTATTATTTGACAACATTCCTGGCGAGATGGCCTCTACGTCTCCGTGGGACTTTTATATACATCAATAACGTAATATAACCTAACCTAACCCAACCTAACTTTTCGGCGCTATTATTTGACAACATTCCTTGCGAGTTGGCCTCTACGTCTCCGTGGGGCCTTCATATACACCAATAACGTAATATAAGCTAACCTAACACAACCCAACCTCTCGGCACTAATATTTGACAACATTCCTGGCGAGTTTGCCTCTACGTTTCCGTGGGACTTTTATATACATCAATAGCGTAACATAACCTAACCTAACCCAACTTAAGATCTCGGCGCTATTGTTTGACAACATTCCTGTCGAGTTGGCCTCTACGTCTCCGTGGGACTTTTATATACATCAATAGCGTAATATAACCTAACCTAACCCAAAGTAACGTCTCGGAGGTAATGTTTAACCACATTCCTGGCTTGTTGGCCTCTACGTTTCCGTGAGACCTTTATATACATCAATAACATAATATAACCTAACCTGACCCAACCTAACATCTCGGCGGTAATAGTTGACAACATTCCTGGCGAATTGGCCTCTACGTCTCCGTGAGACCTTCATATCCATCAATAACGTAATATAACCTTATATAACCCAACCTAACCTCTCGCCGCTATTATTTGACAACATTCCTGGCGAGTTGGCCTCTACGTCTCCGTGAGACCTTCATATCCATCAATAACGTAATATAACCTTATATAACCCAACCTAACCTCTCGGCGCTATTATTTGACAACATTCCTAGCGAGATGGCCTCTACGTCTCCGTGGGACTTTTATATACATCAATAACGTAATATAACCTAACCTAACCCAACCTAACTTTTTGGCGCTATTATTTGACAACATTCCTTGCGAGTTGGCCTCTACGTCCCCGAGGGACTTTTATATACATCAATAGCGTAATATAACCTAACCTAACACAACCTAACATCTCGGTACTAGTATTTGACAACATTCCTGGCGAGTTGGCCTCTACGTCTCCTTGGGAATTTTATATACATCAAAAACGTAATATAATCTAACCTAACCCAACCTAACATCTCGGCGGTAATATTTGACAACATTCCTGTCGAGTTGGCTTCTACGTCTCCGTGGGGCCTTCATATACATCAAAAACGGAATATAACCTAACCTAACCCAACATAACATCTGGGCGGTAATGTTTGACAACATTCCTGACGAGTTGGCTTCTACGTCTCCGTGGGGCCTTCATATACATCAAAAACGTAATATAACCTAACCTAACCCAACCTAACATCTCGGCGGTAATAGTTGACAACATTCCTGGCGAATTGGCCTCTACGTCTCCGTGAGACCTTCATATCCATCAATAACGTAATATAACCTTATATAACCCAACCTAACCTCTCGCCGCTATTATTTGACAACATTCCTGGCGAGTTGGCCTCTACGTCTCCGTGAGACCTTCATATCCATCAATAACGTAATATAACCTTATATAACCCAACCTAACCTCTCGGCGCTATTATTTGACAACATTCCTAGCGAGATGGCCTCTACGTCTCCGTGGGACTTTTATATACATCAATAACGTAATATAACCTAACCTAACCCAACCTAACTTTTTGGCGCTATTATTTGACAACATTCCTTGCGAGTTGGCCTCTACGTCCCCGAGGGACTTTTATATACATCAATAGCGTAATATAACCTAACCTAACACAACCTAACATCTCGGTACTAGTATTTGACAACATTCCTGGCGAGTTGGCCTCTACGTCTCCTTGGGAATTTTATATACATCAAAAACGTAATATAATCTAACCTAACCCAACCTAACATCTCGGCGGTAATATTTGACAACATTCCTGTCGAGTTGGCTTCTACGTCTCCGTGGGGCCTTCATATACATCAAAAACGGAATATAACCTAACCTAACCCAACATAACATCTGGGCGGTAATGTTTGACAACATTCCTGACGAGTTGGCTTCTACGTCTCCGTGGGGCCTTCATATACATCAAAAACGTAATATAACCTAACCTAACCCAACCTAACATCTGGGCGGTAATGTTTGACAACATTCCTGACGAGTTGCCCTCTACGTCTCCGTGAGACCTTCATATCCATCAATAACGTAATATAACCTTATATAACCCAACCTATCCTCTCGGCGCTATTATTTGACAACATTCCTGGCTTGTTGGCCTCTACGTCTCCGTGGGACTTTTATATACATCAATAGCGTAATATAACCTAACCTAACCCAACCTAAGATCTCGGCGCTATTATTTGGCAACATTCCTGTCGAGTTGGCCTCTACGTCTCCGTGGGACTTTTATATACATCAATAGCGTAATATAACCTAACCTAACACAACCTAATATCTCGATACTAATATTTGACAACATTCCTGGCGAGTTGGCATCTACGTCTCCGTGGGAATTTTATATACATCAATAACGTAATATAACCTAACCTAACCCAACCTAACATCTCGCCGGTAATATCTGACAACATTCCTGGCGAGTTGGCCTCTACGTCTCCGTGGGGCCTTTATATACATAAATAACGTAATATAACCTAACCTAACACAACCCAGCCTCTCGGCACTAATATTTGACAACATTCCTGACGAGTTGCCCTCTACGTCTCCGTGAGACCTTCATATCCATCAATAACGTAATATAACCTTATATAACCCAACCTAACCTCTCGGCGCTATTATTTGACAACATTCCTAGCGAGATGGCCTCTACGTCTCCGTGGGACTTTTATATACATCAATAACGTAATATAACCTAACCTAACCCAACCTAACTTTTTGGCGCTATTATTTGACAACATTCCTTGCGAGTTGGCCTCTACGTCTCCGTGGGGCCTTCATATACACCAATAACGTAATATAACCTAACGTAACACAACCTAACCTCTCGGCACTAATATTTGACAACATTCCTGGCGAGTTTGCCTCTACGTTTCCGTGGGACTTTTATATACATCAATAGCGTAACATAACCTAACCTAACCCAACCTATGATCTCGGCGCTATTGTTTGACAACATTCCTGTCGAGTTGGCCTCTACTTCTCCGTGGGAATTTTATATACATCAATAGCGTAATATAACCTAACCTAACACAACCTAACATCTCGGTACTGATATTTGACAACATTCCTGGCGAGTTGGCCTCTACGTCTCCGTGGGAATTTTATATACATCAATAACGTAATATAACCTAACCTAAGCCAACCTAACATCTCGGCGGTAATATCTGACAACATTCCTGGCGAGTTGGCCTCTACGTCTCCGTGGGGCCTTTATATACATAAATAACGTAATATAACCTAACCTAACACAACCCAGCCTCTCGGCACTAATATTTGACAACATTCCTGGCGAGTTGGCCTCTACGTCTCAGTGGGGCCTTCATATACACCAATAACGTAATATAACCTAACCTAACACAACCCAACCTCTCGGCACTAATATTTGACAACATTCCTGGCAAATTGGCCTCTACGTCTCCGTGAGACCTTCATATCCATCAATAACGTAATATAACCTTATATAACCCAAGCTAACCTCTCGGCGCTATTATTTGACAACATTCCTGTCGAGTTGGCTTCTACGTCTCCGTGGGGCCTTCATATCCATCAATAACGTAATATAAACTTATATAACCCAACCTAACCTCTCGGCGCTATTATTTGACAACATTCCTGTCGAGTTGGCTTCTACGTCTCCGTGGGGCCTTCATATACATCAAAAACGTAATATAACCTAACCTAACCCAACTTAACATCTGGGCGGTAATGGTTGACAACATTCCTGACGAGTTGCCCTCTACGTCTCCGTGAGACCTTCATATCCATTAATAACGTAATATAACCTTATATAACCCAACCTAATCTCTCGGCGCTATTATTTGACAACATTCCTAGCGAGATGGCCTCTACGTCTCCGTGGGACTTTTATATACATCAATAACGTAATATAACCTAACCTAACCCAACCTAACTTTTTGGCGCTATTATTTGACAACATTCCTTGCGAGTTGGCCTCTACGTCTCCGTGCGGCCTTCATATACACCAATAACGTAATATAACCTAACCTAACACAACCCAACCGCTCGGCACTAATATTTGACAACATTCCTGGCAAATTGGCCTGTACTTCTCCGTGAGACCTTCATATCCATCAATAACGTAATATAACCTTATATAACCCAACCTAACATCTCGGCGGTAATAGTTGACAACATTCCTGGCGAGTTGGCCTCTACGTCTTCGTGGGGCCTTCATATACATCAATAACGTAATATAACCAAACCTAACCCAACCTATCATCTCGACGGTAATATTTGAAAACATTCCTAACGAGTTGGCCTCTACGTCTCCGTGGGACCATTATATACGTCAATAACGTAATATAACCTAACCTAACCCAACCTAACATCTCGGCGGTAATAGTTGACAACATTCTTGGCGAGTTGGCCTCTACGTATCCGTGGGACTTTTATATACATCAATAACGTAATATAACCTAACCTAACCCAACCTAACGTTTCGGCGCTATTATTTGACAACATTCCTGTCGAGTTGGCCTCTACGTCTCCGAGGGACTTTTATATACATCAATAGCGTAATATAACTTAACCTAACACAACCTAACATCTCGGTACTAGTATTTGACAACATTCCTGGCGAGTTGGCCTCTACGTCTCCTTGGGAATTTTATATACATCAAAAACGTAATATAACCTAACCTAACCCAACATAACATCTCGGCGGTAATATTTGACAACATTCCTATCGAGTTGGCTTCTACGTCTCCGTGGGGCCTTCATATACATCAAAAACGTAATATAACCTAACCTAACCCAACCTAACATCTGGGCGGTAATGTTTGACGACATTCCTGACGAGTTGCCCTCTACGTCTCCGTGAGACCTTCATATCCATCAATAACGTAATATAACCTTATATAACCCAACCTAACCTCTCGGCGCTATTATTTGACAACATTCCTGGCGAGATGGCCTCTACGTCTCCGTGGGACTTTTATATACATCAATAACGTAATATAACCTAACCTAACCCAACCTAACTTTTCGGCGCTATTATTTGACAACATTCCTTGCGAGTTGGCCTCTACGTCTCCGTGGGGCCTTCATATACACCAATAACGTAATATAAGCTAACCTAACACAACCCAACCTCTCGGCACTAATATTTGACAACATTCCTGGCGAGTTTGCCTCTACGTTTCCGTGGGACTTTTATATACATCAATAGCGTAACATAACCTAACCTAACCCAACTTAAGATCTCGTCGCTATTGTTTGACAACATTCCTGTCGAGTTGGCCTCTACGTCTCCGTGGGACTTTTATATACATCAATAGCGTAATATAACCTAACCTAACCCAAAGTAACGTCTCGGAGGTAATGTTTAACCACATTCCTGGCTTGTTGGCCTCTACGTTTCCGTGAGACCTTTATATACATCAATAACATAATATAACATAACCTGACCCAACCTAACATCTCGGCGGTAATAGTTGACAACATTCCTGGCGAATTGGCCTCTACGTCTCCGTGAGACCTTCATATCCATCAATAACGTAATATAACCTTATATAACCCAACCTAACCTCTCGCCGCTATTATTTGACAACATTCCTGGCGAGTTGGCCTCTACGTCTCCGTGGGGCCTTTATATACATAAATAACGTAATATAACCTAACCTAACACAACCCAGCCTCTCGGCACTAATATTTGACAACCTTCCTGGCGAGTTGGCCTCTACGTCTCCGTGGGACTTTTATATACATCAAAAACGTAATATAACCTAACCTAACCCAACCTAACATCTCGGCGGTAATATTTGACAACATTCCTGTCGAGTTGGCTTCTACGTCTCCGTGGGGCCTTCATATACATCAAAAACGTAATATAACCTAACCTAACCCAACTTAACATCTGGGCGGTAATGTTTGACAACATTCCTGACGAGTTGCCCTCTACGTCTCCGTGAGACCTTCATATCCATCAATAACGTAATATAACCTTATATAACCCAACCTAACCTCTCGGCGCTATTATTTGACAACATTCCTAGCGAGATGGCCTCTACGTCTCCGTGGGACTTTTATATACATCAATAACGTAATATAACGGAACCTAACCCAAAGTAACGTCTCGGAGGTAATGTTTAACCACATTCCTGTCGAGTTGGCCTCTACGTCCCCGAGGGACTTTTATATACATCAATAGCGTAATATAACTTAACCTAACACAACCTAACATCTCGGTACTAGTATTTGACAACATTCCTGGCGAGTTGGCCTCTACGTCTCCTTGGGAATTTTATATACATCAAAAACGTAATATAACCTAACCTAACCCAACCTAACATCTCGGCGGTAATATTTGACAACATTCCTGTCGAGTTGGCTTCTACGTCTCCGTGGGGCCTTCATATACATCAAAAACGTAATATAACCTAACCTAACCCAACCTAACTTTTTGGCGCTCTTATTTGACAACATTCCTTGCGAGTTGGCCTCTACGTCTCCGTGGGGCCTTCATATACACCAATAACGTAATATAACCTAACCTAACACAACCCAACCTCTCGGCACTAATATTTGACAACATTCCTGGCGAGTTTGCCTCTACGTTTCCGTGGGACTTTTATATACATCAATAGCGTAACATAACCTAACCTAACCCAACCTAAGATCCGGCGCTATTGTTTGACAACATTCCTGTCGATTTGGCCTCTACGTCCCCGAGGGACTTTTATATACATCAATAGCGTAATAGAACTTAACCTAACACAACCTAACATCTCGGTACTAGTATTTGACAACATTCCTGGCGAGTTGGCCTCTACGTCTCCTTGGGAATTTTATATACATCAAAAACGTAATATAACCTAACCTAACCCAACCTAACATCTCGGCGGTAATATTTGACAACATTCCTGTCGAGTTGGCTTCTACGTCTCCGTGGGGCCATTATATACGTCAATAACGTAATATAACCTAACCTAACCCAACCTAACATCTCGGCGGTAATAGTTGACAACATTCTTGGCGAGTTGGCCTCTACGTATCCGTGGGACTTTTATATACATCAATAACGTAATATAACCTAACCTAACCCAACCTAACGTTTCGGCGCTATTATTTGACAACATTCCTGTCGAGTTGGCCTCTACGTCTCCGAGGGACTTTTATATACATCAATAGCGTAATATAACTTAACCTAACACAACCTAACATCTCGGTACTAGTATTTGACAACATTCCTGGCGAGTTGGCCTCTACGTCTCCTTGGGAATTTTATATACATCAAAAACGTAATATAACCTAACCTAACCCAACATAACATCTCGGCGGTAATATTTGACAACATTCCTATCGAGTTGGCTTCTACGTCTCCGTGGGGCCTTCATATACATCAAAAACGTAATATAACCTAACCTAACCCAACCTAACATCTGGGCGGTAATGTTTGACGACATTCCTGACGAGTTGCCCTCTACGTCTCCGTGAGACCTTCATATCCATCAATAACGTAATATAACCTTATATAACCCAACCTAACCTCTCGGCGCTATTATTTGACAACATTCCTGGCGAGATGGCCTCTACGTCTCCGTGGGACTTTTATATACATCAATAACGTAATATAACCTAACCTAACCCAACCTAACTTTTCGGCGCTATTATTTGACAACATTCCTTGCGAGTTGGCCTCTACGTCTCCGTGGGGCCTTCATATACACCAATAACGTAATATAAGCTAACCTAACACAACCCAACCTCTCGGCACTAATATTTGACAACATTCCTGGCGAGTTTGCCTCTACGTTTCCGTGGGACTTTTATATACATCAATAGCGTAACATAACCTAACCTAACCCAACTTAAGATCTCGTCGCTATTGTTTGACAACATTCCTGTCGAGTTGGCCTCTACGTCTCCGTGGGACTTTTATATACATCAATAGCGTAATATAACCTAACCTAACCCAAAGTAACGTCTCGGAGGTAATGTTTAACCACATTCCTGGCTTGTTGGCCTCTACGTTTCCGTGAGACCTTTATATACATCAATAACATAATATAACATAACCTGACCCAACCTAACATCTCGGCGGTAATAGTTGACAACATTCCTGGCGAATTGGCCTCTACGTCTCCGTGAGACCTTCATATCCATCAATAACGTAATATAACCTTATATAACCCAACCTAACCTCTCGCCGCTATTATTTGACAACATTCCTGGCGAGTTGGCCTCTACGTCTCCGTGGGGCCTTTATATACATAAATAACGTAATATAACCTAACCTAACACAACCCAGCCTCTCGGCACTAATATTTGACAACCTTCCTGGCGAGTTGGCCTCTACGTCTCCGTGGGACTTTTATATACATCAAAAACGTAATATAACCTAACCTAACCCAACCTAACATCTCGGCGGTAATATTTGACAACATTCCTGTCGAGTTGGCTTCTACGTCTTCGTGGGGCCTTCATATACATCAAAAACGTAATATAACCTAACCTAACCCAACTTAACATCTGGGCGGTAATGTTTGACAACATTCCTGACGAGTTGCCCTCTACGTCTCCGTGAGACCTTCATATCCATCAATAACGTAATATAACCTTATATAACCCAACCTAACCTCTCGGCGCTATTATTTGACAACATTCCTAGCGAGATGGCCTCTACGTCTCCGTGGGACTTTTATATACATCAATAACGTAATATAACGGAACCTAACCCAAAGTAACGTCTCGGAGGTAATGTTTAACCACATTCCTGTCGAGTTGGCCTCTACGTCCCCGAGGGACTTTTATATACATCAATAGCGTAATATAACTTAACCTAACACAACCTAACATCTCGGTACTAGTATTTGACAACATTCCTGGCGAGTTGGCCTCTACGTCTCCTTGGGAATTTTATATACATCAAAAACGTAATATAACCTAACCTAACCCAACCTAACATCTCGGCGGTAATATTTGACAACATTCCTGTCGAGTTGGCTTCTACGTCTCCGTGGGGCCTTCATATACATCAAAAACGTAATATAACCTAACCTAACCCAACCTAACTTTTTGGCGCTCTTATTTGACAACATTCCTTGCGAGTTGGCCTCTACGTCTCCGTGGGGCCTTCATATACACCAATAACGTAATATAACCTAACCTAACACAACCCAACCTCTCGGCACTAATATTTGACAACATTCCTGGCGAGTTTGCCTCTACGTTTCCGTGGGACTTTTATATACATCAATAGCGTAACATAACCTAACCTAACCCAACCTAAGATCCGGCGCTATTGTTTGACAACATTCCTGTCGATTTGGCCTCTACGTCCCCGAGGGACTTTTATATACATCAATAGCGTAATATAACTTAACCTAACACAACCTAACATCTCGGTACTAGTATTTGACAACATTCCTGGCGAGTTGGCCTCTACGTCTCCTTGGGAATTTTATATACATCAAAAACGTAATATAACCTAACCTAACCCAACCTAACATCTCGGCGGTAATATTTGACAACATTCCTGTCGAGTTGGCTTCTACGTCTCCGTGGGGCCTTCATATACATCAAAAACGTAATATAACCTAACCTAACCCAACATAACATCTGGGCGGTAATGTTTGACAACATTCCTGACGAGTTGGCTTCTACGTCTCCGTGGGGCCTTCATATACATCAAAAACGTAATATAACCTAACCTAACCCAACCTAACATCTGGGCGGTAATGTTTGACAACATTCCTGACGAGTTGCCCTCTACGTCTCCGTGAGACCTTCATATCCATCAATAACGTAATATAACCTTATATAACCCAACCTATCCTCTCGGCGCTATTATTTGACAACATTCCTGGCGAGATGGCCTCTACGTCTCCGTGGGACTTTTATATACATCAATAACGTAATATAACCTAACCTAACCCAACCTAACTTTTCGGCGCTATTATTTGACAACATTCCTTGCGAGTTGGCCTCTACGTCTCCGTGGGGCCTTCATATACACCAATAACGTAATATAAGCTAACCTAACACAACCCAACCTCTCGGCACTAATATTTGACAACATTCCTGGCGAGTTTGCCTCTACGTTTCCGTGGGACTTTTATATACATCAATAGCGTAACATAACCTAACCTAACCCAACTTAAGATCTCGGCGCTATTGTTTGACAACATTCCTGTCGAGTTGGCCTCTACGTCTCCGTGGGACTTTTATATACATCAATAGCGTAATATAACCTAACCTAACCCAAAGTAACGTCTCGGCGGTAATGTTTAACCACATTCCTGGCTTGTTGGCCTCTACGTTTCCGTGAGACCTTTATATACATCAATAACATAATATAACCTAACCTGACCCAACCTAACATCTCGGCGGTAATAGTTGACAACATTCCTGGCGAGTTGGCCTCTACGTCTCCGTGAGACCTTCATATCCATCAATAACGTAATATAACCTTATATAACCCAACCTAACCTCTCGGCGCTATTATTTGACAACATTCCTAGCGAGATGGCCTCTACGTCTCCGTGGGACTTTTATATACATCAATAACGTAATATAACCTAACCTAACCCAACCTAACTTTTTGGCGCTATTATTTGACAACATTCCTTGCGAGTTGGCCTCTACGTCCCCGAGGGACTTTTATATACATCAATAGCGTAATATAACCTAACCTAACACAACCTAACATCTCGGTACTAGTATTTGACAACATTCCTGGCGAGTTGGCCTCTACGTCTCCTTGGGAATTTTATATACATCAAAAACGTAATATAACCTAACCTAACCCAACCTAACATCTCGGCGGTAATATTTGACAACATTCCTGTCGAGTTGGCTTCTACGTCTCCGTGGGGCCTTCATATACATCAAAAACGTAATATAACCTAACCTAACCCAACATAACATCTGGGCGGTAATGTTTGACAACATTCCTGACGAGTTGGCTTCTACGTCTCCGTGGGGCCTTCATATACATCAAAAACGTAATATAACCTAACCTAACCCAACCTAACATCTGGGCGGTAATGTTTGACAACATTCCTGACGAGTTGCCCTCTACGTCTCCGTGAGACCTTCATATCCATCAATAACGTAATATAACCTTATATAACCCAACCTATCCTCTCGGCGCTATTATTTGACAACATTCCTGGCTTGTTGGCCTCTACGTCTCCGTGGGACTTTTATATACATCAATAGCGTAATATAACCTAACCTAACCCAAAGTAACGTCTCGGAGGTAATGTTTAACCACATTCCTGGCTTGTTGGCCTCTACGTTTCCGTGAGACCTTTATATACATCAATAACATAATATAACATAACCTGACCCAACCTAACATCTCGGCGGTAATAGTTGACAACATTCCTGGCGAATTGGCCTCTACGTCTCCGTGAGACCTTCATATCCATCAATAACGTAATATAACCTTATATAACCCAACCTAACCTCTCGCCGCTATTATTTGACAACATTCCTGGCGAGTTGGCCTCTACGTCTCCGTGGGGCCTTTATATACATAAATAACGTAATATAACCTAACCTAACACAACCCAGCCTCTCGGCACTAATATTTGACAACCTTCCTGGCGAGTTGGCCTCTACGTCTCCGTGGGACTTTTATATACATCAAAAACGTAATATAACCTAACCTAACCCAACCTAACATCTCGGCGGTAATATTTGACAACATTCCTGTCGAGTTGGCTTCTACGTCTCCGTGGGGCCTTCATATACATCAAAAACGTAATATAACCTTATATAACCCAACCTAACCTCTCGGCGCTATTATTTGACAACATTCCTAGCGAGATGGCCTCTACGTCTCCGTGGGACTTTTATATACATCAATAACGTAATATAACCTAACCTAACCCAACCTAACTTTTTGGCGCTATTATTTGACAACATTCCTTGCGAGTTGGCCTCTACGTCCCCGAGGGACTTTTATATACATCAATAGCGTAATATAACCTAACCTAACACAACCTAACATCTCGGTACTAGTATTTGACAACATTCCTGGCGAGTTGGCCTCTACGTCTCCTTGGGAATTTTATATACATCAAAAACGTAATATAACCTAACCTAATCCAACCTAACATCTCGGCGGTAATATTTGACAACATTCCTGACGAGTTGCCCTCTACGTCTCCGTGAGACCTTCATATCCATCAATAACGTAATATAACCTTATATAACCCAACCTAACCTCTCGGCGCTATTATTTGACAACATTCCTAGCGAGATGGCCTCTACGTCTCCGTGGGACTTTTATATACATCAATAGCGTAATATAACCTAACCTAACACAACCTAACATCTCGGTACTGATATTTGACAACATTCCTGGCGAGTTGGCCTCTACGTCTCCGTGGGAATTTTATATACATCAATAACGTAATATAACCTAACCTAAGCCAACCTAACATCTCGGCGGTAATATCTGACAACATTCCTGGCGAGTTGGCCTCTACGTCTCCGTGGGGCCTTTATATACATAAATAACGTAATATAACCGAACCTAACACAACCCAGCCTCTCGGCACTAATATTTGACAACATTCCTGGCGAGTTGGCCTCTACGTCTCAGTGGGGCCTTCATATACACCAATAACGTAATATAACCTAACCTAACACAACCCAACCTCTCGGCACTAATATTTGACAACATTCCTGGCAAATTGGCCTCTACGTCTCCGTGAGACCTTCATATCCATCAATAACGTAATATAACCTTATATAACCCAAGCTAACCTCTCGGCGCTATTATTTGACAACATTCCTGTCGAGTTGGCTTCTACGTCTCCGTGGGGCCTTCATATACATCAAAAACGTAATATAACCTAACCTAACCCAACTTAACATCTGGGCGGTAATGGTTGACAACATTCCTGACGAGTTGCCCTCTACGTCGCCGTGAGACCTTCATATCCATTAATAACGTAATATAACCTTATATAACCCAACCTAATCTCTCGGCGCTATTATTTGACAACATTCCTAGCGAGATGGCCTCTACGTCTCCGTGGGACTTTTATATACATCAATAACGTAATATAACCTAACCTAACCCAACCTAACTTTTTGGCGCTATTATTTGACAACATTCCTTGCGAGTTGGCCTCTACGTCTCCGTGGGGCCTTCATATACACCAATAACGTAATATAACCTAACCTAACACAACCCAACCGCTCGGCACTAATATTTGACAACATTCCTGGCAAATTGGCCTGTACTTCTCCGTGAGACCTTCATATCCATCAATAACGTAATATAACCTTATATAACCCAACCTAACCTCTCGGCGCTATTATTTGACAACATTCCTGGCGAGTTGGCCTCTACGTCTCCGTGGGGCCTTTATATACATCAATAGCGTAATATAACCTAACCTAACACAACCTAACATTTCGGAGCTATGATTTGACAACATTCCTGTCGAGTTGGCCTCTACGTCTCCGTGGGGCCTTTATATACATCAATAGCGTAATATAACCTAACCTAACACAACCTAACATTTCGGAGCTATTATTTGACAACATTCCTGTCGAGTTGGCCTCTACGTCTCCGAGGGACTTTTATATACATCAATAGCGTAATATAACTTAACCTAACACAACCTAACATCTCGGTACTAGTATTTGACAACATTCCTGGCGAGTTGGCCTCTACGTCTCCTTGGGTATTTTATATACATCAAAAACGTAATATAACCTAACCTAACCCAACCTAACATCTCGGCGGTAATATTTGACAACATTCCTGTCGAGTTGGCTTCTACGTCTCCGTGGGGCCTCCATATACATCAAAAACGTAATATAACCTAACCTAACCCAACCTAACATCTGGGCGGTAATGTTTGACAACATTCCTGACGAGTTGCCATCTACGTCTCCGTGAGACCTTCATATCCATCAATAACGTAATATAACCTTATATAACCCAACCCAACCTCTCGGCGCTATTATGTGACAACATTCCTGGCGAGATGGCCTCTACGTCTCCGTGGGGCTTTTATATACATCAATAGCGTAACATAACCTAACCTAACCCAACCTAAGATCTCGGCGCTATTGTTTGACAACATTCCTGTCGAGTTGGCCTCTACGTCTCCGTGGGGCCTTCATATACACCAATAACGTAATATAACCTAACCTAACACAACCCAACCTCTCGGCACTAATATTTGACAACATTCCTGGCGAGTTGGCCTCTACGTCTCCGTGGGAATTTTATATACATCAATAACGTAATATAACCTAACCTAACCCAACCTAAAATCTCGGCGGTAATATCTGACAACATTCCTGGCGAGTTGGCCTCTACGTCTCCGTGGGGCCTTTATATACATAAATAACGTAATATAACTTAACCTAACACAACCCAGCCTCTCGGCACTAATATTTGACAACATTCCTGGCGAGTTGGCCTCTACGTTTCCGTGGGGCTTTTATATACATTAATAACGTAATATAACCTAACCTAACCCAAAGTAACGTCTCGGAGGTAATGTTTAACCACATTCCTGGCTTGTTGGCCTCTACGTTTCCGTGAGACCTTTATATACATCAATAACATAATATAACCTAACCTGACCCAACCTAACATCTCGGCGGTAATAGTTGACAACATTCCTGGCGAATTGGCCTCTTCGTCTCCGTGAGACCTTCATATCCATCAATAACGTAATATAACCTTATATAACCCAAACTAACCTCTCGCCGCTATTATTTGACAACATTCCTGGCGAGTTGGCCTCTACGTCTCCGTGGGGCCTTTATATACATAAATAACGTAATATAACCTAACCTAACCCAACCCAACCTCTCGGTTCCAATATTTGACAACATTCCTGCCGAGTTGGCCTCTACGTCTCCGTGGGAATTTTATATGCATCAATAACGTAATATAACCTAGCCTAACCAAATCTAACATCACGGGGTAATATTTGACGACATTCCTGGCTTATTGGCCTCATGGTTTCCGTGGGACCTTTATATACATCAGTAACGTAATATAACCTAACCTAACCGAACCAAACATCTCGGTACTAGTATTTGACAACATTCCTGGCGAGTTGGCCTCTACGTCTCCTTGGGAATTTTATATACATCAAAAACGTAACATAACTTAACCTAACCCAACCTAACATCTCGTCGGTAATATTTGACAACATTCCTGTCGAGTTGGCTTCTACGTCTCCGTGGGGCCTTCATATACATCAAAAACGTAATATAACCTAACCTAACCCAACTTAACATCTGGGCGGTAATGGTTGACAACATTCCTGACGAGTTGCCCTCTACGTCTCCGTGAGACCTTCATATCCATCAATAACGTAATATAACCTTATATAACCCAACCTAATCTCTCGGCGCTATTATTTGACAACATTCCTCGCGAGATGGCCTCTACGTCTCCGTGGGACTTTTATATACATCAATAACGTAATATAACCTAACCTAACCCAACCTAACTTTTTGGCGCTTTTATTTGACAACATTCCTTGCGAGTTGGCCTCTACGTCTCAGTGGGGCCTTCATATACACCAATAACGTAATATAACCTTATATAACCCAAGCTAACCTCTCGGCGCTATTATTTGACAACATTCCTGTCGAGTTGGCTTCTACGTCTCCGTGGGGCCTTCATATACATCAAAAACGTAATATAACCTAACCTAACCCAACTTAACAGATGGGCGGTAATGGTTGACAACATTCCTGACGAGTTGCCCTCTACGTCTCCGTGAGACCTTCATATCCATTAATAACGTAATATAACCTTATATAACCCAACCTAATCTCTCGGCGCTATTATTTGACAACATTCCTAGCGAGATGGCCTCTACGTCTCCGTGGGACTTTTATATACATCAATAACGTAATATAACCTAACCTAACCCAACCTAACTTTTTGGCGCTATTATTTGACAACATTCCTTGCGAGTTGGCCTCTACGTCTCCGTGGGGCCTTCATATACACCAATAACGTAATATAACCTAACCTAACACAACCCAACCGCTCGGCACTAATATTTGACAACATTCCTGGCAAATTGGCCTGTACTTCTCCGTGAGACCTTCATATCCATCAATAACGTAATATAACCTTATATAACCCAACCTAACCTCTCGGCGCTATTATTTGACAACATTCCTGGCGAGTTGGCCTCTACGTCTCCGTGGGGCCTTTATATACATCAATAGCGTAATATAACCTAACCTAACACAACCTAACATTTCGGAGCTATTATTTGACAACATTCCTGTCGAGTTGGCCTCTACGTCTCCGAGGGACTTTTATATACATCAATAGCGTAATATAACCTAACCTAACACAACCTAACCTCTCGGCACTAATATTTGACAACATTCCTGGCGACTTTGCCTCTACGTTTCCGTGGGACTTTTATATACATCAATAGCGTAACATAACCTAACCTAACCCAACCTAAGATCTCGGCGCTATTGTTTGACAACATTCCTGTCGAGTTGGCCTCTACTTCTCCGTGGGAATTTTATATACATCAATAGCGTAATATAACCTAACCTAACACAACCTAACATCTCGGTACTGATATTTGACAACATTCCTGGCGAGTTGGCCTCTACGTCTCCGTGGGAATTTTATATACATCAATAACGTAATATAACCTAACCTAACCCAACCTAAAATCTCGGCGGTAATATCTGACAGCTTTCCTGGCGAGTTGGCCTCTACGTCTCCGTGGGGCCTTTATATACATAAATAACGTAATATAACCTAACCTAACACAACCCAGCCTCTCGGCACTAATATTTGACAACATTCCTGGCGAGTTGGCCTCTACGTTTCCGTGGGGCTTTTATATACATTAATAACGTAATATAACCTAACCTAACCCAAAGTAACGTCTCGGAGGTAATGTTTAACCACATTCCTGGCTTGTTGGCCTCTACGTTTCCGTGAGACCTTTATATACATCAATAACATAATATAACCTAACCTGACCCAACCTAACATCTCGGCGGTAATAGTTGACAACATTCCTGGCGAATTGGCCTCTTCGTCTCCGTGAGACCTTCATATCCATCAATAACGTAATATAACCTTATATAACCCAACCTAACCTCTCGCCGCTATTATTTGACAACATTCCTGGCGAGTTGGCCTCTACGTCTCCGTGGGGCCTTTATATACATAAATAACGTAATATAACCTAACCTAACCCAACCCAACCTCTCGGTTCCAATATTTGACAACATTCCTGGCGAGTTGGCCTCTACGTCTCCTTGGGAATTTTATATGCGTCAATAACGTAATGTAACCTAGCCTAACCAAATCTAACATCACGGGGTAATATTTGACGACATTCCTGGCTTATTGGCCTCATGGTTTCCGTGGGACCTTTATATACATCAGTAACGTAATATAACCTAACCTAACCGAACCAAACATCTCGGTACTAGTATTTGACAACATTCCTGGCGAGTTGGACTCTACGTCTCCTTGGGAATTTTATATACATCAAAAACGTAACATAACCTAACCTAACCCAACCTAACATCTCGGCGGTAATATTTGACAACATTCCTGTCGAGTTGGCTTCTACGTCTCCGTGGGGCCTTCATATACATCAAAAACGTAATATAACCTAACCTAACCCAACTTAACATCTGGGCGGTAATGGTTGACAACATTCCTGACGAGTTGCCCTCTACGTCTCCGTGAGACCTTCATATCCATCAATAACGTAATATAACCTTATATAACCCAACCTAATGTCTCGGCGCTATTATTTGACAACATTCCTAGCGAGATGGCCTCTACGTCTCCGTGGGACTTTTATATACATCAATAACGTAATATAACCTAACCTAACCCAACCTAACTTTTTGGCGCTTTTATTTGACAACATTCCTTGCGAGTTGGCCTCTACGTCTCCGTGGGGCCTTCATATACACCAATAACGTAATATAACCTAACCTAACACAACCCAACCTCTCGGCACTAATATTTGACAACATTCCTGGCAAATTGGCCTCTACGTCTCCGTGAGACCTTCATATCCATCAATAACGTAATATAACCTTATATAACCCAACCTAACCTCTCGGCGCTATTATTTGACAACATTCCTGGCGAGTTGGCCTCTACGTCTCCGTGGGGCCTTTATATGCATCAATAGCGTAATATAACCTAACCTAACACAACCTAACATTTCGGAGCTAGTATTTGACAACATTCCTGTCGAGTTGGCCTCTACGTCTCCGAGGGACTTTTATATACATCAATAGCGTAATATAACTTAACCTATCACAACCTAACATCTCGGTACTAGTGTTTGACAACATTCCTGGCGAGTTGGCCTCTACGTCTCCTTGGGAATTTTATATACATCAAAAACGTAATACAACCTAACCTAACCCAACCTAACATCTCGGCGGTAATAGTTGACAACATTCCTGGCGAGTTGGCCTCTACGTATCCGTGGGACTTTTATATACATCAATAACGTAATATAACCTAACCTAACCCAACCTAACCTTTCGGCGCTATTATTTGACAACATTCCTGTCGAGTTGGCCTCTACGTCTCCGAGGGACTTTTATATACATCAATAGCGTAATATAACTTAACCTAACACAACCTAACACCTCGGTACTAGTATTTGACAACATTCCTGGCGAGTTGGCCTCTACGTCTCCTTGGGAATTTTATATACATCAAAAACGTAATATAACCTAACCTAACCCAACCTAACATCTCGGCGGTAATATTTGACAACATTCCTGTCGAGTTGGCTTCTACGTCTCCGTGGGGCCTTTATATACATCAAAAACGTAATATAACCTAACCTAACCCAACCTAACATCTGGGCGGTAATGTTTGACAACATTCCTGGCGAGTTGACCTCTACGTCTCCGTGGGGCCTTTATATACATAAATAACGTAATATAACCTAACCTAACACAACCCAGCCTCTCGGCACTAATATTTGACAACATTCCTGGCGAGTTGGCTTCTACGTTTCCGTGGGGCTTTTATATACATCAATAACGTAATATAACCGAACCTAACCCAAAGTAACGTCTCGGAGGTAATGTTTAACCACATTCCTGGCTTGTTGGCCTCTACGTTTCCGTGAGACCTTTATATACATCAATAACATAATATAACCTAACCTAACCCAACCTAACATCTCGGCGGTAATAGTTGACAACATTCCTGGCGAATTGGCCTCTACGTCTCCGTGAGACCTTCATATCCATCAATAACGTAATATAACCTTATATAACCCAACCTAACCTCTCGGCGCTATTATTTGACAACATTCCTGTCGAGTTGGCCTCTACGTCTCCGAGGGACTTTTATATACATCAATAGCGTAATATAACTTAACCTAACACAACCTAACATCTCGGTACTAGTATTTGACAACATTCCTGGCGACTTGGCCTCTACGTCTCCTTGGGAATTTTATATACATCAAAAACGTAATATAACCTAACCTAACCCAACCTAACATCTCGGCGGTAATATTTGATAACATTCCTGTCGAGTTGGCCTCTACGTCTCCGTGAGACCTTCATATCCATCAATAACGTAATATAACCTTATATAACCCAAGCTAACCTCTCGGCGCTATTATTTGACAACATTCCTGTCGAGTTGGCTTCTACGTCTCCGTGGGGCCTTCATATACATCAAAAACGTAATATAACCTAACCTAACCCAACTTAACATCTGGGCGGTAATGGTTGACAACATTCCTGACGAGTTGCCCTCTACGTCTCCGTGAGACCTTCATATCCATTAATAACGTAATATAACCTTATATAACCCAACCTAATCTCTCGGCGCTATTATTTGACAACATTCCTAGCGAGATGGCCTCTACGTCTCCGTGGGACTTTTATATACATCAATAGCGTAATATAACCTAACCTAACCCAACCTAACTTTTTGGCGCTATTATTTGACAACATTCCTTGCGAGTTGGCCTCTACGTCTCCGTGGGGCCTTCATATACACCAATAACGTAATATAACCTAACCTAACACAACCCAACCGCTCGGCACTAATATTTGACAACATTCCTGGCAAATTGGCCTCTACTTCTCCGTGAGACCTTCATATCCATCAATAACGTAATATAACCTTATATAACCCAACCTAACCTCTCGGCGCTATTATTTGACAACATTCCTGGCGAGTTGGCCTCTACGTCTCCGTGGGGCCTTTATATACATCAATAGCGTAATATAACCTAACCTAACACAACCTAACCATTCGGCGCTATTATTTGACAACATTCCTGTCGAGTTGGCCTCTACGTCTCCGAGGGACTTTTATATACATCAATAGCGTAATATAACTTAACCTATCACAACCTAACACCTCGGTACTAGTATTTGACAACATTCCTGGCGAGTTGGCCTCTACGTCTCCTTGGGAATTTTATATACATCAAAAACGTAATATAACCTAACCTAACCCATCCTAACATCTCGGCGGTAATATTTGACAACATTCCTGTCGAGTTGGCTTCTACGTCTCCGTGGGGCCTTTATATACATCAAAAACGTAATATAACCTAACCTAACCCAACCTAACATCTGGGCGGTAATGTTTGACAACATTCCTGGCGAGTTGGCCTCTACGTCTCCGTGGGGCCTTTATATACATAAATAACGTAATATAACCTAACCTAACACAACCCAGCCTCTCGGCACTAATATTTGACAACATTCCTGGCGAGTTGGCTCCTACGTTTCCGTGGGGCTTTTATATACATCAATAACGTAATATAACCGAACCTAACCCAAAGTAACGTCTCGGAGGTAATGTTTAACCACATTCCTGGCTTGTTGGCCTCTACGTTTCCGTGAGACCTTTATATACATCAATAACATAATATAACCTAACCTAACCCAACCTAACATCTCGGCGGTAATAGTTGACAACATTCCTGGCGAATTGGCCTCTACGTCTCCGTGAGACCTTCATATCCATCAATAACGTAATATAACCTTATATAACCCAACCTAACCTCTCGGCGCTATTATTTGACAACATTCCTGTCGAGTTGGCCTCTACGTCTCCGAGGGACTTTTATATACATCAATAGCGTAATATAATTTAACCTAACACAACCTAACATCTCGGTACTAGTATTTGACAACATTCCTGGCGACTTGGCCTCTACGTCTCCTTGGGAATTTTATATACATCAAAAACGTAATATAACCTAACCTAACCCAACCTAACATCTCGGCGGTAATATTTGATAACATTCCTGTCGAGTTGGCCTCTACGTCTCCGTGAGACCTTCATATCCATCAATAACGTAATATAACCTTATATAACCCAAGCTAACCTCTCGGCGCTATTATTTGACAACATTCCTAGCGAGATGGCCTCTACGTCTCCGTGGGACTTTTATATACATCAATAACGTAATATAACCTAACCTAACCCAACCTAACTTTTTGGCGCTATTATTTGACAACATTCCTTGCGAGTTGGCCTCTACGTCTCCGTGGGGCCTTCATATACACCAATAACGTAATATAACCTAACCTAACACAACCCAACCGCTCGGCACTAATATTTGACAACATTCCTGGCAAATTGGCCTCTACTTCTCCGTGAGACCTTCATATCCATCAATAACGTAATATAACCTTATATAACCCAACCTAACCTCTCGGCGCTATTATTTGACAACATTCCTGGCGAGTTGGCCTCTACGTCTCCGTGGGGCCTTTATATACATCAATAGCGTAATATAACCTAACCTAACACAACCTAACATTTCGGAGCTAGTATTTGACAACATTCCTGTCGAGTTGGCCTCTACGTCTCCGAGGGACTTTTATATACATCAATAGCGTAATATAACTTAACCTATCACAACCTAACATCTCGGTACTAGTGTTTGACAACATTCCTGGCGAGTTGGCCTCTACGTCTCCTTGGGAATTTTATATACATCAAAAACGTAATACAACCTAACCTAACCCAACCTAACATCTCGGCGGTAATAGTTGACAACATTCCTGGCGAGTTGGCCTCTACGTATCCGTGGGACTTTTATATACATCAATAACGTAATATAACCTAACCTAACCCAACCTAACCTTTCGGCGCTATTATTTGACAACATTCCTGTCGAGTTGGCCTCTACGTCTCCGAGGGACTTTTATATACATCAATAGCGTAATATAACTTAACCTAACACAACCTAACACCTCGGTACTAGTATTTGACAACATTCCTGGCGAGTTGGCCTCTACGTCTCCTTGGGAATTTTATATACATCAAAAACGTAATATAACCTAACCTAACCCAACCTAACATCTCGGCGGTAATATTTGACAACATTCCTGTCGAGTTGGCTTCTACGTCTCCGTGGGGCCTTTATATACATCAAAAACGTAATATAACCTAACCTAACCCAACCTAACATCTGGGCGGTAATGTTTGACAACATTCCTGGCGAGTTGGCCTCTACGTCTCCGTGGGGCCTTTATATACATAAATAACGTAATATAACCTAACCTAACACAACCCAGCCTCTCGGCACTAATATTTGACAACATTCCTGGCGAGTTGGCTCCTACGTTTCCGTGGGGCTTTTATATACATCAATAACGTAATATAACCGAACCTAACCCAAAGTAACGTCTCGGAGGTAATGTTTAACCACATTCCTGGCTTGTTGGCCTCTAAGTTTCCGTGAGACCTTTATATACATCAATAACATAATATAACCTAACCTAACCCAACCTAACATCTCGGCGGTAATAGTTGACAACATTCCTGGCGAATTGGCCTCTACGTCTCCGTGAGACCTTCATATCCATCAATAACGTAATATAACCTTATATAACCCAACCTAACCTCTCGGCGCTATTATTTGACAACATTCCTGTCGAGTTGGCCTCTACGTCTCCGAGGGACTTTTATATACATCAATAGCGTAATATAATTTAACCTAACACAACCTAACATCTCGGTACTAGTATTTGACAACATTCCTGGCGACTTGGCCTCTACGTCTCCTTGGGAATTTTATATACATCAAAAACGTAATATAACCTAACCTAACCCAACCTAACATCTCGGCGGTAATATTTGATAACATTCCTTTCGAGTTGGCCTCTACGTCTCCGTGAGACCTTCATATCCATCAATAACGTAATATAACCTTATATAACCCAAGCTAACCTCTCGGCGCTATTATTTGACAACATTCCTAGCGAGATGGCCTCTACGTCTCCGTGGGACTTTTATATACATCAATAACGTAATATAACCTAACCTAACCCAACCTAACTTTTTGGCGCTATTATTTGACAACATTCCTTGCGAGTTGGCCTCTACGTCTCCGTGGGGCCTTCATATACACCAATAACGTAATATAACCTAACCTAACACAACCCAACCGCTCGGCACTAATATTTCACAACATTCCTGGCAAATTGGCCTCTACTTCTCCGTGAGACCTTCATATCCATCAATAACGTAATATAACCTTATATAACCCAAGCTAACCTCTCGGCGCTATTATTTGACAACATTCCTGTCGAGTTGGCTTCTACGTCTCCGTGGGGCCTTCATATACATCAAAAACGTAATATAACCTAACCTAACCCAACTTAACATCTGGGCGGTAATGGTTGACAACATTCCTGACGAGTTGCCCTCTACGTCGCCGTGAGACCTTCATATCCATTAATAACGTAATATAACCTTATATAACCCAACCTAATCTCTCGGCGCTATTATTTGACAACATTCCTAGCGAGATGGCCTCTACGTCTCCGTGGGACTTTTATATACATCAATAACGTAATATAACCTAACCTAACCCAACCTAACTTTTTGGCGCTATTATTTGACAACATTCCTTGCGAGTTGGCCTCTACGTCTCCGTGGGGCCTTCATATACACCAATAACGTAATATAACCTAACCTAACACAACCCAACCGCTCGGCACTAATATTTGACAACATTCCTGGCAAATTGGCCTGTACTTCTCCGTGAGACCTTCATATCCATCAATAACGTAATATAACCTTATATAACCCAACCTAACCTCTCGGCGCTATTATTTGACAACATTCCTGGCGAGTTGGCCTCTACGTCTCCGTGGGGCCTTTATATACATCAATAGCGTAATATAACCTAACCTAACACAACCTAACATTTCGGAGCTATTATTTGACAACATTCCTGTCGAGTTGGCCTCTACGTCTCCGTGGGGCCTTTATATACATCAATAGCGTAATATAACCTAACCTAACACAACCTAACATTTCGGAGCTATTATTTGACAACAGTCCTGTCGAGTTGGCCTCTACGTCTCCGAGGGACTTTTATATACATCAATAGCGTAATATAACTTAACCTAACACAACCTAACATCTCGGTACTAGTATTTGACAACATTCCTGGCGAGTTGGCCTCTACGTCTCCTTGGGTATTTTATATACATCAAAAACGTAATATAACCTAACCTAACCCAACCTAACATCTCGGCGGTAATATTTGACAACATTCCTGTCGAGTTGGCTTCTACGTCTCCGTGGGGCCTCCATATACATCAAAAACGTAATATAACCTAACCTAACCCAACCTAACATCTGGGCGGTAATGTTTGACAACATTCCTGACGAGTTGCCATCTACGTCTCCGTGAGACCTTCATATCCATCAATAACGTAATATAACCTTATATAACCCAACCCAACCTCTCGGCGCTATTATGTGACAACATTCCTGGCGAGATGGCCTCTACGTCTCCGTGGGGCTTTTATATACATCAATAGCGTAACATAACCTAACCTAACCCAACCTAAGATCTCGGCGCTATTGTTTGACAACATTCCTGTCGAGTTGGCCTCTACGTCTCCGTGGGGCCTTCATATACACCAATAACGTAATATAACCTAACCTAACACAACCCAACCTCTCGGCACTAATATTTGACAACATTCCTGGCGAGTTGGCCTCTACGTCTCCGTGGGAATTTTATATACATCAATAACGTAATATAACCTAACCTAACCCAACCTAAAATCTCGGCGGTAATATCTGACAACATTCCTGGCGAGTTGGCCTCTACGTCTTCGTGGGGCCTTTATATACATAAATAACGTAATATAACTTAACCTAACACAACCCAGCCTCTCGGCACTAATATTTGACAACATTCCTGGCGAGTTGGCCTCTACGTTTCCGTGGGGCTTTTATATACATTAATAACGTAATATAACCTAACCTAACCCAAAGTAACGTCTCGGAGGTAATGTTTAACCACATTCCTGGCTTGTTGGCCTCTACGTTTCCGTGAGACCTTTATATACATCAATAACATAATATAACCTAACCTGACCCAACCTAACATCTCGGCGGTAATAGTTGACAACATTCCTGGCGAATTGGCCTCTTCGTCTCCGTGAGACCTTCATATCCATCAATAACGTAATATAACCTTATATAACCCAAACTAACCTCTCGCCGCTATTATTTGACAACATTCCTGGCGAGTTGGCCTCTACGTCTCCGTGGGGCCTTTATATACATAAATAACGTAATATAACCTAACCTAACCCAACCCAACCTCTCGGTTCCAATATTTGACAACATTCCTGGCGAGTTGGCCTCTACGTCTCCTTGGGAATTTTATATGCATCAATAACGTAATGTAACCTAGCCTAACCAAATCTAACATCACGGGGTAATATTTGACGACATTCCTGGCTTATTGGCCTCATGGTTTCCGTGGGACCTTTATATACATCAGTAACGTAATATAACCTAACCTAACCGAACCAAACATCTCGGTACTAGTATTTGACAACATTCCTGGCGAGTTGGACTCTACGTCTCCTTGGGAATTTTATATACATCAAAAACGTAACATAACCTAACCTAACCCAACCTAACATCTCGGCGGTAATATTTGACAACATTCCTGTCGAGTTGGCTTCTACGTCTCCGTGGGGCCTTCATATACATCAAAAACGTAATATAACCTAACCTAACCCAACTTAACATCTGGGCGGTAATGGTTGACAACATTCCTGACGAGTTGCCCTCTACGTCTCCGTGAGACCTTCATATCCATCAATAACGTAATATAACCTTATATAACCCAACCTAATGTCTCGGCGCTATTATTTGACAACATTCCTAGCGAGATGGCCTCTACGTCTCCGTGGGACTTTTATATACATCAATAACGTAATATAACCTAACCTAACCCAACCTAACTTTTTGGCGCTTTTATTTGACAACATTCCTTGCGAGTTGGCCTCTAGGTCTCCGTGGGGCCTTCATATACACCAATAACGTAATATAACCTAACCTAACACAACCCAACCTCTCGGCACTAATATTTGACAACATTCCTGGCAAATTGGCCTCTACGTCACCGTGAGACCTTCATATCCATCAATAACGTAATATAACCTTATATAACCCAACCTAACCTCTCGGCGCTATTATTTGACAACATTCCTGGCGAGTTGGCCTCTACGTCTCCGTGGGGCCTTTATATGCATCAATAGCGTAATATAACCTAACCTAACACAACCTAACATTTCGGAGCTAGTATTTGACAACATTCCTGTCGAGTTGGCCTCTACGTCTCCGAGGGACTTTTATATACATCAATAGCGTAATATAACTTAACCTATCACAACCTAACATCTCGGTACTAGTGTTTGACAACATTCCTGGCGAGTTGGCCTCTACGTCTCCTTGGGAATTTTATATACATCAAAAACGTAATACAACCTAACCTAACCCAACCTAACATCTCGGCGGTAATAGTTGACAACATTCCTGGCGAGTTGGCCTCTACGTATCCGTGGGACTTTTATATACATCAATAACGTAATATAACCTAACCTAACCCAACCTAACCTTTCGGCGCTATTATTTGACAACATTCCTGTCGAGTTGGCCTCTACGTCTCCGAGGGACTTTTATATACATCAATAGCGTAATATAACTTAACCTAACACAACCTAACACCTCGGTACTAGTATTTGACAACATTCCTGGCGAGTTGGCCTCTACGTGTCCTTGGGAATTTTATATACATCAAAAACGTAATATAACCTAACCTAACCCAACCTAACATCTCGGCGGTAATATTTGACAACATTCCTGTCGAGTTGGCTTCTACGTCTCCGTGGGGCCTTTATATACATCAAAAACGTAATATAACCTAACCTAACCCAACCTAACATCTGGGCGGTAATGTTTGACAACATTCCTGGCGAGTTGACCTCTACGTCTCCGTGGGGCCTTTATATACATAAATAACGTAATATAACCTAACCTAACACAACCCAGCCTCTCGGCACTAATATTTGACAACATTCCTGGCGAGTTGGCTTCTACGTTTCCGTGGGGCTTTTATATACATCAATAACGTAATATAACCGAACCTAACCCAAAGTAACGTCTCGGAGGTAATGTTTAACCACATTCCTGGCTTGTTGGCCTCTACGTTTCCGTGAGACCTTTATATACATCAATAACATAATATAACCTAACCTAACCCAACCTAACATCTCGGCGGTAATAGTTGACAACATTCCTGGCGAATTGGCCTCTACGTCTCCGTGAGACCTTCATATCCATCAATAACGTAATATAACCTTATATAACCCAACCTAACCTCTCGGCGCTATTATTTGACAACATTCCTGTCGAGTTGGCCTCTACGTCTCCGAGGGACTTTTATATACATCAATAGCGTAATATAACTTAACCTAACACAACCTAACATCTCGGTACTAGTATTTGACAACATTCCTGGCGACTTGGCCTCTACGTCTCCTTGGGAATTTTATATACATCAAAAACGTAATATAACCTAACCTAACCCAACCTAACATCTCGGCGGTAATATTTGATAACATTCCTGTCGAGTTGGCCTCTACGTCTCCGTGAGACCTTCATATCCATCAATAACGTAATATAACCTTATATAACCCAAGCTAACCTCTCGGCGCTATTATTTGACAACATTCCTGTCGAGTTGGCTTCTACGTCTCCGTGGGGCCTTCATATACATCAAAAACGTAATATAACCTAACCTAACCCAACTTAACATCTGGGCGGTAATGGTTGACAACATTCCTGACGAGTTGCCCTCTACGTCTCCGTGAGACCTTCATATCCATTAATAACGTAATATAACCTTATATAACCCAACCTAATCTCTCGGCGCTATTATTTGACAACATTCCTAGCGAGATGGCCTCTACGTCTCCGTGGGACTTTTATATACATCAATAACGTAATATAACCTAACCTAACCCAACCTAACTTTTTGGCGCTATTATTTGACAACATTCCTTGCGAGTTGGCCTCTACGTCTCCGTGGGGCCTTCATATACACCAATAACGTAATATAACCTAACCTAACACAACCCAACCGCTCGGCACTAATATTTGACAACATTCCTGGCAAATTGGCCTCTACTTCTCCGTGAGACCTTCATATCCATCAATAACGTAATATAACCTTATATAACCCAACCTAACCTCTCGGCGCTATTATTTGACAACATTCCTGGCGAGTTGGCCTCTACGTCTCCGTGGGGCCTTTATATACATCAATAGCGTAATATAACCTAACCTAACACAACCTAACCATTCGGCGCTATTATTTGACAACATTCCTGTCGAGTTGGCCTCTACGTCCCCGAGGGACTTTTATATACATCAATAGCGTAATATAACTTAACCTATCACAACCTAACACCTCGGTACTAGTATTTGACAACATTCCTGGCGAGTTGGCCTCTACGTCTCCTTGGGAATTTTATATACATCAAAAACGTAATATAACCTAACCTAACCCATCCTAACATCTCGGCGGTAATATTTGACAACATTCCTGTCGAGTTGGCTTCTACGTCTCCGTGGGGCCTTTATATACATCAAAAACGTAATATAACCTAACCTAACCCAACCTAACATCTGGGCGGTAATGTTTGACAACATTCCTGGCGAGTTGGCCTCTACGTCTCCGTGGGGCCTTTATATACATAAATAACGTAATATAACCTAACCTAACACAACCCAGCCTCTCGGCACTAATATTTGACAACATTCCTGGCGAGTTGGCTCCTACGTTTCCGTGGGGCTTTTATATACATCAATAACGTAATATAACCGAACCTAACCCAAAGTAACGTCTCGGAGGTAATGTTTAACCACATTCCTGGCTTGTTGGCCTCTACGTTTCCGTGAGACCTTTATATACATCAATAACATAATATAACCTAACCTAACCCAACCTAACATCTCGGCGGTAATAGTTGACAACATTCCTGGCGAATTGGCCTCTACGTCTCCGTGAGACCTTCATATCCATCAATAACGTAATATAACCTTATATAACCCAACCTAACCTCTCGGCGCTATTATTTGACAACATTCCTGTCGAGTTGGCCTCTACGTCTCCGAGGGACTTTTATATACATCAATAGCGTAATATAATTTAACCTAACACAACCTAACATCTCGGTACTAGTATTTGACAACATTCCTGGCGACTTGGCCTCTACGTCTCCTTGGGAATTTTATATACATCAAAAACGTAATATAACCTAACCTAACCCAACCTAACATCTCGGCGGTAATATTTGATAACATTCCTGTCGAGTTGGCCTCTACGTCTCCGTGAGACCTTCATATCCATCAATAACGTAATATAACCTTATATAACCCAAGCTAACCTCTCGGCGCTATTATTTGACAACATTCCTAGCGAGATGGCCTCTACGTCTCCGTGGGACTTTTATATACATCAATAACGTAATATAACCTAACCTAACCCAACCTAACTTTTTGGCGCTATTATTTGACAACATTCCTTGCGAGTTGGCCTCTACGTCTCCGTGGGGCCTTCATATACACCAATAACGTAATATAACCTAACCTAACACAACCCAACCGCTCGGCACTAATATTTGACAACATTCCTGGCAAATTGGCCTCTACTTCTCCGTGAGACCTTCATATCCATCAATAACGTAATATAACCTTATATAACCCAACCTAACCTCTCGGCGCTATTATTTGACAACATTCCTGGCGAGTTGGCCTCTACGTCTCCGTGGGGCCTTTATATACATCAATAGCGTAATATAACCTAACCTAACACAACCTAACATTTCGGAGCTAGTATTTGACAACATTCCTGTCGAGTTGGCCTCTACGTCTCCGAGGGACTTTTATATACATCAATAGCGTAATATAACTTAACCTATCACAACCTAACATCTCGGTACTAGTGTTTGACAACATTCCTGGCGAGTTGGCCTCTACGTCTCCTTGGGAATTTTATATACATCAAAAACGTAATACAACCTAACCTAACCCAACCTAACATCTCGGCGGTAATAGTTGACAACATTCCTGGCGAGTTGGCCTCTACGTATCCGTGGGACTTTTATATACATCAATAACGTAATATAACCTAACCTAACCCAACCTAACCTTTCGGCGCTATTATTTGACAACATTCCTGTCGAGTTGGCCTCTACGTCTCCGAGGGACTTTTATATACATCAATAGCGTAATATAACTTAACCTAACACAACCTAACACCTCGGTACTAGTATTTGACAACATTCCTGGCGAGTTGGCCTCTACGTCTCCTTGGGAATTTTATATACATCAAAAACGTAATATAACCTAACCTAACCCAACCTAACATCTCGGCGGTAATATTTGACAACATTCCTGTCGAGTTGGCTTCTACGTCTCCGTGGGGCCTTTATATACATCAAAAACGTAATATAACCTAACCTAACCCAACCTAACATCTGGGCGGTAATGTTTGACAACATTCCTGGCGAGTTGGCCTCTACGTCTCCGTGGGGCCTTTATATACATAAATAACGTAATATAACCTAACCTAACACAACCCAGCCTCTCGGCACTAATATTTGACAACATTCCTGGCGAGTTGGCTCCTACGTTTCCGTGGGGCTTTTATATACATCAATAACGTAATATAACCGAACCTAACCCAAAGTAACGTCTCGGAGGTAATGTTTAACCACATTCCTGGCTTGTTGGCCTCTACGTTTCCGTGAGACCTTTATATACATCAATAACATAATATAACCTAACCTAACCCAACCTAACATCTCGGCGGTAATAGTTGACAACATTCCTGGCGAATTGGCCTCTACGTCTCCGTGAGACCTTCATATCCATCAATAACGTAATATAACCTTATATAACCCAACCTAACCTCTCGGCGCTATTATTTGACAACATTCCTGTCGAGTTGGCCTCTACGTCTCCGAGGGACTTTTATATACATCAATAGCGTAATATAATTTAACCTAACACAACCTAACATCTCGGTACTAGTATTTGACAACATTCCTGGCGACTTGGCCTCTACGTCTCCTTGGGAATTTTATATACATCAAAAACGTAATATAACCTAACCTAACCCAACCTAACATCTCGGCGGTAATATTTGATAACATTCCTGTCGAGTTGGCCTCTACGTCTCCGTGAGACCTTCATATCCATCAATAACGTAATATAACCTTATATAACCCAAGCTAACCTCTCGCGCTATTATTTGACAACATTCCTAGCGCGATGGCCTCTACGTCTCCGTGGGACTTTTATATACATCAATAACGTAATATAACCTAACCTAACCCAACCTAACTTTTTGGCGCTATTATTTGACAACATTCCTTGCGAGTTGGCCTCTACGTCTCCGTGGGGCCTTCATATACACCAATAACGTAATATAACCTAACCTAACACAACCCAACCGCTCGGCACTAATATTTGACAACATTCCTGGCAAATTGGCCTCTACTTCTCCGTGAGACCTTCATATCCATCAATAACGTAATATAACCTTATATAACCCAACCTAACCTCTCGGCGCTATTATTTGACAACATTCCTGGCGAGTTGGCCTCTACGTCTCCGTGGGGCCTTTATATACATCAATAGCGTAATATAACCTAACCTAACACAACCTAACATTTCGGAGCTAGTATTTGACAACATTCCTGTCGAGTTGGCCTCTACGTCTCCGAGGGACTTTTATATACATCAATAGCGTAATATAACTTAACCTATCACAACCTAACATCTCGGTACTAGTGTTTGACAACATTCCTGGCGAGTTGGCCTCTACGTCTCCTTGGGAATTTTATATACATCAAAAACGTAATACAACCTAACCTAACCCAACCTAACATCTCGGCGGTAATAGTTGACAACATTCCTGGCGAGTTGGCCTCTACGTATCCGTGGGACTTTTATATACATCAATAACGTAATATAACCTAACCTAACCCAACCTAACCTTTCGGCGCTATTATTTGACAACATTCCTGTCGAGTTGGCCTCTACGTCTCCGAGGGACTTTTATATACATCAATAGCGTAATATAACTTAACCTAACACAACCTAACACCTCGGTACTAGTATTTGACAACATTCCTGGCGAGTTGGCCTCTACGTCTCCTTGGGAATTTTATATACATCAAAAACGTAATATAACCTAACCTAACCCAACCTAACATCTCGGCGGTAATATTTGACAACATTCCTGTCGAGTTGGCTTCTACGTCTCCGTGGGGCCTTTATATACATCAAAAACGTAATATAACCTAACCTAACCCAACCTAACATCTGGGCGGTAATGTTTGACAACATTCCTGGCGAGTTGGCCTCTACGTCTCCGTGGGGCCTTTATATACATAAATAACGTAATATAACCTAACCTAACACAACCCAGCCTCTCGGCACTAACATTTGACAACATTCCTGGCGAGTTGGCTTCTACGTTTCCGTGGGGCTTTTATATACATCAATAACGTAATATAACCGAACCTAACCCAACCTAACATCTCGGCGGTAATATTTGATAACATTCCTGTCGAGTTGGCCTCTACGTCTCCGTGAGACCTTCATATCCATCAATAACGTAATATAACCTTATATAACCCAAGCTAACCTCTCGGCGCTATTATTTGACAACATTCCTGTCGAGTTGGCTTCTACGTCTCCGTGGGGCCTTCATATACATCAAAAACGTAATATAACCTAACCTAACCCAACTTAACATCTGGGCGGTAATGGTTGACAACATTCCTGACGAGTTGCACTCTACGTCTCCGTGAGACCTTCATATCCATTAATAACGTAATATAACCTTATATAACCCAACCTAATCTCTCGGCGCTATTATTTGACAACATTCCTAGCGAGATGGCCTCTACGTCTCCGTGGGACTTTTATATACATCAATAACGTAATATAACCTAACCTAACCCAACCTAACTTTTTGGCGCTATTATTTGACAACATTCCTTGCGAGTTGGCCTCTACGTCTCCGTGGGGCCTTCATATACACCAATAACGTAATATAACCTAACCTAACACAACCCAACCGCTCGGCACTAATATTTGACAACATTCCTGGCAAATTGGCCTCTACTTCTCCGTGAGACCTTCATATCCATCAATAACGTAATATAACCTTATATAACCCAACCTAACCTCTCGGCGCTATTATTTGACAACATTCCTGGCGAGTTGGCCTCTACGTCTCCGTGGGGCCTTTATATACATCAATAGCGTAATATAACCTAACCTAACACAACCTAACATTTCGGAGCTATTATTTGACAACATTCCTGTCGAGTTGGCCTCTACGTCTCCGAGGGACTTTTATATACATCAATAGCGTAATATAACTTAACCTATCACAACCTAACATCTCGGTACTAGTGTTTGACAACATTCCTGGCGAGTTGGCCTCTACGTCTCCTTGGGAATTTTATATACATCAAAAACGTAATACAACCTAACCTAACCCAACCTAACATCTCGGCGGTAATAGTTGACAACATTCCTGGCGAGTTGGCCTCTACGTATCCGTGGGACTTTTATATACATCAATAACGTAATATAACCTAACCTAACCCAACCTAACCTTTCGGCGCTATTATTTGACAACATTCCTGTCGAGTTGGCCTCTACGTCTCCGAGGGACTTTTATATACATCAATAGCGTAATATAACTTAACCTAACACAACCTAACATCTCGGTACTAGTATTTGACAACATTCCTGGCGAGTTGGCCTCTACGTCTCCGTGGGGCATTTATATACATAAATAACGTAATATAACCTAACCTAACACAACCCAGCCTCTCGCCACTAATATTTGACAACATTCCTGGCGAGTTGGCTTCTACGTTTGCATGGGGCTTTTATATACATCAATAACGTAATATAACCGAACCTAACCCAAAGTAACGTCTCGGAGGTAATGTTTAACCACATTCCTGGCTTGTTGGCCTCTACGTTTCCGTGAGACCTTTATATACATCAATAACATAATATAACCTAACCTAACCCAACCTAACATCTCGGCGGTAATAGTTGACAACATTCCTGGCGAATTGGCCTCTACGTCTCCGTGAGACCTTCATATCCATCAATAACGTAATATAACCTTATATAACCCAACCTAACCTCTCGCCGCTATTATTTGACAACATTCCTGGCGAGTTGGCCTCTACGTCTCCGTGGGGCCTTTATATACATCAATAGCGTAATATAACCTAACCTAACACAACCTAACCATTCGGCGCTATTATTTGACAACATTCCTGTCGAGTTGGCCTCTACGTCTCCGAGGGACTTTTATATACATCAATAGCGTAATATAACTTAACCTATCACAACCTAACACCTCGGTACTAGTATTTGACAACATTCCTGGCGAGTTGGCCTCTACGTCTCCTTGGGAATTTTATATACATCAAAAACGTAATATAACCTAACCTAACCCAACCTAACATCTCGGCGGTAATATTTGACAACATTCCTGTCGAGTTGGCTTCTACGTCTCCGTGGGGCCTTTATATACATCAAAAACGTAATATAACCTAACCTAACCCAACCTAACATCTGGGCGGTAATGTTTGACAACATTCCTGGCGAGTTGGCCTCTACGTCTCCGTGGGGCCTTTATATACATAAATAACGTAATATAACCTAACCTAACACAACCCAGCCTCTCGGCACTAATATTTGATAACATTCCTGGCGAGTTGGCTTCTACGTTTACGTGGGGCTTTTATATACATCAATAACGTAATATAACCGAACCTAACCCAAAGTAACGTCTCGGAGGTAATGTTTAACCACATTCCTGGCTTGTTGGCCTCTACGTTTCCGTGAGACCTTTATATACATCAATAACATAATATAACCTAACCTAACCCAACCTAACATCTCGGCGGTAATAGTTGACAACATTCCTGGCGAATTGGCCTCTACGTCTCCGTGAGACCTTCATATCCATCAATAACGTAATATAACCTTATATAACCCAACCTAACCTCTCGGCGCTATTATTTGACAACATTCCTGTCGAGTTGGCCTCTACGTCTCCGAGGGACTTTTATATACATCAATAGCGTAATATAACTTAACCTAACACAACCTAACATCTCGGTACTAGTATTTGACAACATTCCTGGCGACTTGGCCTCTACGTCTCCTTGGGAATTTTATATACATCAAAAACGTAATATAACCTAACCTAACCCAACCTAACATCTCGGCGGTAATATTTGATAACATTCCTGTCGAGTTGGCCTCTACGTCTCCGTGAGACCTTCATATCCATTAATAACGTAATATAACCTTATATAACCCAACCTAATCTCTCGGCGCTATTATTTGACAACATTCCTAGCGAGATGGCCTCTACGTCTCCGTGGGACTTTTATATACATCAATAACGTAATATAACCTAACCTAACCCAACCTAACTTTTTGGCGCTATTATTTGACAACATTCCTTGCGAGTTGGCCTCTACGTCTCCGTGGGGCCTTCATATACACCAATAACGTAATATAACCTAACCTAACACAACCCAACCGCTCGGCACTAATATTTGACAACATTCCTGGCAAATTGGCCTCTACTTCTCCGTGAGACCTTCATATCCATCAATAACGTAATATAACCTTATATAACCCAACCTAACCTCTCGGCGCTATTATTTGACAACATTCCTGGCGAGTTGGCCTCTACGTCTCCGTGGGGCCTTTATATACATCAATAGCGTAATATAACCTAACCTAACACAACCTAACATTTCGGAGCTATTATTTGACAACATTCCTGTCGAGTTGGCCTCTACGTCTCCGAGGGACTTTTATATACATCAATAGCGTAATATAACTTAACCTATCACAACCTAACATCTCGGTACTAGTGTTTGACAACATTCCTGGCGAGTTGGCCTCTACGTCTCCTTGGGAATTTTATATACATCAAAAACGTAATACAACCTAACCTAACCCAACCTAACATCTCGGCGGTAATAGTTGACAACATTCCTGGCGAGTTGGCCTCTACGTATCCGTGGGACTTTTATATACATCAATAACGTAATATAACCTTTTTTTTTTTTTTTTTTTTTTCGCAGGGAAATCCTCATGGATACCGTGGATTTTTTGGGAAATCCGCGGTTATGTCGGACTCTTACCGACTAAAACCCTGCGGTGGTCTTCCTACACTTGTAGCGGGTAGCCGGGAACTCTTTCGAACGCGTCCAGCATCCCGCCTCGTGTCTGAGTTCTTTGAACTCTCTGTTCATAGCTGGCGTGCGAGTTCATACTTTAGATTGGCAACGACTGCAACCACCACAGTCGTTTGCCTCTCCTCGGTCGAGCGCGTGCCGGATAGACTTGACCCAAATCCTGTCTAGCCGGCGCTCGGCTGCTCTTTCTGTTTTTTCTTATTTACTTTTTCTTTGCGCAATCTTTTCTATTACGCTTGTGTGCGAATGCATGCATTCCTCACGCGTACCTCTTTGTCGAATTTCTTGCGCCTGTCTTCAATCTTCGAAGTCGTCTTCCTCTTCTCCCGCTTGCGGCGTTTGAGATGGACGGCGACGGCGAAGCTCCGCTCCCCGGTGGGTACTTTGGAGCGACTCTCGCGCCCTGACGGACGAGAGTCCCCTACCTTGGAGTGGAACGTGGCAAACGTCTACAACGCCGACCACGTAAGGCTCGTCGAGCAGAAAGCGTGCGCTCTCTTTCGCGCTCGGCGGCTTCCTTCGCAGCCATCACTTTGTCGCAAAACAAGGTAACGGCTCGCCAGTATCTCTCCCCTTCCAGCATCTTCGGCAGGATGCTGGTCGGCGAGAGATCCCGTCCGATCTCTGCCACGAGAGCGTGGCGCAGCGTTTGCCACGCTGGACAGCGTTCCAACGTGTGCTGCGCAGAGTCGTCTCCGTCTCCGCAATGGTGACATTCAGCCGTGGCCTCTTTTCCGATCTTGCAGAGGTACTGACCGAAGCATCCATGTCCAGTCAGCACCTGCGTCACTCTGAAGGTGAGCTGCCCTCTCCTGTTTTCTACCCAGTTTTCCAAGATGGGTAGAATCGCTCCCACGATCCTGTGATTGGTCGCAGGTGCGAGTTTCTCCTTCCATTTAGAGAAAGTGAAGCGTCTCGCTTCTCTTCTAATCTCGTCCCTTGTCGGAGCAGGTGCACCTTCTTCTTCTACCTGGCGCGTTGTGCGAAGGGTTTCGTACACTATGAGGTCTTCCTGCGCCAGGTATTCCAGGGGTGCGAGACCCGCCAGCATTGTTGCCGCGTCGTAGGAAATCGTGCGATATCCTCTTATGACCCGAATGGCTATTCTTCGCCACGCGCTTCGCAGCAGCTGCAGCTTTCTGCCTCCTTTGTTAAGCGCGTCGCTCCATACCGGGGCTCCGTAAAGCGCAATGCTTTTTATCACCCCAGCATAGACTTTCCTTACTTTCTCGTCCGGTCCGTGCAGATTCGGCATGATGCGGCTTAGATAATTTGCCGCAGCATCCAGTCGAACGGCCTGACGAGCGAAGTGGAGACCAAAGTTCCATTTATCGTCGAGGAGCAGTCCGAGATACTTCATCTCGCTCCCCACTGTAACTTTGGATGGTCCAATGTTGACCACTTCGTTTCCTCCTCGCGGGTCTCTTCTTCGTCCCTTGAAGCACAGGATTTCAGATTTCTCCGGTGCCATCTGGAGCCCCATCTTCTTGATCGTATTAGCCACGACCGCAACTGCCACTTCGGCCCGGCAGATTGCGCGTTGCCGACACGTGTCGACTGCCAACACCATCGTGTCATCCGCGTAGCACGTGAGATGCACGCCGGACGGCATTGGCAGCTTCAGGACCGCGTCGTACCCGAGATTCCAGAGAAGCGGTCCGAGGACCGATCCCTGGGGAACGCCGCGATCAATCTTCTTTTTCTCGATTCCATGCCGGCTATCGTAGAGAACCGCGCGGTCGCTCAGGTAATTTTCCACGACCCTTCGCAGGTATCGCGGAAACCCGTGCTTTTCAAGCGCTCTACGAATCGTACTCCATTCGAGGGAGTTGAACGCATTCTTAATATCTAAAGATATCGCGATTACGACTCCCCCGGCGGCGATCGCGTTTTCGGCGAAACTTTTCACTTGTCGAATCGCGTCAATCGTCGATCGTCCTTCTCGGAAGCCGAATTGGTTCTCGGCTAAGTTCGGCCCGGTTCGCGACAGGTGCTCGATGAGGCGGTTGTGGATTATCCTTTCAAATAATTTTCCGACCTCGTCGAGCAAAACTATCGGCCTGTACGCTGCCGGTAAATCCTCCGATTTTCCCGGCTTTCGGAGCAATACTAATCTGCCGGTTTTCCATCTTGCTGGAAACGTACCCGTCTTCAAGCATGCTGTAAATAACTTCCGCAATCTTGAATTCAGGACACTGAGTGCCATCGACCAGGCACGGCCGGGAATTCCGTCCGGTCCGGGCGCGGTGTTCTTCTTTGTCATGCGCTTTATGGCGCGAGCCATTTCCTCCTCGGTGACGTCGTTGTCCAGCGACCAGATGATCGGGTCGATGTGTGCTGAAATTTGCGAGTTGCTCGCCGACGTAGCCTCTTCCGGTGGGAAGAGCGTGTCGACAACTCGCTTCAAGAACGGCGTCTCCATCGTCTCCGTTAACGGGGGCGCCCACGGTCGTAATTTATTCATTACTATCTTGTACGGCCGCCCCCACGGATCCTCGCGCAGTGTTTCCAGCAGCCCGTCCCATGCTCGTGTCTTTGATGTCTTTATGGCCGCCTGCAGCTCCATTTTCTTCTCCTTGTAAACTTCATAGAGCTGCGCTTTCCTCACCGAATCGGGATTCCTCCGTTTCCGGTATCTCGTATATTGTCTCCGTGCGTTTGTGCTCTCCGCACGGAGAAGAGCGATCTCGTTCCTCCACCAATATACGGGTTTACGAGTGGGGTTCGACCTTATTTTCGGCATGCTTGCGTTGCACACCGATGTCAACGTCCTCGTAAACCATTCTGCTTCTCGCTCGACTACGGCCGCTTCGGTCGGTTCGCTCGGCCAGGTAGCGGCGAGGGTTGCCGCCATAAACATATCTTCGTCGATTTTTCGCAACGACCATCTATTTTGCTTCTGGTCCGCTGCCCTTCTTCCTTGTACCGTGGATATGTCGATCCTTATATATAAGTGATCAGATAAAGTTTCGATCGGATCCACTTTCCAGCTCGTGACTCTTCGAGATGCTGCGTCGTTCGCGAACGAGAGGTCGACCTTGCTCTCGCCCTGTGGACGCACGCACGTACTGGCAGATCCTTGATTCAACAGTCTGAGATTCGCGGATGCTGCCCAGTCCATCGTCGAGTGTCCACGCTGAGTCGTTCTGGAAGAGCGCCACATAGTCGCGTGCGCGTTGAAATCTCCCAGTACGAATGTCGGTTGCGAGGCGTGATTTCGCACTACACCCTCCACTTCGTCCAGGAGCTGATCGAAATCTTGCAACGACCAACTCGGCGGCGCGTATATTCCAATGACGACGCAATCCGACCACGATACTGCGACGTAACCACGCCCTTGCGCGATGGCTGTGATCGGTCGGATGCGTGTCGGCGTCGCCTGAATTATTGCAACCGTCTTCTCCCTGTTTGCTATCCATGACGGCTTGTCGTGGATTAAATACGGCTCCGCGGCAACCACTAATTCAACCACGCCGCTTTGCAGGCTTTCGAGCATAAGATCTTGTGCTCTCGCGGCGTGATTTAAATTAGTTTGCAGGATCTGGCATTTCATATTGAAAGTTACGCCAGATCCATCGCCTCCTCGCGGCTGGTGCTCGCCTTCAGAGTTTCGCGCTCCTTCTCCTCTTCGTGGTTGTGTTTGGCTGCTGCTGCAGCTTTTTCCTTCTTTTCCTCAGGTTTCTTATCCTTACCTGAGGATTTAGCGCTCGATTGAGTAGCGTTCTTCTGTCCTTTTTTTGCCGGCGGCGGGACAGTGCAGGCTTTGCTACCTGCTCTGTGTCCATGCGGGCGGTTTGCCGACTTGCATACCGGGCACGTCGGTGCCTTCTCATTGCATTCCGCAGCGCGGTGTCCCTTCTCACCGCACCGGTAACACGCCTCCGTTCGGTCCACGGTCGCGGAGCATTTCGCGATTACGTGCCCGATTTCCCAACATTTGAAGCAGGTAAGTTGTCGTGCTTCGATGGGTTCAACGCGGACGGACGTCCATCCGACCTTTACTTTACCGTTTTCGGTAACCTTCTTTGCGGCGGCGACCGGGCATTGCATAAGCATCGTGCCCATGCCGTTATACGCCGTCCTCCTGGGACCGGTTTTTATCTCGTCGGCGGTGCAGCCGCCTTGTGCGGCGACTGCTTCGACGACCTCACCGACCGTGATCGAGTCTTCCATCCTGAAGACCCTCAGGGCCGCTCTCTTGCAGGGGCGCGTGATTTTTACACCCCTCGTGATCACGAATAGCCCGGTTAACTTGTTGGCGAGCGCGTTCGCCTTCTCTTCTTTACCTTCGCCGCTTATTTCGAGAATAAGCGCTCCGGTCAGCGCTTTCCTGGGTTTGACCTCACCGATTCCCAGGTCCGACAGTTTGATCTTCTGCCGCGCCGTTGTCATAAGCTCGGCGTATGTCGATTTACTGCCCTCCTCTATAGTGATTACGACAGCGGCCGTGCTCGGGGTTTTCATCACTATCGGCTTTTCTTTTGGCATCGACTTCGCAGCTGCTACCTTCTTGCCTGCCCTCACGGTCTTGTTTACGGTGGCCGTCGTCTCCTTTTTCGACTTTCTGCCGAGGACTTTCGTCCACGGCGTCTCCGTCTCCTTCTTGTTCTGCGGAGCAGGTGCACTCGCTGCTGGACACTTCCCTTCGCTCTCCTTCCGAACCTGCTCCTTTTGAATCTGTTCCATCCTCTTCTGGATGGGTGATTTCTTTGTTTCCGCTTTCGCGGATTTTTTCACCGGTGGAAGGGGCATTGCCTCTCTCTTCCCAGCGGACTTCTCCTTCTTTATGATTGCGGCGCTTGTTCCCTCTTTCGCGGGTTCTTCGCGTCGCGCAACATTTCGTGCCTCCGACCGCGGACGATCCTCCTTCGGAGCGAAGCGCTTCTCCGCCTTCTCCCAAAATTGTGTAAGCCGTTCGTTGACAACGGCCCCAATCTGCTCCATTAGCAGTACGAGACCGGTGTCGGGGATGCTGGCTTCCTCCTGCTTCGTAGTCAGCGATTGCCGTCGTGTTCTTTTATCACTACGCTCGGCGATCTCCATGCTTTTGATCGCCGGCGATAATTGGCTGTTTGCCGTATTTTCGAGGGCGGTCAGCCTCTCCTTGAGAAGGGCATTCTCCTTCTCCAGTTTTTCAGCCTTAGCTTTAATAAGGCTGAATTCCTGATCTCCTGCTGTTCCGGCGATGGCGCGGCTGGCGCGTTGTTCAGCTTCCGTAGTCGCCGCTCGCAGGATTCGAACGCTGACGCGCATCGACCGTTTAATTGTGCCTTTCAGCTGCGACGACTTCGCAGCGGCATATTCAATTTTGGCCGCCGTTTCCAGAGCCCAGGCTGCCAGATCCTCTATCGGCATTTTCCTGGCCTCAACGTAATATAACCTAACCTAACCCAACCTAACCTTTCGGCGCTCTTATTTGACAACATTCCTGTCGAGTTGGCCTCTACGTCTCCGAGGGACTTTTATATACATCAATAGCGTAATATAACTTAACCTAACACAACCTAACATCTCGGTACTAGTATTTGACAACATTCCTGGCGAGTTGGCCTCTACGTCTCCGTGGGGCCTTTATATACATAAATAACGTAATATAACCTAACCTAACACAACCCAGCCTCTCGCCACTAATATTTGACAACATTCCTGGCGAGTTGGCTTCTACGTTTGCATGGGGCTTTTATATACATCAATAACGTAATATAACCGAACCTAACCCAAAGTAACGTCTCGGAGGTAATGTTTAACCACATTCCTGGCTTGTTGGCCTCTACGTTTCCGTGAGACCTTTATATACATCAATAACATAATATAACCTAACCTAACCCAACCTAACATCTCGGCGGTAATAGTTGACAACATTCCTGGCGAATTGGCCTCTACGTCTCCGTGAGACCTTCATATCCATCAATAACGTAATATAACCTTATATAACCCAACCTAACCTCTCGCCGCTATTATTTGACAACATTCCTGGCGAGTTGGCCTCTACGTCTCCGTGGGGCCTTTATATACATCAATAGCGTAATATAACCTAACCTAACACAACCTAACCATTCGGCGCTATTATTTGACAACATTCCTGTCGAGTTGGCCTCTACGTCTCCGAGGGACTTTTATATACATCAATAGCGTAATATAACTTAACCTATCACAACCTAACATCTCGGTACTAGTATTTGACAACATTCCTGGCGAGTTGGCCTCTACGTCGCCTTGGGAATTTTATATACATCAAAAACGTAATATAACCTAACCTAACCCAACCTAACATCTCGGCGGTAATAGTTGACAACATTCCTGGCGAGTTGGCCTCTACGTCTTCGTGGGGCCTTTATATACATCAATAACGTAATATAACCAAACCTAACCCAACATATCATCTCGACGGTAATATTTGAAAACATTCCTAACGAGATGGCCTCTACGTCTCCGAGGGACCATTATATACATCAATAACGTAATATAACCTAACCTAACCCAACCTAACATCTCGGCGGTAATAGTTGACAACATTCTTGGCGAGTTGGCCTCTACGTATCCGTGGGACTTTTATATACATCAATAACGTAATATAACCTAACCTAACCCAACCTAACCTTTCGGCGCTATTATTTGACAACATTCCTGGCGAGTTGGCCTCTACGTCTCCGTGGGGCCTTTATATACATAAATGACGTAATATAACCTAACCTAACACAACCCAGCCTCTCGGCACTAATATTTGACAACATTCCTGGCGAGTTGGCCTCTACGTCTCCGTGGGGCCTTTATATACATCAATAGCGTAATATAACCTAACCTAACACAACCTAACATTTCGGAGCTATTATTTGACAACATTCCTGTCGAGTTGGCCTCTACGTCTCCGAGGGACTTTTATATACATCAATAGCGTAATATAACTTAACCTATCACAACCTAACATCTCGGTACTAGTGTTTGACAACATTCCTGGCGAGTTGGCCTCTACGTCTCCTTGGGAATTTTATATACATCAAAAACGTAATACAACCTAACCTAACCCAACCTAACATCTCGGCGGTAATAGTTGACAACATTCCTGGCGAGTTGGCTTCTACGTATCCGTGGGACTTTTATATACATCAATAACGTAATATAACCTAACCTAACCCAACCTAACCTTTCGGCGCTATTATTTGACAACATTCCTGTCGAGTTGGCCTCTACGTCTCCGAGGGACTTTTATATACATCAATAGCGTAATATAACTTAACCTAACACAACCTAACATCTCGGTACTAGTATTTGACAACATTCCTGGCGAGTTGGCCTCTACGTCTCCTTGGGAATTTTATATACATCAAAAACGTAATATAACCTAACCTAACCCAACCTAACATCTCGGCGGTAATATTTGACAACATTCCTGTCGAGTTGGCTTCTACGTCTCCGTGGGGCCTTTATATACATCAAAAACGTAATATAACCTAACCTAACCCAACCTAACATCTGGGCGGTAATGTTTGACAACATTCCTGGCGAGTTGGCCTCTACGTCTCCGTGGGGCCTTTATATACATAAATAACGTAATATAACCTAACCTAACACAACCCAGCCTCTCGGCACTAATATTTGACAACATTCCTGGCGAGTTGGCTTCTACGTTTCCGTGGGGCTTTTATATACATCAATAACGTAATATAACCGAACCTAACCCAAAGTTACGTCTCGGAGGTAATGTTTAACCACATTCCTGGCTTGTTGGCCTCTACGTTTCCGTGAGACCTTTATATACATCAATAACATAATATAACCTAACCTAACCCAACCTAACATCTCGGCGGTAATAGTTGACAACATTCCTGGCGAATTGGCCTCTACGTCTCCGTGAGACCTTCATATCCATCAATAACGTAATATAACCTTATATAACCCAACCTAACCTCTCGGCGCTATTATTTGACAACATTCCTGGCGAGTTGGCCTCTACGTCTCCGAGGGACTTTTATATACATCAATAGCGTAATATAACTTAACCTAACACAACCTAACATCTCGGTACTAGTATTTGACAACATTCCTGGCGAGTTGGCCTCTACGTCTCCTTGGGAATTTTATCTACATCAAAAACGTAATATAACCTAACCTAACCCAACCTAACATCTCGGCGGTAATATTTGACAACATTCCTGTCGAGTTGGCTTCTACGTCTCCGTGGGGCCTTCATATACATCAAAAACGTAATATAACCTAACCTAACCCAACTTAACATCTGGGCGGTAATGGTTGACAACATTCCTGACGAGTTGCCCTCTACGTCTCCGTGAGACCTTCATATCCATCAATAACGTAATATAACCTTATATAACCCAACCTAACCTCTCGGCGCTATTATTTGACAACATTCCTAGCGAGATGGCCTCTACGTCTCCGTGGGACTTTTATATACATCAATAACGTAATATAACCTAACCTAACCCAACCTAACTTTTTGGCGCTTTTATTTGACAACATTCCTTGCGAGTTGGCCTCTACGTCTCCGTGGGGCCTTCATATACACCAATAACGTAATATAACCTAACCTAACACAACCCAACCTCTCGGCACTAATATTTGACAACATTCCTGGCAAATTGGCCTCTACGTCTCCGTGAGACCTTCATATCCATCAATAACGTAATATAACCTTATATAACCCAAGCTAACCTCTCGGCGCTATTATTTGACAACATTCCTGTCGAGTTGGCCTCTACGTATCCGTGGGACTTTTATATACATCAATAACGTAATATAACCTTATATAACCCAACCTAACCTCTCGGCGCTATTATTTGGCAACATTCCTAGCGAGATGGCCTCTACGTCTCCGTGGGGCTTTTATATACATCAATAACGTAATATAACCTAACCTAACCCAACCTAACTTTTTGGCGCTTTTATTTGACAACATTCCTTGCGAGTTGGCCTCTACGTCTCCGTGGGGCCTTCATATACACCAATAACGTAATATAACCTAACCTAACACAACCCAACCTCTCGGCACTAATATTTGACAACATTCCTGGCAAATTGGCCTCTACGTCTCCGTGAGACCTTCATATCCATCAATAACGTAATATAACCTTATATAACCCAAGCTAACCTCTCGGCGCTATTATTTGACAACATTCCTGTCGAGTTGGCCTCTACGTATCCGTGGGACTTTTATATACATCAATAACGTAATATAACCTAACCTAACCCAACCTAACCTTTCGGCGTTATTATTTGACAACATTCCTGTCGAGTTCGCCTCTACGTCTCCGAGGGACTTTTATATACATCAATAGCGTAATATAACTTAACCTAACACAACCTAACATCTCGGTACTAGTATTTGACAACATTCCTGGCGAGTTGGCCTCTACGTCTCCTTGGGAATTTTATATACATCAAAAACGTAATATAACCTAACCTAACCCAACCTAACATCTCGGCGGTAATATTTGACAACATTCCTGTCGAGTTGGCTTCTACGTCTCCGTGGGGCCTTCATATACATCAAAAACGTAATATAACCTAACCTAACCCAACTTAACATCTGGGCGGTAATGGTTGACAACATTCCTGACGAGTTGCCCTCTACGTCTCCGTGAGACCTTCATATCCATCAATAACGTAATATAACCTTATATAACCCAACCTAATCTCTCGGAGCTATTATTTGACAACATTCCTGTCGAGTTGGCCTCTACGACTCCGAGGGACTTTTATGTACATCAATAGCGTAATATAACTTAACCTATCACAACCTAACATCTCGGTACTAGTGTTTGACAACATTCCTGGCGAGTTGGCCTCTACGTCTCCTTGGGAATTTTATATACATCAAAAACGTAATACAACCTAACCTAACCCAACCTAACATCTCGGCGGTAATAGTTGACAACATTCCTGGCGAGTTGGCCTCTACGTATCCGTGGGACTTTTATATACATCAATAACGTAATATAACCTAACCTAACCCAACCTAACCTTTCGGCGTTATTATTTGACAACATTCCTGTCGAGTTGGCCTCTACGACTCCGAGGGACTTTTATGTACATCAATAGCGTAATATAACTTAACCTATCACAACCTAACATCTCGGTACTAGTATTTGACAACATTCCTGGCGAGTTGGCCTCTACGTCTCCTTGGGAATTTTATATACATCAAAAACGTAATATAACCTAACCTAACCCAACCTAACATCTCGGCGGTAATATTTGACAACATTCCTGTCGAGTTGGCTTCTACGTCTCCGTGGGGCCTTCATATACATCAAAAACGTAATATAACCTAACCTAACCCAACCTAACATCTGGGCGGTAATGTTTGACAACATTCCTGGCGAGTTGGCCTCTACGTCTCCGTGGGGCCTTTATATACATAAATAACGTAATATAACCTAACCTAACACAACCCAGCCTCTCGGCACTAATATTTGACAACATTCCTGGCGAGTTGGCTTCTACGTTTCCGTGGGGCTTTTATATACATCAATAACGTAATATAACCGAACCTAACCCAAAGTTACGTCTCGGAGGTAATGTTTAACCACATTCCTGGCTTGTTGGCCTCTACGTTTCCGTGAGACCTTTATATACATCAATAACATAATATAACCTAACCTAACCCAACCTAACATCTCGGCGGTAATAGTTGACAACATTCCTGGCGAATTGGCCTCTACGTCTCCGTGAGACCTTCATATCCATCAATAACGTAATATAACCTTATATAACCCAACCTAACCTCTCGGCGCTATTATTTGACAACATTCCTGGCGAGTTGGCCTCTACGTCTCCGAGGGACTTTTATATACATCAATAGCGTAATATAACTTAACCTAACACAACCTAACATCTCGGTACTAGTATTTGACAACATTCCTGGCGAGTTGGCCTCTACGTCTCCTTGGGAATTTTATCTACATCAAAAACGTAATATAACCTAACCTAACCCAACCTAACATCTCGGCGGTAATATTTGACAACATTCCTGTCGAGTTGGCTTCTACGTCTCCGTGGGGCCTTCATATACATCAAAAACGTAATATAACCTAACCTAACCCAACTTAACATCTGGGCGGTAATGGTTGACAACATTCCTGACGAGTTGCCCTCTACGTCTCCGTGAGACCTTCATATCCATCAATAACGTAATATAACCTTATATAACCCAACCTAACCTCTCGGCGCTATTATTTGACAACATTCCTAGCGAGATGGCCTCTACGTCTCCGTGGGACTTTTATATACATCAATAACGTAATATAACCTAACCTAACCCAACCTAACTTTTTGGCGCTTTTATTTGACAACATTCCTTGCGAGTTGGCCTCTACGTCTCCGTGGGGCCTTCATATACACCAATAACGTAATATAACCTAACCTAACACAACCCAACCTCTCGGCACTAATATTTGACAACATTCCTGGCAAATTGGCCTCTACGTCTCCGTGAGACCTTCATATCCATCAATAACGTAATATAACCTTATATAACCCAAGCTAACCTCTCGGCGCTATTATTTGACAACATTCCTGTCGAGTTGGCCTCTACGTATCCGTGGGACTTTTATATACATCAATAACGTAATATAACCTTATATAACCCAACCTAACCTCTCGGCGCTATTATTTGGCAACATTCCTAGCGAGATGGCCTCTACGTCTCCGTGGGACTTTTATATACATCAATAACGTAATATAACCTAACCTAACCCAACCTAACTTTTTGGCGCTTTTATTTGACAACATTCCTTGCGAGTTGGCCTCTACGTCTCCGTGGGGCCTTCATATACACCAATAACGTAATATAACCTAACCTAACACAACCCAACCTCTCGGCACTAATATTTGACAACATTCCTGGCAAATTGGCCTCTACGTCTCCGTGAGACCTTCATATCCATCAATAACGTAATATAACCTTATATAACCCAAGCTAACCTCTCGGCGCTATTATTTGACAACATTCCTGTCGAGTTGGCCTCTACGTATCCGTGGGACTTTTATATACATCAATAACGTAATATAACCTAACCTAACCCAACCTAACCTTTCGGCGTTATTATTTGACAACATTCCTGTCGAGTTCGCCTCTACGTCTCCGAGGGACTTTTATATACATCAATAGCGTAATATAACTTAACCTAACACAACCTAACATCTCGGTACTAGTATTTGACAACATTCCTGGCGAGTTGGCCTCTACGTCTCCTTGGGAATTTTATATACATCAAAAACGTAATATAACCTAACCTAACCCAACCTAACATCTCGGCGGTAATATTTGACAACATTCCTGTCGAGTTGGCTTCTACGTCTCCGTGGGGCCTTCATATACATCAAAAACGTAATATAACCTAACCTAACCCAACTTAACATCTGGGCGGTAATGGTTGACAACATTCCTGACGAGTTGCCCTCTACGTCTCCGTGAGACCTTCATATCCATCAATAACGTAATATAACCTTATATAACCCAACCTAATCTCTCGGCGCTATTATTTGACAACATTCCTAGCGAGATGGCCTCTACGTCTCCGTGGGACTTTTATATACATCAATAACGTAATATAACCTAACCTAACCCAACCTAACTTTTTGGCGCTTTTATTTGACAACATTCCTTGCGAGTTGGCCTCTACGTCTCCGTGGGGCCTTCATATACACCAATAACGTAATATAACCTAACCTAACACAACCCAACCTCTCGGCACTAATATTTGACAACATTCCTGGCAAATTGGCCTCTACGTCTCCGTGAGACCTTCATATCCATCAATAACGTAATATAACCTTATATAACCCAACCTAACCTCTCGGCGCTATTATTTGACAACATTCCTGTCGAGTTGGCTTCTACGTCTCCGTGGGGCCTTCATATACATCAATAGCGTAATATAACCTAACCTAACACAACCTAACATTTCGGAGCTATTATTTGACAACATTCCTGTCGAGTTGGCCTCTACGACTCCGAGGGACTTTTATGTACATCAATAGCGTAATATAACTTAACCTATCACAACCTAACATCTCGGTACTAGTGTTTGACAACATTCCTGGCGAGTTGGCCTCTACGTCTCCTTGGGAATTTTATATACATCAAAAACGTAATACAACCTAACCTAACCCAACCTAACATCTCGGCGGTAATAGTTGACAACATTCCTGGCGAGTTGGCCTCTACGTATCCGTGGGACTTTTATATACATCAATAACGTAATATAACCTTATATAACCCAACCTAACCTCTCGGCGCTATTATTTGACAACATTCCTGGCGAGATGGCCTCTACGTCTGCGTGGGACTTTTATATACATCGATAACGTAATATAACCTAACCTAACCCAACCTAACTTTTCGGCGCTATTATATGACAACATTCCTTGCGAGTTGGCCTCTACGTCTCCGTGGGGCCTTTATATACACCAATAACGTAATATAACCTAACCTAACACAACCCAACCTCTCGGCACTAATATTTGACAACATTCCTGGCGAGTTTGCCTCTACGTTTCCGTGGGGCTTTTACATACATCAATAACGTAATATAACCTAACCTAACCCAAAGTAACGTCTCGGAGGTAATGTTTAACCACATTTCTGGCTTGTTGGCCTCTACGTTTCCCTGAGACCTTTATAAACATCAGTAACGTAATATAACCTAACCTAACCCAAAGTAACGTCTCGGAGGTAATGTTTAACCACATTTCTGGCTTGTTGGCCTCTACGTTTCCCTGAGACCTTTATAAACATCAGTAACGTAATATAACCTAACCTAACCCAAAGTAACGTCTCGGAGGTAATGTTTAACCACATTCCTGGCTTGCTGGCGTCTACGTTTCCCTGAGACCTTTATATACATCAATAACGTAATATAACCTAACCTAACCCAACCTAACATCTCGGTACTAATATTTAACAACATTCCTGGCTTGTTGGCTTCTACGTCTCCGTGGGACTTTCATATCCATCAATAACGTAATTTAACCTAAAATAACCCAACGTCACATCTCGGCTGTAATATTTGACAACATTCCTGGCTTTTTGGCCTCTATGATTCCGTGGGACCTTTATATACATCAATAGCGTAATATAACCTAACCTAACCCAACGTAACATCTCGGCTGTAATATTTGACAACATTCCTGGCTTGTTGGCCTCTATGATTCCGTGGGACCTTTATATACATAAATAACGTAATATAACCTAACCTAACCCAACCTAACATCTCGGCGGTAATGTTTGATAACATTCCTGGCGAGTTGGCCTCTACGTCTCCGTGAGACCTTCATATCCATCAATAACGTAATATAACCTTATATAACCCAACCTAACATCTCGGCGGTAATATTTGACAACATTCCTGTCGAGTTGGCTTCTACGTCTCCGTGGGGCCTTCATATACATCAATAGCGTAATATAACCTAACCTAACACAACCTAACATTTCGGAGCTATTATTTGACAACATTACTGTCGAGTTGGCCTCTACGACTCCGAGGGACTTTTATATACATCAATAGCGTAATATAACTTAACCTATCACAACCTAACATCTCGGTACTAGTGTTTGACAACATTCCTGGCGAGTTGGCCTCTACGTCTCCGTGGGACTTTTATATACATCAATAACGTAATATAACCTAACCTAACCCAACCTAACCTTTCGGCGCTATTATTTGACAACATTCCTGGCGAGTTGGCCTCTACGTATCCGTGGGACCTTTATATACATCAATAACGTAATATAACCTAACCTAACCCAACCTAACCTTTCGGCGCTATTATTTGACAACATTCCTGTCGAGTAGGCCTCTACGTCTCCGAGGGACTTTTATATACATCAATAGCGTAAAATAACTTAACCTAACACAACCTAACATCTCGGTACTAGTATTTAACAACATTCCTGGCGAGTTGGCCTCTACGTCTCCTTGGGAATTTTATATACATCAAAAACGTAATATAACCTAACCTAACCCAACCTAACCTTTCGGCGGTAATATTTGACAACATTCCTGTCGAGTAGGCCTCTACGTCTCCGAGGGACTTTTATATACATCAATAGCGTAATATAACTTAACCTAACACAACCTAACATCTCGGTACTAGTATTTAACAACATTCCTGGCGAGTTGGCCTCTACGTCTCCTTGGGAATTTTATATACATCAAAAACGTAATATAACCTAACCTAACCCAACCTAACATCTCGGCGGTAATATTTGACAACATTCCTGTCGAGTTGGCTTCTACGTCTCCGTGGGGCCTTCATATACATCAAAAACGTAATATAACCTAACCTAACCCAACCTAACATCTCGGCGGTAATAGTTGACAACATTCCTGGCGAGTTGGCCTCTACGTCTCCGTGAGGCCTTCATATCCATCAATAACGTAATATAACCTAACCTAACCCAACCTAACATCTCGGCGGTAATATTTGACAACATTCGTGGCGAGTTGGCCTCTACGTCTCCGTGAGGCCTTCATATACATCAATAACGTAATATAACCTAACCTGACACAACCCAACCTCTCGGCACTATTATTTGACAACATTCCTGGCGAGTTGGCCTCTATATCTCCGTAGGAATTTTATATACATCAATAACGTAATATAACCTAACCTAACCCAACCTAACATCTCGGCGGTAATGTTTGATAACATTCCTGGCGAGTTGGCCTCTACGTCTCCGTGAGACCTTCATATCCATCAATAACGTAATAAAACCTTATATAACCCAACCTAACCTCTCGGCGATATTATTTGACAACATTCCTGGCGAGTTGGCCTCTACGTCTCCGTGTGACTTTTATATACATCAGTAACGTAATATAACCTATCCTAACCCAGCCTAACCTTTCGGCGCTATTATTTGACAACATTCCTTGCGAGCTGGCCTCAACGTCTCCGTGGGGCCTTTCTATACACCAATAACGTAATATAACCTAACCTAACACAACCCAGCCTCTCGGCACTAATATTTGACAACATTCCTTGCGAGTTGGCCTCTACGTTTCCGTAGGGCTTTTATATACATCAATAACGTAATATAACCTAACCTAACCCAAAGTAACGTCTCGGAGGTAGTGTTTAACCACATTCCTGGCTTGTTGGCCTCTACGTTTCCCTGAGACCTTTATATACATCAATAACGTAATATAACCTAACCTAACCCAAAGTAACGTCTCGGGGGTAATATTTGACAACATTCCTGGCTTGTTGGCCTCTACGTCTCCGTGGGACATTCATATCCATCAATAACGTAATTTAACCTAAAATTACCCAACGTAACATCTCGGCTGTAATATTTGACAACATTCCTGGCTTGTTGGCCTCTATGTTTCCGTGGGACCTTTATATCCATCAATAACGTAATTTAACCTAAAATAACCCAACGTAACATCTCGGCTGTAATATTTGACAACATTCCTGGCTTGTTGGCCTCTATGTTTCCGTGGGTCCTTTATATACATCAATAACGTAATATAACCTAACCTAACCCAACCTAACTTTTCGGCGCTATTATTTTACAACATTCCTTGCGAGTTGGCCTCTACGTCTCCGTGGGGACCTTATATACACCAATAACGTAATATAACCTAACCTAACACAACCCAACCTCTCGGCACTTATATTTGACAACATTCCTGGCGAGTTTGCCTCTACGTTTCGGTGGGGCTTTTACATACATCAATAACGTAATATAACCTAACCTAACCCAAAGTAACGTCTCGGAGGTAATGTTTAACCACATTTCTGGCTTGTTGGCCTCTACGTTTCCCTGAGACCTTTATAAACATCAATAACGTAATATAACCTAACCTAACCCAAAGTAACGTCTCGGAGGTAATGTTTAACAACATTCCTGGCTTGTTGGCGTCTACGTTTCCCTGAGACCTTTATATACATCAATAACGTAATATAACCTAACCTAACCCAACCTAACATCTCGGTACTAATATTTAACAACATTCCTGGCTTGTTGGCTTCTACGTCTCCGTGGGACTTTCATATCCATCAATAACGTAATTTAACCTAAAATAACCCAACGTCACATCTCGGCTGTAATATTTGACAACATTCCTGGCTTTTTGGCCTCTGTGATTCCGTGCGACCTTTATATACATCAATAGCGTAATATAACCTAACCTAACCCAGCGTAACATCTCGGCTGTAATATTTGACAACATTCCTGGCTTGTTGGCCTCTATGATTCCGTGGGACCTTTATATACATAAATAACGTAATATAACCTAACCTAACCCAACCTAACATCTCGGCGGTAATATTTGACAACATTCCTTGCGAGTTGGACTCTACGTTTCCGTGGGGCTTTTACATACATCAATAACGTAATATAACCTAACCTAACCCAAAGTAACGTCTCCGAGGTAGTGTTTAACCACATTCCTGGCTTGTTGGCCTCTACGTTTCCCTGAGACCTTTATATACATCAATAACGTAATATAACCTAACCTAACCCAAAGTAACGTCTCGGAGGTAATATTTGACAACATTCCTGGCTTGTTGGCCTCTACGTCTCCGTGGGACATTCATATCCATCAATAACGTAATTTAACCTAAAATAACCAAACGTAACATCTCGGCTGTAATATTTGACAACATTCCTGGCTTGTTGGCCTCTACGTCTCCGTGGGACATTCATATCCATCAATAACGTAATTTAACCTAAAATAACCCAACGTAACATCTCGGCTGTAATATTTGACAACATTCCTGGCTTGTTGGCCTCTATGTTTCCGTGGGTCCTTTATATACATCAATAACGTAATATAACCTAACCTAACCCAACCTAACCTTTCGGCGCTATTATTTTACAACATTCCTTGCGAGTTGGCCTCTACGTCTCCGTGGGGCCTTTATATACATCAATAACGTAATATAACCTAACCTAACACAACCCAACCTCTCGGCACTAATATTTGACAACATTCCTGGCGAGTTGGCCTCTACGCTTCCGTGGGGCTTTTATATACATCAATAACGTAATATAACCTATCCTAACCCAAAGTAACGTCTCGGAGGTACTGTTTAACCACATTCCTGGCTTGTTGGCCTCTACGTTTCCCTGAGACTTTTATATACATCAATAACGTAATATAACCTAACCTAACCCAACCTAACATCTCGGCGGTAATATCTGACAACATTCCTTGCGAGTTGGAATCTACGTTTCCGTGGGGCTTTTACATACATCAATAACGTAATATAACCTAACCTAACCCAAAGTAACGTCTCGGAGGTAATGTTTAACCACATTCCTGGCTTGTTGGCTTCTACGTCTCCGTGGGACCTTCATATACATCAATAACGTAATATAACCTAACCTAACACAACCCAACCACTCGGCACTAATATTTGACAACATTCCTGGCGAGTTGGCCTCTACGTTTCCGTGGGGCTTTTATATACATCAATAGCGTAATATAACTTAACCTAACACAACCTAACATCTCGGTACTAATATTTTACAACATTCCTGGCGAGTTGGCCTCTACGTTCCCGTGGGGCTTTTACATACATCAATAACGTAATATAACCTAACCTAACCCAAAGTAACGTCTCGGAGGTAATGTTTAACCACATTCCTGGCTTGTTGGCCTCTACGTTTCCTGAGACCTTTATATACATCAATAACGTATTATAACCTAACCTAACCCAACCTAACATCTCGGCGGTAATATTTGACAACATTCCTGGCGAGTTGGCCTCTATGTCTCCGTGAGGCCTTCATATCCATCAATAACGTAATATAACCTTATATAACCCAACCAAACCTCTCGGCGCTATTATTTGACAACATTCCTGCCGAGTTGGCCTCTACGTCTCCGTGGGACCTTCATATACATCAATAACGTAATATAACCTAACCTAACCCAACCTAACATCTCGGCGGTAATATTTGACAACATTCCTGTCGAGTTGGCCTCTACGTCTCCGTCGGACTTTTATATACATCAATAACGTAATATAACCTAACCTAACCCAACCTAACCTTTCGGCGCTATTATTTGACAACATTCCTGGCGAGTTGGCCTCTAAGTCTCCGTGGGGCCTTTATATACACCAATAACGTAATATAACCTAACCTAACACAACCCAACCTCTCGGCACTAATATTTGACAACATTCCTGGCGAGTTGGCCTCTACGTATCCGTGGGGCTTTCATATACATCAATAACGTAATATAACCTAACCTAACCCAAAGTAACGTCTCGGAGGTAATGTTTAACCACATTCCTGGCTTGTTGGCCTCTACGTTTCCTGAGACCTTTATATACATCAATAACGTATTATAACCTAACCTAACCCAACCTAACATCTCGGCGGTAATATTTGACAACATTCCTGGCGAGTTGGCCTCTATGTCTCCGTGAGGCCTTCATATCCATCAATAACGTAATATAACCTTATATAACCCAACCAAACCTCTCGGCGCTATTATTTGACAACATTCCTGCCGAGTTGGCCTCTACGTCTCCGTGGGACCTTCATATACATCAATAACGTAATATAACCTAACCTAACCCAACCTAACATCTCGGCGGTAATATTTGACAACATTCCTGTCGAGTTGGCCTCTACGTCTCCGTCGGACTTTTATATACATCAATAACGTAATATAACCTAACCTAACCCAACCTAACCTTTCGGCGCTATTATTTGACAACATTCCTGGCGAGTTGGCCTCTAAGTCTCCGTGGGGCCTTTATATACACCAATAACGTAATATAACCTAACCTAACACAACCCAACCTCTCGGCACTAATATTTGACAACATTCCTGGCGAGTTGGCCTCTACGTATCCGTGGGGCTTTCATATACATCAATAACGTAATATAACCTAACCTAACCCAAAGTAACGTCTCGGAGGTAATGTTTAATCACATTCCTGGCTTGTTGGCGTCTACGTTTGCCTGAGACTTTTATATACATCAATAACGTAATATAACCTCACCTATCCCAACCTAACATCTCGGCGGTAATATTTGACAACATTCCTGGCTTGTTGGCCTCTAGGTCTCCGTGGGACATTCACATCCATCAATAACGTAATATAACCTAAAATAACCCAACGTAACATCTCGGCTGTAATATTTGACAACATTCCTGGCTTGTTGGCCTCTATGTTTCCGTGGGACCTTTATATACATCAATAACGTAATATAACCTAACCTAACCTAACCTAACATCTCGGCGGTAATGTTTGACAACATTCCTGGCGAGTTGGCCGCTATCTCTCCGTGAGACCTTCATATCCATCAATAACGTAATATAACCTAACCTAACACAACCTAACATCTCGGTACTAATATTTGACAACATTCCTGCCGAGTTGGCCTCTACGTCTCCGTGGGACCTTCATATACATCAATAACGTAATATAACCTAACCTAACACAACCCAACCACTCGGCACTAATATTTGACAACATTCCTGGCGAGTTGGCCTCTACGTTTCCGTGGGGCTTTTATATACATCAATAGCGTAATATAACTTAACCTAACACAACCTAACATCTCGGTACTAATATTTTACAACATTCCTGGCGAGTTGGCCTCTACGTTCCCGTGGGGCTTTTACATACATCAATAACGTAATATAACCTAACCTAACCCAAAGTAACGTCTCGGAGGTAATGTTTAACCACATTCCTGGCTTGTTGGCCTCTACGTTTCCTGAGACCTTTATATACATCAATAACGTATTATAACCTAACCTAACCCAACCTAACATCTCGGCGGTAATATTTGACAACATTCCTGGCTTGTTGGCCTCTATGTTTCCGTGGGTCCTTTATATACATCAATAACGTAATATAACCTAACCTAACCCAACCTAACCTTTCGGCGCTATTATTTTACAACATTCCTTGCGAGTTGGCCTCTACGTCTCCGTGGGGCCTTTATATACATCAATAACGTAATATAACCTAACCTAACACAACCCAACCTCTCGGCACTAATATTTGACAACATTCCTGGCGAGTTGGCCTCTACGCTTCCGTGGGGCTTTTATATACATCAATAACGTAATATAACCTATCCTAACCCAAAGTAACGTCTCGGAGGTACTGTTTAACCACATTCCTGGCTTGTTGGCCTCTACGTTTCCCTGAGACTTTTATATACATCAATAACGTAATATAACCTAACCTAACCCAACCTAACATCTCGGCGGTAATATCTGACAACATTCCTTGCGAGTTGGAATCTACGTTTCCGTGGGGCTTTTACATACATCAATAACGTAATATAACCTAACCTAACCCAAAGTAACGTCTCGGAGGTAATGTTTAACCACATTCCTGGCTTGTTGGCTTCTACGTCTCCGTGGGACCTTCATATACATCAATAACGTAATATAACCTAACCTAACACAACCCAACCACTCGGCACTAATATTTGACAACATTCCTGGCGAGTTGGCCTCTACGTTTCCGTGGGGCTTTTATATACATCAATAGCGTAATATAACTTAACCTAACACAACCTAACATCTCGGTACTAATATTTTACAACATTCCTGGCGAGTTGGCCTCTACGTTCCCGTGGGGCTTTTACATACATCAATAACGTAATATAACCTAACCTAACCCAAAGTAACGTCTCGGAGGTAATGTTTAACCACATTCCTGGCTTGTTGGCCTCTACGTTTCCTGAGACCTTTATATACATCAATAACGTATTATAACCTAACCTAACCCAACCTAACATCTCGGCGGTAATATTTGACAACATTCCTGGCGAGTTGGCCTCTATGTCTCCGTGAGGCCTTCATATCCATCAATAACGTAATATAACCTTATATAACCCAACCAAACCTCTCGGCGCTATTATTTGACAACATTCCTGCCGAGTTGGCCTCTACGTCTCCGTGGGACCTTCATATACATCAATAACGTAATATAACCTAACCTAACCCAACCTAACATCTCGGCGGTAATATTTGACAACATTCCTGTCGAGTTGGCCTCTACGTCTCCGTCGGACTTTTATATACATCAATAACGTAATATAACCTAACCTAACCCAACCTAACCTTTCGCCGCTATTATTTGACAACATTCCTGGCGAGTTGGCCTCTAAGTCTCCGTGGGGCCTTTATATACACCAATAACGTAATATAACCTAACCTAACACAACCCAACCTCTCGGCACTAATATTTGACAACATTCCTGGCGAGTTGGCCTCTACGTATCCGTGGGGCTTTCATATACATCAATAACGTAATATAACCTAACCTAACCCAAAGTAACGTCTCGGAGGTAATGTTTAACCACATTCCTGGCTTGTTGGCCTCTACGTTTCCTGAGACCTTTATATACATCAATAACGTATTATAACCTAACCTAACCCAACCTAACATCTCGGCGGTAATATTTGACAACATTCCTGGCGAGTTGGCCTCTATGTCTCCGTGAGGCCTTCATATCCATCAATAACGTAATATAACCTTATATAACCCAACCAAACCTCTCGGCGCTATTATTTGACAACATTCCTGCCGAGTTGGCCTCTACGTCTCCGTGGGACCTTCATATACATCAATAACGTAATATAACCTAACCTAACCCAACCTAACATCTCGGCGGTAATATTTGACAACATTCCTGTCGAGTTGGCCTCTACGTCTCCGTCGGACTTTTATATACATCAATAACGTAATATAACCTAACCTAACCCAACCTAACCTTTCGGCGCTATTATTTGACAACATTCCTGGCGAGTTGGCCTCTAAGTCTCCGTGGGGCCTTTATATACACCAATAACGTAATATAACCTAACCTAACACAACCCAACCTCTCGGCACTAATATTTGACAACATTCCTGGCGAGTTGGCCTCTACGTATCCGTGGGGCTTTCATATACATCAATAACGTAATATAACCTAACCTAACCCAAAGTAACGTCTCGGAGGTAATGTTTAATCACATTCCTGGCTTGTTGGCGTCTACGTTTGCCTGAGACTTTTATATACATCAATAACGTAATATAACCTAACCTAACCCAACGTAACATCTCGGCTGTAATATTTGACAACATTCCTGGCTTGTTGGCCTCTATGATTCCGTGGGACCTTTATATACATAAATAACGTAATATAACCTAACCTAACCCAACCTAACATCTCGGCGGTAATATTTGACAACATTCCTTGCGAGTTGGACTCTACGTTTCCGTGGGGCTTTTACATACATCAATAACGTAATATAACCTAACCTAACCCAAAGTAACGTCTCGGAGGTAGTGTTTAACCACATTCCTGGCTTGTTGGCCTCTACGTTTCCCTGAGACCTTTATATACATCAATAACGTAATATAACCTAACCTAACCCAAAGTAACGTCTCGGAGGTAATATTTGACAACATTCCTGGCTTGTTGGCCTCTACGTCTCCGTGGGACATTCATATCCATCAATAACGTAATTTAACCTAACCTAACACAACCTAACATCTCGGTACTAATATTTGACAACATTCCTGCCGAGTTGGCCTCTACGTCTCCGTGGGACCTTCATATACATCAATAACGTAATATAACCTAACCTAACACAACCCAACCACTCGGCACTAATATTTGACAACATTCCTGGCGAGTTGGCCTCTACGTTTCCGTGGGGCTTTTATATACATCAATAGCGTAATATAACTTAACCTAACACAACCTAACATCTCGGTACTAATATTTTACAACATTCCTGGCGAGTTGGCCTCTACGTTCCCGTGGGGCTTTTACATACATCAATAACGTAATATAACCTAACCTAACCCAAAGTAACGTCTCGGAGGTAATGTTTAACCACATTCCTGGCTTGTTGGCCTCTACGTTTCCTGAGACCTTTATATACATCAATAACGTATTATAACCTAACCTAACCCAACCTAACATCTCGGCGGTAATATTTGACAACATTCCTGGCGAGTTGGCCTCTATGTCTCCGTGAGGCCTTCATATCCATCAATAACGTAATATAACCTTATATAACCCAACCAAACCTCTCGGCGCTATTATTTGACAACATTCCTGCCGAGTTGGCCTCTACGTCTCCGTGGGACCTTCATATACATCAATAACGTAATATAACCTAACCTAACCCAACCTAACATCTCGGCGGTAATATTTGACAACATTCCTGTCGAGTTGGCCTCTACGTCTCCGTCGGACTTTTATATACATCAATAACGTAATATAACCTAACCTAACCCAACCTAACTTTTCGGCGCTATTATTTGACAACATTCCTGGCGAGTTGGCCTCTAAGTCTCCGTGGGGCCTTTATATACACCAATAACGTAATATAACCTAACCTAACACAACCCAACCTCTCGGCACTAATATTTGACAACATTCCTGGCGAGTTGGCCTCTACGTATCCGTGGGGCTTTCATATACATCAATAACGTAATATAACCTAACCTAACCCAAAGTAACGTCTCGGAGGTAATGTTTAATCACATTCCTGGCTTGTTGGCGTCTACGTTTGCCTGAGACTTTTATATACATCAATAACGTAATATAACCTAACCTAACCCAACGTAACATCTCGGCTGTAATATTTGACAACATTCCTGGCTTGTTGGCCTCTATGATTCCGTGGGAAATTTATATACATAAATAACGTAATATAACCTAACCTAACCCAACCTAACATCTCGGCGGTAATATTTGACAACATTCCTTGCGAGTTGGACTCTACGTTTCCGTGGGGCTTTTACATACATCAATAACGTAATATAACCTAACCTAACCCAAAGTAACGTCTCGGAGGTAGTGTTTAACCACATTCCTGGCTTGTTGGCCTCTACGTTTCCCTGAGACCTTTATATACATCAATAACGTAATATAACCTAACCTAACCCAAAGTAACGTCTCGGAGGTAATATTTGACAACATTCCTGGCTTGTTGGCCTCTACGTCTCCGTGGGACATTCATATCCATCAATAACGTAATTTAACCTAAAATAACCAAACGTAACATCTCGGCTGTAATATTTGACAACATTCCTGGCTTGTTGGCCTCTATGTTTCCGTGGGACCTTTATATACATCAATAACGTAATATAACCTAACCTAACCTAACCTAACATCTCGGCGGTAATGTTTGACAACATTCCTGGCGAGTTGGCCGCTACCTCTCCGTGAGACCTTCATATCCATCAATAACGTAATATAACCTTATATAACCCAACCTAACCTCTCGGCGCTATTATTTGACAACATTCCTGTCGAGTTGACCTCTACGTCTCCGTGGGGCCTTCATATACATCAAAAACATAATATAACCTAACCTAAACCAACCTAACATCTCGGCGGTAATATTTGACAACATTCCTGGCTTGTTGGCCTCTACGTCTCCGTGGGACATTCATATCCATCAATAACGTAATTTAACCTAAAATAACCCAACGTAACATCTCGGCTGTAATATTTGACAACATTCCTGGCTTGTTGGCCTCTATGTTTCCGTGGGTCCTTTATATACATCAATAACGTAATATAACCTAACCTAACCCAACCTAACCTTTCGGCGCTATTATTTTACAACATTCCTTGCGAGTTGGCCTCTACGTCTCCGTGGGGCCTTTATATACATCAATAACGTAATATAACCTAACCTAACACAACCCAACCTCTCGGCACTAATATTTGACAACATTCCTGGCGAGTTGGCCTCTACGCTTCCGTGGGGCTTTTATATACATCAATAACGTAATATAACCTATCCTAACCCAAAGTAACGTCTCGGAGGTACTGTTTAACCACATTCCTGGCTTGTTGGCCTCTACGTTTCCCTGAGACTTTTATATACATCAATAACGTAATATAACCTAACCTAACCCAACCTAACATCTCGGCGGTAATATCTGACAACATTCCTTGCGAGTTGGACTCTACGTTTCCGTGGGGCTTTTACATACATCAATAACGTAATATAACCTAACCTAACCCAAAGTAACGTCTCCGAGGTAGTGTTTAACCACATTCCTGGCTTGTTGGCCTCTACGTTTCCCTGAGACCTTTATATACATCAATAACGTAATATAACCTAACCTAACCCAAAGTAACGTCTCGGAGGTAATATTTGACAACATTCCTGGCTTGTTGGCCTCTACGTCTCCGTGGGACATTCATATCCATCAATAACGTAATTTAACCTAAAATAACCAAACGTAACATCTCGGCTGTAATATTTGACAACATTCCTGGCTTGTTGGCCTCTATGTTTCCGTGGGACCTTTATATACATCAATAACGTAATATAACCTAACCTAACCTAACCTAACATCTCGGCGGTAATGTTTGACAACATTCCTGGCGAGTTGGCCGCTACCTCTCCGTGAGACCTTCATATCCATCAATAACGTAATATAACATTATATAACCCAACCTAACCTCTCGGCGCTATTATTTGACAACATTCCTGTCGAGTTGGCCTCTACGTCTCCGTGGGGCCTTCATATACATCAAAAACGTAATATAACCTAACCTAACCCAACCTAACATCTCGGCGGTAATATTTGACAACATTCCTGGCGAGTTGGACTCTAGGTCTCAGTGGGGCCTTTATATACATCAATAACGTAATATAACCTAACCTAACCCAAAGTAACGTCTCGGAGGTAATGTTTAACCACATTCCTGGCTTGTTGGCTTCTACGTCTCCGTGAGGCCTTCATATACATCAAAAACGTAATATAACCTAACCTAACCCAACGTAACAACTCGGCTGTAATATTTGACAACATTCCTGGCTTGTTGGCCTCTACGTCTCCGTGGGACATTCATATCCATCAATAACGTAATTTAACCTAAAATAACCCAACGTAACATCTCGGCTGTAATATTTGACAACATTCCTGGCGAGTTGGCCGCTACCTCTCCGTGAGACCTTCATATCCATCAATAACGTAATATAACCTTATATAACCCAACCTAACCTCTCGGCGCTATTATTTGACAACATTCCTGTCGAGTTGGCCTCTACGTCTCCGTGGGGCCTTCATATACATCAAAAACATAATATAACCTAACCTAAACCAACCTAACATCTCGGCGGTAATATTTGACAACATTCCTGGCTTGTTGGCCTCTAGGTCTCCGTGGGACATTCACATCCATCAATAACGTAATTTAACCTAAAATAACCCAACGTAACATCTCGGCTGTAATATTTGACAACATTCCTGGCTTGTTGGCCTCTATGTTTCCGTGGGACCTTTATATACATCAATAACGTAATATAACCTAACCTAACCTAACCTAACATCTCGGCGGTAATGTTTGACAACATTCCTGGCGAGTTGGCCGCTATCTCTCCGTGAGACCTTCATATCCATCAATAACGTAATATAACCTAACCTAACACAACCTAACATCTCGGTACTAATATTTGACAACATTCCTGCCGAGTTGGCCTCTACGTCTCCGTGGGACCTTCATATACATCAATAACGTAATATAACCTAACCTAACACAACCCAACCACTCGGCACTAATATTTGACAACATTCCTGGCGAGTTGGCCTCTACGTTTCCGTGGGGCTTTTATATACATCAATAGCGTAATATAACTTAACCTAACACAACCTAACATCTCGGTACTAATATTTTACAACATTCCTGGCGAGTTGGCCTCTACGTTCCCGTGGGGCTTTTACATACATCAATAACGTAATATAACCTAACCTAACCCAAAGTAACGTCTCGGAGGTAATGTTTAACCACATTCCTGGCTTGTTGGCCTCTACGTTTCCTGAGACCTTTGTATACATCAATAACGTATTATAACCTAACCTAACCCAACCTAACATCTCGGCGGTAATATTTGACAACATTCCTGGCGAGTTGGCCTCTATGTCTCCGTGAGGCCTTCATATCCATCAATAACGTAATATAACCTTATATAACCCAACCAAACCTCTCGGCGCTATTATTTGACAACATTCCTGCCGAGTTGGCCTCTACGTCTCCGTGGGACCTTCATATACATCAATAACGTAATATAACCTAACCTAACCCAACCTAACATCTCGGCGGTAATATTTGACAACATTCCTGTCGAGTTGGCCTCTACGTCTCCGTCGGACTTTTATATACATCAATAACGTAATATAACCTAACCTAACCCAACCTAACCTTTCGGCGCTATTATTTGACAACATTCCTGGCGAGTTGGCCTCTAAGTCTCCGTGGGGCCTTTATATACACCAATAACGTAATATAACCTAACCTAACACAACCCAACCTCTCGGCACTAATATTTGACAACATTCCTGGAGAGTTGGCCTCTACGTATCCGTGGGGCTTTCATATACATCAATAACGTAATATAACCTAACCTAACCCAAAGTAACGTCTCGGAGGTAATGTTTAATCACATTCCTGGCTTGTTGGCGTCTACGTTTGCCTGAGACTTTTATATACATCAATAACGTAATATAACCTCACCTATCCCAACCTAACATCTCGGCGGTAATATTTGACAACATTCCTGGCTTGTTGGCCTCTAGGTCTCCGTGGGACATTCACATCCATCAATAACGTAATATAACCTAAAATAACCCAACGTAACATCTCGGCTGTAATATTTGACAACATTCCTGGCTTGTTGGCCTCTATGTTTCCGTGGGACCTTTATATACATCAATAACGTAATATAACCTAACCTAACCTAACCTAACATCTCGGCGGTAATGTTTGACAACATTCCTGGCGAGTTGGCCGCTATCTCTCCGTGAGACCTTCATATCCATCAATAACGTAATATAACCTAACCTAACACAACCTAACATCTCGGTACTAATATTTGACAACATTCCTGCCGAGTTGGCCTCTACGTCTCCGTGGGACCTTCATATACATCAATAACGTAATATAACCTAACCTAACACAACCCAACCACTCGGCACTAATATTTGACAACATTCCTGGCGAGTTGGCCTCTACGTTTCCGTGGGGCTTTTATATACATCAATAGCGTAATATAACTTAACCTAACACAACCTAACATCTCGGTACTAATATTTTACTACATTCCTGGCGAGTTGGCCTCTACGTTCCCGTGGGGCTTTTACATACATCAATAACGTAATATAACCTAACCTAACCCAAAGTAACGTCTCGGAGGTAATGTTTAACCACATTCCTGGCTTGTTGGCCTCTACGTTTCCTGAGACCTTTATATACATCAATAACGTATTATAACCTAACCTAACCCAACCTAACATCTCGGCGGTAATATTTGACAACATTCCTGGCGAGTTGGCCTCTATGTCTCCGTGAGGCCTTCATATCCATCAATAACGTAATATAACCTTATATAACCCAACCAAACCTCTCGGCGCTATTATTTGACAACATTCCTGCCGAGTTGGCCTCTACGTCTCCGTGGGACCTTCATATACATCAATAACGTAATATAACCTAACCTAACCCAACCTAACATCTCGGCGGTAATATTTGACAACATTCCTGTCGAGTTGGCCTCTACGTCTCCGTCGGACTTTTATATACATCAATAACGTAATATAACCTAACCTAACCCAACCTAACCTTTCGGCGCTATTATTTGACAACATTCCTGGCGAGTTGGCCTCTAAGTCTCCGTGGGGCCTTTATATACACCAATAACGTAATATAACCTAACCTAACACAACCCAACCTCTCGGCACTAATATTTGACAACATTCCTGGCGAGTTGGCCTCTACGTATCCGTGGGGCTTTCATATACATCAATAACGTAATATAACCTAACCTAACCCAAAGTAACGTCTCGGAGGTAATGTTTAATCACATTCCTGGCTTGTTGGCGTCTACGTTTGCCTGAGACTTTTATATACATCAATAACGTAATATAACCTAACCTAACCCAACGTAACATCTCGGCTGTAATATTTGACAACATTCCTGGCTTGTTGGCCTCTATGATTCCGTGGGACCTTTATATACATAAATAACGTAATATAACCTAACCTAACCCAACCTAACATCTCGGCGGTAATATTTGACAACATTCCTTGCGAGTTGGACTCTACGTTTCCGTGGGGCTTTTACATACATCAATAACGTAATATAACCTAACCTAACCCAAAGTAACGTCTCGGAGGTAGTGTTTAACCACATTCCTGGCTTGTTGGCCTCTACGTTTCCCTGAGACCTTTATATACATCAATAACGTAATATAACCTAACCTAACCCAAAGTAACGTCTCGGAGGTAATATTTGACAACATTCCTGGCTTGTTGGCCTCTACGTCTCCGTGGGACATTCATATCCATCAATAACGTAATTTAACCTAAAATAACCAAACGTAACATCTCGGCTGTAATATTTGACAACATTCCTGGCTTGTTGGCCTCTATGTTTCCGTGGGACCTTTATATACATCAATAACGTAATATAACCTAACCTAACCTAACCTAACATCTCGGCTGTAATATTTGACAACATTCCTGGCTTGTTGGCCTCTATGATTCCGTGGGACCTTTATATACATTAATAACGTAATATAACCTAACCTAACCCACCCTAACATCTCCGCGGTAATGTTTGACAACATTACTGGCGAGTTGGCCTCTACGTCTCCGTGAGACCTTCATATCCATCAATAACGTAATATAGCCTTATATAACCCAACCTAACCTCTCGGCGCTATTATTTGACAACATTCCTAGCGAGTTGGCCTCTACGTCTCCGTGGGACTTTTATATACATCAATAACCTAATATAACCTAACCTAACCCAACCTAACCTTTCGGCGCTATTATTTGACAACATTCCTGGCAAGTTCGCCTCTACGTCTCCGTGGGGCCTTTATATACACCAATAACGTAATATAACCTAACCTAACACAACCCAACCTCTCGGCACTAATATTTGACAACATTCCTGGCGAGTTGGCCTCTACGTTTCCGTGGGGCTTTTATATACATCAATAACGTAATATAACCTAACCTAACCCAAAGTAACTTCTCGGAGGTAATGTTTAACCACATTCCTGGCTTGTTGGCTTCTACGTCTCCGTGAGGCCTTCATATACATCAAAAACGTAATATAACCTAACCTAACCCAACGTAACATCTCGGCTGTAATATTTGACTACATTCCTGGCGAGTTGGACTCTACGTCTCCGTCGGACTTTTATATACATCAATAACGTAATATAACCTAACCTAACCCAACCTAACCTTTCGGCGCTATTATTTGACAACATTCGTGGCGAGTTGGCCCCTACGTCTCCGTGGAGCCTTTATATACACCAATAACGTAATATAACCTAACCTAACACAACCCAACCTCTCGGCACTAATATTTGACAACATTCCTGGCGAGTTGGCCTCTACGTATCCGTGGGGCTTTCATATACATCAATAACGTAATATAACCTAACCTAACACAAAGTAACGTCTCGGAGGTAATGTTTAATCACATTCCTGGCTTGTTGGCCTCTACGTTTGCCTGAGACTTTTATATACATCAATAACGTAATATAACCTCACCTATCCCAACCTAACATTTCGGCGGTAATATTTGACAACATTCCTGGCGACTTGGACTCTATGTCTCAGTGGGGCCTTTATATACATCAATAAAGTAATATAACCTAACCTAACCCAACCTAACATCTCGGTACTAATATTTAACAACATTCCTGGCTTGTTGGCTTCTACGTCTCTGTGGGACTTTCATATCCATCAATAACGTTATTTAACCTAAAATAACCCAACGTAACATCTCGGCTGTAATATTTGACAACATTCCTGGCTTGTTGGACACTATGATTCCGTGGGACCTTTATATACATCAATAACGTAATATAACCTAACCTAACCCAACCTAACATCTCGGCGGTAATGTTTGACAACATTCCTGGCGAGTTGGCCTCTACGTATCCGTGAGACCTTCATATCCATCAATAACGTAATATAACCTTATATAACCCAACCTAACCTCTCGGCGCTATTATTTGACAATATTCCTTGCGAGCTGGCCTCTACGTCTCCTTGGGGCCTTCATATACATCAAAAACGTAATATAACCTAACCTAACCCAACCTAACATCTCGGCGGTAATATTTGACAACATTCCTGGCGAGTTGGCCTCTACGTGTCCGTGGGGCCTTTATATACATCAATAACGTAATATAACCTAACCTAACACAACCCAAACTCCCGGCACTAATATTTGACAACATTCCTGGCAAGTTCGCCTCTACGTCTCCGTGGGGCCTTTATATACACCAATAACGTAATATAACCTAACCTAACACAACCCAACCTCTCGGCACTAATATTTGACAACATTCCTGGCGAGTTGGCCTCTACGTTTCCGTGGGGCTTTTATATACATCAATAACGTAATATAACCTAACCTAACCCAAAGTAACTTCTCGGAGGTAATGTTTAACCACATTCCTGGCTTGTTGGCTTCTACGTCTCCGTGAGGCCTTCATATACATCAAAAACGTAATATAACCTAACCTAACCCAACGTAACATCTCGGCTGTAATATTTGACTACATTCCTGGCGAGTTGGACTCTACGTCTCCGTCGGACTTTTATATACATCAATAACGTAATATAACCTAACCTAACCCAACCTAACCTTTCGGCGCTATTATTTGACAACATTCGTGGCGAGTTGGCCCCTACGTCTCCGTGGAGCCTTTATATACACCAATAACGTAATATAACCTAACCTAACACAACCCAACCTCTCGGCACTAATATTTGACAACATTCCTGGCGAGTTGGCCTCTACGTATCCGTGGGGCTTTCATATACATCAATAACGTAATATAACCTAACCTAACCCAAAGTAACGTCTCGGAGGTAATGTTTAATCACATTCCTGGCTTGTTGGCCTCTACGTTTGCCTGAGACTTTTATATACATCATTAACGTAATATAACCTCACCTATCCCAACCTAACATCTCGGCGGTAATATTTGACAACATTCCTGGCGACTTGGACTCTATGTCTCAGTGGGGCCTTTATATACATCAATAAAGTAATATAACCTAACCCAACCCAACCTAACATCTCGGTACTAATATTTAACAACATTCCTGGCTTGTTGGCTTCTACGTCTCTGTGGGACTTTCATATCCATCAATAACGTTATTTAACCTAAAATAACCCAACGTAACATCTCGGCTGTAATATTTGACAACATTCCTGGCTTGTTGGACTCTATGATTCCGTGGGACCTTTATATACATCAATAACGTAATATAACCTAACCTAACCCAACCTAACATCTCGGCGGTAATGTTTGACAACATTCCTGGCGGGTTGGCCTCTACGTATCCGTGAGACCTTCATATCCATCAATAACGTAATATAACCTTATATAACCCAACCTAACCTCTCGGCGCTATTATTTGACAATATTCCTTGCGAGCTGGCCTCTACGTCTCCGTGGGGCCTTCATATACATCAAAAACGTAATATAACCTAACCTAACCCAACCTAACATCTCGGCGGTAATATTTGACAACATTCCTGGCGAGTTGGCCTCTACGTCTCCGTGGGGCCTTTATATACATCAATAACGTAATATAACCTAACCTAACACAACCCAACCTCTCGGCACTAATATTTGACAACCTTCCTGGCGAGTTGGCCTCTACGTTTCCCTGAGACCTTTATATACATCAATAACGTAATATAACCTAACCTAACCCAAAGTAACGTCTCGGAGGTAATGTTTAACCACATTCCTGGCTTGTTGGCCTCTACGTCTCCGTGGGACATTCATATCAATCAATAACGTAATTTAACCTAAAATAACCCAACGTAACATCTCGGCTGTAATATTTGACAACATTCCTGGCTTGTTGGCCTCTATGTTTCCGTGCGACCTTTATATACATCAATAACGTAATATAACCTAACCTAACCCAACCTAGCATCTCGGCGGTAATATTTGACAACATTCCTGGCGAGTTGTCCTCTACGTCTCCGTGAGGCCTTCATATCCATCAATAACGTAATATAACCTAACCTAACCCAACCTAACATCTCGGCGGTAATATTTGACAACATTCGTGGCGAGTTGGACTCTACGTCTCCGTGGGGCCTTTATATACATCAATAACGTAATATAACCTAACCTAACACAACCCAACCTCTCGGCACTAATATTTGACAACCTTCCTGGCGAGTTGGCCTCTACGTTTCCGTGGGGCTTTTATATACATCAATAACGTAATATAACCTAACCTAACCCAAAGTAACGTCTCGGAGGTAATGTTTAACCACATTCCTGGCTTGTTGGCCTCTACGTTTCCCTGAGACTTTTATATACGTCAATAACGTAATATAACCTAACCTAACCCAACCTAACACCTCGGCGGTAATATTTGACAACATTCCTTGCGAGTTGGACTCTACGTTTCCGTGGGGCTTTTACATACATCAATAACGTAATATAACCTAACCTAACCCAAAGTAACGTCTCGGAGGTAGTGTTTAACCACATTCCTGGCTTGTTGGCCTCTACGTTTCCCTGAGACCTTTATATACATCAATAACGTAATATAACCTAACCTAACCCAAAGTAACGTCTCGGAGGTAATGTTTAACCACATTCCTGGCTTGTTGGCTTCTACGTCTCCGTGAGGCATTCATATACATCAAAAACGTAATATAACCTAACCTAACCCAACGTAACATCTCGGCTGTAATATTTGACAACATTCCTGGCTTGTTGGCCTCTACGTCTCCGTGGGACATTCATATCCATCAATAACGTAATTTAACCTAAAATAGCCCAACGTAACATCTCGGCTGTAATATTTGACAACATTCCTGGCTTGTTGGCCTCTATGATTCCGTGGGACCTTTAAATACATTAATAACGTAATATAACCTAACCTAACCCACCCTAACATCTCCGCGGTAATGTTTGACAACATTACTGGCGAGTTGGCCTCTACGTCTCCGTGAGACCTTCATATCCATCAATAACGTAATATAGCCTTATATAACCCAACCTAACCTCTCGGCGCTATTATTTGACAACATTCCTAGCGAGTTGGCCTCTACGTCTCCGTGGGACTTTTATATACATCAATAACCTAATATAACCTAACCTAACCCAACCTAACCTTTCGGCGCTATTATTTGACAACATTCCTGGCAAGTTCGCCTCTACGTCTCCGTGGGGCCTTTATATACACCAATAACGTAATATAACCTAACCTAACACAACCCAACCTCTCGGCACTAATATTTGACAACATTCCTGGCGAGTTGGCCTCTACGTTTCCGTGGGGCTTTTATATACATCAATAACGTAATATAACCTAACCTAACCCAAAGTAACTTCTCGGAGGTAATGTTTAACCACATTCCTGGCTTGTTGGCTTCTACGTCTCCGTGAGGCCTTCATATACATCAAAAACGTAATATAACCTAACCTAACCCAACGTAACATCTCGGCTGTAATATTTGACTACATTCCTGGCGAGTTGGACTCTACGTCTCCGTCGGACTTTTATATACATCAATAACGTAATATAACCTAACCTAACCCAACCTAACCTTTCGGCGCTATTATTTGACAACATTCGTGGCGAGTTGGCCCCTACGTCTCCGTGGAGCCTTTATATACACCAATAACGTAATATAACCTAACCTAACACAACCCAACCTCTCGGCACTAATATTTGACAACATTCCTGGCGAGTTGGCCTCTACGTATCCGTGGGGCTTTCATATACATCAATAACGTAATATAACCTAACCTAACCCAAAGTAACGTCTCGGAGGTAATGTTTAATCACATTCCTGGCTTGTTGGCCTCTACGTTTGCCTGAGACTTTTATTTACATCAATAACGTAATATAACCTCACCTATCCCAACCTAACATCTCGGCGGTAATATTTGACAACATTCCTGGCGACTTGGACTCTATGTCTCAGTGGGGCCTTTATATACATCAATAAAGTAATATAACCTAACCTAACCCAACCTAACATCTCGGTACTAATATTTAACAACATTCCTGGCTTGTTGGCTTCTACGTCTCTGTGGGACTTTCATATCCATCAATAACGTTATTTAACCTAAAATAACCCAACGTAACATCTCGGCTGTAATATTTGACAACATTCCTGGCTTGTTGGACACTATGATTCCGTGGGACCTTTATATACATCAATAACGTAATATAACCTAACCTAACCCAACCTAACATCTCGGCGGTAATGTTTGACAACATTCCTGGCGAGTTGGCCTCTACGTATCCGTGAGACCTTCATATCCATCAATAACGTAATATAACCTTATATAACCCAACCTAACCTCTCGGCGCTATTATTTGACAATATTCCTTGCGAGCTGGCCTCTACGTCTCCGTGGGGCCTTCATATACATCAAAAACGTAATATAACCTAACCTAACCCAACCTAACATCTCGGCGGTAATATTTGACAACATTCCTGGCGAGTTGGCCTCTACGTGTCCGTGGGGCCTTTATATACATCAATAACGTAATATAACCTAACCTAACACAACCCAAACTCCCGGCACTAATATTTGACAACATTCCTGGCAAGTTCGCCTCTACGTCTCCGTGGGGCCTTTATATACACCAATAACGTAATATAACCTAACCTAACACAACCCAACCTCTCGGCACTAATATTTGACAACATTCCTGGCGAGTTGGCCTCTACGTTTCCGTGGGGCTTTTATATACATCAATAACGTAATATAACCTAACCTAACCCAAAGTAACTTCTCGGAGGTAATGTTTAACCACATTCCTGGCTTGTTGGCTTCTACGTCTCCGTGAGGCCTTCATATACATCAAAAACGTAATATAACCTAACCTAACCCAACGTAACATCTCGGCTGTAATATTTGACTACATTCCTGGCGAGTTGGACTCTACGTCTCCGTCGGACTTTTATATACATCAATAACGTAATATAACCTAACCTAACCCAACCTAACCTTTCGGCGCTATTATTTGACAACATTCGTGGCGAGTTGGCCCCTACGTCTCCGTGGGGCCTTTATATACACCAATAACGTAATATAACCTAACCTAACACAACCCAACCTCTCGGCACTAATATTTGACAACATTCCTGGCGAGTTGGCCTCTACGTATCCGTGGGGCTTTCATATACATCAATAACGTAATATAACCTAACCTAACCCAAAGTAACGTCTCGGAGGTAATGTTTAATCACATTCCTGGCTTGTTGGCCTCTACGTTTGCCTGAGACTTTTATTTACATCAATAACGTAATATAACCTCACCTATCCCAACCTAACATCTCGGCGGTAATATTTGACAACATTCCTGGCGACTTGGACTCTATGTCTCAGTGGGGCCTTTATATACATCAATAAAGTAATATAACCTAACCTAACCCAACCTAACATCTCGGTACTAATATTTAACAACATTCCTGGCTTGTTGGCTTCTACGTCTCTGTGGGACTTTCATATCCATCAATAACGTTATTTAACCTAAAATAACCCAACGTAACATCTCGGCTGTAATATTTGACAACATTCCTGGCTTGTTGGACACTATGATTCCGTGGGACCTTTATATACATCAATAACGTAATATAACCTAACCTAACCCAACCTAACATCTCGGCGGTAATGTTTGACAACATTCCTGGCGAGTTGGCCTCTACGTATCCGTGAGACCTTCATATCCATCAATAACGTAATATAACCTTATATAACCCAACCTAACCTCTCGGCGCTATTATTTGACAATATTCCTTGCGAGCTGGCCTCTACGTCTCCGTGGGGCCTTCATATACATCAAAAACGTAATATAACCTAACCTAACCCAACCTAACATCTCGGCGGTAATATTTGACAACATTCCTGGCGAGTTGGCCTCTACGTGTCCGTGGGGCCTTTATATACATCAATAACGTAATATAACCTAACCTAACACAACCCAAACTCCCGGCACTAATATTTGACAACATTCCTGGCAAGTTCGCCTCTACGTCTCCGTGGGGCCTTTATATACACCAATAACGTAATATAACCTAACCTAACACAACCCAACCTCTCGGCACTAATATTTGACAACATTCCTGGCGAGTTGGCCTCTACGTTTCCGTGGGGCTTTTATATACATCAATAACGTAATATAACCTAACCTAACCCAAAGTAACTTCTCGGAGGTAATGTTTAACCACATTCCTGGCTTGTTGGCTTCTACGTCTCCGTGAGGCCTTCATATACATCAAAAACGTAATATAACCTAACCTAACCCAACCTAACATCTCGGCTGTAATATTTGACTACATTCCTGGCGAGTTGGACTCTACGTCTCCGTCGGACTTTTATATACATCAATAACGTAATATAACCTAACCTAACCCAACCTAACCTTTCGGCGCTATTATTTGACAACATTCGTGGCGAGTTGGCCCCTACGTCTCCGTGGGGCCTTTATATACACCAATAACGTAATATAACCTAACCTAACACAACCCAACCTCTCGGCACTAATATTTGACAACATTCCTGGCGAGTTGGCCTCTACGTATCCGTGGGGCTTTCATATACATCAATAACGTAATATAACCTAACCTAACCCAAAGTAACGTCTCGGAGGTAATGTTTAATCACATTCCTGGCTTGTTGGCCTCTACGTTTGCCTGAGACTTTTATATACATCAATAACGTAATATAACCTCACCTATCCCAACCTAACATCTCGGCGGTAATATTTGACAACATTCCTGGCGACTTGGACTCTATGTCTCAGTGGGGCCTTTATATACATCAATAAAGTAATATAACCTAACCCAACCCAACCTAACATCTCGGTACTAATATTTAACAACATTCCTGGCTTGTTGGCTTCTACGTCTCTGTGGGACTTTCATATCCATCAATAACGTTATTTAACCTAAAATAACCCAACGTAACATCTCGGCTGTAATATTTGACAACATTCCTGGCTTGTTGGACTCTATGATTCCGTGGGACCTTTATATACATCAATAACGTAATATAACCTAACCTAACCCAACCTAACATCTCGGCGGTAATGTTTGACAACATTCCTGGCGAGTTGGCCTCTACGTATCCGTGAGACCTTCATATCCATCAATAACGTAATATAACCTTATATAACCCAACCTAACCTCTCGGCGCTATTATTTGACAATATTCCTTGCGAGCTGGCCTCTACGTCTCCGTGGGGCCTTCATATACATCAAAAACGTAATATAACCTAACCTAACCCAACCTAACATCTCGGCGGTAATATTTGACAACATTCCTGGCGAGTTGGCCTCTACGTCTCCGTGGGGCCTTTATATACATCAATAACGTAATATAACCTAACCTAACACAACCCAAACTCCCGGCACTAATATTTGACAACATTCCTGGCGAGTTGGCCTCTACGTTTCCCTGAGACCTTTATATACATCAATAACGTAATATAACCTAACCTAACCCAAAGTAACGTCTCGGAGGTAATGTTTAACCACATTCCTGGCTTGTTGGCTTCTACGTCTCCGTGAGGCCTTCATATACATCAAAAACGTAATATAACCTAACCTAACCCAACGTAACATCTCGGCTGTAATATTTGACAACATTCCTGGCTTGTTGGCCTCTACGTCTCCGTGGGACATTCATATCAATCAATAACGTAATTTAACCTAAAATAACCCAACGTAACATCTCGGCTGTAATATTTGACAACATTCCTGGCTTGTTGGCCTCTATGTTTCCGTGCGACCTTTATATACATCAATAACGTAATATAACCTAACCTAACCCAACCTAGCATCTCGGCGGTAATATTTGACAACATTCCTGGCGAGTTGTCCTCTACGTCTCCGTGAGGCCTTCATATCCATCAATAACGTAATATAACCTAACCTAACCCAACCTAACATCTCGGCGGTAATATTTGACAACATTCGTGGCGAGTTGGACTCTACGTCTCCGTGGGGCCTTTATATACATCAATAACGTAATATAACCTAACCTAACACAACCCAACCTCTCGGCACTAATATTTGACAACCTTCCTGGCGAGTTGGCCTCTACGTTTCCGTGGGGCTTTTATATACATCAATAACGTAATATAACCTAACCTAACCCAAAGTAACGTCTCGGAGGTAATGTTTAACCACATTCCTGGCTTGTTGGCCTCTACGTTTCCCTGAGACTTTTATATACGTCAATAACGTAATATAACCTAACCTAACCCAACCTAACACCTCGGCGGTAATATTTGACAACATTCCTTGCGAGTTGGACTCTACGTTTCCGTGGGGCTTTTACATACATCAATAACGTAATATAACCTAACCTAACCCAAAGTAACGTCTCGGAGGTAATGTTTAACCACATTCCTGGCTTGTTGGCTTCTACGTCTCCGTGAGGCATTCATATACATCAAAAACTTAATATAACCTAACCTAACCCAACGTAACATCTCGGCTGTAATATTTGACAACATTCCTGGCTTGTTGGCCTCTACGTCTCCGTGGGACATTCATATCCATCAATAACGTAATTTAACCTAAAATAGCCCAACATAACATCTCGGCTGTAATATTTGACAACATTCCTGGCTTGTTGGCCTCTATGTTTCCGTGGGACTTTTATACACATCAATAACGTAATATAACCTAACCTAACCCAACCTAACCTTTCGGCGCTATTATTTGACAACATTCCTGGCTTGTTGGCCTCTACGTCTCCGTGGGACATTCATATCAATCAATAACGTAATTTAACCTAAAATAACCCAACGTAACATCTCGGCTGTAATATTTGACAACATTCCTGGCTTGTTGGCCTCTATGTTTCCGTGCGACCTTTATATACATCAATAACGTAATATAACCTAACCTAACCCAACGTAACATCTCGGCGGTAATATTTGACAACATTCCTGGCGAGTTGTCCTCTACGTCTCCGTGAGGCCTTCATATCCATCAATAACGTAATATAACCTAACCTAACCCAACCTAACATCTCGGCGGTAATATTTGACAACATTCGTGGCGAGTTGGACTCTACGTCTCCGTGGGGCCTTTATATACATCAATAACGTAATATAACCTAACCTAACACAACCCAACCTCTCGGCACTAATATTTGACAACCTTCCTGGCGAGTTGGCCTCTACGTTTCCGTGGGGCTTTTATATACATCAATAACGTAATATAACCTAACCTAACCCAAAGTAACGTCTCGGAGGTAATGTTTAACCACATTCCTGGCTTGTTGGCTTCTACGTCTCCGTGAGGCCTTCATATACATCAAAAACGTAATATAATCTAACCTAACCCAACGTAACATCTCGGCTGTAATATTTGACTACATTCCTGGCGAGTTGGACTCTACGTCTCCGTCGGACTTTTATATACATCAATAACGTAATATAACCTAACCTAACCCAACCTAACCTTTCGGCGCTATCATTTGACAACATTCGTGGCGAGTTGGCCCCTACGTCTCCGTGGGGCCTTTATATACACCAATAACGTAATATAACCTAACCTAACACAACCCAACCTCTCGGCACTAATATTTGACAACATTCCTGGCGAGTTGGCCTCTACGTATCCGTGGGGCTTTCATATACATCAATAACGTAATATAACCTAACCTAACCCAAAGTAACGTCTCGGAGGTAATGTTTAATCACATTCCTGGCTTGTTGGCCTCTACGTTTGCCTGAGACTTTTATATACATCAATAACGTAATATAACCTCACCTATCCCAACCTAACATCTCGGCGGTAATATTTGACAACATTCCTGGCGACTTGGACTCTATGTCTCAGTGGGGCCTTTATATACATCAATAAAGTAATATAACCTAACCCAACCCAACCTAACATCTCGGTACTAATATTTAACAACATTCCTGGCTTGTTGGCTTCTACGTCTCTGTGGGACTTTCATATCCATCAATAACGTTATTTAACCTAAAATAACCCAACGTAACATCTCGGCTGTAATATTTGACAACATTCCTGGCTTGTTGGACTCTATGATTCCGTGGGACCTTTATATACATCAATAACGTAATATAACCTAACCTAACCCAACCTAACATCTCGGCGGTAATGTTTGACAACATTCCTGGCGAGTTGGCCTCTACGTATCCGTGAGACCTTCATATCCATCAATAACGTAATATAACCTTATATAACCCAACCTAACCTCTCGGCGCTATTATTTGACAATATTCCTTGCGAGCTGGCCTCTACGTCTCCGTGGGGCCTTCATATACATCAAAAACGTAATATAACCTAACCTAACCCAACCTAACATCTCGGCGGTAATATTTGACAACATTCCTGGCGAGTTGGCCTCTACGTCTCCGTGGGGCCTTTATATACATCAATAACGTAATATAACCTAACCTAACACAACCCAAACTCCCGGCACTAATATTTGACAACATTCCTGGCGAGTTGGCCTCTACGTTTCCCTGAGACCTTTATATACATCAATAACGTAATATAACCTAACCTAACCCAAAGTAACGTCTCGGAGGTAATGTTTAACCACATTCCTGGCTTTTTGGCTTCTACGTCTCCGTGAGGCCTTCATATACATCAAAAACGTAATATAACCTAACCTAACCCAACGTAACATCTCGGCTGTAATATTTGACAACATTCCTGGCTTGTTGGCCTCTACGTCTCCGTGGGACATTCATATCAATCAATAACGTAATTTAACCTAAAATAACCCAACGTAACATCTCGGCTGTAATATTTGACAACATTCCTGGCTTGTTGGCATCTATGTTTCCGTGCGACCTTTATATACATCAATAACGTAATATAACCTAACCTAACCCAACCTAGCATCTCGGCGGTAATATTTGACAACATTCCTGGCGAGTTGTCCTCTACGTCTCCGTGAGGCCTTCATATCCATCAATAACGTAATATAACCTAACCTAACCCAACCTAACATCTCGGCGGTAATATTTGACAACATTCGTGGCGAGTTGGACTCTACGTCTCCGTGGGGCCTTTATATACATCAATAACGTAATATAACCTAACCTAACACAACCCAACCTCTCGGCACTAATATTTGACAACCTTCCTGGCGAGTTGGCCTCTACGTTTCCGTGGGGCTTTTATATACATCAATAACGTAATATAACCTAACCTAACCCAAAGTAACGTCTCGGAGGTAATGTTTAACCACATTCCTGGCTTGTTGGCCTCTACGTTTCCCTGAGACTTTTATATACGTCAATAACGTAATATAACCTAACCTAACCCAACCTAACACCTCGGCGGTAATATTTGACAACATTCCTTGCGAGTTGGACTCTACGTTTCCGTGGGGCTTTTACATACATCAATAACGTAATATAACCTAACCTAACCCAAAGTAACGTCTCGGAGGTAATGTTTAACCACATTCCTGGCTTGTTGGCTTCTACGTCTCCGTGAGGCATTCATATACATCAAAAACTTAATATAACCTAACCTAACCCAACGTAACATCTCGGCTGTAATATTTGACAACATTCCTGGCTTGTTGGCCTCTACGTCTCCGTGGGACATTCATATCCATCAATAACGTAATTTAACCTAAAATAGCCCAACATAACATCTCGGCTGTAATATTTGACAACATTCCTGGCTTGTTGGCCTCTATGTTTCCGTGGGACTTTTATACACATCAATAACGTAATATAACCTAACCTAACCCAACCTAACCTTTCGGCGCTATTATTTGACAACATTCCTGGCTTGTTGGCCTCTACGTCTCCGTGGGACATTCATATCAATCAATAACGTAATTTAACCTAAAATAACCCAACGTAACATCTCGGCTGTAATATTTGACAACATTCCTGGCTTGTTGGCCTCTATGTTTCCGTGCGACCTTTATATACATCAATAACGTAATATAACCTAACCTAACCCAACGTAACATCTCGGCGGTAATATTTGACAACATTCCTGGCGAGTTGTCCTCTACGTCTCCGTGAGGCCTTCATATCCATCAATAACGTAATATAACCTAACCTAACCCAACCTAACATCTCGGCGGTAATATTTGACAACATTCGTGGCGAGTTGGACTCTACGTCTCCGTGGGGCCTTTATATACATCAATAACGTAATATAACCTAACCTAACACAACCCAACCTCTCGGCACTAATATTTGACAACCTTCCTGGCGAGTTGGCCTCTACGTTTCCGTGGGGCTTTTATATACATCAATAACGTAATATAACCTAACCTAACCCAAAGTAACGTCTCGGAGGTAATGTTTAACCACATTCCTGGCTTGTTGGCTTCTACGTCTCCGTGAGGCCTTCATATACATCAAAAACGTAATATAATCTAACCTAACCCAACGTAACATCTCGGCTGTAATATTTGACTACATTCCTGGCGAGTTGGACTCTACGTCTCCGTCGGACTTTTATATACATCAATAACGTAATATAACCTAACCTAACCCAACCTAACCTTTCGGCGCTATCATTTGACAACATTCGTGGCGAGTTGGCCCCTACGTCTCCGTGGGGCCTTTATATACACCAATAACGTAATATAACCTAACCTAACACAACCCAACCTCTCGGCACTAATATTTGACAACATTCCTGGCGAGTTGGCCTCTACGTATCCGTGGGGCTTTCATATACATCAATAACGTAATATAACCTAACCTAACCCAAAGTAACGTCTCGGAGGTAATGTTTAATCACATTCCTGGCTTGTTGGCCTCTACGTTTGCCTGAGACTTTTATATACGTCAATAACGTAATATAACCTCACCTATCCCAACCTAACATCTCGGCGGTAATATTTGACAACATTCCTGGCGACTTGGACTCTATGTCTCAGTGGGGCCTTTATATACATCAATAAAGTAATATAACCTAACCTAACCCAACCTAACATCTCGGTACTAATATTTAACAACATTCCTGGCTTGTTGGCTTCTACGTCTCTGTGGGACTTTCATATCCATCAATAACGTTATTTAACCTAAAATAACCCAACGTAACATCTCGGCTGTAATATTTGACAACATTCCTGGCTTGTTGGACCCTATGATTCCGTGGGACCTTTATATACATCAATAACGTAATATAACCTAACCTAACCCAACCTAACATCTCGGCGGTAATGTTTGACAACATTCCTGGCGAGTTGGCCTCTACGTATCCGTGAGACCTTCATATCCATCAATAACGTAATATAACCTTATATAACCCAACCTAACCTCTCGGCGCTATTATTTGACAATATTCCTTGCGAGCTGGCCTCTACGTCTCCGTGGGGCCTTCATATACATCAAAAACGTAATATAACCTAACCTAACCCAACCTAACATCTCGGCGGTAATATTTGACAACATTCCTGGCGAGTTGGCCTCTACGTCTCCGTGGGGCCTTTATATACATCAATAACGTAATATAACCTAACCTAACACAACCCAAACTCCCGGCACTAATATTTGACAACATTCCTGGCGAGTTGGCCTCTACGTTTCCCTGAGACCTTTATATACATCAATAACGTAATATAACCTAACCTAAGCCAAAGTAACGTCTCGGAGGTAATGTTTAACCACATTCCTGGCTTGTTGGCTTCTACGTCTCCGTGAGGCCTTCATATACATCAAAAACGTAATATAACCTAACCTAACCCAACGTAACATCTCGGCTGTAATATTTGACAACATTCCTGGCTTGTTGGCCTCTACGTCTCCGTGGGACATTCATATCAATCAATAACGTAATTTAACCTAAAATAACCCAACGTAACATCTCGGCTGTAATATTTGACAACATTCCTGGCTTGTTGGCCTCTATGTTTCCGTGCGACCTTTATATACATCAATAACGTAATATAACCTAACCTAACCCAACCTAACACCTCGGCGGTAATATTTGACAACATTCCTGGCGAGTTGTCCTCTACGTCTCCGTGAGGCCTTCATATCCATCAATAACGTAATATAACCTAACCTAACCCAACCTAACATCTCGGCGGTAATATTTGACTACATTCGTGGCGAGTTGGACTCTACGTCTCCGTGGGGCCTTTATATACATCAATAACGTAATATAACCTAACCTAACACAACCCAACCTCTCGGCACTAATATTTGACAACCTTCCTGGCGAGTTGGCCTCTACGTTTCCGTGGGGCTTTTATATACATCAAAAACGTAATATAACCTAACCTAACCCAACGTAACATCTCGGCTGTAATATTTGACAACATTCCTGGCTTGTTGGCCTCTACGTCTCCGTGGGACATTCATATCCATCAATAACGTAATATAACCTAAAATAGCCCAACGTAACATCTCGGCTGTAATATTTGACAACATTCCTGGCTTGTTGAACTCTATGATTCCGTGCGACCTTTATATACATCAATAACGTAATATAACCTAACCTAACCCAACCTAACATCTCGGCGGTAATATTTGACAACATTCCTGGCGAGTTGTCCTCTACGTCTCCGTGAGGCCTTCATATCCATCAATAACGTAATATAACCTAACCTAACCCAACCTAACATCTCGGCGGTAATATTTGACAACATTCGTGGCGAGTTGGACTCTACGTCTCCGTGGGGCCTTTATATACATCAATAACGTAATATAACCTAACCTAACACAACCCAACCTCTCGGCACTAATATTTGACAACCTTCCTGGCGAGTTGGCCTCTACGTTTCCGTGGGGCTTTTATATACATCAATAACGTAATATAACCTAACCTAACCCAAAGTAACGTCTCGGAGGTAATGTTTAACCACATTCCTGGCTTGTTGGCCTCTACGTTTCCCTGAGACTTTTATATACGTCAATAACGTAATATAACCTAACCTAACCCAACCTAACACCTCGGCGGTAATATTTGACAACATTCCTTGCGAGTTGGACTCTACGTTTCCGTGGGGCTTTTACATACATCAATAACGTAATATAACCTAACCTAACCCAAAGTAACGTCTCGGAGGTAGTGTTTAACCACATTCCTGGCTTGTTGGCCTCTACGTTTCCCTGAGACCTTTATATACATCAATAACGTAATATAACCTAACCTAACCCAAAGTAACGTCTCGGAGGTAATGTTTAACCACATTCCTGGCTTGTTGGCTTCTACGTCTCCGTGAGGCATTCATATACATCAAAAACGTAATATAACCTAACCTAACCCAACGTAACATCTCGGCTGTAATATTTGACAACATTCCTGGCTTGTTGGCCTCTACGTCTCCGTGGGACATTCATTACCATCAATAACGTAATTTAACCTAAAATAGCCCAACGTAACATCTCGGCTGTAATATTTGACAACATTCCTGGCTTGTTGGCCTCTATGATTCCGTGGGACCTTTATATACATTAATAACGTAATATAACCTAACCTAACCCACCCTAACATCTCCGCGGTAATGTTTGACAACATTACTGGCGAGTTGGCCTCTACGTCTCCGTGAGACCTTCATATCCATCAATAACGTAGTATAGCCTTATATAACCCAACCTAACCTCTCGGCGCTATTATTTGACAACATTCCTAGCGAGTTGGCCTCTACGTCTCCGTGGGACTTTTATATACATCAATAACCTAATATAACCTAACCTAACCCAACCTAACCTTTCGGCGCTATTATTTGACAACATTCCTGGCAAGTTCGCCTCTACGTCTCCGTGGGGCCTTTATATACACCAATAACGTAATATAACCTAACCTAACACAACCCAACCTCTCGGCACTAATATTTGACAACATTCCTGGCGAGTTGGCCTCTACGTTTCCGTGGGGCTTTTATATACATCAATAACGTAATATAACCTAACCTAACCCAAAGTAACTTCTCGGAGGTAATGTTTAACCACATTCCTGGCTTGTTGGCTTCTACGTCTCCGTGAGGCCTTCATATACATCAAAAACGTAATATAACCTAACCTAACCCAACCTAACATCTCGGCTGTAATATTTGACTACATTCCTGGCGAGTTGGACTCTACGTCTCCGTCGGACTTTTATATACATCAATAACGTAATATAACCTAACCTAACCCAACCTAACATTTCGGCGCTATTATTTGACAACATTCGTGGCGAGTTGGCCCCTACGTCTCCGTGGGGCCTTTATATACACCAATAACGTAATATAACCTAACCTAACCCAACCTAACATCTCGGTACTAATATTTAACAACATTCCTGGCTTGTTGGCTTCTACGTCTCCGTGGGACTTTCATATCCATCAATAACGTTATTTAACCTAAAATAACCCAACGTAACATCTCGGCTGTAATATTTGACAACATTCCTGGCTTGTTGGCCTCTATGTTTCCGTGCGACCTTTATATACATCAATAACGTATATAACCTAACCTAACCCAACCTAGCATCTCGGCGGTAATATTTGACAACATTCCTGGCGAGTTGTCCTCTACGTCTCCGTGAGGCCTTCATATCCATCAATAACGTAATATAACCTAACCTAACCCAACCTAACATCTCGGCGGTAATATTTGACAACATTCGTGGCGAGTTGGACTCTACGTCTCCGTGGGGCCTTTATATACATCAATAACGTAATATAACCTAACCTAACACAACCCAACCTCTCGGCACTAATATTTGACAACCTTCCTGGCGAGTTGGCCTCTACGTTTCCGTGGGGCTTTTATATACATCAATAACGTAATATAACCTAACCTAACCCAAAGTAACGTCTCGGAGGTAATGTTTAACCACATTCCTGGCTTGTTGGCCTCTACGTTTCCCTGAGACTTTTATATACGTCAATAACGTAATATAACCTAACCTAACCCAACCTAACACCTCGGCGGTAATATTTGACAACATTCCTTGCGAGTTGGACTCTACGTTTCCGTGGGGCTTTTACATACATCAATAACGTAATATAACCTAACCTAACCCAAAGTAACGTCTCGGAGGTAATGTTTAACCACATTCCTGGCTTGTTGGCTTCTACGTCTCCGTGAGGCATTCATATACATCAAAAACTTAATATAACCTAACCTAACCCAACGTAACATCTCGGCTGTAATATTTGACAACATTCCTGGCTTGTTGGCCTCTACGTCTCCGTGGGACATTCATATCCATCAATAACGTAATTTAACCTAAAATAGCCCAACGTAACATCTCGGCTGTAATATTTGACAACATTCCTGGCTTGTTGGCCTCTATGTTTCCGTGGGACTTTTATACACATCAATAATGTAATATAACCTAACCTAACCCAAACTAACCTTTCGGCGCTATTATTTGACAACATTCCTGGCTTGTTGGCCTCTACGTCTCCGTGGGACATTCATATCAATCAATAACGTAATTTAACCTAAAATAACCCAACGTAACATCTCGGCTGTAATATTTGACAACATTCCTGGCTTGTTGGCCTCTATGTTTCCGTGCGACCTTTATATACATCAATAACGTAATATAACCTAACCTAACCCAACGTAACATCTCGGCGGTAATATTTGACAACATTCCTGGCGAGTTGTCCTCTACGTCTCCGTGAGGCCTTCATATCCATCAATAACGTAATATAACCTAACCTAACCCAACCTAACATCTCGGCGGTAATATTTGACAACATTCGTGGCGAGTTGGACTCTACGTCTCCGTGGGGCCTTTATATACATCAATAACGTTATATAACCTAACCTAACACAACCCAACCTCTCGGCACTAATATTTGACAACCTTCCTGGCGAGTTGGCCTCTACGTTTCCGTGGGGCTTTTATATACATCAATAACGTAATATAACCTAACCTAACCCAAAGTAACGTCTCGGAGGTAATGTTTAACCACATTCCTGGCTTGTTGGCTTCTACGTCTCCGTGAGGCCTTCATATACATCAAAAACGTAATATAATCTAACCTAACCCAACGTAACATCTCGGCTGTAATATTTGACTACATTCCTGGCGAGTTGGACTCTACGTCTCCGTCGGACTTTTATATACATCAATAACGTAATATAACCTAACCTAACCCAACCTAACCTTTCGGCGCTATCATTTGACAACATTCGTGGCGAGTTGGCCCCTACGTCTCCGTGGGGCCTTTATATACACCAATAACGTAATATAACCTAACCTAACACAACCCAACCTCTCGGCACTAATATTTGACAACATTCCTGGCGAGTTGGCCTCTACGTATCCGTGGGGGTTTCATATACATCAATAACGTAATATAACCTAACCTAACCCAAAGTAACGTCTCGGAGGTAATGTTTAATCACATTCCTGGCTTGTTGGCCTCTACGTTTGCCTGAGACTTTTATATACGTCAATAACGTAATATAACCTCACCTATCCCAACCTAACATCTCGGCGGTAATATTTGACAACATTCCTGGCGACTTGGACTCTATGTCTCAGTGGGGCCTTTATATACATCAATAAAGTAATATAACCTAAAATAACCCAACGTAACATCTCGGCTGTAATATTTGACAACATTCCTGGCTTGTTGGCCTCTATGTTTCCGTGCGACCTTTATATACATCAATAACGTATATAACCTAACCTAACCCAACCTAGCATCTCGGCGGTAATATTTGACAACATTCCTGGCGAGTTGTCCTCTACGTCTCCGTGAGGCCTTCATATCCATCAATAACGTAATATAACCTAACCTAACCCAACCTAACATCTCGGCGGTAATATTTGACAACATTCGTGGCGAGTTGGACTCTACGTCTCCGTGGGGCCTTTATATACATCAATAACGTAATATAACCTAACCTAACACAACCCAACCTCTCGGCACTAATATTTGACAACCTTCCTGGCGAGTTGGCCTCTACGTTTCCGTGGGGCTTTTATATACATCAATAACGTAATATAACCTAACCTAACCCAAAGTAACGTCTCGGAGGTAATGTTTAACCACATTCCTGGCTTGTTGGCCTCTACGTTTCCCTGAGACTTTTATATACGTCAATAACGTAATATAACCTAACCTAACCCAACCTAACACCTCGGCGGTAATATTTGACAACATTCCTTGCGAGTTGGACTCTACGTTTCCGTGGGGCTTTTACATACATCAATAACGTAATATAACCTAACCTAACCCAAAGTAACGTCTCGGAGGTAATGTTTAACCACATTCCTGGCTTGTTGGCTTCTACGTCTCCGTGAGGCATTCATATACATCAAAAACTTAATATAACCTAACCTAACCCAACGTAACATCTCGGCTGTAATATTTGACAACATTCCTGGCTTGTTGGCCTCTACGTCTCCGTGGGACATTCATATCCATCAATAACGTAATTTAACCTAAAATAGCCCAACGTAACATCTCGGCTGTAATATTTGACAACATTCCTGGCTTGTTGGCCTCTATGTTTCCGTGGGACTTTTATACACATCAATAACGTAATATAACCTAACCTAACCCAAACTAACCTTTCGGCGCTATTATTTGACAACATTCCTGGCTTGTTGGCCTCTACGTCTCCGTGGGACATTCATATCAATCAATAACGTAATTTAACCTAAAATAACCCAACGTAACATCTCGGCTGTAATATTTGACAACATTCCTGGCTTGTTGGCCTCTATGTTTCCGTGCGACCTTTATATACATCAATAACGTAATATAACCTAACCTAACCCAACGTAACATCTCGGCGGTAATATTTGACAACATTCCTGGCGAGTTGTCCTCTACGTCTCCGTGAGGCCTTCATATCCATCAATAACGTAATATAACCTAACCTAACCCAACCTAACATCTCGGCGGTAATATTTGACAACATTCGTGGCGAGTTGGACTCTACGTCTCCGTGGGGCCTTTATATACATCAATAACGTAATATAACCTAACCTAACACAACCCAACCTCTCGGCACTAATATTTGACAACCTTCCTGGCGAGTTGGCCTCTACGTTTCCGTGGGGCTTTTATATACATCAATAACGTAATATAACCTAACCTAACCCAAAGTAACGTCTCGGAGGTAATGTTTAACCACATTCCTGGCTTGTTGGCTTCTACGTCTCCGTGAGGCCTTCATATACATCAAAAACGTAATATAATCTAACCTAACCCAACGTAACATCTCGGCTGTAATATTTGACTACATTCCTGCCGAGTTGGACTCTACGTCTCCGTCGGACTTTTATATACATCAATAACGTAATATAACCTAACCTAACCCAACCTAACCTTTCGGCGCTATCATTTGACAACATTCGTGGCGAGTTGGCCCCTACGTCTCCGTGGGGCCTTTATATACACCAATAACGTAATATAACCTAACCTAACACAACCCAACCTCTCGGCACTAATATTTGACAACATTCCTGGCGAGTTGGCCTCTACGTATCCGTGGGGCTTTCATATACATCAATAACGTAATATAACCTAACCTAACCCAAAGTAACGTCTCGGAGGTAATGTTTAATCACATTCCTGGCTTGTTGGCCTCTACGTTTGCCTGAGACTTTTATATACGTCAATAACGTAATATAACCTCACCTATCCCAACCTAACATCTCGGCGGTAATATTTGACAACATTCCTGGCGACTTGGACTCTATGTCTCAGTGGGGCCTTTATATACATCAATAAAGTAATATAACCTAACCTAACCCAACCTAACATCTCGGTACTAATATTTAACAACATTCCTGGCTTGTTGGCTTCTACGTCTCTGTGGGACTTTCATATCCATCAATAACGTTATTTAACCTAAAATAACCCAACGTAACATCTCGGCTGTAATATTTGACAACATTCCTGGCTTGTTGGACTCTATGATTCCGTGGGACCTTTATATACATCAATAACGTAATATAACCTAACCTAACCCAACCTAACATCTCGGCGGTAATGTTTGACAACATTCCTGGCGAGTTGGCCTCTACGTATCCGTGAGACCTTCATATCCATCAATAACGTAATATAACCTTATATAACCCAACCTAACCTCTCGGCGCTATTATTTGACAATATTCCTTGCGAGCTGGCCTCTACGTCTCCGTGGGGCCTTCATATACATCAAAAACGTAATATAACCTAACCTAACCCAACCTAACATCTCGGCGGTAATATTTGACAACATTCCTGGCGAGTTGGCCTCTACGTCTCCGTGGGGCCTTTATATACATCAATAACGTAATATAACCTAACCTAACACAACCCAAACTCCCGGCACTAATATTTGACAACATTCCTGGCGAGTTGGCCTCTACGTTTCCCTGAGACCTTTATATACATCAATAACGTAATATAACCTAACCTAAGCCAAAGTAACGTCTCGGAGGTAATGTTTAACCACATTCCTGGCTTGTTGGCTTCTACGTCTCCGTGAGGCCTTCATATACATCAAAAACGTAATATAACCTAACCTAACCCAACGTAACATCTCGGCTGTAATATTTGACAACATTCCTTGCGAGTTGGACTCTACGTTTCCGTGGGGCTTTTACATACATCAATAACGTAATATAACCTAACCTAACCCAAAGTAACGTCTCGGAGGTAGTGTTTAACCACATTCCTGGCTTGTTGGCCTCTACGTTTCCCTGAGACCTTTATATACATCAATAACGTAATATAACCTAACCTAACCCAAAGTAACGTCTCGGAGGTAATGTTTAACCACATTCCTGGCTTGTTGGCTTCTACGTCTCCGTGAGGCATTCATATACATCAAAAACGTAATATAACCTAACCTAACCCAACGTAACATCTCGGCTGTAATATTTGACAACATTCCTGGCTTGTTGGCCTCTACGTCTCCGTGGGACATTCATATCCATCAATAACGTAATTTAACCTAAAATAGCCCAACGTAACATCTCGGCTGTAATATTTGACAACATTCCTGGCTTGTTAGCCTCTATGATTCCGTGGGACCTTTATATACATCAATAACGTAATATAACCTAACCTAACCCAACCTAACACCTCGGCGGTAATATTTGACAACATTCCTGGCGAGTTGGCCTCTACGTCTCCGTGAGACCTTCATATCCATCAATAACGTAATATAACCTTATATAACCCAACCTAACCACTCGGCGCTATTATTTGACAACATTCCTAGCGAGTTGGCCTCTACGTCTCCGTGGGACTTTTATATACATCAATAACCTAATATAACCTAACCTAACCCAACCTAACCTTTCGGCGCTATTATTTGACAACATTCCTGGCAAGTTCGCCTCTACGTCTCCGTGGGGCCTTTATATACACCAATAACGTAATATAACCTAACCTAACACAATCCAACCTCTCGGCACTAATATTTGACAACATTCCTGGCGAGTTGGCCTCTACGTTTCCGTGGGGCTTTTATATACATCAATAACGTAATATAACCTAACCTAACCCAAAGTAACTTCTCGGAGGTAATGTTTAACCACATTCCTGGCTTGTTGGCTTCTACGTCTCCGTGAGGCCTTCATATACATCAAAAACGTAATATAACCTAACCTAACCCAACGTAACATCTCGGCTGTAATATTTGACAACATTCCTGGCTTGTTGGCCTCTACGTCTCCGTGGGACATTCATATCCATCAATAACGTAATTTAACCTAAAATAGCCCAACGTAACATCTCGGCTGTAATACTTGACAACATTCCTGGCTTGTTGGACTCTATGATGCCGTGGGACCTTTATATACATCAATAACGTAATATAACCTAACCTAACCCAACCTAACACCTCGGCGGTAATATTTGACAACATTCCTGGCGAGTTGTCCTCTACGTCTCCGTGAGGCCTTCATATCCATCAATAACGTAATATAACCTTATATAACCCAACCTAACCTCTCGGCGCTATTATTTGACAATATTCCTTGCGAGCTGGCCTCTACGTCTCCGTGGGGCCTTCATATACATCAAAAACGTAATATAACCTAACGTAACCCAACCTAACATCTCGGCGGTAATATTTGACAACATTCCTGGCGAGTTGGCCTCTACGTGTCCGTGGGGCCTTTATATACATCAATAACGTAATATAACCTAACCTAACACAACCCAAACTCCCGGCACTAATATTTGACAACATTCCTGGCAAGTTCGCCTCTACGTCTCCGTGGGGCCTTTATATACACCAATAACGTAATATAACCTAACCTAACACAACCCAACCTCTCGGCACTAATATTTGACAACATTCCTGGCGAGTTGGCCTCTACGTTTCCGTGGGGCTTTTATATACATCAATAACGTAATATAACCTAACCTAACCCAAAGTAACTTCTCGGAGGTAATGTTTAACCACATTCCTGGCTTGTTGGCTTCTACGTCTCCGTGAGGCCTTCATATACATCAAAAACGTAATATAACCTAACCTAACCCAACGTAACATCTCGGCTGTAATATTTGACAACATTCCTGGCTTGTTGGCCTCTACGTCTCCGTGGGACATTCATATCCATCAATAACGTAATTTAACCTAAAATAGCCCAACGTAACATCTCGGCTGTAATATTTGACAACATTCCTGGCTTGTTGGCCTCTATGTTTCCGTGGGACTTTTATACACATCAATAACGTAATATAACCTAACCTAACCCAACCTAACCTTTCGGCGCTATTATTTGACAACATTCCTGGCTTGTTGGCCTCTACGTCTCCGTGGGACATTCATATCAATCAATAACGTAATTTAACCTAAAATAACCCAACGTAACATCTCGGCTGTAATATTTGACAACATTCCTGGCTTGTTGGCCTCTATGTTTCCGTGCGACCTTTATATACATCAATAACGTAATATAACCTAACCTAACCCAACGTAACATCTCGGCGGTAATATTTGACAACATTCCTGGCGAGTTGTCCTCTACGTCTCCGTGAGGCCTTCATATCCATCAATAACGTAATATAACCTAACCTAACCCAACCTAACATCTCGGCGGTAATATTTGACAACATTCGTGGCGAGTTGGACTCTACGTCTCCGTGGGGCCTTTATATACATCAATAACGTAATATAACCTAACCTAACACAACCCAACCTCTCGGCACTAATATTTGACAACCTTCCTGGCGAGTTGGCCTCTACGTTTCCGTGGGGCTTTTATATACATCAATAACGTAATATAACCTAACCTAACCCAAAGTAACGTCTCGGAGGTAATGTTTAACCACATTCCTGGCTTGTTGGCTCCTACGTCTCCGTGAGGCCTTCATATACATCAAAAACGTAATATAATCTAACCTAACCCAACGTAACATCTCGGCTGTAATATTTGACTACATTCCTGGCGAGTTGGACTCTACGTCTCCGTCGGACTTTTATATACATCAATAACGTAATATAACCTAACCTAACCCAACCTAACCTTTCGGCGCTATCATTTGACAACATTCGTGGCGAGTTGGCCCCTACGTCTCCGTGGGGCCTTTATATACACCAATAACGTAATATAACCTAACCTAACACAACCCAACCTCTCGGCACTAATATTTGACAACATTCCTGGCGAGTTGGCCTCTACGTATCCGTGGGGCTTTCATATACATCAATAACGTAATATAACCTAACCTAACCCAAAGTAACGTCTCGGAGGTAATGTTTAATCACATTCCTGGCTTGTTGGCCTCTACGTTTGCCTGAGACTTTTATATACGTCAATAACGTAATATAACCTCACCTATCCCAACCTAACATCTCGGCGGTAATATTTGACAACATTCCTGGCGACTTGGACTCTATGTCTCAGTGGGGCCTTTATATACATCAATAAAGTAATATAACCTAACCTAACCCAACCTAACATCTCGGTACTAATATTTAACAACATTCCTGGCTTGTTGGCTTCTACGTCTCTGTGGGACTTTCATATCCATCAATAACGTTATTTAACCTAAAATAACCCAACGTAACATCTCGGCTGTAATATTTGACAACATTCCTGGCTTGTTGGACTCTATGATTCCGTGGGACCTTTATATACATCAATAACGTAATATAACCTAACCTAACCCAACCTAACATCTCGGCGGTAATGTTTGACAACATTCCTGGCGAGTTGGCCTCTACGTATCCGTGAGACCTTCATATCCATCAATAACGTAATATAACCTTATATAACCCAACCTAACCTCTCGGCGCTATTATTTGACAATATTCCTTGCGAGCTGGCCTCTACGTCTCCGTGGGGCCTTCATATACATCAAAAACGTAATATAACCTAACCTAACCCAACCTAACATCTCGGCGGTAATATTTGACAACATTCCTGGCGAGTTGGCCTCTACGTCTCCGTGGGGCCTTTATATACATCAATAACGTAATATAACCTAACCTAACACAACCCAAACTCCCGGCACTAATATTTGACAACATTCCTGGCGAGTTGGCCTCTACGTTTCCCTGAGACCTTTATATACATCAATAACGTAATATAACCTAACCTAAGCCAAAGTAACGTCTCGGAGGTAATGTTTAACCACATTCCTGGCTTGTTGGCTTCTACGTCTCCGTGAGGCCTTCATATACATCAAAAACGTAATATAACCTAACCTAACCCAACGTAACATCTCGGCTGTAATATTTGACAACATTCCTGGCTTGTTGGCCTCTACGTCTCCGTGGGACATTCATATCAATCAATAACGTAATTTAACCTAAAATAACCCAACGTAACATCTCGGCTGTAATATTTGACAACATTCCTGGCTTGTTGGCCTCTATGTTTCCGTGCGACCTTTATATACATCAATAACGTAATATAACCTAACCTAACCCAACCTAACACCTCGGCGGTAATATTTGACAACATTCCTGGCGAGTTGTCCTCTACGTCTCCGTGAGGCCTTCATATCCATCAATAACGTAATATAACCTAACCTAACCCAACCTAACATCTCGGCGGTAATATTTGACTACATTCGTGGCGAGTTGGACTCTACGTCTCCGTGGGGCCTTTATATACATCAATAACGTAATATAACCTAACCTAACACAACCCAACCTCTCGGCACTAATATTTGACAACCTTCCCGGCGACTTGGCCTCTACGTTTCCGCGGGGCTTTTATATACATCAAAAACGTAATATAACCTAACCTAACCCAACGTAACATCTCGGCTGTAATATTTGACAACATTCCTGGCTTGTTGGCCTCTACGTCTCCGTGGGACATTCATATCCATCAATAACGTAATATAACCCAAAATAGCCCAACGTAACATCTCGGCTGTAATATTTGACAACATTCCTGGCTTGTTGGACTCTATGATTCCGTGGGACCTTTATATACATCAATAACGTAATATAACCTAACCTAACCCAACCTAACATCTCGGCGGTAATGTTTGACAACATTCCTGGCGAGTTGGCCTCTACGTATCCGTGAGACCTTCATATCCATCAATAACGTAATATAACCTTATATAACCCAACCTAACCTCTCGGCGCTATTATTTGACAATATTCGTGGCGAGTTGGACTCTACGTCTCCGTGGGGCCTTTATATACATCAATAACGTAATATAACCTAACCTAACATAACCCAACCTCTCGGCACTAATATTTGACAACCTTCCTGGCGAGTTGGCCTCTACGTTTCCGTGGGGCTTTTATATACATCAATAACGTAATATAACCTAACCTAACCCAAAGTAACGTCTCGGAGGTAATGTTTAACCACATTCCTGGCTTGTTGGCCTCTACGTTTCCCTGAGACTTTTATATACGTCAATAACGTAATATAACCTAACCTAACCCAACCTAACACCTCGGCGGTAATATTTGACAACATTCCTTGCGAGTTGGACTCTACGTTTCCGTGGGGCTTTTACATACATCAATAACGTAATATAACCTAACCTAACCCAAAGTAACGTCTCGGAGGTAGTGTTTAACCACATTCCTGGCTTGTTGGCCTCTACGTTTCCCTGAGACCTTTATATACATCAATAACGTAATATAACCTAACCTAACCCAAAGTAACGTCTCGGAGGTAATGTTTAACCACATTCCTGGCTTGTTGGCTTCTACGTCTCCGTGAGGCATTCATATACATCAAAAACGTAATATAACCTAACCTAACCCAACGTAACATCTCGGCTGTAATATTTGACAACATTCCTGGCTTGTTGGCCTCTACGTCTCCGTGGGACATTCATATCCATCAATAACGTAATTTAACCTAAAATAGCCCAACGTAACATCTCGGCTGTAATATTTGACAACATTCCTGGCTTGTTGGCCTCTATGATTCCGTGGGACCTTTATATACATCAATAACGTAATATAACCTAACCTAACCCAACCTAACACCTCGGCGGTAATATTTGACAACATTCCTGGCGAGTTGGCCTCTACGTCTCCGTGAGACCTTCATATCCATCAATAACGTAATATAACCTTATATAACCCAACCTAACCTCTCGGCGCTATTATTTGACAACATTCCTAGCGAGTTGGCCTCTACGTCTCCGTGGGACTTTTATATACATCAATAACCTAATATAACCTAACCTAACCCAACCTAACCTTTCGGCGCTATTATTTGACAACATTCCTGGCAAGTTCGCCTCTACGTCTCCGTGCGGCCTTTATATACACCAATAACGTAATATAACCTAACCTAACACAACCCAACCTCTCGGCACTAATATTTGACAACATTCCTGGCGAGTTGGCCTCTACGTTTCCGTGGGGCTTTTATATACATCAATAACGTAATATAACCTAACCTAACCCAAAGTAACTTCTCGGAGGTAATGTTTAACCACATTCCTGGCTTGTTGGCTTCTACGTCTCCGTGAGGCCTTCATATACATCAAAAACGTAATATAACCTAACCTAACCCAACGTAACATCTCGGCTGTAATATTTGACAACATTCCTGGCTTGTTGGCTTCTACGTCTCTGTGGGACTTTCATATCCATCAATAACGTTATTTAACCTAAAATAACCCAACGTAACATCTCGGCTGTAATATTTGACAACATTCCTGGCTTGTTGGACACTATGATTCCGTGGGACCTTTATATACATCAATAACGTAATATAACCTAACCTAACCCAACCTAACATCTCGGCGGTAATGTTTGACAACATTCCTGGCGAGTTGGCCTCTACGTATCCGTGAGACCTTCATATCCATCAATAACGTAATATAACCTTATATAACCCAACCTAACCTCTCGGCGCTATTATTTGACAATATTCCTTGCGAGCTGGCCTCTACGTCTCCGTGGGGCCTTCATATACATCAAAAACGTAATATAACCTAACGTAACCCAACCTAACATCTCGGCGGTAATATTTGACAACATTCCTGGCGAGTTGGCCTCTACGTGTCCGTGGGGCCTTTATATACATCAATAACGTAATATAACCTAACCTAACACAACCCAAACTCCCGGCACTAATATTTGACAACATTCCTGGCAAGTTCGCCTCTACGTCTCCGTGGGGCCTTTATATACACCAATAACGTAATATAACCTAACCTAACACAACCCAACCTCTCGGCACTAATATTTGACAACATTCCTGGCGAGTTGGCCTCTACGTTTCCGTGGGGCTTTTATATACATCAATAACGTAATATAACCTAACCTAACCCAAAGTAACTTCTCGGAGGTAATGTTTAACCACATTCCTGGCTTGTTGGCTTCTACGTCTCCGTGAGGCCTTCATATACATCAAAAACGTAATATAACCTAACCTAACCCAACCTAACATCTCGGCTGTAATATTTGACTACATTCCTGGCGAGTTGGACTCTACGTCTCCGTCGGACTTTTATATACATCAATAACGTAATATAACCTAACCTAACCCAACCTAACCTTTCGGCGCTATTATTTGACAACATTCGTGGCGAGTTGGCCCCTACGTCTCCGTGTGGCCTTTATATACACCAATAACGTAATATAACCTAACCTAACACAACCCAACCTCTCGGCACTAATATTTGACAACATTCCTGGCGAGTTGGCCTCTACGTATCCGTGGGGCTTTCATATACATCAATAACGTAATATAACCTAACCTAACCCAAAGTAACGTCTCGGAGGTAATGTTTAATCACATTCCTGGCTTGTTGGCCTCTACGTTTGCCTGAGACTTTTATATACATCAATAACGTAATATAACCTCACCTATCCCAACCTAACATCTCGGCGGTAATATTTGACAACATTCCTGGCGACTTGGACTCTATGTCTCAGTGGGGCCTTTATATGCATCAATAAAGTAATATAACCTAACCCAACCCAACCTAACATCTCGGTACTAATATTTAACAACATTCCTGGCTTGTTGGCTTCTACGTCTCCGTGGGACTTTCATATCCATCAATAACGTTATTTAACCTAAAATAACCCAACGTAACATCTCGGCTGTAATATTTGACAACATTCCTGGCTTGTTGGCCTCTATGTTTCCGTGCGACCTTTATATACATCAATAACGTATATAACCTAACCTAACCCAACCTAGCATCTCGGCGGTAATATTTGACAACATTCCTGGCGAGTTGTCCTCTACGTCTCCGTGAGGCCTTCATATCCATCAATAACGTAATATAACCTAACCTAACCCAACCTAACATCTCGGCGGTAATATTTGACAACATTAGTGGCGAGTTGGACTCTACGTCTCCGTGGGGCCTTTATATACATCAATAACGTAATATAACCTAACCTAACACAACCCAACCTCTCGGCACTAATATTTGACAACCTTCCTGGCGAGTTGGCCTCTACGTTTCCGTGGGGCTTTTATATACATCAATAACGTAATATAACCTAACCTAACCCAAAGTAACGTCTCGGAGGTAATGTTTAACCACATTCCTGGCTTGTTGGCCTCTACGTTTCCCTGAGACTTTTATATACGTCAATAACGTAATATAACCTAACCTAACCCAACCTAACACCTCGGCGGTAATATTTGACAACATTCCTTGCGAGTTGGACTCTACGTTTCCGTGGGGCTTTTACATACATCAATAACGTAATATAACCTAACCTAACCCAAAGTAACGTCTCGGAGGTAATGTTTAACCACATTCCTGGCTTGTTGGCTTCTACGTCTCCGTGAGGCATTCATATACATCAAAAACTTAATATAACCTAACCTAACCCAACGTAACATCTCGGCTGTAATATTTGACAACATTCCTGGCTTGTTGGCCTCTACGTCTCCGTGGGACATTCATATCCATCAATAACGTAATTTAACCTAAAATAGCCCAACGTAACATCTCGGCTGTAATATTTGACAACATTCCTGGCTTGTTGGCCTCTATGTTTCCGTGGGACTTTTATACACATCAATAACGTAATATAACCTAACCTAACCCAAACTAACCTTTCGGCGCTATTATTTGACAACATTCCTGGCTTGTTGGCCTCTACGTCTCCGTGGGACATTCATATCAATCAATAACGTAATTTAACCTAAAATAACCCAACGTAACATCTCGGCTGTAATATTTGACAACATTCCTGGCTTGTTGGCCTCTATGTTTCCGTGCGACCTTTATATACATCAATAACGTAATATAACCTAACCTAACCCAACGTAACATCTCGGCGGTAATATTTGACAACATTCCTGGCGAGTTGTCCTCTACGTCTCCGTGAGGCCTTCATATCCATCAATAACGTAATATAACCTAACCTAACCCAACCTAACATCTCGGCGGTAATATTTGACAACATTCGTGGCGAGTTGGACTCTACGTCTCCGTGGGGCCTTTATATACATCAATAACGTTATATAACCTAACCTAACACAACCCAACCTCTCGGCACTAATATTTGACAACCTTCCTGGCGAGTTGGCCTCTACGTTTCCGTGGGGCTTTTATATACATCAATAACGTAATATAACCTAACCTAACCCAAAGTAACGTCTCGGAGGTAATGTTTAACCACATTCCTGGCTTGTTGGCTTCTACGTCTCCGTGAGGCCTTCATATACATCAAAAACGTAATATAATCTAACCTAACCCAACGTAACATCTCGGCTGTAATATTTGACTACATTCCTGGCGAGTTGGACTCTACGTCTCCGTCGGACTTTTATATACATCAATAACGTAATATAACCTAACCTAACCCAACCTAACCTTTCGGCGCTATCATTTGACAACATTCGTGGCGAGTTGGCCCCTACGTCTCCGTGGGGCCTTTATATACACCAATAACGTAATATAACCTAACCTAACACAACCCAACCTCTCGGCACTAATATTTGACAACATTCCTGGCGAGTTGGCCTCTACGTATCCGTGGGGCTTTCATATACATCAATAACGTAATATAACCTAACCTAACCCAAAGTAACGTCTCGGAGGTAATGTTTAATCACATTCCTGGCTTGTTGGCCTCTACGTTTGCCTGAGACTTTTATATACGTCAATAACGTAATATAACCTCACCTATCCCAACCTAACATCTCGGCGGTAATATTTGACAACATTCCTGGCGACTTGGACTCTATGTCTCAGTGGGGCCTTTATATACATCAATAAAGTAATATAACCTAAAATAACCCAACGTAACATCTCGGCTGTAATATTTGACAACATTCCTGGCTTGTTGGCCTCTATGTTTCCGTGCGACCTTTATATACATCAATAACGTATATAACCTAACCTAACCCAACCTAGCATCTCGGCGGTAATATTTGACAACATTCCTGGCGAGTTGTCCTCTACGTCTCCGTGAGGCCTTCATATCCATCAATAACGTAATATAACCTAACCTAACCCAACCTAACATCTCGGCGGTAATATTTGACAACATTCGTGGCGAGTTGGACTCTACGTCTCCGTGGGGCCTTTATATACATCAATAACGTAATATAACCTAACCTAACCCAACGTAACATCTCGGCTGTAATATTTGACAACATTCCTGGCTTGTTGGCCTCTACGTCTCCGTGGGACATTCATATCCATCAATAACGTAATTTAACCTAAAATAGCCCAACGTAACATCTCGGCTGTAATATTTGACAACATTCCTGGCTTGTTGGCCTCTATGTTTCCGTGGGACTTTTATACACATCAATAACGTAATATAACCTAACCTAACCCAAACTAACCTTTCGGCGCTATTATTTGACAACATTCCTGGCTTGTTGGCCTCTACGTCTCCGTGGGACATTCATATCAATCAATAACGTAATTTAACCTAAAATAACCCAACGTAACATCTCGGCTGTAATATTTGACAACATTCCTGGCTTGTTGGCCTCTATGTTTCCGTGCGACCTTTATATACATCAATAACGTAATATAACCTAACCTAACCCAACGTAACATCTCGGCGGTAATATTTGACAACATTCCTGGCGAGTTGTCCTCTACGTCTCCGTGAGGCCTTCATATCCATCAATAACGTAATATAACCTAACCTAACCCAACCTAACATCTCGGCGGTAATATTTGACAACATTCGTGGCGAGTTGGACTCTACGTCTCCGTGGGGCCTTTATATACATCAATAACGTAATATAACCTAACCTAACACAACCCAACCTCTCGGCACTAATATTTGACAACCTTCCTGGCGAGTTGGCCTCTACGTTTCCGTGGGGCTTTTATATACATCAATAACGTAATATAACCTAACCTAACCCAAAGTAACGTCTCGGAGGTAATGTTTAACCACATTCCTGGCTTGTTGGCTTCTACGTCTCCGTGAGGCCTTCATATACATCAAAAACGTAATATAATCTAACCTAACCCAACGTAACATCTCGGCTGTAATATTTGACTACATTCCTGCCGAGTTGGACTCTACGTCTCCGTCGGACTTTTATATACATCAATAACGTAATATAACCTAACCTAACCCAACCTAACCTTTCGGCGCTATCATTTGACAACATTCGTGGCGAGTTGGCCCCTACGTCTCCGTGGGGCCTTTATATACACCAATAACGTAATATAACCTAACCTAACACAACCCAACCTCTCGGCACTAATATTTGACAACATTCCTGGCGAGTTGGCCTCTACGTATCCGTGGGGCTTTCATATACATCAATAACGTAATATAACCTAACCTAACCCAAAGTAACGTCTCGGAGGTAATGTTTAATCACATTCCTGGCTTGTTGGCCTCTACGTTTGCCTGAGACTTTTATATACGTCAATAACGTAATATAACCTCACCTATCCCAACCTAACATCTCGGCGGTAATATTTGACAACATTCCTGGCGACTTGGACTCTATGTCTCAGTGGGGCCTTTATATACATCAATAAAGTAATATAACCTAACCTAACCCAACCTAACATCTCGGTACTAATATTTAACAACATTCCTGGCTTGTTGGCTTCTACGTCTCTGTGGGACTTTCATATCCATCAATAACGTTATTTAACCTAAAATAACCCAACGTAACATCTCGGCTGTAATATTTGACAACATTCCTGGCTTGTTGGACTCTATGATTCCGTGGGACCTTTATATACATCAATAACGTAATATAACCTAACCTAACCCAACCTAACATCTCGGCGGTAATGTTTGACAACATTCCTGGCGAGTTGGCCTCTACGTATCCGTGAGACCTTCATATCCATCAATAACGTAATATAACCTTATATAACCCAACCTAACCTCTCGGCGCTATTATTTGACAATATTCCTTGCGAGCTGGCCTCTACGTCTCCGTGGGGCCTTCATATACATCAAAAACGTAATATAACCTAACCTAACACAACCCAAACTCCCGGCACTAATATTTGACAACATTCCTGGCGAGTTGGCCTCTACGTTTCCCTGAGACCTTTATATACATCAATAACGTAATATAACCTAACCTAAGCCAAAGTAACGTCTCGGAGGTAATGTTTAACCACATTCCTGGCTTGTTGGCTTCTACGTCTCCGTGAGGCCTTCATATACATCAAAAACGTAATATAACCTAACCTAACCCAACGTAACATCTCGGCTGTAATATTTGACAACATTCCTTGCGAGTTGGACTCTACGTTTCCGTGGGGCTTTTACATACATCAATAACGTAATATAACCTAACCTAACCCAAAGTAACGTCTCGGAGGTAGTGTTTAACCACATTCCTGGCTTGTTGGCCTCTACGTTTCCCTGAGACCTTTATATACATCAATAACGTAATATAACCTAACCTAACCCAAAGTAACGTCTCGGAGGTAATGTTTAACCACATTCCTGGCTTGTTGGCTTCTACGTCTCCGTGAGGCATTCATATACATCAAAAACGTAATATAACCTAACCTAACCCAACGTAACATCTCGGCTGTAATATTTGACAACATTCCTGGCTTGTTGGCCTCTACGTCTCCGTGGGACATTCATATCCATCAATAACGTAATTTAACCTAAAATAGCCCAACGTAACATCTCGGCTGTAATATTTGACAACATTCCTGGCTTGTTAGCCTCTATGATTCCGTGGGACCTTTATATACATCAATAACGTAATATAACCTAACCTAACCCAACCTAACACCTCGGCGGTAATATTTGACAACATTCCTGGCGAGTTGGCCTCTACGTCTCCGTGAGACCTTCATATCCATCAATAACGTAATATAACCTTATATAACCCAACCTAACCACTCGGCGCTATTATTTGACAACATTCCTAGCGAGTTGGCCTCTACGTCTCCGTGGGACTTTTATATACATCAATAACCTAATATAACCTAACCTAACCCAACCTAACCTTTCGGCGCTATTATTTGACAACATTCCTGGCAAGTTCGCCTCTACGTCTCCGTGGGGCCTTTATATACACCAATAACGTAATATAACCTAACCTAACACAATCCAACCTCTCGGCACTAATATTTGACAACATTCCTGGCGAGTTGGCCTCTACGTTTCCGTGGGGCTTTTATATACATCAATAACGTAATATAACCTAACCTAACCCAAAGTAACTTCTCGGAGGTAATGTTTAACCACATTCCTGGCTTGTTGGCTTCTACGTCTCCGTGAGGCCTTCATATACATCAAAAACGTAATATAACCTAACCTAACCCAACGTAACATCTCGGCTGTAATATTTGACAACATTCCTGGCTTGTTGGCCTCTACGTCTCCGTGGGACATTCATATCCATCAATAACGTAATTTAACCTAAAATAGCCCAACGTAACATCTCGGCTGTAATACTTGACAACATTCCTGGCTTGTTGGACTCTATGATGCCGTGGGACCTTTATATACATCAATAACGTAATATAACCTAACCTAACCCAACCTAACACCTCGGCGGTAATATTTGACAACATTCCTGGCGAGTTGTCCTCTACGTCTCCGTGAGGCCTTCATATCCATCAATAACGTAATATAACCTTATATAACCCAACCTAACCTCTCGGCGCTATTATTTGACAATATTCCTTGCGAGCTGGCCTCTACGTCTCCGTGGGGCCTTCATATACATCAAAAACGTAATATAACCTAACGTAACCCAACCTAACATCTCGGCGGTAATATTTGACAACATTCCTGGCGAGTTGGCCTCTACGTGTCCGTGGGGCCTTTATATACATCAATAACGTAATATAACCTAACCTAACACAACCCAAACTCCCGGCACTAATATTTGACAACATTCCTGGCAAGTTCGCCTCTACGTCTCCGTGGGGCCTTTATATACACCAATAACGTAATATAACCTAACCTAACACAACCCAACCTCTCGGCACTAATATTTGACAACATTCCTGGCGAGTTGGCCTCTACGTTTCCGTGGGGCTTTTATATACATCAATAACGTAATATAACCTAACCTAACCCAAAGTAACTTCTCGGAGGTAATGTTTAACCACATTCCTGGCTTGTTGGCTTCTACGTCTCCGTGAGGCCTTCATATACATCAAAAACGTAATATAACCTAACCTAACCCAACGTAACATCTCGGCTGTAATATTTGACAACATTCCTGGCTTGTTGGCCTCTACGTCTCCGTGGGACATTCATATCCATCAATAACGTAATTTAACCTAAAATAGCCCAACGTAACATCTCGGCTGTAATATTTGACAACATTCCTGGCTTGTTGGCCTCTATGTTTCCGTGGGACTTTTATACACATCAATAACGTAATATAACCTAACCTAACCCAACCTAACCTTTCGGCGCTATTATTTGACAACATTCCTGGCTTGTTGGCCTCTACGTCTCCGTGGGACATTCATATCAATCAATAACGTAATTTAACCTAAAATAACCCAACGTAACATCTCGGCTGTAATATTTGACAACATTCCTGGCTTGTTGGCCTCTATGTTTCCGTGCGACCTTTATATACATCAATAACGTAATATAACCTAACCTAACCCAACGTAACATCTCGGCGGTAATATTTGACAACATTCCTGGCGAGTTGTCCTCTACGTCTCCGTGAGGCCTTCATATCCATCAATAACGTAATATAACCTAACCTAACCCAACCTAACATCTCGGCGGTAATATTTGACAACATTCGTGGCGAGTTGGACTCTACGTCTCCGTGGGGCCTTTATATACATCAATAACGTAATATAACCTAACCTAACACAACCCAACCTCTCGGCACTAATATTTGACAACCTTCCTGGCGAGTTGGCCTCTACGTTTCCGTGGGGCTTTTATATACATCAATAACGTAATATAACCTAACCTAACCCAAAGTAACGTCTCGGAGGTAATGTTTAACCACATTCCTGGCTTGTTGGCTTCTACGTCTCCGTGAGGCCTTCATATACATCAAAAACGTAATATAATCTAACCTAACCCAACGTAACATCTCGGCTGTAATATTTGACTACATTCCTGGCGAGTTGGACTCTACGTCTCCGTCGGACTTTTATATACATCAATAACGTAATATAACCTAACCTAACCCAACCTAACCTTTCGGCGCTATCATTTGACAACATTCGTGGCGAGTTGGCCCCTACGTCTCCGTGGGGCCTTTATATACACCAATAACGTAATATAACCTAACCTAACACAACCCAACCTCTCGGCACTAATATTTGACAACATTCCTGGCGAGTTGGCCTCTACGTATCCGTGGGGCTTTCATATACATCAATAACGTAATATAACCTAACCTAACCCAAAGTAACGTCTCGGAGGTAATGTTTAATCACATTCCTGGCTTGTTGGCCTCTACGTTTGCCTGAGACTTTTATATACGTCAATAACGTAATATAACCTCACCTATCCCAACCTAACATCTCGGCGGTAATATTTGACAACATTCCTGGCGACTTGGACTCTATGTCTCAGTGGGGCCTTTATATACATCAATAAAGTAATATAACCTAACCTAACCCAACCTAACATCTCGGTACTAATATTTAACAACATTCCTGGCTTGTTGGCTTCTACGTCTCTGTGGGACTTTCATATCCATCAATAACGTTATTTAACCTAAAATAACCCAACGTAACATCTCGGCTGTAATATTTGACAACATTCCTGGCTTGTTGGACTCTATGATTCCGTGGGACCTTTATATACATCAATAACGTAATATAACCTAACCTAACCCAACCTAACATCTCGGCGGTAATGTTTGACAACATTCCTGGCGAGTTGGCCTCTACGTATCCGTGAGACCTTCATATCCATCAATAACGTAATATAACCTTATATAACCCAACCTAACCTCTCGGCGCTATTATTTGACAATATTCCTTGCGAGCTGGCCTCTACGTCTCCGTGGGGCCTTCATATACATCAAAAACGTAATATAACCTAACCTAACCCAACCTAACATCTCGGCGGTAATATTTGACAACATTCCTGGCGAGTTGGCCTCTACGTCTCCGTGGGGCCTTTATATACATCAATAACGTAATATAACCTAACCTAACACAACCCAAACTCCCGGCACTAATATTTGACAACATTCCTGGCGAGTTGGCCTCTACGTTTCCCTGAGACCTTTATATACATCAATAACGTAATATAACCTAACCTAAGCCAAAGTAACGTCTCGGAGGTAATGTTTAACCACATTCCTGGCTTGTTGGCTTCTACGTCTCCGTGAGGCCTTCATATACATCAAAAACGTAATATAACCTAACCTAACCCAACGTAACATCTCGGCTGTAATATTTGACAACATTCCTGGCTTGTTGGCCTCTACGTCTCCGTGGGACATTCATATCAATCAATAACGTAATTTAACCTAAAATAACCCAACGTAACATCTCGGCTGTAATATTTGACAACATTCCTGGCTTGTTGGCCTCTATGTTTCCGTGCGACCTTTATATACATCAATAACGTAATATAACCTAACCTAACCCAACCTAACACCTCGGCGGTAATATTTGACAACATTCCTGGCGAGTTGTCCTCTACGTCTCCGTGAGGCCTTCATATCCATCAATAACGTAATATAACCTAACCTAACCCAACCTAACATCTCGGCGGTAATATTTGACTACATTCGTGGCGAGTTGGACTCTACGTCTCCGTGGGGCCTTTATATACATCAATAACGTAATATAACCTAACCTAACACAACCCAACCTCTCGGCACTAATATTTGACAACCTTCCCGGCGACTTGGCCTCTACGTTTCCGTGGGGCTTTTATATACATCAAAAACGTAATATAACCTAACCTAACCCAACGTAACATCTCGGCTGTAATATTTGACAACATTCCTGGCTTGTTGGCCTCTACGTCTCCGTGGGACATTCATATCCATCAATAACGTAATATAACCCAAAATAGCCCAACGTAACATCTCGGCTGTAATATTTGACAACATTCCTGGCTTGTTGGACTCTATGATTCCGTGGGACCTTTATATACATCAATAACGTAATATAACCTAACCTAACCCAACCTAACATCTCGGCGGTAATGTTTGACAACATTCCTGGCGAGTTGGCCTCTACGTATCCGTGAGACCTTCATATCCATCAATAACGTAATATAACCTTATATAACCCAACCTAACCTCTCGGCGCTATTATTTGACAATATTCGTGGCGAGTTGGACTCTACGTCTCCGTGGGGCCTTTATATACATCAATAACGTAATATAACCTAACCTAACATAACCCAACCTCTCGGCACTAATATTTGACAACCTTCCTGGCGAGTTGGCCTCTACGTTTCCGTGGGGCTTTTATATACATCAATAACGTAATATAACCTAACCTAACCCAAAGTAACGTCTCGGAGGTAATGTTTAACCACATTCCTGGCTTGTTGGCCTCTACGTTTCCCTGAGACTTTTATATACGTCAATAACGTAATATAACCTAACCTAACCCAACCTAACACCTCGGCGGTAATATTTGACAACATTCCTTGCGAGTTGGACTCTACGTTTCCGTGGGGCTTTTACATACATCAATAACGTAATATAACCTAACCTAACCCAAAGTAACGTCTCGGAGGTAGTGTTTAACCACATTCCTGGCTTGTTGGCCTCTACGTTTCCCTGAGACCTTTATATACATCAATAACGTAATATAACCTAACCTAACCCAAAGTAACGTCTCGGAGGTAATGTTTAACCACATTCCTGGCTTGTTGGCCTCTACGTCTCCGTGGGACATTCATATCCATCAATAACCTAATATAACCTAACCTAACCCAACCTAACCTTTCGGCGCTATTATTTGACAACATTCCTGGCAAGTTCGCCTCTACGTCTCCGTGGGGCCTTTATATACACCAATAACGTAATATAACCTAACCTAACACAACCCAACCTCTCGGCACTAATATTTGACAACATTCCTGGCGAGTTGGCCTCTACGTTTCCGTGGGGCTTTTATATACATCAATAACGTAATATAACCTAACCTAACCCAAAGTAACGTCTCGGAGGTAATGTTTAACCACATTCCTGGCTTGTTGGCCTCTACGTCTCCGTGGGACATTCATATCCATCAATAACCTAATATAACCTAACCTAACCCAACCTAACCTTTCGGCGCTATTATTTGACAACATTCCTGGCAAGTTCGCCTCTACGTCTCCGTGGGGCCTTTATATACACCAATAACGTAATATAACCTAACCTAACACAACCCAACCTCTCGGCACTAATATTTGACAACATTCCTGGCGAGTTGGCCTCTACGTTTCCGTGGGGCTTTTATATACATCAATAACGTAATATAACCTAACCTAACCCAAAGTAACTTCTCGGAGGTAATGTTTAACCACATTCCTGGCTTGTTGGCTTCTACGTCTCCGTGAGGCCTTCATATACATCAAAAACGTAATATAACCTAACCTAACCCAACGTAACATCTCGGCTGTAATATTTGACAACATTCCTGGCTTGTTGGCCTCTACGTCTCCGTGGGACATTCATATCCATCAATAACGTAATTTAACCTAAAATAGCCCAACGTAACATCTCGGCTGTAATACTTGACAACATTCCTGGCTTGTTGGACTCTATGATTCCGTGGGACCTTTATATACATCAATAACGTAATATAACCTAACCTAACCCAACCTAACACCTCGGCGGTAATATTTGACAACATTCCTGGCGAGTTGTCCTCTACGTCTCCGTGAGGCCTTCATATCCATCAATAACGTAATATAACCTTATATAACCCAACCTAACCTCTCGGCGCTATTATTTGACAATATTCCTTGCGAGCTGGCCTCTACGTCTCCGTGGGGCCTTCATATACATCAAAAACGTAATATAACCTAACGTAACCCAACCTAACATCTCGGCGGTAATATTTGACAACATTCCTGGCGAGTTGGCCTCTACGTGTCCGTGGGGCCTTTATATACATCAATAACGTAATATAACCTAACCTAACACAACCCAAACTCCCGGCACTAATATTTGACAACATTCCTGGCAAGTTCGCCTCTACGTCTCCGTGGGGCCTTTATATACACCAATAACGTAATATAACCTAACCTAACACAACCCAACCTCTCGGCACTAATATTTGACAACATTCCTGGCGAGTTGGCCTCTACGTTTCCGTGGGGCTTTTATATACATCAATAACGTAATATAACCTAACCTAACCCAAAGTAACTTCTCGGAGGTAATGTTTAACCACATTCCTGGCTTGTTGGCTTCTACGTCTCCGTGAGGCCTTCATATACATCAAAAACGTAATATAACCTAACCTAACCCAACGTAACATCTCGGCTGTAATATTTGACAACATTCCTGGCTTGTTGGCCTCTACGTCTCCGTGGGACATTCATATCCATCAATAACGTAATTTAACCTAAAATAGCCCAACGTAACATCTCGGCTGTAATATTTGACAACATTCCTGGCTTGTTGGCCTCTATGTTTCCGTGGGACTTTTATACACATCAATAACGTAATATAACCTAACCTAACCCAACCTAACCTTTCGGCGCTATTATTTGACAACATTCCTGGCTTGTTGGCCTCTACGTCTCCGTGGGACATTCATATCAATCAATAACGTAATTTAACCTAAAATAACCCAACGTAACATCTCGGCTGTAATATTTGACAACATTCCTGGCTTGTTGGCCTCTATGTTTCCGTGCGACCTTTATATACATCAATAACGTAATATAACCTAACCTAACCCAACGTAACATCTCGGCGGTAATATTTGACAACATTCCTGGCGAGTTGTCCTCTACGTCTCCGTGAGGCCTTCATATCCATCAATAACGTAATATAACCTAACCTAACCCAACCTAACATCTCGGCGGTAATATTTGACAACATTCGTGGCGAGTTGGACTCTACGTCTCCGTGGGGCCTTTATATACATCAATAACGTAATATAACCTAACCTAACACAACCCAACCTCTCGGCACTAATATTTGACAACATTCCTGGCGAGTTGGCCTCTACGTATCCGTGGGGCTTTCATATACATCAATAACGTAATATAACCTAACCTAACCCAAAGTAACGTCTCGGAGGTAATGTTTAATCACATTCCTGGCTTGTTGGCCTCTACGTTTGCCTGAGACTTTTATATACGTCAATAACGTAATATAACCTCACCTATCCCAACCTAACATCTCGGCGGTAATATTTGACAACATTCCTGGCGACTTGGACTCTATGTCTCAGTGGGGCCTTTATATACATCAATAAAGTAATATAACCTAACCTAACCCAACCTAACATCTCGGTACTAATATTTAACAACATTCCTGGCTTGTTGGCTTCTACGTCTCTGTGGGACTTTCATATCCATCAATAACGTTATTTAACCTAAAATAACCCAACGTAACATCTCGGCTGTAATATTTGACAACATTCCTGGCTTGTTGGACTCTATGATTCCGTGGGACCTTTATATACATCAATAACGTAATATAACCTGACCTAACCTAACCTAACATCTCGGCGGTAATGTTTGACAACATTCCTGGCGAGTTGGCCTCTACGTATCCGTGAGACCTTCATATCCATCAATAACGTAATATAACCTTATATAACCCAACCTAACCTCTCGGCGCTATTATTTGACAATATTCCTTGCGAGCTGGCCTCTACGTCTCCGTGGGGCCTTCATATACATCAAAAACGTAATATAACCTAACCTAACCCAACCTAACATCTCGGCGGTAATATTTGACAACATTCCTGGCGAGTTGGCCTCTACGTCTCCGTGGGGCCTTTATATACATCAATAACGTAATATAACCTAACCTAACACAACCCAAACTCCCGGCACTAATATTTGACAACCTTCCTGGCGAGTTGGCCTCTACGTTTCCCTGAGACCTTTATATACATCAATAACGTAATATAAACTAACCTAAGCCAAAGTAACGTCTCGGCTGTAATATTTGACAACATTCCTGGCTTGTTGGCCTCTACGTCTCCGTGGGACATTCATATCCATCAATAACGTAATATAACCTAACCTAACCCAACCTAACATCTCGGCGGTAATGTTTGACAACATTCCTGGCGAGTTGGCCTCTACGTATCCGTGAGACCTTCATATCCATCAATAACGTAATATAACCTTATATAACCCAACCTAACCTCTCGGCGCTATTATTTGACAATATTCGTGGCGAGTTGGACTCTACGTCTCCGTGGGGCCTTTATATACATCAATAACGTAATATAACCTAACCTAACATAACCCAACCTCTCGGCACTAATATTTGACAACCTTCCTGGCGAGTTGGCCTCTACGTTTCCGTGGGGCTTTTATATACATCAATAACGTAATATAACCTAACCTAACCCAAAGTAACGTCTCGGAGGTAATGTTTAACCACATTCCTGGCTTGTTGGCCTCTACGTTTCCCTGAGACTTTTATATACGTCAATAACGTAATATAACCTAACCTAACCCAACCTAACACCTCGGCGGTAATATTTGACAACATTCCTTGCGAGTTGGACTCTACGTTTCCGTGGGGCTTTTACATACATCAATAACGTAATATAACCTAACCTAAACCAAAGTAACGTCTCGGAGGTAGTGTTTAACCACATTCCTGGCTTGTTGGCCTCTACGTTTCCCTGAGACATTTATATACATCAATAACGTAATATAACCTAACCTAACCCAAAGTAACGTCTCGGAGGTAATGTTTAACCACATTCCTGGCTTGTTGGCTTCTACGTCTCCGTGAGGCATTCATATACATCAAAAACGTAATATAACCTAACCTAACCCAACGTAACATCTCGGCTGTAATATTTGACAACATTCCTGGCTTGTTGGCCTCTACGTCTCCGTGGGACATTCATATCCATCAATAACGTAATTTAACCTAAAATAGCCCAACGTAACATCTCGGCTGTAATATTTGACAACATTCCTGGCTTGTTGGCCTCTATGATTCCGTGGGACCTTTATATACATCAATAACGTAATATAACCTAACCTAACCCAACCTAACACCTCGGCGGTAATATTTGACAACATTCCTGGCGAGTTGGCCTCTACGTCTCCGTGAGACCTTCATATCCATCAATAACGTAATATAACCTTATATAACCCAACCTAACCTCTCGGCGCTATTATTTGACAACATTCCTAGCGAGTTGGCCTCTACGTCTCCGTGGGACTTTTATATACATCAATAACCTAATATAACCTAACCTAACCCAACCTAACCTTTCGGCGCTATTATTTGACAACATTCCTGGCAAGTTCGCCTCTACGTCTCCGTGGGGCCTTTATATACACCAATAACGTAATATAACCTAACCTAACACAACCCAACCTCTCGGCACTAATATTTGACAACATTCCTGGCGAGTTGGCCTCTACGTTTCCGTGGGGCTTTTATATACATCAATAACGTAATATAACCTAACCTAACCCAAAGTAACTTCTCGGAGGTAATGTTTAACCACATTCCTGGCTTGTTGGCTTCTACGTCTCCGTGAGGCCTTCATATACATCAAAAACGTAATATAACCTAACCTAACCCAACGTAACACCTCGGCGGTAATATTTGACAACATTCCTGGCGAGTTGTCCTCTACGTCTCCGTGAGGCCTTCATATCCATCAATAACGTAATATAACCTAACCTAACCCAACCTAACATCTCGGCGGTAATATTTGACTACATTCGTGGCGAGTTGGACTCTACGTCTCCGTGGGGCCTTTACATACATCAATAACGTAATGTAACCTAACCTAACCCAAAGTAACGTCTCGGAGGTAGTGTTTAACCACATTCCTGGCTTGTTGGCCTCTACGTTTCCCTGAGACCTTTATATACATCAATAACGTAATATAACCTAACCTAACCCAAAGTAACGTCTCGGAGGTAATGTTTAACCACATTCCTGGCTTGTTGGCTTCTACGTCTCCGTGAGGCATTCATATACATCAAAAACGTAATATAACCTAACCTAACCCAACGTAACATCTCGGCTGTAATATTTGACAACATTCCTGGCTTGTTGGCCTCTACGTCTCCGTGGGACATTCATATCCATCAATAACGTAATTTAACCTAAAATAGCCCAACGTAACATCTCGGCTGTAATATTTGACAACATTCCTGGCTTGTTGGCCTCTATGATTCCGTGGGACATTTATATACATTAATAACGTAATATAACCTAACCTAACCCACCCTAACATCTCCGCGGTAATGTTTGACAACATTACTGGCGAGTTGGCCTCTACGTCTCCGTGAGACCTTCATATCCATCAATAACGTAATATAACCTTATATAACCCAACCTAACCTCTCGGCGCTATTATTTGACAACATTCCTAGCGAGTTGGCCTCTACGTCTCCGTGGGACTTTTATATACATCAATAACCTAATATAACCTAACCTAACCCAACCTAACCTTTCGGCGCTATTATTTGACAACATTCCTGGCAAGTTCGCCTCTACGTCTCCGTGGGGCCTTTATATACACCAATAACGTAATATAACCTAACCTAACACAACCCAACCTCTCGGCACTAATATTTGACAACATTCCTGGCGAGTTGGCCTCTACGTTTCCGTGGGGCTTTTATATACATCAATAACGTAATATAACCTAACCTAACCCAAAGTAACTTCTCGGAGGTAATGTTTAACCACATTCCTGGCTTGTTGGCTTCTACGTCTCCGTGAGGCCTTCATATACATCAAAAACGTAATATAACCTAACCTAACCCAACGTAACATCTCGGCTGTAATATTTGACAACATTCCTGGCTTGTTGGCCTCTACGTCTCCGTGGGACATTCATATCAATCAATAACGTAATTTAACCTAAAATAACCCAACGTAACATCTCGGCTGTAATATTTGACAACATTCCTGGCTTGTTGGCCTCTATGTTTCCGTGCGACCTTTATATACATCAATAACGTAATATAACCTAACCTAACCCAACCTAACACCTCGGCGGTAATATTTGACAACATTCCTGGCGAGTTGTCCTCTACGTCTCCGTGAGGCCTTCATATCCATCAATAACGTAATATAACCTAACCTAACCCAACCTAACATCTCGGCGGTAATATTTGACTACATTCGTGGCGAGTTGGACTCTACGTCTCCGTGGGGCCTTTATATACATCAATAACGTAATATAACCTAACCTAACACAACCCAACCTCTCGGCACTAATATTTGACAACCTTCCTGGCGAGTTGGCCTCTACGTTTCCGTGGGGCTTTTATATACATCAAAAACGTAATATAACCTAACCTAACCCAACGTAACATCTCGGCTGTAATATTTGACAACATTCCTGGCTTGTTGGCCTCTACGTCTCCGTGGGACATTCATATCCATCAATAACGTAATATAACCTAAAATAGCCCAACGTAACATCTCGGCTGTAATATTTGACAACATTCCTGGCTTGTTGGACTCTATGATTCCGTGGGACCTTTATATACATCAATAACCTAATATAACCTAACCTAACCCAACCTAACATCTCCGCGGTAATGTTTGACAACATTACTGGCGAGTTGGCATCTACGTCTCCGTGAGACCTTCATATCCATCAATAACGTAATATAACCTTATATAACCCAACCTAACCTCTCGGCGCTATTATTTGACAACATTCCTAGCGAGTTGGCCTCTACGTCTCCGTGGGACTTTTATATACATCAATAACCTAATATAACCTAACCTAACCCAACCTAACCTTTCGGCGCTATTATTTGACAACATTCCTGGCAAGTTCGCCTCTACGTCTCCGTGGGGCCTTTATATACACCAATAACGTAATATAACCTAACCTAACACAACCCAACCTCTCGGCACTAATATTTGACAACATTCCTGGCGAGTTGGCCTCTACGTTTCCGTGGGGCTTTTATATACATCAATAACGTAATATAACCTAACCTAACCCAAAGTAACTTCTCGGAGGTAATGTTTAACCACATTCCTGGCTTGTTGGCTTCTACGTCTCCGTGAGGCCTTCATATACATCAAAAACGTAATATAACCTAACCTAACCCAACGTAACATCTCGGCTGTAATATTTGACAACATTCCTGGCTTGTTGGCCTCTACGTCTCCGTGGGACATTCATATCAATCAATAACGTAATTTAACCTAAAATAACCCAACGTAACATCTCGGCTGTAATATTTGACAACATTCCTGGCTTGTTGGCCTCTATGTTTCCGTGCGACCTTTATATACATCAATAACGTAATATAACCTAACCTAACCCAACCTAACACCTCGGCGGTAATATTTGACAACATTCCTGGCGAGTTGTCCTCTACGTCTCCGTGAGGCCTTCATATCCATCAATAACGTAATATAACCTAACCTAACCCAACCTAACATCTCGGCGGTAATATTTGACTACATTCGTGGCGAGTTGGACTCTACGTCTCCGTGGGGCCTTTATATACATCAATAACGTAATATAACCTAACCTAACACAACCCAACCTCTCGGCACTAATATTTGACAACCTTCCTGGCGAGTTGGCCTCTACGTTTCCGTGGGGCTTTTATATACATCAAAAACGTAATATAACCTAACCTAACCCAACGTAACATCTCGGCTGTAATATTTGACAACATTCCTGGCTTGTTGGCCTCTACGTCTCCGTGGGACATTCATATCCATCAATAACGTAATATAACCTAAAATAGCCCAACGTAACATCTCGGCTGTAATATTTGACAACATTCCTGGCTTGTTGGACTCTATGATTCCGTGGGACCTTTATATACATCAATAACGTAATATAACCTAACCTAACCCAACCTAACATCTCGGCGGTAATGTTTGACAACATTCCTGGCGAGTTGGCCTCTACGTATCCGTGAGACCTTCATATCCATCAATAACGTAATATAACCTTATATAACCCAACCTAACCTCTCGGCGCTATTATTTGACAATATTCGTGGCGAGTTGGACTCTACGTCTCCGTGGGGCCTTTATATACATCAATAACGTAATATAACCTAACCTAACATAACCCAACCTCTCGGCACTAATATTTGACAACCTTCCTGGCGAGTTGGCCTCTACGTTTCCGTGGGGCTTTTATATACATCAATAACGTAATGTAACCTAACCTAACCCAAAGTAACGTCTCGGAGGTAATGTTTAACCACATTCCTGGCTTGTTGGCCTCTACGTTTCCCTGAGACTTTTATATACGTCAATAACGTAATATAACCTAACCTAACCCAACCTAACACCTCGGCGGTAATATTTGACAACATTCCTTGCGAGTTGGACTCTACGTTTCCGTGGGGCTTTTACATACATCAATAACGTAATATAACCTAACCTAACCCAAAGTAACGTCTCGGAGGTAATGTTTAACCACATTCCTGGCTTGTTGGCTTCTACGTCTCCGTGAGGCATTCATATACATCAAAAACGTAATATAACCTAACCTAACCCAACGTAACATCTCGGCTGTAATATTTGACAACATTCCTGGCTTGTTGGCCTCTACGTCTCCGTGGGACATTCATATCCATCAATAACGTAATTTAACCTAAAATAGCCCAACGTAACATCTCGGCTGTAATATTTGACAACATTCCTGGCTTGTTGGCCTCTATGATTCCGTGGGACCTTTATATACATCAATAACGTAATATAACCTAACCTAACCCAACCTAACACCTCGGCGGTAATATTTGACAACATTCCTGGCGAGTTGGCCTCTACGTCTCCGTGAGACCTTCATATCCATCAATAACGTAATATAACCTTATATAACCCAACCTAACCTCTCGGCGCTATTATTTGACAACATTCCTAGCGAGTTGGCCTCTACGTCTCCGTGGGACTTTTATATACATCAATAACCTAATATAACCTAACCTAACCCAACCTAACCTTTCGGCGCTATTATTTGACAACATTCCTGGCAAGTTCGCCTCTACGTCTCCGTGGGGCCTTTATATACACCAATAACGTAATATAACCTAACCTAACACAACCCAACCTCTCGGCACTAATATTTGACAACATTCCTGGCGAGTTGGCCTCTACGTTTCCGTGGGGCTTTTATATACATCAATAACGTAATATAACCTAACCTAACCCAAAGTAACTTCTCGGAGGTAATGTTTAACCACATTCCTGGCTTGTTGGCTTCTACGTCTCCGTGAGGCCTTCATATACATCAAAAACGTAATATAACCTAACCTAACCCAACGTAACATCTCGGCTGTAATATTTGACAACATTCCTGGCTTGTTGGCCTCTACGTCTCCGTGGGACATTCATATCCATCAATAACGTAATTTAACCTAAAATAGCCCAACGTAACATCTCGGCTGTAATATTTGACAACATTCCTGGCTTGTTGGACTCTATGATTCCGTGGGACCTTTATATACATCAATAACGTAATATAACCTAACCTAACCCAACCTAACACCTCGGCTGTAATATTTGACAACATTCCTGGCTTGTTGGCCTCTACGTCTCCGTGGGACATTCATATCCATCAATAACGTAATTTAACCTAAAATAGCCCAACGTAACATCTCGGCTGTAATATTTGACAACATTCCTGGCTTGTTGGCCTCTATGATTCCGTGGGACCTTTATATACATTAATAACGTAATATAACCTAACCTAACCCACCCTAACATCTCCGCGGTAATGTTTGACAACATTACTGGCGAGTTGGCCTCTACGTCTCCGTGAGACCTTCATATCCATCAATAACGTAATATAACCTTATATAACCCAACCTAACCTCTCGGCGCTATTATTTGACAACATTCCTAGCGAGTTGGCCTCTACGTCTCCGTGGGACTTTTATATACATCAATAACCTAATATAACCTAACCTAACCCAACCTAACCTTTCGGCGCTATTATTTGACAACATTCCTGGCAAGTTCGCCTCTACGTCTCCGTGGGGCCTTTATATACACCAATAACGTAATATAACCTAACCTAACACAACCCAACCTCTCGGCACTAATATTTGACAACATTCCTGGCGAGTTGGCCTCTACGTTTCCGTGGGGCTTTTATATACATCAATAACGTAATATAACCTAACCTAACCCAAAGTAACTTCTCGGAGGTAATGTTTAACCACATTCCTGGCTTGTTGGCTTCTACGTCTCCGTGAGGCCTTCATATACATCAAAAACGTAATATAACCTAACCTAACCCAACGTAACATCTCGGCTGTAATATTTGACAACATTCCTGGCTTGTTGGCCTCTACGTCTCCGTGGGACATTCATATCAATCAATAACGTAATTTAACCTAAAATAACCCAACGTAACATCTCGGCTGTAATATTTGACAACATTCCTGGCTTGTTGGCCTCTATGTTTCCGTGCGACCTTTATATACATCAATAACGTAATATAACCTAACCTAACCCAACCTAACACCTCGGCGGTAATATTTGACAACATTCCTGGCGAGTTGTCCTCTACGTCTCCGTGAGGCCTTCATATCCATCAATAACGTAATATAACCTAACCTAACCCAACCTAACATCTCGGCGGTAATATTTGACTACATTCGTGGCGAGTTGGACTCTACGTCTCCGTGGGGCCTTTATATACATCAATAACGTAATATAACCTAACCTAACACAACCCAACCTCTCGGCACTAATATTTGACAACCTTCCTGGCGAGTTGGCCTCTACGTTTCCGTGGGGCTTTTATATACATCAAAAACGTAATATAACCTAACCTAACCCAACGTAACATCTCGGCTGTAATATTTGACAACATTCCTGGCTTGTTGGCCTCTACGTCTCCGTGGGACATTCATATCCATCAATAACGTAATATAACCTAAAATAGCCCAACGTAACATCTCGGCTGTAATATTTGACAAAATTCCTGGCTTGTTGGACTCTATGATTCCGTGGGACCTTTATATACATCAATAACGTAATATAACCTAACCTAACCCAACCTAACATCTCGGCGGTAATGTTTGACAACATTCCTGGCGAGTTGGCCTCTACGTATCCGTGAGACCTTCATATCCATCAATAACGTAATATAACCTTATATAACCCAACCTAACCTCTCGGCGCTATTATTTGACAATATTCGTGGCGAGTTGGACTCTACGTATCCGTGGGGCCTTTATATACATCAATAACGTAATATAACCTAACCTAACATAACCCAACCTCTCGGCACTAATATTTGACAACCTTCCTGGCGAGTTGGCCTCTACGTTTCCGTGGGGCTTTTATATACATCAATAACGTAATATAACCTAACCTAACCCAAAGTAACGTCTCGGAGGTAATGTTTAACCACATTCCTGGCTTGTTGGCCTCTACGTTTCCCTGAGACTTTTATATACGTCAATAACGTAATATAACCTAACCTAACCCAACCTAACACCTCGGCGGTAATATTTGACAACATTCCTTGCGAGTTGGACTCTACGTTTCCGTGGGGCCTTTACATACATCAATAACGTAATGTAACCTAACCTAACCCAAAGTAACGTCTCGGAGGTAGTGTTTAACCACATTCCTGGCTTGTTGGCCTCTACGTTTCCCTGAGACCTTTATATACATCAATAACGTAATATAACCTAACCTAACCCAAAGTAACGTCTCGGAGGTAATGTTTAACCACATTCCTGGCTTGTTGGCTTCTACGTCTCCGTGAGGCATTCATATACATCAAAAACGTAATATAACCTAACCTAACCCAACGTAACATCTCGGCTGTAATATTTGACAACATTCCTGGCTTGTTGGCCTCTACGTCTCCGTGCGACATTCATATCCATCAATAACGTAATTTAACCTAAAATAGCCCAACGTAACATCTCGGCTGTAATATTTGACAACATTCCTGGCTTGTTGGCCTCTATGATTCCGTGGGACCTTTATATACATTAATAACGTAATATAACCTAACCTAACCCACCCTAACATCTCCGCGGTAATGTTTGACAACATTACTGGCGAGTTGGCCTCTACGTCTCCGTGAGACCTTCATATCCATCAATAACGTAATATAACCTTATATAACCCAACCTAACCTCTCGGCGCTATTATTTGACAACATTCCTAGCGAGTTGGCCTCTACGTCTCCGTGGGACTTTTATATACATCAATAACCTAATATAACCTAACCTAACCCAACCTAACCTTTCGGCGCTATTATTTGACAACATTCCTGGCAAGTTCGCCTCTACGTCTCCGTGGGGCCTTTATATACACCAATAACGTAATATAACCTAACCTAACACAACCCAACCTCTCGGCACTAATATTTGACAACATTCCTGGCGAGTTGGCCTCTACGTTTCCGTGGGGCTTTTATATACATCAATAACGTAATATAACCTAACCTAACCCAAAGTAACTTCTCGGAGGTAATGTTTAACCACATTCCTGGCTTGTTGGCTTCTACGTCTCCGTGAGGCCTTCATATACATCAAAAACGTAATATAACCTAACCTAACCCAACGTAACATCTCGGCTGTAATATTTGACAACATTCCTGGCTTGTTGGCCTCTACGTCTCCGTGGGACATTCATATCAATCAATAACGTAATTTAACCTAAAATAACCCAACGTAACATCTCGGCTGTAATATTTGACAACATTCCTGGCTTGTTGGCCTCTATGTTTCCGTGCGACCTTTATATACATCAATAACGTAATATAACCTAACCTAACCCAACCTAACACCTCGGCGGTAATATTTGACAACATTCCTGGCGAGTTGTCCTCTACGTCTCCGTGAGGCCTTCATATCCATCAATAACGTAATATAACCTAACCTAACCCAACCTAACATCTCGGCGGTAATATTTGACTACATTCGTGGCGAGTTGGACTCTACGTCTCCGTGGGGCCTTTATATACATCAATAACGTAATATAACCTAACCTAACACAACCCAACCTCTCGGCACTAATATTTGACAACCTTCCTGGCGAGTTGGACTCTACGTTTCCGTGGGGCTTTTATATACATCAAAAACGTAATATAACCTAACCTAACCCAACGTAACATCTCGGCTGTAATATTTGACAACATTCCTGGCTTGTTGGCCTCTACGTCTCCGTGGGACATTCATATCCATCAATAACGTAATTTAACCTAAAATAGCCCAACGTAACATCTCGGCTGTAATATTTGACAACATTCCTGGCTTGTTGGACTCTATGATTCCGTGGGACCTTTATATACATCAATAACGTAATATAACCTAACCTAACCCAACCTAACATCTCGGCGGTAATGTTTGACAACATTCCTGGCGAGTTGGCCTCTACGTATCCGTGAGACCTTCATATCCATCAATAACGTAATATAACCTTATATAACCCAACCTAACCTCTCGGCGCTATTATTTGACAATATTCGTGGCGAGTTGGACTCTACGTCTCCGTGGGGCCTTTATATACATCAATAACGTAATATAACCTAACCTAACATAACCCAACCTCTCGGCACTAATATTTGACAACCTTCCTGGCGAGTTGGCCTCTACGTTTCCGTGGGGCTTTTATATACATCAATAACGTAATATAACCTAACCTAACCCAAAGTAACGTCTCGGAGGTAATGTTTAACCACATTCCTGGCTTGTTGGCCTCTACGTTTCCCTGAGACTTTTATATACGTCAATAACGTAATATAACCTAACCTAACCCAACCTAACACCTCGGCGGTAATATTTGACAACATTCCTTGCGAGTTGGACTCTACGTTTCCGTGGGGCTTTTACATACATCAATAACGTAATATAACCTAACCTAACCCAAAGTAACGTCTCGGAGGTAGTGTTTAACCACATTCCTGGCTTGTTGGCCTCTACGTTTCCCTGAGACCTTTATATACATCAATAACGTAATATAACCTAACCTAACCCAAAGTAACGTCTCGGAGGTAATGTTTAACCACATTCCTGGCTTGTTGGCTTCTACGTCTCCGTGAGGCATTCATATACATCAAAAACGTAATATAACCTAACCTAACCCAACGTAACATCTCGGCTGTAATATTTGACAACATTCCTGGCTTGTTGGCCTCTACGTCTCCGTGGGACATTCATATCCATCAATAACGTAATTTAACCTAAAATAGCCCAACGTAACATCTCGGCTGTAATATTTGACAACATTCCTGGCTTGTTGGCCTCTATGATTCCGTGGGACCTTTATATACATTAATAACGTAATATAACCTAACCTAACCCACCCTAACATCTCCGCGGAAATGTTTGACAATATTATTGGCGAGTTGGCCTCTACGTCTCCGTGAGACCTTCATATCCATCAATAACGTAATATAACCTTATATAACCCAACCTAACCTCTCGGCGCTATTATTTGACAACATTCCTAGCGAGTTGGCGTCTACGTCTCCGTGGGACTTTTATATACATCAATAACCTAATATAACCTAACCTAACCCAACCTAACCTTTCGGCGCTATTATTTGACAACATTCCTGGCAAGTTCGCCTCTACGTCTCCGTGGGGCCTTTATATACACCAATAACGTAATATAACCTAACCTAACACAACCCAACCTCTCGGCACTAATATTTGACAACATTCCTGGCGAGTTGGCCTCTACGTTTCCGTGGGGCTTTTATATACATCAATAACGTAATATAACCTAATCTAACCCAAAGTAACTTCTCGGAGGTAATGTTTAACCACATTCCTGGCTTGTTGGCTTCTACGTCTCCGTGAGGCCTTCATATACATCAAAAACGTAATATAACCTAACCTAACCCAACGTAACATCTCGGCTGTAATATTTGACTACATTCCTGGCGAGTTGGACTCTACGTCTCCGTCGGACTTTTATATACATCAATAACGTAATATAACCTAACCTAACCCAACCTAACCTTTCGGCGCTATTATTTGACAACATTCGTGGCGAGTTGGCCCCTACGTCTCCGTGGGGCCTTTATATACACCAATAACGTAATATAACCTAACCTAACACAACCCAACCTCTCGGCACTAATATTTGACAACATTCCTGGCGAGGTGGCCTCTACGTATCCGTGGGGCTTTCATATACATCAATAACGTAATATAATCCAACCTAACCCAAAGTAACGTCTCGGAGGTAATGTTTAATCACATTCCTGGATTGTTGGCCTCTACGTTTGCCTGAGACTTTTATATACATCAATAACGTAATATAACCTCACCTATCCCAACCTAACATCTCGGTACTAATATTTAACAACATTCCTGGCTTGTTGGCTTCTACGTTTCTGTGGGACTTTCATATCCATCAATAACGTTATTTAACCTAAAATAACCCAACGTAACATCTCGGCTGTAATATTTGACAACATTCCTGGCTCGTTGGACTCTATGATTCCGTGGGACCTTTATATACATCAATAACGTAATATAACCTAACCTAACCCAACCTAACATCTCGGCGGTAATGTTTGACAACATTCCTGGCGAGTTGGCCTCTACGTATCCGTGAGACCTTCATATCCATCAATAACGTAATATAACCTTATATAACCCAACCTAACCTCTCGGCGCTATTATTTGACAATATTCCTTGCGAGCTGGCCTCTACGTCTCCGTGGGGCCTTCATATACATCAAAAACGTAATATAACCTAACCTAACCCAACCTAACATCTCGGCGGTAATATTTGACAACATTCCTGGCGAGTTGGCCTCTACGTATCCGTGAGGCCTTCATATACATCAAAAACGTAATATAACCTAACCTAACCCAACGTAACATCTCGGCTGTAATATTTGACAACATTCCTGGCTTGTTGGCCTCTACGTCTCCGTGGGACATTCATATCAATCAATAACGTAATTTAACCTAAAATAACCCAACGTAACATCTCGGCTGTAATATTTGACAACATTCCTGGCGAGTTGGCCTCTATGTTTCCGTGCGACCTTTATATACATCAATAACGTAATATAACCTAACCTAACCCAACCTAACATCTCGGCGGTAATATTTGACAACATTCCTGGCGAGTTGTCCTCTACGTCTCCGTGAGGCCTTCATATCCATCAATAACGTAATATAACCTAACCTATCCCAACCTAACATCTCGGCGGTAATATTTGACAACATTCGTGGCGAGTTGGACTCTACGTCTCCGTGGGGCCTTTATATACATCAATAACGTAATATAACCTAACCTAACACAACCCAACCTCTCGGCACTAATATTTGACAACCTTCCTGGCGAGTTGGCCTCTACGTTTCCGTGGGGCTTTTATATACATCAATAACGTAATATAACCTAACCTAACCCAAAGTAACGTCTCGGAGGTAATGTTTAACCACATTCCTGGCTTGTTGGCCTCTACGTTTCCCTGAGACTTTTATATACGTCATTAACGTAATATAACCTAACCTAACCCAACCTAACACCTCGGCGGTAATATTTGACAACATTCCTTGCGAGTTGGACTCTACGTTTCCGTGGGGCTTTTACATACATCAATAACGTAATATAACCTAACCTAACCCAAAGTAACGTCTCGGAGGTAATGTTTAACCACATTCCTGGCTTGTTGGCTTCTACGTCTCCGTGAGGCATTCATATACATCAAAAACGTAATATAACCTAACCTAACCCAACGTAACATCTCGGCTGTAATATTTGACAAAATTCCTGGCTTGTTGGCCTCTACGTCTCCGTGGGACATTCATATCCATCAATAACGTAATTTAACCTAAAATAGCCCAACGTAACATCTCGGCTGTAATATTTGACAACATTCCTGGCTTGTTGGCCTCTATGATTCCGTGGGACCTTTATATACATTAATAACGTAATATAACCTAACCTAACCCACCCTAACATCTCCGCGGTAATGTTTGACAACATTACTGGCGAGTTGGCCTCTACGTCTCCGTGAGACCTTCATATCCATCAATAACGTAATATAACCTTATATAACCCAACCTAACCTCTCGGCGCTATTATTTGACAACATTCCTAGCGAGTTGGCCTCTACGTCTCCGTGGGACTTTTATATACATCAATAACCTAATATAACCTAACCTAACCCAACCTAACCTTTCGGCGCTATTATTTGACAACATTCCTGGCAAGTTCGCCTCTACGTCTCCGTGGGGCCTTTATATACACCAATAACGTAATATAACCTAACGTAACACAACCCAACCTCTCGGCACTAATATTTGACAACATTCCTGGCGAGTTGGCCTCTACGTTTCCGTGGGGCTTTTATATACATCAATAACGTAATATAACCTAACCTAACCCAAAGTAACTTCTCGGAGGTAATGTTTAACCACATTCCTGGCTTGTTGGCTTCTACGTCTCCGTGAGGCCTTCATATACATCAAAAACGTAATATAACCTAACCTAACCCAACGTAACATCTCGGCTGTAATATTTGACAACATTCCTGGCTTGTTGGCCTCTACGTCTCCGTGGGACATTCATATCAATCAATAACGTAATTTAACCTAAAATAACCCAACGTAACATCTCGGCTGTAATATTTGACAACATTCCTGGCTTGTTGGCCTCTATGTTTCCGTGCGACCTTTATATACATCAATAACGTAATATAACCTAACCTAACCCAACCTAGCATCTCGGCGGTAATATTTGACAACATTCCTGGCGGGTTGTCCTCTACGTCTCCGTGAGGCCTTCATATCCATCAATAACGTAATATAACCTAACCTAACCCAACCTAACATCTCGGCGGTAATATTTGACAACATTCGTGGCGAGTTGGACTCTACGTCTCCGTGGGGCCTTTATATACATCAATAACGTAATATAACCTAACCTAACACAACCCAACCTCTCGGCACTAATATTTGACAACCTTCCTGGCGAGTTGGCCTCTACGTTTCCGTGGGGCTTTTATATACATCAATAACGTAATATAACCTAACCTAACCCAAAGTAACGTCTCGGAGGTAATGTTTAACCACATTCCTGGCTTGTTGGCCTCTACGTTTCCCTGAGACTTTTATATACGTCAATAACGTAATATAACCTAACCTAACCCAACCTAACACCTCGGCGGTAATATTTGACAACATTCCTTGCGAGTTGGACTCTACGTTTCCGTGGGGCTTTTACATACATCAATAACGTAATATAACCTAACCTAACCCAAAGTAACGTCTCGGAGGTAGTGTTTAACCACATTCCTGGCTTGTTGGCCTCTACGTTTCCCTGAGACCTTTATATACATCAATAACGTAATATAACCTAACCTAACCCAAAGTAACGTCTCGGAGGTAATGTTTAACCACATTCCTGGCTTGTTGGCTTCTACGTCTCCGTGAGGCATTCATATACATCAAAAACGTAATATAACCTAACCTAACCCAACGTAACATCTCGGCTGTAATATTTGACAACATTCCTGGCTTGTTGGCCTCTACGTCTCCGTGGGACATTCATATCCATCAATACGTAGTTTAACTTAAAATAGCCCAACGTAACATCTCGGCTGTAATATTTGACAACATTCCTGGCTTGTTGGCCTCTATGTTTCCGTGGGACTTTTATACACATCAATAACGTAATATAACCTAACCTAACCCAACCTAACCTTTCGGCGCTATTATTTGACAACATTCCTGGCTTGTTGGCCTCTACGTCTCCGTGGGACATTCATATCAATCAATAACGTAATTTAACCTAAAATAACCCAACGTAACATCTCGGCTGTAATATTTGACAACATTCCTGGCTTGTTGGCCTCTATGTTTCCGTGGGACTTTTATACACATCAATAACGTAATATAACCTAACCTAACCCAACCTAACCTTTCGGCGCTATTATTTGACAACATTCCTGGCTTGTTGGCCTCTACGTCTCCGTGGGACATTCATATCAATCAATAACGTAATTTAACCTAAAATAACCCAACGTAACATCTCGGCTGTAATATTTGACAACATTCCTGGCTTGTTGGCCTCTATGTTTCCGTGCGACCTTTATATACATCAATAACGTAATATAACCTAACCTAACCCAACCTAACATCTCGGCGGTAATATTTGACAACATTCCTGGCGAGTTGTCCTCTACGTCTCCGTGAGGCCTTCATATCCATCAATAACGTAATATAACCTAACCTAACCCAACCTAACATCTCGGCGGTAGTATTTCACAACATTCGTGGCGAGCTGGACTCTACGTCTCCGTGGGGCCTTTATATACATCATTAACGTAATATAACCTAACCTAACACAACCCAACCTCTCGGCACTAATATTTGACAACCTTCCTGGCGAGTTGGCCTCTACGTTTCCGTGGGGCTTTTATATACATCAATAACGTAATATAACCTAACCTAACCCAAAGTAACGTCTCGGAGGTAATGTTTAACCACATTTCTGGCTTGTTGGCTTCTACGTCTCCGTGAGGCCTTCATATACATCAAAAACGTAATATAACCTAACCTAACCCAACGTAACATCTCGGCTGTAATATTTGACTACATTCCTGGCGAGTTGGACTCTACGTCTCCGTCGGACTTTTATATACATCAATAACGTAATATAACCTAACCTAACCCAACCTAACATCTCGGTACTAATATTTAACAACATTCCTGGCTTGTTGGCTTCTACGTCTCTGTGGGACTTTCATATCCATCAATAACGTTATTTAACCTAAAATAACCCAACGTAACATCTCGGCTGTAATATTTGACAACATTCCTGGCTTGTTGGACTCTATGATTCCGTGGGACCTTTATATACATCAATAACGTAATATAACCTAACCTAACCCAACCTAACATCTCGGCGGTAATGTTTGACAACATTCCTGGCGAGTTGGCCTCTACGTATCCGTGAGACCTTCATATCCATCAATAACGTAATATAACCTTATATAACCCAACCTAACCTCTCGGCGCTATTATTTGACAATATTCCTTGCGAGCTGGCCTCTACGTCTCCGTGGGGCCTTCATATACATCAAAAACGTAATATAACATAACCTAACCCAACCTAACATCTCGGCGGTAATATTTGACAACATTCCTGGCGAGTTGGCCTCTACGTCTCCGTGGGGCCTTTATATACATCAATAACGTAATATAACCTAACCTAACACAACCCAAACTCCCGGCACTAATATTTGACAACATTCCTGGCGAGTTGGCCTCTACGTTTCCCTGAGACCTTTATATACATCAATAACGTAATATAACCTAACCTGACCCAAAGTAACGTCTCGGAGGTAATGTTTAACCACATTCCTGGCTTGTTGGCTTCTACGTCTCCGTGAGGCCTTCATATACATCAAAAACGTAATATAACCTAACCTAACCCAACGTAACATCTCGGCTGTAATATTTGACTACATTCCTGGCTTGTTGGCCTCTACGTCTCCGTGGGACATTCATATCAATCAATAACGTAATTTAACCTAAAATAACCCAACGTAACATCTCGGCTGTAATATTTGACAACATTCCTGGCTTGTTGGCCTCTATGTTTCCGTGCGACCTTTATATACATCAATAACGTAATATAACCTAGCCTAACCCAACCTAACATCTCGGCGGTAATATTTGACAACATTCCTGGCGAGTTGTCCTCTACGTCTCCGTGAGGCCTTCATATCCATCAATAACGTAATATAACCTAACCTAACCCAACCTAACATCTCGGCGGTAATATTTGACAACATTCGTGGCGAGTTGGACTCTACGTCTCCGTGGGGCCTTTATATACATCAATAACGTAATATAACCTAACCTAACACAACCCAACCTCTCGGCACTAATATTTGACAACCTTCCTGGCGAGTTGGCCTCTACGTTTCCCTGAGACTTTTATATACGTCATTAACGTAATATAACCTAACCTAACCCAACCTAACACCTCGGCGGTAATATTTGACAACATTCCTTGCGAGTTGGACTCTACGTTTCCGTGGGGCTTTTACATACATCAATAACGTAATATAACCTAACCTAACCCAAAGTAACGTCTCGGAGGTAATGTTTAACCACATTCCTGGCTTGTTGGCTTCTACGTCTCCGTGAGGCATTCATATACATCAAAAACGTAATATAACCTAACCTAACCCAACGTAACATCTCGGCTGTAATATTTGACAACATTCCTGGCTTGTTGGCCTCTACGTCTCCGTGGGACATTCATATCCATCAATACGTAGTTTAACTTAAAATAGCCCAACGTAACATCTCGGCTGTAATATTTGACAACATTCCTGGCTTGTTGGCCTCTATGTTTCCGTGGGACTTTTATACACATCAATAACGTAATATAACCTAACCTAACCCAACCTAACCTTTCGGCGCTATTATTTGACAACATTCCTGGCTTGTTGGCCTCTACGTCTCCGTGGGACATTCATATCAATCAATAACGTAATTTAACCTAAAATAACCCAACGTAACATCTCGGCTGTAATATTTGACAACATTCCTGGCTTGTTGGCCTCTATGTTTCCGTGCGACCTTTATATACATCAATAACGTAATATAACCTAACCTAACCCAACCTAACATCTCGGCGGTAATATTTGACAACATTCCTGGCGAGTTGTCCTCTACGTCTCCGTGAGGCCTTCATATCCATCAATAACGTAATATAACCTAACCTAACCCAACCTAACATCTCGGCGGTAATATTTCACAACATTCGTGGCGAGCTGGACTCTACGTCTCCGTGGGGCCTTTATATACATCAATAACGTAATATAACCTAACCTAACACAACCCAACCTCTCGGCACTAATATTTGACAACCTTCCTGGCGAGTTGGCCTCTACGTTTCCGTGGGGCTTTTATATACATCAATAACGTAATATAACCTAACCTAACCCAAAGTAACGTCTCGGAGGTAATGTTTAACCACATTTCTGGCTTGTTGGCTTCTACGTCTCCGTGAGGCCTTCATATACATCAAAAACGTAATATAACCTAACCTAACCCAACGTAACATCTCGGCTGTAATATTTGACTACATTCCTGGCGAGTTGGACTCTACGTCTCCGTCGGACTTTTATATACATCAATAACGTAATATAACCTAACCTAACCCAACCTAACATCTCGGTACTAATATTTAACAACATTCCTGGCTTGTTGGCTTCTACGTCTCTGTGGGACTTTCATATCCATCAATAACGTTATTTAACCTAAAATAACCCAACGTAACATCTCGGCTGTAATATTTGACAACATTCCTGGCTTGTTGGACTCTATGATTCCGTGGGACCTTTATATACATCAATAACGTAATATAACCTAACCTAACCCAACCTAACATCTCGGCGGTAATGTTTGACAACATTCCTGGCGAGTTGGCCTCTACGTATCCGTGAGACCTTCATATCCATCAATAACGTAATATAACCTTATATAACCCAACCTAACCTCTCGGCGCTATTATTTGACAATATTCCTTGCGAGCTGGCCTCTACGTCTCCGTGGGGCCTTCATATACATCAAAAACGTAATATAACCTAACCTAACCCAACCTAACATCTCGGCGGTAATATTTGACAACATTCCTGGCGAGTTGGCCTCTACGTCTCCGTGGGGCCTTTATATACATCAATAACGTAATATAACCTAACCTAACACAACCCAAACTCCCGGCACTAATATTTGACAACATTCCTGGCGAGTTGGCCTCTACGTTTCCCTGAGACCTTTATATACATCAATAACGTAATATAACCTAACCTGACCCAAAGTAACGTCTCGGAGGTAATGTTTAACCACATTCCTGGCTTGTTGGCTTCTACGTCTCCGTGAGGCCTTCATATACATCAAAAACGTAATATAACCTAACCTAACCCAACGTAACATCTCGGCTGTAATATTTGACTACATTCCTGGCTTGTTGGCCTCTACGTCTCCGTGGGACATTCATATCAATCAATAACGTAATTTAACCTAAAATAACCCAACGTAACATCTCGGCTGTAATATTTGACAACATTCCTGGCTTGTTGGCCTCTATGTTTCCGTGCGACCTTTATATACATCAATAACGTAATATAACCTAGCCTAACCCAACCTAACATCTCGGCGGTAATATTTGACAACATTCCTGGCGAGTTGTCCTCTACGTCTCCGTGAGGCCTTCATATCCATCAATAACGTAATATAACCTAACCTAACCCAACCTAACATCTCGGCGGTAATATTTGACAACATTCGTGGCGAGTTGGACTCTACGTCTCCGTGGGGCCTTTATATACATCAATAACGTAATATAACCTAACCTAACACAACCCAACCTCTCGGCACTAATATTTGACAACCTTCCTGGCGAGTTGGCCTCTACGTTTCCCTGAGACTTTTATATACGTCATTAACGTAATATAACCTAACCTAACCCAACCTAACACCTCGGCGGTAATATTTGACAACATTCCTTGCGAGTTGGACTCTACGTTTCCGTGGGGCTTTTACATACATCAATAACGTAATATAACCTAACCTAACCCAAAGTAACGTCTCGGAGGTAATGTTTAACCACATTCCTGGCTTGTTGGCTTCTACGTCTCCGTGAGGCATTCATATACATCAAAAACGTAATATAACCTAACCTAACCCAACGTAACATCTCGGCTGTAATATTTGACAACATTCCTGGCTTGTTGGCCTCTACGTCTCCGTGGGACATTCATATCCATCAATAACGTAATTTAACCTAAAATAGCCCAACGTAACATCTCGGCTGTAATATTTGACAACATTCCTGGCTTGTTGGCCTCTATGATTCCGTGGGACCTTTATATACATTAATAACGTAATATAACCTAACCTAACCCACCCTAACATCTCCGCGGTAATGTTTGACAACATTACTGGCGAGTTGGCCTCTACGTCTCCGTGAGACCTTCATATCCATCAATAACGTAATATAACCTTATATAACCCAACCTAACCTCTCGGCGCTATTATTTGACAACATTCCTAGCGAGTTGGCCTCTACGTCTCCGTGGGACTTTTATATACATCAATAACCTAATATAACCTAACCTAACCCAACCTAACCTTTCGGCGCTATTATTTGACAACATTCCTGGCAAGTTCGCCTCTACGTCTCCGTGGGGCCTTTATATACATCAATAACGTAATATAACCTAACCTAACACAACCCAAACTCCCGGCACTAATATTTGACAACATTCCTGGCGAGTTGGCCTCTACGTTTCCCTGAGACATTTATATACATCAATAACGTAATATAACCTAACCTAACCCAAAGTAACGTCTCGGAGGTAATGTTTAACCACATTCCTGGCTTGTTGGCTTCTACGTCTCCGTGAGGCCTTCATATACATCAAAAACGTAATATAACCTAACCTAACCCAACGTAACATCTCGGCTGTAATATTTGACAACATTCCTGGCTTGTTGGCCTCTACGTCTCCGTGGGACATTCATATCAATCAATAACGTAATTTAACCTAAAATAACCCAACGTAACATCTCGGCTGTAATATTTGACAACATTCCTGGCTTGTTGGCCTCTATGTTTCCGTACGACCTTTATATACATCAATAACGTAATATAACCTAACCTAACCCAACCTAGCATCTCGGCGGTAATATTTGACAACATTCCTGGCGGGTTGTCCTCTACGTCTCCGTGAGGCCTTCATATCCATCAATAACGTAATATAACCTAACCTAACCCAACCTAACATCTCGGCGGTAATATTTGACAACATTCGTGGCGAGTTGGACTCTACGTCTCCGTGGGGCCTTTATATACATCAATAACGTAATATAACCTAACCTAACACAACCCAACCTCTCGGCACTAATATTTGACAACCTTCCTGGCGAGTTGGCCTCTACGTTTCCGTGGGGCTTTTATATACATCAATAACGTAATATAACCTAACCTAACCCAAAGTAACGTCTCGGAGGTAATGTTTAACCACATTCCTGGCTTGTTGGCCTCTACGTTTCCCTGAGACTTTTATATACGTCAATAACGTAATATAACCTAACCTAACCCAACCTAACACCTCGGCGGTAATATTTGACAACATTCCTTGCGAGTTGGACTCTACGTTTCCGTGGGGCTTTTACATACATCAATAACGTAATATAACCTAACCTAACCCAAAGTAACGTCTCGGAGGTAGTGTTTAACCACATTCCTGGCTTGTTGGCCTCTACGTTTCCCTGAGACCTTTATATACATCAATAACGTAATATAACCTAACCTAACCCAAAGTAACGTCTCGGAGGTAATGTTTAATCACATTCCTGGCTTGTTGGCTTCTACGTCTCCGTGAGGCATTCATATACATCAAAAACGTAATATAACCTAACCTAACCCAACCTAACATCTCGGCTGTAATATTTGACAACATTCCTGGCTTGTTGGCCTCTACGTCTCCGTGGGACATTCATATCCATCAATACGTAGTTTAACTTAAAATAGCCCAACGTAACATCTCGGCTGTAATATTTGACAACATTCCTGGCTTGTTGGCCTCTATGTTTCCGTGGGACTTTTATACACATCAATAACGTAATATAACCTAACCTACCCCAACCTAACCTTTCGGCGCTATTATTTGACAACATTCCTGGCAAGTTCGCCTCTACGTCTCCGTGGGGCCTTTATATACATCAATAACGTAATATAACCTAACCTAACACAACCCAAACTCCCGGCACTAATATTTGACAACATTCCTGGCGAGTTGGCCTCTACGTTTCCCTGAGACATTTATATACATCAATAACGTAATATAACCTAACCTAACCCAAAGTAACGTCTCGGAGGTAATGTTTAACCACATTCCTGGCTTGTTGGCTTCTACGTCTCCGTGAGGCCTTCATATACATCAAAAACGTAATATAACCTAACCTAACCCAACGTAACATCTCGGCTGTAATATTTGACAACATTCCTGGCTTGTTGGCCTCTACGTCTCCGTGGGACATTCATATCAATCAATAACGTAATTTAACCTAAAATAACCCAACATAACATCTCGGCTGTAATATTTGACAACATTCCTGGCTTGTTGGCCTCTATGTTTCCGTACGACCTTTATATACATCAATAACGTAATATAACCTAACCTAACCCAACCTAGCATCTCGGCGGTAATATTTGACAACATTCCTGGCGGGTTGTCCTCTACGTCTCCGTGAGGCCTTCATATCCATCAATAACGTAATATAACCTAACCTAACCCAACCTAACATCTCGGCGGTAATATTTGACAACATTCGTGGCGAGTTGGACTCTACGTCTCCGTGGGGCCTTTATATACATCAATAACGTAATATAACCTAACCTAACACAACCCAACCTCTCGGCACTAATATTTGACAACCTTCCTGGCGAGTTGGCCTCTACGTTTCCGTGGGGCTTTTATATACATCAATAACGTAATATAACCTAACCTAACCCAAAGTAACGTCTCGGAGGTAATGTTTAACCACATTCCTGGCTTGTTGGCCTCTACGTTTCCCTGAGACTTTTATATACGTCAATAACGTAATATAACCTAACCTAACCCAACCTAACACCTCGGCGGTAATATTTGACAACATTCCTTGCGAGTTGGACTCTACGTTTCCGTGGGGCTTTTACATACATCAATAACGTAATATAACCTAACCTAACCCAAAGTAACGTCTCGGAGGTAGTGTTTAACCACATTCCTGGCTTGTTGGCCTCTACGTTTCCCTGAGACCTTTATATACATCAATAACGTAATATAACCTAACCTAACCCAAAGTAACGTCTCGGAGGTAATGTTTAACCACATTCCTGGCTTGTTGGCTTCTACGTCTCCGTGAGGCATTCATATACATCAAAAACGTAATATGACCTAACCTAACCCAACCTAACATCTCGGCTGTAATATTTGACAACATTCCTGGCTTGTTGGCCTCTACGTCTCCGTGGGACATTCATATCCATCAATACGTAGTTTAACTTAAAATAGCCCAACGTAACATCTCGGCTGTAATATTTGACAACATTCCTGGCTTGTTGGCCTCTATGTTTCCGTGGGACTTTTATACACATCAATAACGTAATATAACCTAACCTAACCCAACCTAACCTTTCGGCGCTATTATTTGACAACATTCCTGGCTTGTTGGCCTCTACGTCTCCGTGGGACATTCATATCAACCAATAACGTAATTTAACCTAAAATAACCCAACGTAACATCTCGGCTGTAATATTTGACAACATTCCTGGCTTGTTGGCCTCTATGTTTCCGTGCGACCTTTATATACATCAATAACGTAATATAACCTAACCTAACCCAACCTAACATCTCGGCGGTAATATTTGACAACATTCCTGGCGAGTTGTCCTCTACGTCTCCGTGAGGCCTTCATATCCATCAATAACGTAATATAACCTAACCTAACCCAACCTAACATCTCGGCGGTAATATTTGACAACATTCGTGGCGAGTTGGACTCTACGTCTCCGTGGGGCCTTTATATACATCAATAACGTAATATTACCTAACCTAACCCAACCTAACATCTCGGCACTAATATTTGACAACCTTCCTGGCGAGTTGGCCTCTACGTTTCCGTGGGGCTTTTATATACATCAATAACGTAATATAACCTAACCTAACCCAAAGTAACGTCTCGGAGGTAATGTTTAACCACATTCCTGGCTTGTTGGCTTCTACGTCTCCGTGAGGCCTTCATATACATCAAAAACGTAATATAACCTAACCTAACCCAACGTAACATCTCGGCTGTAATATTTGACTACATTCCTGGCGAGTTGGACTCTACGTCTCCGTCGGACTTTTATATACATCAATAACGTAATATAACCTAACCTAACCCAACCTCACATCTCGGTACTAATATTTAACAACATTCCTGGCTTGTTGGCTTCTACGTCTCTGTGGGGCCTTTATATACATCAATAACGTAATATAACCTAACCTAACACAACCCAAACTCCCGGCACTAATATTTGACAACATTCCTGGCGAGTTGGCCTCTACGTTTCCCTGAGACCTTTATATACATCAATAACGTAATATAACCTAACCTAACCCAAAGTAACGTCTCGGAGGTAATGTTTAACCACATTCCTGGCTTGTTGGCTTCTACGTCTCCGTGAGGCCTTCATATACATCAAAAACGTAATATAACCTAACCTAACCCAACGTAACATCTCGGCTGTAATATTTGACTACATTCCTGGCTTGTTGGCCTCTACGTCTCCGTGGGACATTCATATCAATCAATAACGTAATTTAACCTAAAATAACCCAACGTAACATCTCGGCTGTAATATTTGACAACATTCCTGGCTTGTTGGCCTCTATGTTTCCGTGCGACCTTTATATACATCAATAACGTAATATAACCTAGCCTAACCCAACCTAACATCTCGGCGGTAATATTTGACAACATTCCTGGCGAGTTGTCCTCTACGTCTCCGTGAGGCCTTCATATCCATCAATAACGTAATATAACCTAACCTAACCCAACCTAACATCTCGGCGGTAATATTTGACAACATTCGTGGCGAGTTGGACTCTACGTCTCCGTGGGGCCTTTATATACATCAATAACGTAATATAACCTAACCTAACACAACCCAACCTCTCGGCACTAATATTTGACAACCTTCCTGGCGAGTTGGCCTCTACGTTTCCGTGGGGCTTTTATATACATCAATAACGTAATATAACCTAACCTAACCCAAAGTAACGTCTCGGAGGTAATGTTTAACCACATTCCTGGCTTGTTGGCCTCTACGTTTCCCTGAGACTTTTATATACGTCATTAACGTAATATAACCTAACCTAACCCAACCTAACACCTCGGCGGTAATATTTGACAACATTCCTTGCGAGTTGGACTCTACGTTTCCGTGGGGCTTTTACATACATCAATAACGTAATATAACCTAACCTAACCCAAAGTAACGTCTCGGAGGTAATGTTTAACCACATTCCTGGCTTGTTGGCTTCTACGTCTCCGTGAGGCATTCATATACATCAAAAACGTAATATAACCTAACCTAACCCAACGTAACATCTCGGCTGTAATATTTGACAACATTCCTGGCTTGTTGGCCTCTACGTCTCCGTGGGACATTCATATCCATCAATAACGTAATTTAACCTAAAATAGCCCAACGTAACATCTCGGCTGTAATATTTGACAACATTCCTGGCTTGTTGGCCTCTATGTTTCCGTACGACCTTTATATACATCAATAACGTAATATAACCTAACCTAACCCAACCTAGCATCTCGGCGGTAATATTTGACAACATTCCTGGCGGGTTGTCCTCTACGTCTCCGTGAGGCCTTCATATCCATCAATAACGTAATATAACCTAACCTAACCCAACCTAACATCTCGGCGGTAATATTTGACAACATTCGTGGCGAGTTGGACTCTACGTCTCCGTGGGGCCTTTATATACATCAATAACGTAATATAACCTAACCTAACACAACCCAACCTCTCGGCACTAATATTTGACAACCTTCCTGGCGAGTTGGCCTCTACGTTTCCGTGGGGCTTTTATATACATCAATAACGTAATATAACCTGACCTAACCCAAAGTAACGTCTCGGAGGTAATGTTTAACCACATTCCTGGCTTGTTGGCCTCTACGTTTCCCTGAGACTTTTATATACGTCAATAACGTAATATAACCTAACCTAACCCAACCTAACACCTCGGCGGTAATATTTGACAACATTCCTTGCGATTTGGACTCTACGTTTCCGTGGGGCTTTTACATACATCAATAACGTAATATAACCTAACCTAACCCAAAGTAACGTCTCGGAGGTAGTGTTTAACCACATTCCTGGCTTGTTGGCCTCTACGTTTCCCTGAGACCTTTATATACATCAATAACGTAATATAACCTAACCTAACCCAAAGTAACGTCTCGGAGGTAATGTTTAACCACATTCCTGGCTTGTTGGCTTCTACGTCTCCGTGAGGCATTCATATACATCAAAAACGTAATATAACCTAACCTAACCCAACCTAACATCTCGGCTGTAATATTTGACAACATTCCTGGCTTGTTGGCCTCTACGTCTCCGTGGGACATTCATATCCATCAATACGTAGTTTAACTTAAAATAGCCCAACGTAACATCTCGGCTGTAATATTTGACAACATTCCTGGCTTGTTGGCCTCTATGTTTCCGTGGGACTTTTATACACATCAATAACGTAATATAACCTAACCTAACCCAACCTAACCTTTCGGCGCTATTATTTGACAACATTCCTGGCTTGTTGGCCTCTACGTCTCCGTGGGACATTCATATCAACCAATAACGTAATTTAACCTAAAATAACCCAACGTAACATCTCGGCTGTAATATTTGACAACATTCCTGGCTTGTTGGCCTCTATGTTTCCGTGCGACCTTTATATACATCAATAACGTAATATAACCTAACCTAACCCAACCTAACATCTCGGCGGTAATATTTGACAACATTCCTGGCGAGTTGTCCTCTACGTCTCCGTGAGGCCTTCATATCCATCAATAACGTAATATAACCTAACCTAACCCAACCTAACATCTCGGCGGTAATATTTGACAACATTCGTGGCGAGTTGGACTCTACGTCTCCGTGGGGCCTTTATATACATCAATAACGTAATATTACCTAACCTAACCCAACCTAACATCTCGGCACTAATATTTGACAACCTTCCTGGCGAGTTGGCCTCTACGTTTCCGTGGGGCTTTTATATACATCAATAACGTAATATAACCTAACCTAACCCAAACTAACGTCTCGGAGGTAATGTTTAACCACATTCCTGGCTTGTTGGCTTCTACGTCTCCGTGAGGCCTTCATATACATCAAAAACGTAATATAACCTAACCTAACCCAACGTAACATCTCGGCTGTAATATTTGACTACATTCCTGGCGAGTTGGACTCTACGTCTCCGTCGGACTTTTATATACATCAATAACGTAATATAACCTAACCTAACCCAACCTAACATCTCGGTACTAATATTTAACAACATTCCTGGCTTGTTGGCTTCTACGTCTCTGTGGGACTTTCATATCCATCAATAACGTTATTTAACCTAAAATAACCCAACGTAACATCTCGGCTGTAATATTTGACAACATTCCTGGCTTGTTGGACTCTATGATTCCGTGGGACCTTTATATACATCAATAACGTAATATAACCTAACCTAACCCAACCTAACATCTCGGCGGTAATGTTTGACAACATTCCTGGCGAGTTGGCCTCTACGTCTCCGTGGGGCCTTTATATACATCAATAACGTAATATAACCTAACCTAACACAACCCAAACTCCCGGCACTAATATTTGACAACATTCCTGGCGAGTTGGCCTCTACGTTTCCCTGAGACCTTTATATACATCAATAACGTAATATAACCTAACCTAACCCAAAGTAACGTCTCGGAGGTAATGTTTAACCACATTCCTGGCTTGTTGGCTTCTACGTCTCCGTGAGGCCTTCATATACATCAAAAACGTAATATAACCTAACCTAACCCAACGTAACATCTCGGCTGTAATATTTGACTACATTCCTGGCTTGTTGGCCTCTACGTCTCCGTGGGACATTCATATCAATCAATAACGTAATTTAACCTAAAATAACCCAACGTAACATCTCGGCTGTAATATTTGACAACATTCCTGGCTTGTTGGCCTCTATGTTTCCGTGCGACCTTTATATACATCAATAACGTAATATAACCTAGCCTAACCCAACCTAACATCTCGGCGGTAATATTTGACAACATTCCTGGCGAGTTGTCCTCTACGTCTCCGTGAGGCCTTCATATCCATCAATAACGTAATATAACCTAACCTAACCCAACCTAACATCTCGGCGGTAATATTTGACAACATTCGTGGCGAGTTGGACTCTACGTCTCCGTGGGGCCTTTATATACATCAATAACGTAATATAACCTAACCTAACACAACCCAACCTCTCGGCACTAATATTTGACAACCTTCCTGGCGAGTTGGCCTCTACGTTTCCGTGGGGCTTTTATATACATCAATAACGTAATATAACCTAACCTAACCCAAAGTAACGTCTCGGAGGTAATGTTTAACCACATTCCTGGCTTGTTGGCCTCTACGTTTCCCTGAGACTTTTATATACGTCATTAACGTAATATAACCTAACCTAACCCAACCTAACACCTCGGCGGTAATATTTGACAACATTCCTTGCGAGTTGGACTCTACGTTTCCGTGGGGCTTTTACATACATCAATAACGTAATATAACCTAACCTAACCCAAAGTAACGTCTCGGAGGTAATGTTTAACCACATTCCTGGCTTGTTGGCTTCTACGTCTCCGTGAGGCATTCATATACATCAAAAACGTAATATAACCTAACCTAACCCAACGTAACATCTCGGCTGTAATATTTGACAACATTCCTGGCTTGTTGGCCTCTACGTCTCCGTGGGACATTCATATCCATCAATAACGTAATTTAACCTAAAATAGCCCAACGTAACATCTCGGCTGTAATATTTGACAACATTCCTGGCTTGTTGGCCTCTATGATTCCGTGGGACCTTTATATACATTAATAACGTAATATAACCTAACCTAACCCACCCTAACATCTCCGCGGTAATGTTTGACAACATTACTGGCGAGTTGGCCTCTACGTCTCCGTGAGACCTTCATATCCATCAATAACGTAATATAACCTTATATAACCCAACCTAACCTCTCGGCGCTATTATTTGAAAACATTCCTAGCGAGTTGGCCTCTACGTCTCCGTGGGACTTTTATATACATCAATAACCTAATATAACCTAACCTAACCCAACCTAACCTTTCGGCGCTATTATTTGACAACATTCCTGGCAAGTTCGCCTCTACGTCTCCGTGGGGCCTTTATATACATCAATAACGTAATATAACCTAACCTAACACAACCCAAACTCCCGGCACTAATATTTGACAACATTCCTGGCGAGTTGGCCTCTACGTTTCCCTGAGACATTTATATACATCAATAACGTAATATAACCTAACCTAACCCAAAGTAACGTCTCGGAAGTAATGTTTAACCACATTCCTGGCTTGTTGGCTTCTACGTCTCCGTGAGGCCTTCATATACATCAAAAACGTAATATAACCTAACCTAACCCAACGTAACATCTCGGCTGTAATATTTGACAACATTCCTGGCTTGTTGGCCTCTACGTCTCCGTGGGACATTCATATCAATCAATAACGTAATTTAACCTAAAATAACCCAACGTAACATCTCGGCTGTAATATTTGACAACATTCCTGGCTTGTTGGCCTCTATGTTTCCGTACGACCTTTATATACATCAATAACGTAATATAACCTAACCTAACCCAACCTAGCATCTCGGCGGTAATATTTGACAACATTCCTGGCGGGTTGTCCTCTACGTCTCCGTGAGGCCTTCATATCCATCAATAACGTAATATAACCTAACCTAACCCAACCTAACATCTCGGCGGTAATATTTGACAACATTCGTGGCGAGTTGGACTCTACGTCTCCGTGGGGCCTTTATATACATCAATAACGTAATATAACCTAACCTAACACAACCCAACCTCTCGGCACTAATATTTGACAACCTTCCTGGCGAGTTGGCCTCTACGTTTCCGTGGGGCTTTTATATACATCAATAACGTAATATAACCTGACCTAACCCAAAGTAACGTCTCGGAGGTAATGTTTAACCACATTCCTGGCTTGTTGGCCTCTACGTTTCCCTGAGACTTTTATATACGTCAATAACGTAATATAACCTAACCTAACCCAACCTAACACCTCGGCGGTAATATTTGACAACATTCCTTGCGAGTTGGACTCTACGTTTCCGTGGGGCTTTTACATACATCAATAACGTAATATAACCTAACCTAACCCAAAGTAACGTCTCGGAGGTAGTGTTTAACCACATTCCTGGCTTGTTGGCCTCTACGTTTCCCTGAGACCTTTATATACATCAATAACGTAATATAACCTAACCTAACCCAAAGTAACGTCTCGGAGGTAATGTTTAACCACATTCCTGGCTTGTTGGCTTCTACGTCTCCGTGAGGCATTCATATACATCAAAAACGTAATATAACCTAACCTAACCCAACCTAACATCTCGGCTGTAATATTTGACAACATTCCTGGCTTGTTGGCCTCTACGTCTCCGTGGGACATTCATATCCATCAATACGTAGTTTAACTTAAAATAGCCCAACGTAACATCTCGGCTGTAATATTTGACAACATTCCTGGCTTGTTGGCCTCTATGTTTCCGTGGGACTTTTATACACATCAATAACGTAATATAACCTAACCTAACCCAACCTAACCTTTCGGCGCTATTATTTGACAACATTCCTGGCTTGTTGGCCTCTACGTCTCCGTGGGACATTCATATCAACCAATAACGTAATTTAACCTAAAATAACCCAACGTAACATCTCGGCTGTAATATTTGACAACATTCCTGGCTTGTTGGCCTCTATGTTTCCGTGCGACCTTTATATACATCAATAACGTAATATAACATAACCTAACCCAACCTAACATCTCGGCGGTAATATTTGACAACATTCCTGGCGAGTTGTCCTCTACGTCTCCGTGAGGCATTCATATACATCAAAAACGTAATATAACCTAACCTAACCCAACCTAACATCTCGGCTGTAATATTTGACAACATTCCTGGCTTGTTGGCCTCTACGTCTCCGTGGGACATTCATATCCATCAATACGTAGTTTAACTTAAAATAGCCCAACGTAACATCTCGGCTGTAATATTTGACAACATTCCTGGCTTGTTGGCCTCTATGTTTCCGTGGGACTTTTATACACATCAATAACGTAATATAACCTAACCTACCCCAACCTAACCTTTCGGCGCTATTATTTGACAACATTCCTGGCAAGTTCGCCTCTACGTCTCCGTGGGGCCTTTATATACATCAATAACGTAATATAACCTAACCTAACACAACCCAAACTCCCGGCACTAATATTTGACAACATTCCTGGCGAGTTGGCCTCTACGTTTCCCTGAGACATTTATATACATCAATAACGTAATATAACCTAACCTAACCCAAAGTAACGTCTCGGAGGTAATGTTTAACCACATTCCTGGCTTGTTGGCTTCTACGTCTCCGTGAGGCCTTCATATACATCAAAAACGTAATATAACCTAACCTAACCCAACGTAACATCTCGGCTGTAATATTTGACAACATTCCTGGCTTGTTGGCCTCTACGTCTCCGTGGGACATTCATATCAATCAATAACGTAATTTAACCTAAAATAACCCAACGTAACATCTCGGCTGTAATATTTGACAACATTCCTGGCTTGTTGGCCTCTATGTTTCCGTACGACCTTTATATACATCAATAACGTAATATAACCTAACCTAACCCAACCTAGCATCTCGGCGGTAATATTTGACAACATTCCTGGCGGGTTGTCCTCTACGTCTCCGTGAGGCCTTCATATCCATCAATAACGTAATATAACCTAACCTAACCCAACCTAACATCTCGGCGGTAATATTTGACAACATTCGTGGCGAGTTGGACTCTACGTCTCCGTGGGGCCTTTATATACATCAATAACGTAATATAACCTAACCTAACACAACCCAACCTCTCGGCACTAATATTTGACAACCTTCCTGGCGAGTTGGCCTCTACGTTTCCGTGGGGCTTTTATATACATCAATAACGTAATATAACCTAACCTAACCCAAAGTAACGTCTCGGAGGTAATGTTTAACCACATTCCTGGCTTGTTGGCCTCTACGTTTCCCTGAGACTTTTATATACGTCAATAACGTAATATAACCTAACCTAACCCAACCTAACACCTCGGCGGTAATATTTGACAACATTCCTTGCGAGTTGGACTCTACGTTTCCGTGGGGCTTTTACATACATCAATAACGTAATATAACCTAACCTAACCCAAAGTAACGTCTCGGAGGTAGTGTTTAACCACATTCCTGGCTTGTTGGCCTCTACGTTTCCCTGAGACCTTTATATACATCAATAACGTAATATAACCTAACCTAACCCAAAGTAACGTCTCGGAGGTAATGTTTAACCACATTCCTGGCTTGTTGGCTTCTACGTCTCCGTGAGGCATTCATATACATCAAAAACGTAATATAACCTAACCTAACCCAACCTAACATCTCGGCTGTAATATTTGACAACATTCCTGGCTTGTTGGCCTCTACGTTTCCCTGAGACCTTTATATACATCAATAACGTAATATAACCTAACCTAACCCAAAGTAACGTCTCGGAGGTAATGTTTAACCACATTCCTGGCTTGTTGGCTTCTACGTCTCCGTGAGGCATTCATATACATCAAAAACGTAATATAACCTAACCTAACCCAACCTAACATCTCGGCTGTAATATTTGACAACATTCCTGGCTTGTTGGCCTCTACGTCTCCGTGGGACATTCATATCCATCAATACGTAGTTTAACTTAAAATAGCCCAACGTAACATCTCGGCTGTAATATTTGACAACATTCCTGGCTTGTTGGCCTCTATGTTTCCGTGGGACTTTTATACACATCAATAACGTAATATAACCTAACCTAACCCAACCTAACCTTTCGGCGCTATTATTTGACAACATTCCTGGCTTGTTGGCCTCTACGTCTCCGTGGGACATTCATATCAACCAATAACGTAATTTAACCTAAAATAACCCAACGTAACATCTCGGCTGTAATATTTGACAACATTCCTGGCTTGTTGGCCTCTATGTTTCCGTGCGACCTTTATATACATCAATAACGTAATATAACATAACCTAACCCAACCTAACATCTCGGCGGTAATATTTGACAACATTCCTGGCGAGTTGTCCTCTACGTCTCCGTGAGGCATTCATATACATCAAAAACGTAATATAACCTAACCTAACCCAACCTAACATCTCGGCTGTAATATTTGACAACATTCCTGGCTTGTTGGCCTCTACGTCTCCGTGGGACATTCATATCCATCAATACGTAGTTTAACTTAAAATAGCCCAACGTAACATCTCGGCTGTAATATTTGACAACATTCCTGGCTTGTTGGCCTCTATGTTTCCGTGGGACTTTTATACACATCAATAACGTAATATAACCTAACCTACCCCAACCTAACCTTTCGGCGCTATTATTTGACAACATTCCTGGCAAGTTCGCCTCTACGTCTCCGTGGGGCCTTTATATACATCAATAACGTAATATAACCTAACCTAACACAACCCAAACTCCCGGCACTAATATTTGACAACATTCCTGGCGAGTTGGCCTCTACGTTTCCCTGAGACATTTATATACATCAATAACGTAATATAACCTAACCTAACCCAAAGTAACGTCTCGGAGGTAATGTTTAACCACATTCCTGGCTTGTTGGCTTCTACGTCTCCGTGAGGCCTTCATATACATCAAAAACGTAATATAACCTAACCTAACCCAACGTAACATCTCGGCAGTAATATTTGACAACATTCCTGGCTTGTTGGCCTCTACGTCTCCGTGGGACATTCATATCAATCAATAACGTAATTTAACCTAAAATAACCCAACGTAACATCTCGGCTGTAATATTTGACAACATTCCTGGCTTGTTGGCCTCTATGTTTCCGTACGACCTTTATATACATCAATAACGTAATATAACCTAACCTAACCCAACCTAGCATCTCGGCGGTAATATTTGACAACATTCCTGGCGGGTTGTCCTCTACGTCTCCGTGAGGCCTTCATATCCATCAATAACGTAATATAACCTAACCTAACCCAACCTAACATCTCGGCGGTAATATTTGACAACATTCGTGGCGAGTTGGACTCTACGTCTCCGTGGGGCCTTTATATACATCAATAACGTAATATAACCTAACCTAACACAACCCAACCTCTCGGCACTAATATTTGACAACCTTCCTGGCGAGTTGGCCTCTACGTTTCCGTGGGGCTTTTATATACATCAATAACGTAATATAACCTAACCTAACCCAAAGTAACGTCTCGGAGGTAATGTTTAACCACATTCCTGGCTTGTTGGCCTCTACGTTTCCCTGAGACTTTTATATACGTCAATAACGTAATATAACCTAACCTAACCCAACCTAACACCTCGGCGGTAATATTTGACAACATTCCTTGCGAGTTGGACTCTACGTTTCCGTGGGGCTTTTACATACATCAATAACGTAATATAACCTAACCTAACCCAAAGTAACGTCTCGGAGGTAGTGTTTAACCACATTCCTGGCTTGTTGGCCTCTACGTTTCCCTGAGACCTTTATATACATCAATAACGTAATATAACCTAACCTAACCCAAAGTAACGTCTCGGAGGTAATGTTTAACCACATTCCTGGCTTGTTGGCTTCTACGTCTCCGTGAGGCATTCATATACATCAAAAACGTAATATAACCTAACCTAACCCAACCTAACATCTCGGCTGTAATATTTGACAACATTCCTGGCTTGTTGGCCTCTACGTTTCCCTGAGACCTTTATATACATCAATAACGTAATATAACCTAACCTAACCCAAAGTAACGTCTCGGAGGTAATGTTTAACCACATTCCTGGCTTGTTGGCTTCTACGTCTCCGTGAGGCATTCATATACATCAAAAACGTAATATAACCTAACCTAACCCAACCTAACATCTCGGCTGTAATATTTGACAACATTCCTGGCTTGTTGGCCTCTACGTCTCCGTGGGACATTCATATCCATCAATACGTAGTTTAACTTAAAATAGCCCAACGTAACATCTCGGCTGTAATATTTGACAACATTCCTGGCTTGTTGGCCTCTATGTTTCCGTGGGACTTTTATACACATCAATAACGTAATATAACCTAACCTAACCCAACCTAACCTTTCGGCGCTATTATTTGACAACATTCCTGGCTTGTTGGCCTCTACGTCTCCGTGGGACATTCATATCAACCAATAACGTAATTTAACCTAAAATAACCCAACGTAACATCTCGGCTGTAATATTTGACAACATTCCTGGCTTGTTGGCCTCTATGTTTCCGTGCGACCTTTATATACATCAATAACGTAATATAACATAACCTAACCCAACCTAACATCTCGGCGGTAATATTTGACAACATTCCTGGCGAGTTGTCCTCTACGTCTCCGTGAGGCATTCATATACATCAAAAACGTAATATAACCTAACCTAACCCAACCTAACATCTCGGCTGTAATATTTGACAACATTCCTGGCTTGTTGGCCTCTACGTCTCCGTGGGACATTCATATCCATCAATACGTAGTTTAACTTAAAATAGCCCAACGTAACATCTCGGCTGTAATATTTGACAACATTCCTGGCTTGTTGGCCTCTATGTTTCCGTGGGACTTTTATACACATCAATAACGTAATATAACCTAACCTACCCCAACCTAACCTTTCGGCGCTATTATTTGACAACATTCCTGGCAAGTTCGCCTCTACGTCTCCGTGGGGCCTTTATATACATCAATAACGTAATATAACCTAACCTAACACAACCCAAACTCCCGGCACTAATATTTGACAACATTCCTGGCGAGTTGGCCTCTACGTTTCCCTGAGACATTTATATACATCAATAACGTAATATAACCTAACCTAACCCAAAGTAACGTCTCGGAGGTAATGTTTAACCACATTCCTGGCTTGTTGGCTTCTACGTCTCCGTGAGGCCTTCATATACATCAAAAACGTAATATAACCTAACCTAACCCAACGTAACATCTCGGCAGTAATATTTGACAACATTCCTGGCTTGTTGGCCTCTACGTCTCCGTGGGACATTCATATCAATCAATAACGTAATTTAACCTAAAATAACCCAACGTAACATCTCGGCTGTAATATTTGACAACATTCCTGGCTTGTTGGCCTCTATGTTTCCGTACGACCTTTATATACATCAATAACGTAATATAACCTAACCTAACCCAACCTAGCATCTCGGCGGTAATATTTGACAACATTCCTGGCGGGTTGTCCTCTACGTCTCCGTGAGGCCTTCATATCCATCAATAACGTAATATAACCTAACCTAACCCAACCTAACATCTCGGCGGTAATATTTGACAACATTCGTGGCGAGTTGGACTCTACGTCTCCGTGGGGCCTTTATATACATCAATAACGTAATATAACCTAACCTAACACAACCCAACCTCTCGGCACTAATATTTGACAACCTTCCTGGCGAGTTGGCCTCTACGTTTCCGTGGGGCTTTTATATACATCAATAACGTAATATAACCTAACCTAACCCAAAGTAACGTCTCGGAGGTAATGTTTAACCACATTCCTGGCTTGTTGGCCTCTACGTTTCCCTGAGACTTTTATATACGTCAATAACGTAATATAACCTAACCTAACCCAACCTAACACCTCGGCGGTAATATTTGACAACATTCCTTGCGAGTTGGACTCTACGTTTCCGTGGGGCTTTTACATACATCAATAACGTAATATAACCTAACCTAACCCAAAGTAACGTCTCGGAGGTAGTGTTTAACCACATTCCTGGCTTGTTGGCCTCTACGTTTCCCTGAGACCTTTATATACATCAATAACGTAATATAACCTAACCTAACCCAAAGTAACGTCTCGGAGGTAATGTTTAACCACATTCCTGGCTTGTTGGCTTCTACGTCTCCGTGAGGCATTCATATACATCAAAAACGTAATATAACCTAACCTAACCCAACCTAACATCTCGGCTGTAATATTTGACAACATTCCTGGCTTGTTGGCCTCTACGTCTCCGTGGGACATTCATATCCATCAATACGTAGTTTAACTTAAAATAGCCCAACGTAACATCTCGGCTGTAATATTTGACAACATTCCTGGCTTGTTGGCCTCTATGTTTCCGTGGGACTTTTATACACATCAATAACGTAATATAACCTAACCTAACCCAACCTAACCTTTCGGCGCTATTATTTGACAACATTCCTGGCTTGTTGGCCTCTACGTCTCCGTGGGACATTCATATCAACCAATAACGTAATTTAACCTAAAATAACCCAACGTAACATCTCGGCTGTAATATTTGACAACATTCCTGGCTTGTTGGCCTCTATGTTTCCGTGCGACCTTTATATACATCAATAACGTAATATAACCTAACCTAACCCAACCTAACATCTCGGCGGTAATATTTGACAACATTCCTGGCGAGTTGTCCTCTACGTCTCCGTGAGGCCTTCATATCCATCAATAACGTAATATAACCTAACCTAACCCAACCTAACATCTCGGCGGTAATATTTGACAACATTCGTGGCGAGTTGGACTCTACGTCTCCGTGGGGCCTTTATATACATCAATAACGTAATATTACCTAACCTAACCCAACCTAACATCTCGGCACTAATATTTGACAACCTTCCTGGCGAGTTGGCCTCTACGTTTCCGTGGGGCTTTTATATACATCAATAACGTAATATAACCTAACCTAACCCAAAGTAACGTCTCGGAGGTAATGTTTAACCACATTCCTGGCTTGTTGGCTTCTACGTCTCCGTGAGGCCTTCATATACATCAATAACGTAATATAACCTTATATAACCCAACCTAACCTCTCGGCGCTATTATTTGACAATATTCCTTGCGAGCTGGCCTCTACGTCTCCGTGGGGCCTTCATATACATCAAAAACGTAATATAACCTAACCTAACCCAACCTAACATCTCGGCGGTAATATTTGACAACATTCCTGGCGAGTTGGCCTCTACGTCTCCGTGGGGCCTTTATATACATCAATAACGTAATATAACCTAACCTAACACAACCCAAACTCCCGGCACTAATATTTGACAACATTCCTGGCGAGTTGGCCTCTACGTTTCCCTGAGACCTTTATATACATCAATAACGTAATATAACCTAACCTAACCCAAAGTAACGTCTCGGAGGTAATGTTTAACCACATTCCTGGCTTGTTGGCTTCTACGTCTCCGTGAGGCCTTCATATACATCAAAAACGTAATATAACCTAACCTAACCCAACGTAACATCTCGGCTGTAATATTTGACTACATTCCTGGCTTGTTGGCCTCTACGTCTCCGTGGGACATTCATATCAATCAATAACGTAATTTAACCTAAAATAACCCAACGTAACATCTCGGCTGTAATATTTGACAACATTCCTGGCTTGTTGGCCTCTATGTTTCCGTGCGACCTTTATATACATCAATAACGTAATATAACCTAGCCTAACCCAACCTAACATCTCGGCGGTAATATTTGACAACATTCCTGGCGAGTTGTCCTCTACGTCTCCGTGAGGCCTTCATATCCATCAATAACGTAATATAACCTAACCTAACCCAACCTAACATCTCGGCGGTAATATTTGACAACATTCGTGGCGAGTTGGACTCTACGTCTCCGTGGGGCCTTTATATACATCAATAACGTAATATAACCTAACCTAACACAACCCAACCTCTCGGCACTAATATTTGACAACCTTCCTGGCGAGTTGGCCTCTACGTTTCCGTGGGGCTTTTATATACATCAATAACGTAATATAACCTAACCTAACCCAAAGTAACGTCTCGGAGGTAATGTTTAACCACATTCCTGGCTTGTTGGCCTCTACGTTTCCCTGAGACTTTTATATACGTCATTAACGTAATATAACCTAACCTAACCCAACCTAACACCTCGGCGGTAATATTTGACAACATTCCTTGCGAGTTGGACTCTACGTTTCCGTGGGGCTTTTACATACATCAATAACGTAATATAACCTAACCTAACCCAAAGTAACGTCTCGGAGGTAATGTTTAACCACATTCCTGGCTTGTTGGCTTCTACGTCTCCGTGAGGCATTCATATACATCAAAAACGTAATATAACCTAACCTAACCCAACGTAACATCTCGGCTGTAATATTTGGCAACATTCCTGGCTTGTTGGCCTCTACGTCTCCGTGGGACATTCATATCCATCAATAACGTAATTTAACCTAAAATAGCCCAACGTAACATCTCGGCTGTAATATTTGACAACATTCCTGGCTTGTTGGCCTCTATGATTCCGTGGGACCTTTATATACATTAATAACGTAATATAACCTAACCTAACCCACCCTAACATCTCCGCGGTAATGTTTGACAACATTACTGGCGAGTTGGCCTCTACGTCTCCGTGAGACCTTCATATCCATCAATAACGTAATATAACCTTATATAACCCAACCTAACCTCTCGGCGCTATTATTTGAAAACATTCCTAGCGAGTTGGCCTCTACGTCTCCGTGGGACTTTTATATACATCAATAACCTAATATAACCTAACCTAACCCAACCTAACCTTTCGGCGCTATTATTTGACAACATTCCTGGCAAGTTCGCCTCTACGTCTCCGTGGGGCCTTTATATACACCAATAACGTAATATAACCTAACCTAACACAACCCAAACTCCCGGCACTAATATTTGACAACATTCCTGGCGAGTTGGCCTCTACGTTTCCCTGAGACATTTATATACATCAATAACGTAATATAACCTAACCTAACCCAAAGTAACGTCTCGGAGGTAATGTTTAACCACATTCCTGGCTTGTTGGCTTCTACGTCTCCGTGAGGCCTTCATATACATCAAAAACGTAATATAACCTAACCTAACCCAACGTAACATCTCGGCTGTAATATTTGACAACATTCCTGGCTTGTTGGCCTCTACGTCTCCGTGGGACATTCATATCAATCAATAACGTAATTTAACCTAAAATAACCCAACGTAACATCTCGGCTGTAATATTTGACAACATTCCTGGCTTGTTGGCCTCTATGTTTCCGTACGACCTTTATATACATCAATAACGTAATATAACCTAACCTAACCCAACCTAGCATCTCGGCGGTAATATTTGACAACATTCCTGGCGGGTTGTCCTCTACGTCTCCGTGAGGCCTTCATATCCATCAATAACGTAATATAACCTAACCTAACCCAACCTAACATCTCGGCGGTAATATTTGACAACATTCGTGGCGAGTTGGACTCTACGTCTCCGTGGGGCCTTTATATACATCAATAACGTAATATAACCTAACCTAACACAACCCAACCTCTCGGCACTAATATTTGACAACCTTCCTGGCGAGTTGGCCTCTACGTTTCCGTGGGGCTTTTATATACATCAATAACGTAATATAACCTGACCTAACCCAAAGTAACGTCTCGGAGGTAATGTTTAACCACATTCCTGGCTTGTTGGCCTCTACGTTTCCCTGAGACTTTTATATACGTCAATAACGTAATATAACCTAACCTAACCCAACCTAACACCTCGGCGGTAATATTTGACAACATTCCTTGCGAGTTGGACTCTACGTTTCCGTGGGGCTTTTACATACATCAATAACGTAATATAACCTAACCTAACCCAAAGTAACGTCTCGGAGGTAGTGTTTAACCACATTCCTGGCTTGTTGGCCTCTACGTTTCCCTGAGACCTTTATATACATCAATAACGTAATATAACCTAACCTAACCCAAAGTAACGTCTCGGAGGTAATGTTTAACCACATTCCTGGCTTGTTGGCTTCTACGTCTCCGTGAGGCATTCATATACATCAAAAACGTAATATAACCTAACCTAACCCAACCTAACATCTCGGCTGTAATATTTGACAACATTCCTGGCTTGTTGGCCTCTACGTCTCCGTGGGACATTCATATCCATCAATACGTAGTTTAACTTAAAATAGCCCAACGTAACATCTCGGCTGTAATATTTGACAACATTCCTGGCTTGTTGGCCTCTATGTTTCCGTGGGACTTTTATACACATCAATAACGTAATATAACCTAACCTAACCCAACCTAACCTTTCGGCGCTATTATTTGACAACATTCCTGGCTTGTTGGCCTCTACGTCTCCGTGGGACATTCATATCAACCAATAACGTAATTTAACCTAAAATAACCCAACGTAACATCTCGGCTGTAATATTTGACAACATTCCTGGCTTGTTGGCCTCTATGTTTCCGTGCGACCTTTATATACATCAATAACGTAATATAACCTAACCTAACCCAACCTAACATCTCGGCGGTAATATTTGACAACATTCCTGGCGAGTTGTCCTCTACGTCTCCGTGAGGCCTTCATATCCATCAATAACGTAATATAACCTAACCTAACCCAACCTAACATCTCGGCGGTAATATTTGACAACATTCGTGGCGAGTTGGACTCTACGTCTCCGTGGGGCCTTTATATACATCAATAACGTAATATTACCTAACCTAACCCAACCTAACATCTCGGCACTAATATTTGACAACCTTCCTGGCGAGTTGGCCTCTACGTTTCCGTGGGGCTTTTATATACATCAATAACGTAATATAACCTAACCTAACCCAAAGTAACGTCTCGGAGGTAATGTTTAACCACATTCCTGGCTTGTTGGCTTCTACGTCTCCGTGAGGCCTTCATATACATCAAAAACGTAATATAACCTAACCTAACCCAACGTAACATCTCGGCTGTAATATTTGACTACATTCCTGGCGAGTTGGACTCTACGTCTCCGTCGGACTTTTATATACATCAATAACGTAATATAACCTAACCTAACCCAACCTAACATCTCGGTACTAATATTTAACAACATTCCTGGCTTGTTGGCTTCTACGTCTCTGTGGGACTTTCATATCCATCAATAACGTTATTTAACCTAAAATAACCCAACGTAACATCTCGGCTGTAATATTTGACAACATTCCTGGCTTGTTGGACTCTATGATTCCGTGGGACCTTTATATACATCAATAACGTAATATAACCTAACCTAACCCAACCTAACATCTCGGCGGTAATGTTTGACAACATTCCTGGCGAGTTGGCCTCTACGTATCCGTGAGACCTTCATATCCATCAATAACGTAATATAACCTTATATAACCCAACCTAACCTCTCGGCGCTATTATTTGACAATATTCCTTGCGAGCTGGCCCCTACGTCTCCGTGGGGCCTTCATATACATCAAAAACGTAATATAACCTAACCTAACCCAACCTAACATCTCGGCGGTAATATTTGACAACATTCCTGGCGAGTTGGCCTCTACGTCTCCGTGGGGCCTTTATATACATCAATAACGTAATATAACCTAACCTAACACAACCCAAACTCCCGGCACTAATATTTGACAACATTCCTGGCGAGTTGGCCTCTACGTTTCCCTGAGACCTTTATATACATCAATAACGTAATATAACCTAACCTAACCCAAAGTAACGTCTCGGAGGTAATGTTTAACCACATTCCTGGCTTGTTGGCTTCTACGTCTCCGTGAGGCCTTCATATACATCAAAAACGTAATATAACCTAACCTAACCCAACGTAACATCTCGGCTGTAATATTTGACTACATTCCTGGCGAGTTGGACTCTACGTCTCCGTCGGACTTTTATATACATCAATAACGTAATATAACCTAACCTAACCCAACCTAACATCTCGGTACTAATATTTAACAACATTCCTGGCTTGTTGGCTTCTACGTCTCTGTGGGACTTTCATATCCATCAATAACGTTATTTAACCTAAAATAACCCAACGTAACATCTCGGCTGTAATATTTGACAACATTCCTGGCTTGTTGGACTCTATGATTCCGTGGGACCTTTATATACATCAATAACGTAATATAACCTAACCTAACCCAACCTAACATCTCGGCGGTAATGTTTGACAACATTCCTGGCGAGTTGGCCTCTACGTATCCGTGAGACCTTCATATCCATCAATAACGTAATATAACCTTATATAACCCAACCTAACCTCTCGGCGCTATTATTTGACAATGTTCCTTGCGAGCTGGCCTCTACGTCTCCGTGGGGCCTTCATATACATCAGAAACGTAATATAACCTAACCTAACCCAACCTAACATCTCGGCGGTAATATTTGACAACATTCCTGGCGAGTTGGCCTCTACGTCTCCGTGGGGCCTTTATATACATCAATAACGTAATATAACCTAACCTAACACAACCCAAACTCCCGGCACTAATATTTGACAACATTCCTGGCGAGTTGGCCTCTACGTTTCCCTGAGACCTTTATATACATCAATAACGTAATATAACCTAACCTAACCCAAAGTAACGTCTCGGAGGTAATGTTTAACCACATTCCTGGCTTGTTGGCTTCTACGTTTCCGTGAGGCCTTCATATACATCAAAAACGTAATATAACCTAACCTAACCCAACGTAACATCTCGGCTGTAATATTTGACTACATTCCTGGATTGTTGGCCTCTACGTCTCCGTGGGACATTCATATCAATCAATAACGTAATTTAACCTAAAATAACCCAACGTTACATCTCGGCTGTAATATTTGACAACATTCCTGGCTTGTTGGCCTCTATGTTTCCGTGCGACCTTTATATACATCAATAACGTAATATAACCTAGCCTAACCCAACCTAACATCTCGGCGGTAATATTTGACAACATTCCTGGCGAGTTGTCCTCTACGTCTCCGTGAGGCCTTCATATCCATCAATAACGTAATATAACCTAACCTAACCCAACCTAACATCTCGGCGGTAATATTTGACAACATTCGTGGCGAGTTGGACTCTACGTCTCCGTGGGGCCTTTATATACATCAATAACGTAATATAACCTAACCTAACACAACCCAACCTCTCGGCACTAATATTTGACAACCTTCCTGGCGAGTTGGCCTCTACGTTTCCGTGGGGCTTTTATATACATCAATAACGTAATATAACCTAACCTAACCCAAAGTAACGTCTCGGAGGTAATGTTTAACCACATTCCTGGCTTGTTGGCCTCTACGTTTCCCTGAGACTTTTATATACGTCATTAACGTAATATAACCTAACCTAACCCAACCTAACACCTCGGCGGTAATATTTGACAACATTCCTTGCGAGTTGGACTCTACGTTTCCGTGGGGCTTTTACATACATCAATAACGTAATATAACCTAACCTAACCCAAAGTAACGTCTCGGAGGTAATGTTTAACCACATTCCTGGCTTGTTGGCTTCTACGTCTCCGTGAGGCATTCATATACATCAAAAACGTAATATAATCTAACCTAACCCAACGTAACATCTCGGCTGTAATATTTGACAACATTCCTGGCTTGTTGGCCTCTACGTCTCCGTGGGACATTCATATCCATCAATAACGTAATTTAACCTAAAATAGCCCAACGTAACATCTCGGCTGTAATATTTGACAACATTCCTGGCTTGTTGGCCTCTATGTTTCCGTGCGACCTTTATATACATCAATAACGTAATATAACCTAGCCTAACCCAACCTAACATCTCGGCGGTAATATTTGACAACATTCCTGGCGAGTTGTCCTCTACGTCTCCGTGAGGCCTTCATATCCATCAATAACGTAATATAACCTAACCTAACCCAACCTAACATCTCGGCGGTAATATTTGACAACATTCGTGGCGAGTTGGACTCTACGTCTCCGTGGGGCCTTTATATACATCAATAACGTAATATAACCTAACCTAACACAACCCAACCTCTCGGCACTAATATTTGACAACCTTCCTGGCGAGTTGGCCTCTACGTTTCCGTGGGGCTTTTATATACATCAATAACGTAATATAACCTAACCTAACCCAAAGTAACGTCTCGGAGGTAATGTTTAACCACATTCCTGGCTTGTTGGCCTCTACGTTTCCCTGAGACTTTTATATACGTCATTAACGTAATATAACCTAACCTAACCCAACCTAACACCTCGGCGGTAATATTTGACAACATTCCTTGCGAGTTGGACTCTACGTTTCCGTGGGGCTTTTACATACATCAATAACGTAATATAACCTAACCTAACCCAAAGTAACGTCTCGGAGGTAATGTTTAACCACATTCCTGGCTTGTTGGCTTCTACGTCTCCGTGAGGCATTCATATACATCAAAAACGTAATATAATCTAACCTAACCCAACGTAACATCTCGGCTGTAATATTTGACAACATTCCTGGCTTGTTGGCCTCTACGTCTCCGTGGGACATTCATATCCATCAATAACGTAATTTAACCTAAAATAGCCCAACGTAACATCTCGGCTGTAATATTTGACAACATTCCTGGCTTGTTGGCCTCTATGTTTCCGTGGGACTTTTATACACATCAATAACGTAATATAACCTAACCTAACCCAACCTAACCTTTCGGCGCTATTATTTGACAACATTCCTGGCTTGTTGGCCTCTACGTCTCCGTGGGACATTCATATCAATCAATAACGTAATTTAACCTAAAATAACCCAACGTAACATCTCGGCGGTAATATTTGACAACATTCCTGGCGAGTTGTCCTCTACGTCTCCGTGAGGCCTTCATATCCATCAATAACGTAATATAACCTAACCTAACCCAACCTAACATCTCGGCGGTAATATTTGACAACATTCGTGGCGAGTTGGACTCTACGTCTCCGTGGGGCCTTTATATACATCAATAACGTAATATAACCTAACCTAACACAACCCAACCTCTCGGCACTAATATTTGACAACCTTCCTGGCGAGTTGGCCTCTACGTTTCCGTGGGGCTTTTATATACATCAATAACGTAATATAACCTAACCTAACCCAAAGTAACGTCTCGGAGGTAATGTTTAACCACATTCCTGGCTTGTTGGCCTCTACGTTTCCCTGAGACTTTTATATACGTCAATAACGTAATATAACCTAACCTAACCCAACCTAACACCTCGGCGGTAATATTTGACAACATTCCTTGCGAGTTGGCCTCTACGTCTCCGTGGGACATTCATATCCATCAATACGTAATTTAACCTAAAATAGCCCAACGTAACATCTCGGCTGTAATATTTGACAACATTCCTGGCTTGTTGGCCTCTATGTTTCCGTGGGACTTTTATACACATCAATAACGTAATATAACCTAACCTAACCCAACCTAACCTTTCGGCGCTATTATTTGACAACATTCCTGGCTTGTTGGCCTCTACGTCTCCGTGGGACATTCATATCAATCAATAACGTAATTTAACCTAAAATAACCCAACGTAACATCTCGGCGGTAATGTTTGACAACATTCCTGGCGAGTTGGCCTCTACGTATCCGTGAGACCTTCATATCCATCAATAACGTAATATAACCTTATATAACCCAACCTAACCTCTCGGCGCTATTATTTGACAATATTCCTTGCGAGCTGGCCTCTACGTCTCCGTGGGGCCTTCATATACATCAAAAACGTAATATAACCTAACCTAACCCAACCTAACATCTCGGCGGTAATATTTGACAACATTCCTGGCGAGTTGGCCTCTACGTCTCCGTGGGGCCTTTATATACATAAATAACGTAATATAACCTAACCTAACACAACCCAAACTCCCGGCACTAATATTTGACAACATTCCTGGCGAGTTGGCCTCTACGTTTCCCTGAGACCTTTATATACATCAATAACGTAATATAACCTAACCTAACCCAAAGTAACGTCTCGGAGGTAATGTTTAACCACATTCCTGGCTTGTTGGCTTCTACGTCTCCGTGAGGCCTTCATATACATCAAAAACGTAATATAACCTAACCTAACCCAACGTAACATCTCGGCTGTAATATTTGACAACATTCCTGGCTTGTTGGCCTCTACGTCTCCGTGGGACATTCATATCAATCAATAACGTAATTTAACCTAAAATAACCCAACGTAACATCTCGGCTGTAATATTTGACAACATTCCTGGCTTGTTGGCCTCTATGTTTCCGTGCGACCTTTATATACATCAATAACGTAATATAACCTAACCTAACCCAACCTAACACCTCGGCGGTAATATTTGACAACATTCCTGGCGAGTTGTCCTCTACGTCTCCGTGAGGCCTTCATATCCATCAATAACGTAATATAACCTAACCTAACCCAACCTAACATCTCGGCGGTAATATTTGACTACATTCGTGGCGACTTGGACTCTACGTCTCCGTGGGGCCTTTATATACATCAATAACGTAATATAACCTAACCTAACACAACCCAACCTCTCGGCACTAATATTTGACAACCTTCCTGGCGAGTTGGCCTCTACGTTTCCGTGGGGCTTTTATATACATCAATAACGTAATATAACCTAACCTAACCCAAAGTAACGTCTCGGAGGTAATGTTTAACCACATTCCTGGCTTGTTGGCCTCTACGTTTCCCTGAGACTTTTACATACGTCAATAACGTAATATAACGTAACCTAACCCAACCTAACACCTCGGCGGTAATATTTGACAACATTCCTTGCGAGTTGGACTCTACGTTTCCGTGGGGCTTTTACATACATCAATAACGTAATATAACCTAACCTAACCCATAGTAACGTCTCGGAGGTAGTGTTTAACCACATTCCTGGCTTGTTGGCCTCCACGTTTCCCTGAGACCTTTATATACATCAATAACGTAATATAACCTAACCTAACCCAAAGTAACGTCTCGGAGGTAATGTTTAACCACATTCCTGGCTTGTTGGCTTCTACGTCTCCGTGAGGCATTCATATACATCAAAAACGTAATATAACCTAACCTAACCCAACGTAACATCTCGGCGGTAATATTTGACAACATTCCTGGCGAGTTGTCCTCTACGTCTCCGTGAGGCCTTCATATCCATCAATAACGTAATATAACCTAACCTAACCCAACCTAACATCTCGGCGGTAATATTTGACAACATTCGTGGCGAGTTGGACTCTACGTCTCCGTGGGGCCTTTATATACATCAATAACGTAATATAACCTAACCTAACACAACCCAACCTCTCGGCACTAATATTTGACTACATTCCTGGCGAGTTGGACTCTACGTCTCCGTCGGACTTTTATATACATCAATAACGTAATATAACCTAACCTAACCCAACCTAACATCTCGGTACTAATATTTAACAACATTCCTGGCTTGTTGGCTTCTACGTCTCTGTGGGACTTTCATATCCATCAATAACGTTATTTAACCTAAAATAACCCAACGTAACATCTCGGCTGTAATATTTGACAACATTCCTGGCTTGTTGGACTCTATGATTCCGTGGGACCTTTATATACATCAATAACGTAATATAACCTAACCTAACCCAACCTAACATCTCGGCGGTAATATTTGACAACATTCCTGGCGAGTTGGCCTCTACGTCTCCGTGGGGCCTTTATATACATCAATAACGTAATATAACCTAACCTAACACAACCCAAACTCCCGGCACTAATATTTGACAACATTCCTGGCGAGTTGGCCTCTACGTTTCCCTGAGACCTTTATATACATCAATAACGTAATATAACCTAACCTAACCCAAAGTAACGTCTCGGAGGTAATGTTTAACCACATTCCTGGCTTGTTGGCTTCTACGTCTCCGTGAGGCCTTCATATACATCAAAAACGTAATATAACCTAACCTAACCCAACGTAACATCTCGGCTGTAATATTTGACTACATTCCTGGCTTGTTGGCCTCTACGTCTCCGTGGGACATTCATATCAATCAATAACGTAATTTAACCTAAAATAACCCAACGTAACATCTCGGCTGTAATATTTGACAACATTCCTGGCTTGTTGGCCTCTATGTTTCCGTGCGACCTTTATATACATCAATAACGTAATATAACCTAGCCTAACCCAACCTAACATCTCGGCGGTAATATTTGACAACATTCCTGGCGAGTTGTCCTCTACGTCTCCGTGAGGCCTTCATATCCATCAATAACGTAATATAACCTAACATAACCCAACCTAACATCTCGGCGGTAATATTTGACAACATTCGTGGCGAGTTGGACTCTACGTCTCCGTGGGGCCTTTATATACATCAATAACGTAATATAACCTAACCTAACACAACCCAACCTCTCGGCACTAATATTTGACAACCTTCCTGGCGAGTTGGCCTCTACGTTTCCGTGGGGCTTTTATATACATCAATAACGTAATATAACCTAACCTAACCCAAAGTAACGTCTCGGAGGTAATGTTTAACCACATTCCTGGCTTGTTGGCCTCTACGTTTCCCTGAGACTTTTATATACGTCAATAACGTAATATAACCTAACCTAACCCAACCTAACACCTCGGCGGTAATATTTGACAACATTCCTTGCGAGTTGGCCTCTACGTCTCCGTGGGACATTCATATCCATCAATACGTAATTTAACCTAAAATAGCCCAACGTAACATCTCGGCTGTAATATTTGACAACATTCCTGGCTTGTTGGCCTCTATGTTTCCGTGGGACTTTTATACACATCAATAACGTAATATAACCTAACCTAACCCAACCTAACCTTTCGGCGCTATTATTTGACAACATTCCTGGCTTGTTGGCCTCTACGTCTCCGTGGGACATTCATATCAATCAATAACGTAATTTAACCTAAAATAACCCAACGTAACATCTCGGCGGTAATGTTTGACAACATTCCTGGCGAGTTGGCATCTACGTATCCGTGAGACCTTCATATCCATCAATAACGTAATATAACCTTATATAACCCAACCTAACCTCTCGGCGCTATTATTTGACAATATTCCTTGCGAGCTGGCCTCTACGTCTCCGTGGGGCCTTCATATACATCAAAAACGTAATATAACCTAACCTAACCCAACCTAACATCTCGGCGGTAATATTTGACAACATTCCTGGCGAGTTGGCCTCTACGTCTCCGTGGGGCCTTTATATACATCAATAACGTAATATAACCTAACCTAACACAACCCAAACTCCCGGCACTAATATTTGACAACATTCCTGGCGAGTTGGCCTCTACGTTTCCCTGAGACCTTTATATACATCAATAACGTAATATAACCTAACCTAACCCAAAGTAACGTCTCGGAGGTAATGTTTAACCACATTCCTGGCTTGTTGGCTTCTACGTCTCCGTGAGGCCTTCATATACATCAAAAACGTAATATAACCTAACCTAACCCAACGTAACATCTCGGCTGTAATATTTGACAACATTCCTGGCTTGTTGGCCTCTACGTCTCCGTGGGACATTCATATCAATCAATAACGTAATTTAACCTAAAATAACCCAACGTAACATCTCGGCTGTAATATTTGACAACATTCCTGGCTTGTTGGCCTCTATGTTTCCGTGCGACCTTTATATACATCAATAACGTAATATAACCTAACCTAACCCAACCTAACACCTCGGCGGTAATATTTGACAACATTCCTGGCGAGTTGTCCTCTACGTCTCCGTGAGGCCTTCATATCCATCAATAACGTAATATAACCTAACCTAACCCAACCTAACATCTCGGCGGTAATATTTGACTACATTCGTGGCGACTTGGACTCTACGTCTCCGTGGGGCCTTTATATACATCAATAACGTAATATAACCTAACCTAACACAACCCAACCTCTCGGCACTAATATTTGACAACCTTCCTGGCGAGTTGGCCTCTACGTTTCCGTGGGGCTTTTATATACATCAATAACGTAATATAACCTAACCTAACCCAAAGTAACGTCTCGGAGGTAATGTTTAACCACATTCCTGGCTTGTTGGCCTCTACGTTTCCCTGAGACTTTTACATACGTCAATAACGTAATATAACGTAACCTAACCCAACCAAACACCTCGGCGGTAATATTTGACAACATTCCTTGCGAGTTGGACTCTACGTTTCCGTGGGGCTTTTACATACATCAATAACGTAATATAACCTAACCTAACCCATAGTAACGTCTCGGAGGTAGTGTTTAACCACATTCCTGGCTTGTTGGCCTCCACGTTTCCCTGAGACCTTTATATACATCAATAACGTAATATAACCTAACCTAACCCAAAGTAACGTCTCGGAGGTAATGTTTAACCACATTCCTGGCTTGTTGGCTTCTACGTCTCCGTGAGGCATTCATATACATCAAAAACGTAATATAACCTAACCTAACCCAACGTAACATCTCGGCGGTAATATTTGACAACATTCCTGGCGAGTTGTCCTCTACGTCTCCGTGAGGCCTTCATATCCATCAATAACGTAATATAACCTAACCTAACCCAACCTAACATCTCGGCGGTAATATTTGACAACATTCGTGGCGAGTTGGACTCTACGTCTCCGTGGGGCCTTTATATACATCAATAACGTAATATAACCTAACCTAACACAACCCAACCTCTCGGCACTAATATTTGACAACCTTCCTGGCGAGTTGGCCTCTACGTTTCCGTGGGGCTTTTATATACATCAATAACGTAATATAACATAACCTAACCCAAAGTAACGTCTCGGAGGTAATGTTTAACCACATTCCTGGCTTGTTGGCTTCTACGTCTCCGTGAGGCCTTCATATACATCAAAAACGTAATATAACCTAACCTAACCCAACGTAACATCTCGGCTGTAATATTTGACTACATTCCTGGCGAGTTGGACTCTACGTCTCCGTCGGACTTTTATATACATCAATAACGTAATATAACCTAACCTAACCCAACCTAACATCTCGGTACTAATATTTAACAACATTCCTGGCTTGTTGGCTTCTACGTCTCTGTGGGACTTTCATATCCATCAATAACGTTATTTAACCTAAAATAACCCAACGTAACATCTCGGCTGTAATATTTGACAACATTCCTGGCTTGTTGGACTCTATGATTCCGTGGGACCTTTATATACATCAATAACGTAATATAACCTAACCTAACCCAACCTAACATCTCGGCGGTAATGTTTGACAACATTCCTGGCGAGTTGGCCTCTACGTATCCGTGAGACCTTCATATCCATCAATAACGTAATATAACCTTATATAACCCAACCTAACCTCTCGGCGCTACTATTTGACAATATTCCTTGCGAGCTGGCCTCTACGTCTCCGTGGGGCCTTCATATACATCAAAAACGTAATATAACCTAACCTAACCCAACCTAACATCTCGGCGGTAATATTTGACAACATTCCTGGCGAGTTGGCCTCTACGTCTCCGTGGGGCCTTTATATACATCAATAACGTAATATAACCTAACCTAACACAACCCAAACTCCCGGCACTAATATTTGACAACATTCCTGGCGAGTTGGCCTCTACGTTTCCCTGAGACCTTTATATACATCAATAACGTAATATAACCTAACCTAACCCAAAGTAACGTCTCGGAGGTAATGTTTAACCACATTCCTGGCTTGTTGGCTTCTACGTCTCCGTGAGGCCTTCATATACATCAAAAACGTAATATAACCTAACCTAACCCAACGTAACATCTCGGCTGTAATATTTGACTACATTCCTGGCTTGTTGGCCTCTACGTCTCCGTGGGACATTCATATCAATCAATAACGTAATTTAACCTAAAATAACCCAACGTAACATCTCGGCTGTAATATTTGACAACATTCGCGGCTTGTTGGCCTCTATGTTTCCGTGCGACCTTTATATACATCAATAACGTAATATAACCTAGCCTAACCCAACCTAACATCTCGGCGGTAATATTTGACAACATTCCTGGCGAGTTGTCCTCTACGTCTCCGTGAGGCCTTCATATCCATCAATAACGTAATATAACCTAACATAACCCAACCTAACATCTCGGCGGTAATATTTGACAACATTCGTGGCGAGTTGGACTCTACGTCTCCGTGGGGCCTTTATATACATCAATAACGTAATATAACCTAACCTAACACAACCCAACCTCTCGGCACTAATATTTGACAACATTCCTGGCGAGTTGGCCTCTACGTATCCGTGGGGCTTTCATATACATCAATAACGTAATATAACCTAACCTAACCCAAAGTAACGTCTCGGAGGTAATGTTTAATCACATTCCTGGCTTGTTGGCCTCTACGTTTGCCTGAGACTTTTATATACGTCAATAACGTAATATAACCTCACCTATCCCAACCTAACATCTCGGCGGTAATATTTGACAACATTCCTGGCGACTTGGACTCTATGTCTCAGTGGGGCCTTTATATACATCAATAAAGTAATATAACCTAACCTAACCGAACCTAACATCTCGGTACTAATATTTAACAACATTCCTGGCTTGTTGGCTTCTACGTCTCTGTGGGACTTTCATATCCATCAATAACGTTATTTAACCTAAAATAACCCAACGTAACATCTCGGCTGTAATATTTGACAACATTCCTGGCTTGTTGGACTCTATGATTCCGTGGGACCTTTATATACATCAATAACGTAATATAACCTAACCTAACCCAACCTAACATCTCGGCGGTAATGTTTGACAACATTCCTGGCGAGTTGGCCTCTACGTATCCGTGAGACCTTCATATCCATCAATAACGTAATATAACCTTATATAACCCAACCTAACCTCTCGGCGCTGTTATTTGACAATATTCCTTGCGAGCTGGCCTCTACGTCTCCGTGGGGCCTTCATATACATCAGAAACGTAATATAACCTAACCTAACCCAACCTAACATCTCGGCGGTAATATTTGACAACATTCCTGGCGAGTTGGCCTCTACGTCTCCGTGGGGCCTTTATATACATCAATAACGTAATATAACCTAACCTAACACAACCCAAACTCCCGGCACTAATATTTGACAACATTCCTGGCGAGTTGGCCTCTACGTTTCCCTGAGACCTTTATATACATCAATAACGTAATATAACCTAACCTAACCCAAAGTAACGTCTCGAAGGTAATGTTTAACCACATTCCTGGCTTGTTGGCTTCTACGTTTCCGTGAGGCCTTCATATACATCAAAAACGTAATATAACCTAACCTAACCCAACGTAACATCTCGGCTGTAATATTTGACTACATTCCTGGATTGTTGGCCTCTACGTCTCCGTGGGACATTCATATCAATCAATAACGTAATTTAACCTAAAATAACCCAACGTAACATCTCGGCTGTAATATTTGACAACATTCCTGGCTTGTTGGCCTCTATGTTTCCGTGCGACCTTTATATACATCAATAACGTAATATAACCTAGCCTAACCCAACCTAACATCTCGGCGGTAATATTTGACAACATTCCTGGCGAGTTGTCCTCTACGTCTCCGTGAGGCCTTCATATCCATCAATAACGTAATATAACCTAACCTAACCCAACCTAACATCTCGGCGGTAATATTTGACAACATTCGTGGCGAGTTGGACTCTACGTCTCCGTGGGGCCTTTATATACATCAATAACGTAATATAACCTAACCTAACACAACCCAACCTCTCGGCACTAATATTTGACAACCTTCCTGGCGAGTTGGCCTCTACGTTTCCGTGGGGCTTTTATATACATCAATAACGTAATATAACCTAACCTAACCCAAAGTAACGTCTCGGAGGTAATGTTTAACCACATTCCTGGCTTGTTGGCCTCTACGTTTCCCTGAGACTTTTATATACGTCATTAACGTAATATAACCTAACCTAACCCAACCTAACACCTCGGCGGTAATATTTGACAACATTCCTTGCGAGTTGGACTCTACGTTTCCGTGGGGCTTTTACATACATCAATAACGTAATATAACCTAACCTAACCCAAAGTAACGTCTCGGAGGTAATGTTTAACCACATTCCTGGCTTGTTGGCTTCTACGTCTCCGTGAGGCATTCATATACATCAAAAACGTAATATAACCTAACCTAACCCAACGTAACATCTAGGCTGTAATATTTGACAACATTCCTGGCTTGTTGGCCTCTACGTCTCCGTGGGACATTCATATCCATCAATAACGTAATTTAACCTAAAATAGCCCAACGTAACATCTCGGCTGTAATATTTGACAACATTCCTGGCTTGTTGGCCTCTATGTTTCCGTGGGACTTTTATACACATCAATAACGTAATATAACCTAACCTAACCCAACCTAACCTTTCGGCGCTATTATTTGACAACATTCCTGGCTTGTTGGCCTCTACGTCTCCGTGGGACATTCATATCAATCAATAACGTAATTTAACCTAAAATAACCCAACGTAACATCTCGGCGGTAATATTTGACAACATTCCTGGCGAGTTGTCCTCTACGTCTCCGTGAGGCCTTCATATCCATCAATAACGTAATATAACCTAACCTAACCCAACCTAACATCTCGGCGGTAATATTTGACAACATTCGTGGCGAGTTGGACTCTACGTCTCCGTGGGGCCTTTATATACATCAATAACGTAATATAACCTAACCTAACACAACCCAACCTCTCGGCACTAATATTTGACAACCTTCCTGGCGAGTTGGCCTCTACGTTTCCGTGGGGCTTTTATATACATCAATAACGTAATATAACCTAACCTAACCCAAAGTAACGTCTCGGAGGTAATGTTTAACCACATTCCTGGCTTGTTGGCCTCTACGTTTCCCTGAGACTTTTATATACGTCATTAACGTAGTATAACCTAACCTAACCCAACCTAACACCTCGGCGGTAATATTTGACAACATTCCTTGCGAGTTGGACTCTACGTTTCCGTGGGGCTTTTACATACATCAATAACGTAATATAACCTAACCTAACCCAAAGTAACGTCTCGGAGGTAATGTTTAACCACATTCCTGGCTTGTTGGCTTCTACGTCTCCGTGAGGCATTCATATACATCAAAAACGTAATATAACCTAACCTAACCCAACGTAACATCTCGGCTGTAATATTTGACAACATTCCTGGCTTGTTGGCCTCTACGTCTCCGTGGGACATTCATATCCATCAATAACGTAATATAACCTAACCTAACCCAACCTAACATCTCGGCGGTAATATTTGACTACATTCGTGGCGACTTGGACTCTACGTCTCCGTGGGGCCTTTATATACATCAATAACGTAATATAACCTAACCTAACACAACCCAACCTCTCGGCACTAATATTTGACAACCTTCCTGGCGAGTTGGCCTCTACGTTTCCGTGGGGCTTTTATATACATCAATAACGTAATATAACCTAACCTAACCCAAAGTAACGTCTCGGAGGTAATGTTTAACCACATTCCTGGCTTGTTGTCCTCTACGTTTCCCTGAGACTTTTACATACGTCAATAACGTAATATAACGTAACCTAACCCAACCTAACACCTCGGCGGTAATATTTGACAACATTCCTTGCGAGTTGGACTCTACGTTTCCGTGGGGCTTTTACATACATCAATAACGTAATATAACCTAACCTAACCCATAGTAACGTCTCGGAGGTAGTGTTTAACCACATTCCTGGCTTGTTGGCCTCCACGTTTCCCTGAGACCTTTATATACATCAATAACGTAATATAACCTAACCTAACCCAAAGTAACGTCTCGGAGGTAATGTTTAACCACATTCCTGGCTTGTTGGCTTCTACGTCTCCGTGAGGCATTCATATACATCAAAAACGTAATATAACCTAACCTAACCCAACGTAACATCTCGGCGGTAATATTTGACAACATTCCTGGCGAGTTGTCCTCTACGTCTCCGTGAGGCCTTCATATCCATCAATAACGTAATATAACCTAACCTAACCCAACCTAACATCTCGGCGGTAATATTTGACAACATTCGTGGCGAGTTGGACTCTACGTCTCCGTGGGGCCTTTATATACATCAATAACGTAATATAACCTAACCTAACACAACCCAACCTCTCGGCACTAATATTTGACAACCTTCCTGGCGAGTTGGCCTCTACGTTTCCGTGGGGCTTTTATATACATCAATAACGTAATATAACATAACCTAACCCAAAGTAACGTCTCGGAGGTAATGTTTAACCACATTCCTGGCTTGTTGGCTTCTACGTCTCCGTGAGGCCTTCATATACATCAAAAACGTAATATAACCTAACCTAACCCAACGTAACATCTCGGCTGTAATATTTGACTACATTCCTGGCGAGTTGGACTCTACGTCTCCGTCGGACTTTTATATACATCAATAACGTAATATAACCTAACCTAACCCAACCTAACATCTCGGTACTAATATTTAACAACATTCCTGGCTTGTTGGCTTCTACGTCTCTGTGGGACTTTCATATCCATCAATAACGTTATTTAACATAAAATAACCCAACGTAACATCTCGGCTGTAATATTTGACAACATTCCTGGCTTGTTGGACTCTATGATTCCGTGGGACCTTTATATACATCAATAACGTAATATAACCTAACCTAACCCAACCTAACATCTCGGCGGTAATGTTTGACAACATTCCTGGCGAGTTGGCCTCTACGTATCCGTGAGACCTTCATATCCATCAATAACGTAATATAACCTTATATAACCCAACCTAACCTCTCGGCGCTATTATTTGACAATATTCCTTGCGAGCTGGCCTCTACGTCTCCGTGGGGCCTTCATATACATCAAAAACGTAATATAACCTAACCTAACCCAACCTAACATCTCGGCGGTAATATTTGACAACATTCCTGGCGAGTTGGCCTCTACGTCTCCGTGGGGCCTTTATATACATCAATAACGTAATATAACCTAACCTAACACAACCCAAACTCCCGGCACTAATATTTGACAACATTCCTGGCGAGTTGGCCTCTACGTTTCCCTGAGACCTTTATATACATCAATAACGTAATATAACCTAACCTAACCCAAAGTAACGTCTCGGAGGTAATGTTTAACCACATTCCTGGCTTGTTGGCTTCTACGTCTCCGTGAGGCCTTCATATACATCAAAAACGTAATATAACCTAACCTAACCCAACGTAACATCTCGGCTGTAATATTTGACTACATTCCTGGCTTGTTGGCCTCTACGTCTCCGTGGGACATTCATATCAATCAATAACGTAATTTAACCTAAAATAACCCAACGTAACATCTCGGCTGTAATATTTGACAACATTCCTGGCTTGTTGGCCTCTATGTTTCCGTGCGACCTTTATATACATCAATAACGTAATATAACCTAGCCTAACCCAACCTAACATCTCGGCGGTAATATTTGACAACATTCCTGGCGAGTTGTCCTCTACGTCTCCGTGAGGCCTTCATATCCATCAATAACGTAATATAACCTAACATAACCCAACCTAACATCTCGGCGGTAATATTTGACAACATTCGTGGCGAGTTGGACTCTACGTCTCCGTGGGGCCTTTATATACATCAATAACGTAATATAACCTAACCTAACACAACCCAACCTCTCGGCACTAATATTTGACAACATTCCTGGCGAGTTGGCCTCTACGTATCCGTGGGGCTTTCATATACATCAATAACGTAATATAACCTAACCTAACCCAAAGTAACGTCTCGGAGGTAATGTTTAATCACATTCCTGGCTTGTTGGCCTCTACGTTTGCCTGAGACTTTTATATACATCAATAACGTAATATAACCTCACCTATCCCAACCTAACATCTCGGCGGTAATATTTGACAACATTCCTGGCGACTTGGACTCTATGTCTCAGTGGGGCCTTTATATACATCAATAAAGTAATATAACCTAACCTAACCGAACCTAACATCTCGGTACTAATATTTAACAACATTCCTGGCTTGTTGGCTTCTACGTCTCTGTGGGACTTTCATATCCATCAATAACGTTATTTAACCTAAAATAACCCAACGTAACATCTCGGCTGTAATATTTGACAACATTCCTGGCTTGTTGGACTCTATGATTCCGTGGGACCTTTATATACATCAATAACGTAATATAACCTAACCTAACCCAACCTAACATCTCGGCGGTAATGTTTGACAACATTCCTGGCGAGTTGGCCTCTACGTATCCGTGAGACCTTCATATCCATCAATAACGTAATATAACCTTATATAACCCAACCTAACCTCTCGGCGCTATTATTTGACAATATTCCTTGCGAGCTGGCCTCTACGTCTCCGTGGGGCCTTCATATACATCAGAAACGTAATATAACCTAACCTAACCCAACCTAACATCTCGGCGGTAATATTTGACAACATTCCTGGCGAGTTGGCCTCTACGTCTCCGTGGGGCCTTTATATACATCAATAACGTAATATAACCTAACCTAACACAACCCAAACTCCCGGCACTAATATTTGACAACATTCCTGGCGAGTTGGCCTCTACGTTTCCCTGAGACCTTTATATACATCAATAACGTAATATAACCTAACCTAACCCAAAGTAACGTCTCGGAGGTAATGTTTAACCACATTCCTGGCTTGTTGGCTTCTACGTCTCCGTGAGGCCTTCATATACATCAAAAACGTAATATAACCTAACCTAACCCAACGTAACATCTCGGCTGTAATATTTGACTACATTCCTGGCTTGTTGGCCTCTACGTCTCCGTGGGACATTCATATCAATCAATAACGTAATTTAACCTAAAATAACCCAACGTAACATCTCGGCTGTAATATTTGACAACATTCCTGGCTTGTTGGCCTCTATGTTTCCGTGCGACCTTTATATACATCAATAACGTAATATAACCTAGCCTAACCCAACCTAACATCTCGGCGGTAATATTTGACAACATTCCTGGCGAGTTGTCCTCTACGTCTCCGTGAGGCCTTCATATCCATCAATAACGTAATATAACCTAACATAACCCAACCTAACATCTCGGCGGTAATATTTGACAACATTCGTGGCGAGTTGGACTCTACGTCTCCGTGGGGCCTTTATATACATCAATAACGTAATATAACCTAACCTAACACAACCCAACCTCTCGGCACTAATATTTGACAACATTCCTGGCGAGTTGGCCTCTACGTATCCGTGGGGCTTTCATATACATCAATAACGTAATATAACCTAACCTAACCCAAAGTAACGTCTCGGAGGTAATGTTTAATCACATTCCTGGCTTGTTGGCCTCTACGTTTGCCTGAGACTTTTATATACATCAATAACGTAATATAACCTCACCTATCCCAACCTAACATCTCGGCGGTAATATTTGACAACATTCCTGGCGACTTGGACTCTATGTCTCAGTGGGGCCTTTATATACATCAATAAAGTAATATAACCTAACCTAACCGAACCTAACATCTCGGTACTAATATTTAACAACATTCCTGGCTTGTTGGCTTCTACGTCTCTGTGGGACTTTCATATCCATCAATAACGTTATTTAACCTAAAATAACCCAACGTAACATCTCGGCTGTAATATTTGACAACATTCCTGGCTTGTTGGACTCTATGATTCCGTGGGACCTTTATATACATCAATAACGTAATATAACCTAACCTAACCCAACCTAACATCTCGGCGGTAATGTTTGACAACATTCCTGGCGAGTTGGCCTCTACGTATCCGTGAGACCTTCATATCCATCAATAACGTAATATAACCTTATATAACCCAACCTAACCTCTCGGCGCTATTATTTGACAATATTCCTTGCGAGCTGGCCTCTACGTCTCCGTGGGGCCTTCATATACATCAGAAACGTAATATAACCTAACCTAACCCAACCTAACATCTCGGCGGTAATATTTGACAACATTCCTGGCGAGTTGGCCTCTACGTCTCCGTGGGGCCTTTATATACATCAATAACGTAATATAACCTAACCTAACACAACCCAAACTCCCGGCACTAATATTTGACAACATTCCTGGCGAGTTGGCCTCTACGTTTCCCTGAGACCTTTATATACATCAATAACGTAATATAACCTAACCTAACCCAAAGTAACGTCTCGAAGGTAATGTTTAACCACATTCCTGGCTTGTTGGCTTCTACGTTTCCGTGAGGCCTTCATATACATCAAAAACGTAATATAACCTAACCTAACCCAACGTAACATCTCGGCTGTAATATTTGACTACATTCCTGGATTGTTGGCCTCTACGTCTCCGTGGGACATTCATATCAATCAATAACGTAATTTAACCTAAAATAACCCAACGTAACATCTCGGCTGTAATATTTGACAACATTCCTGGCTTGTTGGCCTCTATGTTTCCGTGCGACCTTTATATACATCAATAACGTAATATAACCTAGCCTAACCCAACCTAACATCTCGGCGGTAATATTTGACAACATTCCTGGCGAGTTGTCCTCTACGTCTCCGTGAGGCCTTCATATCCATCAATAACGTAATATAACCTAACCTAACCCAACCTAACATCTCGGCGGTAATATTTGACAACATTCGTGGCGAGTTGGACTCTACGTCTCCGTGGGGCCTTTATATACATCAATAACGTAATATAACCTAACCTAACACAACCCAACCTCTCGGCACTAATATTTGACAACCTTCCTGGCGAGTTGGCCTCTACGTTTCCGTGGGGCTTTTATATACATCAATAACGTAATATAACCTAACCTAACCCAAAGTAACGTCTCGGAGGTAATGTTTAACCACATTCCTGGCTTGTTGGCCTCTACGTTTCCCTGAGACTTTTATATACGTCATTAACGTAATATAACCTAACCTAACCCAACCTAACACCTCGGCGGTAATATTTGACAACATTCCTTGCGAGTTGGACTCTACGTTTCCGTGGGGCTTTTACATACATCAATAACGTAATATAACCTAACCTAACCCAAAGTAACGTCTCGGAGGTAATGTTTAACCACATTCCTGGCTTGTTGGCTTCTACGTCTCCGTGAGGCATTCATATACATCAAAAACGTAATATAACCTAACCTAACCCAACGTAACATCTAGGCTGTAATATTTGACAACATTCCTGGCTTGTTGGCCTCTACGTCTCCGTGGGACATTCATATCCATCAATAACGTAATTTAACCTAAAATAGCCCAACGTAACATCTCGGCTGTAATATTTGACAACATTCCTGGCTTGTTGGCCTCTATGTTTCCGTGGGACTTTTATACACATCAATAACGTAATATAACCTAACCTAACCCAACCTAACCTTTCGGCGCTATTATTTGACAACATTCCTGGCTTGTTGGCCTCTACGTCTCCGTGGGACATTCATATCAATCAATAACGTAATTTAACCTAAAATAACCCAACGTAACATCTCGGCGGTAATATTTGACAACATTCCTGGCGAGTTGTCCTCTACGTCTCCGTGAGGCCTTCATATCCATCAATAACGTAATATAACCTAACCTAACCCAACCTAACATCTCGGCGGTAATATTTGACAACATTCGTGGCGAGTTGGACTCTACGTCTCCGTGGGGCCTTTATATACATCAATAACGTAATATAACCTAACCTAACACAACCCAACCTCTCGGCACTAATATTTGACAACCTTCCTGGCGAGTTGGCCTCTACGTTTCCGTGGGGCTTTTATATACATCAATAACGTAATATAACCTAACCTAACCCAAAGTAACGTCTCGGAGGTAATGTTTAACCACATTCCTGGCTTGTTGGCCTCTACGTTTCCCTGAGACTTTTATATACGTCATTAACGTAGTATAACCTAACCTAACCCAACCTAACACCTCGGCGGTAATATTTGACAACATTCCTTGCGAGTTGGACTCTACGTTTCCGTGGGGCTTTTACATACATCAATAACGTAATATAACCTAACCTAACCCAAAGTAACGTCTCGGAGGTAATGTTTAACCACATTCCTGGCTTGTTGGCTTCTACGTCTCCGTGAGGCATTCATATACATCAAAAACGTAATATAACCTAACCTAACCCAACGTAACATCTCGGCTGTAATATTTGACAACATTCCTGGCTTGTTGGCCTCTACGTCTCCGTGGGACATTCATATCCATCAATAACGTAATATAACCTAACCTAACCCAACCTAACATCTCGGCGGTAATATTTGACTACATTCGTGGCGACTTGGACTCTACGTCTCCGTGGGGCCTTTATATACATCAATAACGTAATATAACCTAACCTAACACAACCCAACCTCTCGGCACTAATATTTGACAACCTTCCTGGCGAGTTGGCCTCTACGTTTCCGTGGGGCTTTTATATACATCAATAACGTAATATAACCTAACCTAACCCAAAGTAACGTCTCGGAGGTAATGTTTAACCACATTCCTGGCTTGTTGTCCTCTACGTTTCCCTGAGACTTTTACATACGTCAATAACGTAATATAACGTAACCTAACCCAACCTAACACCTCGGCGGTAATATTTGACAACATTCCTTGCGAGTTGGACTCTACGTTTCCGTGGGGCTTTTACATACATCAATAACGTAATATAACCTAACCTAACCCATAGTAACGTCTCGGAGGTAGTGTTTAACCACATTCCTGGCTTGTTGGCCTCCACGTTTCCCTGAGACCTTTATATACATCAATAACGTAATATAACCTAACCTAACCCAAAGTAACGTCTCGGAGGTAATGTTTAACCACATTCCTGGCTTGTTGGCTTCTACGTCTCCGTGAGGCATTCATATACATCAAAAACGTAATATAACCTAACCTAACCCAACGTAACATCTCGGCGGTAATATTTGACAACATTCCTGGCGAGTTGTCCTCTACGTCTCCGTGAGGCCTTCATATCCATCAATAACGTAATATAACCTAACCTAACCCAACCTAACATCTCGGCGGTAATATTTGACAACATTCGTGGCGAGTTGGACTCTACGTCTCCGTGGGGCCTTTATATACATCAATAACGTAATATAACCTAACCTAACACAACCCAACCTCTCGGCACTAATATTTGACAACCTTCCTGGCGAGTTGGCCTCTACGTTTCCGTGGGGCTTTTATATACATCAATAACGTAATATAACATAACCTAACCCAAAGTAACGTCTCGGAGGTAATGTTTAACCACATTCCTGGCTTGTTGGCTTCTACGTCTCCGTGAGGCCTTCATATACATCAAAAACGTAATATAACCTAACCTAACCCAACGTAACATCTCGGCTGTAATATTTGACTACATTCCTGGCGAGTTGGACTCTACGTCTCCGTCGGACTTTTATATACATCAATAACGTAATATAACCTAACCTAACCCAACCTAACATCTCGGTACTAATATTTAACAACATTCCTGGCTTGTTGGCTTCTACGTCTCTGTGGGACTTTCATATCCATCAATAACGTTATTTAACATAAAATAACCCAACGTAACATCTCGGCTGTAATATTTGACAACATTCCTGGCTTGTTGGACTCTATGATTCCGTGGGACCTTTATATACATCAATAACGTAATATAACCTAACCTAACCCAACCTAACATCTCGGCGGTAATGTTTGACAACATTCCTGGCGAGTTGGCCTCTACGTATCCGTGAGACCTTCATATCCATCAATAACGTAATATAACCTTATATAACCCAACCTAACCTCTCGGCGCTATTATTTGACAATATTCCTTGCGAGCTGGCCTCTACGTCTCCGTGGGGCCTTCATATACATCAAAAACGTAATATAACCTAACCTAACCCAACCTAACATCTCGGCGGTAATATTTGACAACATTCCTGGCGAGTTGGCCTCTACGTCTCCGTGGGGCCTTTATATACATCAATAACGTAATATAACCTAACCTAACACAACCCAAACTCCCGGCACTAATATTTGACAACATTCCTGGCGAGTTGGCCTCTACGTTTCCCTGAGACCTTTATATACATCAATAACGTAATATAACCTAACCTAACCCAAAGTAACGTCTCGGAGGTAATGTTTAACCACATTCCTGGCTTGTTGGCTTCTACGTCTCCGTGAGGCCTTCATATACATCAAAAACGTAATATAACCTAACCTAACCCAACGTAACATCTCGGCTGTAATATTTGACTACATTCCTGGCTTGTTGGCCTCTACGTCTCCGTGGGACATTCATATCAATCAATAACGTAATTTAACCTAAAATAACCCAACGTAACATCTCGGCTGTAATATTTGACAACATTCCTGGCTTGTTGGCCTCTATGTTTCCGTGCGACCTTTATATACATCAATAACGTAATATAACCTAGCCTAACCCAACCTAACATCTCGGCGGTAATATTTGACAACATTCCTGGCGAGTTGTCCTCTACGTCTCCGTGAGGCCTTCATATCCATCAATAACGTAATATAACCTAACATAACCCAACCTAACATCTCGGCGGTAATATTTGACAACATTCGTGGCGAGTTGGACTCTACGTCTCCGTGGGGCCTTTATATACATCAATAACGTAATATAACCTAACCTAACACAACCCAACCTCTCGGCACTAATATTTGACAACCTTCCTTGCGAGTTGGACTCTACGTTTCCGTGGGGCTTTTACATACATCAATAACGTAATATAACCTAACCTAACCCATAGTAACGTCTCGGAGGTAGTGTTTAACCACATTCCTGGCTTGTTGGCCTCTACGTTTCCCTGAGACCTTTATATACATCAATAACGTAATATAACCTAACCTAACCCAAAGTAACGTCTCGGAGGTAATGTTTAACCACATTCCTGGCTTGTTGGCTTCTACGTCTCCGTGAGGCATTCATATACATCAAAAACGTAATATAACCTAACCTAACCCAACGTAACATCTCGGCTGTAATATTTGACAACATTCCTGGCTTGTTGGCCTCTACGTCTCCGTGGGACATTCATATCCATCAATAATGTAATTTAACCTAAAATAGCCCAACGTAACATCTCGGCTGTAATATTTGACAACATTCCTGGCTTGTTGGCCTCTATGTTTCCGTGGGACTTTTATACACATCAATAACGTAATATAACCTAACCTAACCCAACCTAACCTTTCGGGGCTATTATTTGACAACATTCCTGGCGAGTTGGCCTCTACGTCTCCGTGGGGCCTTTATATACTTCAATTTCGTAATATAACCTAACCTAACACTACCCAACCTCTCGGCACTGATATTTGACAACATTCCTGGCGAGTTGGCCTCTACGTTTCCGTGGGGCTTTTATATACATCAATAGCGTAATATAACTTAACCTAACACAACCTAACATCTCGGTACTAATATTTGACAACATTCCTGCCGAGTTGGCCTCTACGTCTCCGTGGGACCTTCATATACATCAATAACGTAATATGACCTAACCTAACACAACCCAACCACTCGGCACTAATAATTGACAACATTCCTGGCGAGTTGGCCTCTACGTTTCCGTGGGGCTTTTATATACATCAATAGCGTAATATAACTTAACCTAACCTAACCTAACATCTCGGCGGTAATGTTTGACAACATTCCTGGCGAGTTGGCCGCTACCTCTCCGTGAGACTTTCATATCCATCAATAACGTAATATAACCTTATATAACCCAACCTAACCTCTCGGCGCTATTATTTGACAACATTCCTGTCGAGTTGGCCTCTACGTCTCCGTGGGGCCTTCATATACATCAAAAACGTAATATAACCTAACCTAACCCAACCTAACATCTCGGCGGTAATACTTGACAACATTCCTGGCGAGTTGAACTCTAGGTCTCAGTGGGGCCTTTATATACATCAATAACGTAATATAACCTAACCTAACCCAAAGTAACGTCCCGGAGGTAATGTTTAACCACATTCCTGGCTTGTTGGCTTCTACGTCTCCGTGAGGCCTTCATATACATCAATAACGTAATATAACCTAACCTAACCCAACATAACATCTCGGTACTAATATTTAACAACAATCCTGGCTTTTTGGCTTCTACGTCTCTGTGAGACTTTCATATCCATCAATAACGTAATTTAACCTAAAATAACCCAACGTAACATCTCGGCTGTAATATTTGACAATATTCCTGGCGAGTTGGCCTCTACGCTTCCCTGAGACCTTTATATACATCAATAACGTAATATAACCTAACGTAACCCAAAGTAACGTCTCGCAGGTAATGTTTAACCACATTCCTGGCTTGTTGGCTTCTACGTCTCCGTGAGGCCTTCATATACATCAAAAACGTAATATAACCTAACCTAACCCAACGTAACATCTCGGCTGTAATATTTGACTACATTCCTGGCGAGTTGGACTCTACGTCTCCGTCGGACTTTTATATACATCAATAACGTAATATAACCTAACCTAACCCAACCTAACCTTTCGGCGCTATTATTTGACAACATTCGTGGCTTGTTGGCTTCTACGTCTCTGTGGGACTTCAATATCCATCAATAACGTTATTTAACCTAAAATAACCCAACGTAACATCTCGGCTGTAATATTTGACAACATTCCTGGCTTGTTGGACTCTATGATTCCGTGGGACCTTTATATACATCAATAACGTAATATAACCTAACCTAACCCAACCTAACATCTCGGCGGTAATGTTTGACAACATTCCTGGCGAGTTGGCCTCTACGTATCCGTGAGACCTTCATATCCATCAATAACGTAATATAAGCTTATATAACCCAACCTAACCTCTCGGCGCTATTATTTGACAATATTCCTTGCGAGCTGGCCTCTACGTCTCCGTGGGGCCTTCATATACATCAAAAACGTAATATAACCTAACCTAACCCAACCTAACATCTCGGCGGTAATATTTGACAACATTCCTGGCGAGTTGGCCTCTACGTCTCCGTGGGGCCTTTATATACATCAATAACGTAATATAACCTAACCTAACACAACCCAAACTCCCGGCACTAATATTTGACAACATTCCTGGCGAGTTGGCCTCTACGTTTCCCTGAGACCTTTATATACATCAATAACGTAATATAACCTAACCTAACCCAAAGTAACGTCTCGGAGGTAATGTTTAACCACATTCCTGGCTTGTTGGCTTCTACGTCTCCGTGAGGCCTTCATATACATCAAAAACGTAATATAACCTAACCTAACCCAACGTAACATCTCGGCTGTAATATTTGACTACATTCCTGGCGAGTTGGACTCTACGTCTCCGTCGGACTTTTATATACATCAATAACGTAATATAACCTAACCTAACCCAACCTAACCTTTCGGCGCTATTATTTGACAACATTCGTGGCGAGTTGGCCCCTACGTCTCCGTGGGGCCTTTATATACACCAATAACGTAATATAACCTAACCTAACACAACCCAACCTCCCGGCACTAATATTTGACAACATTCCTGGCGAGTTGGCCTCTACGTATCCGTGGGGCTTTCATATACATCAATAACGTAATATAACCTAACCTAACCCAAAGTAACGTCTCGGAGGTAATGTTTAATCACATTCCTGGCTTGTTGGCCTCTACGTTTGCCTGAGACTTTTATATACATCAATAACGTAATATAACCTCACCTATCCCAACCTAACATCTCGGCGGTAATATTTGACAACATTCCTGGCGACTTGGACTCTATGTCTCAGTGGGGCCTTTATATACATCAATAAAGTAATATAACCTAACCTAACCCAACCTAACATCTCGGTACTAATATTTAACAACATTCCTGGCTTGTTGGCTTCTACGTCTCTGTGGGACTTTCATATCCATCAATAACGTAATTTAACCTAAAATAACCCAACGTAACATCTCGGCTGTAATATTTGACAACATTCCTGGCTTGTTGGACTCTATGTTTCCGTGCGACCTTTATATACATCAATAACGTAATATAACCTAACCTAACCCAACCTAACATCTCGGCGGTAATATTTGACAACATTCCTGGCGAGTTGTCCTCTACGTCTCCGTGAGGCCTTCATATCCATCAATAACGTGATATAACCTAACCTAACCCAACCTAACATCTCGGCGGTAATATTTGACAACATTCGTGGCGAGTTGGACTCTACGTCTCCGTGGGGCCTTTATATACATCAATAACGTAATATAACCTAACCTAACACAACCCAACCTCTCGGCACTAATATTTGACAACCTTCCTGGCGAGTTGGCCTCTACGTTTCCGTGGGGCTTTTATATACATCAATAACGTAATATAACCTAACCTAACCCAAAGTAACGTCTCGGAGGTAATGTTTAACCACATTCCTGGCTTGTTGGCTTCTACGTCTCCGTGAGGTCTTCATATACATCAAAAACGTAATATAACCTAACCTAACCCAACGTAACATCTCGGCTGTAATATTTGACTACATTCCTGGCGAGTTGGACTCTACGTCTCCGTCGGACTTTTATATACATCAATAACGTAATATAACCTAACCTAACCCAACCTAACCTTTCGGCGCTATTATTTGACAACATTCGTGGCGAGTTGGCCCCTACGTCTCCGTGGGGCCTTTATATACACCAATAACGTAATATAACCTAACCTAACACAACCCAACCTCTCGGCACTAATATTTGACAACATTCCTGGCGAGTTGGCCTCTACGTATCCGTGGGTCTTTCATATACATCAATAACGTAATATAACCTAACCTAACCCAAAGTAACGTCTCGGAGGTAATGTTTAATAACATTCCTGGCTTGTTGGCCTCTACGTTTGCCTGAGACTTTTATATACGTCAATAACGTAATATAACCTCACCTATCCCAACCTAACATCTCGGCGGTAATATTTGACAACATTCCTGGCGACTTGGACTCTATGTCTCAGTGGGGCCTTTATATACATCAATAAAGTAATATAACCTAACCTAACCCAACCTAACATCTCGGTACTAATATTTAACAACATTCCTGGCTTGTTGGCTTCTACGTCTCTGTGGGACTTCAATATCCATCAATAACGTTATTTAACCTAAAATAACCCAACGTAACATCTCGGCTGTAATATTTGACAACATTCCTGGCTTGTTGGACTCTATGATTCCGTGGGACCTTTATATACATCAATAACGTAATATAACCTAACCTAACCCAACCTAACATCTCGGCGGTAATGTTTGACAACATTCCTGGCGAGTTGGCCTCTACGTATCCGTGAGACCTTCATATCCATCAATAACGTAATATAAGCTTATATAACCCAACCTAACCTCTCGGCGCTATTATTTGACAATATTCCTTGCGAGCTGGACTCTACGTCTCCGTGGGGCCTTCATATACATCAAAAACGTAATATAACCTAACCTAACCCAACCTAACATCTCGGCGGTAATATTTGACAACATTCCTGGCGAGTTGGCCTCTACGTCTCCGTGGGGCCTTTATATACATCAATAACGTAATATAACCTAACCTAACACAACCCAAACTCCCGGCACTAATATTTGACAACATTCCTGGCGAGTTGGCCTCTACGTTTCCCTGAGACCTTTATATACATCAATAACGTAATATAACCTAACCTAACCCAAAGTAACGTCTCGGAGGTAATGTTTAACCACATTCCTGGCTTGTTGGCTTCTACGTCTCCGTGAGGCCTTCATATACATCAAAAACGTAATATAACCTAACCTAACCCAACGTAACATCTCGGCTGTAATATTTGACTACATTCCTGGCGAGTTGGACTCTACGTCTCCGTCGGACTTTTATATACATCAATAACGTAATATAACCTAACCTAACCCAACCTAACCTTTCGGCGCTATTATTTGACAACATTCGTGGCGAGTTGGCCCCTACGTCTCCGTGGGGCCTTTATATACACCAATAACGTAATATAACCTAACCTAACACAACCCAACCTCCCGGCACTAATATTTGACAACATTCCTGGCGAGTTGGCCTCTACGTATCCGTGGGGCTTTCATATACATCAATAACGTAATATAACCTAACCTAACCCAAAGTAACGTCTCGGAGGTAATGTTTAATCACATTCCTGGCTTGTTGGCCTCTACGTTTGCCTGAGACTTTTATATACATCAATAACGTAATATAACCTCACCTATCCCAACCTAACATCTCGGCGGTAATATTTGACAACATTCCTGGCGACTTGGACTCTATGTCTCAGTGGGGCCTTTATATACATCAATAAAGTAATATAACCTAACCTAACCCAACCTAACATCTCGGTACTAATATTTAACAACATTCCTGGCTTGTTGGCTTCTACGTCTCTGTGGGACTTTCATATCCATCAATAACGTAATTTAACCTAAAATAACCCAACGTAACATCTCGGCTGTAATATTTGACAACATTCCTGGCTTGTTGGACTCTATGTTTCCGTGCGACCTTTATATACATCAATAACGTAATATAACCTAACCTAACCCAACCTAACATCTCGGCGGTAATATTTGACAACATTCCTGGCGAGTTGTCCTCTACGTCTCCGTGAGGCCTTCATATCCATCAATAACGTAATATAACCTAACCTAACCCAACCTAACATCTCGGCGGTAATATTTGACAACATTCGTGGCGAGTTGGACTCTACGTCTCCGTGGGGCCTTTATATACATCAATAACGTAATATAACCTAACCTAACACAACCCAACCTCTCGGCACTAATATTTGACAACCTTCCTGGCGAGTTGGCCTCTACGTTTCCGTGGGGCTTTTATATACATCAATAACGTAATATAACCTAACCTAACCCAAAGTAACGTCTCGGAGGTAATGTTTAACCACATTCCTGGCTTGTTGGCTTCTACGTCTCCGTGAGGTCTTCATATACATCAAAAACGTAATATAACCTAACCTAACCCAACGTAACATCTCGGCTGTAATATTTGACCACATTCCTGGCGAGTTGGACTCTACGTCTCCGTCGGACTTTTATATACATCAATAACGTAATATAACCTAACCTAACCCAACCTAACCTTTCGGCGCTATTATTTGACAACATTCGTGGCGAGTTGGCCCCTACGTCTCCGTGGGGCCTTTATATACACCAATAACGTAATATAACCTAACCTAACACAACCCAACCTCTCGGCACTAATATTTGACAACATTCCTGGCGAGTTGGCCTCTACGTATCCGTGGGTCTTTCATATACATCAATAACGTAATATAACCTAACCTAACCCAAAGTAACGTCTCGGAGGTAATGTTTAATAACATTCCTGGCTTGTTGGCCTCTACGTTTGCCTGAGACTTTTATATACGTCAATAACGTAATATAACCTCACCTATCCCAACCTAACATCTCGGCGGTAATATTTGACAACATTCCTGGCGACTTGGACTCTATGTCTCAGTGGGGCCTTTATATACATCAATAAAGTAATATAACCTAACCTAACCCAACCTAACATCTCGGTACTAATATTTAACAACATTCCTGGCTTGTTGGCTTCTACGTCTCTGTGGGACTTCAATATCCATCAATAACGTTATTTAACCTAAAATAACCCAACGTAACATCTCGGCTGTAATATTTGACAACATTCCTGGCTTGTTGGACTCTATGATTCCGTGGGACCTTTATATACATCAATAACGTAATATAACCTAACCTAACCCAACCTAACATCTCGGCGGTAATGTTTGACAACATTCCTGGCGAGTTGGCCTCTACGTATCCGTGAGACCTTCATATCCATCAATAACGTAATATAAGCTTATATAACCCAACCTAACCTCTCGGCGCTATTATTTGACAATATTCCTTGCGAGCTGGCCTCTACGTCTCCGTGGGGCCTTCATATACATCAAAAACGTAATATAACCTAACCTAACCCAACCTAACATCTCGGCGGTAATATTTGACAACATTCCTGGCGAGTTGGCCTCTACGTCTCCGTGGGGCCTTTATATACATCAATAACGTAATATAACCTAACCTAACACAACCCAAACTCCCGGCACTAATATTTGACAACATTCCTGGCGAGTTGGCCTCTACGTTTCCCTGAGACCTTTATATACATCAATAACGTAATATAACCTAACCTAACCCAAAGTAACGTCTCGGAGGTAATGTTTAACCACATTCCTGGCTTGTTGGCTTCTACGTCTCCGTGAGGCCTTCATATACATCAAAAACGTAATATAACCTAACCTAACCCAACGTAACATCTCGGCTGTAATATTTGACAACATTCCTGGCTTGTTGGCCTCTACGTCTCCGTGGGACATTCATATCAATCAATAACGTAATTTAACCTAAAATAACCCAACGTAACATCTCGGCTGTAATATTTGACAACATTCCTGGCTTGTTGGCCTCTATGTTTCCGTGCGACCTTTATATACATCAATAACGTAATATAACCTAACCTAACCCAACCTAACATCTCGGCGGTAATATTTGACAACATTCCTGGCGAGTTGTCCTCTACGTCTCCGTGAGGCCTTCATATCCATCAATAACGTAATATAACCTAACCTAACCCAACCTAACATCTCGGCGGTAATATTTGAAAACATTCGTGGCGAGTTGGACTCTACGTCTCCGTGGGGCCTTTATATACATCAATAACGTAATATAACCTAACCTAACACAACCCAACCTCTCGGCACTAATATTTGACAACCTTCCTGGCGAGTTGGCCTCTACGTTTCCGTGGGGCTTTTATATACATCAATAACGTAATATAACCTAACCTAACCCAAAGTAACGTCTCGGAGGTAATGTTTAACCACATTCCTGGCTTGTTGGCCTCTACGTTTCCCTGAGACTTTTACATACGTCAATAACGTAATATAACCTAACCTAACCCAACCTAACACCTCGGCGGTAATATTTGACAACATTCCTTGCGAGTTGGACTCTACGTTTCCGTGGGGCTTTTACATACATCAATAACGTAATATAACCTAACCTAACCCAAAGTAACGTCTCGGAGGTAGTGTTTAACCACATTCCTGGCTTGTTGGCCTCTACGTTTCCCTGAGACCTTTATATACATCAATAACGTAATATAACCTAACCTAACCCAAAGTAACGTCTCGGAGGTAATGTTTAACCACATTCCTGGCTTGTTGGCTTCTACGTCTCCGTGAGGCATTCATATACATCAAAAACGTAATATAACCTAACCTAACCCAACGTAACATCTCGGCTGTAATATTTGACAACATTCCTGGCTTGTTGGCCTCTACGTCTCCGTGGGACATTCATATCCATCAATAACGTAATTTAACCTAAAATAGCCCAACGTAACATCTCGGCTGTAATATTTGACAACATTCCTGGCTTGTTGGCCTCTATGTTTCCGTGGGACTTTTATACACATCAATAACGTAATATAACCTAACCTAACCCAACCTAACCTTTCGGGGCTATTATTTGACAACATTCCTGGCGAGTTGGCCTCTACGTCTCCGTGGGGCCTTTATATACTTCAATTTCGTAATATAACCTAACCTAACACTACCCAACCTCTCGGCACTGATATTTGACAACATTCCTGGCGAGTTGGCCTCTACGTTTCCGTGGGGCTTTTATATACATCAATAGCGTAATATAACTTAACCTAACACAACCTAACATCTCGGTACTAATATTTGACAACATTCCTGCCGAGTTGGCCTCTACGTCTCCGTGGGACCTTCATATACATCAATAACGTAATATAACCTAACCTAACACAACCCAACCACTCGGCACTAATATTTGACAACATTCCTGGCGAGTTGGCCTCTACGTTTCCGTGGGGCTTTTATATACATCAATAGCGTAATATAACTTAACCTAACCTAACCTAACATCTCGGCGGTAATGTTTGACAACATTCCTGGCGAGTTGGCCGCTACCTCTCCGTGAGACTTTCATATCCATCAATAACGTAATATAACCTTATATAACCCAACCTAACCTCTCGGCGCTATTATTTGACAACATTCCTGTCGAGTTGGCCTCTACGTCTCCGTGGGGCCTTCATATACATCAAAAACGTAATATAACCTAACCTAACCCAACCTAACATCTCGGCGGTAATACTTGACAACATTCCTGGCGAGTTGAACTCTAGGTCTCAGTGGGGCCTTTATATACATCAATAACGTAATATAACCTAACCTAACCCAAAGTAACGTCCCGGAGGTAATGTTTAACCACATTCCTGGCTTGTTGGCTTCTACGTCTCCGTGAGGCCTTCATATACATCAATAACGTAATATAACCTAACCTAACCCAACATAACATCTCGGTACTAATATTTAACAACAATCCTGGCTTTTTGGCTTCTACGTCTCTGTGAGACTTTCATATCCATCAATAACGTAATTTAACCTAAAATAACCCAACGTAACATCTCGGCTGTAATATTTGACAATATTCCTGGCGAGTTGGCCTCTACGCTTCCCTGAGACCTTTATATACATCAATAACGTAATATTACCTAACGTAACCCAACCTAACCTTTCGGCGCTATTATTTGACAACATTCCTGGCTTGTTGGCCTCTACGTCTCCGTGGGACATTCATATCAATCAATAACGTAATTTAACCTAAAATAACCCAACGTAACATCTCGGCTGTAATATTTGACAACATTCCTGGCTTGTTGGCCTCTATGTTTCCGTGCGACCTTTATATACATCAATAACGTAATATAACCTAACCTAACCCAACCTAACATCTCGGCGGTAATATTTGACAACATTCCTGGCGAGTTGTCCTCTACGTCTCCGTGAGGCCTTCATATCCATCAATAACGTTAAATAACCTAACCTAACCCAACCTAACATCTCGGCGGTAATATTTGACAACATTCGTGGCGAGTTGGACTCTACGTCTCCGTGGGGCCTTTATATACATCAATAACGTAATATAACCTAACCTAACACAACCCAACCTCTCGGCACTAATATTTGACAACCTTCCTGGCGAGTTGGCATCTACGTTTCCGTGGGGCTTTTATATACATCAATAACGTAATATAACCTAACCTGACCCAAAGTAACGTCTCGGAGGTAATGTTTAACCACATTCCTGGCTTGTTGGCTTCTACGTCTCCGTGAGGCCTTCATATACATCAAAAACGTAATATAACCTAACCTAACCCAACGTAACATCTCGGCTGTAATATTTGACTACATTCCTGGCGAGTTGGACTCTACGTCTCCGTCGGACTTTTATATACATCAATAACGTAATATAACCTAACCTAACCCAACCTAACCTTTCGGCGCTATTATTTGACAACATTCGTGGCGAGTTGGCCCCTACGTCTCCGTGGGGCCTTTATATACATCAATAACGTAATATAACCTAACCTAACACAATCCAAACTCCCGGCACTAATATTTGACAACATTCCTGGAGAGTTGGCCTCTACGTTTCCCTGAGACCTTTGTATACATCAATAACGTAATATAACCCAACCTAAACCAAAGTAACGTCTCGGAGGTAATGTTTAACCACATTCCTGGCTTGTTGGCTTCTACGTCTCCGTGAGGCCTTCATATACATCAAAAACGTAATATGACCTAACCTAACCCAACGTAACATCTCGGCTGTAATATTTGACAACATTTCTGGCGAGTTGGCCTCTACGTCTCCGTCAGGCCTTCATATCCGTCAATAACGTAATATAACCTTATATAACGCAACCTAACCTCTCGGTGCTATTATTTGACAACATTCCTGGCGAGTTGGCCTCTACGTTTCCGTGGGGCTTTTACATACATCAATAACGTAATATAACCTAACCTGACCCAAGTAACGTCTCGGAGGTAGTGTTTAACCACATTTCTGGCTTGTTGGCCTCTACGTTTCCTGAGACCTTTATATACATCAATAACGTATTATAACCTAACCTAATCCAACCTAACATCTCGGCGGTAATATTTGACAACATTCCTGATGAGTTGGCCTCTACGTCTCCGTGATGCCTTCATATCCATCAATAACGTAATATAACCTTATATAACCCAACCAAACCTCTCGGCGCTATTATTTGACAACATTCCTGGCGAGTTGGCCTCTACGTCCCCATGGGACTTTTATATACATCAATAACGTAATATAACCTACCCTAACCCAACCTAACCTTTCGGCGCTATTATTTGAGAACATTCCTGGCGAGTTGGCCTCTACGTCTCCATGGGGCCTTTATATACACCAATAACGTAATATAACCTAACCTAACACAACCCAACCTCACGGCACTAATATTTGACAACATTCCTGGCGAGTTGGCCTCTACGTTTCCCTGAGACCTTTATATACATCAATAACGTAATATAACCTAACCTAACCCAAAGTAACGTCTCGGAGGTAATGTTGAAGCACATTCCTGGCTTGTTGGCTTCTACGTCTCCGTGAGGCCTTCATATACATCAAAAACGTAATATAACCTAACCTAACCCGACCTAACATCTCTGCGGTAATAGTTGACAACACTCCTGGCGAGTTAGCCTCTACGTCTCCGTGGGACATTCATATCCATCAATAACGTAATTTAACCTAACCTAACACAACCCAACCACTCGGCACTAATATTTGACAACATTCCTGGCGAGTTGGCCTCTACGTTTCCGTGGGGCTTTTATATACATCAATAGCGTAATATAACTTAACCTAACACAACCTAACATCTCGGTACTAATATTTTATAAGATTCCTGGCGAGTTGGCCTCTACGTTCCCGTGGGGCTTTTACATACATCAATAACGTAATATAACCTAACCTAACCCAAAGTAACGTCTCGGAGGTAATGTTTAACCACATTCCTGGCTTGTTGGCCTCTACGTTTCCTGAGACCTTTATATTCATCAATAACGTATTATAACCTAACCTAACCCAACCTAACATCTCGGCGGTAATATTTGACAACATTCCTGGCGAGTTGGCCTCTACGTCTCCGTCGGACTTTTATATACATCAATAACGTAATATAACCTAACCTAACCCAACCTAACCTTTCAGCGCTATTATTTGACAACATTCCTTGCGAGTTGGCCTCTACGTCTCCGTTGGGCCTTTATATACACCAATAACGTAATATAAATTAACCTAACACAACCTAACATCTCGGTACTAATATTTGACAACATTCCTGGCTTGTTGGCTTCTACGTCTCCGTGAGGCCTTCATATACATCAATAACGTAATTTAACCTAAAATAACCCAACGTAACATCTCGGCTGTAATATTTGACAACATTCCTGGCTTGTTGGCCTCTATGATTCCCTGGGACCTTTATATACATCAATAACGTAATATAACCTAACCTAACCCAACCTAACATCTCGGCGGTAATGTTTGACAACATTCCTGGCGAGTTGGCCTCTACGTATCCGTGAGACCTTCATATCCATCAATAACGTAATATAACCTTATATAACCTAACCTAACCTCTCGGCGCTACTATTTGACAATATTCCTTGCGAGCTGGCCTCTACGTCTCCGTGGGGCCTTCATATACATCAAAAACGTAATATAACCTAACCTAACCCAACCTAACATCTCGGCGGTAATATTTGACAACATTCCTGGCGAGTTGGCCTCTACGTCTCCGTGGGGCCTTTATATACATCAATAACGTAATATAACCTAACCTAACACAACCCAAACTCCCGGCACTAATATTTGACAACATTCCTGGAGAGTTGGCCTCTACGTTTCCCTGAGACCTTTGTATACATCAATAACGTAATATAACCCAACCTAAACCAAAGTAACGTCTCGGAGGTAATGTTTAACCACATTCCTGGCTTGTTGGCTTCTACGTCTCCGTGAGGCCTTCATATACATCAAAAACGTAATATGACCTAACCTAACCCAACGTAACATCTCGGCTGTAATATTTGACAACATTTCTGGCGAGTTGGCCTCTACGTCTCCGTCAGGCCTTCATATCCGTCAATAACGTAATATAACCTTATATAACGCAACCTAACCTCTCGGTGCTATTATTTGACAACATTCCTGGCGAGTTGGCCTCTACGTTTCCGTGGGGCTTTTACATACATCAATAACGTAATATAACCTAACCTGACCCAAGTAACGTCTCGGAGGTAGTGTTTAACCACATTTCTGGCTTGTTGGCCTCTACGTTTCCTGAGACCTTTATATACATCAATAACGTATTATAACCTAACCTAATCCAACCTAACATCTCGGCGGTAATATTTGACAACATTCCTGATGAGTTGGCCTCTACGTCTCCGTGAGGCCTTCATATCCATCAATAACGTAATATAACCTTATATAACCCAACCAAACCTCTCGGCGCTACTATTTGACAACATTCCTGGCGAGTTGGCCTCTACGTCCCCATGGGTCTTTTATATACATCAATAACGTAATATAACCTAACCTAACCCAACCTAACATCTCGGCGGTAATATTTGACAACATTCCTGTCGAGTTGGACTCTACGTCTCCGTCGGACTTTTATATACATCAATAACGTAATATAACCTAACCTAACCCAACCTAACCTTTCAGCGCTATTATTTGACAACATTCCTTGCGAGTTGGCCTCTACGTTTCCCTGAGACCTTTATATACATCAATAACGTAATATAACCTAACCTAACCCAAAGTAACGTCTCGGAGGTAATGTTGAAGCACATTCCTGGCTTGTTGGCTTCTACGTCTCCGTGAGGCCTTCATATACATCAAAAACGTAATATAACCTAACCTAACCCGACCTAACATCTCGGCGGTAATAGTTGACAACACTCCTGGCGAGTTGGCCTCTACGTCTCCGTGGGACATTCATATCCATCAATAACGTAATTTAACCTAACCTAACACAACCCAACCACTCGGCACTAATATTTGACAACATTCCTGGCGAGTTCGCCTCTACGTTCCCGTGGGGCTTTTACATACATCAATAACGTAATATAACCTAACCTAACCCAAAGTAACGTCTCGGAGGTAATGTTTAACCACATTCCTGGCTTGTTGGCCTCTACGTTTCCTGAGACCTTTATATTCATCAATAACGTATTATAACCTAACATAACCCAACCTAACATCTCGGCGGTAATATTTGACAACATTCCTGGCGAGTTGGCCTCTATGTCTCCGTGAGGCCTTCATATCCATCAATAACGTAATATAACCTTATATAACCCAACCAAACATCTCGGCTGTAATATTTGACAACATTCCTGGCGAGTTGGCCTCTACGTCTCCGTGGGACTTTTATATACATCAATAACGTAATATAACCTAACCTAACCCAACCTAACATCTCGGCGGTAATATTTGACAACATTCCTGTCGAGTTGGACTCTACGTCTCCGTCGGACTTTTATATACATCAATAACGTAATATAACCTAACCTAACCCAACCTAACCTTTCAGCGCTATTATTTGACAACATTCCTTGCGAGTTGGCCTCTACGTCTCCGTTGGGCCTTTATATACACCAATAACGTAATATAAATTAACCTAACACAACCTAACATCTCGGTACTAATATTTGACAACATTCCTGGCTTGTTGGCTTCTACGTCTCCAATGAGGCCTTCATATACATCAATAACGTAATTTAACCTAAAATAACCCAACGTAACATCTCGGCTGTAATATTTGACAACATTCCTGGCTTGTTGGCCTCTATGATTCCCTGGGACCTTTATATACATCAATAACGTAATATAACCTAACCTAACCCAACCTAACATCTCGGCGGTAATGTTTGACAACATTCCTGGCGAGTTGGCCTCTACGTATCCGTGAGACCTTCATATCCATCAATAACGTAATATAACCTTATATAACCCAACCTAACCTCTCGGCGCTACTATTTGACAATATTCCTTGCGAGCTGGCCTCTACGTCTCCGTGGGGCCTTCATATACATCAAAAACGTAATATAACCTAACCTAACCCAACCTAACATCTCGGCGGTAATATTTGACAACATTCCTGGCGAGTTGGCCTCTACGTCTCCGTGGGGCCTTTATATACATCAATAACGTAATATAACCTAACCTAACACAACCCAAACTCCCGGCACTAATATTTGACAACATTCCTGGAGAGTTGGCCTCTACGTTTCCCTGAGACCTTTGTATACATCAATAACGTAATATAACCCAACCTAAACCAAAGTAACGTCTCGGAGGTAATGTTTAACCACATTCCTGGCTTGTTGGCTTCTACGTCTCCGTGAGGCCTTCATATACATCAAAAACGTAATATGACCTAACCTAACCCAACGTAACATCTCGGCTGTAATATTTGACAACATTTCTGGCGAGTTGGCCTCTACGTCTCCGTCAGGCCTTCATATCCGTCAATAACGTAATATAACCTTATATAACGCAACCTAACCTCTCGGTGCTATTATTTGACAACATTCCTGGCGAGTTGGCCTCTACGTTTCCGTGGGGCTTTTACATACATCAATAACGTAATATAACCTAACCTGACCCAAGTAACGTCTCGGAGGTAGTGTTTAACCACATTTCTGGCTTGTTGGCCTCTACGTTTCCTGAGACCTTTATATACATCAATAACGTATTATAACCTAACCTAATCCAACCTAACATCTCGGCGGTAATATTTGACAACATTCCTGATGAGTTGGCCTCTACGTCTCCGTGAGGCCTTCATATCCATCAATAACGTAATATAACCTTATATAACCCAACCAAACCTCTCGGCGCTATTATTTGACAACATTCCTGGCGAGTTGGCCTCTACGTCCCCATGGGTCTTTTATATACATCAATAACGTAATATAACCTAACCTAACCCAACCTAACATCTCGGCGGTAATATTTGACAACATTCCTGTCGAGTTGGACTCTACGTCTCCGTCGGACTTTTATATACATCAATAACGTAATATAACCTAACCTAACCCAACCTAACCTTTCAGCGCTATTATTTGACAACATTCCTTGCGAGTTGGCCTCTACGTTTCCCTGAGACCTTTATATACATCAATAACGTAATATAACCTAACCTAACCCAAAGTAACGTCTCGGAGGTAATGTTGAAGCACATTCCTGGCTTGTTGGCTTCTACGTCTCCGTGAGGCCTTCATATACATCAAAAACGTAATATAACCTAACCTAACCCGACCTAACATCTCGGCGGTAATAGTTGACAACACTCCTGGCGAGTTGGCCTCTACGTCTCCGTGGGACGTTCATATCCATCAATAACGTAATTTAACCTAACCTAACACAACCCAACCACTCGGCACTAATATTTGACAACATTCCTGGCGAGTTCGCCTCTACGTTCCCGTGGGGCTTTTACATACATCAATAACGTAATATAACCTAACCTAACCCAAAGTAACGTCTCGGAGGTAATGTTTAACCACATTCCTGGCTTGTTGGCTTCTACGTCTCCGTGAGGCATTCATATACATCAAAAACGTAATATAACCTAACCTAACCCAACGTAACATCTCGGCTGTAATATTTGACAACATTCCTGGCTTGTTGGCCTCTACGTCTCCGTGGGACATTCATATCCATCAATAACGTAATTTAACCTAAAATAGCCCAACGTAACATCTCGGCTGTAATATTTGACAACATTCCTGGCTTGTTGGCCTCTATGATTCCGTGGGACCTTTATATACATTAATAACGTAATATAACCTAACCTAACCCACCTTAACATCTCCGCGGTAATGTTTGACAACATTACTGGCGAGTTGGCCTCTACGTCTCCGTGAGACCTTCATATCCATCAATAACGTAATATAACCTTATATAACCCAACCTAACCTCTCGGCGCTATTATTTGACAACATTCCTAGCGAGTTGGCCTCTACGTCTCCGTGGGACTTTTATATACATCAATAACCTAATATAACCTAACCTAACCCAACCTAACCTTTCGGCGCTATTATTTGACAACATTCCTGGCAAGTTCGCCTCTACGTCTCCGTGGGGCCTTTATATACACCAATAACGTAATATAACCTAACCTAACACAACCCAACCTCTCGGCACTAATATTTGACAACATTCCTGGCGAGTTGGCCTCTACGTATCCGTGGGGCTTTCATATACATCAATAACGTAATATAACCTAACCTAACCCAAAGTAACGTCTCGGAGGTAATGTTTAATCACATTCCTGGCTTGTTGGCCTCTACGTTTGCCTGAGACTTTTATATACATCAATAACGTAATATAACCTCACCTATCCCAACCTAACATCTCGGCGGTAATATTTGACAACATTCCTGGCGACTTGGACTCTATGTCTCAGTGGGGCCTTTATATACATCAATAAAGTAATATAACCTAACCTAACCGAACCTAACATCTCGGTACTAATATTTAACAACATTCCTGGCTTGTTGGCTTCTACGTCTCTGTGGGACTTTCATATCCATCAATAACGTTATTTAACCTAAAATAACCCAACGTAACATCTCGGCTGTAATATTTGACAACATTCCTGGCTTGTTGGACTCTATGATTCCGTGGGACCTTTATATACATCAATAACGTAATATAACCTAACCTAACCCAACCTAACATCTCGGCGGTAATGTTTGACAACATTCCTGGCGAGTTGGCCTCTACGTATCCGTGAGACCTTCATATCCATCAATAACGTAATATAACCTTATATAACCCAACCTAACCTCTCGGCGCTATTATTTGACAATATTCCTTGCGAGCTGGCCTCTACGTCTCCGTGGGGCCTTCATATACATCAAAAACGTAATATAACCTAACCTAACCCAACCTAACATCTCGGCGGTAATATTTGACAACATTCCTGGCGAGTTGGCCTCTACGTCTCCGTGGGGCCTTTATATACATCAATAACGTAATATAACCTAACCTAACACAACCCAAACTCCCGGCACTAATATTTGACAACATTCCTGGCGAGTTGGCCTCTACGTTTCCCTGAGACATTTATATACATCAATAACGTAATATAACCTAACCTAACCCAAAGTAACGTCTCGGAGGTAATGTTTAACCACATTCCTGGCTTGTTGGCTTCTACGTCTCCGTGAGGCCTTCATATACATCAAAAACGTAATATAACCTAACCTAACCCAACGTAACATCTCGGCTGTAATATTTGACAACATTCCTGGCTTGTTGGCCTCTACGTCTCCGTGGGACATTCATATCAATCAATAACGTAATTTAACCTAAAATAACCCAACGTAACATCTCGGCTGTAATATTTGACAACATTCCTGGCTTGTTGGCCTCTATGTTTCCGTGCGACCTTTATATACATCAATAACGTAATATAACCTAACCTAACCCAACCTAGCATCTCGGCGGTAATATTTGACAACATTCCTGGCGAGTTGTCCTCTACGTCTCCGTGGGACATTCATATCAATCAATAACGTAATATAACCTAACCTAACCCAACCTAACATCTCGGCGGTAATATTTGACAACATTCGTGGCGAGTTGGACTCTACGTCTCCGTGGGGCCTTTATATACATCAATAACGTAATATAACCTAACCTAACACAACCCAACCTCTCGGCACTAATATTTGACAACCTTCCTGGCGAGTTGGCCTCTACGTTTCCGTGGGGCTTTTGTATACATCAATAACGTAATATAACCTAACCTAACCCAAAGTAACGTCTCGGAGGTAATGTTTAACCACATTCCTGGCTTGTTGGCCTCTACGTTTCCCTGAGACTTTTACATACGTCAATAACGTAATATAACGTAACCTAACCCAACCTAACACCTCGGCGGTAATATTTGACAACATTCCTTGCGAGTTGGACTCTACGTTTCCGTGGGGCTTTTACATACATCAATAACGTAATATAACCTAACCTAACCCATAGTAACGTCTCGGAGGTAGTGTTTAACCACATTCCTGGCTTGTTGGCCTCTACGTTTCCCTGAGACCTTTATATACATCAATAACGTAATATAACCTAACCTAACCCAAAGTAACGTCTCGGAGGTAATGTTTAACCACATTCCTGGCTTGTTGGCTTCTACGTCTCCGTGAGGCATTCATATACATCAAAAACGTAATATAACCTAACCTAACCCAACGTAACATCTCGGCTGTAATATTTGACAACATTCCTGGCTTGTTGGCCTCTACGTCTCCGTGGGACATTCATATCCATCAATAATGTAATTTAACCTAAAATAGCCCAACGTAACATCTCGGCTGTAATATTTGACAACATTCCTGGCTTGTTGGCCTCTATGTTTCCGTGGGACTTTTATACACATCAATAACGTAATATAACCTAACCTAACCCAACCTAACCTTTCGGGGCTATTATTTGACAACATTCCTGGCGAGTTGGCCTCTACGTCTCCGTGGGGCCTTTATATACTTCAATTTCGTAATATAACCTAACCTAACACTACCCAACCTCTCGGCACTGATATTTGACAACATTCCTGGCGAGTTGGCCTCTACGTTTCCGTGGGGCTTTTATATACATCAATAGCGTAATATAACTTAACCTAACACAACCTAACATCTCGGTACTAATATTTGACAACATTCCTGCCGAGTTGGCCTCTACGTCTCCGTGGGACCTTCATATACATCAATAACGTAATATGACCTAACCTAACACAACCCAACCACTCGGCACTAATATTTGACAACATTCCTGGCGAGTTGGCCTCTACGTTTCCGTGGGGCTTTTATATACATCAATAGCGTAATATAACTTAACCTAACCTAACCTAACATCTCGGCGGTAATGTTTGACAACATTCCTGGCGAGTTGGCCGCTACCTCTCCGTGAGACTTTCATATCCATCAATAACGTAATATAACCTTATATAACCCAACCTAACCTCTCGGCGCTATTATTTGACAACATTCCTGTCGAGTTGGCCTCTACGTCTCCGTGGGGCCTTCATATACATCAAAAACGTAATATAACCTAACCTAACCCAACCTAACATCTCGGCGGTAATACTTGACAACATTCCTGGCGAGTTGAACTCTAGGTCTCAGTGGGGCCTTTATATACATCAATAACGTAATATAACCTAACCTAACCCAAAGTAACGTCCCGGAGGTAATGTTTAACCACATTCCTGGCTTGTTGGCTTCTACGTCTCCGTGAGGCCTTCATATACATCAATAACGTAATATAACCTAACCTAACCCAACATAACATCTCGGTACTAATATTTAACAACAATCCTGGCTTTTTGGCTTCTACGTCTCTGTGAGACTTTCATATCCATCAATAACGTAATTTAACCTAAAATAACCCAACGTAACATCTCGGCTGTAATATTTGACAATATTCCTGGCGAGTTGGCCTCTACGCTTCCCTGAGACCTTTATATACATCAATAACGTAATATAACCTAACGTAACCCAAAGTAACGTCTCGCAGGTAATGTTTAACCACATTCCTGGCTTGTTGGCTTCTACGTCTCCGTGAGGCCTTCATATACATCAAAAACGTAATATAACCTAACCTAACCCAACGTAACATCTCGGCTGTAATATTTGACAACATTCCTGGCTTGTTGGCCTCTACGTCTCCGTGGGACATTCATATCAATCAATAACGTAATTTAACCTAAAATAACCCAACGTAACATCTCGGCTGTAATATTTGACAACATTCCTGGCTTGTTGGCCTCTATGTTTCCGTGCGACCTTTATATACATCAATAACGTAATATAACCTAACCTAACCCAACCTAGCATCTCGGCGGTAATATTTGACAACATTCCTGGCGAGTTGTCCTCTACGTCTCCGTGGGACATTCATATCAATCAATAACGTAATATAACCTAACCTAACCCAACCTAACATCTCGGCGGTAATATTTGACAACATTCGTGGCGAGTTGGACTCTACGTCTCCGTGGGGCCTTTATATACATCAATAACGTAATATAACCTAACCTAACACAACCCAACCTCTCGGCACTAATATTTGACAACCTTCCTGGCGAGTTGGCCTCTACGTTTCCGTGGGGCTTTTGTATACATCAATAACGTAATATAACCTAACCTAACCCAAAGTAACGTCTCGGAGGTAATGTTTAACCACATTCCTGGCTTGTTGGCCTCTACGTTTCCCTGAGACTTTTACATACGTCAATAACGTAATATAACGTAACCTAACCCAACCTAACACCTCGGCGGTAATATTTGACAACATTCCTTGCGAGTTGGACTCTACGTTTCCGTGGGGCTTTTACATACATCAATAACGTAATATAACCTAACCTAACCCATAGTAACGTCTCGGAGGTAGTGTTTAACCACATTCCTGGCTTGTTGGCCTCTACGTTTCCCTGAGACCTTTATATACATCAATAACGTAATATAACCTAACCTAACCCAAAGTAACGTCTCGGAGGTAATGTTTAACCACATTCCTGGCTTGTTGGCTTCTACGTCTCCGTGAGGCATTCATATACATCAAAAACGTAATATAACCTAACCTAACCCAACGTAACATCTCGGCTGTAATATTTGACAACATTCCTGGCTTGTTGGCCTCTACGTCTCCGTGGGACATTCATATCCATCAATAATGTAATTTAACCTAAAATAGCCCAACGTAACATCTCGGCTGTAATATTTGACAACATTCCTGGCTTGTTGGCCTCTATGTTTCCGTGGGACTTTTATACACATCAATAACGTAATATAACCTAACCTAACCCAACCTAACCTTTCGGGGCTATTATTTGACAACATTCCTGGCGAGTTGGCCTCTACGTCTCCGTGGGGCCTTTATATACTTCAATTTCGTAATATAACCTAACCTAACACTACCCAACCTCTCGGCACTGATATTTGACAACATTCCTGGCGAGTTGGCCTCTACGTTTCCGTGGGGCTTTTATATACATCAATAGCGTAATATAACTTAACCTAACACAACCTAACATCTCGGTACTAATATTTGACAACATTCCTGCCGAGTTGGCCTCTACGTCTCCGTGGGACCTTCATATACATCAATAACGTAATATGACCTAACCTAACACAACCCAACCACTCGGCACTAATATTTGACAACATTCCTGGCGAGTTGGCCTCTACGTTTCCGTGGGGCTTTTATATACATCAATAGCGTAATATAACTTAACCTAACCTAACCTAACATCTCGGCGGTAATGTTTGACAACATTCCTGGCGAGTTGGCCGCTACCTCTCCGTGAGACTTTCATATCCATCAATAACGTAATATAACCTTATATAACCCAACCTAACCTCTCGGCGCTATTATTTGACAACATTCCTGTCGAGTTGGCCTCTACGTCTCCGTGGGGCCTTCATATACATCAAAAACGTAATATAACCTAACCTAACCCAACCTAACATCTCGGCGGTAATACTTGACAACATTCCTGGCGAGTTGAACTCTAGGTCTCAGTGGGGCCTTTATATACATCAATAACGTAATATAACCTAACCTAACCCAAAGTAACGTCCCGGAGGTAATGTTTAACCACATTCCTGGCTTGTTGGCTTCTACGTCTCCGTGAGGCCTTCATATACATCAATAACGTAATATAACCTAACCTAACCCAACATAACATCTCGGTACTAATATTTAACAACAATCCTGGCTTTTTGGCTTCTACGTCTCTGTGAGACTTTCATATCCATCAATAACGTAATTTAACCTAAAATAACCCAACGTAACATCTCGGCTGTAATATTTGACAATATTCCTGGCGAGTTGGCCTCTACGCTTCCCTGAGACCTTTATATACATCAATAACGTAATATAACCTAACGTAACCCAAAGTAACGTCTCGCAGGTAATGTTTAACCACATTCCTGGCTTGTTGGCTTCTACGTCTCCGTGAGGCCTTCATATACATCAAAAACGTAATATAACCTAACCTAACCCAACGTAACATCTCGGCTGTAATATTTGACTACATTCCTGGCGAGTTGGACTCTACGTCTCCGTCGGACTTTTATATACATCAATAACGTAATATAACCTAACCTAACCCAACCTAACCTTTCGGCGCTATTATTTGACAACATTCGTGGCTTGTTGGCTTCTACGTCTCTGTGGGACTTCAATATCCATCAATAACGTTATTTAACCTAAAATAACCCAACGTAACATCTCGGCTGTAATATTTGACAACATTCCTGGCTTGTTGGACTCTATGATTCCGTGGGACCTTTATATACATCAATAACGTAATATAACCTAACCTAACCCAACCTAACATCTCGGCGGTAATGTTTGACAACATTCCTGGCGAGTTGGCCTCTACGTATCCGTGAGACCTTCATATCCATCAATAACGTAATATAAGCTTATATAACCCAACCTAACCTCTCGGCGCTATTATTTGACAATATTCCTTGCGAGCTGGCCTCTACGTCTCCGTGGGGCCTTCATATACATCAAAAACGTAATATAACCTAACCTAACCCAACCTAACATCTCGGCGGTAATATTTGACAACATTCCTGGCGAGTTGGCCTCTACGTCTCCGTGGGGCCTTTATATACATCAATAACGTAATATAACCTAACCTAACACAACCCAAACTCCCGGCACTAATATTTGACAACATTCCTGGCGAGTTGGCCTCTACGTTTCCCTGAGACCTTTATATACATCAATAACGTAATATAACCTAACCTAACCCAAAGTAACGTCTCGGAGGTAATGTTTAACCACATTCCTGGCTTGTTGGCTTCTACGTCTCCGTGAGGCCTTCATATACATCAAAAACGTAATATAACCTAACCTAACCCAACGTAACATCTCGGCTGTAATATTTGACTACATTCCTGGCGAGTTGGACTCTACGTCTCCGTCGGACTTTTATATACATCAATAACGTAATATAACCTAACCTAACCCAACCTAACCTTTCGGCGCTATTATTTGACAACATTCGTGGCGAGTTGGCCCCTACGTCTCCGTGGGGCCTTTATATACACCAATAACGTAATATAACCTAACCTAACACAACCCAACATCCCGGCACTAATATTTGACAACATTCCTGGCGAGTTGGCCTCTACGTATCCGTGGGGCTTTCATATACATCAATAACGTAATATAACCTAACCTAACCCAAAGTAACGTCTCGGAGGTAATGTTTAATCACATTCCTGGCTTGTTGGCCTCTACGTTTGCCTGAGACTTTTATATACATCAATAACGTAATATAACCTCACCTATCCCAACCTAACATCTCGGCGGTAATATTTGACAACATTCCTGGCGACTTGGACTCTATGTCTCAGTGGGGCCTTTATATACATCAATAAAGTAATATAACCTAACCTAACCCAACCTAACATCTCGGTACTAATATTTAACAACATTCCTGGCTTGTTGGCTTCTACGTCTCTGTGGGACTTTCATATCCATCAATAACGTAATTTAACCTAAAATAACCCAACGTAACATCTCGGCTGTAATATTTGACAACATTCCTGGCTTGTTGGACTCTATGTTTCCGTGCGACCTTTATATACATCAATAACGTAATATAACCTAACCTAACCCAACCTAACATCTCGGCGGTAATATTTGACAACATTCCTGGCGAGTTGTCCTCTACGTCTCCGTGAGGCCTTCATATCCATCAATAACGTAATATAACCTAACCTAACCCAACCTAACATCTCGGCGGTAATATTTGACAACATTCGTGGCGAGTTGGACTCTACGTCTCCGTGGGGCCTTTATATACATCAATAACGTAATATAACCTAACCTAACACAACCCAACCTCTCGGCACTAATATTTGACAACCTTCCTGGCGAGTTGGCCTCTACGTTTCCGTGGGGCTTTTATATACATCAATAACGTAATATAACCTTACCTAACCCAAAGTAACGTCTCGGAGGTAATGTTTAACCACATTCCTGGCTTGTTGGCTTCTACGTCTCCGTGAGGTCTTCATATACATCAAAAACGTAATATAACCTAACCTAACCCAACGTAACATCTCGGCTGTAATATTTGACTACATTCCTGGCGAGTTGGACTCTACGTCTCCGTCGGACTTTTATATACATCAATAACGTAATATAACCTAACCTAACCCAACCTAACCTTTCGGCGCTATTATTTGACAACATTCGTGGCGAGTTGGCCCCTACGTCTCCGTGGGGCCTTTATATACACCAATAACGTAATATAACCTAACCTAACACAACCCAACCTCTCGGCACTAATATTTGACAACATTCCTGGCGAGTTGGCCTCTACGTATCCGTGGGTCTTTCATATACATCAATAACGTAATATAACCTAACCTAACCCAAAGTAACGTCTCGGAGGTAATGTTTAATAACATTCCTGGCTTGTTGGCCTCTACGTTTGCCTGAGACTTTTATATACGTCAATAACGTAATATAACCTCACCTATCCCAACCTAACATCTCGGCGGTAATATTTGACAACATTCCTGGCGACTTGGACTCTATGTCTCAGTGGGGCCTTTATATACATCAATAAAGTAATATAACCTAACGTAACCCAACCTAACATCTCGGTACTAATATTTAACAACATTCCTGGCTTGTTGGCTTCTACGTCTCTGTGGGACTTCAATATCCATCAATAACGTTATTTAACCTAAAATAACCCAACGTAACATCTCGGCTGTAATATTTGACAACATTCCTGGCTTGTTGGACTCTATGATTCCGTGGGACCTTTATATACATCAATAACGTAATATAACCTAACCTAACCCAACCTAACATCTCGGCGGTAATGTTTGACAACATTCCTGGCGAGTTGGCCTCTACGTATCCGTGAGACCTTCATATCCATCAATAACGTAATATAAGCTTATATAACCCAACCTAACCTCTCGGCGCTATTATTTGACAATATTCCTTGCGAGCTGGCCTCTACGTCTCCGTGGGGCCTTCATATACATCAAAAACGTAATATAACCTAACCTAACCCAACCTAACATCTCGGCGGTAATATTTGACAACATTCCTGGCGAGTTGGCCTCTACGTCTCCGTGGGGCCTTTATATACATCAATAACGTAATATAACCTAACCTAACACAACCCAAACTCCCGGCACTAATATTTGACAACATTCCTGGCGAGTTGGCCTCTACGTTTCCCTGAGACCTTTATATACATCAATAACGTAATATAACCTAACCTAACCCAAAGTAACGTCTCGGAGGTAATGTTTAACCACATTCCTGGCTTGTTGGCTTCTACGTCTCCGTGAGGCCTTCATATACATCAAAAACGTAATATAACCTAACCTAACCCAACGTAACATCTCGGCTGTAATATTTGACTACATTCCTGGCGAGTTGGACTCTACGTCTCCGTCGGACTTTTATATACATCAATAACGTAATATAACCTAACCTAACCCAACCTAACCTTTCGGCGCTATTATTTGACAACATTCGTGGCGAGTTGGCCCCTACGTCTCCGTGGGGCCTTTATATACACCAATAACGTAATATAACCTAACCTAACACAACCCAACCTCCCGGCACTAATATTTGACAACATTCCTGGCGAGTTGGCCTCTACGTATCCGTGGGGCTTTCATATACATCAATAACGTAATATAACCTAACCTAACCCAAAGTAACGTCTCGGAGGTAATGTTTAATCACATTCCTGGCTTGTTGGCCTCTACGTTTGCCTGAGACTTTTATATACATCAATAACGTAATATAACCTCACCTATCCCAACCTAACATCTCGGCGGTAATATTTGACAACATTCCTGGCGACTTGGACTCTATGTCTCAGTGGGGCCTTTATATACATCAATAAAGTAATATAACCTAACCTAACCCAACCTAACATCTCGGTACTAATATTTAACAACATTCCTGGCTTGTTGGCTTCTACGTCTCTGTGGGACTTTCATATCCATCAATAACGTAATTTAACCTAAAATAACCCAACGTAACATCTCGGCTGTAATATTTGACAACATTCCTGGCTTGTTGGACTCTATGTTTCCGTGCGACCTTTATATACATCAATAACGTAATATAACCTAACCTAACCCAACCTAACATCTCGGCGGTAATATTTGACAACATTCCTGGCGAGTTGTCCTCTACGTCTCCGTGAGGCCTTCATATCCATCAATAACGTAATATAACCTAACCTAACCCAACCTAACATCTCGGCGGTAATATTTGACAACATTCGTGGCGAGTTGGACTCTACGTCTCCGTGGGGCCTTTATATACATCAATAACGTAATATAACCTAACCTAACACAACCCAACCTCTCGGCACTAATATTTGACAACCTTCCTGGCGAGTTGGCCTCTACGTTTCCGTGGGGCTTTTATATACATCAATAACGTAATATAACCTAACCTAACCCAAAGTAACGTCTCGGAGGTAATGTTTAACCACATTCCTGGCTTGTTGGCTTCTACGTCTCCGTGAGGTCTTCATATACATCAAAAACGTAATATAACCTAACCTAACCCAACGTAACATCTCGGCTGTAATATTTGACCACATTCCTGGCGAGTTGGACTCTACGTCTCCGTCGGACTTTTATATACATCAATAACGTAATATAACCTAACCTAACCCAACCTAACCTTTCGGCGCTATTATTTGACAACATTCGTGGCGAGTTGGCCCCTACGTCTCCGTGGGGCCTTTATATACACCAATAACGTAATATAACCTAACCTAACACAACCCAACCTCTCGGCACTAATATTTGACAACATTCCTGGCGAGTTGGCCTCTACGTATCCGTGGGTCTTTCATATACATCAATAACGTAATATAACCTAACCTAACCCAAAGTAACGTCTCGGAGGTAATGTTTAATAACATTCCTGGCTTGTTGGCCTCTACGTTTGCCTGAGACTTTTATATACGTCAATAACGTAATATAACCTCACCTATCCCAACCTAACATCTCGGCGGTAATATTTGACAACATTCCTGGCGACTTGGACTCTATGTCTCAGTGGGGCCTTTATATACATCAATAAAGTAATATAACCTAACCTAACCCAACCTAACATCTCGGTACTAATATTTAACAACATTCCTGGCTTGTTGGCTTCTACGTCTCTGTGGGACTTCAATATCCATCAATAACGTTATTTAACCTAAAATAACCCAACGTAACATCTCGGCTGTAATATTTGACAACATTCCTGGCTTGTTGGACTCTATGATTCCGTGGGACCTTTATATACATCAATAACGTAATATAACCTAACCTAACCCAACCTAACATCTCGGCGGTAATGTTTGACAACATTCCTGGCGAGTTGGCCTCTACGTATCCGTGAGACCTTCATATCCATCAATAACGTAATATAAGCTTATATAACCCAACCTAACCTCTCGGCGCTATTATTTGACAATATTCCTTGCGAGCTGGCCTCTACGTCTCCGTGGGGCCTTCATATACATCAAAAACGTAATATAACCTAACCTAACCCAACCTAACATCTCGGCGGTAATATTTGACAACATTCCTGGCGAGTTGGCCTCTACGTCTCCGTGGGGCCTTTATATACATCAATAACGTAATATAACCTAACCTAACACAACCCAAACTCCCGGCACTAATATTTGACAACATTCCTGGCGAGTTGGCCTCTACGTTTCCCTGAGACCTTTATATACATCAATAACGTAATATAACCTAACCTAACCCAAAGTAACGTCTCGGAGGTAATGTTTAACCACATTCCTGGCTTGTTGGCTTCTACGTCTCCGTGAGGCCTTCATATACATCAAAAACGTAATATAACCTAACCTAACCCAACGTAACATCTCGGCTGTAATATTTGACAACATTCCTGGCTTGTTGGCCTCTACGTCTCCGTGGGACATTCATATCAATCAATAACGTAATTTAACCTAAAATAACCCAACGTAACATCTCGGCTGTAATATTTGACAACATTCCTGGCTTGTTGGCCTCTATGTTTCCGTGCGACCTTTATATACATCAATAACGTAATATAACCTAACCTAACCCAACCTAACATCTCGGCGGTAATATTTGACAACATTCCTGGCGAGTTGTCCTCTACGTCTCCGTGAGGCCTTCATATCCATCAATAACGTAATATAACCTAACCTAACCCAACCTAACATCTCGGCGGTAATATTTGAAAACATTCGTGGCGAGTTGGACTCTACGTCTCCGTGGGGCCTTTATATACATCAATAACGTAATATAACCTAACCTAACACAACCCAACCTCTCGGCACTAATATTTGACAACCTTCCTGGCGAGTTGGCCTCTACGTTTCCGTGGGGCTTTTATATACATCAATAACGTAATATAACCTAACCTAACCCAAAGTAACGTCTCGGAGGTAATGTTTAACCACATTCCTGGCTTGTTGGCCTCTACGTTTCCCTGAGACTTTTACATACGTCAATAACGTAATATAACCTAACCTAACCCAACCTAACACCTCGGCGGTAATATTTGACAACATTCCTTGCGAGATGGACTCTACGTTTCCGTGGGGCTTTTACATACATCAATAACGTAATATAACCTAACCTAACCCAAAGTAACGTCTCGGAGGTAGTGTTTAACCACATTCCTGGCTTGTTGGCCTCTACGTTTCCCTGAGACCTTTATATACATCAATAACGTAATATAACCTAACCTAACCCAAAGTAACGTCTCGGAGGTAATGTTTAACCACATTCCTGGCTTGTTGGCTTCTACGTCTCCGTGAGGCATTCATATACATCAAAAACGTAATATAACCTAACCTAACCCAACGTAACATCTCGGCTGTAATATTTGACAACATTCCTGGCTTGTTGGCCTCTACGTCTCCGTGGGACATTCATATCCATCAATAACGTAATTTAACCTAAAATAGCCCAACGTAACATCTCGGCTGTAATATTTGACAACATTCCTGGCTTGTTGGCCTCTATGTTTCCGTGGGACTTTTATACACATCAATAACGTAATATAACCTAACCTAACCCAACCTAACCTTTCGGGGCTATTATTTGACAACATTCCTGGCGAGTTGGCCTCTACGTCTCCGTGGGGCCTTTATATACTTCAATTTCGTAATATAACCTAACCTAACACTACCCAACCTCTCGGCACTGATATTTGACAACATTCCTGGCGAGTTGGCCTCTACGTTTCCGTGGGGCTTTTATATACATCAATAGCGTAATATAACTTAACCTAACACAACCTAACATCTCGGTACTAATATTTGACAACATTCCTGCCGAGTTGGCCTCTACGTCTCCGTGGGACCTTCATATACATCAATAACGTAATATAACCTAACCTAACACAACCCAACCACTCGGCACTAATATTTGACAACATTCCTGGCGAGTTGGCCTCTACGTTTCCGTGGGGCTTTTATATACATCAATAGCGTAATATAACTTAACCTAACCTAACCTAACATCTCGGCGGTAATGTTTGACAACATTCCTGGCGAGTTGGCCGCTACCTCTCCGTGAGACTTTCATATCCATCAATAACGTAATATAACCTTATATAACCCAACCTAACCTCTCGGCGCTATTATTTGACAACATTCCTGTCGAGTTGGCCTCTACGTCTCCGTGGGGCCTTCATATACATCAAAAACGTAATATAACCTAACCTAACCCAACCTAACATCTCGGCGGTAATACTTGACAACATTCCTGGCGAGTTGAACTCTAGGTCTCAGTGGGGCCTTTATATACATCAATAACGTAATATAACCTAACCTAACCCAAAGTAACGTCTCGGAGGTAATGTTTAACCACATTCCTGGCTTGTTGGCTTCTACGTCTCCGTGAGGCCTTCATATACATCAATAACGTAATATAACCTAACCTAACCCAACATAACATCTCGGTACTAATATTTAACAACAATCCTGGCTTTTTGGCTTCTACGTCTCTGTGAGACTTTCATATCCATCAATAACGTAATTTAACCTAAAATAACCCAACGTAACATCTCGGCTGTAATATTTGACAATATTCCTGGCGAGTTGGCCTCTACGCTTCCCTGAGACCTTTATATACATCAATAACGTAATATTACCTAACGTAACCCAACCTAACCTTTCGGCGCTATTATTTGACAACATTCCTGGCTTGTTGGCCTCTACGTCTCCGTGGGACATTCATATCAATCAATAACGTAATTTAACCTAAAATAACCCAACGTAACATCTCGGCTGTAATATTTGACAACATTCCTGGCTTGTTGGCCTCTATGTTTCCGTGCGACCTTTATATACATCAATAACGTAATATAACCTAACCTAACCCAACCTAACATGTCGGCGGTAATATTTGACAACATTCCTGGCGAGTTGTCCTCTACGTCTCCGTGAGGCCTTCATATCCATCAATAACGTAATATAACCTAACCTAACCCAACCTAACATCTCGGCGGTAATATTTGACAACATTCGTGGCGAGTTGGACTCTACGTCTCCGTGGGGCCTTTATATACATCAATAACGTAATATAACCTAACCTAACACAACCCAACCTCTCGGCACTAATATTTGACAACCTTCCTGGCGAGTTGGCATCTACGTTTCCGTGGGGCTTTTATATACATCAATAACGTAATATAACCTAACCTGACCCAAAGTAACGTCTCGGAGGTAATGTTTAACCACATTCCTGGATTGTTGGCTTCTACGTCTCCGTGAGGCCTTCATATACATCAAAAACGTAATATAACCTAACCTAACCCAACGTAACATCTCGGCTGTAATATTTGACTACATTCCTGGCGAGTTGGACTCTACGTCTCCGTCGGACTTTTATATACATCAATAACGTAATATAACCTAACCTAACCCAACCTAACCTTTCGGCGCTATTATTTGACAACATTCGTGGCGAGTTGGCCCCTACGTCTCCGTGGGGCCTTTATATACATCAATAACGTAATATAACCTAACCTAACACAATCCAAACTCCCGGCACTAATATTTGACAACATTCCTGGAGAGTTGGCCTCTACGTTTCCCTGAGACCTTTGTATACATCAATAACGTAATATAACCCAACCTAAACCAAAGTAACGTCTCGGAGGTAATGTTTAACCACATTCCTGGCTTGTTGGCTTCTACGTCTCCGTGAGGCCTTCATATACATCAAAAACGTAATATGACCTAACCTAACCCAACGTAACATCTCGGCTGTAATATTTGACAACATTTCTGGCGAGTTGGCCTCTACGTCTCCGTCAGGCCTTCATATCCGTCAATAACGTAATATAACCTTATATAACGCAACCTAACCTCTCGGTGCTATTATTTGACAACATTCCTGGCGAGTTGGCCTCTACGTTTCCGTGGGGCTTTTACATACATCAATAACGTAATATAACCTAACCTGACCCAAGTAACGTCTCGGAGGTAGTGTTTAACCACATTTCTGGCTTGTTGGCCTCTACGTTTCCTGAGACCTTTATATACATCAATAACGTATTATAACCTAACCTAATCCAACCTAACATCTCGGCGGTAATATTTGACAACATTCCTGATGAGTTGGCCTCTACGTCTCCGTGATGCCTTCATATCCATCAATAACGTAATATAACCTTATATAACCCAACCAAACCTCTCGGCGCTATTATTTGACAACATTCCTGGCGAGTTGGCCTCTACGTCCCCATGGGACTTTTATATACATCAATAACGTAATATAACCTACCCTAACCCAACCTAACCTTTCGGCGCTATTATTTGAGAACATTCCTGGCGAGTTGGCCTCTACGTCTCCATGGGGCCTTTATATACACCAATAACGTAATATAACCTAACCTAACACAACCCAACCTCACGGCACTAATATTTGACAACATTCCTGGCGAGTTGGCCTCTACGTTTCCCTGAGACCTTTATATACATCAATAACGTAATATAACCTAACCTAACCCAAAGTAACGTCTCGGAGGTAATGTTGAAGCACATTCCTGGCTTGTTGGCTTCTACGTCTCCGTGAGGCCTTCATATACATCAAAAACGTAATATAACCTAACCTAACCCGACCTAACATCTCTGCGGTAATAGTTGACAACACTCCTGGCGAGTTAGCCTCTACGTCTCCGTGGGACATTCATATCCATCAATAACGTAATTTAACCTAACCTAACACAACCCAACCTCTCGGCACTAATATTTGACAACATTCCTGGCGAGTTGGCCTCTACGTATCCGTGGGTCTTTCATATACATCAATAACGTAATATAACCTAACCTAACCCAAAGTAACGTCTCGGAGGTAATGTTTAATAACATTCCTGGCTTGTTGGCCTCTACGTTTGCCTGAGACTTTTATATACGTCAATAACGTAATATAACCTCACCTATCCCAACCTAACATCTCGGCGGTAATATTTGACAACATTCCTGGCGACTTGGACTCTATGTCTCAGTGGGGCCTTTATATACATCAATAAAGTAATATAACCTAACGTAACCCAACCTAACATCTCGGTACTAATATTTAACAACATTCCTGGCTTGTTGGCTTCTACGTCTCTGTGGGACTTCAATATCCATCAATAACGTTATTTAACCTAAAATAACCCAACGTAACATCTCGGCTGTAATATTTGACAACATTCCTGGCTTGTTGGACTCTATGATTCCGTGGGACCTTTATATACATCAATAACGTAATATAACCTAACCTAACCCAACCTAACATCTCGGCGGTAATGTTTGACAACATTCCTGGCGAGTTGGCCTCTACGTATCCGTGAGACCTTCATATCCATCAATAACGTAATATAAGCTTATATAACCCAACCTAACCTCTCGGCGCTATTATTTGACAATATTCCTTGCGAGCTGGCCTCTACGTCTCCGTGGGGCCTTCATATACATCAAAAACGTAATATAACCTAACCTAACCCAACCTAACATCTCGGCGGTAATATTTGACAACATTCCTGGCGAGTTGGCCTCTACGTCTCCGTGGGGCCTTTATATACATCAATAACGTAATATAACCTAACCTAACACAACCCAAACTCCCGGCACTAATATTTGACAACATTCCTGGCGAGTTGGCCTCTACGTTTCCCTGAGACCTTTATATACATCAATAACGTAATATAACCTAACCTAACCCAAAGTAACGTCTCGGAGGTAATGTTTAACCACATTCCTGGCTTGTTGGCTTCTACGTCTCCGTGAGGTCTTCATATACATCAAAAACGTAATATAACCTAACCTAACCCAACGTAACATCTCGGCTGTAATATTTGACCACATTCCTGGCGAGTTGGACTCTACGTCTCCGTCGGACTTTTATATACATCAATAACGTAATATAACCTAACCTAACCCAACCTAACCTTTCGGCGCTATTATTTGACAACATTCGTGGCGAGTTGGCCCCTACGTCTCCGTGGGGCCTTTATATACACCAATAACGTAATATAACCTAACCTAACACAACCCAACCTCTCGGCACTAATATTTGACAACATTCCTGGCGAGTTGGCCTCTACGTATCCGTGGGTCTTTCATATACATCAATAACGTAATATAACCTAACCTAACCCAAAGTAACGTCTCGGAGGTAATGTTTAATAACATTCCTGGCTTGTTGGCCTCTACGTTTGCCTGAGACTTTTATATACGTCAATAACGTAATATAACCTCACCTATCCCAACCTAACATCTCGGCGGTAATATTTGACAACATTCCTGGCGACTTGGACTCTATGTCTCAGTGGGGCCTTTATATACATCAATAAAGTAATATAACCTAACCTAACCCAACCTAACATCTCGGTACTAATATTTAACAACATTCCTGGCTTGTTGGCTTCTACGTCTCTGTGGGACTTCAATATCCATCAATAACGTTATTTAACCTAAAATAACCCAACGTAACATCTCGGCTGTAATATTTGACAACATTCCTGGCTTGTTGGACTCTATGATTCCGTGGGACCTTTATATACATCAATAACGTAATATAACCTAACCTAACCCAACCTAACATCTCGGCGGTAATGTTTGACAACATTCCTGGCGAGTTGGCCTCTACGTATCCGTGAGACCTTCATATCCATCAATAACGTAATATAAGCTTATATAACCCAACCTAACCTCTCGGCGCTATTATTTGACAATATTCCTTGCGAGCTGGCCTCTACGTCTCCGTGGGGCCTTCATATACATCAAAAACGTAATATAACCTAACCTAACCCAACCTAACATCTCGGCGGTAATATTTGACAACATTCCTGGCGAGTTGGCCTCTACGTCTCCGTGGGGCCTTTATATACATCAATAACGTAATATAACCTAACCTAACACAACCCAAACTCCCGGCACTAATATTTGACAACATTCCTGGCGAGTTGGCCTCTACGTTTCCCTGAGACCTTTATATACATCAATAACGTAATATAACCTAACCTAACCCAAAGTAACGTCTCGGAGGTAATGTTTAACCACATTCCTGGCTTGTTGGCTTCTACGTCTCCGTGAGGCCTTCATATACATCAAAAACGTAATATAACCTAACCTAACCCAACGTAACATCTCGGCTGTAATATTTGACAACATTCCTGGCTTGTTGGCCTCTACGTCTCCGTGGGACATTCATATCAATCAATAACGTAATTTAACCTAAAATAACCCAACGTAACATCTCGGCTGTAATATTTGACAACATTCCTGGCTTGTTGGCCTCTATGTTTCCGTGCGACCTTTATATACATCAATAACGTAATATAACCTAACCTAACCCAACCTAACATCTCGGCGGTAATATTTGACAACATTCCTGGCGAGTTGTCCTCTACGTCTCCGTGAGGCCTTCATATCCATCAATAACGTAATATAACCTAACCTAACCCAACCTAACATCTCGGCGGTAATATTTGAAAACATTCGTGGCGAGTTGGACTCTACGTCTCCGTGGGGCCTTTATATACATCAATAACGTAATATAACCTAACCTAACACAACCCAACCTCTCGGCACTAATATTTGACAACCTTCCTGGCGAGTTGGCCTCTACGTTTCCGTGGGGCTTTTATATACATCAATAACGTAATATAACCTAACCTAACCCAAAGTAACGTCTCGGAGGTAATGTTTAACCACATTCCTGGCTTGTTGGCCTCTACGTTTCCCTGAGACTTTTACATACGTCAATAACGTAATATAACCTAACCTAACCCAACCTAACACCTCGGCGGTAATATTTGACAACATTCCTTGCGAGTTGGACTCTACGTTTCCGTGGGGCTTTTACATACATCAATAACGTAATATAACCTAACCTAACCCAAAGTAACGTCTCGGAGGTAGTGTTTAACCACATTCCTGGCTTGTTGGCCTCTACGTTTCCCTGAGACCTTTATATACATCAATAACGTAATATAACCTAACCTAACCCAAAGTAACGTCTCGGAGGTAATGTTTAACCACATTCCTGGCTTGTTGGCTTCTACGTCTCCGTGAGGCATTCATATACATCAAAAACGTAATATAACCTAACCTAACCCAACGTAACATCTCGGCTGTAATATTTGACAACATTCCTGGCTTGTTGGCCTCTACGTCTCCGTGGGACATTCATATCCATCAATAACGTAATTTAACCTAAAATAGCCCAACGTAACATCTCGGCTGTAATATTTGACAACATTCCTGGCTTGTTGGCCTCTATGTTTCCGTGGGACTTTTATACACATCAATAACGTAATATAACCTAACCTAACCCAACCTAACCTTTCGGGGCTATTATTTGACAACATTCCTGGCGAGTTGGCCTCTACGTCTCCGTGGGGCCTTTATATACTTCAATTTCGTAATATAACCTAACCTAACACTACCCAACCTCTCGGCACTGATATTTGACAACATTCCTGGCGAGTTGGCCTCTACGTTTCCGTGGGGCTTTTATATACATCAATAGCGTAATATAACTTAACCTAACACAACCTAACATCTCGGTACTAATATTTGACAACATTCCTGCCGAGTTGGCCTCTACGTCTCCGTGGGACCTTCATATACATCAATAACGTAATATAACCTAACCTAACACAACCCAACCACTCGGCACTAATATTTGACAACATTCCTGGCGAGTTGGCCTCTACGTTTCCGTGGGGCTTTTATATACATCAATAGCGTAATATAACTTAACCTAACCTAACCTAACATCTCGGCGGTAATGTTTGACAACATTCCTGGCGAGTTGGCCGCTACCTCTCCGTGAGACTTTCATATCCATCAATAACGTAATATAACCTTATATAACCCAACCTAACCTCTCGGCGCTATTATTTGACAACATTCCTGTCGAGTTGGCCTCTACGTCTCCGTGGGGCCTTCATATACATCAAAAACGTAATATAACCTAACCTAACCCAACCTAACATCTCGGCGGTAATACTTGACAACATTCCTGGCGAGTTGAACTCTAGGTCTCAGTGGGGCCTTTATATACATCAATAACGTAATATAACCTAACCTAACCCAAAGTAACGTCTCGGAGGTAATGTTTAACCACATTCCTGGCTTGTTGGCTTCTACGTCTCCGTGAGGCCTTCATATACATCAATAACGTAATATAACCTAACCTAACCCAACATAACATCTCGGTACTAATATTTAACAACAATCCTGGCTTTTTGGCTTCTACGTCTCTGTGAGACTTTCATATCCATCAATAACGTAATTTAACCTAAAATAACCCAACGTAACATCTCGGCTGTAATATTTGACAATATTCCTGGCGAGTTGGCCTCTACGCTTCCCTGAGACCTTTATATACATCAATAACGTAATATTACCTAACGTAACCCAACCTAACCTTTCGGCGCTATTATTTGACAACATTCCTGGCTTGTTGGCCTCTACGTCTCCGTGGGACATTCATATCAATCAATAACGTAATTTAACCTAAAATAACCCAACGTAACATCTCGGCTGTAATATTTGACAACATTCCTGGCTTGTTGGCCTCTATGTTTCCGTGCGACCTTTATATACATCAATAACGTAATATAACCTAACCTAACCCAACCTAACATCTCGGCGGTAATATTTGACAACATTCCTGGCGAGTTGTCCTCTACGTCTCCGTGAGGCCTTCATATCCATCAATAACGTAATATAACCTAACCTAACCCAACCTAACATCTCGGCGGTAATATTTGACAACATTCGTGGCGAGTTGGACTCTACGTCTCCGTGGGGCCTTTATATACATCAATAACGTAATATAACCTAACCTAACACAACCCAACCTCTCGGCACTAATATTTGACAACCTTCCTGGCGAGTTGGCATCTACGTTTCCGTGGGGCTTTTATATACATCAATAACGTAATATAACCTAACCTGACCCAAAGTAACGTCTCGGAGGTAATGTTTAACCACATTCCTGGCTTGTTGGCTTCTACGTCTCCGTGAGGCCTTCATATACATCAAAAACGTAATATAACCTAACCTAACCCAACGTAACATCTCGGCTGTAATATTTGACTACATTCCTGGCGAGTTGGACTCTACGTCTCCGTCGGACTTTTATATACATCAATAACGTAATATAACCTAACCTAACCCAACCTAACCTTTCGGCGCTATTATTTGACAACATTCGTGGCGAGTTGGCCCCTACGTCTCCGTGGGGCCTTTATATACATCAATAACGTAATATAACCTAACCTAACACAATCCAAACTCCCGGCACTAATATTTGACAACATTCCTGGAGAGTTGGCCTCTACGTTTCCCTGAGACCTTTGTATACATCAATAACGTAATATAACCCAACCTAAACCAAAGTAACGTCTCGGAGGTAATGTTTAACCACATTCCTGGCTTGTTGGCTTCTACGTCTCCGTGAGGCCTTCATATACATCAAAAACGTAATATGACCTAACCTAACCCAACGTAACATCTCGGCTGTAATATTTGACAACATTTCTGGCGAGTTGGCCTCTACGTCTCCGTCAGGCCTTCATATCCGTCAATAACGTAATATAACCTTATATAACGCAACCTAACCTCTCGGTGCTATTATTTGACAACATTCCTGGCGAGTTGGCCTCTACGTTTCCGTGGGGCTTTTACATACATCAATAACGTAATATAACCTAACCTGACCCAAGTAACGTCTCGGAGGTAGTGTTTAACCACATTTCTGGCTTGTTGGCCTCTACGTTTCCTGAGACCTTTATATACATCAATAACGTATTATAACCTAACCTAATCCAACCTAACATCTCGGCGGTAATATTTGACAACATTCCTGATGAGTTGGCCTCTACGTCTCCGTGATGCCTTCATATCCATCAATAACGTAATATAACCTTATATAACCCAACCAAACCTCTCGGCGCTATTATTTGACAACATTCCTGGCGAGTTGGCCTCTACGTCCCCATGGGACTTTTATATACATCAATAACGTAATATAACCTACCCTAACCCAACCTAACCTTTCGGCGCTATTATTTGAGAACATTCCTGGCGAGTTGGCCTCTACGTCTCCATGGGGCCTTTATATACACCAATAACGTAATATAACCTAACCTAACACAACCCAACCTCACGGCACTAATATTTGACAACATTCCTGGCGAGTTGGCCTCTACGTTTCCCTGAGACCTTTATATACATCAATAACGTAATATAACCTAACCTAACCCAAAGTAACGTCTCGGAGGTAATGTTGAAGCACATTCCTGGCTTGTTGGCTTCTACGTCTCCGTGAGGCCTTCATATACATCAAAAACGTAATATAACCTAACCTAACCCGACCTAACATCTCTGCGGTAATAGTTGACAACACTCCTGGCGAGTTAGCCTCTACGTCTCCGTGGGACATTCATATCCATCAATAACGTAATTTAACCTAACCTAACACAACCCAACCTCTCGGCACTAATATTTGACAACATTCCTGGCGAGTTGGCCTCTACGTATCCGTGGGTCTTTCATATACATCAATAACGTAATATAACCTAACCTAACCCAAAGTAACGTCTCGGAGGTAATGTTTAATAACATTCCTGGCTTGTTGGCCTCTACGTTTGCCTGAGACTTTTATATACGTCAATAACGTAATATAACCTCACCTATCCCAACCTAACATCTCGGCGGTAATATTTGACAACATTCCTGGCGACTTGGACTCTATGTCTCAGTGGGGCCTTTATATACATCAATAAAGTAATATAACCTAACGTAACCCAACCTAACATCTCGGTACTAATATTTAACAACATTCCTGGCTTGTTGGCTTCTACGTCTCTGTGGGACTTCAATATCCATCAATAACGTTATTTAACCTAAAATAACCCAACGTAACATCTCGGCTGTAATATTTGACAACATTCCTGGCTTGTTGGACTCTATGATTCCGTGGGACCTTTATATACATCAATAACGTAATATAACCTAACCTAACCCAACCTAACATCTCGGCGGTAATGTTTGACAACATTCCTGGCGAGTTGGCCTCTACGTATCCGTGAGACCTTCATATCCATCAATAACGTAATATAAGCTTATATAACCCAACCTAACCTCTCGGCGCTATTATTTGACAATATTCCTTGCGAGCTGGCCTCTACGTCTCCGTGGGGCCTTCATATACATCAAAAACGTAATATAACCTAACCTAACCCAACCTAACATCTCGGCGGTAATATTTGACAACATTCCTGGCGAGTTGGCCTCTACGTCTCCGTGGGGCCTTTATATACATCAATAACGTAATATAACCTAACCTAACACAACCCAAACTCCCGGCACTAATATTTGACAACATTCCTGGCGAGTTGGCCTCTACGTTTCCCTGAGACCTTTATATACATCAATAACGTAATATAACCTAACCTAACCCAAAGTAACGTCTCGGAGGTAATGTTTAACCACATTCCTGGCTTGTTGGCTTCTACGTCTCCGTGAGGCCTTCATATACATCAAAAACGTAATATAACCTAACCTAACCCAACGTAACATCTCGGCTGTAATATTTGACTACATTCCTGGCGAGTTGGACTCTACGTCTCCGTCGGACTTTTATATACATCAATAACGTAATATAACCTAACCTAACCCAACCTAACCTTTCGGCGCTATTATTTGACAACATTCGTGGCGAGTTGGCCCCTACGTCTCCGTGGGGCCTTTATATACACCAATAACGTAATATAACCTAACCTAACACAACCCAACCTCCCGGCACTAATATTTGACAACATTCCTGGCGAGTTGGCCTCTACGTATCCGTGGGGCTTTCATATACATCAATAACGTAATATAACCTAACCTAACCCAAAGTAACGTCTCGGAGGTAATGTTTAATCACATTCCTGGCTTGTTGGCCTCTACGTTTGCCTGAGACTTTTATATACATCAATAACGTAATATAACCTCACCTATCCCAACCTAACATCTCGGCGGTAATATTTGACAACATTCCTGGCGACTTGGACTCTATGTCTCAGTGGGGCCTTTATATACATCAATAAAGTAATATAACCTAACCTAACCCAACCTAACATCTCGGTACTAATATTTAACAACATTCCTGGCTTGTTGGCTTCTACGTCTCTGTGGGACTTTCATATCCATCAATAACGTAATTTAACCTAAAATAACCCAACGTAACATCTCGGCTGTAATATTTGACAACATTCCTGGCTTGTTGGACTCTATGTTTCCGTGCGACCTTTATATACATCAATAACGTAATATAACCTAACCTAACCCAACCTAACATCTCGGCGGTAATATTTGACAACATTCCTGGCGAGTTGTCCTCTACGTCTCCGTGAGGCCTTCATATCCATCAATAACGTAATATAACCTAACCTAACCCAACCTAACATCTCGGCGGTAATATTTGACAACATTCGTGGCGAGTTGGACTCTACGTCTCCGTGGGGCCTTTATATACATCAATAACGTAATATAACCTAACCTAACACAACCCAACCTCTCGGCACTAATATTTGACAACCTTCCTGGCGAGTTGGCCTCTACGTTTCCGTGGGGCTTTTATATACATCAATAACGTAATATAACCTAACCTAACCCAAAGTAACGTCTCGGAGGTAATGTTTAACCACATTCCTGGCTTGTTGGCTTCTACGTCTCCGTGAGGTCTTCATATACATCAAAAACGTAATATAACCTAACCTAACCCAACGTAACATCTCGGCTGTAATATTTGACCACATTCCTGGCGAGTTGGACTCTACGTCTCCGTCGGACTTTTATATACATCAATAACGTAATATAACCTAACCTAACCCAACCTAACCTTTCGGCGCTATTATTTGACAACATTCGTGGCGAGTTGGCCCCTACGTCTCCGTGGGGCCTTTATATACACCAATAACGTAATATAACCTAACCTAACACAACCCAACCTCTCGGCACTAATATTTGACAACATTCCTGGCGAGTTGGCCTCTACGTATCCGTGGGTCTTTCATATACATCAATAACGTAATATAACCTAACCTAACCCAAAGTAACGTCTCGGAGGTAATGTTTAATAACATTCCTGGCTTGTTGGCCTCTACGTTTGCCTGAGACTTTTATATACGTCAATAACGTAATATAACCTCACCTATCCCAACCTAACATCTCGGCGGTAATATTTGACAACATTCCTGGCGACTTGGACTCTATGTCTCAGTGGGGCCTTTATATACATCAATAAAGTAATATAACCTAACCTAACCCAACCTAACATCTCGGTACTAATATTTAACAACATTCCTGGCTTGTTGGCTTCTACGTCTCTGTGGGACTTCAATATCCATCAATAACGTTATTTAACCTAAAATAACCCAACGTAACATCTCGGCTGTAATATTTGACAACATTCCTGGCTTGTTGGACTCTATGATTCCGTGGGACCTTTATATACATCAATAACGTAATATAACCTAACCTAACCCAACCTAACATCTCGGCGGTAATGTTTGACAACATTCCTGGCGAGTTGGCCTCTACGTATCCGTGAGACCTTCATATCCATCAATAACGTAATATAAGCTTATATAACCCAACCTAACCTCTCGGCGCTATTATTTGACAATATTCCTTGCGAGCTGGCCTCTACGTCTCCGTGGGGCCTTCATATACATCAAAAACGTAATATAACCTAACCTAACCCAACCTAACATCTCGGCGGTAATATTTGACAACATTCCTGGCGAGTTGGCCTCTACGTCTCCGTGGGGCCTTTATATACATCAATAACGTAATATAACCTAACCTAACACAACCCAAACTCCCGGCACTAATATTTGACAACATTCCTGGCGAGTTGGCCTCTACGTTTCCCTGAGACCTTTATATACATCAATAACGTAATATAACCTAACCTAACCCAAAGTAACGTCTCGGAGGTAATGTTTAACCACATTCCTGGCTTGTTGGCTTCTACGTCTCCGTGAGGCCTTCATATACATCAAAAACGTAATATAACCTAACCTAACCCAACGTAACATCTCGGCTGTAATATTTGACAACATTCCTGGCTTGTTGGCCTCTACGTCTCCGTGGGACATTCATATCAATCAATAACGTAATTTAACCTAAAATAACCCAACGTAACATCTCGGCTGTAATATTTGACAACATTCCTGGCTTGTTGGCCTCTATGTTTCCGTGCGACCTTTATATACATCAATAACGTAATATAACCTAACCTAACCCAACCTAACATCTCGGCGGTAATATTTGACAACATTCCTGGCGAGTTGTCCTCTACGTCTCCGTGAGGCCTTCATATCCATCAATAACGTAATATAACCTAACCTAACCCAACCTAACATCTCGGCGGTAATATTTGAAAACATTCGTGGCGAGTTGGACTCTACGTCTCCGTGGGGCCTTTATATACATCAATAACGTAATATAACCTAACCTAACACAACCCAACCTCTCGGCACTAATATTTGACAACCTTCCTGGCGAGTTGGCCTCTACGTTTCCGTGGGGCTTTTATATACATCAATAACGTAATATAACCTAACCTAACCCAAAGTAACGTCTCGGAGGTAATGTTTAACCACATTCCTGGCTTGTTGGCCTCTACGTTTCCCTGAGACTTTTACATACGTCAATAACCTAATATAACCTAACCTAACCCAACCTAACACCTCGGCGGTAATATTTGACAACATTCCTTGCGAGTTGGACTCTACGTTTCCGTGGGGCTTTTACATACATCAATAACGTAATATAACCTAACCTAACCCAAAGTAACGTCTCGGAGGTAGTGTTTAACCACATTCCTGGCTTGTTGGCCTCTACGTTTCCCTGAGACCTTTATATACATCAATAACGTAATATAACCTAACCTAACCCAAAGTAACGTCTCGGAGGTAATGTTTAACCACATTCCTGGCTTGTTGGCTTCTACGTCTCCGTGAGGCATTCATATACATCAAAAACGTAATATAACCTAACCTAACCCAACGTAACATCTCGGCTGTAATATTTGACAACATTCCTGGCTTGTTGGCCTCTACGTCTCCGTGGGACATTCATATCCATCAATAACGTAATTTAACCTAAAATAGCCCAACGTAACATCTCGGCTGTAATATTTGACAACATTCCTGGCTTGTTGGCCTCTATGTTTCCGTGGGACTTTTATACACATCAATAACGTAATATAACCTAACCTAACCCAACCTAACCTTTCGGGGCTATTATTTGACAACATTCCTGGCGAGTTGGCCTCTACGTCTCCGTGGGGCCTTTATATACTTCAATTTCGTAATATAACCTAACCTAACACTACCCAACCTCTCGGCACTGATATTTGACAACATTCCTGGCGAGTTGGCCTCTACGTTTCCGTGGGGCTTTTATATACATCAATAGCGTAATATAACTTAACCTAACACAACCTAACATCTCGGTACTAATATTTGACAACATTCCTGCCGAGTTGGCCTCTACGTCTCCGTGGGACCTTCATATACATCAATAACGTAATATAACCTAACCTAACACAACCCAACCACTCGGCACTAATATTTGACAACATTCCTGGCGAGTTGGCCTCTACGTTTCCGTGGGGCTTTTATATACATCAATAGCGTAATATAACTTAACCTAACCTAACCTAACATCTCGGCGGTAATGTTTGACAACATTCCTGGCGAGTTGGCCGCTACCTCTCCGTGAGACTTTCATATCCATCAATAACGTAATATAACCTTATATAACCCAACCTAACCTCTCGGCGCTATTATTTGACAACATTCCTGTCGAGTTGGCCTCTACGTCTCCGTGGGGCCTTCATATACATCAAAAACGTAATATAACCTAACCTAACCCAACCTAACATCTCGGCGGTAATACTTGACAACATTCCTGGCGAGTTGAACTCTAGGTCTCAGTGGGGCCTTTATATACATCAATAACGTAATATAACCTAACCTAACCCAAAGTAACGTCTCGGAGGTAATGTTTAACCACATTCCTGGCTTGTTGGCTTCTACGTCTCCGTGAGGCCTTCATATACATCAATAACGTAATATAACCTAACCTAACCCAACATAACATCTCGGTACTAATATTTAACAACAATCCTGGCTTTTTGGCTTCTACGTCTCTGTGAGACTTTCATATCCATCAATAACGTAATTTAACCTAAAATAACCCAACGTAACATCTCGGCTGTAATATTTGACAATATTCCTGGCGAGTTGGCCTCTACGCTTCCCTGAGACCTTTATATACATCAATAACGTAATATTACCTAACGTAACCCAACCTAACCTTTCGGCGCTATTATTTGACAACATTCCTGGCTTGTTGGCCTCTACGTCTCCGTGGGACATTCATATCAATCAATAACGTAATTTAACCTAAAATAACCCAACGTAACATCTCGGCTGTAATATTTGACAACATTCCTGGCTTGTTGGCCTCTATGTTTCCGTGCGACCTTTATATACATCAATAACGTAATATAACCTAACCTAACCCAACCTAACATCTCGGCGGTAATATTTGACAACATTCCTGGCGAGTTGTCCTCTACGTCTCCGTGAGGCCTTCATATCCATCAATAACGTAATATAACCTAACCTAACCCAACCTAACATCTCGGCGGTAATATTTGACAACATTCGTGGCGAGTTGGACTCTACGTCTCCGTGGGGCCTTTATATACATCAATAACGTAATATAACCTAACCTAACACAACCCAACCTCTCGGCACTAATATTTGACAACCTTCCTGGCGAGTTGGCATCTACGTTTCCGTGGGGCTTTTATATACATCAATAACGTAATATAACCTAACCTGACCCAAAGTAACGTCTCGGAGGTAATGTTTAACCACATTCCTGGCTTGTTGGCTTCTACGTCTCCGTGAGGCCTTCATATACATCAAAAACGTAATATAACCTAACCTAACCCAACGTAACATCTCGGCTGTAATATTTGACTACATTCCTGGCGAGTTGGACTCTACGTCTCCGTCGGACTTTTATATACATCAATAACGTAATATAACCTAACCTAACCCAACCTAACCTTTCGGCGCTATTATTTGACAACATTCGTGGCGAGTTGGCCCCTACGTCTCCGTGGGGCCTTTATATACATCAATAACGTAATATAACCTAACCTAACACAATCCAAACTCCCGGCACTAATATTTGACAACATTCCTGGAGAGTTGGCCTCTACGTTTCCCTGAGACCTTTGTATACATCAATAACGTAATATAACCCAACCTAAACCAAAGTAACGTCTCGGAGGTAATGTTTAACCACATTCCTGGCTTGTTGGCTTCTACGTCTCCGTGAGGCCTTCATATACATCAAAAACGTAATATGACCTAACCTAACCCAACGTAACATCTCGGCTGTAATATTTGACAACATTTCTGGCGAGTTGGCCTCTACGTCTCCGTCAGGCCTTCATATCCGTCAAGAACGTAATATAACCTTATATAACGCAACCTAACCTCTCGGTGCTATTATTTGACAACATTCCTGGCGAGTTGGCCTCTACGTTTCCGTGGGGCTTTTACATACATCAATAACGTAATATAACCTAACCTGACCCAAGTAACGTCTCGGAGGTAGTGTTTAACCACATTTCTGGCTTGTTGGCCTCTACGTTTCCTGAGACCTTTATATACATCAATAACGTATTATAACCTAACCTAATCCAACCTAACATCTCGGCGGTAATATTTGACAACATTCCTGATGAGTTGGCCTCTACGTCTCCGTGATGCCTTCATATCCATCAATAACGTAATATAACCTTATATAACCCAACCAAACCTCTCGGCGCTATTATTTGACAACATTCCTGGCGAGTTGGCCTCTACGTCCCCATGGGACTTTTATATACATCAATAACGTAATATAACCTACCCTAACCCAACCTAACCTTTCGGCGCTATTATTTGAGAACATTCCTGGCGAGTTGGCCTCTACGTCTCCATGGGGCCTTTATATACACCAATAACGTAATATAACCTAACCTAACACAACCCAACCTCACGGCACTAATATTTGACAACATTCCTGGCGAGTTGGCCTCTACGTTTCCCTGAGACCTTTATATACATCAATAACGTAATATAACCTAACCTAACCCAAAGTAACGTCTCGGAGGTAATGTTGAAGCACATTCCTGGCTTGTTGGCTTCTACGTCTCCGTGAGGCCTTCATATACATCAAAAACGTAATATAACCTAACCTAACCCGACCTAACATCTCTGCGGTAATAGTTGACAACACTCCTGGCGAGTTAGCCTCTACGTCTCCGTGGGACATTCATATCCATCAATAACGTAATTTAACCTAACCTAACACAACCCAACCACTCGGCACTAATATTTGACAACATTCCTGGCGAGTTGGCCTCTACGTTTCCGTGGGGCTTTTATATACATCAATAGCGTAATATAACTTAACCTAACACAACCTAACATCTCGGTACTAATATTTTATAAGATTCCTGGCGAGTTGGCCTCTACGTTCCCGTGGGGCTTTTACATACATCAATAACGTAATATAACCTAACCTAACCCAAAGTAACGTCTCGGAGGTAATGTTTAACCACATTCCTGGCTTGTTGGCCTCTACGTTTCCTGAGACCTTTATATTCATCAATAACGTATTATAACCTAACCTAACCCAACCTAACATCTCGGCGGTAATACTTGACAACATTCCTGGCGAGTTGAACTCTAGGTCTCAGTGGGGCCTTTATATACATCAATAACGTAATATAACCTAACCTAACCCAAAGTAACGTCCCGGAGGTAATGTTTAACCACATTCCTGGCTTGTTGGCTTCTACGTCTCCGTGAGGCCTTCATATACATCAATAACGTAATATAACCTAACCTAACCCAACATAACATCTCGGTACTAATATTTAACAACAATCCTGGCTTTTTGGCTTCTACGTCTCTGTGAGACTTTCATATCCATCAATAACGTAATTTAACCTAAAATAACCCAACGTAACATCTCGGCTGTAATATTTGACAATATTCCTGGCGAGTTGGCCTCTACGCTTCCCTGAGACCTTTATATACATCAATAACGTAATATTACCTAACGTAACCCAACCTAACCTTTCGGCGCTATTATTTGACAACATTCCTGGCTTGTTGGCCTCTACGTCTCCGTGGGACATTCATATCAATCAATAACGTAATTTAACCTAAAATAACCCAACGTAACATCTCGGCTGTAATATTTGACAACATTCCTGGCTTGTTGGCCTCTATGTTTCCGTGCGACCTTTATATACATCAATAACGTAATATAACCTAACCTAACCCAACCTAACATCTCGGCGGTAATATTTGACAACATTCCTGGCGAGTTGTCCTCTACGTCTCCGTGGGGCCTTCATATCCATCAATAACGTAATATAACCTAACCTAACCCAACCTAACATCTCGGCGGTAATATTTGACAACATTCGTGGCGAGTTGGACTCTACGTCTCCGTGGGGCCTTTATATACATCAATAACGTAATATAACCTAACCTAACACAACCCAACCTCTCGGCACTAATATTTGACAACCTTCCTGGCGAGTTGGCATCTACGTTTCCGTGGGGCTTTTATATACATCAATAACGTAATATAACCTAACCTGACCCAAAGTAACGTCTCGGAGGTAATGTTTAACCACATTCCTGGCTTGTTGGCTTCTACGTCTCCGTGAGGCCTTCATATACATCAAAAACGTAATATAACCTAACCTAACCCAACGTAACATCTCGGCTGTAATATTTGACTACATTCCTGGCGAGTTGGACTCTACGTCTCCGTCGGACTTTTATATACATCAATAACGTAATATAACCTAACCTAACCCAACCTAACCTTTCGGCACTATTATTTGACAACATTCGTGGCGAGTTGGCCCCTACGTCTCCGTGGGGCCTTTATATACATCAATAACGTAATATAACCTAACCTAACACAATCCAAACTCCCGGCACTAATATTTGACAACATTCCTGGAGAGTTGGCCTCTAGGTTTCCCTGAGACCTTTGTATACATCAATAACGTAATATAACCCAACCTAAACCAAAGTAACGTCTCGGAGGTAATGTTTAACCACATTCCTGGCTTGTTGGCTTCTACGTCTCCGTGAGGCCTTCATATACATCAAAAACGTAATATGACCTAACCTAACCCAACGTAACATCTCGGCTGTAATATTTGACAACATTTCTGGCGAGTTGGCCTCTACGTCTCCGTCAGGCCTTCATATCCGTCAATAACGTAATATAACCTTATATAACGCAACCTAACCTCTCGGTGCTATTATTTGACAACATTCCTGGCGAGTTGGCCTCTACGTTTCCGTGGGGCTTTTACATACATCAATAACGTAATATAACCTAACCTGACCCAAGTAACGTCTCGGAGGTAGTGTTTAACCACATTTCTGGCTTGTTGGCCTCTACGTTTCCTGAGACCTTTATATACATCAATAACGTATTATAACCTAACCTAATCCAACCTAACATCTCGGCGGTAATATTTGACAACATTCCTGATGAGTTGGCCTCTACGTCTCCGTGATGCCTTCATATCCATCAATAACGTAATATAACCTTATATAACCCAACCAAACCTCTCGGCGCTATTATTTGACAACATTCCTGGCGAGTTGGCCTCTACGTCCCCATGGGACTTTTATATACATCAATAACGTAATATAACCTACCCTAACCCAACCTAACCTTTCGGCGCTATTATTTGAGAACATTCCTGGCGAGTTGGCCTCTACGTCTCCATGGGGCCTTTATATACACCAATAACGTAATATAACCTAACCTAACACAACCCAACCTCACGGCACTAATATTTGACAACATTCCTGGCGAGTTGGCCTCTACGTTTCCCTGAGACCTTTATATACATCAATAACGTAATATAACCTAACCTAACCCAAAGTAACGTCTCGGAGGTAATGTTGAAGCACATTCCTGGCTTGTTGGCTTCTACGTCTCCGTGAGGCCTTCATATACATCAAAAACGTAATATAACCTAACCTAACCCGACCTAACATCTCTGCGGTAATAGTTGACAACACTCCTGGCGAGTTAGCCTCTACGTCTCCGTGGGACATTCATATCCATCAATAACGTAATTTAACCTAACCTAACACAACCCAACCACTCGGCACTAATATTTGACAACATTCCTGGCGAGTTGGCCTCTACGTTTCCGTGGGGCTTTTATATACATCAATAGCGTAATATAACTTAACCTAACACAACCTAACATCTCGGTACTAATATTTTATAAGATTCCTGGCGAGTTGGCCTCTACGTTCCCGTGGGGCTTTTACATACATCAATAACGTAATATAACCTAACCTAACCCAAAGTAACGTCTCGGAGGTAATGTTTAACCACATTCCTGGCTTGTTGGCCTCTACGTTTCCTGAGACCTTTATATTCATCAATAACGTATTATAACCTAACCTAACCCAACCTAACATCTCGGCGGTAATATTTGACAACATTCCTGGCGAGTTGGCCTCTACGTCTCCGTCGGACTTTTATATACATCAATAACGTAATATAACCTAACCTAACCCAACCTAACCTTTCAGCGCTATTATTTGACAACATTCCTTGCGAGTTGGCCTCTACGTCTCCGTTGGGCCTTTATATACACCAATAACGTAATATAAATTAACCTAACACAACCTAACATCTCGGTACTAATATTTGACAACATTCCTGGCTTGTTGGCTTCTACGTCTCCGTGAGGCCTTCATATACATCAATAACGTAATTTAACCTAAAATAACCCAACGTAACATCTCGGCTGTAATATTTGACAACATTCCTGGCTTGTTGGCCTCTATGATTCCCTGGGACCTTTATATACATCAATAACGTAATATAACCTAACCTAACCCAACCTAACATCTCGGCGGTAATGTTTGACAACATTCCTGGCGAGTTGGCCTCTACGTATCCGTGAGACCTTCATATCCATCAATAACGTAATATAACCTTATATAACCCAACCTAACCTCTCGGCGCTACTATTTGACAATATTCCTTGCGAGCTGGCCTCTACGTCTCCGTGGGGCCTTCATATACATCAAAAACGTAATATAACCTAACCTAACCCAACCTAACATCTCGGCGGTAATATTTGACAACATTCCTGGCGAGTTGGCCTCTACGTCTCCGTGGGGCCTTTATATACATCAATAACGTAATATAACCTAACCTAACACAACCCAAACTCCCGGCACTAATATTTGACAACATTCCTGGAGAGTTGGCCTCTACGTTTCCCTGAGACCTTTGTATACATCAATAACGTAATATAACCCAACCTAAACCGAAGTAACGTCTCGGAGGTAATGTTTAACCACATTCCTGGCTTGTTGGCTTCTACGTCTCCGTGAGGCCTTCATATACATCAAAAACGTAATATGACCTAACCTAACCCAACGTAACATCTCGGCTGTAATATTTGACAACATTTCTGGCGAGTTGGCCTCTACGTCTCCGTCAGGCCTTCATATCCGTCAATAACGTAATATAACCTTATATAACGCAACCTAACCTCTCGGTGCTATTATTTGACAACATTCCTGGCGAGTTGGCCTCTACGTTTCCGTGGGGCTTTTACATACATCAATAACGTAATATAACCTAACCTGACCCAAGTAACGTCTCGGAGGTAGTGTTTAACCACATTTCTGGCTTGTTGGCCTCTACGTTTCCTGAGACCTTTATATACATCAATAACGTATTATAACCTAACCTAATCCAACCTAACATCTCGGCGGTAATATTTGACAACATTCCTGATGAGTTGGCCTCTACGTCTCCGTGAGGCCTTCATATCCATCAATAACGTAATATAACCTTATATAACCCAACCAAACCTCTCGGCGCTATTATTTGACAACATTCCTGGCGAGTTGGCCTCTACGTCCCCATGGGTCTTTTATATACATCAATAACGTAATATAACCTAACCTAACCCAACCTAACATCTCGGCGGTAATATTAGACAACATTCCTGTCGAGTTGGACTCTACGTCTCCGTCGGACTTTTATATACATCAATAACGTAATATAACCTAACCTAACCCAACCTAACCTTTCAGCGCTATTATTTGACAACATTCCTTGCGAGTTGGCCTCTACGTTTCCCTGAGACCTTTATATACATCAATAACGTAATATAACCTAACCTAACCCAAAGTAACGTCTCGGAGGTAATGTTGAAGCACATTCCTGGCTTGTTGGCTTCTACGTCTCCGTGAGGCCTTCATATACATCAAAAACGTAATATAACCTAACCTAACCCGACCTAACATCTCGGCGGTAATAGTTGACAACACTCCTGGCGAGTTGGCCTCTACGTCTCCGTGGGACATTCATATCCATCAATAACGTAATTTAACCTAACCTAACACAACCCAACCACTCGGCACTAATATTTGACAACATTCCTGGCGAGTTCGCCTCTACGTTCCCGTGGGGCTTTTACATACATCAATAACGTAATATAACCTAACCTAACCCAAAGTAACGTCTCGGAGGTAATGTTTAACCACATTCCTGGCTTGTTGGCCTCTACGTTTCCTGAGACCTTTAGATTCATCAATAACGTATTATAACCTAACATAACCCAACCTAACATCTCGGCGGTAATATTTGACAACATTCCTGGCGAGTTGGCCTCTATGTCTCCGTGAGGCCTTCATATCCATCAATAACGTAATATAACCTTATATAACCCAACCAAACATCTCGGCTGTAATATTTGACAACATTCCTGGCGAGTTGGCCTCTACGTCTCCGTGGGACTTTTATATACATCAATAACGTAATATAACCTAACCTAACCCAACCTAACATCTCGGCGGTAATATTTGACAACATTCCTGTCGAGTTGGACTCTACGTCTCCGTCGGACTTTTATATACATCAATAACGTAATATAACCTAACCTAACCCAACCTAACCTTTCAGCGCTATTATTTGACAACATTCCTTGCGAGTTGGCCTCTACGTCTCCGTTGGGCCTTTATATACACCAATAACGTAATATAAATTAACCTAACACAACCTAACATCTCGGTACTAATATTTGACAACATTCCTGGCTTGTTGGCTTCTACGTCTCCAATGAGGCCTTCATATACATCAATAACGTAATTTAACCTAAAATAACCCAACGTAACATCTCGGCTGTAATATTTGACAACATTCCTGGCTTGTTGGCCTCTATGATTCCCTGGGACCTTTATATACATCAATAACGTAATATAACCTAACCTAACCCAACCTAACATCTCGGCGGTAATGTTTGACAACATTCCTGGCGAGTTGGCCTCTACGTATCCGTGAGACCTTCATATCCATCAATAACGTAATATAACCTTATATAACCCAACCTAACCTCTCGGCGCTACTATTTGACAATATTCCTTGCGAGCTGGCCTCTACGTCTCCGTGGGGCCTTCATATACATCAAAAACGTAATATAACCTAACCTAACCCAACCTAACATCTCGGCGGTAATATTTGACAACATTCCTGGCGAGTTGGCCTCTACGTCTCCGTGGGGCCTTTATATACATCAATAACGTAATATAACCTAACCTAACACAACCCAAACTCCCGGCACTAATATTTGACAACATTCCTGGAGAGTTGGCCTCTACGTTTCCCTGAGACCTTTGTATACATCAATAACGTAATATAACCCAACCTAAACCAAAGTAACGTCTCGGAGGTAATGTTTAACCACATTCCTGGCTTGTTGGCTTCTACGTCTCCGTGAGGCCTTCATATACATCAAAAACGTAATATGACCTAACCTAACCCAACGTAACATCTCGGCTGTAATATTTGACAACATTTCTGGCGAGTTGGCCTCTACGTCTCCGTCAGGCCTTCATATCCGTCAATAACGTAATATAACCTTATATAACGCAACCTAACCTCTCGGTGCTATTATTTGACAACATTCCTGGCGAGTTGGCCTCTACGTTTCCGTGGGGCTTTTACATACATCAATAACGTAATATAACCTAACCTGACCCAAGTAACGTCTCGGAGGTAGTGTTTAACCACATTTCTGGCTTGTTGGCCTCTACGTTTCCTGAGACCTTTATATACATCAATAACGTATTATAACCTAACCTAATCCAACCTAACATCTCGGCGGTAATATTTGACAACATTCCTGATGAGTTGGCCTCTACGTCTCCGTGAGGCCTTCATATCCATCAATAACGTAATATAACCTTATATAACCCAACCAAACCTCTCGGCGCTATTATTTGACAACATTCCTGGCGAGTTAGCCTCTACGTCCCCATGGGTCTTTTATATACATCAATAACGTAATATAACCTAACCTAACCCAACCTAACCTTTCGGCGCTATTATTTGAGAACATTCCTGGCGAGTTGGCCTCTACGTCTCCATGGGGCCTTTATATACACCAATAACGTAATATAACCTAACCTAACACAACCCAACCTCACGGCACTAATATTTGACAACATTCCTGGCGAGTTGGCCTCTACGTTTCCCTGAGACCTTTATATACATCAATAACGTAATATAACCTAACCTAACCCAAAGTAACGTCTCGGAGGTAATGTTGAAGCACATTCCTGGCTTGTTGGCTTCTACGTCTCCGTGAGGCCTTCATATACATCAAAAACGTAATATAACCTAACCTAACCCGACCTAACATCTCGGCGGTAATAGTTGACAACACTCCTGGCGAGTTGGCCTCTACGTCTCCGTGGGACATTCATATCCATCAATAACGTAATTTAACCTAACCTAACACAACCCAACCACTCGGCACTAATATTTGACAACATTCCTGGCGAGTTGGCCTCTACGTTTCCGTGGGGCTTTTATATACATCAATAGCGTAATATAACTTAACCTAACACAACCTAACATCTCGGTACTAATATTTGACAACATTCCTGGCTTGTTGGCTTCTACGTCTCCAATGAGGCCTTCATATACATCAATAACGTAATTTAACCTAAAATAACCCAACGTAACATCTCGGCTGTAATATTTGACAACATTCCTGGCTTGTTGGCCTCTATGATTCCCTGGGACCTTTATATACATCAATAACGTAATATAACCTAACCTAACCCAACCTAACATCTCGGCGGTAATGTTTGACAACATTCCTGGCGAGTTGGCCTCTACGTATCCGTGAGACCTTCATATCCATCAATAACGTAATATAACCTTATATAACCCAACCTAACCTCTCGGCGCTACTATTTGACAATATTCCTTGCGAGCTGGCCTCTACGTCTCCGTGGGGCCTTCATATACATCAAAAACGTAATATAACCTAACCTAACCCAACCTAACATCTCGGCGGTAATATTTGACAACATTCCTGGCGAGTTGGCCTCTACGTCTCCGTGGGGCCTTTATATACATCAATAACGTAATATAACCTAACCTAACACAACCCAAACTCCCGGCACTAATATTTGACAACATTCCTGGAGAGTTGGCCTCTACGTTTCCCTGAGACCTTTGTATACATCAATAACGTAATATAACCCAACCTAAACCAAAGTAACGTCTCGGAGGTAATGTTTAACCACATTCCTGGCTTGTTGGCTTCTACGTCTCCGTGAGGCCTTCATATACATCAAAAACGTAATATGACCTAACCTAACCCAACGTAACATCTCGGCTGTAATATTTGACAACATTTCTGGCGAGTTGGTCTCTACGTCTCCGTCAGGCCTTCATATCCGTCAATAACGTAATATAACCTTATATAACGCAACCTAACCTCTCGGTGCTATTATTTGACAACATTCCTGGCGAGTTGGCCTCTACGTTTCCGTGGGGCTTTTACATACATCAATAACGTAATATAACCTAACCTGACCCAAGTAACGTCTCGGAGGTAGTGTTTAACCACATTTCTGGCTTGTTGGCCTCTACGTTTCCTGAGACCTTTATATACATCAATAACGTAATATAACCTAACCTAACCCAACCTAACATCTCGGCGGTAATATTTGACAACATTCCTGGCGAGTTGTCCTCCACGTCTCCGTGAGGCCTTCATATCCATCAATAACGTAATATAACCTAACCTAACCCAACGTAACATCTCGGCTGTAATATTTGACAACATTCCTGGCTTGTTGGCCTCTACGTCTCCGTGGGACATTCATATCCATCAATAACGTAATTTAACCTAAAATAACCCAACGTAACATCTCGGCTGTAATATTTGACAACATTCCTGGCTTGTTCGCCTCTATGTTTCCGTGGGACATTTATATACATCAATAAGGTAATATAACCTAACCTAACCCAACCTAACATCTCGGCGGTAATATTTGACAACATTCCTGTCGAGTTGGCCTCTACGTCTCCGTCGGACTTTTATATACATCAATAACGTAATATAACCTAACCTAACCCAACCTAACCTTTCGGCGCTATTATTTGACAACATTCCTGGCGAGTTGGCGTCTACGTCTCCGTGAGAACTTCATATCCATCAATAACGTAATATAACCTTTTATAAACCAACCTAACCTCTCGGCGCTATTATTTGACGACATTCCTGTCGAGTTGGCCTCTACGTCTCCGTGGGGCCTTCATATACATCAAAAACATAATATAACCTAACCTAACCCAACCTAACATCTCGGCGGTAATATTTGACAACATTCCTGGCTTGTTGGCCTCTACGTCTCCGTGGGACATTCATATCCATCAATAACGTAATTTAACCTAAAATAACCCAACGTAACATATCGGCTGTAATATTTGACAACATTCCTGGCTTGTTGGCCTCTATGTTTCCGTGGGACCTTTATATACATCAATAACGTAATATAACCTAACCTAACCTAACCTAACAACTCGGCGGTAATGTTTGACAACATTCCTGGCTAGTTGGCCGCTACCTCTCCGTGAGACCTTCATATCCATCAATAACGTGATATAACCTTATATAACCCAACCTAACCTCTCGGCGCTATTATTTGACAACATTCCTGTCGAGTTGGTCTCTACGTCTCCGTGGGGCCTTCATATACATCAAAAACATAATATAACCTAACCTAAACCAACCTAACATCTCGGCGGTAATATTTGACAACATTCCTGGCTTGTTGGCCTCTACGTCTCCGAGGGACATTCATATCCATCAATAACGTAATTTAACCTAAAATAACCCAACGTAACATCTCGGCTGTAATATTTGACAACATTCCTGGCTTGTTGGCCTCTATGTTTCCGTGGGACCTTTATATACATCAATAACGTAATATAATGTAACCTAACCTAACCTAACATCTCGGCGGTAATGTTTGACAACATTCCTGGCGAGTTGGCCGCTACCTCTCCGTGAGACCTTCATATCCATCAATAACGTAATATAACCTAACCTAACCCAACCTAACATCTCGGCGGTAATATTTGACAACATTCCTGTCGAGTTGGCTTCTACGTCTCCGTGGGGCCTTCATATACATCAAACACGTAATATAACCTAACCTAACCCAACCTAACATCTAGGCGGTAATGTTTGACAACATTCCTGACGAGTTGGCCTCTACGTCTCCGTGAGACCTTCATATCCATCAATAACGTAATATAACCTTATATAACCCAACCTAACCTCTCGGCGCTATTATTTGACAACATTCCTGGCGAGTTGGCCTCTACGTCTCCGTGGGACTTTTATATACATCAGTAACGTAATATAACCTAACCTAACCCAACCTAACCTTTCGGCGCTATTATTGGACAACATTCCTTGCGAGCTGGCCTCTACGTCTCCGTGGGGCCTTTATATACACCAATAACGTAATATAACCTAACCTAACACAACCCAACCTCTCGGCACTAATATTTGACAATATTCCTGGCGAGTTGGCCTCTACGTTTCCGTGGGGCTTTTACATACATCAATAACGTAATATAACATAACCTAACCCAACCTAACATCTCGGCGGTAATGTTTGACAACATTCCTGGCGAGTTGGCCTCTACGTTTCCCTGAGACCTTTATATACATCAATAACGTAATATAACCTAACCTAACCCAAAGTAACGTCTCGGAGGTAATGTTTAACCACATTCCTGGCTTGTTGGCTTCTACGTCTCCGTGAGGCCTTCATATACATCAAAAACGTAATATAACCTAACCTAACCCAACGTAACATCTCGGCTGTAATATTTGACAACATTCCTGGCTTGTTGGCCTCTACGTCTCGGTGGGACATTCATATCAATCAATAACGTAATTTAACCTAAAATAACCCAACGTAACATCTCGGCTGTAATATTTGACAACATTCCTGGCTTGTTGGCCTCAATGTTTCCGTGGGACCTTTATATACATCAATAACGTAATATAACCTAACCTAACCCAACCTAACATCTCGGCGGTAATATTTGACAACATTCCTGGCGAGTTGTCCTCCACGTCTCCGTGAGGCCTTCATATCCATCAATAACGTAATATAACCTAACCTAACCCAACCTAACCTTTCGGCGCTATTATTTGACAACATTCCTGGCGAGTTGGCGTCTACGTCTCCGTGAGAACTTCATATCCATCAATAACGTAATATAACCTTTTATAACCCAACCTAACCTCTCGGCGCTATTATTTGACGACATTCCTGTCGAGTTGGCCTCTACGTCTCCGTGGGGCCTTCATATACATCAAAAACATAATATAACCTAACCTAACCCAACCTAACATCTCGGCGGTAATATTTGACAACATTCCTGGCTTGTTGGCCTCTACGTCTCCGTGGGACATTCATATCCATCAATAACGTATTATAACCTAACCTAACCCAAAGTAACGTCTCGGAGGTAATGTTTAACCACATTCCTGGCTTGTTGGCTTCTACGTCTCCGTGAGGCCTTCATATACATCAAAAACGTAATATAACCTAACCTAACCCAACGTAACATCTCGGCTGTAATATTTGACAACATTCCTGGCTTGTTGGCCTCTACGTCTCGGTGGGACATTCATATCAATCAATAACGTAATTTAACCTAAAATAACCCAACGTAACATCTCGGCTGTAATATTTGACAACATTCCTGGCTTGTTGGCCTCAATGTTTCCGTGGGACCTTTATATACATCAATAACGTAATATAACCTAACCTAACCCAACCTAACATCTCGGCGGTAATATTTGACAACATTCCTGTCGAGTTGGCCTCTACGTCTCCGTCGGACTTTTATATACATCAATAACGTAATATAACCTAACCTAACCCAACCTAACCTTTCGGCGCTATTATTTGACAACATTCCTGGCGAGTTGGCGTCTACGTCTCCGTGAGAACTTCATATCCATCAATAACGTAATATAACCTTTTATAAACCAACCTAACCTCTCGGCGCTATTATTTGACGACATTCCTGTCGAGTTGGCCTCTACGTCTCCGTGGGGCCTTCATATACATCAAAAACATAATATAACCTAACCTAACCCAACCTAACATCTCGGCGGTAATATTTGACAACATTCCTGGCTTGTTGGCCTCTACGTCTCCGTGGGACATTCATATCCATCAATAACGTAATTTAACCTAAAATAACCCAACGTAACATATCGGCTGTAATATTTGACAACATTCCTGGCTTGTTGGCCTCTATGTTTCCGTGGGACCTTTATATACATCAATAACGTAATATAACCTAACCTAACCTAACCTAACAACTCGGCGGTAATGTTTGACAACATTCCTGGCTAGTTGGCCGCTACCTCTCCGTGAGACCTTCATATCCATCAATAACGTAATATAACCTTATATAACCCAACCTAACCTCTCGGCGCTATTATTTGACAACATTCCTGTCGAGTTGGTCTCTACGTCTCCGTGGGGCCTTCATATACATCAAAAACATAATATAACCTAACCTAAACCAACCTAACATCTCGGCGGTAATATTTGACAACATTCCTGGCTTGTTGGCCTCTACGTCTCCGAGGGACATTCATATCCATCAATAACGTAATTTAACCTAAAATAACCCAACGTAACATCTCGGCTGTAATATTTGACAACATTCCTGGCTTGTTGGCCTCTATGTTTCCGTGGGACCTTTATATACATCAATAACGTAATATAATGTAACCTAACCTAACCTAACATCTCGGCGGTAATGTTTGACAACATTCCTGGCGAGTTGGCCGCTACCTCTCCGTGAGACCTTCATATCCATCAATAACGTAATATAACCTAACCTAACCCAACCTAACATCTCGGCGGTAATATTTGACAACATTCCTGTCGAGTTGGCTTCTACGTCTCCGTGGGGCCTTCATATACATCAAACACGTAATATAACCTAACCTAACCCAACCTAACATCTAGGCGGTAATGTTTGACAACATTCCTGACGAGTTGGCCTCTACGTCTCCGTGAGACCTTCATATCCATCAATAACGTAATATAACCTTATATAACCCAACCTAACCTCTCGGCGCTATTATTTGACAACATTCCTGGCGAGTTGGCCTCTACGTCTCCGTGGGACTTTTATATACATCAGTAACGTAATATAACCTAACCTAACCCAACCTAACCTTTCGGCGCTATTATTGGACAACATTCCTTGCGAGCTGGCCTCTACGTCTCCGTGGGGCCTTTATATACACCAATAACGTAATATAACCTAACCTAACACAACCCAACCTCTCGGCACTAATATTTGACAATATTCCTGGCGAGTTGGCCTCTACGTTTCCGTGGGGCTTTTACATACATCAATAACGTAATATAACATAACCTAACCCAACCTAACATCTCGGCGGTAATGTTTGACAACATTCCTGGCGAGTTGGCCTCTACGTTTCCCTGAGACCTTTATATACATCAATAACGTAATATAACCTAACCTAACCCAAAGTAACGTCTCGGAGGTAATGTTTAACCACATTCCTGGCTTGTTGGCTTCTACGTCTCCGTGAGGCCTTCATATACATCAAAAACGTAATATAACCTAACCTAACCCAACGTAACATCTCGGCTGTAATATTTGACAACATTCCTGGCTTGTTGGCCTCTACGTCTCGGTGGGACATTCATATCAATCAATAACGTAATTTAACCTAAAATAACCCAACGTAACATCTCGGCTGTAATATTTGACAACATTCCTGGCTTGTTGGCCTCAATGTTTCCGTGGGACCTTTATATACATCAATAACGTAATATAACCTAACCTAACCCAACCTAACATCTCGGCGGTAATATTTGACAACATTCCTGGCGAGTTGTCCTCCACGTCTCCGTGAGGCCTTCATATCCATCAATAACGTAATATAACCTAACCTAACCCAACCTAACCTTTCGGCGCTATTATTTGACAACATTCCTGGCGAGTTGGCGTCTACGTCTCCGTGAGAACTTCATATCCATCAATAACGTAATATAACCTTTTATAACCCAACCTAACCTCTCGGCGCTATTATTTGACGACATTCCTGTCGAGTTGGCCTCTACGTCTCCGTGGGGCCTTCATATACATCAAAAACATAATATAACCTAACCTAACCCAACCTAACATCTCGGCGGTAATATTTGACAACATTCCTGGCTTGTTGGCCTCTACGTCTCCGTGGGACATTCATATCCATCAATAACGTATTATAACCTAACCTAACCCAAAGTAACGTCTCGGAGGTAATGTTTAACCACATTCCTGGCTTGTTGGCTTCTACGTCTCCGTGAGGCCTTCATATACATCAAAAACGTAATATAACCTAACCTAACCCAACGTAACATCTCGGCTGTAATATTTGACAACATTCCTGGCTTGTTGGCCTCTACGTCTCGGTGGGACATTCATATCAATCAATAACGTAATTTAACCTAAAATAACCCAACGTAACATCTCGGCTGTAATATTTGACAACATTCCTGGCTTGTTGGCCTCAATGTTTCCGTGGGACCTTTATATACATCAATAACGTAATATAACCTAACCTAACCCAACCTAACATCTCGGCGGTAATATTTGACAACATTCCTGGCGAGTTGTCCTCCACGTCTCCGTGAGGCCTTCATATCCATCAATAACGTAATATAACCTAACCTAACCCAACCTAACCTTTCGGCGCTATTATTTGACAACATTCCTGGCGAGTTGGCGTCTACGTCTCCGTGAGAACTTCATATCCATCAATAACGTAATATAACCTTTTATAACCCAACCTAACCTCTCGGCGCTATTATTTGACGACATTCCTGTCGAGTTGGCCTCTACGTCTCCGTGGGGCCTTCATATACATCAAAAACATAATATAACCTAACCTAACCCAACCTAACATCTCGGCGGTAATATTTGACAACATTCCTGGCTTGTTGGCCTCTACGTCTCCGTGGGACATTCATATCCATCAATAACGTATTATAACCTAACCTAACCCAAAGTAACGTCTCGGAGGTAATGTTTAACCACATTCCTGGCTTGTTGGCTTCTACGTCTCCGTGAGGCCTTCATATACATCAATAACGTAATATAACCTAACCTAACCCAACGTAACATCTCGGTACTAATATTTAACAACATTCCTGTCTAGTTGGCCGCTACCTCTCCGTGAGACCTTCATATCCATCAATAACGTAATATAACCTTATATAACCCAACCTAACCTCTCGGCGCTATTATTTGACAACATTCCTGTCGAGTTGGTCTCTACGTCTCCGTGGGGCCTTCATATACATCAAAAACATAATATAACCTAACCTAAACCAACCTAACATCTCGGCGGTAATATTTGACAACATTCCTGGCTTGTTGGCCTCTACGTCTCCGTGGGACATTCATATCCATCAATAACGTAATTTAACCTAAAATAACCCAACGTAACATCTCGGCTGTAATATTTGACAACATTCCTGGCTTGTTGGCCTCTATCTTTCCGTGGGACCTTTATATACATCAATAACGTAATATAATGTAACCTAACCTAACCTAACATCTCGGCGCTATTATTTGACAACATTCCTTGCGAGCTGGCCTCTACGTCTCCGTGGGGCCTTTATATACACCAATAACGTAATATAACCTAACCTAACACAACCCAACCTCTCGGCACTAATATTTGACAATATTCCTGGCGAGTTGGCCTCTACGTTTCCGTGGGGCTTTTACATACATCAATAACGTAATATAACATAACCTAACCCAACCTAACATCTCGGCGGTAATGTTTGACAACATTCCTGGCGAGTTGGCCTGTACGTTTCCCTGAGACCTTTATATACATCAATAACGTAATATAACCTAACCTAACCCAAAGTAACGTCTCGGAGGTAATGTTTAACCACATTCCTGGCTTGTTGGCTTCTACGTCTCCGTGAGGCCTTCATATACATCAAAAACGTAATATAACCTAACCTAACCCAACGTAACATCTCGGCTGTAATATTTGACAACATTCCTGGCTTGTTGGCCTCTACGTCTCGGTGGGACATTCATATCAATCAATAACGTAATTTAACCTAAAATAACCCAACGTAACATCTCGGCTGTAATATTTGACAACATTCCTGGCTTGTTGGCCTCAATGTTTCCGTGGGACCTTTATATACATCAATAACGTAATATAACCTAACCTAACCCAACCTAACATCTCGGCGGTAATATTTGACAACATTCCTGGCGAGTTGTCCTCCACGTCTCCGTGAGGCCTTCATATCCATCAATAACGTAATATAACCTAACCTAACCCAACCTAACCTTTCGGCGCTATTATTTGACAACATTCCTGGCGAGTTGGCGTCTACGTCTCCGTGAGAACTTCATATCCATCAATAACGTAATATAACCTTTTATAACCCAACCTAACCTCTCGGCGCTATTATTTGACGACATTCCTGTCGAGTTGGCCTCTACGTCTCCGTGGGGCCTTCATATACATCAAAAACATAATATAACCTAACCTAACCCAACCTAACATCTCGGCGGTAATATTTGACAACATTCCTGGCTTGTTGGCCTCTACGTCTCCGTGGGACATTCATATCCATCAATAACGTATTATAACCTAACCTAACCCAAAGTAACGTCTCGGAGGTAATGTTTAACCACATTCCTGGCTTGTTGGCTTCTACGTCTCCGTGAGGCCTTCATATACATCAAAAACGTAATATAACCTAACCTAACCCAACGTAACATCTCGGCTGTAATATTTGACAACATTCCTGGCTTGTTGGCCTCTACGTCTCGGTGGGACATTCATATCAATCAATAACGTAATTTAACCTAAAATAACCCAACGTAACATCTCGGCTGTAATATTTGACAACATTCCTGGCTTGTTGGCCTCTACGTCTCCGTGGGACATTCATATCCATCAATAACGTAATTTAACCTAAAATAACCCAACGTAACATCTCGGCTGTAATATTTGACAACATTCCTGGCTTGTTCGCCTCTATGTTTCCGTGGGACCTTTATATACATCAATAAGGTAATATAACCTAACCTAACCCAACCTAACATCTCGGCGGTAATATTTGACAACATTCCTGTCGAGTTGGCCTCTACGTCTCCGTCGGACTTTTATATACATCAATAACGTAATATAACCTAACCTAACCCAACCTAACCTTTCGGCGCTATTATTTGACAACATTCCTGGCGAGTTGGCGTCTACGTCTCCGTGAGAACTTCATATCCATCAATAACGTAATATAACCTTTTATAAACCAACCTAACCTCTCGGCGCTATTATTTGACGACATTCCTGTCGAGTTGGCCTCTACGTCTCCGTGGGGCCTTCATATACATCAAAAACATAATATAACCTAACCTAACCCAACCTAACATCTCGGCGGTAATATTTGACAACATTCCTGGCTTGTTGGCCTCTACGTCTCCGTGGGACATTCATATCCATCAATAACGTAATTTAACCTAAAATAACCCAACGTAACATATCGGCTGTAATATTTGACAACATTCCTGGCTTGTTGGCCTCTATGTTTCCGTGGGACCTTTATATACATCAATAACGTAATATAACCTAACCTAACCTAACCTAACAACTCGGCGGTAATGTTTGACAACATTCCTGGCTAGTTGGCCGCTACCTCTCCGTGAGACCTTCATATCCATCAATAACGTAATATAACCTTATATAACCCAACCTAACCTCTCGGCGCTATTATTTGACAACATTCCTGTCGAGTTGGTCTCTACGTCTCCGTGGGGCCTTCATATACATCAAAAACATAATATAACCTAACCTAAACCAACCTAACATCTCGGCGGTAATATTTGACAACATTCCTGGCTTGTTGGCCTCTACGTCTCCGAGGGACATTCATATCCATCAATAACGTAATTTAACCTAAAATAACCCAACGTAACATCTCGGCTGTAATATTTGACAACATTCCTGGCTTGTTGGCCTCTATGTTTCCGTGGGACCTTTATATACATCAATAACGTAATATAATGTAACCTAACCTAACCTAACATCTCGGCGGTAATGTTTGACAACATTCCTGGCGAGTTGGCCGCTACCTCTCCGTGAGACCTTCATATCCATCAATAACGTAATATAACCTAACCTAACCCAACCTAACATCTCGGCGGTAATATTTGACAACATTCCTGTCGAGTTGGCTTCTACGTCTCCGTGGGGCCTTCATATACATCAAACACGTAATATAACCTAACCTAACCCAACCTAACATCTAGGCGGTAATGTTTGACAACATTCCTGACGAGTTGGCCTCTACGTCTCCGTGAGACCTTCATATCCATCAATAACGTAATATAACCTTATATAACCCAACCTAACCTCTCGGCGCTATTATTTGACAACATTCCTGGCGAGTTGGCCTCTACGTCTCCGTGGGACTTTTATATACATCAGTAACGTAATATAACCTAACCTAACCCAACCTAACCTTTCGGCGCTATTATTGGACAACATTCCTTGCGAGCTGGCCTCTACGTCTCCGTGGGGCCTTTATATACACCAATAACGTAATATAACCTAACCTAACACAACCCAACCTCTCGGCACTAATATTTGACAATATTCCTGGCGAGTTGGCCTCTACGTTTCCGTGGGGCTTTTACATACATCAATAACGTAATATAACATAACCTAACCCAACCTAACATCTCGGCGGTAATGTTTGACAACATTCCTGGCGAGTTGGCCTCTACGTTTCCCTGAGACCTTTATATACATCAATAACGTAATATAACCTAACCTAACCCAAAGTAACGTCTCGGAGGTAATGTTTAACCACATTCCTGGCTTGTTGGCTTCTACGTCTCCGTGAGGCCTTCATATACATCAAAAACGTAATATAACCTAACCTAACCCAACGTAACATCTCGGCTGTAATATTTGACAACATTCCTGGCTTGTTGGCCTCTACGTCTCGGTGGGACATTCATATCAATCAATAACGTAATTTAACCTAAAATAACCCAACGTAACATCTCGGCTGTAATATTTGACAACATTCCTGGCTTGTTGGCCTCAATGTTTCCGTGGGACCTTTATATACATCAATAACGTAATATAACCTAACCTAACCCAACCTAACATCTCGGCGGTAATATTTGACAACATTCCTGGCGAGTTGTCCTCCACGTCTCCGTGAGGCCTTCATATCCATCAATAACGTAATATAACCTAACCTAACCCAACCTAACCTTTCGGCGCTATTATTTGACAACATTCCTGGCGAGTTGGCGTCTACGTCTCCGTGAGAACTTCATATCCATCAATAACGTAATATAACCTTTTATAACCCAACCTAACCTCTCGGCGCTATTATTTGACGACATTCCTGTCGAGTTGGCCTCTACGTCTCCGTGGGGCCTTCATATACATCAAAAACATAATATAACCTAACCTAACCCAACCTAACATCTCGGCGGTAATATTTGACAACATTCCTGGCTTGTTGGCCTCTGCGTCTCCGTGGGACATTCATATCCATCAATAACGTATTATAACCTAACCTAACCCAAAGTAACGTCTCGGAGGTAATGTTTAACCACATTCCTGGCTTGTTGGCTTCTACGTCTCCGTGAGGCCTTCATATACATCAAAAACGTAATATAACCTAACCTAACCCAACGTAACATCTCGGCTGTAATATTTGACAACATTCCTGGCTTGTTGGCCTCTACGTCTCGGTGGGACATTCATATCAATCAATAACGTAATTTAACCTAAAATAACCCAACGTAACATCTCGGCTGTAATATTTGACAACATTCCTGGCTTGTTGGCCTCAATGTTTCCGTGGGACCTTTATATACATCAATAACGTAATATAACCTAACCTAACCCAACCTAACATCTCGGCGGTAATATTTGACAACATTCCTGGCGAGTTGTCCTCCACGTCTCCGTGAGGCCTTCATATCCATCAATAACGTAATATAACCTAACCTAACCCAACCTAACCTTTCGGCGCTATTATTTGACAACATTCCTGGCGAGTTGGCGTCTACGTCTCCGTGAGAACTTCATATCCATCAATAACGTAATATAACCTTTTATAACCCAACCTAACCTCTCGGCGCTATTATTTGACGACATTCCTGTCGAGTTGGCCTCTACGTCTCCGTGGGGCCTTCATATACATCAAAAACATAATATAACCTAACCTAACCCAACCTAACATCTCGGCGGTAATATTTGACAACATTCCTGGCTTGTTGGCCTCTACGTCTCCGTGGGACATTCATATCCATCAATAACGTATTATAACCTAACCTAACCCAAAGTAACGTCTCGGAGGTAATGTTTAACCACATTCCTGGCTTGTTGGCTTCTACGTCTCCGTGAGGCCTTCATATACATCAATAACGTAATATAACCTAACCTAACCCAACGTAACATCTCGGTACTAATATTTAACAACATTCCTGTCTAGTTGGCCGCTACCTCTCCGTGAGACCTTCATATCCATCAATAACGTAATATAACCTTATATAACCCAACCTAACCTCTCGGCGCTATTATTTGACAACATTCCTGTCGAGTTGGTCTCTACGTCTCCGTGGGGCCTTCATATACATCAAAAACATAATATAACCTAACCTAAACCAACCTAACATCTCGGCGGTAATATTTGACAACATTCCTGGCTTGTTGGCCTCTACGTCTCCGTGGGACATTCATATCCATCAATAACGTAATTTAACCTAAAATAACCCAACGTAACATCTCGGCTGTAATATTTGACAACATTCCTGGCTTGTTGGCCTCTATCTTTCCGTGGGACCTTTATATACATCAATAACGTAATATAATGTAACCTAACCTAACCTAACATCTCGGCGCTATTATTTGACAACATTCCTTGCGAGCTGGCCTCTACGTCTCCGTGGGGCCTTTATATACACCAATAACGTAATATAACCTAACCTAACACAACCCAACCTCTCGGCACTAATATTTGACAATATTCCTGGCGAGTTGGCCTCTACGTTTCCGTGGGGCTTTTACATACATCAATAACGTAATATAACATAACCTAACCCAACCTAACATCTCGGCGGTAATGTTTGACAACATTCCTGGCGAGTTGGCCTGTACGTTTCCCTGAGACCTTTATATACATCAATAACGTAATATAACCTAACCTAACCCAAAGTAACGTCTCGGAGGTAATGTTTAACCACATTCCTGGCTTGTTGGCTTCTACGTCTCCGTGAGGCCTTCATATACATCAAAAACGTAATATAACCTAACCTAACCCAACGTAACATCTCGGCTGTAATATTTGACAACATTCCTGGCTTGTTGGCCTCTACGTCTCGGTGGGACATTCATATCAATCAATAACGTAATTTAACCTAAAATAACCCAACGTAACATCTCGGCTGTAATATTTGACAACATTCCTGGCTTGTTGGCCTCAATGTTTCCGTGGGACATTCATATCAATCAATAACGTAATTTAACCTAAAATAACCCAACGTAACATCTCGGCTGTAATATTTGACAACATTCCTGGCTTGTTGGCCTCAATGTTTCCGTGGGACCTTTATATACATCAATAACGTAATATAACCTAACCTAACCCAACCTAACATCTCGGCGGTAATATTTGACAACATTCGTGGCGAGTTGGACTCTACGTCTCCGTGGGGCCTTTATATACATCAATAACGTAATATAACCTAACCTAACCCAAAGTAACGTCTCGGAGGTAGTGTTTAACCACATTCCTGGCTTGTTGGCCTCTACGTTTCCCTGAGACCTTTATATACATCAATAACGTAATATAACCTAACCTAACCCAAAGTAACGTCTCGGAGGTAATGTTTAACCACATTCCTGGCTTGTTGGCTTCTACGTCTCCGTGAGGCCTTCATATACATCAAAAACGTAATATAACCTAACCTAACCCAACGTAACATCTCGGCTGTAATATTTGACAACATTCCTGGCTTGTTGGCCTCTACGTCTCCGTGGGACATTCATATCCATCAATAACGTAATTTAACCTAAAATAACCCAACGTAACATCTCGGCTGTAATATTTGACAACATTCCTGGCTTGTTCGCCTCTATGTTTCCGTGGGACCTTTATATACATCAATAAGGTAATATAACCTAACCTAACCCAACCTAACATCTCGGCGGTAATATTTGACAACATTCCCTTCGAGTTGGCCTCTACGTCTCCGTCGGACTTTTATATACATCAATAACGCAATATAACCTAACCTAACCCAACCTAACCTTTCGGCGCTATTATTTGACAACATTCCTGGCGAGTTGGCGTCTACGTCTCCGTGAGAACTTCATATCCATCAATAACGTAATATAACCTTTTATAACCCAACCTAACCTCTCGGCGCTATTATTTGACGACATTCCTGTCGAGTTGGCCTCTACGTCTCCGTGGGGCCTTCATATACATCAAAAACATAATATAACCTAACCTAACCCAACCTAACATCTCGGCGGTAATATTTGACAACATTCCTGGCTTGTTGGCCTCTACGTCTCCGTGGGACATTCATATCCATCAATAACGTAATTTAACCTAAAATAACCCAACGTAACATCTCGGCTGTAATATTTGACAACATTCCTGGCTTGTTGGCCTCTATGTTTCCGTGGGACCTTTATATACATCAATAACGTAATATAACCTAACCTAACCTAACCTAACAACTCGGCGGTAATGTTTGACAACATTCCTGGCTAGTTGGCCGCTACCTCTCCGTGAGACCTTCATATCCATCAATAACGTAATATAACCTTATATAACCCAACCTAACCTCTCGGCGCTATTATTTGACAACATTCCTGTCGAGTTGGTCTCTACGTCTCCGTGGGGCCTTCATATACATCAAAAACATAATATAACCTAACCTAAACCAACCTAACATCTCGGCGGTAATATTTGAAAACATTCCTGGCTTGTTGGCCTCTACGTCTCCGTGGGACATTCATATCCATCAATAACGTAATTTAACCTAAAATAACCCAACGTAACATCTCGGCTGTAATATTTGACAACATTCCTGGCTTGTTGGCCTCTATGTTTCCGTGGGACCTTTATATACATCAATAACGTAATATAATGTAACCTAACCTAACCTAACATCTCGGCTTTAATGTTTGACAACATTCCTGGCGAGTTGGCCGCTACCTCTCCGTGAGACCTTCATATCCATCAATAACGTAATATAACCTTATATAACCCAACCTAACCTCTCGGCGCTATTATTTGACAACATTCCTGGCGAGTTGGACTCTAGGTCTCAGTGGGTCCTTTATATACATCAATAACGTAATATAACCTAACCTAACCCAACATAACATCTCGGTACTAATATTTAACAACATTCCTGGCTTTTTGGCTTCTACGTCTCTGTGAGACTTTCATATCCATCAATAACGTAATATAACCTTATATAACCCAACCTAACCTCTCGGCGCTATTATTTGACAACATTCCTAGCGAGTTGGCCTCTACGTCTACGTGGGACTTTTATATACATCAATAACCTAATATAACCTAACCTAACCCAACCTAACCTTTCGGCGCTATTATTTGACAACATTCCTGGCGAATTCGCCTCTACATCTCCGTGGGGCCTTTATATACACCAATAACGTAATATAACCTAACCTAACACAACCCAACCTCTCGGCACTAATATTTGACAACATACCTGGCGAGTTGGCCTCTACGTTTCCGTGGGGCTTTTATATACATCAATAACGTAATATAACCTAACCTAACCCAAAGTAACGACTCGGAGGTAATGTTTAACCACATTCCTGGCTTGTTGGCTTCTACGTCTCCGTGAGGCCTTCATATACATCAAAAACGTAATATAACCTAACCTAACCCAACGTAACATCTCGGCTGTAATATTTGACAACATTCCTGGCGAGTTGGCCTCTACGTCTCCGTCAGTCCTTCATATCCGTCAATAACGTAATATAACCTTATATATCCCAACCTAACCTCTCGGCGCTATTATTTGACAACATTCCTGGCGAGTTGGCCTCTACGTCTCCGTGGGACTTTTATGCACATCAATAACGTAATATAACCTTTTATAACCCAACCTAACCTCTCGGCGCTATTATTTGACGACATTCCTGTCGAGTGGGCCTCTACGTCTCCGTGGGGCCTTCATATACATCAAAAACATAATATAACCTAACCTAACCCAACCTAACATCTCGGCGGTAATATTTGACAACATTCCTGGCTTGTTGGCCCCTACGTCTCCGTGGGACATTCATATCCATCAATAACGTAATTTAACCTAAAATAACCCAACGTAACATCTCGGCTGTAATATTTGACAACATTCCTGGCTTGTTGGCCTCTATGTTTCCGTGGGACCTTTATATACATCAATAACGTAATATAACCTAACCTAACCTAACCTAACATCTCGGCGGTAATGTTTGACAACATTCCTGGCGAGTTGGCCGCTACCTCTCCGTGAGACCTTCATATCCATCAATAACGTAATATAACCTTATATAACCCAACCTAACCTCTCGGCGCTATTATTTGACAACATTCCTGTCGAGTTGGCCTCTACGTCTCCGTGGGGCCTTCATATACATCAAAAACGTAGTATAACCTAACCTAACCCAACCTAACATCTCGGCGGTTATATTTGACAACATTCCTGGCGAGTTGGACTCTAGGTCTCAGTGGGGCCTTTATATACATCAATAACGTAATATAACCTAACCTAACCCAAAGTAACGTCTCGGAGGTAATGTTTAACCACATTCCTGGCTTGTTGGCTTCTACGTCTCCGTGAGGCCTTCATATACATCAATAACGTAATATAACCTAACCTAACCCAACATAACATCTCGGTACTAATATTTAACAACATTCCTGGCTTTTTGGCTTCTACGTCTCTGTGAGACTTTCATATCCATCAATAACGTAATTTAACCTAAAATAACCCAACGTAACATCTCGGCTGTAATATTTGACAACATTCCTGGCTTGTTGGCCTCAATGTTTCCGTGGGACCTTTATATACATCAATAACGTAATATAACCTAACCTAACCCAAAGTAACGTCTCGGAGGTAATGTTTAACCACATTCCTGGCTTGTTGGCTTCTACGTCTCCGTGAGGCCTTCATATACATCAAAAACGTAATATAACCTAACCTAACCCAACGTAACATCTCGGCTGTAATATTTGACAACATTCCTGGCTTGTTGGCCTCTACGTCTCCGTGGGACATTCATATCCATCAATAACGTAATTTAACCTAAAATAACCCAACGTAACATCTCGGCTGTAATATTTGACAACATTCCTGGCTTGTTCGCCTCTATGTTTCCGTGGGACCTTTATATACATCAATAAGGTAATATAACCTAACCTAACCCAACCTAACATCTCGGCGGTAATATTTGACAACATTCCCTTCGAGTTGGCCTCTACGTCTCCGTCGGACTTTTATATACATCAATAACGCAATATAACCTAACCTAACCCAACCTAACCTTTCGGCGCTATTATTTGACAACATTCCTGGCGAGTTGGCGTCTACGTCTCCGTGAGAACTTCATATCCATCAATAACGTAATATAACCTTTTATAACCCAACCTAACCTCTCGGCGCTATTATTTGACGACATTCCTGTCGAGTTGGCCTCTACGTCTCCGTGGGGCCTTCATATACATCAAAAACATAATATAACCTAACCTAACCCAACCTAACATCTCGGCGGTAATATTTGACAACATTCCTGGCTTGTTGGCCTCTACGTCTCCGTGGGACATTCATATCCATCAATAACGTAATTTAACCTAAAATAACCCAACGTAACATCTCGGCTGTAATATTTGACAACATTCCTGGCTTGTTGGCCTCTATGTTTCCGTGGGACCTTTATATACATCAATAACGTAATATAACCTAACCTAACCTAACCTAACAACTCGGCGGTAATGTTTGACAACATTCCTGGCTAGTTGGCCGCTACCTCTCCGTGAGACCTTCATATCCATCAATAACGTAATATAACCTTATATAACCCAACCTAACCTCTCGGCGCTATTATTTGACAACATTCCTGTCGAGTTGGTCTCTACGTCTCCGTGGGGCCTTCATATACATCAAAAACATAATATAACCTAACCTAAACCAACCTAACATCTCGGCGGTAATATTTGAAAACATTCCTGGCTTGTTGGCCTCTACGTCTCCGTGGGACATTCATATCCATCAATAACGTAATTTAACCTAAAATAACCCAACGTAACATCTCGGCTGTAATATTTGACAACATTCCTGGCTTGTTGGCCTCTATGTTTCCGTGGGACCTTTATATACATCAATAACGTAATATAATGTAACCTAACCTAACCTAACATCTCGGCTTTAATGTTTGACAACATTCCTGGCGAGTTGGCCGCTACCTCTCCGTGAGACCTTCATATCCATCAATAACGTAATATAACCTTATATAACCCAACCTAACCTCTCGGCGCTATTATTTGACAACATTCCTGGCGAGTTGGACTCTAGGTCTCAGTGGGTCCTTTATATACATCAATAACGTAATATAACCTAACCTAACCCAACATAACATCTCGGTACTAATATTTAACAACATTCCTGGCTTTTTGGCTTCTACGTCTCTGTGAGACTTTCATATCCATCAATAACGTAATATAACCTTATATAACCCAACCTAACCTCTCGGCGCTATTATTTGACAACATTCCTAGCGAGTTGGCTTCTACGTCTACGTGGGACTTTTATATACATCAATAACCTAATATAACCTAACCTAACCCAACCTAACCTTTCGGCGCTATTATTTGACAACATTCCTGGCGAATTCGCCTCTACATCTCCGTGGGGCCTTTATATACACCAATAACGTAATATAACCTAACCTAACACAACCCAACCTCTCGGCACTAATATTTGACAACATACCTGGCGAGTTGGCCTCTACGTTTCCGTGGGGCTTTTATATACATCAATAACGTAATATAACCTAACCTAACCCAAAGTAACGACTCGGAGGTAATGTTTAACCACATTCCTGGCTTGTTGGCTTCTACGTCTCCGTGAGGCCTTCATATACATCAAAAACGTAATATAACCTAACCTAACCCAACGTAACATCTCGGCTGTAATATTTGACAACATTCCTGGCGAGTTGGCCTCTACGTCTCCGTCAGTCCTTCATATCCGTCAATAACGTAATATAACCTTATATATCCCAACCTAACCTCTCGGCGCTATTATTTGACAACATTCCTGGCGAGTTGGCCTCTACGTCTCCGTGGGACTTTTATGCACATCAATAACGTAATATAACCTTTTATAACCCAACCTAACCTCTCGGCGCTATTATTTGACGACATTCCTGTCGAGTGGGCCTCTACGTCTCCGTGGGGCCTTCATATACATCAAAAACATAATATAACCTAACCTAACCCAACCTAACATCTCGGCGGTAATATTTGACAACATTCCTGGCTTGTTGGCCCCTACGTCTCCGTGGGACATTCATATCCATCAATAACGTAATTTAACCTAAAATAACCCAACGTAACATCTCGGCTGTAATATTTGACAACATTCCTGGCTTGTTGGCCTCTATGTTTCCGTGGGACCTTTATATACATCAATAACGTAATATAACCTAACCTAACCTAACCTAACATCTCGGCGGTAATGTTTGACAACATTCCTGGCGAGTTGGCCGCTACCTCTCCGTGAGACCTTCATATCCATCAATAACGTAATATAACCTTATATAACCCAACCTAACCTCTCGGCGCTATTATTTGACAACATTCCTGTCGAGTTGGCCTCTACGTCTCCGTGGGGCCTTCATATACATCAAAAACGTAGTATAACCTAACCTAACCCAACCTAACATCTCGGCGGTTATATTTGACAACATTCCTGGCGAGTTGGACTCTAGGTCTCAGTGGGGCCTTTATATACATCAATAACGTAATATAACCTAACCTAACCCAAAGTAACGTCTCGGAGGTAATGTTTAACCACATTCCTGGCTTGTTGGCTTCTACGTCTCCGTGAGGCCTTCATATACATCAATAACGTAATATAACCTAACCTAACCCAACATAACATCTCGGTACTAATATTTAACAACATTCCTGGCTTTTTGGCTTCTACGTCTCTGTGAGACTTTCATATCCATCAATAACGTAATTTAACCTAAAATAACCCAACGTAACATCTCGGCTGTAATATTTGACAACATTCCTGGCTTGTTGGCCTCAATGTTTCCGTGGGACCTTTATATACATCAATAACGTAATATAACGTAACCTAACCTAACCTAACATCTCGGCGGTAATGTTTGACAACATTCCTGGCGAGTTGGCCGCTACCTCTCCGTGAGACCTTCACATCCATCAATAACGTAATATAACCTTATATAACCCAACCTAACCTCTCGGCGCTATTATTTGACAACATTCCTGTCGAGTTGGTCTCTACGTCTCCGTGGGGCCTTCATATACATCAAAAACATAATATAACCTAACCTAAACCAACCTAACATCTCGGCGGTAATATTTGAAAACATTCCTGGCTTGTTGGCCTCTACGTCTCCGTGGGACATTCATATCCATCAATAACGTAATTTAACCTAAAATAACCCAACGTAACATCTCGGCTGTAATATTTGACAACATTCCTGGCTTGTTGGCCTCTATGTTTCCGTGGGACCTTTATATACATCAATAACGTAATATAATGTAACCTAACCTAACCTAACATCTCGGCTTTAATGTTTGACAACATTCCTGGCGAGTTGGCCGCTACCTCTCCGTGAGACCTTCATATCCATCAATAACGTAATATAACCTTATATAACCCAACCTAACCTCTCGGCGCTATTATTTGACAACATTCCTGGCGAGTTGGACTCTAGGTCTCAGTGGGTCCTTTATATACATCAATAACGTAATATAACCTAACCTAACCCAACATAACATCTCGGTACTAATATTTAACAACATTCCTGGCTTTTTGGCTTCTACGTCTCTGTGAGACTTTCATATCCATCAATAACGTAATATAACCTTATATAACCCAACCTAACCTCTCGGCGCTATTATTTGACAACATTCCTAGCGAGTTGGCTTCTACGTCTACGTGGGACTTTTATATACATCAATAACCTAATATAACCTAACCTAACCCAACCTAACCTTTCGGCGCTATTATTTGACAACATTCCTGGCGAATTCGCCTCTACATCTCCGTGGGGCCTTTATATACACCAATAACGTAATATAACCTAACCTAACACAACCCAACCTCTCGGCACTAATATTTGACAACATACCTGGCGAGTTGGCCTCTACGTTTCCGTGGGGCTTTTATATACATCAATAACGTAATATAACCTAACCTAACCCAAAGTAACGACTCGGAGGTAATGTTTAACCACATTCCTGGCTTGTTGGCTTCTACGTCTCCGTGAGGCCTTCATATACATCAAAAACGTAATATAACCTAACCTAACCCAACGTAACATCTCGGCTGTAATATTTGACAACATTCCTGGCGAGTTGGCCTCTACGTCTCCGTCAGTCCTTCATATCCGTCAATAACGTAATATAACCTTATATATCCCAACCTAACCTCTCGGCGCTATTATTTGACAACATTCCTGGCGAGTTGGCCTCTACGTCTCCGTGGGACTTTTATGCACATCAATAACGTAATATAACCTTTTATAACCCAACCTAACCTCTCGGCGCTATTATTTGACGACATTCCTGTCGAGTGGGCCTCTACGTCTCCGTGGGGCCTTCATATACATCAAAAACATAATATAACCTAACCTAACCCAACCTAACATCTCGGCGGTAATATTTGACAACATTCCTGGCTTGTTGGCCCCTACGTCTCCGTGGGACATTCATATCCATCAATAACGTAATTTAACCTAAAATAACCCAACGTAACATCTCGGCTGTAATATTTGACAACATTCCTGGCTTGTTGGCCTCTATGTTTCCGTGGGACCTTTATATACATCAATAACGTAATATAACCTAACCTAACCTAACCTAACATCTCGGCGGTAATGTTTGACAACATTCCTGGCGAGTTGGCCGCTACCTCTCCGTGAGACCTTCATATCCATCAATAACGTAATATAACCTTATATAACCCAACCTAACCTCTCGGCGCTATTATTTGACAACATTCCTGTCGAGTTGGCCTCTACGTCTCCGTGGGGCCTTCATATACATCAAAAACGTAGTATAACCTAACCTAACCCAACCTAACATCTCGGCGGTTATATTTGACAACATTCCTGGCGAGTTGGACTCTAGGTCTCAGTGGGGCCTTTATATACATCAATAACGTAATATAACCTAACCTAACCCAAAGTAACGTCTCGGAGGTAATGTTTAACCACATTCCTGGCTTGTTGGCTTCTACGTCTCCGTGAGGCCTTCATATACATCAATAACGTAATATAACCTAACCTAACCCAACATAACATCTCGGTACTAATATTTAACAACATTCCTGGCTTTTTGGCTTCTACGTCTCTGTGAGACTTTCATATCCATCAATAACGTAATTTAACCTAAAATAACCCAACGTAACATCTCGGCTGTAATATTTGACAACATTCCTGGCTTGTTGGCCTCAATGTTTCCGTGGGACCTTTATATACATCAATAACGTAATATAACGTAACCTAACCTAACCTAACATCTCGGCGGTAATGTTTGACAACATTCCTGGCGAGTTGGCCGCTACCTCTCCGTGAGACCTTCACATCCATCAATAACGTAATATAACCTTATATAACCCAACCTAACCTCTCGGCGCTATTATTTGACAACATTCCTGTCGAGTTGGCCTCTACGTCTCCGTGGGGCCTTCATATACCTCAAAAACGTAGTATAACCTAACCTAACCCAACCTAACATCTCGGCGGTTATATTTGACAACATTCCTGGCTTGTTGGCCTCTACGTCTCCGTGGGACATTCATATACATCAAAAACATAATATAACCTAACCTAACCCAACCTAACATCTCGGCGCTAATATTTGACAACATTCCTGGTTTGTTGGCCTCTACGTCTCCGTGGGACATTCATATCCATCAATAACGTAATTTAACCTAAAATAACCCAACGTAACATCTCGGCTGTAATATTTGACAACATTCCTGGCTTGTTGGCCTCTATGTTTCCGTGGGACCTTTATATACATCAATAACGTAATATAACCTAACCTAACCTAACCTAACATCTCGGCGGTAATGTTTGACAACATTCCTGGCGAGTTGGCCGCTACCTCTCCGTGAGACCTTCATATCCATCAATAACGTAATATAACCTTATATAACCCAACCTAACCTCTCGGCGCTATTATTTGACAACATTCCTGTCGAGTTGGCCTCTACGTCTCCGTGGGGCCATCATATACATCAAAAATGTAGTATAACCTAACCTAACCCAACCTAACATCTCGGCGGTTATATTTGACAACATTCCTGGCTTGTTGGCCTCTACGTCTCCGTGGGACATTCATATCCATCAATAACGTAATTTAACCTAAAATAACCCAACGTAACATCTCGGCTGTAACATTTGACAACATTCCTGGCTTGTTCGCCTCTATGTTTCCGTGGGGCCTTTATATACATCAATAAGGTAATATAACCTAACCTAACCCAAACTAACATCTCGGCGGTAATATTTGACAACATTCCTGTCGAGTTGGCCTCTACGTCTCCGTCGGACTTTTATATACATCAATAACGTAATATAACCTAACCTAACCCAACCTAACCTTTCGGCGCTATTATTTGACAACATTCCTGGCGAGTTGGCCTCTACGTCTCCGTGAGAACTTCATATCCATCAATAACGTAATATAACCTTTTATAACCCAACCTAACCTCTCGGCGCTATTATTTGACGACATTCCTGTCGAGTGGGCCTCTACGTCTCCGTAGGGCCTTCATATACATCAAAAACATAATATAACCTAACCTAACCCAACCTAACATCTCGGCGGTAATATTTGACAACATTCCTGGCTTGTTGGCCTCTACGTCTCCGTGGGACATTCATATCCATCAATAACGTAATGTAACCTAAAATAACCCAACGTAACATCTCGGCTGTAATATTTGACAACATTCCTGGCTTGTTGGCCTCTATGTTTCCGTGGGACCTTTATATACATCAATAAGGTAATATAACCTAACCTAACCCAACCTAACATCTCGGCGGTAATATTTGACAACATTCCTGTCGAGTTGGCCTCTACGTCTCCGTCGGACTTTTATATACATCAATAACGTAATATAACCTAACCTAACCCAACCTAACCTTTCGGCGCTATTATTTGACAACATTCCTGGCTAGTTGGCTTCTACGTCTCCGTGAGAACTTCATATCCATCAATAACGTAATATAACCTTTTATAACCCAACCTAACCTCTCGGCGCTATTATTTGACAACATTCCTGTCGAGTTGGCCTCTACGTCTCCGTGGGGCCTTCATATACATCAAAAACATAATATAACCTAACCTAACCCAACCTAACATCTCGGCGGTAATATTTGACAACATTCCTGGCTTGTTGGCCTCTACGTCTCCGTGGGACATTCATATCCATCAATAACGTAATTTAACCTAAAATAACCCAACGTAACATCTCGGCTGTAATATTTGACAACATTCCTGGCTTGTTGGCCTCTATGTTTACGTGGGACCTTTATATACATCAATAACGTAATATAACCTAACCTAACCTAACCTAACATCTCGGCGGTAATGTTTGACAACATTCCTGGCGAGTTGGCCGCTACCTCGCCGTGAGACCTTCATATCCATCAATAACGTAATATAACCCTATATAACCCAACCTAACCTCTCGGCGCTATTATTTTACAACATTCCTGTCGAGTTGGCCTCTACGTCTCCGTGGGGCCTTCATATACATCAAAAACATAATATAACCTAACCTAAACCAACATAACATCTCGGCAGTAATATTTGACAACATTCCTGGCTTGTTGGCCTCTACGTCTCCGTGGGACATTCATATCCATCAATAACGTAATTTAACCTAAAATAACCCAACGTAAAATCTCGGCTGTAATATTTCACAACATTCCTGGCTTGTTGGCCTCTATGTTTCCGTGGGACCTTTATATACATCAATAACGTAATATAACGTAACCTAACCTAACCTAACATCTCGGCGGTAATGTTTGACAACATTCCTGGCGAGTTGGCCGCTACCTCTCCGTGAGACCTTCATATCCATCAATAACGTAATATAACCTTATATAACCCAACCTAACCTCTCGGCGCTATTATTTGACAACATTCCTGTCGAGTTGGCCTCTACGTCTCCGTGGGGCCTTCATATACCTCAAAAACGTAGTATAACCTAACCTAACCCAACCTAACATCTCGGCGGTTATATTTGACAACATTCCTGGCTTGTTGGCCTCTACGTCTCCGTGGGACATTCATATACATCAAAAACATAATATAACCTAACCTAACCCAACCTAACATCTCGGCGCTAATATTTGACAACATTCCTGGTTTGTTGGCCTCTACGTCTCCGTGGGACATTCATATCCATCAATAACGTAATTTAACCTAAAATAACCCAACGTAACATCTCGGCTGTAATATTTGACAACATTCCTGGCTTGTTGGCCTCTATGTTTCCGTGGGACCTTTATATACATCAATAACGTAATATAACCTAACCTAACCTAACCTAACATCTCGGCGGTAATGTTTGACAACATTCCTGGCGAGTTGGCCGCTACCTCTCCGTGAGACCTTCATATCCATCAATAACGTAATATAACCTTATATAACCCAACCTAACCTCTCGGCGCTATTATTTGACAACATTCCTGTCGAGTTGGCCTCTACGTCTCCGTGGGGCCATCATATACATCAAAAATGTAGTATAACCTAACCTAACCCAACCTAACATCTCGGCGGTTATATTTGACAACATTCCTGGCTTGTTGGCCTCTACGTCTCCGTGGGACATTCATATCCATCAATAACGTAATTTAACCTAAAATAACCCAACGTAACATCTCGGCTGTAACATTTGACAACATTCCTGGCTTGTTCGCCTCTATGTTTCCGTGGGGCCTTTATATACATCAATAAGGTAATATAACCTAACCTAACCCAAACTAACATCTCGGCGGTAATATTTGACAACATTCCTGTCGAGTTGGCCTCTACGTCTCCGTCGGACTTTTATATACATCAATAACGTAATATAACCTAACCTAACCCAACCTAACCTTTCGGCGCTATTATTTGACAACATTCCTGGCGAGTTGGCCTCTACGTCTCCGTGAGAACTTCATATCCATCAATAACGTAATATAACCTTTTATAACCCAACCTAACCTCTCGGCGCTATTATTTGACGACATTCCTGTCGAGTGGGCCTCTACGTCTCCGTGGGGCCTTCATATACATCAAAAACATAATATAACCTAACCTAACCCAACCTAACATCTCGGCGGTAATATTTGACAACATTCCTGGCTTGTTGGCCTCTACGTCTCCGTGGGACATTCATATCCATCAATAACGTAATGTAACCTAAAATAACCCAACGTAACATCTCGGCTGTAATATTTGACAACATTCCTGGCTTGTTGGCCTCTATGTTTCCGTGGGACCTTTATATACATCAATAAGGTAATATAACCTAACCTAACCCAACCTAACATCTCGGCGGTAATATTTGACAACATTCCTGTCGAGTTGGCCTCTACGTCTCCGTCGGACTTTTATATACATCAATAACGTAATATAACCTAACCTAACCCAACCTAACCTTTCGGCGCTATTATTTGACAACATTCCTGGCTAGTTGGCTTCTACGTCTCCGTGAGAACTTCATATCCATCAATAACGTAATATAACCTTTTATAACCCAACCTAACCTCTCGGCGCTATTATTTGACAACATTCCTGTCGAGTTGGCCTCTACGTCTCCGTGGGGCCTTCATATACATCAAAAACATAATATAACCTAACCTAACCCAACCTAACATCTCGGCGGTAATATTTGACAACATTCCTGGCTTGTTGGCCTCTACGTCTCCGTGGGACATTCATATCCATCAATAACGTAATTTAACCTAAAATAACCCAACGTAACATCTCGGCTGTAATATTTGACAACATTCCTGGCTTGTTGGCCTCTATGTTTACGTGGGACCTTTATATACATCAATAACGTAATATAACCTAACCTAACCTAACCTAACATCTCGGCGGTAATGTTTGACAACATTCCTGGCGAGTTGGCCGCTACCTCGCCGTGAGACCTTCATATCCATCAATAACGTAATATAACCCTATATAACCCAACCTAACCTCTCGGCGCTATTATTTTACAACATTCCTGTCGAGTTGGCCTCTACGTCTCCGTGGGGCCTTCATATACATCAAAAACATAATATAACCTAACCTAAACCAACATAACATCTCGGCAGTAATATTTGACAACATTCCTGGCTTGTTGGCCTCTACGTCTCCGTGGGACATTCATATCCATCAATAACGTAATTTAACCTAAAATAACCCAACGTAAAATCTCGGCTGTAATATTTCACAACATTCCTGGCTTGTTGGCCTCTATGTTTCCGTGGGACCTTTATATACATCAATAACGTAATATAACGTAACCTAACCTAACCTAACATCTCGGCGGTAATGTTTGACAACATTCCTGGCGAGTTGGCCGCTACCTCTCCGTGAGACCTTCATATCCATCAATAACGTAATATAACCTTATATAACCCAACCTAACCTCTCGGCGCTATTATTTGACAACATTCCTGTCGAGTTGGCCTCTACGTCTCCGTGGGGCCTTCATATACATCAAAAACGTAGTATAACCTAACCTAACCCAACCTAACATCTCGGCGGTTATATTTGACAACATTCCTGGCGAGTTGGACTCTAGGTCTCAGTGGGGCCTTTATATACATCAATAACGTAATATAACCTAACCTAACCCAAAGTAACGTCTCGGAGGTAATGTTTAACCACATTCCTGGCTTGTTGGCTTCTACGTCTCCGTGAGGCCTTCATATACATCAATAACGTAATATAACCTAACCTAACCCAACATAACATCTCGGTACTAATATTTAACAACATTCCTGGCTTTTTGGCTTCTACGTCTCTGTGAGACTTTCATATCCATCAATAACGTAATTAGCCTAACCTAACCCAACGTAACATCTCGGCTGTAATATTTGACAACATTCCTGGCGAGTTGGCCTCTACGTCTCCGTCAGGCCTTCATATCCGTCAATAACGTAATATAACCTTATATAACCCAACCTAACCTCTCGGCGCTATTATTTGACAACATTCCTGGCGAGTTGGCCTCTACGTCTCCGTGAGACTTTTATGCACATCAATAACGTAATATTACCTAATCTAACGCAACCTAACCTTTCGGCGCTATTATTTGACAACATTCCTGGCGAGTTGGCCTCTACGTCTCCGTGGGGCCTTCATATACATCAAAAACATAATATAACCTAACCTATCCCAACCTAACATCTCGGCGGTAATATTTGACAACATTCCTGGCGAGTTGGCCTCTGCGTCTCCGTGAGAACTTCATATCCATCAATAACGTAATATAACCTTTTATAACCCAACCTAACCTCTCGGCGCTATTATTTGACAACATTCCTGTCGAGTTGGCCTCTACGTCTCCGTGGGGCCTTCATATACATCAAAAACATAATATAACCTAACCTAACCCAACCTAACATCTCGGCGGTAATATTTGACAACATTCCTGGCTTGTTGGCCTCTACGTCTCCGTGGGACATTCATTTCCATCAATAACGTAATTTAACCTAAAATAACCCAACGTAACATCTCGGCTGTAATATTTGACAACATTCCTGGCTTGTTGGCCTCTACGTTTACGTGGGACCTTTATATACATCAATAACGTAATATAACCTAACCTAACCTAACCTAACATCTCGGCGGTAATGTTTGACAACATTCCTGGCGAGTTGGCCGCTACCTCTCCGTGAGACCTTCATATCCATCAATAACGTAATATAACCTTATATAACCCAACCTAACCTCTCGGCGCTATTATTTGACAACATTCCTGTCGAGTTGGCCTCTACGTCTCCGTGGGGCCTTCATATACATCAAAAACATAATATAACCTAACCTAAACCAACCTAACATCTCGGCGGTAATATTTGACAACATTCCTGGCTTGTTGGCCTCTACGTCTCCGTGGGACATTCATATCCATCAATAACGTAATTTAACCTAAAATAACCCAACGTAACATCTCGGCTGTAATATTTCACAACATTCCTGGCGAGTTGGCCGCTACCTCTCCGTGAGACCTTCATATCCATCAATAACGTAATATAACCTTATATAACCCAACCTAACCTCTCGGCGCTATTATTTGACAACATTCCTGTCGAGTTGGCCTCTACGTCTCCGTGGGGCCTTCATATACATCAAAAACGTAGTATAACCTAACCTAACCCAACCTAACATCTCGGCGGTTATATTTGACAACATTCCTGGCGAGTTGGACTCTAGGTCTCAGTGGGGCCTTTATATACATCAATAACGTAATATAACCTAACCTAACCCAAAGTAACGTCTCGGAGGTAATGTTTAACCACATTCCTGGCTTGTTGGCTTCTACGTCTCCGTGAGGCCTTCATATACATCAATAACGTAATATAACCTAACCTAACCCAACCTAACATCTCGGCGCTAATATTTGACAACATTCCTGGTTTGTTGGCCTCTACGTCTCCGTGGGACATTCATATCCATCAATAACGTAATATAACCTTTTATAACCCAACCTAACCTCTCGGCGCTATTATTTGACGACATTCCTGTCGAGTGGGCCTCTACGTCTCCGTGGGGCCTTCATATACATCAAAAACATAATATAACCTAACCTAACCCAACCTAACATCTCGGCGGTAATATTTGACAACATTCCTGGCTTGTTGGCCTCTACGTCTCCGTGGGACATTCATATCCATCAATAACGTAATGTAACCTAAAATAACCCAACGTAACATCTCGGCTGTAATATTTGACAACATTCCTGGCTTGTTGGCCTCTATGTTTCCGTGGGACCTTTATATACATCAATAAGGTAATATAACCTAACCTAACCCAACCTAACATCTCGGCGGTAATATTTGACAACATTCCTGTCGAGTTGGCCTCTACGTCTCCGTCGGACTTTTATATACATCAATAACGTAATATAACCTAACCTAACCCAACCTAACCTTTCGGCGCTATTATTTGACAACATTCCTGGCTAGTTGGCTTCTACGTCTCCGTGAGAACTTCATATCCATCAATAACGTAATATAACCTTTTATAACCCAACCTAACCTCTCGGCGCTATTATTTGACAACATTCCTGTCGAGTTGGCCTCTACGTCTCCGTGGGGCCTTCATATACATCAAAAACATAATATAACCTAACCTAACCCAACCTAACATCTCGGCGGTAATATTTGACAACATTCCTGGCTTGTTGGCCTCTACGTCTCCGTGGGACATTCATATCCATCAATAACGTAATTTAACCTAAAATAACCCAACGTAACATCTCGGCTGTAATATTTGACAACATTCCTGGCTTGTTGGCCTCTATGTTTACGTGGGACCTTTATATACATCAATAACGTAATATAACCTAACCTAACCTAACCTAACATCTCGGCGGTAATGTTTGACAACATTCCTGGCGAGTTGGCCGCTACCTCGCCGTGAGACCTTCATATCCATCAATAACGTAATATAACCCTATATAACCCAACCTAACCTCTCGGCGCTATTATTTTACAACATTCCTGTCGAGTTGGCCTCTACGTCTCCGTGGGGCCTTCATATACATCAAAAACATAATATAACCTAACCTAAACCAACCTAACATCTCGGCAGTAATATTTGACAACATTCCTGGCTTGTTGGCCTCTACGTCTCCGTGGGACATTCATATCCATCAATAACGTAATTTAACCTAAAATAACCCAACGTAAAATCTCGGCTGTAATATTTCACAACATTCCTGGCTTGTTGGCCTCTATGTTTCCGTGGGACCTTTATATACATCAATAACGTAATATAACGTAACCTAACCTAACCTAACATCTCGGCGGTAATGTTTGACAACATTCCTGGCGAGTTGGCCGCTACCTCTCCGTGAGACCTTCATATCCATCAATAACGTAATATAACCTTATATAACCCAACCTAACCTCTCGGCGCTATTATTTGACAACATTCCTGTCGAGTTGGCCTCTACGTCTCCGTGGGGCCTTCATATACATCAAAAACGTAGTATAACCTAACCTAACCCAACCTAACATCTCGGCGGTTATATTTGACAACATTCCTGGCGAGTTGGACTCTAGGTCTCAGTGGGGCCTTTATATACATCAATAACGTAATATAACCTAACCTAACCCAAAGTAACGTCTCGGAGGTAATGTTTAACCACATTCCTGGCTTGTTGGCTTCTACGTCTCCGTGAGGCCTTCATATACATCAATAACGTAATATAACCTAACCTAACCCAACATAACATCTCGGTACTAATATTTAACAACATTCCTGGCTTTTTGGCTTCTACGTCTCTGTGAGACTTTCATATCCATCAATAACGTAATTAGCCTAACCTAACCCAACGTAACATCTCGGCTGTAATATTTGACAACATTCCTGGCGAGTTGGCCTCTACGTCTCCGTCAGGCCTTCATATCCGTCAATAACGTAATATAACCTTATATAACCCAACCTAACCTCTCGGCGCTATTATTTGACAACATTCCTGGCGAGTTGGCCTCTACGTCTCCGTGAGACTTTTATGCACATCAATAACGTAATATTACCTAATCTAACGCAACCTAACCTTTCGGCGCTATTATTTGACAACATTCCTGGCGAGTTGGCCTCTACGTCTCCGTGGGGCCTTCATATACATCAAAAACATAATATAACCTAACCTAACCCAACCTAACATCTCGGCGGTAATATTTGACAACATTCCTGGCTTGTTGGCCTCTACGTCTCCGTGGGACATTCATATCCATCAATAACGTAATGTAACCTAAAATAACCCAACGTAACATCTCGGCTGTAATATTTGACAACATTCCTGGCTTGTTGGCCTCTATGTTTCCGTGGGACCTTTATATACATCAATAAGGTAATATAACCTAACCTAACCCAACCTAACATCTCGGCGGTAATATTTGACAACATTCCTGTCGAGTTGGCCTCTACGTCTCCGTCGGACTTTTATATACATCAATAACGTAATATAACCTAACCTAACCCAACCTAACCTTTCGGCGCTATTATTTGACAACATTCCTGGCTAGTTGGCTTCTACGTCTCCGTGAGAACTTCATATCCATCAATAACGTAATATAACCTTTTATAACCCAACCTAACCTCTCGGCGCTATTATTTGACAACATTCCTGTCGAGTTGGCCTCTACGTCTCCGTGGGGCCTTCATATACATCAAAAACATAATATAACCTAACCTAACCCAACCTAACATCTCGGCGGTAATATTTGACAACATTCCTGGCTTGTTGGCCTCTACGTCTCCGTGGGACATTCATATCCATCAATAACGTAATTTAACCTAAAATAACCCAACGTAACATCTCGGCTGTAATATTTGACAACATTCCTGGCTTGTTGGCCTCTATGTTTACGTGGGACCTTTATATACATCAATAACGTAATATAACCTAACCTAACCTAACCTAACATCTCGGCGGTAATGTTTGACAACATTCCTGGCGAGTTGGCCGCTACCTCGCCGTGAGACCTTCATATCCATCAATAACGTAATATAACCCTATATAACCCAACCTAACCTCTCGGCGCTATTATTTTACAACATTCCTGTCGAGTTGGCCTCTACGTCTCCGTGGGGCCTTCATATACATCAAAAACATAATATAACCTAACCTAAACCAACATAACATCTCGGCAGTAATATTTGACAACATTCCTGGCTTGTTGGCCTCTACGTCTCCGTGGGACATTCATATCCATCAATAACGTAATTTAACCTAAAATAACCCAACGTAAAATCTCGGCTGTAATATTTCACAACATTCCTGGCTTGTTGGCCTCTATGTTTCCGTGGGACCTTTATATACATCAATAACGTAATATAACGTAACCTAACCTAACCTAACATCTCGGCGGTAATGTTTGACAACATTCCTGGCGAGTTGGCCGCTACCTCTCCGTGAGACCTTCATATCCATCAATAACGTAATATAACCTTATATAACCCAACCTAACCTCTCGGCGCTATTATTTGACAACATTCCTGTCGAGTTGGCCTCTACGTCTCCGTGGGGCCTTCATATACATCAAAAACGTAGTATAACCTAACCTAACCCAACCTAACATCTCGGCGGTTATATTTGACAACATTCCTGGCGAGTTGGACTCTAGGTCTCAGTGGGGCCTTTATATACATCAATAACGTAATATAACCTAACCTAACCCAAAGTAACGTCTCGGAGGTAATGTTTAACCACATTCCTGGCTTGTTGGCTTCTACGTCTCCGTGAGGCCTTCATATACATCAATAACGTAATATAACCTAACCTAACCCAACATAACATCTCGGTACTAATATTTAACAACATTCCTGGCTTTTTGGCTTCTACGTCTCTGTGAGACTTTCATATCCATCAATAACGTAATTAGCCTAACCTAACCCAACGTAACATCTCGGCTGTAATATTTGACAACATTCCTGGCGAGTTGGCCTCTACGTCTCCGTCAGGCCTTCATATCCGTCAATAACGTAATATAACCTTATATAACCCAACCTAACCTCTCGGCGCTATTATTTGACAACATTCCTGGCGAGTTGGCCTCTACGTCTCCGTGAGACTTTTATGCACATCAATAACGTAATATTACCTAATCTAACGCAACCTAACCTTTCGGCGCTATTATTTGACAACATTCCTGGCGAGTTGGCCTCTACGTCTCCGTGGGGCCTTCATATACATCAAAAACATAATATAACCTAACCTATCCCAACCTAACATCTCGGCGGTAATATTTGACAACATTCCTGGCGAGTTGGCCTCTGCGTCTCCGTGAGAACTTCATATCCATCAATAACGTAATATAACCTTTTATAACCCAACCTAACCTCTCGGCGCTATTATTTGACAACATTCCTGTCGAGTTGGCCTCTACGTCTCCGTGGGGCCTTCATATACATCAAAAACATAATATAACCTAACCTAACCCAACCTAACATCTCGGCGGTAATATTTGACAACATTCCTGGCTTGTTGGCCTCTACGTCTCCGTGGGACATTCATTTCCATCAATAACGTAATTTAACCTAAAATAACCCAACGTAACATCTCGGCTGTAATATTTGACAACATTCCTGGCTTGTTGGCCTCTACGTTTACGTGGGACCTTTATATACATCAATAACGTAATATAACCTAACCTAACCTAACCTAACATCTCGGCGGTAATGTTTGACAACATTCCTGGCGAGTTGGCCGCTACCTCTCCGTGAGACCTTCATATCCATCAATAACGTAATATAACCTTATATAACCCAACCTAACCTCTCGGCGCTATTATTTGACAACATTCCTGTCGAGTTGGCCTCTACGTCTCCGTGGGGCCTTCATATACATCAAAAACATAATATAACCTAACCTAAACCAACCTAACATCTCGGCGGTAATATTTGACAACATTCCTGGCTTGTTGGCCTCTACGTCTCCGTGGGACATTCATATCCATCAATAACGTAATTTAACCTAAAATAACCCAACGTAACATCTCGGCTGTAATATTTCACAACATTCCTGGCTTGTTGGCCTCTATGTTTCCGTGGGACCTTTATATACATCAATAACGTAATATAACGTAACCTAACCTAACCTAACATCTCGGCGGTAATGTTTGACAACATTCCTGGCGAGTTGGCCGCTACCTCTCCGTGAGACCTTCATATCCATCAATAACGTAATATAACCTTATATAACCCAACCTAACCTCTCGGCGCTATTATTTGACAACATTCCTGTCGAGTTGGCCTCTACGTCTCCGTGGGGCCTTCATATACATCAAAAACGTAGTATAACCTAACCTAACCCAACCTAACATCTCGGCGGTTATATTTGACAACATTCCTGGCGAGTTGGACTCTAGGTCTCAGTGGGGCCTTTATATACATCAATAACGTAATATAACCTAACCTAACCCAAAGTAACGTCTCGGAGGTAATGTTTAACCACATTCCTGGCTTGTTGGCTTCTACGTCTCCGTGAGGCCTTCATATACATCAATAACGTAATATAACCTAACCTAACCCAACCTAACATCTCGGCGCTAATATTTGACAACATTCCTGGTTTGTTGGCCTCTACGTCTCCGTGGGACATTCATATCCATCAATAACGTAATATAACCTTTTATAACCCAACCTAACCTCTCGGCGCTATTATTTGACGACATTCCTGTCGAGTGGGCCTCTACGTCTCCGTGGGGCCTTCATATACATCAAAAACATAATATAACCTAACCTAACCCAACCTAACATCTCGGCGGTAATATTTGACAACATTCCTGGCTTGTTGGCCTCTACGTCTCCGTGGGACATTCATATCCATCAATAACGTAATGTAACCTAAAATAACCCAACGTAACATCTCGGCTGTAATATTTGACAACATTCCTGGCTTGTTGGCCTCTATGTTTCCGTGGGACCTTTATATACATCAATAAGGTAATATAACCTAACCTAACCCAACCTAACATCTCGGCGGTAATATTTGACAACATTCCTGTCGAGTTGGCCTCTACGTCTCCGTCGGACTTTTATATACATCAATAACGTAATATAACCTAACCTAACCCAACCTAACCTTTCGGCGCTATTATTTGACAACATTCCTGGCTAGTTGGCTTCTACGTCTCCGTGAGAACTTCATATCCATCAATAACGTAATATAACCTTTTATAACCCAACCTAACCTCTCGGCGCTATTATTTGACAACATTCCTGTCGAGTTGGCCTCTACGTCTCCGTGGGGCCTTCATATACATCAAAAACATAATATAACCTAACCTAACCCAACCTAACATCTCGGCGGTAATATTTGACAACATTCCTGGCTTGTTGGCCTCTACGTCTCCGTGGGACATTCATATCCATCAATAACGTAATTTAACCTAAAATAACCCAACGTAACATCTCGGCTGTAATATTTGACAACATTCCTGGCTTGTTGGCCTCTATGTTTACGTGGGACCTTTATATACATCAATAACGTAATATAACCTAACCTAACCTAACCTAACATCTCGGCGGTAATGTTTGACAACATTCCTGGCGAGTTGGCCGCTACCTCGCCGTGAGACCTTCATATCCATCAATAACGTAATATAACCCTATATAACCCAACCTAACCTCTCGGCGCTATTATTTTACAACATTCCTGTCGAGTTGGCCTCTACGTCTCCGTGGGGCCTTCATATACATCAAAAACATAATATAACCTAACCTAAACCAACCTAACATCTCGGCAGTAATATTTGACAACATTCCTGGCTTGTTGGCCTCTACGTCTCCGTGGGACATTCATATCCATCAATAACGTAATTTAACCTGAAATAACCCAACGTAAAATCTCGGCTGTAATATTTCACAACATTCCTGGCTTGTTGGCCTCTATGTTTCCGTGGGACCTTTATATACATCAATAACGTAATATAACGTAACCTAACCTAACCTAACATCTCGGCGGTAATGTTTGACAACATTCCTGGCGAGTTGGCCGCTACCTCTCCGTGAGACCTTCATATCCATCAATAACGTAATATAACCTTATATAACCCAACCTAACCTCTCGGCGCTATTATTTGACAACATTCCTGTCGAGTTGGCCTCTACGTCTCCGTGGGGCCTTCATATACATCAAAAACGTAGTATAACCTAACCTAACCCAACCTAACATCTCGGCGGTTATATTTGACAACATTCCTGGCGAGTTGGACTCTAGGTCTCAGTGGGGCCTTTATATACATCAATAACGTAATATAACCTATCCTAACCCAAAGTAACGTCTCGGAGGTAATGTTTAACCACATTCCTGGCTTGTTGGCTTCTACGTCTCCGTGAGGCCTTCATATACATCAATAACGTAATATAACCTAACCTAACCCAACATAACATCTCGGTACTAATATTTAACAACATTCCTGGCTTTTTGGCTTCTACGTCTCTGTGAGACTTTCATATCCATCAATAACGTAATTAGCCTAACCTAACCCAACGTAACATCTCGGCTGTAATATTTGACAACATTCCTGGCGAGTTGGCCTCTACGTCTCCGTCAGGCCTTCATATCCGTCAATAACGTAATATAACCTTATATAACCCAACCTAACCTCTCGGCGCTATTATTTGACAACATTCCTGGCGAGTTGGCCTCTACGTCTCCGTGAGACTTTTATGCACATCAATAACGTAATATTACCTAATCTAACGCAACCTAACCTTTCGGCGCTATTATTTGACAACATTCCTGGCGAGTTGGCCTCTACGTCTCCGTGGGGCCTTCATATACATCAAAAACATAATATAACCTAACCTATCCCAACCTAACATCTCGGCGGTAATATTTGACAACATTCCTGGCGAGTTGGCCTCTACGTCTCCGTGAGAACTTCATATCCATCAATAACGTAATATAACCTTTTATAACCCAACCTAACCTCTCGGCGCTATTATTTGACAACATTCCTGTCGAGTTGGCCTCTACGTCTCCGTGGGGCCTTCATATACATCAAAAACATAATATAACCTAACCTAACCCAACCTAACATCTCGGCGGTAATATTTGACAACATTCCTGGCTTGTTGGCCTCTACGTCTCCGTGGGACATTCATTTCCATCAATAACGTAATTTAACCTAAAATAACCCAACGTAACATCTCGGCTGTAATATTTGACAACATTCCTGGCTTGTTGGCCTCTACGTTTACGTGGGACCTTTATATACATCAATAACGTAATATAACCTAACCTAACCTAACCTAACATCTCGGCGGTAATGTTTGACAACATTCCTGGCGAGTTGGCCGCTACCTCTCCGTGAGACCTTCATATCCATCAATAACGTAATATAACCTTATATAACCCAACCTAACCTCTCGGCGCTATTATTTGACAACATTCCTGTCGAGTTGGCCTCTACGTCTCCGTGGGGCCTTCATATACATCAAAAACATAATATAACCTAACCTAAACCAACCTAACATCTCGGCGGTAATATTTGACAACATTCCTGGCTTGTTGGCCTCTACGTCTCCGTGGGACATTCATATCCATCAATAACGTAATTTAACCTAAAATAACCCAACGTAACATCTCGGCTGTAATATTTCACAACATTCCTGGCTTGTTGGCCTCTATGTTTCCGTGGGACCTTTATATACATCAATAACGTAATATAACGTAACCTAACCTAACCTAACATCTCGGCGGTAATGTTTGACAACATTCCTGGCGAGTTGGCCGCTACCTCTCCGTGAGACCTTCATATCCATCAATAACGTAATATAACCTTATATAACCCAACCTAACCTCTCGGCGCTATTATTTGACAACATTCCTGTCGAGTTGGCCTCTACGTCTCCGTGGGGCCTTCATATACATCAAAAACGTAGTATAACCTAACCTAACCCAACCTAACATCTCGGCGGTTATATTTCACAACATTCCTGGCGAGTTGGACTCTAGGTCTCAGTGGGGCCTTTATATACATCAATAACGTAATATAACCTAACCTAACCCAAAGTAACGTCTCGGAGGTAATGTTTAACCACATTCCTGGCTTGTTGGCTTCTACGTCTCCGTGAGGCCTTCATATACATCAATAACGTAATATAACCTAACCTAACCCAACCTAACATCTCGGCGCTAATATTTGACAACATTCCTGGTTTGTTGGCCTCTACGTCTCCGTGGGACATTCATATCCATCAATAACGTAATTTAACCTAAAATAACCCAACGTAACATCTCGGCTGTAATATTTGACAACATTCCTGGCTTGTTGGCCTCTATGTTTCCGTGGGACCTTTATATACATCAATAACGTAATATAACCTAACCTAACCTAACCTAACATCTCGGCGGTAATGTTTGACAACATTCCTGGCGAGTTGGCCGCTACCTCTCCGTGAGACCTTCATATCCATCAATAACGTAATATAACCTTATATAACCCAACCTAACCTCTCGGCGCTATTATTTGACAACATTCCTGTCGAGTTGGCCTCTACGTCTCCGTGGGGCCATCATATACATCAAAAATGTAGTATAACCTAACCTAACCCAACCTAACATCTCGGCGGTTATATTTGACAACATTCCTGGCTTGTTGGCCTCTACGTCTCCGTGGGACATTCATATCCATCAATAACGTAATTTAACCTAAAATAACCCAACGTAACATCTCGGCTGTAACATTTGACAACATTCCTGGCTTGTTCGCCTCTGTGTTTCCGTGGGGCCTTTATATACATCAATAAGGTAATATAACCTAACCTAACCCAAACTAACATCTCGGCGGTAATATTTGACAACATTCCTGTCGAGTTGGCCTCTACGTCTCCGTCGGACTTTTATATACATCAATAACGTAATATAACCTAACCTAACCCAACCTAACGTTTCGGCGCTATTATTTGACAACATTCCTGGCGAGTTGGCCTCTACGTCTCCGTGAGAACTTCATATCCATCAATAACGTAATATAACCTTTTATAACCCAACCTAACCTCTCGGCGCTATTATTTGACGACATTCCTGTCGAGTGGCCCTCTACGTCTCCGTGGGGCCTTCATATACATCAAAAACATAATATAACCTAACCTAACCCAACCTAACATCTCGGCGGTAATATTTGACAACATTCCTGGCTTGTTGGCCTCTACGTCTCCGTGGGACATTCATATCCATCAATAACGTAATTTAACCTAAAATAACCCAACGTAACATCTCGGCTGTAATATTTGACAACATTCCTGGCTTGTTGGCCTCTATGTTTCCGTGGGACCTTTATATACATCAATAACGTAATATAACCTAACCTAACCTAACCTAACATCTCGGCGGTAATGTTTGACAACATTCCTGGCGAGTTGGCCGCTACCTCTCCGTGAGACCTTCATATCCATCAATAACGTAATATAACCTTATATAACCCAATCTAACCTCTCGGCGCTATTATCTGACAACATTCCTGTCGAGTTGGCCTCTACGTCTCCGTGGGGCCTTCATATATATCAAAAACGTAGTATAACCTAACCTAAGCCAACCTAATATCTCGGCGGTTATATTTGACAACATTCCTGGCTTGTTGGCCTCTACGTCTCCGTGGGACATTCATATCCATCAATAACGTAATATAACCTAACCTAACCCAAAGTAACGTCTCGGAGGTAATGTTTAACCACATTCCTGGCTTGTTGGCTTCTACGTCTCCGTGAGGCCTTCATATACATCAATAACGTAATATAACCTAACCTAACCCAACATAACATCTCGGTACTAATATTTAACAACATTCCTGGCTTTTTGGCTTCTACGTCTCTGTGAGTCTTTCATATCCATCAATAACGTAATTTAACCTAAAATAACCCAACGTAACATCTCGGCTGTAATATTTGACAACATTCCTGGCTTGTTGGCCTCTATGTTTCCGTGGGACCTTTATATAAATCAATAACGTAATATAACGTAACCTAACCTAACCTAACATCTCGGCGGTAATGTTTGACAACATTCCTGGCGAGTTGGCCGCTACCTCTCCGTGACACCTTCATATCCATCAATAACGTAATATAACCTTATATAACCCAACCTAACCTCTCGGCGCTATTATTTGACAACATTCCTGTCGAGTTGGCCTCTACGTCTCCGTGGGGCCTTCATATATATCAAAAACGTAGTATAACCTAACCTAACCCAACCTAACATCTCGGCGGTTATATTTGACAACATTCCTGGCTTGTTGGCCTCTACGTCTCCGTGGGACATTCATATCCATCAATAACGTATTATAACCTAACCTAACCCAAAGTAACGTCTCGGAGGTAATGTTTAACCACATTCCTGGCTTGTTGGCTTCTACGTCTCCGTGAGGCCTTCATATACATCAATAACGTAATATAACCTAACCTAACCCAACATAACATCTCGGTACTAATATTTAACAACATTCCTGGCTTTTTGGCTTCTACGTCTCTGTGAGACTTTCATATCCATCAATAATGTAATTTAACCTAAAATAACCCAACGTAATATCTCGGCTGTAATATTTGACAACATTCCTGGCTTGTTGGCCTCTATGATTCCGTGGGACCTTTATATACATTAATAACGTAATATAACCTAACCTAACCCACCCTAACATCTCCGCGGTAATGTTTGACAACATTACTGGCGAGTTGGCCTCTACGTCTCCGTGAGACCTTCATATCCATCAATAACGTAATATAACCTTATATAACCCAACCTAACCTCTCGGCGCTATTAATTGACAACATTCCTAGCGAGTTGGCTTCTACGTCCCCGTGGGACTTTTATATACATCAATAACCTAATATAACCTAACCTAACCCAACCTAACCTTTCGGCGCTATTATTTGACAACATTCCTGGCGAATTCGCCTCTACGTCTCCGTGGGGCCTTTATATACACCAATAACGTAATATAACCTAACCTAACACAACCCAACCTCTCGGCACTAATATTTGACAATATTCCTGGCGAGTTGGCCTCTACGTTTCCGTGGGGCTTTTACATACATCAATAACGTAATATAACATAACCTAACCCAACCTAACATCTCGGCGGTAATGTTTGACAACATTCCTGGCGAGTTGGCCTGTACGTTTCCCTGAGACCTTTATATACATCAATAACGTAATATAACCTAACCTAACCCAAAGTAACGTCTCGGAGGTAATGTTTAACCACATTCCTGGCTTGTTGGCTTCTACGTCTCCGTGAGGCCTTCATATACATCAAAAACGTAATATAACCTAACCTAACCCAACCTAACATCTCGGCTGTAATATTTGACAACATTCCTGGCTTGTTGGCCTCTACGTCTCGGTGGGACATTCATATCAATCAATAACGTAATTTAACCTAAAATAACCCAACGTAACATCTCGGCTGTAATATTTGACAACATTCCTGGCTTGTTGGCCTCAATGTTTCCGTGGGACCTTTATATACATCAATAACGTAATATAACCTAACCTAACCCAACCTAACATCTCGGCGGTAATATTTGACAACATTCCTGGCGAGTTGTCCTCCACGTCTCCGTGAGGCCTTCATATCCATCAATAACGTAATATAACCTAACCTAACCCAACCTAACATCTCGGCGGTAATATTTGACAACATTCGTGGCGAGTTGGACTCTACGTCTCCGTGGGGCCTTTATATACATCAATAACGTAATATAACCTAACCTAACCCAAAGTAACGTCTCGGAGGTAGTGTTTAACCACATTCCTGGCTTGTTGGCCTCTACGTTTCCCTGAGACCTTTATATACATCAATAACGTAATATAACCTAACCTAACCCAAAGTAACGTCTCGGAGGTAATGTTTAACCACATTCCTGGCTTGTTGGCTTCTACGTCTCCGTGAGGCCTTCATATACATCAAAAACGTAATATAACCTAACCTAACCCAACGTAACATCTCGGCTGTAATATTTGACAACATTCCTGGCTTGTTGGCCTCTACGTCTCCGTGGGACATTCATATCCATCAATAACGTAATTTAACCTAAAATAACCCAACGTAACATCTCGGCTGTAATATTTGACAACATTCCTGGCTTGTTCGCCTCTATGTTTCCGTGGGACCTTTATATACATCAATAAGGTAATATAACCTAACCTAACCCAACCTAACATCTCGGCGGTAATATTTGACAACATTCCTTTCGAGTTGGCCTCTACGTCTCCGTCGGACTTTTATATACATCAATAACGCAATATAACCTAACCTAACCCAACCTAACCTTTCGGCGCTATTATTTGACAACATTCCTGGCGAGTTGGCGTCTACGTCTCCGTGAGAACTTCATATCCATCAATAACGTAATATAACCTTTTATAACCCAACCTAACCTCTCGGCGCTATTATTTGACGACATTCCTGTCGAGTTGGCCTCTACGTCTCCGTGGGGCCTTCATATACATCAAAAACATAATATAACCTAACCTAACCCAACCTAACATCTCGGCGGTAATATTTGACAACATTCCTGGCTTGTTGGCCTCTACGTCTCCGTGGGACATTCATATCCATCAATAACGTAATTTAACCTAAAATAACCCAACGTAACATCTCGGCTGTAATATTTGACAACATTCCTGGCTTGTTGGCCTCTATGTTTCCGTGGGACCTTTATATACATCAATAACGTAATATAACCTAACCTAACCTAACCTAACAACTCGGCGGTAATGTTTGACAACATTCCTGGCTAGTTGGCCGCTACCTCTCCGTGAGACCTTCATATCCATCAATAACGTAATATAACCTTATATAACCCAACCTAACCTCTCGGCGCTATTATTTGACAACATTCCTGTCGAGTTGGTCTCTACGTCTCCGTGGGGCCTTCATATACATCAAAAACATAATATAACCTAACCTAAACCAACCTAACATCTCGGCGGTAATATTTGAAAACATTCCTGGCTTGTTGGCCTCTACGTCTCCGTGGGACATTCATATCCATCAATAACGTAATTTAACCTAAAATAACCCAACGTAACATCTCGGCTGTAATATTTGACAACATTCCTGGCTTGTTGGCCTCTATGTTTCCGTGGGACCTTTATATACATCAATAACGTAATATAATGTAACCTAACCTAACCTAACATCTCGGCTTTAATGTTTGACAACATTCCTGGCGAGTTGGCCGCTACCTCTCCGTGAGACCTTCATATCCATCAATAACGTAATATAACCTTATATAACCCAACCTAACCTCTCGGCGCTATTATTTGACAACATTCCTGGCGAGTTGGACTCTAGGTCTCAGTGGGTCCTTTATATACATCAATAACGTAATATAACCTAACCTAACCCAACATAACATCTCGGTACTAATATTTAACAACATTCCTGGCTTTTTGGCTTCTACGTCTCTGTGAGACTTTCATATCCATCAATAACGTAATATAACCTTATATAACCCAACCTAACCTCTCGGCGCTATTATTTGACAACATTCCTAGCGAGTTGGCCTCTACGTCTCCGTGGGACTTTTATATACATCAATAACCTAATATAACCTAACCTAACCCAACCTAACCTTTCGGCGCTATTATTTGACAACATTCCTGGCGAATTCGCCTCTACATCTCCGTGGGGCCTTTATATACACCAATAACGTAATATAACCTAACCTAACACAACCCAACCTCTCGGCACTAATATTTGACAACATACCTGGCGAGTTGGCCTCTACGTTTCCGTGGGGCTTTTATATACATCAATAACGTAATATAACCTAACCTAACCCAAAGTAACGACTCGGAGGTAATGTTTAACCACATTCCTGGCTTGTTGGCTTCTACGTCTCCGTGAGGCCTTCATATACATCAAAAACGTAATATAACCTAACCTAACCCAACGTAACATCTCGGCTGTAATATTTGACAACATTCCTGGCGAGTTGGCCTCTACGTCTCCGTCAGTCCTTCATATCCGTCAATAACGTAATATAACCTTATATATCCCAACCTAACCTCTCGGCGCTATTATTTGACAACATTCCTGGCGAGTTGGCCTCTACGTCTCCGTGGGACTTTTATGCACATCAATAACGTAATATAACCTTTTATAACCCAACCTAACCTCTCGGCGCTATTATTTGACGACATTCCTGTCGAGTGGGCCTCTACGTCTCCGTGGGGCCTTCATATACATCAAAAACATAATATAACCTAACCTAACCCAACCTAACATCTCGGCGGTAATATTTGACAACATTCCTGGCTTGTTGGCCCCTACGTCTCCGTGGGACATTCATATCCATCAATAACGTAATTTAACCTAAAATAACCCAACGTAACATCTCGGCTGTAATATTTGACAACATTCCTGGCTTGTTGGCCTCTATGTTTCCGTGGGACCTTTATATACATCAATAACGTAATATAACCTAACCTAACCTAACCTAACATCTCGGCGGTAATGTTTGACAACATTCCTGGCGAGTTGGCCGCTACCTCTCCGTGAGACCTTCATATCCATCAATAACGTAATATAACCTTATATAACCCAACCTAACCTCTCGGCGCTATTATTTGACAACATTCCTGTCGAGTTGGCCTCTACGTCTCCGTGGGGCCTTCATATACATCAAAAACGTAGTATAACCTAACCTAACCCAACCTAACATCTCGGCGGTTATATTTGACAACATTCCTGGCGAGTTGGACTCTAGGTCTCAGTGGGGCCTTTATATACATCAATAACGTAATATAACCTAACCTAACCCAAAGTAACGTCTCGGAGGTAATGTTTAACCACATTCCTGGCTTGTTGGCTTCTACGTCTCCGTGAGGCCTTCATATACATCAATAACGTAATATAACCTAACCTAACCCAACCTAACATCTCGGCGCTAATATTTGACAACATTCCTGGTTTGTTGGCCTCTACGTCTCCGTGGGACATTCATATCCATCAATAACGTAATTTAACCTAAAATAACCCAACGTAACATCTCGGCTGTAATATTTGACAACATTCCTGGCTTGTTGGCCTCTATGTTTCCGTGGGACCTTTATATACATCAATAACGTAATATAACCTAACCTAACCTAACCTAACATCTCGGCGGTAATGTTTGACAACATTCCTGGCGAGTTGGCCGCTACCTCTCCGTGAGACCTTCATATCCATCAATAACGTAATATAACCTTATATAACCCAACCTAACCTCTCGGCGCTATTATTTGACAACATTCCTGTCGAGTTGGCCTCTACGTCTCCGTGGGGCCATCATATACATCAAAAATGTAGTATAACCTAACCTAACCCAACCTAACATCTCGGCGGTTATATTTGACAACATTCCTGGCTTGTTGGCCTCTACGTCTCCGTGGGACATTCATATCCATCAATAACGTAATTTAACCTAAAATAACCCAACGTAACATCTCGGCTGTAACATTTGACAACATTCCTGGCTTGTTCGCCTCTGTGTTTCCGTGGGGCCTTTATATACATCAATAAGGTAATATAACCTAACCTAACCCAAACTAACATCTCGGCGGTAATATTTGACAACATTCCTGTCGAGTTGGCCTCTACGTCTCCGTCGGACTTTTATATACATCAATAACGTAATATAACCTAACCTAACCCAACCTAACGTTTCGGCGCTATTATTTGACAACATTCCTGGCGAGTTGGCCTCTACGTCTCCGTGAGAACTTCATATCCATCAATAACGTAATATAACCTTTTATAACCCAACCTAACCTCTCGGCGCTATTATTTGACGACATTCCTGTCGAGTGGCCCTCTACGTCTCCGTGGGGCCTTCATATACATCAAAAACATAATATAACCTAACCTAACCCAACCTAACATCTCGGCGGTAATATTTGACAACATTCCTGGCTTGTTGGCCTCTACGTCTCCGTGGGACATTCATATCCATCAATAACGTAATTTAACCTAAAATAACCCAACGTAACATCTCGGCTGTAATATTTGACAACATTCCTGGCTTGTTGGCCTCTATGTTTCCGTGGGACCTTTATATACATCAATAACGTAATATAACCTAACCTAACCTAACCTAACATCTCGGCGGTAATGTTTGACAACATTCCTGGCGAGTTGGCCGCTACCTCTCCGTGAGACCTTCATATCCATCAATAACGTAATATAACCTTATATAACCCAATCTAACCTCTCGGCGCTATTATCTGACAACATTCCTGTCGAGTTGGCCTCTACGTCTCCGTGGGGCCTTCATATATATCAAAAACGTAGTATAACCTAACCTAAGCCAACCTAATATCTCGGCGGTTATATTTGACAACATTCCTGGCTTGTTGGCCTCTACGTCTCCGTGGGACATTCATATCCATCAATAACGTAATATAACCTAACCTAACCCAAAGTAACGTCTCGGAGGTAATGTTTAACCACATTCCTGGCTTGTTGGCTTCTACGTCTCCGTGAGGCCTTCATATACATCAATAACGTAATATAACCTAACCTAACCCAACATAACATCTCGGTACTAATATTTAACAACATTCCTGGCTTTTTGGCTTCTACGTCTCTGTGAGTCTTTCATATCCATCAATAACGTAATTTAACCTAAAATAACCCAACGTAACATCTCGGCTGTAATATTTGACAACATTCCTGGCTTGTTGGCCTCTATGTTTCCGTGGGACCTTTATATAAATCAATAACGTAATATAACGTAACCTAACCTAACCTAACATCTCGGCGGTAATGTTTGACAACATTCCTGGCGAGTTGGCCGCTACCTCTCCGTGACACCTTCATATCCATCAATAACGTAATATAACCTTATATAACCCAACCTAACCTCTCGGCGCTATTATTTGACAACATTCCTGTCGAGTTGGCCTCTACGTCTCCGTGGGGCCTTCATATATATCAAAAACGTAGTATAACCTAACCTAACCCAACCTAACATCTCGGCGGTTATATTTGACAACATTCCTGGCTTGTTGGCCTCTACGTCTCCGTGGGACATTCATATCCATCAATAACGTATTATAACCTAACCTAACCCAAAGTAACGTCTCGGAGGTAATGTTTAACCACATTCCTGGCTTGTTGGCTTCTACGTCTCCGTGAGGCCTTCATATACATCAATAACGTAATATAACCTAACCTAACCCAACATAACATCTCGGTACTAATATTTAACAACATTCCTGGCTTTTTGGCTTCTACGTCTCTGTGAGACTTTCATATCCATCAATAATGTAATTTAACCTAAAATAACCCAACGTAATATCTCGGCTGTAATATTTGACAACATTCCTGGCTTGTTGGCCTCTATGATTCCGTGGGACCTTTATATACATTAATAACGTAATATAACCTAACCTAACCCACCCTAACATCTCCGCGGTAATGTTTGACAACATTACTGGCGAGTTGGCCTCTACGTCTCCGTGAGACCTTCATATCCATCAATAACGTAATATAACCTTATATAACCCAACCTAACCTCTCGGCGCTATTAATTGACAACATTCCTAGCGAGTTGGCTTCTACGTCCCCGTGGGACTTTTATATACATCAATAACCTAATATAACCTAACCTAACCCAACCTAACCTTTCGGCGCTATTATTTGACAACATTCCTGGCGAATTCGCCTCTACGTCTCCGTGGGGCCTTTATATACACCAATAACGTAATATAACCTAACCTAACACAACCCAACCTCTCGGCACTAATATTTGACAATATTCCTGGCGAGTTGGCCTCTACGTTTCCGTGGGGCTTTTACATACATCAATAACGTAATATAACATAACCTAACCCAACCTAACATCTCGGCGGTAATGTTTGACAACATTCCTGGCGAGTTGGCCTGTACGTTTCCCTGAGACCTTTATATACATCAATAACGTAATATAACCTAACCTAACCCAAAGTAACGTCTCGGAGGTAATGTTTAACCACATTCCTGGCTTGTTGGCTTCTACGTCTCCGTGAGGCCTTCATATACATCAAAAACGTAATATAACCTAACCTAACCCAACCTAACATCTCGGCTGTAATATTTGACAACATTCCTGGCTTGTTGGCCTCTACGTCTCGGTGGGACATTCATATCAATCAATAACGTAATTTAACCTAAAATAACCCAACGTAACATCTCGGCTGTAATATTTGACAACATTCCTGGCTTGTTGGCCTCAATGTTTCCGTGGGACCTTTATATACATCAATAACGTAATATAACCTAACCTAACCCAACCTAACATCTCGGCGGTAATATTTGACAACATTCCTGGCGAGTTGTCCTCCACGTCTCCGTGAGGCCTTCATATCCATCAATAACGTAATATAACCTAACCTAACCCAACCTAACATCTCGGCGGTAATATTTGACAACATTCGTGGCGAGTTGGACTCTACGTCTCCGTGGGGCCTTTATATACATCAATAACGTAATATAACCTAACCTAACCCAAAGTAACGTCTCGGAGGTAGTGTTTAACCACATTCCTGGCTTGTTGGCCTCTACGTTTCCCTGAGACCTTTATATACATCAATAACGTAATATAACCTAACCTAACCCAAAGTAACGTCTCGGAGGTAATGTTTAACCACATTCCTGGCTTGTTGGCTTCTACGTCTCCGTGAGGCCTTCATATACATCAAAAACGTAATATAACCTAACCTAACCCAACGTAACATCTCGGCTGTAATATTTGACAACATTCCTGGCTTGTTGGCCTCTACGTCTCCGTGGGACATTCATATCCATCAATAACGTAATTTAACCTAAAATAACCCAACGTAACATCTCGGCTGTAATATTTGACAACATTCCTGGCTTGTTCGCCTCTATGTTTCCGTGGGACCTTTATATACATCAATAAGGTAATATAACCTAACCTAACCCAACCTAACATCTCGGCGGTAATATTTGACAACATTCCTTTCGAGTTGGCCTCTACGTCTCCGTCGGACTTTTATATACATCAATAACGCAATATAACCTAACCTAACCCAACCTAACCTTTCGGCGCTATTATTTGACAACATTCCTGGCGAGTTGGCGTCTACGTCTCCGTGAGAACTTCATATCCATCAATAACGTAATATAACCTTTTATAACCCAACCTAACCTCTCGGCGCTATTATTTGACGACATTCCTGTCGAGTTGGCCTCTACGTCTCCGTGGGGCCTTCATATACATCAAAAACATAATATAACCTAACCTAACCCAACCTAACATCTCGGCGGTAATATTTGACAACATTCCTGGCTTGTTGGCCTCTACGTCTCCGTGGGACATTCATATCCATCAATAACGTAATTTAACCTAAAATAACCCAACGTAACATCTCGGCTGTAATATTTGACAACATTCCTGGCTTGTTGGCCTCTATGTTTCCGTGGGACCTTTATATACATCAATAACGTAATATAACCTAACCTAACCTAACCTAACAACTCGGCGGTAATGTTTGACAACATTCCTGGCTAGTTGGCCGCTACCTCTCCGTGAGACCTTCATATCCATCAATAACGTAATATAACCTTATATAACCCAACCTAACCTCTCGGCGCTATTATTTGACAACATTCCTGTCGAGTTGGTCTCTACGTCTCCGTGGGGCCTTCATATACATCAAAAACATAATATAACCTAACCTAAACCAACCTAACATCTCGGCGGTAATATTTGAAAACATTCCTGGCTTGTTGGCCTCTACGTCTCCGTGGGACATTCATATCCATCAATAACGTAATTTAACCTAAAATAACCCAACGTAACATCTCGGCTGTAATATTTGACAACATTCCTGGCTTGTTGGCCTCTATGTTTCCGTGGGACCTTTATATACATCAATAACGTAATATAATGTAACCTAACCTAACCTAACATCTCGGCTTTAATGTTTGACAACATTCCTGGCGAGTTGGCCGCTACCTCTCCGTGAGACCTTCATATCCATCAATAACGTAATATAACCTTATATAACCCAACCTAACCTCTCGGCGCTATTATTTGACAACATTCCTGGCGAGTTGGACTCTAGGTCTCAGTGGGTCCTTTATATACATCAATAACGTAATATAACCTAACCTAACCCAACATAACATCTCGGTACTAATATTTAACAACATTCCTGGCTTTTTGGCTTCTACGTCTCTGTGAGACTTTCATATCCATCAATAACGTAATATAACCTTATATAACCCAACCTAACCTCTCGGCGCTATTATTTGACAACATTCCTAGCGAGTTGGCCTCTACGTCTCCGTGGGACTTTTATATACATCAATAACCTAATATAACCTAACCTAACCCAACCTAACCTTTCGGCGCTATTATTTGACAACATTCCTGGCGAATTCGCCTCTACATCTCCGTGGGGCCTTTATATACACCAATAACGTAATATAACCTAACCTAACACAACCCAACCTCTCGGCACTAATATTTGACAACATACCTGGCGAGTTGGCCTCTACGTTTCCGTGGGGCTTTTATATACATCAATAACGTAATATAACCTAACCTAACCCAAAGTAACGACTCGGAGGTAATGTTTAACCACATTCCTGGCTTGTTGGCTTCTACGTCTCCGTGAGGCCTTCATATACATCAAAAACGTAATATAACCTAACCTAACCCAACGTAACATCTCGGCTGTAATATTTGACAACATTCCTGGCGAGTTGGCCTCTACGTCTCCGTCAGTCCTTCATATCCGTCAATAACGTAATATAACCTTATATATCCCAACCTAACCTCTCGGCGCTATTATTTGACAACATTCCTGGCGAGTTGGCCTCTACGTCTCCGTGGGACTTTTATGCACATCAATAACGTAATATAACCTTTTATAACCCAACCTAACCTCTCGGCGCTATTATTTGACGACATTCCTGTCGAGTGGGCCTCTACGTCTCCGTGGGGCCTTCATATACATCAAAAACATAATATAACCTAACCTAACCCAACCTAACATCTCGGCGGTAATATTTGACAACATTCCTGGCTTGTTGGCCCCTACGTCTCCGTGGGACATTCATATCCATCAATAACGTAATTTAACCTAAAATAACCCAACGTAACATCTCGGCTGTAATATTTGACAACATTCCTGGCTTGTTGGCCTCTATGTTTCCGTGGGACCTTTATATACATCAATAACGTAATATAACCTAACCTAACCTAACCTAACATCTCGGCGGTAATGTTTGACAACATTCCTGGCGAGTTGGCCGCTACCTCTCCGTGAGACCTTCATATCCATCAATAACGTAATATAACCTTATATAACCCAACCTAACCTCTCGGCGCTATTATTTGACAACATTCCTGTCGAGTTGGCCTCTACGTCTCCGTGGGGCCTTCATATACATCAAAAACGTAGTATAACCTAACCTAACCCAACCTAACATCTCGGCGGTTATATTTGACAACATTCCTGGCGAGTTGGACTCTAGGTCTCAGTGGGGCCTTTATATACATCAATAACGTAATATAACCTAACCTAACCCAAAGTAACGTCTCGGAGGTAATGTTTAACCACATTCCTGGCTTGTTGGCTTCTACGTCTCCGTGAGGCCTTCATATACATCAATAACGTAATATAACCTAACCTAACCCAACATAACATCTCGGTACTAATATTTAACAACATTCCTGGCTTTTTGGCTTCTACGTCTCTGTGAGACTTTCATATCCATCAATAACGTAATTTAACCTAAAATAACCCAACGTAACATCTCGGCTGTAATATTTGACAACATTCCTGGCTTGTTGGCCTCAATGTTTCCGTGGGACCTTTATATACATCAATAACGTAATATAACGTAACCTAACCTAACCTAACATCTCGGCGGTAATGTTTGACAACATTCCTGGCGAGTTGGCCGCTACCTCTCCGTGAGACCTTCACATCCATCAATAACGTAATATAACCTTATATAACCCAACCTAACCTCTCGGCGCTATTATTTGACAACATTCCTGTCGAGTTGGCCTCTACGTCTCCGTGGGGCCTTCATATACCTCAAAAACGTAGTATAACCTAACCTAACCCAACCTAACATCTCGGCGGTTATATTTGACAACATTCCTGGCTTGTTGGCCTCTACGTCTCCGTGGGACATTCATATACATCAAAAACATAATATAACCTAACCTAACCCAACCTAACATCTCGGCGCTAATATTTGACAACATTCCTGGCTTGTTGGCCTCTACGTCTCCGTGGGACATTCATATCCATCAATAACGTAATGTAACCTAAAATAACCCAACGTAACATCTCGGCTGTAATATTTGACAACATTCCTGGCTTGTTGGCCTCTATGTTTCCGTGGGACCTTTATATACATCAATAAGGTAATATAACCTAACCTAACCCAACCTAACATCTCGGCGGTAATATTTGACAACATTCCTGTCGAGTTGGCCTCTACGTCTCCGTCGGACTTTTATATACATCAATAACGTAATATAACCTAACCTAACCCAACCTAACCTTTCGGCGCTATTATTTGACAACATTCCTGGCTAGTTGGCTTCTACGTCTCCGTGAGAACTTCATATCCATCAATAACGTAATATAACCTTTTATAACCCAACCTAACCTCTCGGCGCTATTATTTGACAACATTCCTGTCGAGTTGGCCTCTACGTCTCCGTGGGGCCTTCATATACATCAAAAACATAATATAACCTAACCTAACCCAACCTAACATCTCGGCGGTAATATTTGACAACATTCCTGGCTTGTTGGCCTCTACGTCTCCGTGGGACATTCATATCCATCAATAACGTAATTTAACCTAAAATAACCCAACGTAACATCTCGGCTGTAATATTTGACAACATTCCTGGCTTGTTGGCCTCTATGTTTACGTGGGACCTTTATATACATCAATAACGTAATATAACCTAACCTAACCTAACCTAACATCTCGGCGGTAATGTTTGACAACATTCCTGGCGAGTTGGCCGCTACCTCGCCGTGAGACCTTCATATCCATCAATAACGTAATATAACCCTATATAACCCAACCTAACCTCTCGGCGCTATTATTTTACAACATTCCTGTCGAGTTGGCCTCTACGTCTCCGTGGGGCCTTCATATACATCAAAAACATAATATAACCTAACCTAAACCAACCTAACATCTCGGCAGTAATATTTGACAACATTCCTGGCTTGTTGGCCTCTACGTCTCCGTGGGACATTCATATCCATCAATAACGTAATTTAACCTAAAATAACCCAACGTAAAATCTCGGCTGTAATATTTCACAACATTCCTGGCTTGTTGGCCTCTATGTTTCCGTGGGACCTTTATATACATCAATAACGTAATATAACGTAACCTAACCTAACCTAACATCTCGGCGGTAATGTTTGACAACATTCCTGGCGAGTTGGCCGCTACCTCTCCGTGAGACCTTCATATCCATCAATAACGTAATATAACCTTATATAACCCAACCTAACCTCTCGGCGCTATTATTTGACAACATTCCTGTCGAGTTGGCCTCTACGTCTCCGTGGGGCCTTCATATACATCAAAAACGTAGTATAACCTAACCTAACCCAACCTAACATCTCGGCGGTTATATTTGACAACATTCCTGGCGAGTTGGACTCTAGGTCTCAGTGGGGCCTTTATATACATCAATAACGTAATATAACCTAACCTAACCCAAAGTAACGTCTCGGAGGTAATGTTTAACCACATTCCTGGCTTGTTGGCTTCTACGTCTCCGTGAGGCCTTCATATACATCAATAACGTAATATAACCTAACCTAACCCAACATAACATCTCGGTACTAATATTTAACAACATTCCTGGCTTTTTGGCTTCTACGTCTCTGTGAGACTTTCATATCCATCAATAACGTAATTAGCCTAACCTAACCCAACGTAACATCTCGGCTGTAATATTTGACAACATTCCTGGCGAGTTGGCCTCTACGTCTCCGTCAGGCCTTCATATCCGTCAATAACGTAATATAACCTTATATAACCCAACCTAACCTCTCGGCGCTATTATTTGACAACATTCCTGGCGAGTTGGCCTCTACGTCTCCGTGAGACTTTTATGCACATCAATAACGTAATATTACCTAATCTAACGCAACCTAACCTTTCGGCGCTATTATTTGACAACATTCCTGGCGAGTTGGCCTCTACGTCTCCGTGGGGCCTTCATATACATCAAAAACATAATATAACCTAACCTATCCCAACCTAACATCTCGGCGGTAATATTTGACAACATTCCTGGCGAGTTGGCCTCTACGTCTCCGTGAGAACTTCATATCCATCAATAACGTAATATAACCTTTTATAACCCAACCTAACCTCTCGGCGCTATTATTTGACAACATTCCTGTCGAGTTGGCCTCTACGTCTCCGTGGGGCCTTCATATACATCAAAAACATAATATAACCTAACCTAACCCAACCTAACATCTCGGCGGTAATATTTGACAACATTCCTGGCTTGTTGGCCTCTACGTCTCCGTGGGACATTCATTTCCATCAATAACGTAATTTAACCTAAAATAACCCAACGTAACATCTCGGCTGTAATATTTGACAACATTCCTGGCTTGTTGGCCTCTACGTTTACGTGGGACCTTTATATACATCAATAACGTAATATAACCTAACCTAACCTAACCTAACATCTCGGCGGTAATGTTTGACAACATTCCTGGCGAGTTGGCCGCTACCTCTCCGTGAGACCTTCATATCCATCAATAACGTAATATAACCTTATATAACCCAACCTAACCTCTCGGCGCTATTATTTGACAACATTCCTGTCGAGTTGGCCTCTACGTCTCCGTGGGGCCTTCATATACATCAAAAACATAATATAACCTAACCTAAACCAACCTAACATCTCGGCGGTAATATTTGACAACATTCCTGGCTTGTTGGCCTCTACGTCTCCGTGGGACATTCATATCCATCAATAACGTAATTTAACCTAAAATAACCCAACGTAACATCTCGGCTGTAATATTTCACAACATTCCTGGCTTGTTGGCCTCTATGTTTCCGTGGGACCTTTATATACATCAATAACGTAATATAACGTAACCTAACCTAACCTAACATCTCGGCGGTAATGTTTGACAACATTCCTGGCGAGTTGGCCGCTACCTCTCCGTGAGACCTTCATATCCATCAATAACGTAATATAACCTTATATAACCCAACCTAACCTCTCGGCGCTATTATTTGACAACATTCCTGTCGAGTTGGCCTCTACGTCTCCGTGGGGCCTTCATATACATCAAAAACGTAGTATAACCTAACCTAACCCAACCTAACATCTCGGCGGTTATATTTGACAACATTCCTGGCGAGTTGGACTCTAGGTCTCAGTGGGGCCTTTATATACATCAATAACGTAATATAACCTAACCTAACCCAAAGTAACGTCTCGGAGGTAATGTTTAACCACATTCCTGGCATGTTGGCTTCTACGTCTCCGTGAGGCCTTCATATACATCAATAACGTAATATAACCTAACCTAACCCAACCTAACATCTCGGCGCTAATATTTGACAACATTCCTGGTTTGTTGGCCTCTACGTCTCCGTGGGACATTCATATCCATCAATAACGTAATTTAACCTAAAATAACCCAACGTAACATCTCGGCTGTAATATTTGACAACATTCCTGGCTTGTTGGCCTCTATGTTTCCGTGGGACCTTTATATACATCAATAACGTAATATAACCTAACCTAACCTAACCTAACATCTCGGCGGTAATGTTTGACAACATTCCTGGCGAGTTGGCCGCTACCTCTCCGTGAGACCTTCATATCCATCAATAACGTAATATAACCTTATATAACCCAACCTAACCTCTCGGCGCTATTATTTGACAACATTCCTGTCGAGTTGGCCTCTACGTCTCCGTGGGGCCATCATATACATCAAAAATGTAGTATAACCTAACCTAACCCAACCTAACATCTCGGCGGTTATATTTGACAACATTCCTGGCTTGTTGGCCTCTACGTCTCCGTGGGACATTCATATCCATCAATAACGTAATTTAACCTAAAATAACCCAACGTAACATCTCGGCTGTAACATTTGACAACATTCCTGGCTTGTTCGCCTCTGTGTTACCGTGGGGCCTTTATATACATCAATAAGGTAATATAACCTAACCTAACCCAAACTAACATCTCGGCGGTAATATTTGACAACATTCCTGTCGAGTTGGCCTCTACGTCTCCGTCGGACTTTTATATACATCAATAACGTAATATAACCTAACCTAACCCAACCTAACGTTTCGGCGCTATTATTTGACAACATTCCTGGCGAGTTGGCCTCTACGTCTCCGTGAGAACTTCATATCCATCAATAACGTAATATAACCTTTTATAACCCAACCTAACCTCTCGGCGCTATTATTTGACGACATTCCTGTCGAGTGGGCCTCTACGTCTCCGTGGGGCCTTCATATACATCAAAAACATAATATAACCTAACCTAACCCAACCTAACATCTCGGCGGTAATATTTGACAACATTCCTGGCTTGTTGGCCTCTACGTCTCCGTGGGACATTCATATCCATCAATAACGTAATTTAACCTAAAATAACCCAACGTAACATCTCGGCTGTAATATTTGACAACATTCCTGGCTTGTTGGCCTCTATGTTTCCGTGGGACCTTTATATACATCAATAACGTAATATAACCTAACCTAACCTAACCTAACATCTCGGCGGTAATGTTTGACAACATTCCTGGCGAGTTGGCCGCTACCTCTCCGTGAGACCTTCATATCCATCAATAACGTAATATAACCTTATATAACCCAATCTAACCTCTCGGCGCTATTATCTGACAACATTCCTGTCGAGTTGGCCTCTACGTCTCCGTGGGGCCTTCATATATATCAAAAACGTAGTATAACCTAACCTAAGCCAACCTAATATCTCGGCGGTTATATTTGACAACATTCCTGGCTTGTTGGCCTCTACGTCTCCGTGGGACATTCATATCCATCAATAACGTAATATAACCTAACCTAACCCAAAGTAACGTCTCGGAGGTAATGTTTAACCACATTCCTGGCTTGTTGGCTTCTACGTCTCCGTGAGGCCTTCATATACATCAATAACGTAATATAACCTAACCTAACCCAACATAACATCTCGGTACTAATATTTAACAACATTCCTGGCTTTTTGGCTTCTACGTCTCTGTGAGACTTTCATATCCATCAATAACGTAATTTAACCTAAAATAACCCAACGTAACATCTCGGCTGTAATATTTGACAACATTCCTGGCTTGTTGGCCTCTATGTTTCCGTGGGACCTTTATATACATTAATAACGTAATATAACCTAACCTAACCCACCCTAACATCTCCGCGGTAATGTTTGACAACATTACTGGCGAGTTGGCCTCTACGTCTCCGTGAGACCTTCATATCCATCAATAACGTAATATAACCTTATATAACCCAACCTAACCTCTCGGCGCTATTAATTGACAACATTCCTAGCGAGTTGGCTTCTACGTCCCCGTGGGACTTTTATATACATCAATAACCTAATATAACCTAACCTAACCCAACCTAACCTTTCGGCGCTATTATTTGACAACATTCCTGGCGAATTCGCCTCTACGTCTCCGTGGGGCCTTTATATACACCAATAACGTAATATAACCTAACCTAACACAACCCAACCTCTCGGCACTAATATTTGACAACATTCCTGGCGAGTTGGCCTCTACGTTTCCGTGGGGCTTTTATATACATCAATAACGTAATATAACCTAACCTAACCCAAAGTAACGACTCGGAGGTAATGTTTAACCACATTCCTGTCTTGTTGGCTTCTACGTCTCCGTGAGGCCTTCATATACATCAAAAACGTAATATAACCTAACCTAACCCAACGTAACATCTCGGCGGTAATATTTGACAACATTCCTGGCGAGTTGGCCTCTACGTCTCCGTGGGACATTCATATCCATCAATAACGTAATTTAACCTAAAATAACCCAACGTAACATCTCGGCTGTAATATTTGACAACATTCCTGCCTTGTTGGCCTCTATGTTTCCGTGGGACCTTTATATACATCAATAACGTAATATAACCTAACCTGACCTAACCTAACATCTCGGCGGTAATGTTTGACAACATTCCTGGCGAGTTGGCCGCTACCTCTCCGTGAGACCTTCATATCCATCAATAACGTAATATAACCTTATATAACCCAACATAACCTCTCGGCGCTATTATTTGACAACATTCCTGTCGAGTTGGCCTCTACGTCTCCGTGGGGCCTACATATACATCAAAAACGTAATATAACCTAACCTAACCCAACCTAACATCTCGGCGGTAATATTTGACAACATTCCTGGCGAGTTGAACTCTAGGTCTCAGTGGGGCCTTTATATACATCAATAACGTAATATAACCTAACCTAACCCAAAGTAACGTCTCGGAGGTAATGTTTAACCACATTCCTGGCTTGTTGGCTTCTACGTCTTCGTGAGGCCTTCATATACATCAATAACGTAATATAACCTAACCTAACCCAACATAACATCTCGGTACTAATATTTAACAACATTCCTGGCTTTTTGGCTTCTACGTCTCTGTGAGACTTTCATATCCATCAATAACGTAATTTAACCTAAAATAACCCAACGTAACATCTCGGCTTTAACATTTGACAACATTCCTGGCTTGTTGGCCTCTATGTTTCCGTGGGACCTTTATATACATCAATAACGTAATATAACGTAACCTAACCTAACCTAACATCTCGGCGGTAATGTTTGACAACATTCCTGGCGAGTTGGCCGCTACCTCTCCGTGAGACCTTCATATCCATCAATAACGTAATATAACCTTATATAACCCAACCTAACCTCTCGGCGCTATTATTTGACAACATTCCTGTCGAGTTGGCCTCTACGTCTCCGTGGGGCCTTCATATACATCAAAAACTTAGTATAACCTAACCTAACCCAACCTAACATCTCGGCGGTTATATTTGACAACATTCCTGGCTTGTTGGCCTCTACGTCTCCGTGGGACATTCATATCCATCAATAACGTAATTTAACCTAAAATAACCCAACGTAACATCTCGGCTGTAATATTTGACAACATTCCTGGCTTGTTCGCCTCTATGTTTCCGTGGGACCTTTATATACATCAATAAGGTAATATAACCTAACATAACCCAACCTAACATCTCGGCGGTAATATTTGACAACATTCCTGTCGAGTTGGCCTCTACGTCTCCGTCGGACTTTTATATACATCAATAACGTAATATAACCTAACCTAACCCAACCTAACCTTTCGGCGCTATTATTTGACAACATTCCTGGCTAGTTGGCTTCTACGTCTCCGTGAGAACTTCATATCCATCAATAACGTAATATAACCTTTTATAACCCAACCTAACCTCTCGGCGCTATTATTTGACAACATTCCTGTCGAGTTGGCCTCTACGTCTCCGTGGGGCCTTCATATACATCAAAAACATAATATAACCTAACCTAACCCAACCTAACATCTCGGCGGTAATATTTGACAACATTCCTGGCTTGTTGGCCTCTACGTCTCCGTGGGACATTCATATCCATCAATAACGTAATTTAACCTAAAATAACCCAACGTAACATCTCGGCTGTAATATTTGACAACATTCCTGGCTTGTTGGCCTCTATGTTTACGTGGGACCTTTATATACATCAATAACGTAATATAACCTAACCTAACCTAACCTAACATCTCGGCGGTAATGTTTGACAACATTCCTGGCGAGTTGGCCGCTACCTCGCCGTGAGACCTTCATATCCATCAATAACGTAATATAACCCTATATAACCCAACCTAACCTCTCGGCGCTATTATTTGACAACATTCCTGTCGAGTTGGCCTCTACGTCTCCGTGGGGCCTACATATACATCAAAAACGTAATATAACCTAACCTAACCCAACCTAACATCTCGGCGGTAATATTTGACAACATTCCTGGCGAGTTGAACTCTAGGTCTCAGTGGGGCCTTTATATACATCAATAACGTAATATAACCTAACCTAACCCAAAGTAACGTCTCGGAGGTAATGTTTAACCACATTCCTGGCTTGTTGGCTTCTACGTCTTCGTGAGGCCTTCATATACATCAATAACGTAATATAACCTAACCTAACCCAACATAACATCTCGGTACTAATATTTAACAACATTCCTGGCTTTTTGGCTTCTACGTCTCTGTGAGACTTTCATATCCATCAATAACGTAATTTAACCTAAAATAACCCAACGTAACATCTCGGCTTTAACATTTGACAACATTCCTGGCTTGTTGGCCTCTATGTTTCCGTGGGACCTTTATATACATCAATAACGTAATATAACGTAACCTAACCTAACCTAACATCTCGGCGGTAATGTTTGACAACATTCCTGGCGAGTTGGCCGCTACCTCTCCGTGAGACCTTCATATCCATCAATAACGTAATATAACCTTATATAACCCAACCTAACCTCTCGGCGCTATTATTTGACAACATTCCTGTCGAGTTGGCCTCTACGTCTCCGTGGGGCCTTCATATACATCAAAAACTTAGTATAACCTAACCTAACCCAACCTAACATCTCGGCGGTTATATTTGACAACATTCCTGGCTTGTTGGCCTCTACGTCTCCGTGGGACATTCATATCCATCAATAACGTAATTTAACCTAAAATAACCCAACGTAACATCTCGGCTGTAATATTTGACAACATTCCTGGCTTGTTCGCCTCTATGTTTCCGTGGGACCTTTATATACATCAATAAGGTAATATAACCTAACATAACCCAACCTAACATCTCGGCGGTAATATTTGACAACATTCCTGTCGAGTTGGCCTCTACGTCTCCGTCGGACTTTTATATACATCAATAACGTAATATAACCTAACCTAACCCAACCTAACCTTTCGGCGCTATTATTTGACAACATTCCTGGCTAGTTGGCTTCTACGTCTCCGTGAGAACTTCATATCCATCAATAACGTAATATAACCTTTTATAACCCAACCTAACCTCTCGGCGCTATTATTTGACAACATTCCTGTCGAGTTGGCCTCTACGTCTCCGTGGGGCCTTCATATACATCAAAAACATAATATAACCTAACCTAACCCAACCTAACATCTCGGCGGTAATATTTGACAACATTCCTGGCTTGTTGGCCTCTACGTCTCCGTGGGACATTCATATCCATCAATAACGTAATTTAACCTAAAATAACCCAACGTAACATCTCGGCTGTAATATTTGACAACATTCCTGGCTTGTTGGCCTCTATGTTTACGTGGGACCTTTATATACATCAATAACGTAATATAACCTAACCTAACCTAACCTAACATCTCGGCGGTAATGTTTGACAACATTCCTGGCGAGTTGGCCGCTACCTCGCCGTGAGACCTTCATATCCATCAATAACGTAATATAACCCTATATAACCCAACCTAACCTCTCGGCGCTATTATTTGACAACATTCCTGTCGAGTTGGCCTCTACGTCTCCGTGGGGCCTTCATATACATCAAAAACATAATATAACCTAACCTAAACCAACCTAACATCTCGGCAGTAATATTTGACAACATTCCTGGCTTGTTGGCCTCTACGTCTCCGTGGGACATTCATATCCATCAATAACGTAATTTAACCTAAAATAACCCAACGTAACATCTCGGCTGTAATATTTCACAACATTCCTGGCTTGTTGGCCTCTATGTTTCCGTGGGACCTTTATATACATCAATAACGTAATATAACGTAACCTAACCTAACCTAACATCTCGGCGGTAATGTTTGACAACATTCCTGGCGAGTTGGCCGCTACCTCTCCGTGAGACCTTCATATCCATCAATAACGTAATATAACCTTATATAACCCAACCTAACCTCTCGGCGCTATTATTTGACAACATTCCTGTCGAGTTGGCCTCTACGTCTCCGTGGGGCCTACATATACATCAAAAACGTAATATAACCTAACCTAACCCAACCTAACATCTCGGCGGTAATATTTGACAACATTCCTGGCGAGTTGAACTCTAGGTCTCAGTGGGGCCTTTATATACATCAATAACGTAATATAACCTAACCTAACCCAAAGTAACGTCTCGGAGGTAATGTTTAACCACATTCCTGGCTTGTTGGCTTCTACGTCTTCGTGAGGCCTTCATATACATCAATAACGTAATATAACCTAACCTAACCCAACATAACATCTCGGTACTAATATTTAACAACATTCCTGGCTTTTTGGCTTCTACGTCTCTGTGAGACTTTCATATCCATCAATAACGTAATTTAACCTAAAATAACCCAACGTAACATCTCGGCTTTAACATTTGACAACATTCCTGGCTTGTTGGCCTCTATGTTTCCGTGGGACCTTTATATACATCAATAACGTAATATAACGTAACCTAACCTAACCTAACATCTCGGCGGTAATGTTTGACAACATTCCTGGCGAGTTGGCCGCTACCTCTCCGTGAGACCTTCATATCCATCAATAACGTAATATAACCTTATATAACCCAACCTAACCTCTCGGCGCTATTATTTGACAACATTCCTGTCGAGTTGGCCTCTACGTCTCCGTGGGGCCTTCATATACATCAAAAACTTAGTATAACCTAACCTAACCCAACCTAACATCTCGGCGGTTATATTTGACAACATTCCTGGCTTGTTGGCCTCTACGTCTCCGTGGGACATTCATATCCATCAATAACGTAATTTAACCTAAAATAACCCAACGTAACATCTCGGCTGTAATATTTGACAACATTCCTGGCTTGTTCGCCTCTATGTTTCCGTGGGACCTTTATATACATCAATAAGGTAATATAACCTAACATAACCCAACCTAACATCTCGGCGGTAATATTTGACAACATTCCTGTCGAGTTGGCCTCTACGTCTCCGTCGGACTTTTATATACATCAATAACGTAATATAACCTAACCTAACCCAACCTAACCTTTCGGCGCTATTATTTGACAACATTCCTGGCTAGTTGGCTTCTACGTCTCCGTGAGAACTTCATATCCATCAATAACGTAATATAACCTTTTATAACCCAACCTAACCTCTCGGCGCTATTATTTGACAACATTCCTGTCGAGTTGGCCTCTACGTCTCCGTGGGGCCTTCATATACATCAAAAACATAATATAACCTAACCTAACCCAACCTAACATCTCGGCGGCAATATTTGACAACATTCCTGGCTTGTTGGCCTCTACGTCTCCGTGGGACATTCATATCCATCAATAACGTAATTTAACCTAAAATAACCCAACGTAACATCTCGGCTGTAATATTTGACAACATTCCTGGCTTGTTGGCCTCTATGTTTACGTGGGACCTTTATATACATCAATAACGTAATATAACCTAACCTAACCTAACCTAACATCTCGGCGGTAATGTTTGACAACATTCCTGGCGAGTTGGCCGCTACCTCGCCGTGAGACCTTCATATCCATCAATAACGTAATATAACCCTATATAACCCAACCTAACCTCTCGGCGCTATTATTTGACAACATTCCTGTCGAGTTGGCCTCTACGTCTCCGTGGGGCCTTCATATACATCAAAAACATAATATAACCTAACCTAAACCAACCTAACATCTCGGCAGTAATATTTGACAACATTCCTGGCTTGTTGGCCTCTACGTCTCCGTGGGACATTCATATCCATCAATAACGTAATTTAACCTAAAATAACCCAACGTAACATCTCGGCTGTAATATTTCACAACATTCCTGGCTTGTTGGCCTCTATGTTTCCGTGGGACCTTTATATACATCAATAACGTAATATAACGTAACCTAACCTAACCTAACATCTCGGCGGTAATGTTTGACAACATTCCTGGCGAGTTGGCCGCTACCTCTCCGTGAGACCTTCATATCCATCAATAACGTAATATAACCTTATATAACCCAACCTAACCTCTCGGCGCTATTATTTGACAACATTCCTGTCGAGTTGGCCTCTACGTCTCCGTGGGGCCTTCATATACATCAAAAACGTAGTATAACCTAACCTAACCCAACCTAACATCTCGGCGGTTATATTTGACAACATTCCTGGCGAGTTGGACTCTAGGTCTCAGTGGGGCCTTTATATACATCAATAACGTAATATAACCTAACCTAACCCAAAGTAACGTCTCGGAGGTAATGTTTAACCACATTCCTGGCTTGTTGGCTTCTACGTCTCCGTGAGGCCTTCATATACATCAATAACGTAATATAACCTAACCTAACCCAACATAACATCTCGGTACTAATATTTAACAACATTCCTGGCTTTTTGGCTTCTACGTCTCTGTGAGACTTTCATATCCATCAATAACGTAATTAGCCTAACCTAACCCAACGTAACATCTCGGCTGTAATATTTGACAACATTCCTGGCGAGTTGGCCTCTACGTCTCCGTCAGGCCTTCATATCCGTCAATAACGTAATATAACCTTATATAACCCAACCTAACCTCTCGGCGCTATTATTTGACAACATTCCTGGCGAGTTGGCCTCTACGTCTCCGTGAGACTTTTATGCACATCAATAACGTAATATTACCTAATCTAACGCAACCTAACCTTTCGGCGCTATTATTTGACAACATTCCTGGCGAGTTGGCCTCTACGTCTCCGTGGGGCCTTCATATACATCAAAAACATAATATAACCTAACCTATCCCAACCTAACATCTCGGCGGTAATATTTGACAACATTCCTGGCGAGTTGGCCTCTACGTCTCCGTGAGAACTTCATATCCATCAATAACGTAATATAACCTTTTATAACCCAACCTAACCTCTCGGCGCTATTATTTGACAACATTCCTGTCGAGTTGGCCTCTACGTCTCCGTGGGGCCTTCATATACATCAAAAACATAATATAACCTAACCTAACCCAACCTAACATCTCGGCGGTAATATTTGACAACATTCCTGGCTTGTTGGCCTCTACGTCTCCGTGGGACATTCATTTCCATCAATAACGTAATTTAACCTAAAATAACCCAACGTAACATCTCGGCTGTAATATTTGACAACATTCCTGGCTTGTTGGCCTCTACGTTTACGTGGGACCTTTATATACATCAATAACGTAATATAACCTAACCTAACCTAACCTAACATCTCGGCGGTAATGTTTGACAACATTCCTGGCGAGTTGGCCGCTACCTCTCCGTGAGACCTTCATATCCATCAATAACGTAATATAACCTTATATAACCCAACCTAACCTCTCGGCGCTATTATTTGACAACATTCCTGTCGAGTTGGCCTCTACGTCTCCGTGGGGCCTTCATATACATCAAAAACATAATATAACCTAACCTAAACCAACCTAACATCTCGGCGGTAATATTTGACAACATTCCTGGCTTGTTGGCCTCTACGTCTCCGTGGGACATTCATATCCATCAATAACGTAATTTAACCTAAAATAACCCAACGTAACATCTCGGCTGTAATATTTCACAACATTCCTGGCTTGTTGGCCTCTATGTTTCCGTGGGACCTTTATATACATCAATAACGTAATATAACGTAACCTAACCTAACCTAACATCTCGGCGGTAATGTTTGACAACATTCCTGGCGAGTTGGCCGCTACCTCTCCGTGAGACCTTCATATCCATCAATAACGTAATATAACCTTATATAACCCAACCTAACCTCTCGGCGCTATTATTTGACAACATTCCTGTCGAGTTGGCCTCTACGTCTCCGTGGGGCCTTCATATACATCAAAAACGTAGTATAACCTAACCTAACCCAACCTAACATCTCGGCGGTTATATTTGACAACATTCCTGGCGAGTTGGACTCTAGGTCTCAGTGGGGCCTTTATATACATCAATAACGTAATATAACCTAACCTAACCCAAAGTAACGTCTCGGAGGTAATGTTTAACCACATTCCTGGCTTGTTGGCTTCTACGTCTCCGTGAGGCCTTCATATACATCAATAACGTAATATAACCTAACCTAACCCAACATAACATCTCGGTACTAATATTTAACAACATTCCTGGCTTTTTGGCTTCTACGTCTCTGTGAGACTTTCATATCCATCAATAACGTAATTTAACCTAAAATAACCCAACGTAACATCTCGGCTGTAATATTTGACAACATTCCTGGCTTGTTGGCCTCTATGATACCGTGGGACCTTTATATACATTAATAACGTAATATAACCTAACCTAACCCACCCTAACATCTCCGCGGTAATGTTTGACAACATTACTGGCGAGTTGGCCTCTACGTCTCCGTGAGACCTTCATATCCATCAATAACCTAATATAACCTAACCTAACCCAACCTAACCTTTCGGCGCTATTATTTGACAACATTCCTGGCGAGTTGGCCTCTACGTCTCCGTGAGGCCTTCATATCCATCAATAACGTAATATAACCTTATATAACCCAATCTAACCTCTCGGCGCTATTATTTGACAATATTCCTTGCGAGTTGGCCTCTACGTCTCCGTGGGACTTTTATATACATCAATAACCTAATATAACCTAACTTAACCCAACCTAACCTTTCGGCGCTATTATTTGACAACATTCCTGGCGAGTTGGCCTCTACGTTTCCGTGGGGATTTTATATACATCAATAACGTAATATAACCTAACCTAACCCAAAGTAACGTCTCGGAGGTAATGTTTAACCACATTCCTGGCTTGTTGGCCTCTACGTTTCCCTGAGAACTTTATATACATCAATAACGTAATATAACCTAAACTAACCCAACCTAACATCTCGGTACTAATATTTAACAATATTCCTGGCTTGTCGGCTTCTACGTCTCCGTGGGACTTTCATATCCATCAATAACGTAATTTAACCTAAAATAACCCAACTTAACATCTCGGATGTAATATTTGACAACATTCCTGGCTTGTTGGCCTCTATGATTCCGTGGGACCTTTATATACATCAATAACGTAATATAACGTAACCTAACCCAACCTAACCTCTCGGCGCTATTATTTGACAACATTCCTGTCGAGTTGGCCTCTACGTCTCCGTGGGGCCTTCATATACATCAAAAACGTAATATAACCTAACCTAACCCAACCTAACATCTCGGCGGTAATATTTGGCAACATTCGTGGCGAGTTGGCCTCTACGTCTCCGTGGGGCCTTTATATACATCAATCTCGTAATATAACCTAACCTAACCCAACCTAACCTTTCGGCGCTATTATTTGACAACATTCCTGGCGAGTTGGCCTCTACGTCTCCGTGGGGCCTTTATATACATCAATCTCGTAATATAACCTAACCTAACACTACCCAACCTCTCGGCACTAATATTTGACAACATTCCTGGCGAGTTGGCCTCTACGTCTCCGTGGGACTTTTATATACATCAATAACCTAATATAACCTAACTTAACCCAACCTAACCTTTCGGCGCTATTATTTGACAACATTCCTGGCGAGTTGGCCTCTACGTCTCCGTGGGGCCTTTATATACATCAATCTCGTAATATAACCTAACCTAACACTACCCAACCTCTCGGCACTAATATTTGACAACATTCCTGGCGAGTTGGCCTCTACGTCTCCGTGGGACTTTTATATACATCAATAACCTAATATAACCTAACTTAACCCAACCTAACCTTTCGGCGCTATTATTTGACAACATTCCTGGCGAGTTGGCCTCTACGTTTCCGTGGGACTTTCATATCCATCAATAACGTAATTTAACCTAAAATAACCCAACTTAACATCTCGGCTGTAATATTTGACAACATTCCTGGCTTGTTGGCCTCTATGATTCCGTGGGACCTTTATATACATCAATAACGTAATATAACCTAACCTAACCCAACCTAACCTCTCGGCGCTATTATTTGACAACATTCCTGGCGAGTTGGCCTCTACGTCTCCGTGGGGCCTTTATATACATCAATAACGTAATATAACCTAACCTAACACAACCCAACCTCTCGGCACTAATATTTCACAACATTCCTGGCGAGTTGGCCTCTACGTTTCCGTGGGGCTTTTACATACATCAATAACGTAATATAACCTAACCTAACCCAACCTAAACTTTCGGCGCTATTATTTGCCAAATTCCTGGCGAGTCGGCCTCTACGTCTCCGTGGGACTTTCATATCCATCAATAACGTAATTTAACCTAAAATAACCCAACTTAACATCTCGGCTGTAATATTTGACAACATTCCTGGCTTGTTGCGCTCTATGATTCCGTGGGACCTTTATATACATCAATAACGTAATATAACCTAACCTAACCCAACCTAACCTCTCGGCGCTATTATTTGACAACATTCCTGGCGAGTTGCCCTCTACGTCACCGTGGGACTTTTATATACATCAATAACCTAATATAACCTTACTTAACCCAACCTAACCTTTCGGCGCTATTATTTGACTACATTCCTGGCGAGTTGGCCTCTACGTCTCCGTGGGGCCTTTATATACATCAATTTCGTAATATAACCTAACCTAACACTACCCAACCTCTCGGCACTGATATTTGACAACATTACTGGCGAGTTGGCCTCTACGTTTCCGTGGGGCTTTTATATACATCAATAGCGTAATATAACTTAACCTAACACAACCTAACATCTCGGTACTAATATTTGACAACATTCCTGGCGAGTTGCCCTCTACGTTTCCGTGGGGCTTTTACATACATCAATAACGTAATATAACCTAACCTAACCCAAAGTAACGTCTCGGAGGTAATGTTTAACCACATTCCTGGCTTGTTGGCCTCTACGTTTCCCTGAGACCTTTATGTACATCAATAACGTAATATAACCTAACCTAACCCAAAGTAACGTCTCGGAGGTAATGTTTAACCACATTCCTGGCTTGTTGGCTTCTACGTCTCCGTGAGGCCTTCATATACATCAAAAACGTAATATAACCTAACCTAACCCAACGTAACATCTTGGCTGTAATATTTGACAACATTCCTGGCTTGTTGGCCTCTACGTCTCCGTCGGACATTCATATCCATCAATAACGTAATTTAACCTAAAATAACCCAACGTAACATCTCGGCTGTAATATTTGGCAACATTCCTGGCTTGTTGGCCGCTATGTTTCCGTGGGACCTTTATATACATCAATAACGTAATATAACCTAGCCTAACCCAACCTAACATCTCGGCGGTAATATTTGACAGCATTCCTGGCGAGTTGGCCTCTACGTCTCCGTGAGGCCTTCATATCCATCAATAACGTAATATAACCTTATATAACCCAACCTAACCTCTCGGCGCTATTATTTGACAATATTCCTTGCGAGTTGGCCTCTACGTCTCCGTGGGACTTTTATATACATCAATAACCTAATATAACCTAACTTAACCCAACCTAACCTTTCGGCGCTATTATTTGACAACATTCCTGGCGAGTTGGCCTCTACGTTTCCGTGGGGCTTTTATATACATCAATAACGTAATATAACCTAACCTAACCCAAAGTAACGTCTCGGAGGTAATGTTTAACCACATTCCTGGCTTGTTGGCCTCTACGTTTCCCTGAGAACTTTATATACATCAATAACGTAATATAACCTAACCTAACCCAACCTAACATCTCGGTACTAATATTTAACAATATTCCTGGCTTGTTGGTTTCTACGTCTCCCTGGGACTTTCATATCCATCAATAACGTAATTTAACCTAAAATAACCCAAATTAACATCTCGGATGTAATATTTGACACCATTCCTGGCTTGTTGGCCTCTATGATTCCGTGGGACCTTTATATACATCAATAACGTAATATAACCTAACCTAACCCAACCTAACCTCTCGGCGCTATTATTTGACAACATTCCTGTCGAGTTGGCCTCTACGTCTCCGTGGGGCCTTCATATACATCAAAAACGTAATATAACCTAACCTAACCCAACCTAACATCTCGGCGGTAATATTTGACAACATTCGTGGCGAGTTGGCCTCTACGTCTCCGTGGGGCCTTTATATACATCAATCTCGTAATATAACCTAACCTAACACTACCCAACCTCTCGGCACTAATATTTGACAACATTCCTGGCGAGTTGGCCTCTACGTCTCCGTGGGACTTTTATATACATCAATAACCTAATATAACCTAACTTAACCCAACCTAACCTTTCGGCGCTATTATTTGACAACATTCCTGGCGAGTTGGCCTCTACGTTTCCGTGTGGCTTTTATATACATCAATAACGTAATATAACCTAACCTAACCCAAAGTAACGTCTCGGAGGTAATGTTTAACCACATTCCTGGCTTGTTGGCCTCTACATTTCCCTGAGAACTTTATATACATCAATAACGTAATATAACCTAACCTAACCCAACCTAACATCTCGGTACTAATATTTAACAACATTCCTGGCTTGTTGGCTTCTACGTCTCCGTGGGACTTTCATATCCATCAATAACGTAATTTAACCTAAAATAACCCAACTTAACATCTCGGCTGTAATATGTGACAACATTCCTGGCTTGTTGGCCTCTATGATTCCGTGGGACCTTTATATACATCAATAACGTAATATAACCTAACCTAACCCAACCTAACCTCTCGGCGCTATTATTTGACAACATTCCTGGCGAGTTGCCCTCTACGTCACCCTGGGACTTTTATATACATCAATAACCTAATATAACCTAACTTAACCCAACCTAACCTTTCGGCGCTATTATTTGACAACATTCCTGGCGAGTTGGCCTCTACGTCTCCGTGGGGCCTTTATATACATCAATAACGTAATATAACCTAACCTAACACAACCCAACCTCTCGGCACTAATATTTCACAACATTCCTGGCGAGTTGGCCTCTACGTCTCCGTGGGGCTTTTATATACATCAATAACGTAATATAACCTAACCTAACCCAAAGTAACGTCTCGGAGGTAATGTTTAACCACATTCCTGGCTTGTTGGCCTCTACCTTTCCCTGAGAACTTTATATACATCAATAACGTAATATAACCTAACCTGACCCAACCTAACATCTCGGTACTAATATTTAACAACATTCCTGGCTTGTTGGCTTCTACGTCTCCGTGGGACTTTCATATCCATCAATAACGTAATTTAACCTAAAATAACCCAACTTAACATCTCGGCTGTAATATTTGACAACATTCCTGGCTTGTTGCGCTCTATGATTCCGTGGGACCTTTATATACATCAATAACGTAATATAACCTAACCTAACCCAACCTAACCTCTCGGCGCTATTATTTGACAACATTCCTGGCGAGTTGCCCTCTACGTCACCGTGGGACTTTTATATACATCAATAACCTAATATAACCTAACTTAACCCAACCTAACCTTTCGGCGCTATTATTTGACAACATTCCTGGCGAGTTGGCCTCTACGTCTCCGTGGGGCCTTTATATACATCAATTTCGTAATATAACCTAACCTAACACTACCCAACCTCTCGGCACTGATATTTGACAACATTACTGGCGAGTTGGCCTCTACGTTTCCGTGGGGCTTTTATATACATCAATAGCGTAATATAACTTAACCTAACACAAACTAACATCTCGGTACTAATATTTGACAACATTCCTGGCGAGTTGGCCTCTACGTTTCCGTGGGGCTTTTACATACATCAATAACGTAATATAACCTAACCTAACCCAAAGTAACGTCTCGGAGGTAATGTTTAACCACATTCCTGGCTTGTTGGCCTCTACGTTTCCTGAGACCTTTATATACATCAATAACGTATTATAACCTAACCTAACCCAACCTAACATCTCGGCGGTAATATTTGACAACATTCCTGGCGAGTTGGCCTCTTCGTCTCCGTGAGGCCTCCATATCCATCAATAACGTAATATAACCTTATATAACCCAACCAAACCTCTCGGCGCTATTATTTGACAACATTCCTGGCGAGTTGGCCTCTACGTCTCCGTGGGACTTTTATATACATCAATAACGTAATATAACCTAACCTATCCCAACCTAACCTTTCGGCGCTATTATTTGAGAACATTCCTGGCGGGTTGGCCTCTACGTCTCCGTGGGGCCTTTATATACACCAATAACGTAATATAACCTAACCTAACACAACCCAACCTCACGGCACTAATATTTGACAACATTCCTGGCGAGTTGGCCTCTACGTTTCCGTGGGGCTTTTATATACATCAATAACGTAATATAACATAACCTAACCCAACCTAACATCTCGGCGGTAATGTTTGACAACATTCCTGGCGAGTTGGCCTCTACATTTCCCTGAGAACTTTATATACATCAATAACGTAATATAACCTAACCTAACCCAACCTAACATCTCGGTACTAATATTTAACAACATTCCTGGCTTGTTGGCTTCTACGTCTCCGTGGGACTTTCATATCCATCAATAACGTAATTTAACCTAAAATAACCCAACTTAACATCTCGGCTGTAATATGTGACAACATTCCTGGCTTGTTGGCCTCTATGATTCCGTGGGACCTTTATATACATCAATAACGTAATATAACCTAACCTAACCCAACCTAACCTCTCGGCGCTATTATTTGACAACATTCCTGGCGAGTTGCCCTCTACGTCACCCTGGGACTTTTATATACATCAATAACCTAATATAACCTAACTTAACCCAACCTAACCTTTCGGCGCTATTATTTGACAACATTCCTGGCGAGTTGGCCTCTACGTCTCCGTGGGGCCTTTATATACATCAATAACGTAATATAACCTAACCTAACACAACCCAACCTCTCGGCACTAATATTTCACAACATTCCTGGCGAGTTGGCCTCTACGTCTCCGTGGGGCTTTTATATACATCAATAACGTAATATAACCTAACCTAACCCAAAGTAACGTCTCGGAGGTAATGTTTAACCACATTCCTGGCTTGTTGGCCTCTACGTTTCCCTGAGAACTTTATATACATCAATAACGTAATATAACCTAACCTGACCCAACCTAACATCTCGGTACTAATATTTAACAACATTCCTGGCTTGTTGGCTTCTACGTCTCCGTGGGACTTTCATATCCATCAATAACGTAATTTAACCTAAAATAACCCAACTTAACATCTCGGCTGTAATATTTGACAACATTCCTGGCTTGTTGCGCTCTATGATTCCGTGGGACCTTTATATACATCAATAACGTAATATAACCTAACCTAACCCAACCTAACCTCTCGGCGCTATTATTTGACAACATTCCTGGCGAGTTGCCCTCTACGTCACCGTGGGACTTTTATATACATCAATAACCTAATATAACCTAACTTAACCCAACCTAACCTTTCGGCGCTATTATTTGACAACATTCCTGGCGAGTTGGCCTCTACGTCTCCGTGGGGCCTTTATATACATCAATTTCGTAATATAACCTAACCTAACACTACCCAACCTCTCGGCACTGATATTTGACAACATTACTGGCGAGTTGGCCTCTACGTTTCCGTGGGGCTTTTATATACATCAATAGCGTAATATAACTTAACCTAACACAAACTAACATCTCGGTACTAATATTTGACAACATTCCTGGCGAGTTGGCCTCTACGTTTCCGTGGGGCTTTTACATACATCAATAACGTAATATAACCTAACCTAACCCAAAGTAACGTCTCGGAGGTAATGTTTAACCACATTCCTGGCTTGTTGGCCTCTACGTTTCCTGAGACCTTTATATACATCAATAACGTATTATAACCTAACCTAACCCAACCTAACATCTCGGCGGTAATATTTGACAACATTCCTGGCGAGTTGGCCTCTTCGTCTCCGTGAGGCCTCCATATCCATCAATAACGTAATATAACCTTATATAACCCAACCAAACCTCTCGGCGCTATTATTTGACAACATTCCTGGCGAGTTGGCCTCTACGTCTCCGTGGGACTTTTATATACATCAATAACGTAATATAACCTAACCTATCCCAACCTAACCTTTCGGCGCTATTATTTGAGAACATTCCTGGCGGGTTGGCCTCTACGTCTCCGTGGGGCCTTTATATACACCAATAACGTAATATAACCTAACCTAACACAACCCAACCTCACGGCACTAATATTTGACAACATTCCTGGCGAGTTGGCCTCTACGTTTCCGTGGGGCTTTTATATACATCAATAACGTAATATAACATAACCTAACCCAACCTAACATCTCGGCGGTAATGTTTGACAACATTCCTGGCGAGTTGGCCTCTACGTTTCCCTGAGACCTTTATGTACATCAATAACGTAATACAACCTAACCTAACCCAAAGTAACGTCTCGGAGGTAATGTTTAACCACATTCCTGGCTTGTTGGCTTCTACGTCTCCGTGAGGCCTTCATATACATCAAAAACGTAATATAACCTAACCTAACCCAACGTAACATCTTGGCTGTAATATTTGACAACATTCCTGGCTTGTTGGCCTCTACGCCTCCGTGGGACATTCATATCCATCAATAACGTAATTTAACCTAAAATAACCCAACGTAACATCTCGGCTGTAATATTTGGCAACATTCCTGGCTTGTTGGCCTCTATGTTTCCGTGGGACCTTTATATACATCAATAACGTAATATAACCTAGCCTAACCCAACCTAACATCTCGGCGGTAATATTTGACAACATTCCTGGCGAGTTGGCCTCTACGTCTCCGTGAGGCCTTCATATCCATCAATAACGTAATATAACCTTATATAACCCAACCTAACCTCTCGGCGCTATTATTTGACAATATTCCTTGCGAGTTGGCCTCTACGTCTCCGTGGGACTTTTATATACATCAATAACCTAATATAACCTACCTTAACCCAACCTAACCTTTCGGCGCTATTATTTGACAACATTCCTGTCGAGTTGGCCTCTACGTTTCCGTGGGGCTTTTATATACATCAATAACGTAATATAACCTAACCTAACCCAAAGTAACGTCTCGGAGGTAATGTTTAACCACATTCCTGGCTTGTTGGCCTCTACGTTTCCCTGAGAACTTTATATACATCAATAACGTAATATAACCTAACCTAACCCAACCTAACATCTCGGCGGTAATATTTGACAACATTCGTGGCGAGTTGGCCTCTACGTCTCCGTGGGGCCTTTATATACATCAATCTCGTAGTATAATCTAACCTAACACTACCCAACCTCTCGGCACTAATATTTGACAACATTCCTGGCGAGTTGGCCTCTACGTCTCCGTGGGACTTTTATATTCATCAATAACCTAATATAACCTAACTTAACCCAACCTAACCTTTCGGCGCTATTATTCGATAACATTCCTGGCGAGTTGGCCTCTACGTTTCCGTGGGGCTTTTATATACATCAATAACGTAATATAACCTAACCTAACCCAAAGTAACGTCTCGGAGGTAATGTTTAACCACATTCCTGGATTGTTGGCCTCTACGTTTCCCTGAGAACTTTATATACATCAATAACGTAATATAACCTAACCTGACCCAACCTAACATCTCGGTACTAATATTTAACAACATTCCTGGCTTGTTGGCTTGTACGTCTCCGTGGGACTTTCATATCCATCAATAACGTAATTTAACCTAAAATAACCCAACTTAACATCTCGGCTGTAATATTTGACAACATTCCTGGCTTGTTGGCCTCTATGATTCCGTGGGACCTTTATATACATCAATAACGTAATATAACCTAACCTAACCCAACCTAACCTCTGGCGCTATTACTTGACAACATTCCTGTCGAGTTGGCCTCTACGTCTCCGTGGGGCCTTCATCTACATCAAAAACGTAATATAACCTAACCTAACCCAACCTAACATCTCGGCGGTAATATTTGACAACATTCGTGGCGAGTTGGCCTCTACGTCTCCGTGGGGCCTTTATATACATCAATCTCGTAATATAACCTAACCTAACACTACCCAACCTCTCGGTACTAATATTTGACAACATTCCTGGCGAGTTGGCCTCTACGTCTCCGTGAGGCCTTCATATCCATCAATAACGTAATATAACCTTATATAACCCAACCTAACCTCTCGGCGCTATTATTTGACAATATTCCTTGCGAGCTGGCCTCTACGTCTCCGTGGGAGTTTTATATACACCAATAACGTAATATAACCTAACCTAACACAACGCAACCTCTCGGCACTAATATTTGACAATATTCCTGGCGAGTTGGCCTCTTCGTTTCCGTGGGGCTTTTACATACATCAATAACGTAATATAACCTAACCTAACCCAACCTAAACTTTCGGCGCTATTATTTGCCAAATTCCTGGCGAGTCGGCCTCTACGTCTCCGTGGGACTTTCATATCCATCAATAACGTAATTTAACCTAAAATAACCCAACTTAACATCTCGGCTGTAATATTTGACAACATTCCTGGCTTGTTGCGCTCTATGATTCCGTGGGACCTTTATATACATCAATAACGTAATATAACCTAACCTAACCCAACCTAACCTCTCGGCGCTATTATTTGACAACATTCCTGGCGAGTTGCCCTCTACGTCACCGTGGGACTTTTATATACATCAATAACCTAATATAACCTAACTTAACCCAACCTAACCTTTCGGCGCTATTATTTGACAACATTCCTGGCGAGTTGGCCTCTACGTCTCCGTGGGGCCTTTATATACATCAATTTCGTAATATAACCTAACCTAACACTACCCAACCTCTCGGCACTGATATTTGACAACATTACTGGCGAGTTGGCCTCTACGTTTCCGTGGGGCTTTTATATACATCAATAGCGTAATATAACTTAACCTAACACAACCTAACATCTCGGTACTAATATTTGACAACATTCCTGGCGAGTTGGCCTCTACGTTTCCGTGGGGCTTTTACATACATCAATAACGTAATATAACCTAACCTAACCCAAAGTAACGTCTCGGAGGTAATGTTTAACCACATTCCTGGCTTGTTGGCCTCTACGTTTCCTGAGATCTTTATATACATCAATAACGTATTATAACCTAACCTAACCCAACCTAACATCTCGGCGGTAATATTTGACAACATTCCTGGCGAGTTGGCCTCTTCGTCTCCGTGAGGCCTTCATATCCATCAATAACGTAATATAACCTTATATAACCCAACCAAACCTCTCGGCGCTATTATTTGACAACATTCCTGGCGAGTTGGCCTCTACGTCTCCGTGGGACTTTTATATACATCAATAACGTAATATAACCTAACCTATCCCAACCTAACCTTTCGGCGCTATTATTTGAGAACATTCCTGGCGGGTTGGCCTCTACGTCTCCGTGGGGCCTTTATATACACCAATAACGTAATATAACCTAACCTAACACAACCCAACCTCACGGCACTAATATTTGACAACATTCCTGGCGAGTTGGCCTCTACGTTTCCGTGGGGCTTTTATATACATCAATAACGTAATATAACATAACCTAACCCAACCTAACATCTCGGCGGTAATGTTTGACAACATTCCTGGCGAGTTGGCCTCTACGTTTCCCTGAGACCTTTATGTACATCAATAACGTAATATAACCTAACCTAACCCAAAGTAACGTCTCGGAGGTAATGTTTAACCACATTCCTGGCTTGTTGGCTTCTACGTCTCCGTGAGGCCTTCATATACATCAAAAACGTAATATAACCTAACCTAACCCAACGTAACATCTTGGCTGTAATATTTGACAACATTCCTGGCTTGTTGGCCTCTACGCCTCCGTGGGACATTCATATCCATCAATAACGTAATTTAACCTAAAATAACCCAACGTAACATCTCGGCTGTAATATTTGGCAACATTCCTGGCTTGTTGGCCTCTATGTTTCCGTGGGACCTTTATATACATCAATAACGTAATATAACCTAGCCTAACCCAACCTAACATCTCGGCGGTAATATTTGACAACATTCCTGGCGAGTTGGCCTCTACGTCTCCGTGAGGCCTTCATATCCATCAATAACGTAATATAACCTTATATAACCCAACCTAACCTCTCGGCGCTATTATTTGACAATATTCCTTGCGAGTTGGCCTCTACGTCTCCGTGGGACTTTTATATACATCAATAACCTAATATAACCTACCTTAACCCAACCTAACCTTTCGGCGCTATTATTTGACAACATTCCTGGCGAGTTGGCCTCTACGTTTCCGTGGGGCTTTTATATACATCAATAACGTAATATAACCTAACCTAACCCAAAGTAACGTCTCGGAGGTAATGTTTAACCACATTCCTGGCTTGTTGGCCTCTACGTTTCCCTGAGAACTTTATATACATCAATAACGTAATATAACCTAACCTAACCCAACCTAACATCTCGGTACTAATATTTAACAACATTCCTGGCTTGTTGGCTTCTACGTCTCCGTGGGACTTTCATATCCATCAATAACGTAATTTAACCTAAAATAACCCAACTTAACATCTCGGCTGTAATATTTGACAACATTCCTGGCTTGTTGGCCTCTATGATTCCGTGGGACCTTTATATACATCAATAACGTAATATAACCTAACCTAACCAAACCTAACCTCTGGCGCTATTACTTGACAACATTCCTGTCGAGTTGGCCTCTACGTCTCCGTGGGGCCTTCATCTACATCAAAAACGTAATATAACCTAACCTAACCCAACCTAACATCTCGGCGGTAATATTTGACAACATTCGTGGCGAGTTGGCCTCTACGTCTCCGTGGGGCCTTTATATACATCAATCTCGTAGTATAACCTAACCTAACACTACCCAACCTCTCGGCACTAATATTTGACAACATTCCTGGCGAGTTGGCCTCTACGTCTCCGTGGGACTTTTATATACATCAATAACCTAATATAACCTAACTTAACCCAACCTAACCTTTCGGCGCTATTATTTGACAACATTCCTGGCGAGTTGGCCTCTACGTTTCCGTGGGGCTTTTATATACATCAATAACGTAATATAACCTAACCTAACCCAAAGTAACGTCTCGGAGGTAATGTTTAACCACATTCCTGGCTTGTTGGCCTCTACGTTTCCCTGAGAACTTTATATACATCAATAACGTAATATAACCTAACCTAACCCAACCTAACATCTCGGTACTAATATTTAACAACATTCCTGGCTTGTTGGCTTCTACGTCTCCGTGGGACTTTCATATCCATCAATAACGTAATTTAACCTAAAATAACCCAACTTAACATCTCGGCTGTAATATTTGACAACATTCCTGGCTTGTTGGCCTCTATGATTCCGTGGGACCTTTATATACATCAATAACGTAATATAACCTAACCTAACCCAATCTAACCTCTCGGCGCTATTATTTGACAACATTCCTGTCGAGTTGGCCTCTACGTCTCCGTGGGGCCTTCATATACATCAAAAACGTAATATAACGTAACCTAACCCAACCTAACATCTCGGCGGTAATATTTGACAACATTCGTGGCGAGTTGGCCTCTACGTCTCCGTGGGGCCTTTATATACATCAATCTCGTAATATAACCTAACCTAACACTACCCAACCTCTCGGCACTAATATTTGACAACATTCCTGGCGAGTTGGCCTCTACGTCTCCGTGAGGCCATCATATCCATCAATAACGTAATATAACCTTATATAACCCAACCTAACCTCTCGGCGCTATTATTTGACAATATTCCTTGCGAGCTGGCCTCTACGTCTCCGTGGGAGTTTTATATACACCAATAACGTAATATAACCTAACCTAACACAACGCAACCTCTCGGCACTAATATTTGACAATATTCCTGGCGAGTTGGCCTCTTCGTTTCCGTGGGGCTTTTACATACATCAATAACGTAATATAACCTAACCTAACCCAACCTAAACTTTCGGCGCTATTATTTGCCAAATTCCTGGCTAGTCGGCCTCTACGTCTCCGTGGGACTTTCATATCCATCAATAACGTAATTTAACCTAAAATAACCCAACTTAACATCTCGGCTGTAATATTTGACAACATTCCTGGCTTGTTGCGCTCTATGATTCCGTGGGACCTTTATATACATCAATAACGTAATATAACCTAACCTAACCCAACCTAACCTCTCGGCGCTATTATTTGACAACATTCCTGGCGAGTTGCCCTCTACGTCACCGTGGGACTTTTATATACATCAATAACCTAATATAACCTAACTTAACCCAACCTAACCTTTCGGCGCTATTATTTGACAACATTCCTGGCTAGTTGGCCTCTACGTCTCCGTGGGGCCTTTATATACATCAATTTCGTGATATAACCTAACCTAACACTACCCAACCTCTCGGCACTGATATTTGACAACATTACTGGCGAGTTGGCCTCTACGTTTCCGTGGGGCTTTTATATACATCAATAGCGTAATATAACTTAACCTAACACAACCTAACATCTCTGTACTAATATTTGACAACATTCCTGGCGAGTTGGCCTCTACGTTTCCGTGGGGCTTTTACATACATCAATAACGTAATATAACCTAACCTAACCCAAAGTAACGTCTCGGAGGTAATGTTTAACCACATTCCTGGCTTGTTGGCCTCTACGTTTCCTGAGACCTTTATATACATCAATAACGTATTATAACCTAACCTAACCCAACCTAACATCTCGGCGGTAATATTTGACAACATTCCTGGCGAGTTGGCCTCTTCGTCTCCGTGAGGCCTTCATATCCATCAATAACGTAATATAACCTTATATAACCCAACCAAACCTCTCGGCGCTATTATTTGACAACATTCCTGGCGAGTTGGCCTCTACGTCTCCGTGGGACTTTTATATACATCAATAACGTAATATAACCTAACCTATCCCAACCTAACCTTTCGGCGCTATTATTTGAGAACATTCCTGGCGGGTTGGCCTCTACGTCTCCGTGGGGCCTTTATATACACCAATAACGTAATATAACCTAACCTAACACAACCCAACCTCACGGCACTAATATTTGACAACATTCCTGGCGAGTTGGCCTCTACGTTTCCGTGGGGCTTTTATATACATCAATAACGTAATATAACATAACCTAACCCAACCTAACATCTCGGCGGTAATGTTTGACAACATTCCTGGCGAGTTGGCCTCTACGTTTCCCTGAGACCTTTATGTACATCAATAACGTAATATAACCTAACCTAACCCAAAGTAACGTCTCGGAGGTAATGTTTAACCACATTCCTGGCTTGTTGGCTTCTACGTCTCCGTGAGGCCTTCATATACATCAAAAACGTAATATAACCTAACCTAACCCAACGTAACATCTTGGCTGTAATATTTGACAACATTCCTGGCTTGTTGGCCTCTACGCCTCCGTGGGACATTCATATCCATCAATAACGTAATTTAACCTAAAATAACCCAACGTAACATCTCGGCTGTAATATTTGGCAACATTCCTGGCTTGTTGGCCTCTATGTTTCCGTGGGACCTTTATATACATCAATAACGTAATATAACCTAGCCTAACCCAACCTAACATCTCGGCGGTAATATTTGACAACATTCCTGGCGAGTTGGCCTCTACGTCTCCGTGAGGCCTTCATATCCATCAATAACGTAATATAACCTTATATAACCCAACCTAACCTCTCGGCGCTATTATTTGACAATATTCCTTGCGAGTTGGCCTCTACGTCTCCGTGGGACTTTTATATACATCAATAACCTAATATAACCTACCTTAACCCAACCTAACCTTTCGGCGCTATTATTTGACAACATTCCTGGCGAGTTGGCCTCTACGTTTCCGTGGGGCTTTTATTTACATCAATAACGTAATATAACCTAACCTAACGCAAAGTAACGTCTCGGAGGTAATGTTTAACCACATTCCTGGCTTGTTGGCCTCTACGTTTCCCTGAGAACTTTATATACATCAATAACGTAATATAACCTAACCTAACCCAACCTAACATCTCGGTACTAATATTTAACAACATTCCTGGCTTGTTGGCTTCTACGTCTCCGTGGGACTTTCATATCCATCAATAACGTAATTTAACCTAAAATAACCCAACTTAACATCTCGGCTGTAATATTTGACAACATTCCTGGCTTGTTGGCCTCTATGATTCCGTGGGACCTTTATATACATCAATAACGTAATATAACCCAACCTAACCCAACCTAACCTCTGGCGCTATTACTTGACAACATTCCTGGCGAGTTGCCCTCTACGTCACCGTGGGACTTTTATATACATCAATAACCTAATATAACCTAACTTAACCCAACCTAACCTTTCGGCGCTATTATTTGACAACATTCCTGGCGAGTTGGCCTCTACGTCTCCGTGGGGCCTTTATATACACCAATTTCGTAATATAACCTAACCTAACACTACCCAACCTCTCGGCACTGATATTTGACAACATTCCTGGCGAGTTGGCCTCTACGTTTCCGTGGGGCTTTTATATACATCAATAGCGTAATATAACTTAACCTAACACAACCTAACATCTCGGTATTAATTTTTGACAACATTCCTGGCGAGTTGGCCTCTACGTTTCCGTGGGGCTTTTACATACATCAATAACGTAATATAACCTAACCTAACCCAAAGTAACGTCTCGGAGGTAATGTTTAACCACATTCCTGGCTTGTTGGCCTCTACGCTTCCTGAGACCTTTATATACATCAATAACGTATTATAACCTAACCTAACCCAACCTAACATCTCGGCGGTAATATTTGACAACATTCCTGGCGAGTTGGCCTCTACGTCTCCGTGAGGCCTTCATATCCATCAATAACGTAATATAACCTTATATAACCCAACCAAACCTCTCGGCGCTATTATTTGACAACATTCCTGGCGAGTTGGCCTCTACGTCTCCGCGGGACTTTTATATACATCAATAACCTAATATAACCTAACCTAACCCAACCTAACTTTTCGGCGCTATTATTTGAGAACATTCCTGGCGAGTTGGCCTCTACCTCTCCGTGAGACCTTCATATCCTTCAATAACGTAATATAACCTTATATAACCCAACCTAACCTCTCGGCGCTATTATTTGACAACATTCCTGGCGAGTTGGCCTCTACGTCTCCGTGGGACTTTTATATACATCAATAACGTAATATAACCTAACCTATTCCAACCTAACCTTTCGGCGCTATTATTTGAGAACATTCCTGGCGAGTTGGCCTCTACGTCTCCGTGGGGCCTTTATATACACCAATAACGTAATATAACCTAACCTAACACAACCCAACCTCACGGCACTAATATTTGACAACATTCCTGGCGAGTTGGCCTCTACGTTTCCGTGGGGCTTTTATACACATCAATAACGTAATATAACATAACCTAACCCAACCTAACATCTCGGCGGTAATGTTTGACAACATTCCTGGCGAGTTGGCCTCTACGTTTCCCTGAGACCTTTATATACATCAATAACGTAATATAACCTAACCTAACCCAAAGTAACGTCTCGGAGGTAATGTTTAACCACATTCCTGGCTTGTTGGCTTCTACGTCTCCGTGAGGCCTTCATATACATCAAAAACGTAATATAACCTAACCTAACCCAACGTAACATCTTGGCTGTAATATTTGACAACATTCCTGGCTTGTTGGCCTCTACGCCTCCGTGGGACATTCATATCCATCAATAACGTAATTTAACCTAAAATAACCCAACGTAACATCTCGGCTGTAATATTTGGCAACATTCCTGGCTTGTTGGCCTCTATGTTTCCGTGGGACCTTTATATACATCAATAACGTAATATAACCTAGCCTAACCCAACCTAACATCTCGGCGGTAATATTTGACAACATTCCTGGCGAGTTGGCATCTACGTCTCCGTGAGGCCTTCATATCCATCAAGAACGTAATATAACCTTATATAACCCAACCTAACCTCTCGGCGCTATTATTTGACAATATTCCTTGCGAGTTGGCCTCTACGTCTCCGTGGGACTTTTATATACATCAATAACCTAATATAACCTACCTTAACCCAACCTAACCTTTCGGCGCTATTATTTGACAACATTCCTGGCGAGTTGGCCTCTACGTTTCCGTGGGGCTTTTATATACATCAATAACGTAATATAACCTAACCTAACCCAAAGTAACGTCTCGGAGGTAATGTTTAACCACATTCCTGGCTTGTTGGCCTCTACGTTTCCCTGAGAACTTTATATACATCAATAACGTAATATAACCTAACCTAACCCAACCTAACATCTCGGTACTAATATTTAACAACATTCCTGGCTTGTTGGCTTCTACGTCTCCGTGGGACTTTCATATCCATCAATAACGTAATTTAACCTAAAATAACCCAACTTAACATCTCGGCTGTAATATTTGACAACATTCCAGGCTTGTTGGCCTCTATGATTCCGTGGGACCTTTATATACATCAATAACGTAATATAACCTAACCTAACCCAACCTAACCTCTGGCGCTATTACTTGACAACATTCCTGTCGAGTTGGCCTCTACGTCTCCGTGGGGCCTTCATCTACATCAAAAACGTAATATAACCTAACCTAACCCAACCTAACATCTCGGCGGTAATATTTGACAACATTCGTGGCGAGTTGGCCTCTACGTCTCCGTGGGGCCTTTATATACATCAATCTCGTAGTATAACCTAACCTAACACTACCCAACCTCTCGGCACTAATATTTGACAACATTCCTGGCGAGTTGGCCTCTACGTCTCCGTGGGACTTTTATATACATCAATAACCTAATATAACCTAACTTAACCCAACCTAACCTTTCGGCGCTATTATTTGACAACATTCCTGGCGAGTTGGCCTCTACGTTTCCGTGGGGCTTTCATATACATCAATAACGTAATATAACCTAACCTAACCCAAAGTAACGTCTCGGAGGTAATGTTTAACCACATTCCTGGCTTGTTGGCCTCTACGTTTCCCTGAGAACTTTATATACATCAATAACGTAATATAACCTAACCTAACCCAACCTAACATCTCGGTACTAATATTTAACAACATTCCTGGCTTGTTGGCTTCTACGTCTCCGTGGGACTTTCATATCCATCAATAACGTAATTTAACCTAAAATAACCCAACTTAACATCTCGGCTGTAATATTTGACAACATTCCTGGCTTGTTGGCCTCTATGATTCCGTGGGACCTTTATATACATCAATAACGTAATATAACCTAACCTAACCCAACCTAACCTCTCGGCGCTATTATTTGACAACATTCCTGTCGAGTTGGCCTCTACGTCTCCGTGGGGCCTTCATATACATCAAAAACGTAATATAACGTAACCTAACCCAACCTAACATCTCGGCGGTAATATTTGACAACATTCGTGGCGAGTTGGCCTCTACGTCTCCGTGGGGCCTTTATATACATCAATCTCGTAATATAACCTAACCTAACACTACCCAACCTCTCGGCACTAATATTTGACAACATTCCTGGCGAGTTGGCCTCTACGTCTCCGTGAGGCCATCATATCCATCAATAACGTAATATAACCTTATATAACCCAACCTAACCTCTCGGCGCTATTATTTGACAATATTCCTTGCGAGCTGGCCTCTACGTCTCCGTGGGAGTTTTATATACACCAATAACGTAATATAACCTAACCTAACACAACGCAACCTCTCGGCACTAATATTTGACAATATTCCTGGCGAGTTGGCCTCTTCGTTTCCGTGGGGCTTTTACATACATCAATAACGTAATATAACCTAACCTAACCCAACCTAAACTTTCGGCGCTATTATTTGCCAAATTCCTGGCTAGTCGGCCTCTACGTCTCCGTGGGACTTTCATATCCATCAATAACGTAATTTAACCTAAAATAACCCAACTTAACATCTCGGCTGTAATATTTGACAACATTCCTGGCTTGTTGCGCTCTATGATTCCGTGGGACCTTTATATACATCAATAACGTAATATAACCTAACCTAACCCAACCTAACCTCTCGGCGCTATTATTTGACAACATTCCTGGCGAGTTGCCCTCTACGTCACCGTGGGACTTTTATATACATCAATAACCTAATATAACCTAACTTAACCCAACCTAACCTTTCGGCGCTATTATTTGACAACATTCCTGGCTAGTTGGCCTCTACGTCTCCGTGGGGCCTTTATATACATCAATTTCGTGATATAACCTAACCTAACACTACCCAACCTCTCGGCACTGATATTTGACAACATTACTGGCGAGTTGGCCTCTACGTTTCCGTGGGGCTTTTATATACATCAATAGCGTAATATAACTTAACCTAACACAACCTAACATCTCTGTACTAATATTTGACAACATTCCTGGCGAGTTGGCCTCTACGTTTCCGTGGGGCTTTTACATACATCAATAACGTAATATAACCTAACCTAACCCAAAGTAACGTCTCGGAGGTAATGTTTAACCACATTCCTGGCTTGTTGGCCTCTACGTTTCCTGAGACCTTTATATACATCAATAACGTATTATAACCTAACCTAACCCAACCTAACATCTCGGCGGTAATATTTGACAACATTCCTGGCGAGTTGGCCTCTTCGTCTCCGTGAGGCCTTCATATCCATCAATAACGTAATATAACCTTATATAACCCAACCAAACCTCTCGGCGCTATTATTTGACAACATTCCTGGCGAGTTGGCCTCTACGTCTCCGTGGGACTTTTATATACATCAATAACGTAATATAACCTAACCTATCCCAACCTAACCTTTCGGCGCTATTATTTGAGAACATTCCTGGCGGGTTGGCCTCTACGTCTCCGTGGGGCCTTTATATACACCAATAACGTAATATAACCTAACCTAACACAACCCAACCTCACGGCACTAATATTTGACAACATTCCTGGCGAGTTGGCCTCTACGTTTCCGTGGGGCTTTTATATACATCAATAACGTAATATAACATAACCTAACCCAACCTAACATCTCGGCGGTAATGTTTGACAACATTCCTGGCGAGTTGGCCTCTACGTTTCCCTGAGACCTTTATGTACATCAATAACGTAATATAACCTAACCTAACCCAAAGTAACGTCTCGGAGGTAATGTTTAACCACATTCCTGGCTTGTTGGCTTCTACGTCTCCGTGAGGCCTTCATATACATCAAAAACGTAATATAACCTAACCTAACCCAACGTAACATCTTGGCTGTAATATTTGACAACATTCCTGGCTTGTTGGCCTCTACGCCTCCGTGGGACATTCATATCCATCAATAACGTAATTTAACCTAAAATAACCCAATGTAACATCTCGGCTGTAATATTTGGCAACATTCCTGGCTTGTTGGCCTCTATGTTTCCGTGGGACCTTTATATACATCAATAACGTAATATAACCTAGCCTAACCCAACCTAACATCTCGGCGGTAATATTTGACAACATTCCTGGCGAGTTGGCCTCTACGTCTCCGTGAGGCCTTCATATCCATCAATAACGTAATATAACCTTATATAACCCAACCTAACCTCTCGGCGCTATTATTTGACAATATTCCTTGCGAGTTGGCCTCTACGTCTCCGTGGGACTTTTATATACATCAATAACCTAATATAACCTACCTTAACCCAACCTAACCTTTCGGCGCTATTATTTGACAACATTCCTGGCGAGTTGGCCTCTACGTTTCCGTGGGGCTTTTATTTACATCAATAACGTAATATAACCTAACCTAACGCAAAGTAACGTCTCGGAGGTAATGTTTAACCACATTCCTGGCTTGTTGGCCTCTACGTTTCCCTGAGAACTTTATATACATCAATAACGTAATATAACCTAACCTAACCCAACCTAACATCTCGGTACTAATATTTAACAACATTCCTGGCTTGTTGGCTTCTACGTCTCCGTGGGACTTTCATATCCATCAATAACGTAATTTAACCTAAAATAACCCAACTTAACATCTCGGCTGTAATATTTGACAACATTCCTGGCTTGTTGGCCTCTATGATTCCGTGGGACCTTTATATACATCAATAACGTAATATAACCCAACCTAACCCAACCTAACCTCTGGCGCTATTACTTGACAACATTCCTGGCGAGTTGCCCTCTACGTCACCGTGGGACTTTTATATACATCAATAACCTAATATAACCTAACTTAACCCAACCTAACCTTTCGGCGCTATTATTTGACAACATTCCTGGCGAGTTGGCCTCTACGTCTCCGTGGGGCCTTTATATACACCAATTTCGTAATATAACCTAACCTAACACTACCCAACCTCTCGGCACTGATATTTGACAACATTCCTGGCGAGTTGGCCTCTACGTTTCCGTGGGGCTTTTATATACATCAATAGCGTAATATAACTTAACCTAACACAACCTAACATCTCGGTATTAATATTTGACAACATTCCTGGCGAGTTGGCCTCTACGTTTCCGTGGGGCTTTTACATACATCAATAACGTAATATAACCTAACCTAACCCAAAGTAACGTCTCGGAGGTAATGTTTAACCACATTCCTGGCTTGTTGGCCTCTACGCTTCCTGAGACCTTTATATACATCAATAACGTATTATAACCTAACCTAACCCAACCTAACATCTCGGCGGTAATATTTGACAACATTCCTGGCGAGTTGGCCTCTACGTCTCCGTGAGGCCTTCATATCCATCAATAACGTAATATAACCTTATATAACCCAACCAAACCTCTCGGCGCTATTATTTGACAACATTCCTGGCGAGTTGGCCTCTACGTCTCCGCGGGACTTTTATATACATCAATAACCTAATATAACCTAACCTAACCCAACCTAACTTTTCGGCGCTATTATTTGAGAACATTCCTGGCGAGTTGGCCTCTACGTCTCCGTGGGGCCTTTATATACACCAATAACGTAATATAACCTAACGTAACACAACGCAACCTCTCGGCACTAATATTAGACAATATTCCTGGCGAGTTGGCCTCTTCGTTTCCGTGGGGCTTTTACATACATCAATAACCTAATATAACCTAACTTAACCCAACCTAACCTTTCGGCGCTATTATTTGACAACATTCCTGGCGAGTTGGCCTCTACGTTTCCGTGGGGCTTTTATATACATCAATAACGTAATATAACCTAACCTGACCCAAAGTAACGTCTCGGAGGTAATGTTTAACCACATTCCTGGCTTGTTGGCCTCTACGTTTCCCTGAGAACTTTATATACATCAATAACGTAATATAACCTAACCTAACCCAACCTAACATCTCGGTACTAATATTTAACAACATTCCTGGCTTGTTGGCTTCTACGTCTCCGTGGGACTTTCATATCCATCAATAACGTAATTTAACCTAAAATAACCCAACTTAACATCTCGGCTGTAATATTTGACAACATTCCGGGCTTGTTGGCCTCTATGATTCCGTGGGACCTTTATATACATCAATAACGTAATATAACCTAACCTAACCCAACCTAACATCTCGGCGGTACTGTTTGACAACATTCCTGGCGAGTTGGCCTCTACGTATCCGTGAGACCTTCATATCCATCAATAACGTAATATAACCTTATATAACCCAACCTAACCTCTCGGCGCTATTATTTGACAACATTCCTGGCGAGTTGGCCTCTACGTCTCCGTGGGACTTTTATATACATCAATAACGTAATATAACCTAACCTATCCCAACCTAACCTTTCGGCGCTATTATTTGAGAACATTCCTGGCGAGTTGGCCTCTACGTCTCCGTGGGGCCTTTATATACACCAATAACGTAATATAACCTAACCTAACACAACCCAACCTCACGGCACTAATATTTGACAACATTCCTGGCGAGTTGGCCTCTACGTTTCCGTGGGGCTTTTATATACATCAATAACGTAATATAACATAACCTAACCCAACCTAACATCTCGGCGGTAATGTTTGACAACATTCCTGGCGAGTTGGCCTCTACGTTTCCCTGAGACCTTTATGTACATCAATAACGTAATATAACCTAACCTAACCCAAAGTAACGTCTCGGAGGTAATGTTTAACCACATTCCTGGCTTGTTGGCTTCTACGTCTCCGTGAGGCCTTCATATACATCAAAAACGTAATATAACCTAACCTAACCCAACCTAACATCTCGGTACTAATATTTAACAACATTCCTGGCTTGTTGGCTTCTACGTCTCCGTGGGACTTTCATATCCATCAATAACGTAATTTAACCTAAAATAACCCAACTTAACGTCTCGGCTGTAATATTTGACAACATTCCTGGCTTGTTGGCCTCTATGATTCCGTGGGACCTTTATATACATCAATAACGTAATATAACCTAACCTAACCCAACCTAACCTCTGGCGCTATTATTTGACAACATTCCTGTCGAGTTGGCCTCTACGTCTCCGTGGGGCCTTCATATACATCAAAAACGTAATATAACCAAACCTAACCCAACCTAACATCTCGGCGGTAATATTTGACAACATTCGTGGCGAGTTGGCCTCTACGTCTCCGTGGGGCCTTTATATACATCAATCTCGTAGTATAACCTAACCTAAAACTACCCAACCTCTCGGCACTAATATTTGACAACATTCCTGGTGAGTTGGCCTCTACGTCTCCGTGGGACTTTCATATCCATCAATAACGTAATTTAACCTAAAATAACCCAACTTAACGTCTCGGCTGTAATATTTGACAACATTCCTGGCTTGTTGGCCTCTATGATTCCGTGGGACCTTTATATACATCAATAACGTAATATAACCTAACCTAACCCAACCTAACCTCTGGCGCTATTATTTGACAACATTCCTGTCGAGTTGGCCTCTACGTCTCCGTGGGGCCTTCATATACATCAAAAACGTAATATAACCAAACCTAACCCAACCTAACATCTCGGCGGTAATATTTGACAACATTCGTGGCGAGTTGGCCTCTACGTCTCCGTGGGGCCTTTATATACATCAATCTCGTAGTATAACCTAACCTAAAACTACCCAACCTCTCGGCACTAATATTTGACAACATTCCTGGTGAGTTGGCCTCTACGTCTCCGTGGGACTTTTATATACATCAATAACCTAATATAACCTAACTTAACCCAACCTAACCTTTCGGCGCTATTATTTGACAACATTCCTGGCGAGTTGGCCTCTACGTTTCCGTGGGGCTTTTATATACATCAATAACGTAATATAACCTAACCTGACCCAAAGTAACGTCTCGGAGGTAATGTTTAATCACATTCCTGGCTTGTTGGCCTCTACGTTTCCCTGAGAACTTTATATACATCAATAACGTAATATAACCTAACCTAACCCAACCTAACATCTCGGTACTAATATTTAACAACATTCCTGGCTTGTTGGCTTCTACGTCTCCGTGGGACTTTCATATCCATCAATAACGTAATTTAAACTAAAATAACCCAACCTAACATCTCGGCTGTAATATTTGACAACATTCCTGGCTTGTTGGCCTCTATGATTCCGTGGGACCTTTATATACATCAATAACGTAATATAACCTAACCTAACCCAACCTAACCTCTCGGCGCTATTATTTGACAACATTCCTGTCGAGTTGGCCTCTACGTCTCCGTGGGGCCTTCATATACATCAAAAACGTAATATAACCTAACCTAACCCAACCTAACATCTCGGCGGTAATATTTGACAACATTCGCGGCGAGTTGGCCTCTACGTCTCCGTGGGGCCTTTATATACATCAATCTCGTAATATAACCTAACCTAACACTACCCAACCTCTCGCCACTAATATTTGACAACATTCCTGGCGAGTTGGCCTCTACGCCTCCGTGAGGCCTTCATATCCATCAATAACGTAATATAACCTTATATAACCCAACCTAACCTCTCGGCGCTATTATTTGACAATATTCCTTGCGAGCTGGCCTCTACGTCTCCGTGGGAGTTTTATATACACCAATAACGTAATATAACCTAACCTAACACAACGCAACCTCTCGGCACTAATATTTGACAATATTCCTGGCGAGTTGGCCTCTTCGTTTCCGTGGGGCTTTTACATACATCAATAACGTAATATAACCTGACCTAACCCAACCTAAACTTTCGGCGCTATTATTTGCCAAATTCCTGGCGAGTCGGCCTCTACGTCTCCGTGAGACCTTCATATCCATCAATAACGTAATATAACCTTATATAACGCAACCTAACCTCTCGGCGCTATTATTTGACAACATTCCTGGCGAGTTGGCTTCTACGTCTCCGTCAGGCCTTCATATACATCAAAAACGTAATATAACCTAACCTAACCCAACGTAACATCTTGGCTGTAATATTTGACAACATTCCTGGCTTGTTGGCCTCTACGTCTCCGTGGGACATTCATATCCATCAATAACGTAATTTAACCTAAAATAACCCAACGTAACATCTCGGCTGTAATATTTGACAACATTCCTGGCTTGTTGCGCTCTATGATTCCGTGGGACCTTTATATACATCAATAACGTAATATAACCTAACCTAACCCAACCTAACCTCTCGGCGCTATTATTTGACAACATTCCTGGCGAGTTGCCCTCTACGTCACCGTGGGACTTTTATATACATCAATAACCTAATATAACCTAACTTAACCCAACCTAACCTTTCGGCGCTATTATTTGACAACATTCCTGGCGAGTTGGCCTCTACGTCTCCGTGGGGCCTTTATATACATCAATTTCGTAATATAACCTAACCTAACACTACCCAACCTCTCGGCACTGATATTTGACAACATTCCTGGCGAGTTGGCCTCTACGTTTCCGTGGGGCTTTTATATACATCAATAACGTAATATAACCTAACCTGACCCAAAGTAACGTCTCGGAGGTAATGTTTAACCACATTCCTGGCTTGTTGGCCTCTACGTTTCCCTGAGAACTTTATATACATCAATAACGTAATATAACCTAACCTAACCCAACCTAACATCTCGGTACTAATATTTAACAACATTCCTGGCTTGTTGGCTTCTACGTCTCCGTGTGACTTTCATATCCATCAATAACGTAATTTAACCTAAAATAACCCAACTTAACATCTCGGCTGTAATATTTGACAACATTCCTGGCTTGTTAGCCTCTATGATTCCGTGGGACTTTTATATACATCAATAACCTAATATAACCTAAATTAACCCAACCTAACCTTTCGGCGCTATTATTTGACAACATTCCTGGCGAGTTGGCCTCTACGTTTCCGTGGGGCTTTTATATACATCAATCACGTAATATAACCTAACGTAACACAACCCAACCTCACGGCACTAATATTTGACAACATTCCTGGCTTGTTGGCCTCTACGCTTCCTGAGACCTTTATATACATCAATAACGTAATATAACCTAGCCTAACCCAACCTAACATCTCGGCGGTAATATTTGACAACATTCCTGGCGAGTTGGCCTCTACGCCTCCGTGGGACTTTTATATACATCAATAACGTAATATAACCTAACCTAACTCAACCTAACCTTTCGGCGCTATTATTTGACAACATTCCTGGCGAGTTGGCCTCTACGTCTCCGTGGGACTTTTATATACATCAATAACCTAATATAACCTAACTTAACCCAACCTAACCTTTCGGCGCTATTATTTGACAACATTCCTGGCGAGTTGGCCTCTACGTTTCCGTGGGGCTTTTATATACATCAATAACGTAATATAACCTAACCTGACCCAAAGTAACGTCTCGGAGGTAATGTTTAACCACATTCCTGGCTTGTTGGCCTCTACGTTTCCCTGAGAACTTTATATACATCAATAACGTAATATAACCTAACCTAACCCAACCTAACATCACGGTACTAATATTTAACAACATTCCTGGCTTGTTGGCTTCTACGTCTCCGTGTGACTTTCATATCCATCAATAACGTAATTTAACCTAAAATAACCCAACTTAACATCTCGGCTGTAATATTTGACAACATTCCTGGCTTGTTGGCCTCTATGATTCCGTGGGACTTTTATATACATCAATAACCTAATATAACCTAAATTAACCCAACCTAACCTTTCGGCGCTATTATTTGACAACATTCCTGGCGAGTTGGCCTCTACGTTTCCGTGGTGCTTTTATATACATCAATAACGTAATATAACCTAACCTAACCCAAAGTAACGTCTCGGAGGTAATGTTTAATCACATTCCTGGCTTGTTGGCCTCTACGTTTCCCTGAGAACTTTATATACATCAATAACGTAATATAACCTAACCTAACCCAACCTAACATCTCGGTTCTAATATTTAACAACATTCCTGGCTTGTTGGCTTCTACGTCTCCGTGGGACTTTCATATCCATCAATAACGTAATTTAAACTAAAATAACCCAACTTAACATCTGGGCTGTAATATTTGACAACATTCCTGGCGAGTTGGCCTTTACGTCACCGTGAGGCCTTCATATCCATCAATAACGTAATATAGCCTTATATAACCCAACCTAACCTCTCGGCGCCATTATTTGACAATATTCCTTGCGTGCTGGCCTCTACGTCTCCGTGGGAGTTTTATATACACCAATAACGTAATATAACCTAACCTAACACAACGCAACCTCTCGGCACTAATATTTGACAATATTCCTGGCGAGTTGGCCTCTTCGTTTCCGTGGGGCTTTTACATACATCAATAACGTAATATAACCTAACCTAACCCAACCTAAACTTTCGGCGCTATTATTTGCCAAATTCCTGGCGAGTTGGCCTCTACGTCTGCGTGAGGCCTTCATATCCATCAATAACGTAATATAACCTTATATAACCCAACCTAACCTCTCGGCGCTATTATTTGACAATATTCCTTGCGAGCTGGCCTCTACGTCTCCGTGGGAGTTTTATATACACCAATAACGTAATATAACCTAACCTAACACAACGCAACCTCTCGGCACTTATATTTGACAATATTCCTGGCGAGTTGGCCTCTTCGTTTCCGTGGGGCTTTTACATACATCAATAACGTAATACAACCTGACCTAACCCAACCTAAACTTTCGGCGCTATTATTTGCCAAATTCCTGGCGAGTCGGCCTCTACGTCTCCGTGAGACCTTCATATCCATCAATAACGTAATATAACCTTATATAACCCAACCTAACCTCTCGGCGCTATTATTTGACAACATTCCTGGCGAGTTGGCTTCTACGTCTCCGTGGGACTTTTATATACATCAATAACCTAATATAACCTAACTTAACCCAACCTAACCTTTCGGCGCTATTATTTGACAACATTCCTGGCGAGTTGGCCTCTACGTCTCCGTGGGGCCTTTATATACATCAATAACGTAATATAACCTAACTTAACCCAACCTAACCTTTCGGCGCTATTATTTGACAACATTCCTGGCGAGTGGGCCTCTACGTTTCCGTGGGGCTTTTATATACATCAATAACGTAATATAACCTAACCTAACCCAAAGTAACGTCTCGGAGGTAATGTTTAATCACATTCCTGGCTTGTTGGCCTCTACGTTTCCCTGAGACCTTTATATACATCAATAACGTAATATAACCTAACCTAACCCAACCTAACATCTCGGTACTAATATTTAACAACATTCCTGGCTTGTTGGCTTCTACGTCTCCGTGGGACTTTCATATCCATCAATAACGTAATTTAACGTAAAATAACCCAACTTAACATCTGGGCTGTAATATTTGACAACATTCCTGGCTTGTTGCGCTCTATGATTCCGTGGGACCTTTATATACATCAATAACGTAATATAACCTAACCTAACCCAACCTAACCTCTCGGCGCTATTATTTGACAACATTCCTGGCGAGTTGCCCTCTACGTCACCGTGGGACTTTTATATACATCAATAACCTAATATAACCTAACTTAACCCAACCTAACATTTCGGCGCTATTATTTGACAACATTCCTGGCGAGTTGGCCTCTACGTCTCCGTGGGGCCTTTATATACATCAATTTCGTAATATAACCTAACCTAACACTACCCAACCTCTCGGCACTGATATTTGACAACATTCCTGGCGAGTTGGCCTCTACGTTTCCGTGGGGCTTTTATATACATCAATAGCGTAATATAACTTAACCTAACACAACCTAACATCTCGGTACTAATATTTGACAACATTCCTGGCGAGTTGGCCTCTACGTTTCCGTGGGGCTTTTATATACATCAATAACGTAATATAACATAACCTAACCCAACCTAACATCTCGGCGGTAATGTTTGACAACATTCCTGGCGAGTTGGCCTCTACGTCTCCGTGGGGCCTTTATATACATCAATAACGTAATATAACCTAACCTAGCACAACCCAACCTCTCGGCACTAATATTTCACAACATTCCTGGCGAGTTGGCCTCTACGTTTCCGTGGGGCTTTTATATACATCAACAACGTAATATAACCTAACCTAACCCAAAGTAACGTCTCGGAGGTAATGCTTAACCACATTCCTGGCTTGTTGGCCTCTACGTTTCCCTGAGACCTTTATATACATCAATAACGTAATATAACCTAACCTAACCCAACCTAACATCTCGGTACTAATATTTAACAACATTCCTGGCTTGTTGGCTTCTACGTCTCCGTGGGACTTTCATAACCATCAATAACGTAATTTAACCTAAAATAACCCAACGTAACATCTCGGCTGTAATATTTGACAACATTCGTGGCGAGTTGGACTCTACGTCTCCGTGGGGCCTTTATATACATCAATAACGTAATATAACCTAACCTAACATAACCCAACCTCTCGGCACTAATATTTGACAACCTTCCTGGCGAGTTGGCCTCTACGTTTCCGTGGGGCTTTTATATACATCAATAACGTAATATAACCTAACCTAACCCAAAGTAACGTCTCGGAGGTAATGTTTAACCACATTCCTGGCTTGTTGGCCTCTACGTTTCCCTGAGACCTTTATATACATCAATAACGTAATATAACCTAACCTAACCCAAAGTAACGTCTCGGAGATAATGTTTAACCACATTTCTGGCTTGTTGGCTTCAACGTCTCCGTGAGGCCTTCATATACATCAAAAACGTAATATAACCTAACCTAACCCAACGTAACATCTCGGCTGTAATATTTGACAACATTCCTGGCGAGTTGGCCTTTACGTCACCGTGAGGCCTTCATATCCATCAATAACGTAATATAACCTAACCTAACCCAAAGTAACGTCTCGGAGGTAATGTTTAACTACATTCCTGGCTTGTTGGCCTCTACGTTTCCATGAGACCTTTATATACATCAATAACGTAATATAACCTAACCTAACCCAACCTAACATCTCGGTACTAATATTTAACAACATTCCTGGCTTGTTGGCTTCTACGTCTCCGTGGGACTTTCATATCCATCAATAACGTAATTTAAACTAAAATAACCCAACTTAACATCTCGGCTGTAATATTTGACAACATTCCTGGCTTGTTGGCCTCTATGATTCCGTGGGACCTTTATATACATCAATAACGTAATATAACCTAACCTAACCCAACCTAACCTCTCGGCGCTATTGTTTGACAACATTCCTGTCGAGTTGGCCTCTACGTCTCCGTGGGGCCTTCATATACATCAAAAACGTAATATAACCTAACCTAACCCAACCTAACATCTCGGCGGTAATATTTGACAACATTCGCGGCGAGTTGGCCTCTACGTCTCCGTGGGGCCTTTATATACATCAATCTCGTAATATAACCTAACCTAACGCTACCCAACCTCTCGGCACTAATATTTGACAACATTCCTGGCGAGTTGGCCTCTACGTCTCCGTGAGGCCTTCATATCCATCAATAACGTAATATAACCTTATATAACCCAACCTAACCTCTCGGCGCTATTATTTGACAATATTCCTTGCGAGCTGGCTTCTACGTCTCCGTGGGAGTTTTATATACACCAATAACGTAATATAACCTAACCTAACACAACGCAACCTCTCGGCACTAATATTTGACAATATTCCTGGCGAGTTGGCCTCTTCGTTTCCGTGGGGCTTTTACATACATCAATAACGTAATACAACCTGACCTAACCCAACCTAAACTTTCGGCGTTATTATTTGCCAAATTCCTGGCGAGTCGGCCTCTACGTCTCCGTGAGACCTTCATATCCATCAATAACGTAATATAACCTTATATAACCCAACCTAACCTCTCGGCGCTATTATTTGACAACATTCCTGGCGAGTTGGCTTCTACGTCTCCGTGGGACTTTTATATACATCAATAACCTAATATAACCTAACTTAACCCAACCTAACCTTTCGGCGCTATTATTTGACAACATTCCTGGCGAGTTGGCCTCTACGTCTCCGTGGGGCCTTTATATACATCAATAACGTAATATAACCTAACTTAACCCAACCTAACCTTTCGGCGCTATTATTTGACAACATTCCTGGCGAGTGGGCCTCTACGTTTCCGTGGGGCTTTTATATACATCAATAACGTAATATAACCTAACCTAACCCAAAGTAACGTCTCGGAGGTAATGTTTAATCACATTCCTGGCTTGTTGGCCTCTACGTTTCCCTGAGACCTTTATATACATCAATAACGTAATATAACCTAACCTAACCCAACCTAACATCTCGGTACTAATATTTAACAACATTCCTGGCTTGTTGGCTTCTACGTCTCCGTGGGACTTTCATATCCATCAATAACGTAATTTAACGTAAAATAACCCAACTTAACATCTCGGCTGTAATATTTGACAACATTCCTGGCTTGTTGCGCTCTATGATTCCGTGGGACCTTTATATACATCAATAACGTAATATAACCTAACCTAACCCAACCTAACCTCTCGGCGCTATTATTTGACAACATTCCTGGCGAGTTGCCCTCTACGTCACCGTGGGACTTTTATATACATCAATAACCTAATATAACCTAACTTAACCCAACCTAACCTTTCGGCGCTATTATTTGACAACATTCCTGGCGAGTTGGCCTCTACGTCTCCGTGGGGCCTTTATATACATCAATTTCGTAATATAACCTAACCTAACACTACCCAACCTCTCGGCACTGATATTTGACAACATTCCTGGCGAGTTGGCCTCTACGTTTCCGTGGGGCTTTTATATACATCAATAGCGTAATATAACTTAACCTAACACAACCTAACATCTCGGTACTAATATTTGACAACATTCCTGGCGAGTTGGCCTCTACGTTTCCGTGGGGCTTTTATATACATCAATAACGTAATATAACATAACCTAACCCAACCTAACATCTCGGCGGTAATGTTTGACAACATTCCTGGCGAGTTGGCCTCTACGTCTCCGTGGGGCCTTTATATACATCAATAACGTAATATAACCTAACCTAGCACAACCCAACCTCTCGGCACTAATATTTCACAACATTCCTGGCGAGTTGGCCTCTACGTTTCCGTGGGGCTTTTATATACATCAACAACGTAGTATAACCTAACCTAACCCAAAGTAACGTCTCGGAGGTAATGCTTAACCACATTCCTGGCTTGTTGGCCTCTACGTTTCCCTGAGACCTTTATATACATCAATAACGTAATATAACCTAACCTAACCCAACCTAACATCTCGGTACTAATATTTAACAACATTCCTGGCTTGTTGGCTTCTACGTCTCCGTGGGACTTTCATATCCATCAATAACGTAATTTAACCTAACTTAACCCAACCTAACCTTTCGGCGCTATTATTTGACAACATTCCTGGCGAGTTGGCATCTACGTCTCCGTGGGGCCTTTATATACATCAATAACGTAATATAACCTAACCTAACCCAAAGTAACGTCTCGGAGGTAATGTTTAACCACATTCCTGGGTTGTTGGCGTCTACGTTTCCCTGAGACCTTTATATACATCAATAACGTAATATAACCTAACCTAACCCAACCTAACATCACGGTATTAATATTTAACAACATTCCTGGCTCTTTGGCTTCTACGTCTCCGTGGGACTTTCATAACCATCAATAACGTAATTTAACCTAAAATAACCCAACGTAACATCTCGGCTGTAATATTTGACAACATTCCTGGCTTGTTGGCCTCTATGATTCCGTGGGACTTTTATATACATCAATAACGTAATATAACATAACCTAACCCAACCTAACATCTCGGCGGTAATGTTTGACAACATTCCTGGCGAGTTGGCCTCTACGTCTCCGTGGGGCCTTTATATACATCAATCTCGTAGTATAACCTAACCTAAAACTACCCAACCTCTCGGCACTAATATTTGACAACATTCCTGGCGAGTTGGCCTCTACGTCTCCGTGGGACTTTTATATACATCAATAACCTAATATAACCTAAATTAACCCAACCTAACCTTTCGGCGCTATTATTTGACAACATTCCTGGCGAGTTGGGATCTACGTCTCCGTGGGGCCTTTATATACATCAATAACGTAATATAACCTAACCTAACCCAAAGTAACGTCTCGGAGGTAATGTTTAACCACATTCCTGGGTTGTTGGCGTCTACGTTTCCCTGACACCTTTATATACATCAATAACGTAATATAACCTAACCTAACCCAACCTAACATCACGGTACTAATATTTAACAACATTCCTGGCTCTTTGGCTTCTACGTCTCCGTGGGACTTTCATAACCATCAATAACGTAATTTAACCTAAAATAACCCAACGTAACATCTCGGCTGTAATATTTGACAACATTCCTGGCTTGTTGGCCTCTATGATTCCGTGGGACCTTTATATACATCAATAACGTAATATAACATAACCTAACCCAACCTAACATCTCGGCGGTAATGTTTGACAACATTCCTGGCGAGTTGGCCTCTACGTCTCCGTGGGGCCTTTATATACATCAATCTCGTAGTATAACCTAACCTAAAACTACCCAACCTCTCGGCACTAATATTTGACAACATTCCTGGCGAGTTGGCCTCTACGTCTCCGTGGGACTTTTATATACATCAATAACCTAATATAACCTAAATTAACCCAACCTAACCTTTCGGCGCTATTATTTGACAACATTCCTGGCGAGTTGGCCTCTACGTTTCCGTGGGGCTTTTATATACATCAATAACGTAATATAACCTAACCTAACCCAAAGTAACGTCTCGGAGGTAATGTTTAATCACATTCCTGGCTTGTTGGCCTCTACGTTTCTCTGAGAACTTTATATACATCAATAACGTAATATAACCTAACCTAACCCAACCTAACATCTCGGTTCTAATATTTAACAACATTCCTGGCTTGTTGGCTTCTACGTCTCCGTGGGACTTTCATATCCATCAATAACGTAATTTAAACTAAAATAACCCAACTTAACATCTCGGCTGTAATATTTGACAACATTCCTCGCTTGTTGGCCTCTATGATTCCGCGGGACCTTTATATACATCAATAACGTAATATAACCTAACCTAACCCAACCTAACATCTCCGCGGTAATGTTTGACAACATTACTGGCGAGTTGGCCTCTACGTCTCCGTGAGACCTTCATATCCATCAATAACGTAATATAACCTTATATAACCCAAGCTAACCTCTCGGCGCTATTATTTGACAACATTCCTGGCGAGTTGGCCTCAACGTCTCCGCGGGACTTTTATATACATCAATAACCTAATATAACCTAACTTAACCCAACCTAACCTTTCGGCGCTATTATTTGACAACATTCCTGGCGAGTTGGCCTCTACGTCTCCGTGGGGCCTTTATATACATCAATAACGTAATATAACCTAACCTAACCCAAAGTAACGTCTCGGAGGTAATGTTTAACCACATTCCTGGGTTGTTGGCGTCTACGTTTCCCTGAGACCTTTATATACATCAATAACGTAATATAACCTAACCTAACCCAACCTAACATCACGGTACTAATATTTAACAACATTCCTGGCTCTTTGGCTTCTACGTCTCCGTGGGATTTTCATAACCATCAATAACGTAATTTAACCTAAAATAACCCAACGTAACATCTCGGCTGTAATATTTGACAACATTCCTGGCTTGTTGGCCTCTATGATTCCGTGGGACCTTTATATACATCAATAACGTAATATAACCTAACCTAACCCAACCTAACATCTCGACGGTACTGTTTGACAACATTCCTGGCGAGTTGGCCTCTACGTATCCGTGAGACCTTCATATCCATCAATAACGTAATATAACCTTATATAACCCAACCTAACCTCTCGGCGCTAATATTTGACAACATTCCTGGCGAGTTGGCCTCTACGTTTCCCTGAGACCTTTATATACATCAATAACGTAATATAACCTAACCTAACCCAAAGTAACGTCTCGGAGATAATGTTTAACCACATTTCTGGCTTGTTGGCTTCAACGTCTCCGTGAGGCCTTCATATACATCAAAAACGTAATATAACCTAACCTAACCCAACGTAACATCTCGGCTGTAATATTTGACAACATTCCTGGCGAGTTGGCCTTTACGTCACCGTGAGGCCTTCATATCCATCAATAACGTAATATAGCCTTATATAACCCAACCTAACCTCTCGGCGCCATTATTTGACAATATTCCTTGCGTGCTGGCCTCTACGTCTCCGTGGGAGTTTTATATACACCAATAACGTAATATAACCTAACCTAACACAACGCAACCTCTCGGCACTAATATTTGACAATATTCCTGGCGAGTTGGCCTCTTCGTTTCCGTGGGGCTTTTACATACATCAATAACGTAATATAACCTAACCTAACCCAACCTAAACTTTCGGCGCTATTATTTGCCAAATTCCTGGCGAGTTGGCCTCTACGTCTGCGTGAGGCCTTCATATCCATCAATAACGTAATATAACCTTATATAACCCAACCTAACCTCTCGGCGCTATTATTTGACAATATTCCTTGCGAGCTGGCCTCTACGTCTCCGTGGGAGTTTTATATACACCAATAACGTAATATAACCTAACCTAACACAACGCAACCTCTCGGCACTTATATTTGACAATATTCCTGGCGAGTTGGCCTCTTCGTTTCCGTGGGGCTTTTACATACATCAATAACGTAATACAACCTGACCTAACCCAACCTAAACTTTCGGCGCTATTATTTGCCAAATTCCTGGCGAGTCGGCCTCTACGTCTCCGTGAGACCTTCATATCCATCAATAACGTAATATAACCTTATATAACCCAACCTAACCTCTCGGCGCTATTATTTGACAACATTCCTGGCGAGTTGGCTTCTACGTCTCCGTGGGACTTTTATATACATCAATAACCTAATATAACCTAACTTAACCCAACCTAACCTTTCGGCGCTATTATTTGACAACATTCCTGGCGAGTTGGCCTCTACGTCTCCGTGGGGCCTTTATATACATCAATAACGTAATATAACCTAACCTAACCCAACCTAACCTTTCGGCGCTATTATTTGACAACATTCCTGGCGAGTGGGCCTCTACGTTTCCGTGGGGATTTTATATACATCAATAACCTAATATAACCTAACCTAACCCAAAGTAACGGCCCGGAGGTAATGTTTAATCACATTCCTGGCTTGTTGGCCTCTACGTTTCCCTGAGACCTTTATATACATCAATAACGTAATATAACCTAACCTAACCCAACCTAACATCTCGGTACTAATATTTAACAACATTCCTGGCTTGTTGGCTTCTACGTCTCCGTGGGACTTTCATATCCATCAATAACGTAATTTAACGTAAAATAACCCAACTTAACATCTCGGCTGTAATATTTGACAACATTCCTGGCTTGTTGCGCTCTATGATTCCGTGGGACCTTTATATACATCAATAACGTAATATAACCTAACCTAACCCAACCTAACCTCTCGGCGCTATTATTTGACAACATTCCTGGCGAGTTGCCCTCTACGTCACCGTGGGACTTTTATATACATCAATAACCTAATATAACCTAACTTAACCCAACCTAACCTTTCGGCGCTATTATTTGACAACATTCCTGGCGAGTTGGCCTCTACGTCTCCGTGGGGCCTTTATATACATCAATTTCGTAATATAACCTAACCTAACACTACCCAACCTCTCGGCACTGATATTTGACAACATTCCTGGCGAGTTGGCCTCTACGTTTCCGTGGGGCTTTTATATACATCAATAGCGTAATATAATTTAACCTAACACAACCTAACATCTCGGTACTAATATTTGACAACATTCCTGGCGAGTTGGCCTCTACGCTTCCGTGGGGCTTTTATATACATCAATAACGTAATATAACATAACCTAACCCAACCTAACATCTCGGCGGTAATGTTTGACAACATTCCTGGCGAGTTGGCCTCTACGTCTCCGTGGGGCCTTTATATACATCAATAACGTAATATAACCTAACCTAGCACAACCCAACCTCTCGGCACTAATATTTCACAACATTCCTGGCGAGTTGGCCTCTACGTTTCCGTGGGGCTTTTATATACATCACCAACGTAATATAACCTAACCTAACCCAAAGTAACGTCTCGGAGGTAATGCTTAACCACATTCCTGGCTTGTTGGCCTCTACGTTTCCCTGAGACCTTTATATACATCAATAACGTAATATAACCTAACCTAACCCAACCTAACATCTCGGTACTAATATTTAACAACATTCCTGGCTTGTTGGCTTCTACGTCTCCGTGGGACTTTCATAACCATCAATAACGTAATTTAACCCAGAATAACCCAACGTAACATCTCGGCTGTAATATTTGACAACATTCGTGGCGAGTTGGACTCTACGTCTCCGTGGGGCCTTTATATACATCAATAACGTAATATAACCTAACCTAACATAACCCAACCTCTCGGCACTAATATTTGACAACCTTCCTGGCGAGTTGGCCTCTACGTTTCCGTGGGGCTTTTATATACATCAATAACGTAATATAACCTAACCTAACCCAAAGTAACGTCTCGGAGGTAATGTTTAACCACATTCCTGGCTTGTTGGCCTCTACGTTTCCCTGAGACCTTTATATACATCAATAACGTAATATAACCTAACCTAACCCAAAGTAACGTCTCGGAGATAATGTTTAACCACATTTCTGGCTTGTTGGCTTCAACGTCTCCGTGAGGCCTTCATATACATCAAAAACGTAATATAACCTAACCTAACCCAACGTAACATCTCGGCTGTAATATTTGACAACATTCCTGGCGAGTTGGCCTTTACGTCACCGTGAGGCCTTCATATCCATCAATAACGTAATATAACCTAACCTAACCCAAAGTAACGTCTCGGAGGTAATGTTTAACTACATTCCTGGCTTGTTGGCCTCTACGTTTCCATGAGACCTTTATATACATCAATAACGTAATATAACCTAACCTAACCCAACCTAACATCTCGGTACTAATATTTAACAACATTCCTGGCTTGTTGGCTTCTACGTCTCCGTGGGACTTTCATATCCATCAATAACGTAATTTAACCTAAAATAACCCAACCTAACATCTCGGCTGTAATATTTGACAACATTCCTGGCTTGTTGGCCTCTATGATTCCGTGGGACCTTTATATACATCAATAACGTAATATAACCTAACCTAACCCAACCTAACCTCTCGGCGCTATTATTTGAAACATTCCTGGCGAGTTGCCCTCTACGTCACCGTGGGACTTTTATATACATCAATAACCTAATATAACCTAACTTAACCCAACCTAACCTTTCGGCGCTATTATTTGACAACATTCCTGGCGAGTTGGCCTCTACGTCTCCGTGGGGCCTTTATATACATCAATAACGTAATATAACCTAACCTAACACAACCCAACCTCTCGGCACTAATATTTCACAACATTCCTGGCGAGTTGGCCTCTACGTTTCCGTGGGGCTTTTATATACATCAATAACGTAATATAACCTAACCTAACCCAAAGTAACGTCTCGGAGGTAATGTTTAATCACATTCCTGGCTTGTTGGCCTCTACGTTTCCCGGAGAACTTTATATACATCAATAACGTAATATAACCTAACCTAACCCAACCTAACATCTCGGTTCTAATATTTAACAACATTCCTGGCTTGTTGGCTTCTACGTCTCCGTGGGACTTTCATATCCATCAATAACGTAATTTAAACTAAAATAACCCAACTTAACATCTCGGCTGTAATATTTGACAACATTCCTGGCTTGTTGGCCTCTATGATTCCGTGGGACCTTTATATACATCAATAACGTAATATAACCTAACCTAACCCAACCTAACCTCTCGGCGCTATTATTTGACAACATTCCTGTCGAGTTGGCCTCTACGTCTCCGTGGGGCCTTTATATACATCAATCTCGTAGTATAACCTAACCTAAAACTACCCAACCTCTCGGCACTAATATTTGACAACATTCCTGGCGAGTTGGCCTCTACGTCTCCGTGGGACTTTTATATACATCAATAACCTAATATAACCTAAATTAACCCAACCTAACCTTTCGGCGCTATTATTTGACAACATTCCTGGCGAGTTGGCCTCTACGTTTCCGTGGGGCTTTTATATACATCAATAACGTAATATAACCTAACCTAACCCAAAGTAACGTCTCGGAGGTAATGTTTAATCACATTCCTGGCTTGTTGGCCTCTACGTTTCCCTGAGAACTTTATATACATCAATAACGTAATATAACCTAACCTAACCCAACCTAACATCTCGGTACTAATATTTAACAACATTCCTGGCTTGTTGGCTTCTACGTCTCCGTGGGACTTTCATATCCATCAATAACGTAATTTAAACTAAAATAACCCAACTTAACATCTCGGCTGTAATATTTGACAACATTCCTGGCTTGTTGGCCTCTATGATTCCGTGGGACCTTTATATACATCAATAACGTAATATAACCTAACCTAACCCAACCTAACCTCTCGGCGCTATTGTTTGACAACATTCCTGTCGAGTTGGCCTCTACGTCTCCGTGGGGCCTTCATATACATCAAAAACGTAATATAACCTAACCTAACCCAACCTAACATCTCGGCGGTAATATTTGACAACATTCGCGGCGAGTTGGCCTCTACGTCTCCGTGGGGCCTTTATATACATCAATCTCGTAATATAACCTAACCTAACACTACCCAACCTCTCGGCACTAATATTTGACAACATTCCTGGCGAGTTGGCCTCTACGTCTCCGTGAGGCCTTCATATCCATCAATAACGTAATATAACCTTATATAACCCAACCTAACCTCTCGGCGCTATTATTTGACAATATTCCTTGCGAGCTGGCCTCTACGTGTCCGTGGGAGTTTTATATACCCCAATAACGTAATATAACCTAACCTAACACAACGCAACCTCTCGGCACTAATATTTGACAATATTCCTGGCGAGTTGGCCTCTTCGTTTCCGTGGGGCTTTTACATACATCAATAACGTAATACAACCTGACCTAACCCAACCTAAACTTTCGGCGCTATTATTTGCCAAATTCCTGGCGAGTCGGCCTCTACGTCTCCGTGAGACCTTCATATCCATCAATAACGTAATATAACCTTATATAACCCAACCTAACCTCTCGGCGCTATTATTTGACAACATTCCTGGCGAGTTGGCTTCTACGTCTCCGTGGGACTTTTATATACATCAATAACCTAATATAACCTAACTTAACCCAACCTAACCTTTCGGCGCTATTATTTGACAACATTCCTGGCGAGTTGGCCTCTACGTCTCCGTGGGGCCTTTATATACATCAATAACGTAATATAACCTAACTTAACCCAACCTAACCTTTCGGCGCTATTATTTGACAACATTCCTGGCGAGTGGGCCTCTACGTTTCCGTGGGGCTTTTATATACATCAATAACGTAATATAACCTAACCTAACCCAAAGTAACGTCTCGGAGGTAATGTTTAATCACATTCCTGGCTTGTTGGCCTCTACGTTTCCCTGAGACCTTTATATACATCAATAACGTAATATAACCTAACCTAACCCAACCTAACATCTCGGTACTAATATTTAACAACATTCCTGGCTTGTTGGCTTCTACGTCTCCGTGGGACTTTCATATCCATCAATAACGTAATTTAACGTAAAATAACCCAACTTAACATCTCGGCTGTAATATTTGACAACATTCCTGGCTTGTTGCGCTCTATGATTCCGTGGGACCTTTATATACATCAATAACGTAATATAACCTAACCTAACCCAACCTAACCTCTCGGCGCTATTATTTGACAACATTCCTGGCGAGTTGCCCTCTACGTCACCGTGGGACTTTTATATACATCAATAACCTAACATAACCTAACTTAACCCAACCTAACCTTTCGGCGCTATTATTTGACAACATTCCTGGCGAGTTGGCCTCTACGTCTCCGTGGGGCCTTTATATACATCAATTTCGTAATATAACCTAACCTAACACTACCCAACCTCTCGGCACTGATATTTGACAACATTCCTGGCGAGTTGGCCTCTACGTTTCCGTGGGGCTTTTATATACATCAATAGCGTAATATAACTTAACCTAACACAACCTAACATCTCGGTACTAATATTTGACAACATTCCTGGCGAGTTGGCCTCTACGTTTCCGTGGGGCTTTTATATACATCAATAACGTAATATAACATAACCTAACCCAACCTAACATCTCGGCGGTAATGTTTGACAACATTCCTGGCGAGTTGGCCTCTACGTCTCCGTGGGGCCTTTATATACATCAATAACGTAATATAACCTAACCTAGCACAACCCAACCTCTCGGCACTAATATTTCACAACATTCCTGGCGAGTTGGCCTCTACGTTTCCGTGGGGCTTTTATATACATCAACAACGTAATATAACCTAACCTAACCCAAAGTAACGTCTCGGAGGTAATGCTTAACCACATTCCTGGCTTGTTGGCCTCTACGTTTCCCTGAGACCTTTATATACATCAATAACGTAATATAACCTAACCTAACCCAACCTAACATCTCGGTACTAATATTTAACAACATTCCTGGCTTGTTGGCTTCTACGTCTCCGTGGGACTTTCATATCCATCAATAACGTAATTTAACCTAACTTAACCCAACCTAACCTTTCGGCGCTATTATTTGACAACATTCCTGGCGAGTTGGCATCTACGTCTCCGTGGGGCCTTTATATACATCAATAACGTAATATAACCTAACCTAACCCAAAGTAACGTCTCGGAGGTAATGTTTAACCACATTCCTGGGTTGTTGGCGTCTACGTTTCCCTGAGACCTTTATATACATCAATAACGTAATATAACCTAACCTAACCCAACCTAACATCACGGTACTAATATTTAACAACATTCCTGGCTCTTTGGCTTCTACGTCTCCGTGGGACTTTCATAACCATCAATAACGTAATTTAACCTAAAATAACCCAACGTAACATCTCGGCTGTAATATTTGACAACATTCCTGGCTTGTTGGCCTCTATGATTCCGTGGGACCTTTATATACATCAATAACGTAATATAACATAACCTAACCCAACCTAACATCTCGGCGGTAATGTTTGACAACATTCCTGGCGAGTTGGCCTCTACGTCTCCGTGGGGCCTTTATATACATCAATCTCGTAGTATAACCTAACCTAAAACTACCCAACCTCTCGGCACTAATATTTGACAACATTCCTGGCGAGTTGGCCTCTACGTCTCCGTGGGACTTTTATATACATCAATAACCTAATATAACCTAAATTAACCCAACCTAACCTTTCGGCGCTATTATTTGACAACATTCCTGGCGAGTTGGCCTCTACGTTTCCGTGGGGCTTTTATATACATCAATAACGTAATATAACCTAACCTAACCCAAAGTAACGTCTCGGAGGTAATGTTTAATCACATTCCTGGCTTGTTGGCCTCTACGTTTCCCTGAGAACTTTATATACATCAATAACGTAATATAACCTAACCTAACCCAACCTAACATCTCGGTTCTAATATTTAACAACATTCCTGGCTTGTTGGCTTCTACGTCTCCGTGGGACTTTCATATCCATCAATAACGTAATTTAAAGTAAAATAACCCAACTTAACATCTCGGCTGTAATATTTGACAACATTCCTCGCTTGTTGGCCTCCATGATTCCGCGGGACCTTTATATACATCAATAACGTAATATAACCTAACCTAACCCAACCTAACATCTCCGCGGTAATGTTTGACAACATTACTGGCGAGTTGGCCTCTACGTCTCCGTGAGACCTTCATATCCATCAATAACGTAATATAACCTTATATAACCCAAGCTAACCTCTCGGCGCTATTATTTGACAACATTCCTGGCGAGTTGGCCTCTACGTCTCCGCGGGACTTTTATATACATCAATAACCTAATATAACCTAACTTAACCCAACCTAACCTTTCGGCGCTATTATTTGACAACATTCCTGGCGAGTTGGCATCTACGTCTCCGTGGGGCCTTTATATACATCAATAACGTAATATAACCTAACCTAACCCAAAGCAACGTCTCGGAGGTAATGTTTAACCACATTCCTGGGTTGTTGGCGTCTACGTTTCCCTGAGACCTTTATATACATCAATAACGTAATATAACCTAACCTAACCCAACCTAACATCACGGTACTAATATTTAACAACATTCCTGGCTCTTTGGCTTCTACGTCTCCGTGGGACTTTCATAACCATCAATAACGTAATTTAACCTAAAATAACCCAACGTAACATCTCGGCTGTAATATTTGACAACATTCCTGGCTTGTTGGCCTCTATGATTCCGTGGGACCTTTATATACATCAATAACGTAATATAACATAACCTAACCCAACCTAACATCTCGGCGGTAATGTTTGACAACATTCCTGGCGAGTTGGCCTCTACGTCTCCGTGGGGCCTTTATATACATCAATCTCGTAGTATAACCTAACCTAAAACTACCCAACCTCTCGGCACTAATATTTGACAACATTCCTGGCGAGTTGGCCTCTACGTCTCCGTGGGACTTTTATATACATCAATAACCTAATATAACCTAAATTAACCCAACCTAACCTTTCGGCGCTATTATTTGACAACATTCCTGGCGAGTTGGCCTCTACGTTTCCGTGGGGCTTTTATATACATCAATAACGTAATATAACCTAACCTAACCCAAAGTAACGTCTCGGAGGTAATGTTTAATCACATTCCTGGCTTGTTGGCCTCTACGTTTCCCTGAGAACTTTATATACATCAATAACGTAATATAACCTAACCTAACCCAACCCAACATCTCGGTTCTAATATTTAACAACATTCCTGGCTTGTTGGCTTCTACGTCTCCGTGGGACTTTCATATCCATCAATAACGTAATTTAAACTAAAATAACCCAACTTAACATCTCGGCTGTAATATTTGACAACATTCCTCGCTTGTTGGCCTCTATGATTCCGCGGGACCTTTATATACATCAATAACGTAATGTAACCTAACCTAACCCAACCTAACATCTCCGCGGTAATGTTTGACAACATTACTGGCGAGTTGGCCTCTACGTCTCCGTGAGACCTTCATATCCATCAATAACGTAATATAACCTTATATAACCCAAGCTAACCTCTCGGCGCTATTATTTGACAACATTCCTGGCGAGTTGGCCTCTACGTCTCCGCGGGACTTTTATATACATCAATAACCTAATATAACCTAACTTAACCCAACCTAACCTTTCCGCGCTATTATTTGACAACATTCCTGGCGAGTTGGCCTCTACATCTCCGTGGGGCCTTTATATACATCAATAACGTAATATAACCTAACCTAACCCAAAGTAACGTCTCGGAGGTAATGTTTAACCACATTCCTGGGTTGTTGGCGTCTACGTTTCCCTGAGACCTTTATATACATCAATAACGTAATATAACCTAACCTAACCCAACCTAACATCACGGTACTAATATTTAACAACATTCCTGGCTCTTTGGCTTCTACGTCTCCGTGGGATTTTCATAACCATCAATAACGTAATTTAACCTAAAATAACCCAACGTAACATCTCGGCTGTAATATTTGACAACATTCCTGGCTTGTTGGCCTCTATGATTCCGTGGGACCTTTATATACATCAATAACGTAATATAACATAACCTAACCCAACCTAACATCTCGGCGGTAATGTTTGACAACATTCCTGGCGAGTTGGCCTTTACGTCACCGTGAGGCCTTCATATCCATCAATAACGTAATATAGCCTTATATAACCCAACCTAACCTCTCGGCGCCATTATTTGACAATATTCCTTGCGTGCTGGCCTCTACGTCTCCGTGGGAGTTTTATATACACCAATAACGTAATATAACCTAACCTAACACAACGCAACCTCTCGGCACTAATATTTGACAATATTCCTGGCGAGTTGGCCTCTTCGTTTCCGTGGGGCTTTTACATACATCAATAACGTAATATAACCTAACCTAACCCAACCTAAACTTTCGGCGCTATTATTTGCCAAATTCCTGGCGAGTTGGCCTCTACGTCTGCGTGAGGCCTTCATATCCATCAATAACGTAATATAACCTTATATAACCCAACCTAACCTCTCGGCGCTATTATTTGACAATATTCCTTGCGAGCTGGCCTCTACGTCTCCGTAGGAGTTTTATATACACCAATAACGTAATATAACCTAACCTAACACAACGCAACCTCTCGGCACTTATATTTGACAATATTCCTGGCGAGTTGGCCTCTTCGTTTCCGTGGGGCTTTTACATACATCAATAACGTAATACAACCTGACCTAACCCAACCTAAACTTTCGGCGCTATTATTTGCCAAATTCCTGGCGAGTCGGCCTCTACGTCTCCGTGAGACCTTCATATCCATCAATAACGTAATATAACCTTATATAACCCAACCTAACCTCTCGGCGCTATTATTTGACAACATTCCTGGCGAGTTGGCTTCTACGTCTCCGTGGGACTTTTATATACATCAATAACCTAATATAACCTAACTTAACCCAACCTAACCTTTCGGCGCTATTATTTGACAACATTCCTGGCGAGTTGGCCTCTACGTCTCCGTGGGGCCTTTATATACATCAATAACGTAATATAACCTAACTTAACCCAACCTAACCTTTCGGCGCTATTATTTGACAACATTCCTGGCGAGTGGGCCTCTACGTTTCCGTGGGGCTTTTATATACATCAATAACGTAATATAACCTAACCTAACCCAAAGTAACGTCTCGGAGGTAATGTTTAATCACATTCCTGGCTTGTTGGCCTCTACGTTTCCCTGAGACCTTTATATACATCAATAACGTAATATAACCTAACCTAACCCAACCTAACATCTCGGTACTAATATTTAACAACATTCCTGGCTTGTTGGCTTCTACGTCTCCGTGGGACTTTCATATCCATCAATAACGTAATTTAACGTAAAATAACCCAACTTAACATCTCGGCTGTAATATTTGACAACATTCCTGGCTTGTTGCGCTCTATGATTCCGTGGGACCTTTATATACATCAATAACGTAATATAACCTAACCTAACCCAACCTAACCTCTCGGCGCTATTATTTGACAACATTCCTGGCGAGTTGCCCTCTACGTCACCGTGGGACTTTTATATACATCAATAACCTAATATAACCTAACTTAGCCCAACCTAACCTTTCGGCGCTATTATTTGACAACATTCCTGGCGAGTTGGCCTCTACGTCTCCGTGGGGCCTTTATATACATCAATTTCGTAATATAACCTAACCTAACACTACCCAACCTCTCGGCACTGATATTTGACAACATTCCTGGCGAGTTGGCCTCTACGTTTCCGTGGGGCTTTTATATACATCAATAGCGTAATATAACTTAACCTAACACAACCTAACATCTCGGTACTAATATTTGACAACATTCCTGGCGAGTTGGCCTCTACGTTTCCGTGGGGCTTTTATATACATCAATAACGTAATATAACATAACCTAACCCAACCTAACATCTCGGCGGTAATGTTTGACAACATTCCTGGCGAGTTGGCCTCTACGTCTCCGTGGGGCCTTTATATACATCAATAACGTAATATAACCTAACCTAGCACAACCCAACCTCTCGGCACTAATATTTCACAACATTCCTGGCGAGTTGGCCTCTACGTTTCCGTGGGGCTTTTATATACATCAACAACGTAATATAACCTAACCTAACCCAAAGTAACGTCTCGGAGGTAATGCTTAACCACATTCCTGGCTTGTTGGCCTCTACGTTTCCCTGAGACCTTTATATACATCAATAACGTAATATAACCTAACCTAACCCAACCTAACATCTCGGTACTAATATTTAACAACATTCCTGGCTTGTTGGCTTCTACGTCTCCGTGGGACTTTCATATCCATCAATAACGTAATTTAACCTAACTTAACCCAACCTAACCTTTCGGCGCTATTATTTGACAACATTCCTGGCGAGTTGGCATCTACGTCTCCGTGGGGCCTTTATATACATCAATAACGTAATATAACCTAACCTAACCCAAAGTAACGTCTCGGAGGTAATGTTTAACCACATTCCTGGGTTGTTGGCGTCTACGTTTCCCTGAGACCTTTATATACATCAATAACGTAATATAACCTAACCTAACCCAACCTAACATCACGGTACTAATATTTAACAACATTCCTGGCTCTTTGGCTTCTACGTCTCCGTGGGACTTTCATAACCATCAATAACGTAATTTAACCTAAAATAACCCAACGTAACATCTCGGCTGTAATATTTGACAACATTCCTGGCTTGTTGGCCTCTATGATTCCGTGGGACCTTTATATACATCAATAACGTAATATAACATAACCTAACCCAACCTAACATCTCGGCGGTAATGTTTGACAACATTCCTGGCGAGTTGGCCTCTACGTCTCCGTGGGGCCTTTATATACATCAATCTCGTAGTATAACCTAACCTAAAACTACCCAACCTCTCGGCACTAATATTTGACAACATTCCTGGCGAGTTGGCCTCTACGTCTCCGTGGGACTTTTATATACATCAATAACCTAATATAACCTAAATTAACCCAACCTAACCTTTCGGCGCTATTATTTGACAACATTCCTGGCGAGTTGGCCTCTACGTTTCCGTGGGGCTTTTATATACATCAATAACGTAATATAACCTAACCTAACCCAAAGTAACGTCTCGGAGGTAATGTTTAATCACATTCCTGGCTTGTTGGCCTCTACGTTTCCCTGAGAACTTTATATACATCAATAACGTAATATAACCTAACCTAACCCAACCTAACATCTCGGTTCTAATATTTAACAACATTCCTGGCTTGTTGGCTTCTACGTCTCCGTGGGACTTTCATATCCATCAATAACGTAATTTAAACTAAAATAACCCAACTTAACATCTCGGCTGTAATATTTGACAACATTCCTCGCTTGTTGGCCTCTATGATTCCGCGGGACCTTTATATACATCAATAACGTAATATAACCTAACCTAACCCAACCTAACATCTCCGCGGTAATGTTTGACAACATTACTGGCGAGTTGGCCTCTACGTCTCCGTGAGACCTTCATATCCATCAATAACGTAATATAACCTTATATAACCCAAGCTAACCTCTCGGCGCTATTATTTGACAACATTCCTGGCGAGTTGGCCTCTACGTCTCCGCGGGACTTTTATATACATCAATAACCTAATATAACCTAACTTAACCCAACCTAACCTTTCGGCGCTATTATTTGACAACATTCCTGGCGAGTTGGCATCTACGTCTCCGTGGGGCCTTTATATACATCAATAACGTAATATAACCTAACCTAACCCAAAGCAACGTCTCGGAGGTAATGTTTAACCACATTCCTGGGTTGTTGGCGTCTACGTTTCCCTGAGACCTTTATATACATCAATAACGTAATATAACCTAACCTAACCCAACCTAACATCACGGTACTAATATTTAACAACATTCCTGGCTCTTTGGCTTCTACGTCTCCGTGGGACTTTCATAACCATCAATAACGTAATTTAACCTAAAATAACCCAACGTAACATCTCGGCTGTAATATTTGACAACATTCCTGGCTTGTTGGCCTCTATGATTCCGTGGGACCTTTATATACATCAATAACGTAATATAACATAACCTAACCCAACCTAACATCTCGGCGGTAATGTTTGACAACATTCCTGGCGAGTTGGCCTCTACGTCTCCGTGGGGCCTTTATATACATCAATCTCGTAGTATAACCTAACCTAAAACTACCCAACCTCTCGGCACTAATATTTGACAACATTCCTGGCGAGTTGGCCTCTACGTCTCCGTGGGACTTTTATATACATCAATAACCTAATATAACCTAAATTAACCCAACCTAACCTTTCGGCGCTATTATTTGACAACATTCCTGGCGAGTTGGCCTCTACGTTTCCGTGGGGCTTTTATATACATCAATAACGTAATATAACCTAACCTAACCCAAAGTAACGTCTCGGAGGTAATGTTTAATCACATTCCTGGCTTGTTGGCCTCTACGTTTCCCTGAGAACTTTATATACATCAATAACGTAATATAACCTAACCTAACCCAACCTAACATCTCGGTTCTAATATTTAACAACATTCCTGGCTTGTTGGCTTCTACGTCTCCGTGGGACTTTCATATCCATCAATAACGTAATTTAAACTAAAATAACCCAACTTAACATCTCGGCTGTAATATTTGACAACATTCCTCGCTTGTTGGCCTCTATGATTCCGCGGGACCTTTATATACATCAATAACGTAATGTAACCTAACCTAACCCAACCTAACATCTCCGCGGTAATGTTTGACAACATTACTGGCGAGTTGGCCTCTACGTCTCCGTGAGACCTTCATATCCATCAATAACGTAATATAACCTTATATAACCCAAGCTAACCTCTCGGCGCTATTATTTGACAACATTCCTGGCGAGTTGGCCTCTACGTCTCCGCGGGACTTTTATATACATCAATAACCTAATATAACCTAACTTAACCCAACCTAACCTTTCCGCGCTATTATTTGACAACATTCCTGGCGAGTTGGCCTCTACGTCTCCGTGGGGCCTTTATATACATCAATAACGTAATATAACCTAACCTAACCCAAAGTAACGTCTCGGAGGTAATGTTTAACCACATTCCTTGGTTGTTGGCGTCTACGTTTCCCTGAGACCTTTATATACATCAATAACGTAATATAACCTAACCTAACCCAACCTAACATCACGGTACTAATATTTAACAACATTCCTGGCTCTTTGGCTTCTACGTCTCCGTGGGATTTTCATAACCATCAATAACGTAATTTAACCTAAAATAACCCAACGTAACATCTCGGCTGTAATATTTGACAACATTCCTGGCTTGTTGGCCTCTATGATTCCGTGGGACCTTTATATACATCAATAACGTAATATAACATAACCTAACCCAACCTAACATCTCGGCGGTAATGTTTGACAACATTCCTGGCGAGTTGGCCTTTACGTCACCGTGAGGCCTTCATATCCATCAATAACGTAATATAGCCTTATATAACCCAACCTAACCTCTCGGCGCCATTATTTGACAATATTCCTTGCGTGCTGGCCTCTACGTCTCCGTGGGAGTTTTATATACACCAATAACGTAATATAACCTAACCTAACACAACGCAACCTCTCGGCACTAATATTTGACAATATTCCTGGCGAGTTGGCCTCTTCGTTTCCGTGGGGCTTTTACATACATCAATAACGTAATATAACCTAACCTAACCCAACCTAAACTTTCGGCGCTATTATTTGCCAAATTCCTGGCGAGTTGGCCTCTACGTCTGCGTGAGGCCTTCATATCCATCAATAACGTAATATAACCTTATATAACCCAACCTAACCTCTCGGCGCTATTATTTGACAATATTCCTTGCGAGCTGGCCTCTACGTCTCCGTAGGAGTTTTATATACACCAATAACGTAATATAACCTAACCTAACACAACGCAACCTCTCGGCACTTATATTTGACAATATTCCTGGCGAGTTGGCCTCTTCGTTTCCGTGGGGCTTTTACATACATCAATAACGTAATACAACCTGACCTAACCCAACCTAAACTTTCGGCGCTATTATTTGCCAAATTCCTGGCGAGTCGGCCTCTACGTCTCCGTGAGACCTTCATATCCATCAATAACGTAATATAACCTTATATAACCCAACCTAACCTCTCGGCGCTATTATTTGACAACATTCCTGGCGAGTTGGCTTCTACGTCTCCGTGGGACTTTTATATACATCAATAACCTAATATAACCTAACTTAACCCAACCTAACCTTTCGGCGCTATTATTTGACAACATTCCTGGCGAGTTGGCCTCTACGTCTCCGTGGGGCCTTTATATACATCAATAACGTAATATAACCTAACTTAACCCAACCTAACCTTTCGGCGCTATTATTTGACAACATTCCTGGCGAGTGGGCCTCTACGTTTCCGTGGGGCTTTTATATACATCAATAACGTAATATAACCTAACCTAACCCAAAGTAACGTCTCGGAGGTAATGTTTAATCACATTCCTGGCTTGTTGGCCTCTACGTTTCCCTGAGACCTTTATATACATCAATAACGTAATATAACCTAACCTAACCCAACCTAACATCTCGGTACTAATATTTAACAACATTCCTGGCTTGTTGGCTTCTACGTCTCCGTGGGACTTTCATATCCATCAATAACGTAATTTAACGTAAAATAACCCAACTTAACATCTCGGCTGTAATATTTGACAACATTCCTGGCTTGTTACGCTCTATGATTCCGTGGGACCTTTATATACATCAATAACGTAATATAACCTAACCTAACCCAACCTAACCTCTCGGCGCTATTATTTGACAACATTCCTGGCGAGTTGCCCTCTACGTCACCGTGGGACTTTTATATACATCAATAACCTAATATAACCTAACTTAACCCAACCTAACCTTTCGGCGCTATTATTTGACAACATTCCTGGCGAGTTGGCCTCTACGTCTCCGTGGGGCCTTTATATACATCAATTTCGTAATATAACATAACCTAACACTACCCAACCTCTCGGCACTGATATTTGACAACATTCCTGGCGAGTTGGCCTCTACGTTTCCGTGGGGCTTTTATATACATCAATTGCGTAATATAACTTAACCTAACACAACCTAACATCTCGGTACTAATATTTGACAACATTCCTGGCGAGTTGGCCTCTACGTTTCCGTGGGGCTTTTATATACATCAATAACGTAATATAACATAACCTAACCCAACCTAACATCTCGGCGGTAATGTTTGACAACATTCCTGGCGAGTTGGCCTCTACGTCTCCGTGGGGCCTTTATATACATAAATAACGTAATATAACCTAACCTAGCACAACCCAACCTCTCGGCACTAATATTTCACAACATTCCTGGCGAGTTGGCCTCTACGTTTCCGTGGGGCTTTTATATACATCAACAACGTAATATAACCTAACCTAACCCAAAGTAACGTCCGGGAGGTAATGCTTAACCACATTCCTGGCTTGTTGGCCTCTACGTTTCCCTGAGACCTTTATATACATCAATAACGTAATATAACCTAACCTAACCCAACCTAACATCTCGGTACTAATGTTTAACAACATTCCTGGCTTGTTGGCTTCTACGTCTCCGTGGGACTTTCATAACCATCAATAACGTAATTTAACCTAAAATAACCCAACGTAACATCTCGGCTGTAATATTTGACAACATTCGTGGCGAGTTGGACTCTACGTCTCCGTGGGGCCTTTATATACATCAATAACGTAATATAACCTAACCTAACATAACCCAACCTCTCGGCACTAATATTTGACAACCTTCCTGGCGAGTTGGCCTCTACGTTTCCGTGGGGCTTTTATATACATCAATAACGTAATATAACCTAACCTAACCCAAAGTAACGTCTCGGAGGTAATGTTTAACCACATTCCTGGCTTGTTGGCCTCTACGTTTCCCTGAGACCTTTATATACATCAATAACGTAATATAACCTAACCTAACCCAAAGTAACGTCTCGGAGATAATGTTTAACCACATTTCTGGCTTGTTGGCTTCAACGTCTCCGTGAGGCCTTCATATACATCAAAAACGTAATATAACCTAACCTAACCCAACGTAACATCTCGGCTGTAATATTTGACAACATTCCTGGCGAGTTGGCCTTTACGTCACCGTGAGGCCTTCATATCCATCAATAACGTAATATAACCTAACCTAACCCAAAGTAACGTCTCGGAGGTAATGTTTAACTACATTCCTGGCTTGTTGGCCTCTACGTTTCCATGAGACCTTTATATACATCAATAACGTAATATAACCTAACCTAACCCAACCTAACATCTCGGTACTAATATTTAACAACATTCCTGGCTTGTTGGCTTCTACGTTTCCGTGGGACTTTCATATCCATCAATAACGTAATTTAACCTAAAATAACCCAACCTAACATCTCGGCTGTAATATTTGACAACATTCCTGGCTTGTTGGCCTCTATGATTCCGTGGGACCTTTATATACATCAATAACGTAATATAACCTAACCTAACCCAACCTAACCTCTCGGCGCTATTATTTGAAACATTCCTGGCGAGTTGCCCTCTACGTCACCGTGGGACTTTTATATACATCAATAACCTAATATAACCTAACTTAACCCAACCTAACCTTTCGGCGCTATTATTTGACAACATTCCTGGCGAGTTGGCCTCTACGTCTCCGTGGGGCCTTTATATACATCAATAACGTAATATAACCTAACCTAACACAACCCAACCTCTCGGCACTAATATTTCACAACATTCCTGGCGAGTTGGCCTCTACGTTTCCGTGGGGCTTTTATATACATCAATAACGTAATATAACCTAACCTAACCCAAAGTAACGTCTCGGAGGTAATGTTTAATCACATTCCTGGCTTGTTGGCCTCTACGTTTCCCTGAGAACTTTATATACATCAATAACGTAATATAACCTAACCTAACCCAACCTAACCTCTCGGCGCTATTATTTGACAACATTCCTGTCGAGTTGGCCTCTACGTCTCCGTGGGGCCTTTATATACATCAATCTCGTAGTATAACCTAACCTAAAACTACCCAACCTCTCGGCACTAATATTTGACAACATTCCTGGCGAGTTGGCCTCTACGTCTCCGTGGGACTTTTATATACATCAATAACCTAATATAACCTAAACTAACCCAACCTAACCTTTCGGCGCTATTATTTGACAACATTCCTGGCGAGTTGGCCTCTACGTTTCCGTGGGGCTTTTATATACATCAATAACGTAATATAACCTAACCTAACCCAAAGTAACGTCTCGGAGGTAATGTTTAATCACATTCCTGGCTTGTTGGCCTCTACGTTTCCCTGAGAACTTTATATACATCAATAACGTAATATAACCTAACCTAACCCAACCTAACATCTCGGTACTAATATTTAACAACATTCCTGGCTTGTTGGCTTCTACGTCTCCGTGGGTCTTTCATATCCATCAATAACGTAATTTAAACTAAAATAACCCAACTTAACATCTCGGCTGTAATATTTGACAACATTCCTGGCTTGTTGGCCTCTATGATTCCGTGGGACCTTTATATACATCAATAACGTAATATAACCTAACCTAACCCAACCTAACCTCTCGGCGCTATTGTTTGACAACATTCCTGTCGAGTTGGCCTCAACGTCTCCGTAGGGCCTTCATATACATCAAAAACGTAATATAACCTAACCTAACCCAACCTAACATCTCGGCGGTAATATTTGACAAAATTCGCGGCGAGTTGGCCTCTACGTCTCCGTGGGGCCTTTATATACATCAATCTCGTAATATAACCTAACCTAACACTACCCAACCTCTCGGCACTAATATTTGACAACATTCCTGGCGAGTTGGCCTCAACGTCTCCGTGAGGCCTTCATATCCATCAATAACGTAATATGACCTTATATAACCCAACCTAACCTCTCGGCGCTATTATTTGACAACATTCCTGGCGAGTTGGCTTCTACGTCTCCGTGGGACTTTTATATACATCAATAACCTAATATAACCTAACTTAACCCAACCTAACCTTTCGGCGCTATTATTTGACAACATTCCTGGCGAGTTGGCCTCTACGTCTCCGTGGGGCTTTTATATACATCAATAACGTAATATAACCTAACCTAACCCAAAGTAACGTCTCGGAGGTAATGTTTAATCACATTCCTGGCTTGTTGGCCTCTACGTTTCCCTGAGACCTTTATATACATCAATAACGTAATATAACCTAACCTAACCCAACCTAACATCTCGGTACTAATATTTAACAACATTCCTGGCTTGTTGGCTTCTACGTCTCCGTGGGACTTTCATATCCATCAATAACGTAATTTAACGTAAAATAACCCAACTTAACATCTCGGCTGTAATATTTGACAACATTCCTGGCTTGTTGCGCTCTATGATTCCGTGGGACCTTTATATACATCAATAACGTAATATAACCTAACCTAACCCAACCTAACCTCTCGGCGCTATTATTTGACAACATTCCTGGCGAGTTGCCCTCTACGTCACCGTGGGACTTTTATATACATCAATAACCTAATATAACCTAACTTAACCCAACCTAACCTTTCGGCGCTATTATTTGACAACATTCCTGGCGAGTTGGCCTCTACGTCTCCGTGGGGCCTTTATATACATCAATTTCGTAATATAACCTAACCTAACACTACCCAACCTCTCGGCACTGATATTTGACAACATTCCTGGCGAGTTGGCCTCTACGTTTCCGTGGGGCTTTTATATACATCAATAGCGTAATATAACTTAACCTAACACAACCTAACATCTCGGTACTAATATTTGACAACATTCCTGGCGAGTTGGCCTCTACGTTTCCGTGGGACTTTCATATCCATCAATAACGTAATTTAACCTAAAATAACCCAACTTAACATCTCGGCTGTAATATTTGACAACATTCCTCGCTTGTTGGCCTCTATGATTCCGCGGGACCTTTATATACATCAATGACGTAATATAACCTAACCTAACCCAACCTAACATCTCCGCGGTAATGTTTGACAACATTACTGGCGAGTTGGCCTCTACGTCTCCGTGAGACCTTCATATCCATCAATAACGTAATATAACCTTATATAACCCAAGCTAACCTCTCGGCGCTATTATTTGACAACATTCCTGGCGAGTTGGCCTCTACGTCTCCGCGGGACTTTTATATACATCAATAACCTAATATAACCTAACTTAACCCAACCTAACCTTTCGGCGCTATTATTTGACAACATTCCTGGCGAGTTGGCCTCTACGTCTCCGTGGGGCCTTTATATACATCAATAACGTAATATAACCTAACCTAACCCAAAGTAACGTCTCGGAGGTAATGTTTAACCACATTCCTGGGTTGTTGGCGTCTACGTTTCCCTGAGACCTTTATATACATCAATAACGTAATATAACCTAACCTAACCCAACCTAACATCACGGTACTAATATTTAACAACATTCCTGGCTCTTTGGCTTCTACGTCTCCGTGGGACTTTCATAACCATCAATAACGTAATTTAACCTAAAATAACCCAACGTAGCATCTCGGCTGTAATATTTGACAACATTCCTGGCTTGTTGGCCTCTATGATTCCGTGGGACCTTTATATACATCAATAACGTAATATAACCTAACCTAACCCAACCTAACATCTCGACGGTACTGTTTGACAACATTCCTGGCGTGTTGGCCTCTACGTATCCGTGAGACCTTCATATCCATCAATAACGTAATATAACCTTATATAACCCAACCTAACCTCTCGGCGCTAATATTTGACAACATTCCTGGCGAGTTGGCCTCTACGTTTCCCTGAGACCTTTATATACATCAATAACGTAATATAACCTAACCTAACCCAAAGTAACGTCTCGGAGATAATGTTTAACCACATTTCTGGCTCGTTGGCTTCAACGTCTCCGTGAGGCCTTCATATACATCAAAAACGTAATATAACCTAACCTAACCCAACGTAACATCTCGGCTGTAATATTTGACAACATTCCTGGCGAGTTGGCCTTTACGTCACCGTGAGGCCTTCATATCCATCAATAACGTAATATAACCTAACCTAACCCAAAGTAACGTCTCGGAGGTAATGTTTAACTACATTTCTGGCTTGTTGGCCTCTACGTTTCCATGAGACCTTTATATACATCAATAACGTAATATAACCTAACCTAACCCAACCTAACATCTCGGTACTAATATTTAACAACATTCCTGGCTTGTTGGCTTCTACGTCTCCGTGGGACATTCATATCCATCAATAACGTAATTTAACCTAAAATAACCCAACCTAACATCTCGGCTGTAATATTTGACAACATTCCTGGCTTGTTGGCCTCTATGATTCCGTGGGACCTTTATATACATCAATAACGTAATATAACCTAACCTAACCCAACCTAACCTCTCGGCGCTATTATTTGAAACATTCCTGGCGAGTTGCCCTCTACGTCACCGTGGGACTTTTATATACATCAATAACCTAATATAACCTAACTTAACCCAACCTAACCTTTCGGCGCTATTATTTGACAACATTCCTGGCGAGTTGGCCTCTACGTCTCCGTGGGGCCTTTATATACATCAATAACGTAATATAACCTAACCTAACACAACCCAACCTCTCGGCACTAATATTTCACAACATTCCTGGCGAGTTGGCCTCTACGTTTCCGTGGGGCTTTTATATACATCAATAACGTAATATAACCTAACCTAACCCAAAGTAACGTCTCGGAGGTAATGTTTAATCACATTCCTGGCTTGTTGGCCTCTACGTTTCCCTGAGAACTTTATATACATCAATAACGTAATATAACCTAAGCTAACCCAACCTAACATTTCGGTTCTAATATTTAACAACATTCCTGGCTTGTTGGCTTCTACGTCTCCGTGGGACTTTCATATCCATCAATAACGTAATTTAAACTAAAATAACCCAACTTAACATCTCGGCTGTAATATTTGACAACATTCCTGGCTTGTTGGCCTCTATGATTCCGTGGGACCTTTATATACATCAATAACGTAATATAACCTAACCTAACCCAACCTAACCTCTCGGCGCTATTATTTGACAACATTCCTGTCGAGTTGGCCTCTACGTCTCCGTGGGGCCTTTATATACATCAATCTCGTAGTATAACCTAACCTAAAACTACCCAACCTCTCGGCACTAATATTTGACAACATTCCTGGCGAGTTGGCCTCTACGTCTCCGTGGGACTTTTATATACATCAATAACCTAATATAACCTAAATTAACCCAACCTAACCTTTCGGCGCTATTATTTGACAACATTCCTGGCGAGTTGGCCTCTACGTTTCCGTGGGGCTTTTATATACATCAATAACGTAATATAACCTAACCTAACCCAAAGTAACGTCTCGGAGGTAATGTTTAATCACATTCCTGGCTTGTTGGCATCTACGTTTCCCTGAGAACTTTATATACATCAATAACGTAATATAACCTAACCTAACCCAACCTAACATCTCGGTACTAATATTTAACAACATTCCTGGCTTGTTGGCTTCTACGTCTCCGTGGGACTTTCATATCCATCAATAACGTAATTTAAACTAAAATAACCCAACTTAACATCTCGGCTGTAATATTTGACAACATTCCTGGCTTGTTGGCCTCTATGATTCCGTGGGACCTTTATATACATCAATAACGTAATATAACCTAACCTAACCCAACCTAACCTCTCGGCGCTATTGTTTGACAACATTCCTGTCGAGTTGGCCTCTACGTCTCCGTGGGGCCTTCATATACATCAAAAACGTAATATAACCTAACCTAACCCAACCTAACATCTCGGCGGTAATATTTGACAACATTCGCGGCGAGTTGGCCTCTACGTCTCCGTGGGGCCTTTATATACATCAATCTCGTAATATAACCTAACCTAACACTACCCAACCTCTCGGCACTAATATTTGACAACATTCCTGGCGAGTTGGCCTCTACGTCTCCGTGAGGCCTTCATATCCATCAATAACGTAATATAACCTTATATAACCCAACCTAACCTCTCGGCGCTATTATTTGACAATATTCCTTGCGAGCTGGCCTCTACGTCTCCGTGGGAGTTTTATATACACCAATAACGTAATATAACCTAACCTAACACAACGCAACCTCTCGGCACTAATATTTGACAATATTCCTGGCGAGTTGGCCTCTTCGTTTCCGTGGGGCTTTTACATACATCAATAACGTAATACAACCTGACCTAACCCAACCTAAACTTTCGGCGCTATTATTTGCCAAATTCCTGGCGAGTCGGCCTCTACGTCTCCGTGAGACCTTCATATCCATCAATAACGTAATATAACCTTATATAACCCAACCTAACCTCTCGGCGCTATTATTTGACAACATTCCTGGCGAGTTGGCTTCTACGTCTCCGTGGGACTTTTATATACATCAATAACCTAATATAACCTAACTTAACCCAACCTAACCTTTCGGCGCTATTATTTGACAACATTCCTGGCGAGTGGGCCTCTACGTCTCCGTGGGGCCTTTATATACATCAATTTCGTAATATAACCTAACCTAACACTACCCAACCTCTCGGCACTGATATTTGACAACATTCCTGGCGAGTTGGCCTCTACGTTTCCGTGGGGCTTTTATATACATCAATAGCGTAATATAACTTAACCTAACACAACCTAACATCTCGGTACTAATATTTGACAACATTCCTGGCGAGTTGGCCTCTACGTTTCCGTGGGACTTTCATATCCATCAATAACGTAATTTAACCTAAAATAACCCAACTTAACATCTCGGCTGTAATATTTGACAACATTCCTCGCTTGTTGGCCTCTATGATTCCGCGGGACCTTTATATACATCAATGACGTAATATAACCTAACCTAACCCAACCTAACATCTCCGCGGTAATGTTTGACAACATTACTGGCGAGTTGGCCTCTACGTCTCCGTGAGACCTTCATATCCATCAATAACGTAATATAACCTTATATAACCCAAGCTAACCTCTCGGCGCTATTATTTGACAACATTCCTGGCGAGTTGGCCTCTACGTCTCCGCGGGACTTTTATATACATCAATAACCTAATATAACCTAACTTAACCCAACCTAACCTTTCGGCGCTATTATTTGACAACATTCCTGGCGAGTTGGCCTCTACGTCTCCGTGGGGCCTTTATATACATCAATAACGTAATATAACCTAACCTAACCCAAAGTAACGTCTCGGAGGTAATGTTTAACCACATTCCTGGGTTGTTGGCGTCTACGTTTCCCTGAGACCTTTATATACATCAATAACGTAATATAACCTAACCTAACCCAACCTAACATCACGGTACTAATATTTAACAACATTCCTGGCTCTTTGGCTTCTACGTCTCCGTGGGACTTTCATAACCATCAATAACGTAATTTAACCTAAAATAACCCAACGTAGCATCTCGGCTGTAATATTTGACAACATTCCTGGCTTGTTGGCCTCTATGATTCCGTGGGACCTTTATATACATCAATAACGTAATATAACCTAACCTAACCCAACCTAACATCTCGACGGTACTGTTTGACAACATTCCTGGCGTGTTGGCCTCTACGTATCCGTGAGACCTTCATATCCATCAATAACGTAATATAACCTTATATAACCCAACCTAACCTCTCGGCGCTAATATTTGACAACATTCCTGGCGAGTTGGCCTCTACGTTTCCCTGAGACCTTTATATACATCAATAACGTAATATAACCTAACCTAACCCAAAGTAACGTCTCGGAGATAATGTTTAACCACATTTCTGGCTCGTTGGCTTCAACGTCTCCGTGAGGCCTTCATATACATCAAAAACGTAATATAACCTAACCTAACCCAACGTAACATCTCGGCTGTAATATTTGACAACATTCCTGGCGAGTTGGCCTTTACGTCACCGTGAGGCCTTCATATCCATCAATAACGTAATATAACCTAACCTAACCCAAAGTAACGTCTCGGAGGTAATGTTTAACTACATTTCTGGCTTGTTGGCCTCTACGTTTCCATGAGACCTTTATATACATCAATAACGTAATATAACCTAACCTAACCCAACCTAACATCTCGGTACTAATATTTAACAACATTCCTGGCTTGTTGGCTTCTACGTCTCCGTGGGACATTCATATCCATCAATAACGTAATTTAACCTAAAATAACCCAACCTAACATCTCGGCTGTAATATTTGACAACATTCCTGGCTTGTTGGCCTCTATGATTCCGTGGGACCTTTATATACATCAATAACGTAATATAACCTAACCTAACCCAACCTAACCTCTCGGCGCTATTATTTGAAACATTCCTGGCGAGTTGCCCTCTACGTCACCGTGGGACTTTTATATACATCAATAACCTAATATAACCTAACTTAACCCAACCTAACCTTTCGGCGCTATTATTTGACAACATTCCTGGCGAGTTGGCCTCTACGTCTCCGTGGGGCCTTTATATACATCAATAACGTAATATAACCTAACCTAACACAACCCAACCTCTCGGCACTAATATTTCACAACATTCCTGGCGAGTTGGCCTCTACGTTTCCGTGGGGCTTTTATATACATCAATAACGTAATATAACCTAACCTAACCCAAAGTAACGTCTCGGAGGTAATGTTTAATCACATTCCTGGCTTGTTGGCCTCTACGTTTCCCTGAGAACTTTATATACATCAATAACGTAATATAACCTAAGCTAACCCAACCTAACATTTCGGTTCTAATATTTAACAACATTCCTGGCTTGTTGGCTTCTACGTCTCCGTGGGACTTTCATATCCATCAATAACGTAATTTAAACTAAAATAACCCAACTTAACATCTCGGCTGTAATATTTGACAACATTCCTGGCTTGTTGGCCTCTATGATTCCGTGGAACCTTTATATACATCAATAACGTAATATAACCTAACCTAACCCAACCTAACCTCTCGGCGCTATTATTTGACAACATTCCTGTCGAGTTGGCCTCTACGTCTCCGTGGGGCCTTTATATACATCAATCTCGTAGTATAACCTAACCTAAAACTACCCAACCTCTCGGCACTAATATTTGACAACATTCCTGGCGAGTTGGCCTCTACGTCTCCGTGGGACTTTTATATACATCAATAACCTAATATAACCTAAATTAACCCAACCTAACCTTTCGGCGCTATTATTTGACAACATTCCTGGCGAGTTGGCCTCTACGTTTCCGTGGGGCTTTTATATACATCAATAACGTAATATAACCTAACCTAACCCAAAGTAACGTCTCGGAGGTAATGTTTAATCACATTCCTGGCTTGTTGGCCTCTACGTTTCCCTGAGAACTTTATATACATCAATAACGTAATATAACCTAACCTAACCCAACCTAACATCTCGGTACTAATATTTAACAACATTCCTGGCTTGTTGGCTTCTACGTCTCCGTGGGACTTTCATATCCATCAATAACGTAATTTAAACTAAAATAACCCAACTTAACATCTCGGCTGTAATATTTGACAACATTCCTGGCTTGTTGGCCTCTATGATTCCGTGGGACCTTTATATACATCAATAACGTAATATAACCTAACCTAACCCAACCTAACCTCTCGGCGCTATTGTTTGACAACATTCCTGTCGAGTTGGCCTCTACGTCTCCGTGGGGCCTTCATATACATCAAAAACGTAATATAACCTAACCTAACCCAACCTAACATCTCGGCGGTAATATTTGACAACATTCGCGGCGAGTTGGCCTCTACGTCTCCGTGGGGCCTTTATATACATCAATCTCGTAATATAACCTAACCTAACACTACCCAACCTCTCGGCACTAATATTTGACAACATTCCTGGCGAGTTGGCCTCTACGTCTCCGTGAGGCCTTCATATCCATCAATAACGTAATATAACCTTATATAACCCAACCTAACCTCTCGGCGCTATTATTTGACAATATTCCTTGCGAGCTGGCCTCTACGTCTCCGTGGGAGTTTTATATACACCAATAACGTAATATAACCTAACCTAACACAACGCAACCTCTCGGCACTAATATTTGACAATATTCCTGGCGAGTTGGCCTCTTCGTTTCCGTGGGGCTTTTACATACATCAATAACGTAATACAACCTGACCTAACCCAACCTAAACTTTCGGCGCTATTATTTGCCAAATTCCTGGCGAGTCGGCCTCTACGTCTCCGTGAGACCTTCATATCCATCAATAACGTAATATAACCTTATATAACCCAACCTAACCTCTCGGCGCTATTATTTGACAACATTCCTGGCGAGTTGGCTTCTACGTCTCCGTGGGACTTTTATATACATCAATAACCTAATATAACCTAACTTAACCCAACCTAACCTTTCGGCGCTATTATTTGACAACATTCCTGGCGAGTGGGCCTCTACGTTTCCGTGGGGCTTTTATATACATCAATAACGTAATATAACCTAACCTAACCCAAAGTAACGTCTCGGAGGTAATGTTTAATCACATTCCTGGCTTGTTGGCCTCTACGTTTCCCTGAGACCTTTATATACATCAATAACGTAATATAACCTAACCTAACCCAACCTAACATCTCGGTACTAATATTTAACAACATTCCTGGCTTGTTGGCTTCTACGTCTCCGTGGGACTTTCATATCCATCAATAACGTAATTTAACGTAAAATAACCCAACTTAACATCTCGGCTGTAATATTTGACAACATTCCTGGCTTGTTGCGCTCTATGATTCCGTGGGACCTTTATATACATCAATAACGTAATATAACCTAACCTAACCCAACCTAACCTTTCGGCGCTATTATTTGACAACATTCCTGGCGAGTTGGCCTCTACGTCTCCGTGGGGCCTTTATATACATCAATTTCGTAATATAACCTAACCTAACACTACCCAACCTCTCGGCACTGATATTTGACAACATTCCTGGCGAGTTGGCCTCTACGTCTCCGTGAGGCCTTCATATCCATCAATAACGTAATATAACCTTATATAACCCAACCTAACCTCTCGGCGCTATTATTTGACAATATTCCTTGCGAGCTGGCCTCTACGTCTCCGTGGGAGTTTTATATACACCAATAACGTAATATAACCTAACCTAACACAACGCAACCTCTCGGCACTAATATTTGACAATATTCCTGGCGAGTTGGCCTCTTCGTTTCCGTGGGGCTTTTACATACATCAATAACGTAATACAACCTGACCTAACCCAACCTAAACTTTCGGCGCTATTATTTGCCAAATTCCTGGCGAGTCGGCCTCTACGTCTCCGTGAGACCTTCATATCCATCAATAACGTAATATAACCTTATATAACCCAACCTAACCTCTCGGCGCTATTATTTGACAACATTCCTGGCGAGTTGGCCTCTACGTCTCCGTGGGGCCTTTATATACATCAATTTCGTAATATAACCTAACCTAACACTACCCAACCTCTCGGCACTGATATTTGACAACATTCCTGGCGAGTTGGCCTCTACGTTTCCGTGGGGCTTTTATATACATCAATAGCGTAATATAACTTAACCTAACACAACCTAACATCTCGGTACTAATATTTGACAACATTCCTGGCGAGTTGGCCTCTACGTTTCCGTGGGGCTTTTATATACATCAATAACGTAATATAACATTACCTAACCCAACCTAACTTCTCGGCGGTAATGTTTGACAACATTCCTGGCGAGTTGGCCTCTACGTCTCCGTGGGGCCTTTATATACATCAATAACGTAATATAACCTAACCTAGCACAACCCAACCTCTCGGCACTAATATTTCACAACATTCCTGGCGAGTTGGCCTCTACGTTTCCGTGGGGCTTTTATATACATCAACAACGTAATATAACCTAACCTAACCCAAAGTAACGTCTCGGAGGTAATGCTTAACCACATTCCTGGCTTGTTGGCCTCTACGTTTCCCTGAGACCTTTATATACATCAATAACGTAATATAACCTAACCTAACCCAACCTAACATCTCGGTACTAATATTTAACAACATTCCTGGCTTGTTGGCTTCTACGTCTCCGTGGGACTTTCATATCCATCAATAACGTAATTTAACCTAAAATAACCCAACTTAACATCTCGGCTGTAATATTTGACAACATTCCTCGCTTGTTGGCCTCTATGATTCCGCGGGACCTTTATATACATCAATAAAGTAATATAACCTAACCTAACCCAACCTAACATCTCCGCGGTAATGTTTGACAACATTACTGGCGAGTTGGCCTCTACGTCTCCGTGAGACCTTCATATCCATCAATAACGTAATATAACCTTATATAACCCAAGCTAACCTCTCGGCGCTATTATTTGACAACATTCCTGGCGAGTTGGCCTCTACGTCTCCGCGGGACTTTTATATACATCAATAACCTAATATAACCTAACTTAACCCAACCTAACCTTTCGGCGCTATTATTTGACAACATTCCTGGCGAGTTGGCCTCTACGTCTCCGTGGGGCCTTTATATACATCAATAACGTAATATAACCTAACCTAACCCAAAGTAACGTCTCGGAGGTAATGTTTAACCACATTCCTGGGTTGTTGGCGTCTACGTTTCCCTGAGACCTTTATATACATCAATAACGTAATATAACCTAACCTAACCCAACCTAACATCACGGTACTAATATTTAACAACATTCCTGGCTCTTTGGCTTCTACGTCTCCGTGGGACTTTCATAACCATCAATAACGTAATTTAACCTAAAATAACCCAACGTAACATCTCGGCTGTAATATTTGACAACATTCCTGGCTTGTTGGCCTCTATGATTCCGTGGGACCTTTATATACATCAATAACGTAATATAACCTAACCTAACCCAACCTAACATCTCGACGGTACTGTTTGACAACATTCCTGGCGAGTTGGCCTCTACGTATCCGTGAGACCTTCATATCCATCAATAACGTAATATAACCTTATATAACCCAACCTAACCTCTCGGCGCTAATATTTGACAACATTCCTGGCGAGTTGGCCTCTACGTTTCCCTGAGACCTTTATATACATCAATAACGTAATATAACCTAACCTAACCCAAAGTAACGTCTCGGAGATAATGTTTAACCACATTTCTGGCTTATTGGCTTCAACGTCTCCGTGAGGCCTTCATATACATCAAAAACGTAATATAACCTAACCTAACCCAACGTAACATCTCGGCTGTAATATTTGACAACATTCCTGGCGAGTTGGCCTTTACGTCACCGTGAGGCCTTCATATCCATCAATAACGTAATATAGCCTTATATAACCCAACCTAACCTCTCGGCGCCATTATTTGACAATATTCCTTGCGTGCTGGCCTCTACGTCTCCGTGGGAGTTTTATATACACCAATAACGTAATATAACCTAACCTAACACAACGCAACCTCTCGGCACTTATATTTGACAATATTCCTGGCGAGTTGGCCTCTTCGTTTCCGTGGGGCTTTTACATACATCAATAACGTAATATAACCTAACCTAACCCAACCTAAACTTTCGGCGCTATTATTTGCCAAATTCCTGGCGAGTTGGCCTCTACGTCTCCGTGAGACCTTCATATCCATCAATAACGTAATATAACCTTATATAACCCAACCTAACCTCTCGGCGCTATTATTTGACAACATTCCTGGCGAGTTGGCCTCTACGTCTCCGTGGGGCCTTTATATACATCAATAACGTAATATAACCTAACCTAACACAACCCAACCTCTCGGCACTAATATTTCACAACATTCCTGGCGAGTTGGCCTCTACGTTTCCGTGGGGCTTTTATATACATCAATAACGTAATATAACCTAACCTAACCCAAAGTAACGTCTCGGAGGTAATGTTTAACCACATTCCTGGCTTGTTGGCCTCTACGTTTCCCTGAGACCTTTATATACATCAATAACGTAATATAACCTAACCTAACCCAACCTAACATCTCGGTACTAATATTTAACAACATTCCTGGCTTGTTGGCTTCTACATCTCCGTGGGACTTTCATATCCACCAATAACGTAATTTAACCTAAAATAACCGAACTTAACATCTCGGCTGTAATATTTGACAACATTCCTGGCTTGTTGGCATCTATGATTCCGTGGGACCTTTATATACATCAATAACGTAATATAACCTAACCTAACCCAACCTAACATCTCGGCGGTACTCTTTGACAACATTCCTGGCGAGTTGGCCTCTACGTATCCGTGAGACCTTCATATCCATCAATAACGTAATATAACCTTATATAACCCAACCTAACCTCTCTGCGCTATTATTTGACAACATTCCTGTCGAGTTGGCCTCTACGTCTCCGTGGGGCCTTTATATACATCAATAACGTAATATAACCTAACCTAACACAACCCAAACTCCCGGCACTAATATTTGACAACATTCCTGGCGAGTTGGCCTCTACGTTTCCCTGAGACCTTTATATACATCAATAACGTAATATAACCTAAAATAACCCAACGTAACATCTCGGCTGTAATATTTGACAACATTCCTGGCTTGTTGGCCTCTATGATTCCGTGGGACCTTTATATACATCAATAACGTAATATAACCTAACCTAACCCAACCTAACATCTCGGCGGTACTGTTTGACAAACATTCCTGGCGAGTTGGCCTCTACGTATCCGTGAGACCTTCATATCCATCAATAACGTAATATAACCTTATATAACCCAACCTAACCTCTCGGCGCTATTATTTGACAACATTCCTGGCTAGTTGGCCTCTACGTCTCCGTGGGAGTTTTATATACACCAATAACGTAATATAACCTAACCTAACACAACGCAACCTCTCGGCACTAATATTTGACAATATTCCTGGCGAGTTGGCCTCTTAGTTTCCGTGGGGCTTTTACATACATCAATAACGTAATACAACCTGACCTAACCCAACCTAAACTTTCGGCGCTATTATTTGCCAAATTCCTGGCGAGTCGGCCTCTACGTCTCCGTGAGACCTTCATATCCATCAATAACGTAATATAACCTTATATAACCCAACCTAACCTCTCGGCGCTATTATTTGACAACATTCCTGGCGAGTTGGCTTCTACGTCTCCGTGGGACTTTTATATACATCAATAACCTAATATAACCTAACTTAACCCAACCTAACCTTTCGGCGCTATTATTTGACAACATTCCTGGCGAGTTGGCCTCTACGTCTCCGTGGGGCCTTTATATACATCAATAACGTAATATAACCTAACTTAACCCAACCTAACCTTTCGGCGCTATTATTTGACAACATTCCTGGCGAGTGGGCCTCTACGTTTCCGTGGGGCTTTTATATACATCAATAACGTAATATAACCTAACCTAACCCAAAGTAACGTCTCGGAGGTAATGTTTAATCACATTCCTGGCTTGTTGGCCTCTACGTTTCCCTGAGACCTTTATATACATCAATAACGTAATATAACCTAACCTAACCCAACCTAACATCTCGGTACTAATATTTAACAACATTCCTGGCTTGTTGGCTTCTACGTCTCCGTGGGACTTTCATATCCATCAATAACGTAATTTAACGTAAAATAACCCAACTTAACATCTCGGCTGTAATATTTGACAACATTCCTGGCTTGTTGCGCTCTATGATTCCGTGGGACCTTTATATACATCAATAACGTAATATAACCTAACCTAACCCAACCTAACCTTTCGGCGCTATTATTTGACAACATTCCTGGCGAGTTGGCCTCTACGTCTCCGTGGGGCCTTTATATACATCAATTTCGTAATATAACCTAACCTAACACTACCCAACCTCTCGGCACTGATATTTGACAACATTCCTGGCGAGTTGGCCTCTACGTCTCCGTGAGGCCTTCATATCCATCAATAACGTAATATAACCTTATATAACCCAACCTAACCTCTCGGCGCTATTATTTGACAATATTCCTTGCGAGCTGGCCTCTACGTCTCCGTGGGAGTTTTATATACACCAATAACGTAATATAACCTAACCTAACACAACGCAACCTCTCGGCACTAATATTTGACAATATTCCTGGCGAGTTGGCCTCTTCGTTTCCGTGGGGCTTTTACATACATCAATAACGTAATACAACCTGACCTAACCCAACCTAAACTTTCGGCGCTATTATTTGCCAAATTCCTGGCGAGTCGGCCTCTACGTCTCCGTGAGACCTTCATATCCATCAATAACGTAATATAACCTTATATAACCCAACCTAACCTCTCGGCGCTATTATTTGACAACATTCCTGGCGAGTTGGCCTCTACGTCTCCGTGGGGCCTTTATATACATCAATTTCGTAATATAACCTAACCTAACACTACCCAACCTCTCGGCACTGATATTTGACAACATTCCTGGCGAGTTGGCCTCTACGTTTCCGTGGGGCTTTTATATACATCAATAGCGTAATATAACTTAACCTAACACAACCTAACATCTCGGTACTAATATTTGACAACATTCCTGGCGAGTTGGCCTCTACGTTTCCGTGGGGCTTTTATATACATCAATAACGTAATATAACATTACCTAACCCAACCTAACTTCTCGGCGGTAATGTTTGACAACATTCCTGGCGAGTTGGCCTCTACGTCTCCGTGGGGCCTTTATATACATCAATAACGTAATATAACCTAACCTAGCACAACCCAACCTCTCGGCACTAATATTTCACAACATTCCTGGCGAGTTGGCCTCTACGTTTCCGTGGGGCTTTTATATACATCAACAACGTAATATAACCTAACCTAACCCAAAGTAACGTCTCGGAGGTAATGCTTAACCACATTCCTGGCTTGTTGGCCTCTACGTTTCCCTGAGACCTTTATATACATCAATAACGTAATATAACCTAACCTAACCCAACCTAACATCTCGGTACTAATATTTAACAACATTCCTGGCTTGTTGGCTTCTACGTCTCCGTGGGACTTTCATATCCATCAATAACGTAATTTAACCTAAAATAACCCAACTTAACATCTCGGCTGTAATATTTGACAACATTCCTCGCTTGTTGGCCTCTATGATTCCGCGGGACCTTTATATACATCAATAACGTAATATAACCTAACCTAACCCAACCTAACATCTCCGCGGTAATGTTTGACAACATTACTGGCGAGTTGGCCTCTACGTCTCCGTGAGACCTTCATATCCATCAATAACGTAATATAACCTTATATAACCCAAGCTAACCTCTCGGCGCTATTATTTGACAACATTCCTGGCGAGTTGGCCTCTACGTCTCCGCGGGACTTTTATATACATCAATAACCTAATATAACCTAACTTAACCCAACCTAACCTTTCGGCGCTATTATTTGACAACATTCCTGGCGAGTTGGCCTCTACGTCTCCGTGGGGCCTTTATATACATCAATAACGTAATATAACCTAACCTAACCCAAAGTAACGTCTCGGAGGTAATGTTTAACCACATTCCTGGGTTGTTGGCGTCTACGTTTCCCTGAGACCTTTATATACATCAATAACGTAATATAACCTAACCTAACCCAACCTAACATCACGGTACTAATATTTAACAACATTCCTGGCTCTTTGGCTTCTACGTCTCCGTGGGACTTTCATAACCATCAATAACGTAATTTAACCTAAAGTAACCCAACGTAACATCTCGGCTGTAATATTTGACAACATTCCTGGCTTGTTGGCCTCTATGATTCCGTGGGACCTTTATATACATCAATAACGTAATATAACCTAACCTAACCCAACCTAACATCTCGACGGTACTGTTTGACAACATTCCTGGCGAGTTGGCCTCTACGTATCCGTGAGACCTTCATATCCATCAATAACGTAATATAACCTTATATAACCCAACCTAACCTCTCGGCGCTAATATTTGACAACATTCCTGGCGAGTTGGCCTCTACGTTTCCCTGAGACCTTTATATACATCAATAACGTAATATAACCTAACCTAACCCAAAGTAACGTCTCGGAGATAATGTTTAACCACATTTCTGGCTTATTGGCTTCAACGTCTCCGTGAGGCCTTCATATACATCAAAAACGTAATATAACCTAACCTAACCCAACGTAACATCTCGGCTGTAATATTTGACAACATTCCTGGCGAGTTGGCCTTTACGTCACCGTGAGGCCTTCATATCCATCAATAACGTAATATAGCCTTATATAACCCAACCTAACCTCTCGGCGCCATTATTTGACAATATTCCTTGCGTGCTGGCCTCTACGTCTCCGTGGGAGTTTTATATACACCAATAACGTAATATAACCTAACCTAACACAACGCAACCTCTCGGCACTTATATTTGACAATATTCCTGGCGAGTTGGCCTCTTCGTTTCCGTGGGGCTTTTACATACATCAATAACGTAATATAACCTAACCTAACCCAACCTAAACTTTCGGCGCTATTATTTGCCAAATTCCTGGCGAGTTGGCCTCTACGTCTCCGTGAGACCTTCATATCCATCAATAACGTAATATAACCTTATATAACCCAACCTAACCTCTCGGCGCTATTATTTGACAACATTCCTGGCTAGTTGGCCTCTACGTCTCCGTGGGGCCTTTATATACATCAATTTCGTAATATAACCTAACCTAACACTACCCAACCTCTCGGCACTGATATTTGACAACATTCCTGGCGAGTTGGCCTCTACGTTTCCGTGGGGCTTTTATATACATCAATAGCGTAATATAACTTAACCTAACACAACCTAACATCTCGGTACTAATATTTGACAACATTCCTGGCGAGTTGGCCTCTACGTCTCCGTGGGGCCTTTATATACATCAATAACGTAATATAACCTAACCTAACACAACCCAACCTCTCGGCACTAATATTTCACAACATTCCTGGCGAGTTGGCCTCTACGTTTCCGTGGGGCTTTTATATACATCAATAACGTAATATAACCTAACCTAACCCAAAGTAACGTCTCGGAGGTAATGTTTAACCACATTCCTGGCTTGTTGGCCTCTACGTTTCCCTGAGACCTTTATATACATCAATAACGTAATATAACCTAACCTAACCCAACCTAACATCTCGGTACTAATATTTAACAACATTCCTGGCTTGTTGGCTTCTACATCTCCGTGGGACTTTCATATCCACCAATAACGTAATTTAACCTAAAATAACCGAACTTAACATCTCGGCTGTAATATTTGACAACATTCCTGGCTTGTTGGCATCTATGATTCCGTGGGACCTTTATATACATCAATAACGTAATATAACCTAACCTAACCCAACCTAACATCTCGGCGGTACTCTTTGACAACATTCCTGGCGAGTTGGCCTCTACGTATCCGTGAGACCTTCATATCCATCAATAACGTAATATAACCTTATATAACCCAACCTAACCTCTCTGCGCTATTATTTGACAACATTCCTGTCGAGTTGGCCTCTACGTCTCCGTGGGGCCTTTATATACATCAATAACGTAATATAACCTAACCTAACACAACCCAAACTCCCGGCACTAATATTTGACAACATTCCTGGCGAGTTGGCCTCTACGTTTCCCTGAGACCTTTATATACATCAATAACGTAATATAACCTAAAATAACCCAACGTAACATCTCGGCTGTAATATTTGACAACATTCCTGGCTTGTTGGCCTCTATGATTCCGTGGGACCTTTATATACATCAATAACGTAATATAACCTAACCTAACCCAACCTAACATCTCGGCGGTACTGTTTGACAAACATTCCTGGCGAGTTGGCCTCTACGTATCCGTGAGACCTTCATATCCATCAATAACGTAATATAACCTTATATAACCCAACCTAACCTCTCGGCGCTATTATTTGACAACATTCCTGGCTAGTTGGCCTCTACGTCTCCGTGGGAGTTTTATATACACCAATAACGTAATATAACCTAACCTAACACAACGCAACCTCTCGGCACTAATATTTGACAATATTCCTGGCGAGTTGGCCTCTTCGTTTCCGTGGGGCTTTTACATACATCAATAACGTAATACAACCTGACCTAACCCAACCTAAACTTTCGGCGCTATTATTTGCCAAATTCCTGGCGAGTCGGCCTCTACGTCTCCGTGAGACCTTCATATCCATCAATAACGTAATATAACCTTATATAACCCAACCTAACCTCTCGGCGCTATTATTTGACAACATTCCTGGCGAGTTGGCTTCTACGTCTCCGTGGGACTTTTATATACATCAATAACCTAATATAACCTAACTTAACCCAACCTAACCTTTCGGCGCTATTATTTGACAACATTCCTGGCGAGTTGGCCTCTACGTCTCCGTGGGGCCTTTATATACATCAATAACGTAATATAACCTAACTTAACCCAACCTAACCTTTCGGCGCTATTATTTGACAACATTCCTGGCGAGTGGGCCTCTACGTTTCCGTGGGGCTTTTATATACATCAATAACGTAATATAACCTAACCTAACCCAAAGTAACGTCTCGGAGGTAATGTTTAATCACATTCCTGGCTTGTTGGCCTCTACGTTTCCCTGAGACCTTTATATACATCAATAACGTAATATAACCTAACCTAACCCAACCTAACATCTCGGTACTAATATTTAACAACATTCCTGGCTTGTTGGCTTCTACGTCTCCGTGGGACTTTCATATCCATCAATAACGTAATTTAACGTAAAATAACCCAACTTAACATCTCGGCTGTAATATTTGACAACATTCCTGGCTTGTTGCGCTCTATGATTCCGTGGGACCTTTATATACATCAATAACGTAATATAACCTAACCTAACCCAACCTAACCTTTCGGCGCTATTATTTGACAACATTCCTGGCGAGTTGGCCTCTACGTCTCCGTGGGGCCTTTATATACATCAATTTCGTAATATAACCTAACCTAACACTACCCAACCTCTCGGCACTGATATTTGACAACATTCCTGGCGAGTTGGCCTCTACGTCTCCGTGAGGCCTTCATATCCATCAATAACGTAATATAACCTTATATAACCCAACCTAACCTCTCGGCGCTATTATTTGACAATATTCCTTGCGAGCTGGCCTCTACGTCTCCGTGGGAGTTTTATATACACCAATAACGTAATATAACCTAACCTAACACAACGCAACCTCTCGGCACTAATATTTGACAATATTCCTGGCGAGTTGGCCTCTTCGTTTCCGTGGGGCTTTTACATACATCAATAACGTAATACAACCTGACCTAACCCAACCTAAACTTTCGGCGCTATTATTTGCCAAATTCCTGGCGAGTCGGCCTCTACGTCTCCGTGAGACCTTCATATCCATCAATAACGTAATATAACCTTATATAACCCAACCTAACCTCTCGGCGCTATTATTTGACAACATTCCTGGCGAGTTGGCCTCTACGTCTCCGTGGGGCCTTTATATACATCAATTTCGTAATATAACCTAACCTAACACTACCCAACCTCTCGGCACTGATATTTGACAACATTCCTGGCGAGTTGGCCTCTACGTTTCCGTGGGGCTTTTATATACATCAATAGCGTAATATAACTTAACCTAACACAACCTAACATCTCGGTACTAATATTTGACAACATTCCTGGCGAGTTGGCCTCTACGTTTCCGTGGGGCTTTTATATACATCAATAACGTAATATAACATTACCTAACCCAACCTAACTTCTCGGCGGTAATGTTTGACAACATTCCTGGCGAGTTGGCCTCTACGTCTCCGTGGGGCCTTTATATACATCAATAACGTAATATAACCTAACCTAGCACAACCCAACCTCTCGGCACTAATATTTCACAACATTCCTGGCGAGTTGGCCTCTACGTTTCCGTGGGGCTTTTATATACATCAACAACGTAATATAACCTAACCTAACCCAAAGTAACGTCTCGGAGGTAATGCTTAACCACATTCCTGGCTTGTTGGCCTCTACGTTTCCCTGAGACCTTTATATACATCAATAACGTAATATAACCTAACCTAACCCAACCTAACATCTCGGTACTAATATTTAACAACATTCCTGGCTTGTTGGCTTCTACGTCTCCGTGGGACTTTCATATCCATCAATAACGTAATTTAACCTAAAATAACCCAACTTAACATCTCGGCTGTAATATTTGACAACATTCCTCGCTTGTTGGCCTCTATGATTCCGCGGGACCTTTATATACATCAATAACGTAATATAACCTAACCTAACCCAACCTAACATCTCCGCGGTAATGTTTGACAACATTACTGGCGAGTTGGCCTCTACGTCTCCGTGAGACCTTCATATCCATCAATAACGTAATATAACCTTATATAACCCAAGCTAACCTCTCGGCGCTATTATTTGACAACATTCCTGGCGAGTTGGCCTCTACGTCTCCGCGGGACTTTTATATACATCAATAACCTAATATAACCTAACTTAACCCAACCTAACCTTTCGGCGCTATTATTTGACAACATTCCTGGCGAGTTGGCCTCTACGTCTCCGTGGGGCCTTTATATACATCAATAACGTAATATAACCTAACCTAACCCAAAGTAACGTCTCGGAGGTAATGTTTAACCACATTCCTGGGTTGTTGGCGTCTACGTTTCCCTGAGACCTTTATATACATCAATAACGTAATATAACCTAACCTAACCCAACCTAACATCACGGTACTAATATTTAACAACATTCCTGGCTCTTTGGCTTCTACGTCTCCGTGGGACTTTCATAACCATCAATAACGTAATTTAACCTAAAATAACCCAACGTAACATCTCGGCTGTAATATTTGACAACATTCCTGGCTTGTTGGCCTCTATGATTCCGTGGGACCTTTATATACATCAATAACGTAATATAACCTAACCTAACCCAACCTAACATCTCGACGGTACTGTTTGACAACATTCCTGGCGAGTTGGCCTCTACGTATCCGTGAGACCTTCATATCCATCAATAACGTAATATAACCTTATATAACCCAACCTAACCTCTCGGCGCTAATATTTGACAACATTCCTGGCGAGTTGGCCTCTACGTTTCCCTGAGACCTTTATATACATCAATAACGTAATATAACCTAACCTAACCCAAAGTAACGTCTCGGAGATAATGTTTAACCACATTTCTGGCTTATTGGCTTCAACGTCTCCGTGAGGCCTTCATATACATCAAAAACGTAATATAACCTAACCTAACCCAACGTAACATCTCGGCTGTAATATTTGACAACATTCCTGGCGAGTTGGCCTTTACGTCACCGTGAGGCCTTCATATCCATCAATAACGTAATATAGCCTTATATAACCCAACCTAACCTCTCGGCGCCATTATTTGACAATATTCCTTGCGTGCTGGCCTCTACGTCTCCGTGGGAGTTTTATATACACCAATAACGTAATATAACCTAACCTAACACAACGCAACCTCTCGGCACTTATATTTGACAATATTCCTGGCGAGTTGGCCTCTTCGTTTCCGTGGGGCTTTTACATACATCAATAACGTAATATAACCTAACCTAACCCAACCTAAACTTTCGGCGCTATTATTTGCCAAATTCCTGGCGAGTTGGCCTCTACGTCTCCGTGAGACCTTCATATCCATCAATAACGTAATATAACCTTATATAACCCAACCTAACCTCTCGGCGCTATTATTTGACAACATTCCTGGCTAGTTGGCCTCTACGTCTCCGTGGGGCCTTTATATACATCAATTTCGTAATATAACCTAACCTAACACTACCCAACCTCTCGGCACTGATATTTGACAACATTCCTGGCGAGTTGGCCTCTACGTTTCCGTGGGGCTTTTATATACATCAATAGCGTAATATAACTTAACCTAACACAACCTAACATCTCGGTACTAATATTTGACAACATTCCTGGCGAGTTGGCCTCTACGTCTCCGTGGGGCCTTTATATACATCAATAACGTAATATAACCTAACCTAACACAACCCAACCTCTCGGCACTAATATTTCACAACATTCCTGGCGAGTTGGCCTCTACGTTTCCGTGGGGCTTTTATATACATCAATAACGTAATATAACCTAACCTAACCCAAAGTAACGTCTCGGAGGTAATGTTTAACCACATTCCTGGCTTGTTGGCCTCTACGTTTCCCTGAGACCTTTATATACATCAATAACGTAATATAACCTAACCTAACCCAACCTAACATCTCGCTACTAATATTTAACAACATTCCTGGCTTGTTGGCTTCTACATCTCCGTGGGACTTTCATATCCACCAATAACGTAATTTAACCTAAAATAACCGAACTTAACATCTCGGCTGTAATATTTGACAACATTCCTGGCTTGTTGGCATCTATGATTCCGTGGGACCTTTATATACATCAATAACGTAATATAACCTAACCTAACCCAACCTAACATCTCGGCGGTACTCTTTGACAACATTCCTGGCGAGTTGGCCTCTACGTATCCGTGAGACCTTCATATCCATCAATAACGTAATATAACCTTATATAACCCAACCTAACCTCTCTGCGCTATTATTTGACAACATTCCTGTCGAGTTGGCCTCTACGTATCCGTGAGACCTTCATATCCATCAATAACGTAATATAACCTTATATAACCCAACCTAACCTCTCGGCGCTATTATTTGACAACATTCCTGGCTAGTTGGCCTCTACGTCTCCGTGGGACTTTTATATACATCAATAACCTAATATAACCTAACTTAACCCAACCTAACCTTTCGGCGCTGTTATTTGACAACATTCCTGGCGCGTTGGGCTCTACGTCTCCGTGGGGCCTTTATATACATCAATAACGTAATATAACCTAACTTAACCCAACCTAACCTTTCGGCGCTATTATTTGACAACATTCCTGGCGAGTGGGCCTCTACGTTTCCGTGGGGCTTTTATATACATCAATAACGTAATATAACCTAACCTAACCCAAAGTAACGTCTCGGAGGTAATGTTTAATCACATTCCTGGCTTGTTGGCCTCTACGTTTCCCTGAGACCTTTATATACATCAATAACGTAATATAACCTAACCTAACCCAACCTAACATCTCGGTACTAATATTTAACAACATTCCTGGCTTGTTGGCTTCTACGTCTCCGTGGGACTTTCATATCCATCAATAACGTAATTTAACGTAAAATAACCCAACTTAACATCTCGGCTGTAATATTTGACAACATTCCTGGCTTGTTGCGCTCTATGATTCCGTGGGACCTTTATATACATCAATAACGTAATATAACCTAACCTAACCCAACCTAACCTCTCGGCGCTATTATTTGACAACATTCCTGGCGAGTTGCCCTCTACGTCACCGTGGGACTTTTATATACATCAATAACCTAATATAACCTAACTTAACCCAACCTAACCTTTCGGCGCTATTATTTGACAACATTCCTGGCGAGTTGGCCTCTACGTCTCCGTGGGGCCTTTATATACATCAATTTCGTAATATAACCTAACCTAACACTACCCAACCTCTCGGCACTGATATTTGACAACATTCCTGGCGAGTTGGCCTCTACGTCTCCGTGAGGCCTTCATATCCATCAATAACGTAATATAACCTTATATAACCCAACCTAACCTCTCGGCGCTATTATTTGACAATATTCCTTGCGAGCTGGCCTCTACGTCTCCGTGGGAGTTTTATATACACCAATAACGTAATATAACCTAACCTAACACAACGCAACCTCTCGGCACTAATATTTGACAATATTCCTGGCGAGTTGGCCTCTTCGTTTCCGTGGGGCTTTTACATACATCAATAACGTAATACAACCTGACCTAACCCAACCTAAACTTTCGGCGCTATTATTTGCCAAATTCCTGGCGAGTCGGCCTCTACGTCTCCGTGAGACCTTCATATCCATCAATAACGTGATATAACCTTATATAACCCAACCTAACCTCTCGGCGCTATTATTTGACAACATTCCTGGCGAGTTGGCCTCTACGTCTCCGCGGGACTTTTATATACATCAATAACCTAATATAACCTAACTTAACCCAACCTAACCTTTCGGCGCTATTATTTGACAACATTCCTGGCGAGTTGGCCTCTACGTCTCCGTGGGACCTTTATATACATCAATAACGTAATATAACCTAACCTAACCCAACCTAACATCTCGACGGTACTGTTTGACAACATTCCTGGCGAGTTGGCCTCTACGTATCCGTGAGACCTTCATATCCATCAATAACGTAATATAACCTTATATAACCCAACCTAACCTCTCGGCGCTAATATTTGACAACATTCCTGGCGAGTTGGCCTCTACGTTTCCCTGAGACCTTTATATACATCAATAACGTAATATAACCTAACCTAACCCAAAGTAACGTCTCGGAGATAATGTTTAACCACATTTCTGGCTTGTTGGCTTCAACGTCTCCGTGAGGCCTTCATATACATCAAAAACGTAATATAACCTAACCTAACCCAACGTAACATCTCGGCTGTAATATTTGACAACATTCCTGGCGAGTTGGCCTTTACGTCACCGTGAGGCCTTCATATCCATCAATAACGTAATATAGCCTTATATAACCCAACCTAACCTCTCGGCGCCATTATTTGACAATATTCCTTGCGTGCTGGCCTCTACGTCTCCGTGGGAGTTTTATATACACCAATAACGTAATATAACCTAACCTAACACAACGCAACCTCTCGGCACTTATATTTGACAATATTCCTGGCGAGTTGGCCTCTTCGTTTCCGTGGGGCTTTTACATACATCAATAACGTAATATAACCTAACCTAACCCAACCTAAACTTTCGGCGCTATTATTTGCCAAATTCCTGGCGAGTTGGCCTCTACGTCTCCGTGAGACCTTCATATCCATCAATAACGTAATATAACCTTATATAACCCAACCTAACCTCTCGGCGCTATTATTTGACAACATTCCTGGCTAGTTGGCCTCTACGTCTCCGTGGGGCCTTTATATACATCAATTTCGTAATATAACCTAACCTAACACTACCCAACCTCTCGGCACTGATATTTGACAACATTCCTGGCGAGTTGGCCTCTACGTTTCCGTGGGGCTTTTATATACATCAATAGCGTAATATAACTTAACCTAACACAACCTAACATCTCGGTACTAATATTTGACAACATTCCTGGCGAGTTGGCCTCTACGTCTCCGTGGGGCCTTTATATACATCAATAACGTAATATAACCTAACCTAACACAACCCAACCTCTCGGCACTAATATTTCACAACATTCCTGGCGAGTTGGCCTCTACGTTTCCGTGGGGCTTTTATATACATCAATAACGTAATATAACCTAACCTAACCCAAAGTAACGTCTCGGAGGTAATGTTTAACCACATTCCTGGCTTGTTGGCCTCTACGTTTCCCTGAGACCTTTATATACATCAATAACGTAATATAACCTAACCTAACCCAACCTAACATCTCGGTACTAATATTTAACAACATTCCTGGCTTGTTGGCTTCTACATCTCCGTGGGACTTTCATATCCACCAATAACGTAATTTAACCTAAAATAACCGAACTTAACATCTCGGCTGTAATATTTGACAACATTCCTGGCTTGTTGGCATCTATGATTCCGTGGGACCTTTATATACATCAATAACGTAATATAACCTAACCTAACCCAACCTAACATCTCGGCGGTACTCTTTGACAACATTCCTGGCGAGTTGGCCTCTACGTATCCGTGAGACCTTCATATCCATCAATAACGTAATATAACCTTATATAACCCAACCTAACCTCTCTGCGCTATTATTTGACAACATTCCTGTCGAGTTGGCCTCTACGTCTCCGTGGGGCCTTTATATACATCAATAACGTAATATAACCTAACCTAACACAACCCAAACTCCCGGCACTAATATTTGACAACATTCCTGGCGAGTTGGCCTCTACGTTTCCCTGAGACCTTTATATACATCAATAACGTAATATAACCTAAAATAACCCAACGTAACATCTCGGCTGTAATATTTGACAACATTCCTGGCTTGTTGGCCTCTATGATTCCGTGGGACCTTTATATACATCAATAACGTAATATAACCTAACCTAACCCAACCTAACATCTCGGCGGTACTGTTTGACAAACATTCCTGGCGAGTTGGCCTCTACGTATCCGTGAGACCTTCATATCCATCAATAACGTAATATAACCTTATATAACCCAACCTAACCTCTCGGCGCTATTATTTGACAACATTCCTGGCTAGTTGGCCTCTACGTCTCCGTGGGACTTTTATATACATCAATAACCTAATATAACCTAACTTAACCCAACCTAACCTTTCGGCGCTGTTATTTGACAACATTCCTGGCGCGTTGGGCTCTACGTCTCCGTGGGGCCTTTATATACATCAATAACGTAATATAACCTAACCTAACACAACCCAACCTCTCGGCACTAATATTTCACAACATTCCTGACGAGTTGGCCTCTACGTTTCCGTGGGGCTTTTATATACATCAATAACGTAATATAACCTAACCTAACCCAAAGTAACGTCTCGGAGGTAATGTTTAACCACATTCCTGGCTTGTTGGCCTCTACGTTTCCATGAGACCTTTATATACATCAATAACGTAATATAACCTAACCTAACCCAACCTAACATCTCGGTACTAATATTTAACAACATTCCTGGCTTGTTGGCTTCTACGTCTCCGTGGGACTTTCATATCCATCAATAACGTAATTTAACCTAAAATAACCCAACTTAACATCTCGGCTGTAATATTTGACAACATTCCTGGCTTGTTGGCCTCTATGATTCCGTGGGACCTTTATATACATCAATAACGTAATATAACCTAACCTAACCCAACCTAACCTCTCGGCGCTATTATTTGACAACATTCCTAGCGAGTTGCCCTCTACGTCACCGTGGGACTTTTATATACATCAATAACCTAATATAACCTAACTTAACCCAACCTAACCTTTCGGCGCTATTATTTGACAACATTCCTGGCGAGTTGGCCTCTACGTCTCCGTGGGGCCTTTATATACATCAATAACGTAATATAACCTAACCTAGCACAACCCAACCTCTCGGCACTAATATTTCACAACATTCCTGGCGAGTTGGCTTCTACGTTTCCGTGGGGCTTTTATATACATCAATAACGTAATATAACCTAACCTAACCCAAAGTAACGTCTCGGAGGTAATGTGTAACCACATTCCTGGCTTGTGGGCCTCTACGTTTCCCTGAGACCTTTATATACATCAATAACGTAATATAACCTAACCTAACCCAACCTAACATCTCGGTACTAATATTTAACAACATTCCTGGCTTGTTGGCTTCTACGTCTCCGTGGGACTTTCATATCCATCAATAACGTAATTTAACCTAAAATAACCCAACTTAACATCTCGACTGTAATATTTGACAACATTCCTGGCTTGTTGGCCTCTATGATTCCGTGGGACCTTTATATACATCAATAACTTAATATAACCTAACCTAACCCAACCTAACCTCTCGGCGCTATTATTTGACAACATTCCTGGCGAGTTGCCCTCTACGTCACCGTGGGACTTTTATATACATCAATAACCTAATATAACCTAACTTAACCCAACCTAACCTTTCGGCGCTATTATTTGACAACATTCCTGGCGAGTTGGCCTCTACGTCTCCGTGGGGGCTTTATATACATCAATAACGTAATATAACCTAACCTAACACAACCCAACCTCTCGGCACTAATATTTCACAACATTCTTGGCGAGTTAGCCTCTACGTTTCCGTGGGGCTTTTATATACATCAATAACGTAATATAACCTAACCTAACCCAAAGTAACGTCTCGGAGGTAATGTTTAACCACATTCCTGGCTTGTTGGCCTCTACGTTTCCATGAGACCTTTATATACATCAATAACGTAATATAACCTAACCTAACCCAACCTAACATCTGGGTACTAATATTTAACAACATTCCTGGCTTGTTGGCTTCTACGTCTCCGTGGGACTTTCATATCCATCAATAACGTAATTTAACCTAAAATAACCCAACTTAACATCTCGGCTGTAATATTTGACAACATTCCTGGCTTGTTGGCCTCTATGATTCCGTGGGACCTTTATATACATCAATAACGTAATATAACCTAACCTAACCCAACCTAACCTGTCGGCGCTATTATTTGACAACATTCCTGGCGAGTTGCCCTCTACGTCACCGTGGGACTTTTATATACATCAATAACCTAATATAACCTAACTTAACCCAACCTAACCTTTCGGCGCTATTATTTGACAACATTCCTGGCGAGTTGGCCTCTACGTCTCCGTGGGGGCTTTATATACATCAATAACGTAATATAACCTAACCTAACACAACCCAACCTCTCGGCACTAATATTTCACCACATTCCTGGCGAGTTAGCCTCTACGTTTCCGTGGGGCTTTTATATACATCAATAACGTAATATAACCTAACCTAACCCAAAGTAACGTCTCGGAGGTAATGTTTAACCACATTCCTGGCTTGTTGGCCTCTACGTTTCCATGAGACCTTTATATACATCAATAACGTCATATATCCTAACCTAACCCAACCTATCATTTCGGCGGTAATATTTGACACCATTCCTGGCGAGTTGGCTTCTACGTCTCCGTGGGACCTTTATATACATGAATAACGTAATATAACCTAACCAAACCCAACCAAACATCTCGGCGGTAATATTTGACAACATTCCTGGCGAGTTGGCCTATGCGTCTCCGTGGGACCTTTATATACATCAATAACGTAATATAACCCAACCTAACCAAACATAATATCTCGGCGGTAATATGTGACAACATTCCTGGCGGGTTGGCCTCTACGTCCCCGTGGGACCTTCATATACATCAATACCGTAATATAGCCTAAGCTAACTCAACCTAACATCCCGGCGGTAATATTTGACTGCATTCCTGGAGAGTTGGCTACTACGTCTCCGTGGGACCTTTATATACATCAATAACGTAATATAACCTAACCTAACACAACGCAACCTCTCGGCACTAATATTTGACAATATTCCTGGCGAGTTGGCCTCTTCGTTTCCGTTGGGCTTTTACATACATCAATAACGTAATATAACCTAACCTAACCCAACCTAACCTTTCGGCGCTATTATTTGACAACATTCCTGGCGAGTTGGCCGCTATGTCTCCGTGGGACCTTTATATACATCAATAACGTCATATATCCTCACCTAACCCAACCTATCATTTCGGCGGTAATATTTAACACCATTCCTGGCGAGTTGGCTTCTACGTCTCCGTGGGACCTTTATATACATGAATAACGTAATATAACCTAACCTAACACAATCTAACATCTCGGCGGTGATATTTGACCACATTCCTGGCTCGTTGGCCTCTACGTCTCCGTGGTACCTTTATATATATCTATAACGTAATATAACCAAACCTAACCCAACCTAACATGTCGGCGGTAATATTTAACAACATTCGTGGCGAGTTGGCCTCTACGTCTCCGTGGGACTTTCATATCCATCAATAACGTAATTTAACCTAAAATAACCCAACTTAACATCTCGGCTGTAATATTTGACAACATTCCTGGCTTGTTGGCCTCTATGATTCCGTGGGACCTTCATATCCATCAATAACGTAATATAACCTTATATAACCCAACCTAACCTCTCGGCGCTATTATTTGACAACATTCCTGGCTAGTTGGCCTCTACGTCTCCGTGGGACTTTTATATACATCAATAACCTAATATAACCTAACTTAACCCAACCTAACCTTTCGGCGCTGTTATTTGACAACATTCCTGGCGCGTTGGGCTCTACGTCTCCGTGGGGCCTTTATATACATCAATAACGTAATATAACCTAACCTAACACAACCCAACCTCTCGGCACTAATATTTCACCACATTCCTGGCGAGTTAGCCTCTACGTTTCCGTGGGGCTTTTATATACATCAATAACGTAATATAACCTAACCTAACCCAAAGTAACGTCTCGGAGGTAATGTTTAACCACATTCCTGGCTTGTTGGCCTCTACGTTTCCATGAGACCTTTATATACATCAATAACGTCATATATCCTAACCTAACCTAACCTATCATTTCGGCGGTAATATTTGACACCATTCCTGGCGAGTTGGCTTCTACGTCTCCGTGGGACTTTCATATCCATCAATAACGTAATTTAACCTAAAATAACCCAACCTAACATCTCGGCTGTAATATTTGACAACATTCCTGGCTTGTTGGCCTCTATGATTCCGTGGGACCTTTATATACATCAATAACGTAATATAACCTAACCTAACCCAACCTAACCTCTCGGCGCTATTATTTGAAACATTCCTGGCGAGTTGCCCTCTACGTCACCGTGGGACTTTTATATACATCAATAACCTAATATAACCTAACTTAACCCAACCTAACCTTTCGGCGCTATTATTTGACAACATTCCTGGCGAGTTGGCCTCTACGTCTCCGTGGGGCCTTTATATACATCAATAACGTAATATAACCTAACCTAACACAACCCAACCTCTCGGCACTAATATTTCACAACATTCCTGGCGAGTTGGCCTCTACGTTTCCGTGGGGCTTTTATATACATCAATAACGTAATATTACCTAACCTAACCCAAAGTAACGTCTCGGAGGTAATGTTTAACCACATTCCTGGCTTGTTGGCCTCTACGTTTCCCTGAGACCTTTATATACATCAATAACGTAATATAACCTAACCTAACCCAACCTAACATCTCGGTACTAATATTTAACAACATTCCTGTCTTGTTGGCTTCTACATCTCCGTGGGACTTTCATATCCACCAATAACGTAATTTAACCTAAAATAACCGAACTTAACATCTCGGCTGTAATATTTGACAACATTCCTGGCTTGTTGGCCTCTATGATTCCGTGGGACCTTTATATACATCAATAACGTAATATAACCTAACCTAACCCAACCTAACATCTCGGCGGTACTCTTTGACAACATTCCTGGCGAGTTGGCCTCTACGTATCCGTGAGACCTTCATATCCATCAATAACGTAATATAACCTTATATAACCCAACCTAACCTCTCTGCGATATTATTTGACAACATTCCTGTCGAGTTGGCCTCTACGTCTCCGTGGGGCCTTTATATACATCAATAACGTAATATAACCTAACCTAACACAACCCAAACTCCCGGCACTAATATTTGACAACATTCCTGGCGAGTTGGCCTCTACGTTTCCCTGAGACCTTTATATACATCAATAACGTAATATAACCTAAAATAACCCAACGTAACATCTCGGCTGTAATATTTGACAACATTCCTGGCTTGTTGGCCTCTATGATTCCGTGGGACCTTTATATACATCAATAACGTAATATAACCTAACCTAACCCAACCTAACATCTCGGCGGTACTGTTTGACAAACATTCCTGGCGAGTTGGCCTCTACGTATCCGTGAGACCTTCATATCCATCAATAACGTAATATAACCTTATATAACCCAACCTAACCTCTCGGCGCTATTATTTGACAACATTCCTGGCTAGTTGGCCTCTACGTCTCCGTGGGGCCTTCATATACATTAATAAGGTAATATAACCTAACCTAAACCAACCTAACATCACGGTACTAATATTTAACAACATTCCTGGCTCTTTGGCTTCTACGTCTCCGTGGGACTTTCATATCCATCAATAACGTAATATAACCTAGCCTAACCCAACCTAACATCTCGGCGGTAATATTTGACAACATTCCTGGCGAGTTGGCCTCTACGTCTCCGTGAGGCCTTCATATCCATCAATAACGTAATATAACCTTATATAACCCAACCTAACCTCTCGGCGCTATTATTTGACAATATTCCTTGCGAGCTGGCCTCTACGTCTCCGTGGGAGTTTTATATACACCAATAACGTAATATAACCTAACCTAACACAACGCAACCTCTCGGCACTAATATTTGACAATATTCCTGGCGAGTTGGCCTCTTCGTTTCCGTGGGGCTTTTACATACATCAATAACGTAATATAACCTAACCTAACCCACCTAAACTTTCGGCGCTATTATTTGCCAAATTCCTGGCGAGTTGGCCTCTACGTCTCCGTGAGACCTTCATATCCATCAATAACGTAATATAACCTTATATAACCCAACCTAACCTCTCGGCGCTATTATTTGACAACATTCCTGGCGAGTTGGCCTCTACGTCTCCGTGGGACTTTTATATACATCAATAACCTAATATAACCTAACTTAACCCAACCTAACCTTTCGGCGCTATTATTTGACAACATTCCTGGCGAGTTGGCCTCTACGTCTCCGTGGGGCCTTTATATACATCAATAACGTAATATAACCTAACCTAGCACAACCCAACCTCTCGGCACTAATATTTCACAACATTCCTGGCGAGTTGGCCTCTACGTTTCCGTGGGGCTTTTATATACATCAATAACGTAATATAACCTAACCTAACCCAAAGTAACGTCTCGGAGGTAATGTTTAACCACATTCCTGGCTTGTTGGCCTCTACGTTTCCCTGAGACCTTTATATACATCAATAACGTAATATAACCTAACCTAACCCAACCTAACATCTCGGTACTAATATTTAACGACATTCCTGGCTTGTTGGCTTCTACGTCTCCGTGGGACTTTCATATCCATCAATAACGTAATTTAACCTAAAATAACCCAACTTAACATCTCGGCTGTAATATTTGACAACATTCCTGGCTTGTTGGCCTCTATGATTCCGTGTGACCTTTATATACATCAATAACGTAATATAACCTAACCTAACCCAACCTAACCTCTCGGCGCTATTATTTGACAACATTCCTAGCGAGTTGCCCTCTACGTCACCGTGGGACTTTTATATACATCAATAACCTAATATAACCTAACTTAACCCAACCTAACCTTTCGGCGCTATTATTTGACAACATTCCTGGCGAGTTGGCCTCTACGTCTCCGTGGGGCCTTTATATACATCAATAACGTAATATAACCTAACCTAACACAACCCAACCTCTCGGCACTAATATTTCACAACATTCCTGGCGAGTTGGCCTCTACGTTTCCGTGGGACCTTTATATACATCAATAACGTCATATATCCTAACCTAACCCAACCTATCATTTCGGCGGTAATATTTGACACCATTCCTGGCGAGTTGGCTTCTACGTCTCCGTGGGACCTTTATATACATGAATAACGTAATATAACCTAACCAAACCCAACCAAACATCTCGGCGGTAATATTTGACAACATTCCTGGCGAGTTGGCCTCTGCGTCTCCGTGGGACCTTTATATACATCAATAACGTAATATAACCCAACCTAACCAAACCTAATATCTCGGCGGTAATATGTGACAACATTCCTGGCGGGTTGGCCTCTACGTCTCCGTGGGGCCTTCATATACATCAAAAACGTAATATAACCTAACCTAACCCAACCTAACATCTCGGCGGTAATGTTTGACAACATTCGTGGCGAGTTGGACTCTACGTCTCCGTGGGGCCTTTATATACATCAATCTCGTAATATAACCTAACCTAACACTACCCAACCTCTCGGCACTAATATTTGACAACATTCCTGGCGAGTTGGCCTCTACGTTTCCGTGGGGCTTTTATATACATCAATAACGTAATATAACCTAACCTAACCCAAAGTAACGTCTCGGAGGTAATGTTTAACCACATTCCTGGGTTGTTGGCGTCTACGTTTCCCTGAGACCTTTATATACATCAATAACGTAATATAACCTAACCTAACCCAACCTAACATCACGGTACTAATATTTAACAACATTCCTGGCTCTTTGGCTTCTACGTCTCCGTGGGACTTTCATATCCATCAATAACGTAATTTAACCTAAAATAACCCAACGTAACATCTCGGCTGTAATATTTGACAACATTCCTGTCTTGTTGGCCTCTATGATTCCGTGGGACCTTTATATACATCAATAACGTAATATAACCTAACCTAACCCAACCTAACATCTCGGCGGTACTGTTTGACAAACATTCCTGGCGAGTTGGCCTCTACGTATCCGTGAGACCTTCATATCCATCAATAACGTAATATAACCTTATATAACCCAACCTAACCTCTCGGCGCTATTATTTGACAACATTCCTGGCTAGTTGGCCTCTACGTCTCCGTGGGGCCTTCATATACATTAATAAGGTAATATAACCTAACCTAAACCAACCTAACATCACGGTACTAATATTTAACAACATTCCTGGCTCTTTGGCTTCTACGTCTCCGTGGGACTTTCATATCCATCAATAACGTAATATAACCTAGCCTAACCCAACCTAACATCTCGGCGGTAATATTTGACAACATTCCTGGCGAGTTGGCCTCTACGTCTCCGTGAGGCCTTCATATCCATCAATAACGTAATATAACCTTATATAACCCAACCTAACCTCTCGGCGCTATTATTTGACAATATTCCTTGCGAGCTGGCCTCTACGTCTCCGTGGGAGTTTTATATACACCAATAACGTAATATAACCTAACCTAACACAACGCAACCTCTCGGCACTAATATTTGACAATATTCCTGGCGAGTTGGCCTCTTCGTTTCCGTGGGGCTTTTACATACATCAATAACGTAATATAACCTAACCTAACCCACCTAAACTTTCGGCGCTATTATTTGCCAAATTCCTGGCGAGTTGGCCTCTACGTCTCCGTGAGACCTTCATATCCATCAATAACGTAATATAACCTTATATAACCCAACCTAACCTCTCGGCGCTATTATTTGACAACATTCCTGGCGAGTTGGCCTCTACGTCTCCGTGGGACTTTTATATACATCAATAACCTAATATAACCTAACTTAACCCAACCTAACCTTTCGGCGCTATTATTTGACAACATTCCTGGCGAGTTGGCCTCTACGTCTCCGTGGGGCCTTTATATACATCAATAACGTAATATAACCTAACCTAGCACAACCCAACCTCTCGGCACTAATATTTCACAACATTCCTGGCGAGTTGGCCTCTACGTTTCCGTGGGGCTTTTATATACATCAATAACGTAATATAACCTAACCTAACCCAAAGTAACGTCTCGGAGGTAATGTTTAACCACATTCCTGGCTTGTTGGCCTCTACGTTTCCCTGAGACCTTTATATACATCAATAACGTAATATAACCTAACCTAACCCAACCTAACATCTCGGTACTAATATTTAACGACATTCCTGGCTTGTTGGCTTCTACGTCTCCGTGGGACTTTCATATCCATCAATAACGTAATTTAACCTAAAATAACCCAACTTAACATCTCGGCTGTAATATTTGACAACATTCCTGGCTTGTTGGCCTCTATGATTCCGTGTGACCTTTATATACATCAATAACGTAATATAACCTAACCTAACCCAACCTAACCTCTCGGCGCTATTATTTGACAACATTCCTAGCGAGTTGCCCTCTACGTCACCGTGGGACTTTTATATACATCAATAACCTAATATAACCTAACTTAACCCAACCTAACCTTTCGGCGCTATTATTTGACAACATTCCTGGCGAGTTGGCCTCTACGTCTCCGTGGGGCCTTTATATACATCAATAACGTAATATAACCTAACCTAACACAACCCAACCTCTCGGCACTAATATTTCACAACATTCCTGGCGAGTTGGCCTCTACGTTTCCGTGGGACCTTTATATACATCAATAACGTCATATATCCTAACCTAACCCAACCTATCATTTCGGCGGTAATATTTGACACCATTCCTGGCGAGTTGGCTTCTACGTCTCCGTGGGACCTTTATATACATGAATAACGTAATATAACCTAACCAAACCCAACCAAACATCTCGGCGGTAATATTTGACAACATTCCTGGCGAGTTGGCCTCTGCGTCTCCGTGGGACCTTTATATACATCAATAACGTAATATAACCCAACCTAACCAAACCTAATATCTCGGCGGTAATATGTGACAACATTCCTGGCGGGTTGGCCTCTACGTCTCCGTGGGGCCTTCATATACATCAAAAACGTAATATAACCTAACCTAACCCAACCTAACATCTCGGCGGTAATGTTTGACAACATTCGTGGCGAGTTGGACTCTACGTCTCCGTGGGGCCTTTATATACATCAATCTCGTAATATAACCTAACCTAACACTACCCAACCTCTCGGCACTAATATTTGACAACATTCCTGGCGAGTTGGCCTCTACGTTTCCGTGGGGCTTTTATATACATCAATAACGTAATATAACCTAACCTAACCCAAAGTAACGTCTCGGAGGTAATGTTTAACCACATTCCTGGGTTGTTGGCGTCTACGTTTCCCTGAGACCTTTATATACATCAATAACGTAATATAACCTAACCTAACCCAACCTAACATCACGGTACTAATATTTAACAACATTCCTGGCTCTTTGGCTTCTACGTCTCCGTGGGACTTTCATATCCATCAATAACGTAATTTAACCTAAAATAACCCAACGTAACATCTCGGCTGTAATATTTGACAACATTCCTGTCTTGTTGGCCTCTATGATTCCGTGGGACCTTTATATACATCAATAACGTAATATAACCTAACCTAACCCAACCTAACATCTCGGCGGTACTGTTTGACAAACATTCCTGGCGAGTTGGCATCTACGTATCCGTGAGACCTTCATATCCATCAATAACGTAATATAACTTTATATAACCCAACCTAACCTCTCGGCGCTATTATTTGACAACATTCCTGGCTAGTTGGCCTGTACGTCTCCGTGGGACTTTTATATACATCAATAACCTAATATAACCTAACTTAACCCAACCTAACCTTTCGGCGCTATTATTTGACAACATTCCTGGCGAGTTGGCCTCTACGTCTCCGTGGGGCCTTTATATACATCAATTTCGTAATATAACCTAACCTAACACTACCCAACCTCTCGGCACTGATATTTGACAACATTCCTGGCGAGTTGGCCTCTACGTTTCCGTGGGGCTTTTATATACATCAATAGCGTAATATAACTTAACCTAACACAACCTAACATCTCGGTACTAATATTTGACAACATTCCTGCCGAGTTGGCCTCTACGTCTCCGTGGGACCTTCATATACATTAATAACGTAATATAACCTAACCTAACACAACCCAACCACTCGGCACTAATATTTGACAACATTCCTGGCGAGTTGGCCTCTACGTTTCCGTGGGGCTTTTATATACATCAATAACGTAATATAACCTAACCTAACACAACCTAACACCTCGGCGGTAATATTTGACAACATTCCTGGCGAGTGGGCTTCTACTTCTCCGTGGGTCCTTTATATACATCAATAACGTAATATAAACTAACCTAACCGAATCTAACATCTCGGTGGTAATATTTGACCACATTCCTTGCTTGTTGGCCTCTACGTCTGCGTGGGACCTTTATATACATTAATAACGTAATACAACCCAACCAAACCCAACCAAACATCTCGGCGGTAATATTTGACAACATTCCTGGCGAGTTGGCTACTACGTCTCCGTGGGACCTTTATATACATGAATAACGTCACATAACCTAACCTAACCCAACCTATCATATCCTCGGTAATATTTACCAACATTCCTGGCGGATGGCCTATACATCGCCGTGGGACCCTTATATACATCAATAACGTCATATGACCTAACCTAATCCAACCTAACATCTCGGCGGTAATATTTGGCAACACTCCTGGCTTATTGGCTTCTACGTCTCCGTCGGACCTTTATACACATCAATAACGTAATATAACCTAATCTAATACAACCTATAATTTCTGCGGTAATATTTGACAACATTCCTGGCGAGTTGGACCCTACACTTCCGTGGGACTTTCATATACATCAATGACGTAATATAACCTGACCTAACCCAACCTAACATCTCGGCGGTAATATTTGACCACATTCCTGGCTTGTTGGCCTCTACGTCTCCGTGGGACCTTTATATACATCAATAACATAATACAACCTAACCTAACATCTCGGCGGTAATATCTGACGACATTCCTGGCGAGTTGGCCGCTATGTCTCCGTGGGACCTTTATATACATCAATAACGTCATATATCCTAACCTAACCCAACCTATCATTTCGGCGGTAATATTTGACACCATTCCTGGCGAGTTGGCTTCTACGTCTCCGTGGGACCTTTATATACATGAATAACGTAATATAACCTAACCAAACCCAACCAAACATCTCGGCGGTAATATTTGACAACATTCCTGGCGAGTTGGCCTCTGCGTCTCCGTGGGACCTTTATATACATCAATAACGTAATATAACCCAACCTAACCAAACCTAATATCTCGGCGGTAATATGTGACAACATTCCTGGCGGGTTGGCCTCTACGTCTCCGTGGGGCCTTCATATACATCAAAAACGTAATATAACCTAACCTAACCCAACCTAACATCTCGGCGGTAATATTTGACAACATTCGTGGCGAGTTGGACTCTACGTCTCCGTGGGGCCTTTATATACATTAATCTCGTAATATAACCTAACCTAACACTACCCAACCTCTCGGCACTAATATTTGACAACATTCCTGGCGAGTTGGCCTCTACGTTTCCGTGGGGCTTTTATATACATCAATAACGTAATATAACCTAACCTAACCCAAAGTAACGTCTCGGTGGTAATGTTTAACCACATTCCTGGGTTGTTGGCGTCTACGTTTCCCTGAGACCTTTATATACATCAATAACGTAATATAACCTAACCTAACCCAACCTAACATCACGGTACTAATATTTAACAACATTCCTGGCTCTTTGGCTTCTACGTCTCCGTGGGACTTTCATATCCATCAATAACGTAATTTAACCTAAAATAACCCAACGTAACATCTCGGCTGTAATATTTGACAACATTCCTGTCTTGTTGGCCTCTATGATTCCGTGGGACCTTTATATACATCAATAACGTAATATAACCTAACCTAACCCAACCTAACATCTCGGCGGTACTGTTTGACAAACATTCCTGGCGAGTTGGCCTCTACGTATCCGTGAGACCTTCATATCCATCAATAACGTAATATAACCTTATATAACCCAACCTAACCTCTCGGCGCTATTATTTGACAACATTCCTGTCGAGTTGGCCTCTACGTCTCCGTGGGGCCTTCATATACATTAATAAGGTAATATAACCAAACCTAACCCAACCTAACATCACGGTACTAATATTTAACAACATTCCTGGCTCTTTGGCTTCTACGTCTCCGTGGGACTTTCATATCCATCAATAACGTAATATAACCTAGCCTAACCCAACCTAACATCTCGGCGGTAATATTTGACAACATTCCTGGCGAGTTGGCATCTACGTCTCCGTGGGGCCTTTATATACATCAGTAACGTAATATAACCTAACCTAACACAACCCACACTCCCGGCACTAATATTTGACAACATTCCTGGCGAGTTGGCCTCTACGTTTCCCTGAGACCTTTATATACATCAATAACGTAATATAACCTAAAATAACCCAACGTAACATCTCGGCTGTAATATTTGTCAACATTCCTGGCTTGCTGGCCTCTATGATTCCGTGGGACCTTTATATACATCAATAACGTAATATAACCTAACCTAACCCAACCTAACATCTCGGCGGTACTGTTTGACAAACATTCCTGGCGAGTTGGCCTCTACGTATCCGTGAGACCTTCATATCCATCAATAACGTAATATAACCTTATATAACCCAACCTAACCTCTCGGCGCTATTATTTGACAACATTCCTGGCTAGTTGGCCTCTACGTCTCCGTGGGACTTTTATATACATCAATAACGTAATATAACCTAACCTAACCCAACCTAACCTTTCGGCACTGATATTTGACAACATTCCTGGCGAGTTGGCCTCTACGTTTCCGTGGGGCTTTTATATACATCAATAGCGTAATATAACTTAACCTAACACAACCTAACATCTCGGTACTAATATTTGACAACATTCCTGCCGAGTTGGCCTCTACGTCTCCGTGGGACCTTCATATACATCAATAATGTAATATAACCTAACCTAACACAACCCAACCACTCGGCACTAATATTTGACAACATTCCTGGCGAGTTGGCTTCTACGTTTCCGTGGGGCTTTTATATACATCAATAACGTAATATAACCTAACCTAACACAACCTAACACCTCGGCGGTAATATTTGACAACATTCCTGGCGAGTGGGCTTCTACTTCTCCGTGCGTCCTTTAGATACATCAATAACGTAATATAAACTAACCTAACCGAATCTAACATCTCGGTGGTAATATTTGACCACATTCCTGGCTTGTTGGCCTCTACGTCTCCGTGGGAACTTTATATACATTAATAACGTAATACAACCCAACCAAACCCAACCAAACAACTCGGCGGTAATATTTGGCAACACTCCTGGCTTATTGGCTTCTACGTCTCCGTCGGACCTTTATACACATCAATAACGTAATATAACCTAATCTAACACAACCTATAATTTCTGCGGTAATATTTGACAACATTCCTGGCGAGTTGGACCCTACGTTTCCGTGGGACTTTCGTATACATCAATGACGTAATATAACCTGACCTAACCCAACCTAACATCTCGGCGGTAATATTTGACCACATTCCTGGCTTGTTGGCCTCTACGTCTCCGTGGGACCTTTATATTCATCAATAACATAATACAACCTAACCTAACATCTCGGCGGTAATATCTGAAGACATTCCTGGCGAGTTGGCCGCTATGTCTCCGTGGGACCTTTATATACATCAATAACGTCATATATCCTAACCTAACCCAACCTATCATTTCGGCGGTAATATTTGACACCATTCCTGGCGATTTGGCTTCTACGTCTCCGTGGGACCTTAATATACATGAATAACGTAATATAACCTAACCAAACCCAATCAAACATCTCGGCGGTAATATTTGACAACATTCCTGGCGAGTTGGCCTCTGCGTCTCCGTGGGACCTTTATATACATCAATAACGTAATATAACCCAACCTAACCAAACCTAATATCTCGGCGGTAATATGTGACAACATTCCTGGCGGGTTGGCCTCTACGTCTCCGTGGGACCTTCATATACATCAATACCGTAATATAGCCTAAGCTAACTCAACCTAACATCCCGGCGGTAATATTTGACTGCATTCCTGGAGAGTTGGCTACTACGTCTCCGTGGGACCTTTATATACATCAATAACGTAATATAACCTAACCTAACACAACGCAACCTCTCGGCACTAATATTTGACAATATTCCTGGCGAGCTGGCCTCTTCGTTTCCGTGGGGCTTTTACATACATCAATAACGTAATATAAACTAACCTAACCCAACCTAAACTTTCGGCGCTATTATTTGCCAAATTCCTGGCGAGTTGGCCTCTACGTCTCCGTGGGACTTTTATATACATCAATAACCTAATATAACCTAACTTAACCCAACCTAACCTTTCGGCGCTATTATTTGACAACATTCCTGGCGAGTTGGCCTCTACGTCTCCGTGGGGCCTTTATATACATCAATAACGTAATATAACCTAACCTAACACAACCCAACCTCTCGGCACTAATATTTCACAACATTCCTGGCGAGTTGGCCTCTACGTTTCCGTGGGGCTTTTATATACATCAATAACGTAATATAACCTAACCTAACCCAAAGTAACGTCTCGGAGGTAATGTTTAACCACATTCCTGGCTTGTTGGCCTCTACGTTTCCCTGAGACCTTTATATACATCAATAACGTAATATAACCTAACCTAACCCAACCTAACATCTCGGTACTAATATTTAACAACATTCCTGTCTTGTTGGCTTCTACGTCTCCGTGGGACTTTCATATCCATCAATAACGTAATTTAACCTAAAATAACCCAACTTAACATCTCGGCTGTAATATTTGACAACATTCCTGGCTTGTTGGCCTCTATGATTCCGTGGGACCTTTATATACATCAATAACGTAATATAACCTAACCTAACCCAACCTAACATCTCCGCGGTAATGTTTGACAACCTTACTGGCGAGTTGGCCTCTACGTCTCCGTGAGACCTTCATATCCATCAATAACGTAATATAACCTTATATAACCCAACCTAACCTCTCGGCGCTATTATTTGAAACATTCCTGGCGAGTTGCCCTCTACGTCACCGTGGGACTTTTATATACATCAATAACCTAATATAACCTAACTTAACCCAACCTAACCTTTCGGCGCTATTATTTGACAACATTCCTGGCGAGTTGGCCTCTACGTCTCCGTGGGGCCTTTCTATACATCAATAACGTAATATAACCTAACCTAACACAACCCAACCTCTCGGCACTAATATTTCACAACATTCCTGGCGAGTTGGCCTCTACGTTTCCGTGGGGCTTTTATATACATCAATAACGTAATATAACCTAACCTAACCCAAAGTAACGTCTCGGAGGTAATGTTTAACCACATTCCTGGCTTGTTGGCCTCTACGTTTCCATGAGACCTTTATATACATCAATAACGTCATATATCCTAACCTAACCCAACCTATCATTTCGGCGGTAATATTTGACACCATTCCTGGCGAGTTGGCTTCTACGTCTCCGTGGGACCTTTATATACATGAATAACGTAATATAACCTAACCAAACCCAACCAAACATCTCGGCGGTAATATTTGACAACATTCCTGGCGAGTTGGCCTATGCGTCTCCGTGGGACCTTTATATACATCAATAACGTAATATAACCCAACCTAACCAAACATAATATCTCGGCGGTAATATGTGACAACATTCCTGGCGGGTTGGCCTCTACGTCCCCGTGGGACCTTCATATACATCAATACCGTAATATAGCCTAAGCTAACTCAACCTAACATCCCGGCGGTAATATTTGACTGCATTCCTGGAGAGTTGGCTACTACGTCTCCGTGGGACCTTTATATACATCAATAACGTAATATAACCTAACCTAACACAACGCAACCTCTCGGCACTAATATTTGACAATATTCCTGGCGAGTTGGCCTCTTCGTTTCCGTTGGGCTTTTACATACATCAATAACGTAATATAACCTAACCTAACCCAACCTAACCTTTCGGCGCTATTATTTGACAACATTCCTGGCGAGTTGGCCGCTATGTCTCCGTGGGACCTTTATATACATCAATAACGTCATATATCCTCACCTAACCCAACCTATCATTTCGGCGGTAATATTTGACACCATTCCTGGCGAGTTGGCTTCTACGTCTCCGTGGGACCTTTATATACATGAATAACGTAATATAACCTAACCTAACACAATCTAACATCTCGGCGGTGATATTTGACCACATTCCTGGCTCGTTGGCCTCTACGTCTCCGTGGTACCTTTATATATATCTATAACGTAATATAACCAAACCTAACCCAACCTAACATGTCGGCGGTAATATTTAACAACATTCGTGGCGAGTTGGCCTCTACGTCTCCGTGGGACCTTTATATACATCAATAAGGAAATATAAAGTAACCTAACCCAACCTAACCTCTCGGGGTACCATTTAGCCACATTCCTTGATTTTCGGGACCTACTTCTCGGTGGGAACACTGTATAGATCTATGACGTAATACAACCTAACCTAACCCAACCTAACCTCTCGGGGTACCATTTAGCCACATTCCTTGATTGTCGGGACCTACTTCTCGGAGGGAACACTGTATACATCTATGACGTATTACAACCTAACCTAAACCAACTTAACATTTCGGCGGTAATATTTGACACCATTCCTGGCGAGTTGGCCTCTACGTTTCCGTGGGACTTTCATATACATCAATGAAGTAATATAACCTGACCTAACCCAACCTAACATCTCGGCGGTAATATTTGACCACATTCCTGGCATGTTGGCCTCTACGTCTCCGTGGGACCTTTATATACATCAATAACATAATACAACCTAACCTAACATCTCGGCGGTAATATCTGAAGACATTCCTGGCGAGTTGGCCGCTATGTCTCCGTGGGACCTTTATATACATCAATAACGTCATATATCCTAACGTAACCCAACCTATCATTTCGGCGGTAATATTTGACACCATTCCTGGCGAGTTGGCTTCTACGTCTCCGTGGGACCTTAATATACATGAATAACGTAATATAACCTAACCAAACCCAACCAAACATCTCGGCGGTAATATTTGACAACATTCCTGGCGAGTTGGCCTCTGCGTCTCCGTGGGACCTTTATATACATCAATAACGTAATATAACCCAACCTAACCAAACCTAATATCTCGGCGGTAATATGTGACAACATTCCTGGCGGGTTGGCCTCTACGTCTCCGTGGGACCTTCATATACATCAATACCGTAATATAGCCTAAGCTAACTCAACCTAACATCCCGGCGGTAATATTTGACTGCATTCCTGGAGAGTTGGCTACTACGTCTCCGTGGGACCTTTATATACATCAATAACGTAATATAACCTAACCTAACACAACGCAACCTCTCGGCACTAATATTTGACAATATTCCTGGCGAGCTGGCCTCTTCGTTTCCGTGGGGCTTTTACATACATCAATAACGTAATATAAACTAACCTAACCCAACCTAAACTTTCGGCGCTATTATTTGCCAAATTCCTGGCGAGTTGGCCTCTACGTCTCCGTGGGACTTTTATATACATCAATAACCTAATATAACCTAACTTAACCCAACCTAACCTTTCGGTGCTATTATTTGACAACATTCCTGGCGAGTTGGCCTCTACGTCTCCGTGGGGCCTTTATATACATCAATAACGTAATATAACCTAACCTAACACAACCCAACCTCTCGGCACTAATATTTCACAACATTCCTGGCGAGTTGGCCTCTACGTTTCCGTGGGGCTTTTATATACATCAATAACGTAATATAACCTAACCTAACCCAAAGTAACGTCTCGGAGGTAATGTTTAACCACATTCCTGGCTTGTTGGCCTCTACGTTTCCCTGAGACCTTTATATACATCAATAACGTAATATAACCTAACCTAACCCAACCTAACATCTCGGTACTAATATTTAACAACATTCCTGTCTTGTTGGCTTCTACGTCTCCGTGGGACTTTCATATCCATCAATAACGTAATTTAACCTAAAATAACCCAACTTAACATCTCGGCTGTAATATTTGACAACATTCCTGGCTTGTTGGCCTCTATGATTCCGTGGGACCTTTATATACATCAATAACGTAATATAACCTAACCTAACCCAACCTAACATCTCCGCGGTAATGTTTGACAACATTACTGGCGAGTTGGCCTCTACGTCTCCGTGAGACCTTCATATCCATCAATAACGTAATATAACCTTATATAACCCAACCTAACCTCTCGGCGCTATTATTTGACAACATTCCTGGCTAGTTGGCCTCTACGTCTCCGTGGGACTTTTATATACATCAATAACCTAATATAACCTAACTTAACCCAACCTAACCTTTCGGCGCTATTATTTGACAACATTCCTGGCGAGTTGGCCTCTACGTCTCCGTGGGGCCTTTATATACATCAATAACGTAATATAACCTAACCTAACACAACCCAACCTCTCGGCACTAATATTTCACAACATTCCTGGCGAGTTGGCCTCTACGTTTCCGTGGGGCTTTTATATACATCAATAACGTAATATAACCTAACCTAACACAAAGTAACGTCTCGGAGGTAATGTTTAACCACATTCCTGGCTTGTTGGCCTCTACGTTTCCATGAGACCTTTATATACATCAATAACGTAATATAACCTAACCTAACCCAACCTAACATCTCGGTACTAATATTTAACAACATTCCTGGCTTGTTGGCTTCTACGTCTCCGTGGGACTTTCATATCCATCAATAACGTAATTTGACCTAAAATAACCCAACTTAACACCTCGGCTGTAATATTTGACAACATTCCTGGCTTGTTGGCCTCTATGATTCCGTGGGACCTTTATATACATCAATAACGTAATATAACCTAACCTAACCCAACCTAACCTCTCGGCGCTATTATTTGACAACATTCCTAGCGAGTTGCCCTCTACGTCACCGTGGGACTTTTATATACATCAATAACCTAATATAACCTAACTTAACCCAACCTAACCTTTCGGCGCTATTATTTGACAACATTCCTGGCGAGTTGGCCTCTACGTCTCCGTGGGGGCTTTATATACATCAATAACGTAATATAACCTAACCTAACACAACCCAACCTCTCGGCACTAATATTTCACAACATTCCTGGCGAGTTAGCCTCTACGTTTCCGTGGGGCTTTTATATACATCAATAACGTAATATAACCTAACCTAACCCAAAGTAACGTCTCGGAGGTAATGTTTAACCACATTCCTGGCTTGTTGGCCTCTACGTTTCCATGAGACCTTTATATACATCAATAACGTAATATAACCTAACCTAACCCAACCTAACATCTCGGTACTAATATTTAACAACATTCCTGGCTTGTTGGCTTCTACGTCTCCGTGGGACTTTCATATCCATCAATAACGTAATTTAACCTAAAATAACCCAACTTAACATCTCGGCTGTAATATTTGACAACATTCCTGGCTTGTTGGCCTCTATGATTCCGTGGGACCTTTATATACATCAATAACGTAATATAACCTAACCTAACCCAACCTAACCTCTCGGCGCTATTATTTGAAACATTCCTGGCGAGTTGCCCTCTACGTCACCGTGGGACTTTTATATACATCAATAACCTAATATAACCTAACTTAACCCAACCTAACCTTTCGGCGCTATTATTTGACAACATTCCTGGCGAGTTGGCCTCTACGTCTCCGTGGGGCCTTTCTATACATCAATAACGTAATATAACCTAACCTAACACAACCCAACCTCTCGGCACTAATATTTCACAACATTCCTGGCGAGTTGGCCTCTACGTTTCCGTGGGGCTTTTATATACATCAATAACGTAATATAACCTAACCTAACCCAAAGTAACGTCTCGGAGGTAATGTTTAACCACATTCCTGGCTTGTTGGCCTCTACGTTTCCCTGAGACCTTTATATACATCAATAACGTAATATAACCTAACCTAACCCAACCTAACATCTCGGTACTAATATTTAACAACATTCCTGGCTTGTTGGCTTCTACATCTCCGTGGGACTTTCATATCCATCAATAACGTAATTTAACCTAAAATAACCCAACTTAACATCTCGGCTGTAATATTTGACAACATTCCTGGCTTGTTGGCCTCTATGATTCCGTGGGACCTTTATATACATCAATAACGTAATATAACCTAACCTAACCCAACCTAACCTCTCGGCGCTATTATTTGAAACATTCCTGGCGAGTTGCCCTCTACGTCACCGTGGGACTTTTATATACATCAATAACCTAATATAACCTAACTTAACCCAACCTAACCTTTCGGCGCTATTATTTGACAACATTCCTGGCGAGTTGGCCTCTACGTCTCCGTGGGGCCTTTCTATACATCAATAACGTAATATAACCTAACCTAACACAACCCAACCTCTCGGCACTAATATTTCACAACATTCCTGGCGAGTTGGCCTCTACGTTTCCGTGGGGCTTTTATATACATCAATAACGTAATATAACCTAACCTAACCCAAAGTAACGTCTCGGAGGTAATGTTTAACCACATTCCTGGCTTGTTGGCCTCTACGTTTCCATGAGACCTTTATATACATCAATAACGTCATATATCCTAACCTAACCCAACCTATCATTTCGGCGGTAATATTTGACACCATTCCTGGCGAGTTGGCTTCTACGTCTCCGTGGGACCTTTATATACATGAATAACGTAATATAACCTAACCAAACCCAACCAAACATCTCGGCGGTAATATTTGACAACATTCCTGGCGAGTTGGCCTATGCGTCTCCGTGGGACCTTTATATACATCAATAACGTAATATAACCCAACCTAACCAAACATAATATCTCGGCGGTAATATGTGACAACATTCCTGGCGGGTTGGCCTCTACGTCCCCGTGGGACCTTCATATACATCAATACCGTAATATAGCCTAAGCTAACTCAACCTAACATCCCGGCGGTAATATTTGACTGCATTCCTGGAGAGTTGGCTACTACGTCTCCGTGGGACCTTTATATACATCAATAACGTAATATAACCTAACCTAACACAACGCAACCTCTCGGCACTAATATTTGACAATATTCCTGGCGAGTTGGCCTCTTCGTTTCCGTTGGGCTTTTACATACATCAATAACGTAATATAACCTAACCTAACCCAACCTAACCTTTCGGCGCTATTATTTGACAACATTCCTGGCGAGTTGGCCGCTATGTCTCCGTGGGACCTTTATATACATCAATAACGTCATATATCCTCACCTAACCCAACCTATCATTTCGGCGGTAATATTTGACACCATTCCTGGCGAGTTGGCTTCTACGTCTCCGTGGGACCTTTATATACATGAATAACGTAATATAACCTAACCTAACACAATCTAACATCTCGGCGGTGATATTTGACCACATTCCTGGCTCGTTGGCCTCTACGTCTCCGTGGTACCTTTATATATATCTATAACGTAATATAACCAAACCTAACCCAACCTAACATGTCGGCGGTAATATTTAACAACATTCGTGGCGAGTTGGCCTCTACGTCTCCGTGGGACCTTTATATACATCAATAAGGAAATATAAAGTAACCTAACCCAACCTAACCTCTCGGGGTACCATTTAGCCACATTCCTTGATTTTCGGGACCTACTTCTCGGTGGGAACACTGTATAGATCTATGACGTAATACAACCTAACCTAACCCAACCTAACCTCTCGGGGTACCATTTAGCCACATTCCTTGATTGTCGGGACCTACTTCTCGGAGGGAACACTGTATACATCTATGACGTAATACAACCTAACCTAAACCAACTTAACATTTCGGCGGTAATATTTGACACCATTCCTGGCGAGTTGGCCTCTACGTTTCCGTGGGACTTTCATATACATCAATGACGTAATATAACCTGACCTAACCCAACCTAACATCTCGGCGGTAATATTTGACCACATTCCTGGCTTGTTGGCCTCTACGTCTCCGTGGGACCTTTATATACATCAATAACATAATACAACCTAACCTAACATCTCGGCGGTAATATCTGAAGACATTCCTGGCGAGTTGGCCGCTATGTCTCCGTGGGACCTTTATATACATCAATAACGTCATATATCCTAACGTAACCCAACCTATCATTTCGGCGGTAATATTTGACACCATTCCTGGCGAGTTGGCTTCTACGTCTCCGTGGGACCTTAATATACATGAATAACGTAATATAACCTAACCAAATCCAACCAAACATCTCGGCGGTAATATTTGACAACATTCCTGGCGAGTTGGCCTCTGCGTCTCCGTGGGACCTTTATATACATCAATAACGTAATATAACCCAACCTAACCAAACCTAATATCTCGGCGGTAATATGTGACAACATTCCTGGCGGGTTGGCCTCTACGTCTCCGTGGGACCTTCATATACATCAATACCGTAATATAGCCTAAGCTAACTCAACCTAACATCCCGGCGGTAATATTTGACTGCATTCCTGGAGAGTTGGCTACTACGTCTCCGTGGGACATTTATATACATCAATAACGTAATATAACCTAACCTAACACAACGCAACCTCTCGGCACTAATATTTGACAATATTCCTGGCGAGCTGGCCTCTTCGTTTCCGTGCTGCTTTTACATACATCAATAACGTAATATAACCTAACCTAACCCAACCTAAACTTTCGGCGCTATTATTTGCCAAATTCCTGGCGAGTTGGCCTCTACGTCTCCGTGGGACTTTTATATACATCAATAACGTAATATAACCTAACATAGCACAACCCAACCTCTCGGCACTAATGTTTAACAACATTCCTGGCTTGTTGGCTTCTACGTCTCCGTGGGTCTTTCATATCCATCAATAACGTAATTTAACCTAAAATAACCCAACTTAGCATCTCGGCTGTAATATTTGACAACATTCCTGGCTTGTTGGCCTCTATGATTCCGTGGGACCTTTATATACATCAATAACGTAATATAACCTAACCTAACCCAACCTAACCTCTCGGCGCTATTATTTGACAACATTCCTGGCGAGTTGCCCTCTACGTCACCGTGGGACTTTTATAAACATCAATAACCCAATATAACCTAACTTAACCCAACCTAACCTTTCGGCGCTATTATTTGACAACATTCCTGGCGAGTTGGCCTCTACGTCTCCGTGGGGCCTTTATATACATCAATAACGTAATATAACCTAACCTAACACAACCCAACCTCTCGGCACTAATATTTCACAACATTCCTGACGAGTTGGCCTCTACGTTTCCGTGGGGCTTTTATATACATAAATAACGTAATATAACCTAACCTAACCCAAAGTAACGTCTCGGAGGTAATGTTTAACCACATTCCTGGCTTGTTGGCCTCTACGTTTCCCTGAGACCTTTATATACATCAATAACGTAATATAACCTAACCTAACCCAACCTAACATCTCCGTACTAATATTTAACAACATTCCTGGCTTGTTGGCTTCTACGTCTCCGTGGGACTTTCATATCCATCAATAACGTAATTTAACCTAAAATAACCCAACTTAAAATCTCGGCTGTAATATTTGACAACATTCCTGGCTTGTTGGCCTCTATGATTCCGTGGGACCTTTATATACATCAATAACGTAATATAACCTAACCTAACCCAACCTAACCTCTCGGCGCTATTATTTGACAACATTCCTGGCGAGTTGCCCTCTACGTCACCGTGGGACTTTTATATACATCAATAACGTAATATAACCTAACCTAACCCAACCTAACCTTTCGGCGCTATTATTTGACAACATTCCTGGCGAGTTGGCCGCTATGTCTCCGTGGGACCTTTATATACATCAATAACGTCATATATCCTCACCTAACCCAACCTATCATTTCGGCGGTAATATTTGACACCATTCCTGGCGAGTTGGCTTCTACGTCTCCGTGGAACCTTTATATACATCAATAACGTAATATAACCTAACCTAACACAACGCAACCTCTCGGCACTAATATTTGACAATATTCCTGGCGAGTTGGCCTCTTCGTTTCCGTTGGGCTTTTACATACATCAATAACGTAATATAACCTAACCTAACCCAACCTAACCTTTCGGCGCTATTATTTGACAACATTCCTGGCGAGTTGGCCGCTATGTCTCCGTGGGACCTTTATATACATCAATAACGTCATATATCCTCACCTAACCCAACCTATCATTTCGGCGGTAATATTTGACACCATTCCTGGCGAGTTGGCTTCTACGTCTCCGTGGGACCTTTATATACATGAATAACGTAATATAACCTAACCTAACACAATCTAACATCTCGGCGGTGATATTTGACCACATTCCTGGCTCGTTGGCCTCTACGTCTCCGTGGTACCTTTATATATATCTATAACGTAATATAACCAAACCTAACCCAACCTAACATGTCGGCGGTAATATTTAACAACATTCGTGGCGAGTTGGCCTCTACGTCTCCGTGGGACCTTTATATACATCAATAAGGAAATATAAAGTAACCTAACCCAACCTAACCTGTCGGGGTACCATTTAGCCACATTCCTTGATTTTCGGGACCTACTTCTCGGTGGGAACACTGTATAGATCTATGACGTAATACAACCTAACCTAACCCAACCTAACCTCTCGGGGTACCATTTAGCCACATTCCTTGATTGTCGGGACCTACTTCTCGGAGGGAACACTGTATACATCTATGACGTAATACAACCTAACCTAAACCAACTTAACATTTCGGCGGTAATATTTGACACCATTCCTGGCGAGTTGGCCTCTACGTTTCCGTGGGACTTTCATATACATCAATGACGTAATATAACCTGACCTAACCCAACCTAACATCTCGGCGGTAATATTTGACCACATTCCTGGCTTGTTGGCCTCTACGTCTCCGTGGGACCTTTATATACATCAATAACATAATACAACCTAACCTAACATCTCGGCGGTAATATCTGAAGACATTCCTGGCGAGTTGGCCGCTATGTCTCCGTGGGACCTTTATATACATCAATAACGTCATATATCCTAACGTAACCCAACCTATCATTTCGGCGGTAATATTTGACACCATTCCTGGCGAGTTGGCTTCTACGTCTCTGTGGGACCTTAATATACATGAATAACGTAATATAACCTAACCAAACCCAACCAAACATCTCGGCGGTAATATTTGACAACATTCCTGGCGAGTTGGCCTCTGCGTCTCCGTGGGACCTTTATATACATCAATAACGTAATATAACCCAACCTAACCAAACCTAATATCTCGGCGGTAATATGTGACAACATTCCTGGCGGGTTGGCCTCTACGTCTCCGTGGGACCTTCATATACATCAATACCGTAATATAGCCTAAGCTAACTCAACCTAACATCCCGGCGGTAATATTTGACTGCATTCCTGGAGAGTTGGCTACTACGTCTCCGTGGGACCTTTATATACATCAATAACGTAATATAACCTAACCTAACACAACGCAACCTCTCGGCACTAATATTTGACAATATTCCTGGCGAGCTGGCCTCTTCGTTTCCGTGCTGCTTTTACATACATCAATAACGTAATATAACCTAACCTAACCCAACCTAAACTTTCGGCGCTATTATTTGCCAAATTCCTGGCGAGTTGGCCTCTACGTCTCCGTGGGACTTTTATATACATCAATAACGTAATATAACCTAACATAGCACAACCCAACCTCTCGGCACTAATGTTTAACAACATTCCTGGCTTGTTGGCTTCTACGTCTCCGTGGGTCTTTCATATCCATCAATAACGTAATTTAACCTAAAATAACCCAACTTAGCATCTCGGCTGTAATATTTGACAACATTCCTGGCTTGTTGGCCTCTATGATTCCGTGGGACCTTTATATACATCAATAACGTAATATAACCTAACCTAACCCAACCTAACCTCTCGGCGCTATTATTTGACAACATTCCTGGCGAGTTGCCCTCTACGTCACCGTGGGACTTTTATAAACATCAATAACCCAATGTAACCTAACTTAACCCAACCTAACCTTTCGGCGCTATTATTTGACAACATTCCTGGCGAGTTGGCCTCTACGTCTCCGTGGGGCCTTTATATACATCAATAACGTAATATAACCTAACCTAACACAACCCAACCTCTCGGCACTAATATTTCACAACATTCCTGACGAGTTGGCCTCTACGTTTCCGTGGGGCTTTTATATACATAAATAACGTAATATAACCTAACCTAACCCAAAGTAACGTCTCGGAGGTAATGTTTAACCACATTCCTGGCTTGTTGGCCTCTACGTTTCCCTGAGACCTTTATATACATCAATAACGTAATATAACCTAACCTAACCCAACCTAACATCTCGGTACTAATATTTAACAACATTCCTGGCTTGTTGGCTTCTACGTCTCCGTGGGACTTTCATATCCATCAATAACGTAATTTAACCTAAAATAACCCAACTTAAAATCTCGGCTGTAATATTTGACAACATTCCTGGCTTGTTGGCCTCTATGATTCCGTGGGACCTTTATATACATCAATAACGTAATATAACCTAACCTAACCCAACCTAACCTCTCGGCGCTATTATTTGACAACATTCCTGGCGAGTTGCCCTCTACGTCACCGTGGGACTTTTATATACATCAATAACGTAATATAACCTAACCTAACCCAAAGTAACGTCTCGGAGGTAATGTTTAACCACATTCCTGGCTTGTTGGCCTCTACGTTTCCATGAGACCTTTATATACATCAATAACGTCATATATCCTAACCTAACCCAACCTATCATTTCGGCGGTAATATTTGACACCATTCCTGGCGAGTTGGCTTCTACGTCTCCGTGGGACCTTTATATACATGAATAACGTAATATAACCTAACCAAACCCAACCAAACATCTCGGCGGTAATATTTGACAACATTCCTGGCGAGTTGGCCTATGCGTCTCCGTGGGACCTTTATATACATCAATAACGTAATATAACCCAACCTAACCAAACATAATATCTCGGCGGTAATATGTGACAACATTCCTGGCGGGGTGGCCTCTACGTCCCCGTGGGACCTTCATATACATCAATACCGTAATATAGCCTAAGCTAACTCAACCTAACATCCCGGCGGTAATATTTGACTGCATTCCTGGAGAGTTGGCTACTACGTCTCCGTGGGACCTTTATATACATCAATAACGTAATATAACCTAACCTAACACAACGCAACCTCTCGGCACTAATATTTGACAATATTCCTGGCGAGTTGGCCTCTTCGTTTCCGTTGGGCTTTTACATACATCAATAACGTAATATAACCTAACCTAACCCAACCTAACCTTTCGGCGCTATTATTTGACAACATTCCTGGCGAGTTGGCCGCTATGTCTCCGTGGGACCTTTATATACATCAATAACGTCATATATCCTCACCTAACCCAACCTATCATTTCGGCGGTAATATTTGACACCATTCCTGGCGAGTTGGCTTCTACGTCTCCGTGGAACCTTTATATACATCAATAACGTAATATAACCTAACCTAACACAACGCAACCTCTCGGCACTAATATTTGACAATATTCCTGGCGAGTTGGCCTCTTCGTTTCCGATGGGCTTTTACATACATCAATAACGTAATATAACCTAACCTAACCCAACCTAACCTTTCGGCGCTATTATTTGACAACATTCCTGGCGAGTTGGCCGCTATGTCTCCGTGGGACCTTTATATACATCAATAACGTCATATATCCTCACCTAACCCAACCTATCATTTCGGCGGTAATATTTGACACCATTCCTGGCGAGTTGGCTTCTACGTCTCCGTGGGACCTTTATATACATGAATAACGTAATATAACCTAACCTAACACAATCTAACATCTCGGCGGTGATATTTGACCACATTCCTGGCTCGTTGGCCTCTACGTCTCCGTGGTACCTTTATATATATCTATAACGTAATATAACCAAACCTAACCCAACCTAACATGTCGGCGGTAATATTTAACAACATTCGTGGCGAGTTGGCCTCTACGTCTCCGTGGGACCTTTATATACATCAATAAGGAAATATAAAGTAACCTAACCCAACCTAACCTGTCGGGGTACCATTTAGCCACATTCCTTGATTTTCGGGACCTACTTCTCGGTGGGAACACTGTATAGATCTATGACGTAATACAACCTAACCTAACCCAACCTAACCTCTCGGGGTACCATTTAGCCACATTCCTTGATTGTCGGGACCTACTTCTCGGAGGGAACACTGTATACATCTATGACGTAATACAACCTAACCTAAACCAACTTAACATTTCGGCGGTAATATTTGACACCATTCCTGGCGAGTTGGCCTCTACGTTTCCGTGGGACTTTCATATACATCAATGACGTAATATAACCTGACCTAACCCAACCTAACATCTCGGCGGTAATATTTGACCACATTCCTGGCTTGTTGGCCTCTACGTCTCCGTGGGACCTTTATATACATCAATAACATAATACAACCTAACCTAACATCTCGGCGGTAATATCTGAAGACATTCCTGGCGAGTTGGCCGCTATGTCTCCGTGGGACCTTTATATACATCAATAACGTCATATATCCTAACGTAACCCAACCTATCATTTCGGCGGTAATATTTGACACCATTCCTGGCGAGTTGGCTTCTACGTCTCTGTGGGACCTTAATATACATGAATAACGTAATATAACCTAACCAAACCCAACCAAACATCTCGGCGGTAATATTTGACAACATTCCTGGCGAGTTGGCCTCTGCGTCTCCGTGGGACCTTTATATACATCAATAACGTAATATAACCCAACCTAACCAAACCTAATATCTCGGCGGTAATATGTGACAACATTCCTGGCGGGTTGGCCTCTACGTCTCCGTGGGACCTTCATATACATCAATACCGTAATATAGCCTAAGCTAACTCAACCTAACATCCCGGCGGTAATATTTGACTGCATTCCTGGAGAGTTGGCTACTACGTCTCCGTGGGACCTTTATATACATCAATAACGTAATATAACCTAACCTAACACAACGCAACCTCTCGGCACTAATATTTGACAATATTCCTGGCGAGCTGGCCTCTTCGTTTCCGTGCTGCTTTTACATACATCAATAACGTAATATAACCTAACCTAACCCAACCTAAACTTTCGGCGCTATTATTTGCCAAATTCCTGGCGAGTTGTCCTCTACGTCTCCGTGGGACTTTTATATACATCAATAACGTAATATAACCTAACCTAGCACAACCCAACCTCTCGGCACTAATGTTTAACAACATTCCTGGCTTGTTGGCTTCTACGTCTCCGTGGGACTTTCATATCCATCAATAGCGTAATTTAACCTAAAATAACCCAACTTAGCATCTCGGCTGTAATATTTGACAACATTCCTGGCTTGTTGGCCTCTATGATTCCGTGGGACCTTTATATACATCAATAACGTAATATAACCTAACCTAACCCAACCTAACCTCTCGGCGCTATTATTTGACAACATTCCTGGCGAGTTGCCCTCTACGTCACCGTGGGACTTTTATATACATCAATAACCCAATATAACCTAACTTAACCCAACCTAACCTTTCGGCGCTATTATTTGACAACATTCCTGGCGAGTTGGCCTCTACGTCTCCGTGGGGCCTTTATATACATCAATAACGTAATATAACCTAACCTAACACAACCCAACCTCTCGGCACTAATATTTCACAACATTCCTGACGAGTTGGCCTCTACGTTTCCGTGGGGCTTTTATATACATAAATAACGTAATATAACCTAACCTAACCCAAAGTAACGTCTCGGAGGTAATGTTTAACCACATTCCTGGCTTGTTGGCCTCTACGTTTCCCTGAGACCTTTATATACATCAATAACGTAATATAACCTAACCTAACCCAACCTAACATCTCGGTACTAATATTTAACAACATTCCTGGCTTGTTGGCTTCTACGTCTCCGTGGGACTTTCATATCCATCAATAACGTAATTTAACCTAAAATAACCCAACTTAAAATCTCGGCTGTAATATTTGACAACATTCCTGGCTTGTTGGCCTCTATGATTCCGTGGGACCTTTATATACATCAATAACGTAATATAACCTAACCTAACCCAACCTAACCTCTCGGCGCTATTATTTGACAACATTCCTGGCGAGTTGCCCTCTACGTCACCGTGGGACTTTTATATACATCAATAACCTAATATAACCTAACTTAACCCAACCTAACCTCTCGGCGCTATTATTTGACAACATTCCTGGCGAGTTGCCCTCTACGTCACCGTGGGACTTTTATATACATCAATAACCTAATATAACCTAACTTAACCCAACCTAACCTTTCGGCGCTATTATTTGACAACATTCCTGGCGAGTTGGCCTCTACGTCTCCGTGGGACCTTTATATACATCAATAACGTAATATAACCTAACCTAACACAACCCAACCTCTCGGCACTAATATTTCACAACATTCCTGGCGAGTTGGCCTCTACGTTTCCGTGGGGCTTTTATATACATCAATAACGTAATATAACCTAACCTAACCCAAAGTAACGTCTCGGAGGTAATGTTTAACCACATTCCTGTCTTGTTGGCCTCTACGTTTCCCTGAGACCTTTATATACATCAATAACGTAATATAACCTAACCTAACCCAACCAAACATCTCGGCGGTAATATTTGACTACATTCCTGGCTTGTTGGCCTCTACGTCTCCGTGGGACCTTTATATACATCAATAACATAATACAACCTAACCTAACATCTCGGCGGTAATATCTGAAGGCATTCCTGGCGAGTTGGCCGCTATGTCTCCGTGGGACCTTAATATACATCAATAACGTAATATATCCTAACCTAACCCAACCTATCATTTCGGCGGTAATATTTGACACCATTCCTGGCGAGTTGGCTTCTACGTCTCCGTGGAACCTTTATATACATCAATAACGTAATATAACCTAACCTAACACAACGCAACCTCTCGGCACTAATATTTGACAATATTCCTGGCGAGTTGGCCTCTTCGTTTCCGTTGGGCTTTTACATACATCAATAACGTAATATAACCTAACCTAACCCAACCTAACCTTTCGGCGCTATTATTTGACAACATTCCTGGCGAGTTGGCCGCTATGTCTCCGTGGGACCTTTATATACATCAATAACGTCATATATCCTCACCTAACCCAACCTATCATTTCGGCGGTAATATTTGACACCATTCCTGGCGAGTTGGCTTCTACGTCTCCGTGGGACCTTTATATACATGAATAACGTAATATAACCTAACCTAACACAATCTAACATCTCGGCGGTGATATTTGACCACATTCCTGGCTCGTTGGCCTCTACGTCTCCGTGGTACCTTTATATATATCTATAACGTAATATAACCAAACCTAACCCAACCTAACATGTCGGCGGTAATATTTAACAACATTCGTGGCGAGTTGGCCTCTACGTCTCCGTGGGACCTTTATATACATCAATAAGGAAATATAAAGTAACCTAACCCAACCTAACCTCTCGGGGTACCATTTAGCCACATTCCTTGATTTTCGGGACCTACTTCTCGGTGGGAACACTGTATAGATCTATGACGTAATACAACCTAACCTAACCCAACCTAACCTCTCGGGGTACCATTTAGCCACATTCCTTGATTGTCGGGACCTACTTCTCGGAGGGAACACTGTATACATCTATGACGTAATACAACCTAACCTAAACCAACTTAACATTTCGGCGGTAATATTTGACACCATTCCTGGCGAGTTGGCCTCTACGTTTCCGTGGGACTTTCATATACATCAATGACGTATTATAACCTGACCTAACCCAACCTAACATCTCGGCGGTAATATTTGACCACATTCCTGGCTTGTTGGCCTCTACGTCTCCGTGGGACCTTCATATACATCAATACCGTAATATAGCCTAAGCTAACTCAACCTAACATCCCGGCGGTAATATTTGACTGCATTCCTGGAGAGTTGGCTACTACGTCTCCGTGGGACCTTTATATACATCAATAACGTAATATAACCTAACCTAACACAACGCAACCTCTCGGCACTAATATTTGACAATATTCCTGGCGAGCTGGCCTCTTCGTTTCCGTGCTGCTTTTACATACATCAATAACGTAATATAACCTAACCTAACCCAACCTAAACTTTCGGCGCTATTATTTGCCAAATTCCTGGCGAGTTGTCCTCTACGTCTCCGTGGGACTTTTATATACATCAATAACGTAATATAACCTAACCTAGCACAACCCAACCTCTCGGCACTAATGTTTAACAACATTCCTGGCTTGTTGGCTTCTACGTCTCCGTGGGACTTTCATATCCATCAATAGCGTAATTTAACCTAAAATAACCCAACTTAGCATCTCGGCTGTAATATTTGACAACATTCCTGGCTTGTTGGCCTCTATGATTCCGTGGGACCTTTATATACATCAATAACGTAATATAACCTAACCTAACCCAACCTAACCTCTCGGCGCTATTATTTGACAACATTCCTGGCGAGTTGCCCTCTACGTCACCGTGGGACTTTTATATACATCAATAACCCAATATAACCTAACTTAACCCAACCTAACCTTTCGGCGCTATTATTTGACAACATTCCTGGCGAGTTGGCCTCTACGTCTCCGTGGGGCCTTTATATACATCAATAACGTAATATAACCTAACCTAACACAACCCAACCTCTCGGCACTAATATTTCACAACATTCCTGACGAGTTGGCCTCTACGTTTCCGTGGGGCTTTTATATACATAAATAACGTAATATAACCTAACCTAACCCAAAGTAACGTCTCGGAGGTAATGTTTAACCACATTCCTGGCTTGTTGGCCTCTACGTTTCCCTGAGACCTTTATATACATCAATAACGTAATATAACCTAACCTAACCCAACCTAACATCTCGGTACTAATATTTAACAACATTCCTGGCTTGTTGGCTTCTACGTCTCCGTGGGACTTTCATATCCATCAATAACGTAATTTAACCTAAAATAACCCAACTTAAAATCTCGGCTGTAATATTTGACAACATTCCTGGCTTGTTGGCCTCTATGATTCCGTGGGACCTTTATATACATCAATAACGTAATATAACCTAACCTAACCCAACCTAACCTCTCGGCGCTATTATTTGACAACATTCCTGGCGAGTTGCCCTCTACGTCACCGTGGGACTTTTATATACATCAATAACCTAATATAACCTAACTTAACCCAACCTAACCTTTCGGCGCTATTATTTGACAACATTCCTGGCGAGTTGGCCTCTACGTCTCCGTGGGACCTTTATATACATCAATAACGTAATATAACCTAACCTAACACAACCCAACCTCTCGGCACTAATATTTCACAACATTCCTGGCGAGTTGGCCTCTACGTTTCCGTGGGGCTTTTATATACATCAATAACGTAATATAACCTAACCTAACCCAAAGTAACGTCTCGGAGGTAATGTTTAACCACATTCCTGTCTTGTTGGCCTCTACGTTTCCCTGAGACCTTTATATACATCAATAACGTAATATAACCTAACCTAACCCAACCAAACATCTCGGCGGTAATATTTGACTACATTCCTGGCTTGTTGGCCTCTACGTCTCCGTGGGACCTTTATATACATCAATAACATAATACAACCTAACCTAACATCTCGGCGGTAATATCTGAAGGCATTCCTGGCGAGTTGGCCGCTATGTCTCCGTGGGACCTTAATATACATCAATAACGTAATATATCCTAACCTAACCCAACCTATCATTTCGGCGGTAATATTTGACACCATTCCTGGCGAGTTGGCTTCTACGTCTCCGTGGAACCTTTATATACATCAATAACGTAATATAACCTAACCTAACACAACGCAACCTCTCGGCACTAATATTGGACAATATTCCTGGCGAGTTGGCCTCTTCGTTTCCGTTGGGCTTTTACATACATCAATAACGTAATATAACCTAACCTAACCCAACCTAACATTTCGGCGCTATTATTTGACAACATTCCTGGCGAGTTGGCCGCTATGTCTCCGTGGGACCTTTATATACATCAATAACGTCATATATCCTCACCTAACCCAACCTATCATTTCGGCGGTAATATTTGACACCATTCCTGGCGAGTTGGCTTCTACGTCTCCGTGGGACCTTTATATACATGAATAACGTAATATAACCTAACCTAACACAATCTAACATCTCGGCGGTGATATTTGACCACATTCCTGGCTCGTTGGCCTCTACGTCTCCGTGGTACCTTTATATATATCTATAACGTAATATAACCAAACCTAACCCAACCTAACATGTCGGCGGTAATATTTAACAACATTCGTGGCGAGTTGGCCTCTACGTCTCCGTGGGACCTTTATATACATCAATAAGGAAATATAAAGTAACCTAACCCAACCTAACCTCTCGGGGTACCATTTAGCCACATTCCTTGATTTTCGGGACCTACTTCTCGGTGGGAACACTGTATAGATCTATGACGTAATACAACCTAACCTAACCCAACCTAACCTCTCGGGGTACCATTTAGCCACATTCCTTGATTGTCGGGACCTACTTCTCGGAGGGAACACTGTATACATCTATGACGTAATACAACCTAACCTAAACCAACTTAACATTTCGGCGGTAATATTTGACACCATTCCTGGCGAGTTGGCCTCTACGTTTCCGTGGGACTTTCATATACATCAATGACGTAATATAACCTGACCTAACCCAACCTAACATCTCGGCGGTAATATTTGACCACATTCCTGGCTTGTTGGCCTCTACGTCTCCGTGGGACCTTCATATACATCAATACCGTAATATAGCCTAAGCTAACTCAACCTAACATCCCGGCGGTAATATTTGACTGCATTCCTGGAGAGTTGGCTACTACGTCTCCGTGGGACCTTTATATACATCAATAACGTAATATAACCTAACCTAACACAACGCAACCTCTCGGCACTAATATTTGACAATATTCCTGGCGAGCTGGCCTCTTCGTTTCCGTGCTGCTTTTACATACATCAATAACGTAATATAACCTAACCTAACCCAACCTAAACTTTCGGCGCTATTATTTGCCAAATTCCTGGCGAGTTGTCCTCTACGTCTCCGTGGGACTTTTATATACATCAATAACGTAATATAACCTAACCTAGCACAACCCAACCTCTCGGCACTAATGTTTAACAACATTCCTGGCTTGTTGGCTTCTACGTCTCCGTGGGACTTTCATATCCATCAGTAGCGTAATTTAACCTAAAATAACCCAACTTAGCATCTCGGCTGTAATATTTGACAACATTCCTGGCTTGTTGGCCTCTATGATTCCGTGGGACCTTTATATACATCAATAACGTAATATAACCTAACCTAACCCAACCTAACCTCTCGGCGCTATTATTTGACAACATTCCTGGCGAGTTGCCCTCTACGTCACCGTGGGACTTTTATATACATCAATAACCCAATATAACCTAACTTAACCCAACCTAACCTTTCGGCGCTATTATTTGACAACATTCCTGGCGAGTTGGCCTCTACGTCTCCGTGGGGCCTTTATATACATCAATAACGTAATATAACCTAACCTAACACAACCCAACCTCTCGGCACTAATATTTCACAACATTCCTGACGAGTTGGCCTCTACGTTTCCGTGGGGCTTTTATATACATAAATAACGTAATATAACCTAACCTAACCCAAAGTAACGTCTCGGAGGTAATGTTTAACCACATTCCTGGCTTGTTGGCCTCTACGTTTCCCTGAGACCTTTATATACATCAATAACGTAATATAACCTAACCTAACCCAACCTAACATCTCGGTACTAATATTTAACAACATTCCTGGCTTGTTGGCTTCTACGTCTCCGTGGGACTTTCATATCCATCAATAACGTAATTTAACCTAAAATAACCCAACTTAAAATCTCGGCTGTAATATTTGACAACATTCCTGGCTTGTTGGCCTCTATGATTCCGTGGGACCTTTATATATATCAATAACGTAATATAACCTAACCTAACCCAACCTAACCTCTCGGCGCTATTATTTGACAACATTCCTGGCGAGTTGCCCTCTACGTCACCGTGGGACTTTTATATACATCAATAACCTAATATAACCTAACTTAACCCAACCTAACCTCTCGGCGCTATTATTTGACAACATTCCTGGCGAGTTGCCCTCTACGTCACCGTGGGACTTTTATATACATCAATAACCTAATATAACCTAACTTAACCCAACCTAACCTTTCGGCGCTATTATTTGACAACATTCCTGGCGAGTTGGCCTCTACGTCTCCGTGGGACCTTTATATACATCAATAACGTAATATAACCTAACCTAACACAACCCAACCTCTCGGCACTAATATTTCACAACATTCCTGGCGAGTTGGCCTCTACGTTTCCGTGGGGCTTTTATATACATCAATAACGTAATATAACCTAACCTAACCCAAAGTAACGTCTCGGAGGTAATGTTTAACCACATTCCTGTCTTGTTGGCCTCTACGTTTCCCTGAGACCTTTATATACATCAATAACGTAATATAACCTAACCTAACCCAACCAAACATCTCGGCGGTAATATTTGACTACATTCCTGGCTTGTTGGCCTCTACGTCTCCGTGGGACCTTTATATACATCAATAACATAATACAACCTAACCTAACATCTCGGCGGTAATATCTGAAGGCATTCCTGGCGAGTTGGCCGCTATGTCTCCGTGGGACCTTAATATACATCAATAACGTAATATATCCTAACCTAACCCAACCTATCATTTCGGCGGTAATATTTGACACCATTCCTGGCGAGTTGGCTTCTACGTCTCCGTGGAACCTTTATATACATCAATAACGTAATATAACCTAACCTAACACAACGCAACCTCTCGGCACTAATATTTGACAATATTCCTGGCGAGTTGGCCTCTTCGTTTCCGTTGGGCTTTTACATACATCAATAACGTAATATAACCTAACCTAACCCAACCTAACCTTTCGGCGCTATTATTTGACAACATTCCTGGCGAGTTGGCCGCTATGTCTCCGTGGGACCTTTATATACATCAATAACGTCATATATCCTCACCTAACCCAACCTATCATTTCGGCGGTAATATTTGACACCATTCCTGGCGAGTTGGCTTCTACGTCTCCGTGGGACCTTTATATACATGAATAACGTAATATAACCTAACCTAACACAATCTAACATCTCGGCGGTGATATTTGACCACATTCCTGGCTCGTTGGCCTCTACGTCTCCGTGGTACCTTTATATATATCTATAACGTAATATAACCAAACCTAACCCAACCTAACATGTCGGCGGTAATATTTAACAACATTCGTGGCGAGTTGGCCTCTACGTCTCCGTGGGACCTTTATATACATCAATAAGGAAATATAAAGTAACCTAACCCAACCTAACCTCTCGGGGTACCATTTAGCCACATTCCTTGATTTTCGGGACCTACTTCTCGGTGGGAACACTGTATAGATCTATGACGTAATACAACCTAACCTAACCCAACCTAACCTCTCGGGGTACCATTTAGCCACATTCCTTGATTGTCGGGACCTACTTCTCGGAGGGAACACTGTATACATCTATGACGTAATACAACCTAACCTAAACCAACTTAACATTTCGGCGGTAATATTTGACACCATTCCTGGCGAGTTGGCCTCTACGTTTCCGTGGGACTTTCATATACATCAATGACGTAATATAACCTGACCTAACCCAACCTAACATCTCGGCGGTAATATTTGACCACATTCCTGGCTTGTTGGCCTCTACGTCTCCGTGGGACCTTTATATACATCAATAACATAATACAACCTAACCTAACATCTCGGCGGTAATATCTGAAGACATTCCTGGCGAGTTGGCCGCTATGTCTCCGTGGGACCTTTATATACATCAATAACGTAATATATCCTAACCTAACCCAACCTATCATTTCGGCGGTAATATTTGACAACATTCCTGGCGAGTTGGCCTCTGCGTCTCCGTGGGACCTTTATATACATCAATAACGTAATATAACCCAACCTAACCAAACCTAATATCTCGGCGGTAATATGTGACAACATTCCTGGCGGGTTGGCCTCTACGTCTCCGTGGGACCTTCATATACATCAATACCGTAATATAGCCTAAGCTAACTCAACCTAACATCCCGGCGGTAATATTTGACTGCATTCCTGGAGAGTTGGCTACTACGTCTCCGTGGGACCTTTATATACATCAATAACGTAATATAACCTAACCTAACACAACGCAACCTCTCGGCACTAATATTTGACAATATTCCTGGCGAGCTGGCCTCTTCGTTTCCGTGCTGCTTTTACATACATCAATAACGTAATATAACCTAACCTAACCCAACCTAAACTTTCGGCGCTATTATTTGCCAAATTCCTGGCGAGTTGGCCTCTACGTCTCCGTGGGACTTTTATATACATCAATAACGTAATATAACCTAACCTAGCACAACCCAACCTCTCGGCACTAATGTTTAACAACATTCCTGGCTTGTTGGCTTCTACGTCTCCGTGGGACTTTCATATCCATCAATAGCGTAATTTAACCTAAAATAACCCAACTTAGCATCTCGGCTGTAATATTTGACAACATTCCTGGCTTGTTGGCCTCTATGATTCCGTGGGACCTTTATATACATCAATAACGTAATATAACCTAACCTAACCCAACCTAACCTCTCGGCGCTATTATTTGACAACATTCCTGGCGAGTTGCCCTCTACGTCACCGTGGGACTTTTATATACATCAATAACCCAATATAACCTAACTTAACCCAACCTAACCTTTCGGCGCTATTATTTGACAACATTCCTGGCGAGTTGGCCTCTACGTCTCCGTGGGGCCTTTATATACATCAATAACGTAATATAACCTAACCTAACACAACCCAACCTCTCGGCACTAATATTTCACAACATTCCTGACGAGTTGGCCTCTACGTTTCCGTGGGGCTTTTATATACATAAATAACGTAATATAACCTAACCTAACCCAAAGTAACGTCTCGGAGGTAATGTTTAACCACATTCCTGGCTTGTTGGCCTCTACGTTTCCCTGAGACCTTTATATACATCAATAACGTAATATAACCTAACCTAACCCAACCTAACATCTCGGTACTAATATTTAACAACATTCCTGGCTTGTTGGCTTCTACGTCTCCGTGGGACTTTCATATCCATCAATAACGTAATTTAACCTAAAATAACCCAACTTAAAATCTCGGCTGTAATATTTGACAACATTCCTGGCTTGTTGGCCTCTATGATTCCGTGGGACCTTTATATACATCAATAACGTAATATAACCTAACCTAACCCAACCTAACCTCTCGGCGCTATTATTTGACAACATTCCTGGCGAGTTGCCCTCTACGTCACCGTGGGACTTTTATATACATCAATAACCTAATATAACCTAACTTAACCCAACCTAACCTCTCGGCGCTATTATTTGACAACATTCCTGGCGAGTTGCCCTCTACGTCACCGTGGGACTTTTATATACATCAATAACCTAATATAACCTAACTTAACCCAACCTAACCTTTCGGCGCTATTATTTGACAACATTCCTGGCGAGTTGGCCTCTACGTCTCCGTGGGACCTTTATATACATCAATAACGTAATATAACCTAACCTAACACAACCCAACCTCTCGGCACTAATATTTCACAACATTCCTGGCGAGTTGGCCTCTACGTTTCCGTGGGGCATTTATATACATCAATAACGTAATATAACCTAACCTAACCCAAAGTAACGTCTCGGAGGTAATGTTTAACCACATTCCTGTCTTGTTGGCCTCTACGTTTCCCTGAGACCTTTATATACATCAATAACGTAATATAACCTAACCTAACCCAACCAAACATCTCGGCGGTAATATTTGACTACATTCCTGGCTTGTTGGCCTCTACGTCTCCGTGGGACCTTTATATACATCAATAACATAATACAACCTAACCTAACATCTCGGCGGTAATATCTGAAGGCATTCCTGGCGAGTTGGCCGCTATGTCTCCGTGGGACCTTTATATACATCAATAACGTAATATATCCTAACCTAACCCAACCTATCATTTCGGCGGTAATATTTGACACCATTCCTGGCGAGTTGGCTTCTACGTCTCCGTGGAACCTTTATATACATCAATAACGTAATATAACCTAACCTAACACAACGCAACCTCTCGGCACTAATATTTGACAATATTCCTGGCGAGTTGGCCTCTTCGTTTCCGTTGGGCTTTTACATACATCAATAACGTAATATAACCTAACCTAACCCAACCTAACCTTTCGGCGCTATTATTTGACCACATTCCTGGCTCGTTGGCCTCTACGTCTCCGTGGTACCTTTATATATATCTATAACGTAATATAACCAAACCTAACCCAACCTAACATGTCGGCGGTAATATTTAACAACATTCGTGGCGAGTTGGCCTCTACGTCTCCGTGGGACCTTTATATACATCAATAAGGAAATATAAAGTAACCTAACCCAACCTAACCTCTCGGGGTACCATTTAGCCACATTCCTTGATTTTCGGGACCTACTTCTCGGTGGGAACACTGTATAGATCTATGACGTAATACAACCTAACCTAACCCAACCTAACCTCTCGGGGTACCATTTAGCCACATTCCTTGATTGTCGGGACCTACATCTCGGAGGGAACACTGTATACATCTATGACGTAATACAACCTAACCTAAACCAACTTAACATTTCGGCGGTAATATTTGACACCATTCCTGGCGAGTTGGCCTCTACGTTTCCGTGGGACTTTCATATACATCAATGACGTAATATAACCTGACCTAACCCAACCTAACATCTCGGCGGTAATATTTGACCACATTCCTGGCTTGTTGGCCTCTACGTCTCCGTGGGACCTTTATATACATCAATAACATAATACAACCTAACCTAACATCTCGGCGGTAATATCTGAAGACATTCCTGGCGAGTTGGCCGCTATGTCTCCGTGGGACCTTTATATACATCAATAACGTCATATATCCTAACGTAACCCAACCTATCATTTCGGCGGTAATATTTGACACCATTCCTGGCGAGTTGGCTTCTACGTCTCCGTGGGACCTTAATATACATGAATAACGTAATATAACCTAACCAAACCCAACCAAACATCTCGGCGGTAATATTTGACAACATTCCTGGCGAGTTGGCCTCTGCGTCTATGTGGGACCTTTATATACATCAATAACGTAATATAACCCAACCTAACCAAACCTAATATCTCGGCGGTAATATGTGACAACATTCCTGGCGGGTTGGCCTCTACGTCTCCGTGGGACCTTCATATACATCAATACCGTAATATAGCCTAAGCTAACTCAACCTAACATCCCGGCGGTAATATTTGACTGCATTCCTGGAGAGTTGGCTACTACGTCTCCGTGGGACCTTTATATACATCAATAACGTAATATAACCTAACCTAACACAACGCAACCTCTCGGCACTAATATTTGACAATATTCCTGGCGAGCTGGCCTCTTCGTTTCCGTGCTGCTTTTACATACATCAATAACGTAATATAACCTAACCTAACCCAACCTAAACTTTCGGCGCTATTATTTGCCAAATTCCTGGCGAGTTGGCCTCTACGTCTCCGTGGGACTTTTATATACATCAATAACGTAATATAACCTAACATAGCACAACCCAACCTCTCGGCACTAATGTTTAACAACATTCCTGGCTTGTTGGCTTCTACGTCTCCGTGGGACTTTCATATCCATCAATAACGTAATTTAACCTAAAATAACCCAACTTAGCATCTCGGCTGTAATATTTGACAACATTCCTGGCTTGTTGGCCTCTATGATTCCGTGGGACCTTTATATACATCAATAACGTAATATAACCTAACCTAACCCAACCTAACCTCTCGGCGCTATTATTTGACAACATTCCTGGCGAGTTGCCCTCTACGTCACCGTGGGACTTTTATATACATCAATAACCCAATATAACCTAACTTAACCCAACCTAACCTTTCGGCGCTATTATTTGACAACATTCCTGGCGAGTTGGCCTCTACGTCTCCGTGGGGCCTTTATATACATCAATAACGTAATATAACCTAACCTAACACAACCCAACCTCTCGGCACTAATATTTCACAACATTCCTGACGAGTTGGCCTCTACGTTTCCGTGGGGCTTTTATATACATAAATAACGTAATATAACCTAACCTAACCCAAAGTAACGTCTCGGAGGTAATGTTTAACCACATTCCTGGCTTGTTGGCCTCTACGTTTCCCTGAGACCTTTATATACATCAATAACGTAATATAACCTAACCTAACCCAACCTAACATCTCGGTACTAATATTTAACAACATTCCTGGCTTGTCGGCTTCTACGTCTCCGTGGGACTTTCATATCCATCAATAACGTAATTTAACCTAAAATAACCCAACTTAAAATCTCGGCTGTAATATTTGACAACATTCCTGGCTTGTTGGCCTCTATGATTCCGTGGGACCTTTATATACATCAATAACGTAATATAACCTAACCTAACCCAACCTAACCTCTCGGCGCTATTATTTGACAACATTCCTGGCGAGTTGCCCTCTACGTCACCGTGGGACTTTTATATACATCAATAACCTAATATAACCTAACTTAACCCAACCTAACCTCTCGGCGCTATTATTTGACAACATTCCTGGCGAGTTGCCCTCTACGTCACCGTGGGACTTTTATATACATCAATAACCTAATATAACCTAACTTAACCCAACCTAACCTTTCGGCGCTATTATTTGACAACATTCCTGGCGAGTTGGCCTCTACGTCTCCGTGGGACCTTTATATACATCAATAACGTAATATAACCTAACCTAACCCAAAGTAACGTCTCGGAGGTAATGTTTAACCACATTCCTGGCTTGTTGGCCTCTACGTCTCCGTGGGACATTTATATACATTAATAACGTAATACAACCTAACCAAACCCAACCAAACATCTCGGCGGTAATATTTGACAACATTCCTGGCGAGTTGGCCTCTGCGTCTCCGTGGGACCTTTATATACATCAATAACGTAATATAACCCAACCTAACCAAACCTAATATCTCGGCGGTAATATTTGGCAACACTCCTGGCTTATTGGCTTCTACGTCTCCGTCGGACCTTTATACACATCAATAACGTAATATAACCTAATCTAACACAACCTATAATTTCTGCGGTAATATTTGACAACATTCCTGGCGAGTTGGACCCTACGTTTCCGTGGGACTTTCATATACATCAATGACGTAATATAACCTGACCTAACCCAACCTAACATCTCGGCGGTAATATTTGACCACATTCCTGGCTTGTTGGCCTCTACGTCTCCGTGGGACCTTTATATACATCAATAACATAATACAACCTAACCTAACATCTCGGCGGTAATATCTGAAGGCATTCCTGGCGAGTTGGCCGCTATGTCTCCGTGGGACCTTTATATACATCAATAACGTAATATATCCTAACCTAACCCAACCTATCATTTCGGCGGTAATATTTGACACCATTCCTGGCGAGTTGGCTTCTACGTCTCCGTGGAACCTTTATATACATGAATAACGTAATATAACCTAACCAAACCCAACCAAACATCTCGGCGGTAATATTTGACAACATTCCTGGCGAGTTGGCCTCTACGTCTCCGTGAGGCCTTCATATCCATCAATAACGTAATATAACCTTATATAACCCAACCTAACCTCTCGGCGCTATTATTTGACAATATTCCTTGCGAGCTGGCCTCTACGTCTCCGTGGGAGTTTTATATACACCAATAACGTAATATAACCTAACCTAACACAACGCAACCTCTCGGCACTAATATTTGACAATATTCCTGGCGAGTTGGCCTCTTCGTTTCCGTGGGGCTTTTACATACATCAATAACGTAATATAACCTAACCTAACCCAACCTAAACTTTCGGCGCTATTATTTGCCAAATTCCTGGCGAGTTGGCCTCTACGTCTCCGTGGGACTTTTATATACATCAATAACCTAATATAACCTAACCTAACCCAACCTAAACTTTCGGCGCTATTATTTGCCAAATTCCTGGCGAGTTGGCCTCTACGTCTCCGTGGGACTTTTATATACATCAATAACCTAATATAACCTAACTTAACCCAACCTAACCTTTCGGCGCTATTATTTGACAACATTCCTGGCGAGTTGGCCTCTACGTCTCCGTGGGGCCTTTATATACATCAATAGCGTAATATAACCTAACCTAACACAACCCAACCTCTCGGCACTAATATTTCACAACATTCCTGGCGAGTTGGCCTCTACGTTTCCGTGGGGCTTTTATATACATCAATAACGTAATATAACCTAACCTAACCCAAAGTAACGTCTCGGAGGTAATGTTTAACCACATTCCTGGCTTGTTGGCCTCTACGTTTCCATGAGACCTTTATATACATCAATAACGTAATATAACCTAACCTAACCCAACCTAACATCTCGGTACTAATATTTAACAACATTCCTGGCTTGTTGGCTTCTACGTCTCCGTGGGACTTTCATATCCATCAATAACGTAATTTAACCTAAAATAACCCAACTTAACATCTCGGCTGTAATATTTGACAACATTCCTGGCTTGTTGGCCTCTATGATTCCGTGGGACCTTTATATACATCAATAACGTAATATAACCTAACCTAACCCAACCTAACCTCTCGGCGCTATTATTTGAAACATTCCTGGCGAGTTGCCCTCTACGTCACCGTGGGACTTTTATATACATCAATAACCTAATATAACCTAACTTAACCCAACCTAACCTTTCGGCGCTATTATTTGACAACATTCCTGGCGAGTTGGCCTCTACGTCTCCGTGGGGGCTTTATATACATCAATAACGTAATATAACCTAACCTAACACAACCCAACCTCTCGGCACTAATATTTCACAACATTCCTGGCGAGTTAGCCTCTACGTTTCCGTGGGGCTTTTATATACATCAATAACGTAATATAACCTAACCTAACCCAAAGTAACGTCTCGGAGGTAATGTTTAACCACATTCCTGGCTTGTTGGCCTCTACGTTTCCATGAGACCTTTATATACATCAATAACGTCATATATCCTAACCTAACCCAACTTATCATTTCGGCGGTAATATTTGACACCATTCCTGGCGAGTTGGCTTCTACGTCTCCGTGGGACCTTTATATACATGAATAACGTAATATAACCTAACCAAACCCAACCAAACATCTCGGCGGTAATATTTGACAACATTCCTGGCGAGTTGGCCTATGCGTCTCCGTGGGACCTTTATATACATCAATAACGTAATATAACCCAACCTAACCAAACATAATATCTCGGCGGTAATATGTGACAACATTCCTGGCGGGTTGGCCTCTACGTTTCCCTGAGACCTTTATATACATCAATAACGTAATATAACCTAACCTAACCCAACCAAACATCTCGGCGGTAATATTTGACTGCATTCCTGGAGAGTTGGCTACTACGTCCCCGTGGGACATTTATATACATCAATAACGTAATATGACCTAACCTAACCCAATCTAACATCTCGGCGGTAATATCTGAAGGCATTCCTGGCGAGTTGGCCGCTATGTCTCCGTGGGACCTTTATATACATCAATAACGTAATATATCCTAACCTAACCCAACCTATCATTTCGGCGGTAATATTTGACACCATTCCTGGCGAGTTGGCTTCTACGTCTCCGTGGAACCTTTATATACATGAATAACGTAATATAACCTAACCAAACCCAACCAAACATCTCGGCGGTAATATTTGACCACATTCCTGGCTTGTTGGCCTCTACGTCTCCGTGGGACCTTTATATACATCAATAACATAATACAACCTAACCTAACATCTCGGCGGTAATATCTGAAGGCATTCCTGGCGAGTTGGCCGCTATGTCTCCGTGGGACCTTTATATACATCAATAACGTAATATATCCTAACCTAACCCAACCTATCATTTCGGCGGTAATATTTGACACCATTCCTGGCGAGTTGGCTTCTACGTCTCCGTGGAACCTTTATATACATCAATAACGTAATATAAACTAACCTAACCCAATCTAACATCTCGGTGGTAATATTTGACCACATTCCTGGCTTGTTGGCCTCTACGTCTCCGTGGAACCTTTATATACATTAATAACGTAATACAACCTAACCAAACCCAACCAAACATCTCGGCGGTAATATTTGACAACATTCCTGGCGAGTTGGCCTCTGCGTCTCCGTGGGACCTTTATATACATCAATAACGTAATATAACCCAACCTAACCAAACCTAATATCTCGGCGGTAATATTTGGCAACACTCCTGGCTTATTGGCTTCTACGTCTCCGTCGGACCTTTATACACATCAATAACGTAATATAACCTAATCTAACACAACCTATAATTTCTGCGGTAATATTTGACAACATTCCTGGCGAGTTGGACCCTACGTTTCCGTGGGACTTTCATATACATCAATGACGTAATATAACCTGACCTAACCCAACCTAACATCTCGGCGGTAATATTTGACCACATTCCTGGCTTGTTGGCCTCTACGTCTCCGTGAGACCTTTATATACATCAATAACATAATACAACCTAACCTAACATCTCGGCGGTAATATCTGAAGGCATTCCTGGCGAGTTGGCCGCTATGTCTCCGTGGGACCTTTATATACATCAATAACGTAATATATCCTAACCTAACCCAACCTATCATTTCGGCGGTAATATTTGACACCATTCCTGGCGAGTTGGCTTCTACGTCTCCGTGGAACCTTTATATACATGAATAACGTAATATAACCTAACCAAACCCAACCAAACATCTCGGCGGTAATATTTGACAACATTCCTGGCGAGTTGGCCTCTACGTCTCCGTGAGGCCTTCATATCCATCAATAACGTAATATAACCTTATATAACCCAATCTAACCTCTCGGCGCTATTATTTGACAATATTCCTTGCGAGCTGGCCTCTACGTCTCCGTGGGAGTTTTATATACACCAATAACGTAATATAACCTAACCTAACACAACGCAACCTCTCGGCACTAATATTTGACAATATTCCTGGCGAGTTGGCCTCTTCGTTTCCGTGGGGCTTTTACATACATCAATAACGTAATATAACCTAACCTAACCCAACCTAAACTTTCGGCGCTATTATTTGCCAAATTCCTGGCGAGTTGGCCTCTACGTCTCCGTGGGAATTTTATATACATCAATAACCTAATATAACCTAACTTAACCCAACCTAACCTTTCGGCGCTATTATTTGACAACATTCCTGGCGAGTTGGCCTCTACGTCTCCGTGGGGGCTTTATATACATCAATAACGTAATATAACCTAACCTAACACAACCCAACCTCTCGGCACTAATGTTTCACAACATTCCTGGAGAGTTAGCCTCTACGTTTCCGTGGGGCTTTAATATACATCAATAACGTAATATAACCTAACCTAACCCAAAGTAACGTCTCGGAGGTAATGTTTAACCACATTCCTGGCTTGTTGGCCTCTACGTTTCCATGAGACCTTTATATACATCAATAACGTCATATATCCTAACCTAACCCAACCTATCATTTCGGCGGTAATATTTGACACCATTCCTGGCGAGTTGGCTTCTACGTCTCCGTGGGACCTTTATATACATGAATAACGTAATATAACCTAACCAAACCCAACCAAACATCTCGGCGGTAATATTTGACAACATTCCTGGCGAGTTGGCCTATGCGTCTCCGTGGGACCTTTATATACATCAATAACGTAATATAACCCAACCTAACCAAACATAATATCTCGGCGGTAATATGTGACAACATTCCTGGCGGGTTGGCCTCTACGTCCCCGTGGGACCTTCATATACATCAATACCGTAATATAGCCTAAGCTAACTCAACCTAACATCCCGGCGGTAATATTTGACTGCATTCCTGGAGAGTTGGCTACTACGTCTCCGTGGGACCTTTATATACATCAATAACGTAATATAACCTAACCTAACACAACGCAACCTCTCGGCACTAATATTTGACAATATTCCTGGCGAGTTGGCCTCTTCGTTTCCGTGGGGCTTTTACATACATCAATAACGTAATATAACCTAACCTAACCCAACCTAAACTTTCGGCGCTATTATTTGCCAAATTCCTGGCGAGTTGGCCTCTACGTCTCCGTGGGACTTTTATATACATCAATAACCTAATATAACCTAACTTAACCCAACCTAACCTTTCGGCGCTATTATTTGACAACATTCCTGGCGAGTTGGCCGCTATGTCTCCGTGGGACCTTTATATACATCAATAACGTCATATATCCTCACCTAACCCAACCTATCATTTCGGCGGTAATATTTGACACCATTCCTGGCGAGTTGGCTTCTACGTCTCCGTGGGACCTTTATATACATGAATAACGTAATATAACCTAACCTAACACAATCTAACATCTCGGCGGTGATATTTGACCACATTCCTGGCTCGTTGGCCTCTACGTCTCCGTGGTACCTTTATATATATCTATAACGTAATATGACCAAACCTAACCCAACCTAACATGTCGGCGGTAATATTTAACAACATTCGTGGCGAGTTGGCCTCTACGTCTCCGTGGGACCTTTATATACATCAATAAGGAAATATAAAGTAACCTAACCCAACCTAACCTCTCGGGGTACCATTTAGCCACATTCCTTGATTGTCGGGACCTACTTCTCGGTGGGAACACTGTATAGATCTATGACGTAATACAACGTAACCTAACCCAACCTAACCTCCCGGGGTACCATTTAGCCACATTCCTTGATTGTCGGGACCTACTTCTCGGAGGGAACACTGTATACATCTATGACGTAATACAACCTAACCTAAACCAACTTAACATTTCGGCGGTAATATTTGACACCATTCCTGGCGAGTTGGCCTCTACGTTTCCGTGGGACTTTCATATACATCAATGACGTAATATAACCTGACCTAACCCAACCTAACATCTCGGCGGTAATATTTGACCACATTCCTGGCTTGTTGGCCTCTACGTCTCCGTGGGACCTTCATATACATCAATACCGTAATATAGCCTAAGCTAACTCAACCTAACATCCCGGCGGTAATATTTGACTGCATTCCTGGAGAGTTGGCTACTACGTCTCCGTGGGACCTTTATATACATCAATAACGTAATATAACCTAACCTAACACAACGCAACCTCTCGGCACTAATATTTGACAATATTCCTGGCGAGCTGGCCTCTTCGTTTCCGTGCTGCTTTTACATACATCAATAACGTAATATAACCTAACCTAACACAACCCAACCTCTCGGCACTAATGTTTCACAACATTCCTGGAGAGTTAGCCTCTACGTTTCCGTGGGGCTTTAATATACATCAATAACGTAATATAACCTAACCTAACCCAAAGTAACGTCTCGGAGGTAATGTTTAACCACATTCCTGGCTTGTTGGCCTCTACGTTTCCATGAGACCTTTATATACATCAATAACGTCATATATCCTAACCTAACCCAACCTATCATTTCGGCGGTAATATTTGACACCATTCCTGGCGAGTTGGCTTCTACGTCTCCGTGGGACCTTTATATACATGAATAACGTAATATAACCTAACCAAACCCAACCAAACATCTCGGCGGTAATATTTGACAACATTCCTGGCGAGTTGGCCTATGCGTCTCCGTGGGACCTTTATATACATCAATAACGTAATATAACCCAACCTAACCAAACATAATATCTCGGCGGTAATATGTGACAACATTCCTGGCGGGTTGGCCTCTACGTCCCCGTGGGACCTTCATATACATCAATACCGTAATATAGCCTAAGCTAACTCAACCTAACATCCCGGCGGTAATATTTGACTGCATTCCTGGAGAGTTGGCTACTACGTCTCCGTGGGACCTTTATATACATCAATAACGTAATATAACCTAACCTAACACAACGCAACCTCTCGGCACTAATATTTGACAATATTCCTGGCGAGTTGGCCTCTTCGTTTCCGTGGGGCTTTTACATACATCAATAACGTAATATAACCTAACCTAACCCAACCTAAACTTTCGGCGCTATTATTTGCCAAATTCCTGGCGAGTTGGCCTCTACGTCTCCGTGGGACTTTTATATACATCAATAACCTAATATAACCTAACTTAACCCAACCTAACCTTTCGGCGCTATTATTTGACAACATTCCTGGCGAGTTGGCCGCTATGTCTCCGTGGGACCTTTATATACATCAATAACGTCATATATCCTCACCTAACCCAACCTATCATTTCGGCGGTAATATTTGACACCATTCCTGGCGAGTTGGCTTCTACGTCTCCGTGGGACCTTTATATACATGAATAACGTAATATAACCTAACCTAACACAATCTAACATCTCGGCGGTGATATTTGACCACATTCCTGGCTCGTTGGCCTCTACGTCTCCGTGGTACCTTTATATATATCTATAACGTAATATGACCAAACCTAACCCAACCTAACATGTCGGCGGTAATATTTAACAACATTCGTGGCGAGTTGGCCTCTACGTCTCCGTGGGACCTTTATATACATCAATAAGGAAATATAAAGTAACCTAACCCAACCTAACCTCTCGGGGTACCATTTAGCCACATTCCTTGATTGTCGGGACCTACTTCTCGGTGGGAACACTGTATAGATCTATGACGTAATACAACGTAACCTAACCCAACCTAACCTCCCGGGGTACCATTTAGCCACATTCCTTGATTGTCGGGACCTACTTCTCGGAGGGAACACTGTATACATCTATGACGTAATACAACCTAACCTAAACCAACTTAACATTTCGGCGGTAATATTTGACACCATTCCTGGCGAGTTGGCCTCTACGTTTCCGTGGGACTTTCATATACATCAATGACGTAATATAACCTGACCTAACCCAACCTAACATCTCGGCGGTAATATTTGACCACATTCCTGGCTTGTTGGCCTCTACGTCTCCGTGGGTCCTTTATATACATCAATAACATAATACAACCTAACCTAACATCTCGGTGGTAATATCTGAAGACATTCCTGGCGAGTTGGCCGCTATGTCTCCGTGGGACCTTTATATACATCAATAACGTCATATATCCTAACGTAACCCAACCTATCATTTCGGCGGTAATATTTGACACCATTCCTGGCGAGTTGGCTTCTACGTCTCCGTGGGACCTTAATATACATGAAGAACGTAATATAACCTAACCAAACCCAACCAAACATCTCGGCGGTAATATTTGACAACATTCCTGGCGAGTTGGCCTCTGCGTCTCCGTGGGACCTTTATATACATCAATAACGTAATATAACCCAACCTAACCAAACCTAATATCTCGGCGGTAATATGTGACAACATTCCTGGCGGGTTGGCCTCTACGTCTCCGTGGGACCTTCATATACATCAATACCGTAATATAGCCTAAGCTAACTCAACCTAACATCCCGGCGGTAATATTTGACTGCATTCCTGGAGAGTTGGCTACTACGTCTCCGTGGGACCTTTATATACATCAATAACGTAATATAACCTAACCTAACACAACGCAACCTCTCGGCACTAATATTTGACAATATTCCTGGCGAGCTGGCCTCTTCGTTTCCGTGCTGCTTTTACATACATCAATAACGTAATATAACCTAACCTAACCCAACCTAAACTTTCGGCGCTATTATTTGCCAAATTCCTGGCGAGTTGGCCTCTACGTCTCCGTGGGACTTTTATATACATCAATAACGTAATATAACCTAACCTAGCACAACCCAACCTCTCGGCACTAATGTTTAACAACATTCCTGGCTTGTTGGCCTCTATGATTCCGTGGGACCTTTATATACATCAATAACGTAATATAACCTAACCTAACCCAACCTAACCTCTCGGCGCTATTATTTGACAACATTCCTGGCCAGTTGCCCTCTACGTCACCGTGGGACTTTTATATACATCAATAACCTAATATAACCTAACTTAACCCAACCTAACCTTTCGGCGCTATTATTTGACAACATTCCTGGCGAGTTGGCCTCTACGTTTCCGTGGGGCTTTTATATACATAAATAACGTAATATAACCTAACCTAACCCAAAGTAACGTCTCGGAGATAATGTTTAACCACATTCCTGGCTTGTTGGCCTCTACGTTTCCCTGAGACCTTTATATACATCAATAACGTAATATAACCTAACCTAACCCAACCTAACATCTCGGTACTAATATTTAACAACATGCCTGGCTTGTTGGCTTCTACGTCTCCGTGGGACTTTCATATCCATCAATAACGTAATTTAACCTAAAATAACCCAACTTAAAATCTCGGCTGTATTATTTGACAACATTCCTGGCTTGTTGGCCTCTATGATTCCGTGGGACCTTTACATACATCAATAACGTAATATAACCTAACCTAACCCAACCTAAACTTTCGGCGCTATTATTTGCCAAATTCCTGGCGAGTTGGCCTCTACGTCTCCGTGGGACTTTTATATACATCAATAACCTAATATAACCTAACTTAACCCAACCTAACCTTTCGGCGCTATTATTTGACAACATTCCTGGCGAGTTGGCCTCTACGTCTCCGTGGGGCCTTTATATACATCAATAACGTAATATAACCTAACCTAACACAACCCAACCTCTCGGCACTAATATTTCACAACATTCCTGACGAGTTGGCCTCTACGTTTCCGTGGGGCTTTTATATACATAAATAACGTAATGTAACCTAACCTAACCCAAAGTAACGTCTCGGAGGTAATGTTTAACCACATTCCTGGCTTGTTGGCCTCTACGTTTCCCTGAGACCTTTATATACATCAGTAACGTAATATAACCTAACCTAACCCAACCTAACATCTCGGTACTAATATTTAACAACATTCCTGGCTTGTTGGCTTCTACGTCTCCGTGGGACTTTCATATCCATCAATAACGTAATTTAACCTAAAATAACCCAACTTAAAATCTCGGCTGTAATATTTGACAACATTCCTGGCTTGTTGGCCTCTATGATTCCGTGGGACCTTTACATACATCAATAACGTAATATAACCTAACCTAACCCAACCTAAACTTTCGGCGCTATTATTTGCCAAATTCCTGGCGAGTTGGCCTCTACGTCTCCGTGGGACTTTTATATACATCAATAACCTAATATAACCTAACTTAACCCAACCTAACCTTTCGGCGCTATTATTTGACAACATTCCTGGCGAGTTGGCCTCTACGTCTCCGTGGGGCCTTTATATACATCAATAACGTAATATAACCTAACCTAACACAACCCAACCTCTCGGCACTAATATTTCACAACATTCCTGGCGAGTTGGCCTCTACGTTTCCGTGGGGCTTTTATATACATCAATAACGTAATATAACCTAACCTAACCCAAAGTAACGTCCCGGAGGTAATGTTTAACCACATTCCTGGCTTGTTGGCCTCTACGTTTCCATGAGACCTTTATATACATCAATAACGTAATATAACCTAACCTAACCCAACCTAACATCTCGGTACTAATATTTAACAACATTCCTGGCATGTTGGCTTCTACGTCTCCGTGGGACTTTCATATCCATCAATAACGTAATTTAACCTAAAATAACCCAACTTAACATCTCGGCTGTAATATTTGACAACATTCCTGGCTTGTTGGCCTCTATGATTCCGTGGGACCTTTATATACATCAATAACGTAATATAACCTAACCTAACCCAACCTAACCTCTCGGCGCTATTATTTGAAACATTCCTGGCGAGTTGCCCTCTACGTCACCGTGGGACTTTTATATACATCAATAACCTAATATAACCTAACTTAACCCAACCTAACCTTTCGGCGCTATTATTTGACAACATTCCTGGCGAGTTGGCCTCTACGTCTCCGTGGGGCCTTTATATACATCAATAACGTAATATAACCTAACCTAACACAACCCAACCTCCCGGCACTAATATTTCACAACATTCCTGGCGAGTTGGCCTCTACGTTTCCGTGGGGCTTTTATATACATCAATAACGTAATATAACCTAACCTAACCCAAAGTAACGTCTCGGAGGTAATGTTTAACCACATTCCTGGCTTGTTGGCCTCTACGTTTCCCTGAGACCTTTATATACATCAATAAAGTAATATAACCTAACCTAACCCAACCTAACATCTCGGTACTAATATTTTACAACATTCCTGGCTTGTTGGCTTCTACGTCTCCGTGGGACTTTCATATCCATCAATAACGTAATTTAACCTAAAATAACCCAACTTAACATCTCGGCTGTAATATTTGACAACATTCCTGGCTTGTTGGATTCTATGATTCCGTGGGACCTTCATATCCATCAATAACGTAATATAACCTTATATAACCCAACCTAACCTCTCGGCGCTATTATTTGACAACATTCCTGTCTAGTTGGCCTGTACGTCTCCGTGGGACTTTTATATACATCAATAACCTAATATAACCTAACTTAACCCAACCTAACCTTTCGGCGCTATTATTTGACAACATTCCTGGCGAGTTGGCCTCTACGTCTCCGTGGGGGCTTTATATACATCAATAACGTAATATAACCTAACCTAACACAACCCAACCTCTCGGCACTAATATTTCACAACATTCCTGGCGAGTTAGCCTCTACGTTTCCGTGGGGCTTTTATATACATCAATAACGTAATATAACCTAACCTAACCCAAAGTAACGTCTCGGAGGTAATGTTTAACCACATTCCTGGCTTGTTGGCCTCTACGTTTCCATGAGACCTTTATATACATCAATAACGTCATATATCCTAACCTAACCCAACCTATCATTTCGGCGGTAATATTTGACACCATTCCTGGCGAGTTGGCTTCTACGTCTCCGTGGGACCTTTATATACATGAATAACGTAATATAGCCTAACCAAACCCAACCAAACATCTCGGCGGTAATATTTGACAACATTCCTGGCGAGTTGGCCTATGCGTCTCCGTGGGACCTTTATATACATCAATAACGTAATATAACCCGACCTAACCAAACATAATATCTCGGCGGTAATATGTGACAACATTCCTGGCGGGTTGGCCTGTACGTTTCCCTGAGACCTTTATATACATCAATAACGTAATATAACCTAACCTAACCCAACCAAACATCTCGGCGGTAATATTTGACTGCATTCCTGGAGAGTTGGCTACTACGTCCCCGTGGGACCTTTATATACATCAATAACGTAATATGACCTAACCTAACCCAATCTAACATCTCGGCGGTAATATCTGAAGGCATTCCTGGCGAGTTGGCCGCTATGTCTCCGTGGGACCTTTATATACATCAATAACGTAATATATCCTAACCTAACCCAACCTATCATTTCGGCGGTAATATTTGACACCATTCCTGGCGAGTTGGCTTCTACGTCTCCGTGGAACCTTTATATACATGAATAACGTAATATAACCTAACCAAACCCAACCAAACATCTCGGCGGTAATATTTGACCACATTCCTGGCTTGTTGGCCTCTACGTCTCCGTGGGACCTTTATATACATCAATAACATAATACAACCTAACCTAACATCTCGGCGGTAATATCTGAAGGCATTCCTGGCGAGTTGGCCGCTATGTCTCCGTGGGACCTTTATATACATCAATAACGTAATATATCCTAACCTAACCCAACCTATCATTTCGGCGGTAATATTTGACACCATTCCTGGCGAGTTGGCTTCTACGTCTCCGTGGAACCTTTATATACATCAATAACGTAATATAAACTAACCTAACCCAATCTAACATCTCGGTGGTAATATTTGACCACATTCCTGGCTTGTTGGCCTCTACGTCTCCGTGGGACCTTTATATACATTAATAACGTAATACAACCTAACCAAACCCAACCAAACATCTCGGCGGTAATATTTGACAACATTCCTGGCGAGTTGGCCTCTGCGTTTCCGTGGGACCTTTATATACATCAATAACGTAATATAACCCAACCTAACCAAACCTAATATCTCGGCGGTAATATTTGGCAACACTCCTGGCTTATTGGCTTCTACGTCTCCGTCGGACCTTTATACACATCAATAACGTAATATAACCTAATCTAACACAACCTATAATTTCTGCGGTAATATTTGACAACATTCCTGGCGAGTTGGACCCTACGTTTCCGTGGGACTTTCATATACATCAATGACGTAATATAACCTGACCTAACCCAACCTAACATCTCGGCGGTAATATTTGACCACATTCCTGGCTTGTTGGCCTCTACGTCTCCGTGGGACCTTTATATACATCAATAACATAATACAACCTAACCTAACATCTCGGCGGTAATATCTGAAGGCATTCCTGGCGAGTTGGCCGCTATGTCTCCGTGGGACCTTTATATACATCAATAACGTAATATATCCTAACCTAACCCAACCTATCATTTCGGCGGTAATATTTGACACCATTCCTGGCGAGTTGGCCTCTACGTCTCCGTGGGAGTTTTATATACAGCAATAACGTAATATAACCTAACCTAACACAACGCAACCTCTCGGCACTAATATTTGACAATATTCCTGGCGAGTTGGCCTCTTCGTTTCCGTGGGGCTTTTACATACATCAATAACGTAATATAACCTAACCTAACCCAACCTAAACTTTCGGCGCTATTATTTGCCAAATTCCTGGCGAGTTGGCCTCTACGTCTCCGTGGGACTTTTATATACATCAATAACCTAATATAACCTAACTTAACCCAACCTAACCTTTCGGCGCTATTATTTGACAACATTCCTGGCGAGTTGGCCTCTACGTCTCCGTGGTTCCTTTATATACATCAATAACGTAATATAACCTAACCTAACACAACCCAACCTCTCGGCACTAATATTTCACAACATTCCTGGCGAGTTGGCCTCTACGTTTCCGTGGGGCTTTTATATACATCAATAACGTAATATAACCTAACCTAACCCAAAGTAACGTCTCGGAGGTAATGTTTAACCACATTCCTGGCTTGTTGGCCTCTACGTTTCCCTGAGACCTTTATATACATCAATAAAGTAATATAACCTAACCTAACCCAACCTAACATCTCGGTACTAATATTTTACAACATTCCTGGCTTGTTGGCTTCTACGTCTCCGTGGGACTTTCATATCCATCAATAACGTAATTTAACCTAAAATAACCCAACTTAACATCTCGGCTGTAATATTTGACAACATTCCTGGCTTGTTGGATTCTATGATTCCGTGGGACCTTCATATCCATCAATAACGTAATATAACCTTATATAACCCAACCTAACCTCTCGGCGCTATTATTTGACAACATTCCTGTCTAGTTGGCCTGTACGTCTCCGTGGGACTTTTATATACATCAATAACCTAATATAACCTAACTTAACCCAACCTAACCTTTCGGCGCTATTATTTGACAACATTCCTGGCGAGTTGGCCTCTACGTCTCCGTGGGGGCTTTATATACATCAATAACGTAATATAACCTAACCTAACACAACCCAACCTCTCGGCACTAATATTTCACAACATTCCTGGCGAGTTAGCCTCTACGTTTCCGTGGGGCTTTTATATACATCAATAACGTAATATAACCTAACCTAACCCAAAGTAACGTCTCGGAGGTAATGTTTAACCACATTCCTGGCTTGTTGGCCTCTACGTTTCCATGAGACCTTTATATACATCAATAACGTCATATATCCTAACCTAACCCAACCTATCATTTCGGCGGTAATATTTGACACCATTCCTGGCGAGTTGGCTTCTACGTCTCCGTGGGACCTTTATATACATGAATAACGTAATATAACCTAACCAAACCCAACCAAACATCTCGGCGGTAATATTTGACAACATTCCTGGCGAGTTGGCCTATGCGTCTCCGTGGGACCTTTATATACATCAATAACGTAATATACCCCAACCTAACCAAACATAATATCTCGGCGGTAATATGTGACAACATTCCTGGCGGGTTGGCCTCTACGTCCCCGTGGGACCTTCATATACATCAATACCGTAATATAGCCTAAGCTAACTCAACCTAACATCCCGGCGGTAATATTTGACTGCATTCCTGGAGAGTTGGCTACTACGTCTCCGTGGGACCTTTATATACATCAATAACGTAATATAACCTAACCTAACACAACGCAACCTCTCGGCACTAATATTTGACAATATTCCTGGCGAGTTGGCCTCTTCGTTTCCGTGGGGCTTTTACATACATCAATAACGTAATATAACCTAACCTAACCCAACCTAAACTTTCGGCGCTATTATTTGCCAAATTCCTGGCGAGTTGGCCTCTACGTTTCCGTGGGACTTTTATATACATCAATAACCTAATATAACCTAACTTAACCCAACCTAACCTTTCGGCGCTATTATTTGACAACATTCCTGGCGAGTTGGCCGCTATGTCTCCGTGGGACCTTTATATACATCAATAACGTCATATATCCTCACCTAACCCAACCTATCATTTCGGCGGTAATATTTGACACCATTCCTGGAGAGTTGGCTTCTACGTCTCCGTGGGACCTTTATATACATGAATAACGTAATATAACCTAACCTAACACAATCTAACATCTCGGCGGTGATATTTGACCACATTCCTGGCTCGTTGGCCTCTACGTCTCCGTGGTACCTTTATATATATCTATAACGTAATATAACCAAACCTAACCCAACCTAACATGTCGGCGGTAATATTTAACAACATTCGTGGCGAGTTGGCCTCTACGTCTCCGTGGGACCTTTATATACATCAATAAGGAAATATAAAGTAACCTAACCCAACCTAACCTCTCGGGGTACCATTTAGCCACATTCCTTGATTGTCGGGACCTACTTCTCGGTGGGAACACTGTATAGATCTATGACGTAATACAACCTAACCTAACCCAACCTAACCTCTCGGGGTACCATTTAGCCACATTCCTTGATTGTCGGGACCTACTTCTCGGAGGGAACACTGTATACATCTATGACGTAATACAACCTAACCTAAACCAACTTAACATTTCGGCGGTAATATTTGACACCATTCCTGGCGAGTTGGCCTCTACGTTTCCGTGGGACTTTCATATACATCAATGACGTAATATAACCTGACCTAACCCAACCTAACATCTCGGCGGTAATATTTGACCACATTCCTGGCTTGTTGGCCTCTACGTCTCCGTGGGACCTTTATATACATCAATAACATAATACAACCTAACCTAACATCTCGGCGGTAATATCTGAAGACATTCCTGGCGAGTTGGCCGCTATGTCTCCGTGGGACCTTTATATACATCAATAACGTCATATATCCTAACGTAACCCAACCTATCATTTCGGCGGTAATATTTGACACCATTCCTGGCGAGTTGGCTTCTACGTCTCCGTGGGACCTTAATATACATGAATAACGTAATATAACCTAACCAAACCCAACCAAACATCTCGGCGGTAATATTTGACAACATTCCTGGCGAGTTGGCCTCTGCGTCTCCGTGGGACCTTTATATACATCAATAACGTAATATAACCCAACCTAACCAAACCTAATATCTCGGCGGTAATATGTGACAACATTCCTGGCGTATTGGCCTCTACGTCTCCGTGGGGCCTTTATATACATCAATAACGTAATATAACCTAACCTAACACAACCCAACCTCTCGGCACTAATATTTCACAACATTCCTGGCGAGTTGGCCTCTACGTTTCCGTGGGGCTTTTATATACATCAATAACGTAATATAACCTAACCTAACCCAAAGTAACGTCTCGGAGGTAATGTTTAACCACATTCCTGGCTTGTTGGCCTCTACGTTTCCCTGAGACCTTCATATACATCAATACCGTAATATAGCCTAAGCTAACTCAACCTAACATCCCGGCGGTAATATTTGACTGCATTCCTGGAGAGTTGGCTACTACGTCTCCGTGGGACCTTTATATACATCAATAACGTAATATAACCTAACCTAACACAACGCAACCTCTCGGCACTAATATTTGACAATATTCCTGGCGAGCTGGCCTCTTCGTTTCCGTGCTGCTTTTACATACATCAATAACGTAATATAACCTAACCTAACCCAACCTAAACTTTCGGCGCTATTATTTGCCAAATTCCTGGCGAGTTGGCCTCTACGTCTCCGTGGGACTTTTATATACATCAATAACGTAATATAACCTAACCTAGCACAACCCAACCTCTCGGCACTAATGTTTAACAACATTCCTGGCTTGTTGGCTTCTACGTCTCCGTGGGACTTTCATATCCATCAATAACGTAATTTAACCTAAAATAACCCAACTTAAAATCTCGGCTGTAATATTTGACAACATTCCTGGCTTGTTGGCCTCTATGATTCCGTGGGACCTTTACATACATCAATAACGTAATATAACCTAACCTAACCCAACCTAAACTTTCGGCGCTATTATTTGCCAAATTCCTGGCGAGTTGGCCTCTACGTCTCCGTGGGACTTTTATATACATCAATAACCTAATATAACCTAACTTAACCCAACCTAACCTTTCGGCGCTATTATTTGACAACATTCCTGGCGAGTTGGCCTCTACGTCTCCGTGGGGCCTTTATATACATCAATAACGTAATATAACCTAACCTAACACAACCCAACCTCTCGGCACTAATATTTCACAACATTCCTGACGAGTTGGCCTCTACGTTTCCGTGGGGCTTTTATATACATAAATAACGTAATATAACCTAACCTAACCCAAAGTAACGTCTCGGAGGTAATGTTTAACCACATTCCTGGCTTTTTGGCCTCTACGTTTCCCTGAGACCTTTATATACATCAATAACGTAATATAACCTAACCTAACCCAACCTAACATCTCGGTACTAATATTTAACAACATTCCTGGCTTGTTGGCTTCTACGTCTCCGTGGGACTTTCATATCCATCAATAACGTAATTTAACCTAAAACAACCCAACTTAAAATCTCGGCTGTAATATTTGACAACATTCCTGGCTTGTTGGCCTCTATGATTCCGTGGGACCTTTACATACATCAATAACGTAATATAACCTAACCTAACCCAACCTAAACTTTCGGCGCTATTATTTGCCAAATTCCTGGCGAGTTGGCCTCTACGTCTCCGTGGGACTTTTATATACATCAATAACCTAATATAACCTAACTTAACCCAACCTACCCTTTCGGCGCTATTATTTGACAACATTCCTGGCGAGTTGGCCTCTACGTCTCCGTGGGGCCTTTATATACATCAATAACGTAATATAACCTAACCTAACACAACCCAACCTCTCGGCACTAATATTTCACAACATTCCTGGCGAGTTGGCCTCTACGTTTCCGTGGGGCTTTTATATACATCAATAACGTAATATAACCTAACCTAACCCAAAGTAACGTCTCGGAGGTAATGTTTAACCACATTCCTGGCTTGTTGGCCTCTACGTTTCCATGAGACCTTTATATACATCAATAACGTAATATAACCTAACCTAACCCAACCTAACATCTCGGTACTAATATTTAACAACATTCCTGGCTTGTTGGCTTCTACGTCTCCGTGGGACTTTCATATCCATCAATAACGTAATTTAACCTAAAATAACCCAACTTAACATCTCGGATGTAATATTTGACAACATTCCTGGCTTGTTGGCCTCTATGATTCCGTGGGACCTTTATATACATCAATAACGTAATATAACCTAACCTAACCCAACCTAACCTCTCGGCGCTATTATTTGAAACATTCCTGGCGAGTTGCCCTCTACGTCACCGTGGGACTTTTATATACATCAATAACCTAATATAACCTAACTTAACCCAACCTAACCTTTCGGCGCTATTATTTGACAACATTCCTGGCGAGTTGGCCTCTACGTCTCCGTGGGGCCTTTATATACATCAATAACGTAATATAACCTAACCTAACACAACCCAACCTCTCGGCACTAATATTTCACAACATTCCTGGCGAGTTGGCCTCTACGTTTCCGTGGGGCTTTTATATACATCAATAACGTAATATAACCTAGCCTAACCCAAAGTAACGTCTCGGAGGTAATGTTTAACCACATTCCTGGCTTGTTGGCCTCTACGTTTCCATGAGACCTTTATATACATCAATAACGTAATATATCCTAACCTAACCCAACCTATCATTTCGGCGGTAATATTTGACACCATTCCTGGCGACTTGGCTTCTACGTCTCCGTGGAACCTTTATATACATCAATAACGTAATATAAACTAACCTAACCCAATCTAACATCTCGGTGGTAATATTTGACCACATTCCTGGCTTGTTGGCCTCTACGTCTCCGTGGGACCTTTATATACATTAATAACGTAATACAACCTAACCAAACCCAACCAAACATCTCGGCGGTAATATTTGACAACATTCCTGGCGAGTTGGCCTCTGCGTCTCCGTGGGACCTTTATATACATCAATAACGTAATATAACCCAACCTAACCAAACCTAATATCTCGGCGGTAATATTTGGCAACACTCCTGGCTTATTGGCTTCTACGTCTCCGTCGGACCTTTATACACATCAATAACGTAATATAACCTAATCTAACACAACCTATAATTTCTGCGGTAATATTTGACAACATTCCTGGCGAGTTGGACCCTACGTTTCCGTGGGACTTTCATATACATCAATGACGTAATATAACCTGACCTAACCCAACCTAACATCTCGGCGGTAATATTTGACCACATTCCTGGCTTGTTGGCCTCTACGTCTCCGTGGGACCTTTATATACATCAATAACATAATACAACCTAACCTAACATCTCGGCGGTAATATCTGAAGACATTCCTGGCGAGTTGGCCGCTATGTCTCCGTGGGACCTTTATATACATCAATAACGTCATATATCCTAACCTAACCCAACCTATCATTTCGGCGGTAATATTTGACACCATTCCTGGCGAGTTGGCTTCTACGTCTCCGTGGAACCTTTATATACACGAATAACGTAATATAACCTAACCAAACCCAACCAAACATCTCGGCGGTAATATTTGACAACATTCCTGGCGAGTTGGCCTCTACGTCTCCGTGAGGCCTTCATATCCATCAATAACGTAATATAACCTTATATAACCCAACCTAACCTCTCGGCGCTATTATTTGACAATATTCCTTGCGAGCTGGCCTCTACGTCTCCGTGGGAGTTTTATATACAGCAATAACGTAATATAACCTAACCTAACACAACGCAACCTCTCGGCACTAATATTTGACAATATTCCTGGCGAGTTGGCCTCTTCGTTTCCGTGGGGCTTTTACATACATCAATAACGTAATATAACCTAACCTAACCCAACCTAAACTTTCGGCGCTATTATTTGCCAAATTCCTGGCGAGTTGGCCTCTACGTCTCCGTGGGACTTTTATATACATCAATAACCTAATATAACCTAACTTAACCCAACCTAACCTTTCGGCGCTATTATTTGACAACATTCCTGGCGAGTTGGCCTCTACGTCTCCGTGGTTCCTTTATATACATCAATAACGTAATATAACCTAACCTAACACAACCCAACCTCTCGGCACTAATATTTCACAACATTCCTGGCGAGTTGGCCTCTACGTTTCCGTGGGGCTTTTATATACATCAATAACGTAATATAACCTAACCTAACCCAAAGTAACGTCTCGGAGGTAATGTTTAACCACATTCCTGGCTTGTTGGCCTCTACGTTTCCCTGAGACCTTTATATACATCAATAAAGTAATATAACCTAACCTAACCCAACCTAACATCTCGGTACTAATATTTAACAACATTCCTGGCTTGTTGGCTTCTACGTCTCCGTGGGACTTTCATATCCATCAATAACGTAATTTAACCTAAAATAACCCGACTTAACACCTCGGCTGTAATATTTGACAACATTCCTGGCTTGTTGGATTCTATGATTCCGTGGGACCTTCATATCCATCAATAACGTAATATAACCTTATATAACCCAACCTAACCTCTCGGCGCTATTATTTGACAACATTCCTGTCTAGTTGGCCTGTACGTCTCCGTGGGACTTTTATATACATCAATAACCTAATATAACCTAACTTAACCCAACCTAACCTTTCGGCGCTATTATTTGACAACATTCATGGCGAGTTGGCCTCTACGTCTCCGTGGGGGCTTTATATACATCAATAACGTAATATAACCTAACCTAACACAACCCAACCTCTCGGCACTAATATTTCACAACATTCCTGGCGAGTTAGCCTCTACGTTTCCGTGGGGCTTTTATATACATCAATAACGTAATATAACCTAACCTAACCCAAAGTAACGTCTCGGAGGTAATGTTTAACCACATTCCTGGCTTGTTGGCCTCTACGTTTCCATGAGACCTTTATATACATCAATAACGTCATATATCCTAACCTAACCCAACCTATCATTTCGGCGGTAATATTTGACACCATTCCTGGCGAGTTGGCTTCTACGTCTCCGTGGGACCTTTATATACATGAATAACGTAATATAACCTAACCAAACCCAACCAAACATCTCGGCGGTAATATTTGACAACATTCCTGGCGAGTTGGCCTATGCGTCTCCGTGGGACCTTTATATACATCAATAACGTAATATACCCCAACCTAACCAAACATAATATCTCGGCGGTAATATGTGACAACATTCCTGGCGGGTTGGCCTCTACGTCCCCGTGGGACCTTCATATACATCAATACCGTAATATAGCCTAAGCTAACTCAACCTAACATCCCGGCGGTAATATTTGACTGCATTCCTGGAGAGTTGGCTACTACGTCTCCGTGGGACCTTTATATACATCAATAACGTAATATAACCTAACCTAACACAACGCAACCTCTCGGCACTAATATTTGACAATATTCCTGGCGAGTTGGCCTCTTCGTTTCCGTGGGGCTTTTACATACATCAATAACGTAATATAACCTAACCTAACCCAACCTAAACTTTCGGCGCTATTATTTGCCAAATTCCTGGCGAGTTGGCCTCTACGTTTCCGTGGGACTTTTATATACATCAGTAACCTAATATAACCTAACTTAACCCAACCTAACCTTTCGGCGCTATTATTTGACAACATTCCTGGCGAGTTGGCCGCTATGTCTCCGTGGGACCTTTATATACATCAATAACGTCATATATCCTCACCTAACCCAACCTATCATTTCGGCGGTAATATTTGACACCATTCCTGGAGAGTTGGCTTCTACGTCTCCGTGGGACCTTTATATACATGAATAACGTAATATAACCTAACCTAACACAATCTAACATCTCGGCGGTGATATTTGACCACATTCCTGGCTCGTTGGCCTCTACGTCTCCGTGGTACCTTTATATATATCTATAACGTAATATAACCAAACCTAACCCAACCTAACATGTCGGCGGTAATATTTAACAACATTCCTGGCGAGTTGGCCTCTACGTCTCCGTGGGACCTTTATATACATCAATAAGGAAATATAAAGTAACCTAACCCAACCTAACCTCTCGGGGTACCATTTAGCCACATTCCTTGATTGTCGGGACCTACTTCTCGGTGGGAACACTGTATAGATCTATGACGTAATACAACCTAACCTAACCCAACCTAACCTCTCGGGGTACCATTTAGCCACATTCCTTGATTGTCGGGACCTACTTCTCGGAGGGAACACTGTATACATCTATGACGTAATACAACCTAACCTAAACCAACTTAACATTTCGGCGGTAATATTTGACACCATTCCTGGCGAGTTGGCGTCTACGTTTCCGTGGGACTTTCATATACATCAATGACGTAATATAACCTGACCTAACCCAACCTAACATCTCGGCGGTAATATTTGACCACATTCCTGGCTTGTTGGCCTCTACGTCTCCGTGGGACCTTTATATACATCAATAACATAATACAACCTAACCTAACATCTCGGCGGTAATATCTGAAGACATTCCTGGCGAGTTGGCCGCTATGTCTCCGTGGGACCTTTATATACATCAATAACGTCATATATCCTAACGTAACCCAACCTATCATTTCGGCGGTAATATTTGACACCATTCCTGGCGAGTTGGCTTCTACGTCTCCGTGGGACCTTAATATACATGAATAACGTAATATAACCTAACCAAACCCAACCAAACATCTCGGCGGTAATATTTGACAACATTCCTGGCGAGTTGGCCTCTGCGTCTCCGTGGGGCCTTTATATACATCAATAACGTAATATAACCTAACCTAACACAACCCAACCTCTCGGCACTATTATTTCACAACATTCCTGGCGAGTTGGCCTCTACGTTTCCGTGGGGCTTTTATATACATCAATAACGTAATATAACCTAACCTAACCCAAAGTAACGTCTCGGAGGTAATGTTTAACCACATTCCTGGCTTGTTGGCCTCTACGTTTCCCTGAGACCTTCATATACATCAATACCGTAATATAGCCTAAGCTAACTCAACCTAACATCCCGGCGGTAATATTTGACTGCATTCCTGGAGAGTTGGCTACTACGTCTCCGTGGGACCTTTATATACATCAATAACGTAATATAACCTAACCTAACGCAACGCAACCTCTCGGCACTAATATTTGACAATATTCCTGGCGAGCTGGCCTCTTCGTTTCCGTGCTGCTTTTACATACATCAATAACGTAATATAACCTAACCTAACCCAACCTAAACTTTCGGCGCTATTATTTGCCAAATTCCTGGCGAGTTGGCCTCTACGTCTCCGTGGGACTTTTATATACATCAATAACGTAATATAACCTAACCTAGCACAACCCAACCTCTCGGCACTAATGTTTAACAACATTCCTGGCTTGTTGGCTTCTACGTCTCCGTGGGACTTTCATATCCATCAATAACGTAATTTAACCTAAAATAACCCAACTTAAAATCTCGGCTGTAATATTTGACAACATTCCTGGCTTGTTGGCCTCTATGATTCCGTGGGACCTTTACATACATCAATAACGTAATATAACCTAACCTAACCCAACCTAAACTTTCGGCGCTATTATTTGCCAAATTCCTGGCGAGTTGGCCTCTACGTCTCCGTGGGACTTTTATATACATCAATAACCTAATATAACCTAACTTAACCCAACCTAACCTTTCGGCGCTATTATTTGACAACATTCCTGGCGAGTTGGCCTCTACGTCTCCGTGGGGCCTTTATATACATCAATAACGTAATATAACCTAACCTAACACAACCCAACCTCTCGGCACTAATATTTCACAACATTCCTGACGAGTTGGCCTCTACGTTTCCGTGGGGCTTTTATATACATAAATAACGTAATATAACCTAACCTAACCCAAAGTAACGTCTCGGAGGTAATGTTTAACCACATTCCTGGCTTTTTGGCCTCTACGTTTCCCTGAGACCTTTATATACATCAATAACGTAATATAACCTAACCTAACCCAACCTAACATCTCGGTACTAATATTTAACAACATTCCTGGCTTGTTGGCTTCTACGTCTCCGTGGGACTTTCATATCCATCAATAACGTAATTTAACCTAAAACAACCCAACTTAAAATCTCGGCTGTAATATTTGACAACATTCCTGGCTTGTTGGCCTCTATGATTCCGTGGGACCTTTACATACATCAATAACGTAATATAACCTAACCTAACCCAACCTAAACTTTCGGCGCTATTATTTGCCAAATTCCTGGCGAGTTGGCCTCTACGTCTCCGTGGGACTTTTATATACATCAATAACCTAATATAACCTAACTTAACCCAACCTACCCTTTCGGCGCTATTATTTGACAACATTCCTGGCGAGTTGGCCTCTACGTCTCCGTGGGGCCTTTATATACATCAATAACGTAATATAACCTAACCTAACACAACCCAACCTCTCGGCACTAATATTTCACAACATTCCTGGCGAGTTGGCCTCTACGTTTCCGTGGGGCTTTTATATACATCAATAACGTAATATAACCTAACCTAACCCAAAGTAACGTCTCGGAGGTAATGTTTAACCACATTCCTGGCTTGTTGGCCTCTACGTTTCCATGAGACCTTTATATACATCAATAACGTAATATAACCTAACCTAACCCAACCTAACATCTCGGTACTAATATTTAACAACATTCCTGGCTTGTTGGCTTCTACGTCTCCGTGGGACTTTCATATCCATCAATAACGTAATTTAACCTAAAATAACCCAACTTAACATCTCGGCTGTAATATTTGACAACATTCCTGGCTTGTTGGCCTCTATGATTCCGTGGGACCTTTATATACATCAATAACGTAATATAACCTAACCTAACCCAACCTAACCTCTCGGCGCTATTATTTGAAACATTCCTGGCGAGTTGCCCTCTACGTCACCGTGGGACTTTTATATACATCAATAACCTAATATAACCTAACTTAACCCAACCTAACCTTTCGGCGCTATTATTTGACAACATTCCTGGCGAGTTGGCCTCTACGTCTCCGTGGGGCCTTTATATACATCAATAACGTAATATAACCTAACCTAACACAACCCAACCTCTCGGCACTAATATTTCACAACATTCCTGGCGAGTTGGCCTCTACGTTTCCGTGGGGCTTTTATATACATCAATAACGTAATATAACCTAGCCTAACCCAAAGTAACGTCTCGGAGGTAATGTTTAACCACATTCCTGGCTTGTTGGCCTCTACGTTTCCATGAGACCTTTATATACATCAATAACGTAATATATCCTAACCTAACCCAACCTATCATTTCGGCGGTAATATTTGACACCATTCCTGGCGAGTTGGCTTCTACGTCTCCGTGGAACCTTTATATACATGAATAACGTAATATAACCTAACCAAACCCAACCAAACATCTCGGCGGTAATATTTGACCACATTCCTGGCTTGTTGGCCTCTACGTCTCCGTGGGACCTTTATATACATCAATAACATAATACAACCTAACCTAACATCTCGGCGGTAATATCTGAAGGCATTCCTGGCGAGTTGGCCGCTATGTCTCCGTGGGACCTTTATATACATCAATAACGTAATATATCCTAACCTAACCCAACCTATCATTTCGGCGGTAATATTTGACACCATTCCTGGCGACTTGGCTTCTACGTCTCCGTGGAACCTTTATATACATCAATAACGTAATATAAACTAACCTAACCCAATCTAACATCTCGGTGGTAATATTTGACCACATTCCTGGCTTGTTGGCCTCTACGTCTCCGTGGGACCTTTATATACATTAATAACGTAATACAACCTAACCAAACCCAACCAAACATCTCGGCGGTAATATTTGACAACATTCCTGGCGAGTTGGCCTCTGCGTCTCCGTGGGACCTTTATATACATCAATAACGTAATATAACCCAACCTAACCAAACCTAATATCTCGGCGGTAATATTTGGCAACACTCCTGGCTTATTGGCTTCTACGTCTCCGTCGGACCTTTATACACATCAATAACGTAATATAACCTAATCTAACACAACCTATAATTTCTGCGGTAATATTTGACAACATTCCTGGCGAGTTGGACCCTACGTTTCCGTGGGACTTTCATATACATCAATGACGTAATATAACCTGACCTAACCCAACCTAACATCTCGGCGGTAATATTTGACCACATTCCTGGCTTGTTGGCCTCTACGTCTCCGTGGGACCTTTATATACATCAATAACATAATACAACCTAACCTAACATCTCGGCGGTAATATCTGAAGGCATTCCTGGCGAGTTGGCCGCTATGTCTCCGTGGGACCTTTATATACATCAATAACGTAATATATCCTAACCTAACCCAACCTATCATTTCGGCGGTAATATTTGACACCATTCCTGCCGAGTTGGCTTCTACGTCTCCGTGGAACCTTTATATACATGAATAACGTAATATAACCTAACCAAACCCAACCAAACATCTCGGCGGTAATATTTGACAACATTCCTGGCGAGTTGGCCTCTACGTCTCCGTGAGGCCTTCATATCCATCAATAACGTAATATAACCTTATATAACCCAATCTAACCTCTCGGCGCTATTATTTGACAATATTCCTTGCGCGCTGGCCTCTACGTCTCCGTGGGAGTTTTATATACACCAATAACGTAATATAACCTAACCTAACACAACGCAACCTCTCGGCACTAATATTTGACAATATTCCTGGCGAGTTGGCCTCTTCGTTTCCGTGGGGCTTTTACATACATCAATAACGTAATATAACCTAACCTAACCCAACCTAAACTTTCGGCGCTATTATTTGCCAAATTCCTGGCGAGTTGGCCTCTACGTCTCCGTGGTTCCTTTATATACATCAATAACGTAATATAACCTAACCTAACACAACCCAACCTCTCGGCACTAATATTTAACAACATTCCTGGCTTGTTGGCTTCTACGTCTCCGTGGGACTTTCATATCCATCAATAACGTAATTTAACCTAAAATAACCCAACTTAACATCTCGGCTGTAATATTTGACAACATTCCTGGCTTGTTGGATTCTATGATTCCGTGGGACCATCATATCCATCAATAACGTAATATAACCTTATATAACCCAACCTAACCTCTCGGCGCTATTATTTGACAACATTCCTGTCTAGTTGACCTGTACGTCTCCGTGGGACTTTTATATACATCAATAACCTAATATAACCTAACTTAACCCAACCTAACCTTTCGGCGCTATTATTTGACAACATTCCTGGCGAGTTGGCCTCTACGTCTCCGTGGGGGCTTTATATACATCAATAACGTAATATAACCTAACCTAACACAACCCAACCTCTCGGCACTAATATTTCACAACATTCCTGGCGAGTTAGCCTCTACGTTTCCGTGGGGCTTTTATATACATCAATAACGTAATATAACATAACCTAACCCAAAGTAACGTCTCGGAGGTAATGTTTAACCACATTCCCGGCTTGTTGGCCTCTACGTTTCCATGAGACCTTTATATACATCAATAACGTCATATATCCTAACCTAACCCAACCTATCATTTCGGCGGTAATATTTGACACCATTCCTGGCGAGTTGGCTTCTACGTCTCCGTGGGACCTTTATATACATGAATAACGTAATATAACCTAACCAAACCCAACCAAACATCTCGGCGGTAATATTTGACAACATTCCTGGCGAGTTGGCCTATGCGTCTCCGTGGGACCTTTATATACATCAATAACGTAATATAACCCAACCTAACCAAACATAATATCTCGGCGGTAATATGTGACAACATTCCTGGCGGGTTGGCCTCTACGTCCCCGTGGGACCTTCATATACATCAATACCGTAATATAGCCTAAGCTAACTCAACCTAACTTCCCGGCGGTAATATTTGACTGCATTCCTGGAGAGTTGGCTACTACGTCTCCGTGGGACCTTTATATACATCAATAACGTAATATAACCTAACCTAACACAACGCAACCTCACGGCACTAATATTTGACAATATTCCTGGCGAGTTGGCCTCTTCGTTTCCGTGGGGCTTTTACATACATCAATAACGTAATATAACCTAACCTAACCCAACCTAAACTTTCGGCGCTATTATTTGCCAAATTCCTGGCGAGTTGGCCTCTACGTCTCCGTGGGACTTTTATATACATCAATAACCTAATATAACCTAACTTAACCCAACCTAACCCTTCGGCGCTATTATTTGACAACATTCCTGGCGAGTTGGCCGCTATGTCTCCGTGGGACCTTTATATACATCAATAACGTCATATATCCTCACCTAACCCAACCTATCATTTCGGCGGTAATATTTGACACCATTCCTGGCGAGTTGGCTTCTACGTCTCCGTGGGACCTTTATATACATCAATAAGGAAATATAAAGTAACCTAACCCAACCTAACCTCTCGGGGTACCATTTAGCCACATTCCTTGATTGTCGGGACCTACTTCTCGGTGGGAACACTGTATAGATCTATGACGTAATACAACCTAACCTAACCCAACCTAACCTCTCGGGGTACCATTTAGCCACATTCCTTGATTGTCGGGACCTACTTCTCGGAGGGAACACTGTATACATCTATGACGTAATACAACCTAACCTAAACCAACTTAACATTTCGGCGGTAATATTTGACACCATTCCTGGCGAGTTGGCCTCTACGTTTCCGTGGGACTTTCATATACATCAATGACGTAATATAACCTGACCTAACCCAACCTAACATCTCGGCGGTAATATTTGACCACATTCCTGGCTTGTTGGCCTCTACGTCTCCGTGGGACCTTTATATACATCCATAACATAATACAACCTAACCTAACATCTCGGAGGTAATATCTGAAGACATTCCTGGCGAGTTGGCCGCTATGTCTCCGTGGGACCTTTATATACATCAATAACGTCATATATCCTAACGTAACCCAACCTATCATTTCGGCGGTAATATTTGACACCATTCCTGGCGAGTTGGCTTCTACGTCTCCGTGGGACCTTAATATACATGAATAACGTAATATAACCTAACCAAACCCAACCAAACCTCTCGGCGGTAATATTTGACAACATTCCTGGCGAGTTGGCCTCTGCGTCTCCGTGGGACCTTTATATACATCAATAACGTAATATAACCCAACCTAACCAAACCTAATATCTCGGCGGTAATATGTGACAACATTCCTGGCGGGTTGGCCTCTACGTCTCCGTGGGACCTTCATATACATCAATACCGTAATATAGCCTAAGCTAACTCAACCTAACATCCCGGCGGTAATATTTGACTGCATTCCTGGAGAGTTGGCTACTACGTCTCCGTGGGACCTTTATATACATCAATAACGTAATATAACCTAACCTAACACAACGTAACCTCTCGGCACTAATATTTGACAATATTCCTGGCGAGCTGGCCTCTTCGTTTCCGTGCTGCTTTTACATACATCAATAACGTAATATAACCTAACCTAACCCAACCTAAACTTTCGGCGCTATTATTTGCCAAATTCCTGGCGAGTTGGCCTCTACGTCTCCGTGGGACTTTTATATACATCAATAACGTAATATAACCTAACCTAGCACAACCCAACCTCTCGGCACTAATGTTTAACAACATTCCTGGCTTGTTGGCTTCTACGTCTCCGTGGGACTTTCATATCCATCAATAACGTAATTTAACATAAAATAACCCAACTTAACATCTCGGCTGTAATATTTGACAACATTCCTGGCTTGTTGGCCTCTATGATTCCGTGGGACCTTTATATACATCAATAACGTAATATAACCTAACCTAACCCAACCTAACCTCTCGGCGCTATTATTTGACAACATTCCTGGCCAGTTGCCCTCTACGTCACCGTGGGACTTTTATATACATCAATAACCTAATATAACCTAACTTAACCCAACCTAACCTTTCGGCGCTATTATTTGACAACATTCCTGGCGAGTTGGCCTCTACGTCTCCGTGGGGGCTTTATATACATCAATAACGTAATATAACCTAACCTAACACAACCCAACCTCTCGGCACTAATATTTCACAACATTCCTGGCGAGTTAGCCTCTACGTTTCCGTGGGGCTTTTATATACATCAATAACGTAATATAACATAACCTAACCCAAAGTAACGTCTCGGAGGTAATGTTTAACCACATTCCCGGCTTGTTGGCCTCTACGTTTCCATGAGACCTTTATATACATCAATAACGTCATATATCCTAACCTAACCCAACCTATCATTTCGGCGGTAATATTTGACACCATTCCTGGCGAGTTGGCTTCTACGTCTCCGTGGGACCTTTATATACATGAATAACGTAATATAACCTAACCAAACCCAACCAAACATCTCGGCGGTAATATTTGACAACATTCCTGGCGAGTTGGCCTATGCGTCTCCGTGGGACCTTTATATACATCAATAACGTAATATAACCCAACCTAACCAAACATAATATCTCGGCGGTAATATGTGACAACATTCCTGGCGGGTTGGCCTCTACGTCCCCGTGGGACCTTCATATACATCAATACCGTAATATAGCCTAAGCTAACTCAACCTAACTTCCCGGCGGTAATATTTGACTGCATTCCTGGAGAGTTGGCTACTACGTCTCCGTGGGACCTTTATATACATCAATAACGTAATATAACCTAACCTAACACAACGCAACCTCACGGCACTAATATTTGACAATATTCCTGGCGAGTTGGCCTCTTCGTTTCCGTGGGGCTTTTACATACATCAATAACGTAATATAACCTAACCTAACCCAACCTAAACTTTCGGCGCTATTATTTGCCAAATTCCTGGCGAGTTGGCCTCTACGTCTCCGTGGGACTTTTATATACATCAATAACCTAATATAACCTAACTTAACCCAACCTAACCCTTCGGCGCTATTATTTGACAACATTCCTGGCGAGTTGGCCGCTATGTCTCCGTGGGACCTTTATATACATCAATAACGTCATATATCCTCACCTAACCCAACCTATCATTTCGGCGGTAATATTTGACACCATTCCTGGCGAGTTGGCTTCTACGTCTCCGTGGGACCTTTATATACATCAATAAGGAAATATAAAGTAACCTAACCCAACCTAACCTCTCGGGGTACCATTTAGCCACATTCCTTGATTGTCGGGACCTACTTCTCGGTGGGAACACTGTATAGATCTATGACGTAATACAACCTAACCTAACCCAACCTAACCTCTCGGGGTACCATTTAGCCACATTCCTTGATTGTCGGGACCTACTTCTCGGAGGGAACACTGTATACATCTATGACGTAATACAACCTAACCTAAACCAACTTAACATTTCGGCGGTAATATTTGACACCATTCCTGGCGAGTTGGCCTCTACGTTTCCGTGGGACTTTCATATACATCAATGACGTAATATAACCTGACCTAACCCAACCTAACATCTCGGCGGTAATATTTGACCACATTCCTGGCTTGTTGGCCTCTACGTCTCCGTGGGACCTTTATATACATCCATAACATAATACAACCTAACCTAACATCTCGGAGGTAATATCTGAAGACATTCCTGGCGAGTTGGCCGCTATGTCTCCGTGGGACCTTTATATACATCAATAACGTCATATATCCTAACGTAACCCAACCTATCATTTCGGCGGTAATATTTGACACCATTCCTGGCGAGTTGGCTTCTACGTCTCCGTGGGACCTTAATATACATGAATAACGTAATATAACCTAACCAAACCCAACCAAACCTCTCGGCGGTAATATTTGACAACATTCCTGGCGAGTTGGCCTCTGCGTCTCCGTGGGACCTTTATATACATCAATAACGTAATATAACCCAACCTAACCAAACCTAATATCTCGGCGGTAATATGTGACAACATTCCTGGCGGGTTGGCCTCTACGTCTCCGTGGGACCTTCATATACATCAATACCGTAATATAGCCTAAGCTAACTCAACCTAACATCCCGGCGGTAATATTTGACTGCATTCCTGGAGAGTTGGCTACTACGTCTCCGTGGGACCTTTATATACATCAATAACGTAATATAACCTAACCTAACACAACGTAACCTCTCGGCACTAATATTTGACAATATTCCTGGCGAGCTGGCCTCTTCGTTTCCGTGCTGCTTTTACATACATCAATAACGTAATATAACCTAACCTAACCCAACCTAAACTTTCGGCGCTATTATTTGCCAAATTCCTGGCGAGTTGGCCTCTACGTCTCCGTGGGACTTTTATATACATCAATAACGTAATATAACCTAACCTAGCACAACCCAACCTCTCGGCACTAATGTTTAACAACATTCCTGGCTTGTTGGCTTCTACGTCTCCGTGGGACTTTCATATCCATCAATAACGTAATTTAACATAAAATAACCCAACTTAACATCTCGGCTGTAATATTTGACAACATTCCTGGCTTGTTGGCCTCTATGATTCCGTGGGACCTTTATATACATCAATAACGTAATATAACCTAACCTAACCCAACCTAACCTCTCGGCGCTATTATTTGACAACATTCCTGGCCAGTTGCCCTCTACGTCACCGTGGGACTTTTATATACATCAATAACCTAATATAACCTAACTTAACCCAACCTAACCTTTCGGCGCTATTATTTGACAACATTCCTGGCGAGTTGGCCTCTACGTCTCCGTGGGGCCTTTATATACATCAATAACGTAATATAACCTAACCTAACACAACCCGACCTCTCGGCACTAATATTTCACAACATTCCTGACGAGTTGGCCTCTACGTTTCCGTGGGGCTTTTATATACATAAATAACGTAATATAACCTAACCTAACCCAAAGTAACGTCTCGGAGGTAATGTTTAACCACATTCCTGGCTTGTTGGCCTCTACGTTTCCCTGAGACCTTTATATACATCAATAACGTAATATAACCTAACCTAACCCAACCTAACATCTCGGTACTAATATTTAACAACATTCCTGGCTTGTCGGCTTCTACGTCTCCGTGGGACTTTCATATCCATGAATAACGTAATTTAACCTAAAATAACCCAACTTAAAATCTCGGCTGTAATATTTGACAACATTCCTGGCTTGTTGGCCTCTATGATTCCGTGGGACCTTTATATACATCAATAACGTAATATAACCTAACCTAACCCAACCAAACATCTCGGCGGTAATATTTGACTGCATTCCTGGAGAGTTGGCTACTACGTCCCCGTGGGACCTTTATATACATCAATAACGTAATATGACCTAACCTAACCCAATCTAACATCTCGGCGGTAATATCTGAAGGCATTCCTGGCGAGTTGGCCGCTATGTCTCCGTGGGACCTTTATATACATCAATAACGTAATATATCCTAACCTAACCCAACCTATCATTTCGGCGGTAATATTTGACACCATTCCTGGCGAGTTGGCTTCTACGTCTCCGTGGAACCTTTATATACATGAATAACGTAATATAACCTAACCAAACCCAACCAAACATCTCGGCGGTAACATTTGACCACATTCCTGGCTTGTTGGCCTCTACGTCTCCGTGGGACCTTTATATACATCAATAACATAATACAACCTAACCTAACATCTCGGCGGTAATATCTGAAGGCATTCCTGGCGAGTTGGCCGCTATGTCTCCGTGGGACCTTTATATACATCAATAACGTAATATATCCTAACCTAACCCAACCTATCATTTCGGCGGTAATATTTGACACCATTCCTGGCGAGTTGGCTTCTACGTCTCCGTGGAACCTTTATATACATCAATAATGTAATATAAACTAACCTAACCCAATCTAACATCTCGGTGGTAATATTTGACCACATTCCTGGCTTGTTGGCCTCTACGTCTCCGTGGGACCTTTATATACATTAATAACGTAATACAACCTAACCAAACCCAACCAAACATCTCGGCGGTAATATTTGACAACATTCCTGGCGAGTTGGCCTCTGCGTCTCCGTGGGACCTTTATATACATCAATAACGTAATATAACCCAACCTAACCAAACCTAATATCTCGGCGGTAATATTTGGCAACACTCCTGGCTTATTGGCTTCTACGTCTCCGTCGGACCCTTATACACATCAATAACGTAATATAACCTAATCTAACACAACCTATAATTTCTGCGGTAATATTTGACAACATTCCTGGCGAGTTGGACCCTACGTTTCCGTGGGACTTTCATATACATCAATGACATAATATAACCTGACCTAACCCAACCTAACATCTCGGCGGTAATATTTGACCACATTCCTGGCTTGTTGGCCTCTACGTCTCCGTGGGACCTTTATATACATCAATAACATAATACAACCTAACCTAACATCTCGGCGGTAATATCTGAAGGCATTCCTGGCAAGTTGGCCGCTATGTCTCCGTGGGACCTTTATATACATCAATAACGTAATATATCCTAACCTAACCCAACCTAATCTCTCGGCGCTATTATTTGACAACATTCCTGGCGAGTTGCCCTCTACGTCACCGTGGGACTTTTATATACATCAATAACCTAATATAACCTAACTTAACCCAACCTAACCTTTCGGCGCTATTATTTGACAACATTCCTGGCGAGTTGGCCTCTACGTCTCCGTGGGGCCTTTATATACATCAATAACGTAATATAACCTAACCTAACACAACCCAACCTCTCGGCACTAATATTTCACAACATTCCTGGCGAGTTGGCCTCTACGTTTCCGTGGGGCTTTTATATACATCAATAACGTAATATAACCTAACCTAACCCAAAGTAACGTCTCGGAGGTAATGTTTAACCACATTCCTGTCTTGTTGGCCTCTACGTTTCCCTGAGACATTTATATACATCAATAACGTAATATAACCTAACCTAACCCAACCTAACATCTCGGTACTAATATTTAACAACATTCCTGGCTTGTTGGCTTCTACGTCTCCGTGGGACTTTCATATCCATGAATAACGTAATTTAACCAAAAATAACCCAACTTAACATCTCGGCTGTAATATTTGACAACATTCCTGGCTTGTTGGCCTCTATGATTCCGTGGGACCTTTATATACATCAATAACGTAATATAACCTAACCTAACCCAACCTAACATCTCCGCGGTAATGTTTGATAACATTACTGGCGAATTGGCCTCTACGTCTCCGTGAGACCTTCATATCCATCAATAACGTAATATAACCTTATATAACCCAACCTAACCTCTCGGCGCTATTATTTGACAACATTCCTGGCTAGTTGGCCTCTACGTCTCCGTGGGACTTTTATATACATCAATAACCTAATATAACCTAACTTAACCCAACCTAACCTTTCGGCGCTATTATTTGACAACATTCCTGGCGAGTTGCCCTCTACGTCACCGTGGGACTTTTATATACATCAATAACCTAATATAACCTAACTTAACCCAACCTAACCTTTCGGCGCTATTATTTGACAACATTCCTGGCGAGTTGGCCTCTACGTCTCCGTGGGGCCTTTATATACATCAATAACGTAATATAACCTAACCTAACACAACCTAACCTCTCGGCACTAATATTTCACAACATTCTTGGCGAGTTGGCCTCTACGTTTCCGTGGGGCTTTTATATACATCAATAACGTAATATAACCTAACCTAACCCAAAGTAACGTCTCGGAGGTAATGTTTAACCACATTCCTGGCTTGTTGGCCTCTACGTTTCCCTGAGACCTTTATATACATCAATAACGTAATATAACCTAACCTAACCCAACCTAACATCTCGGTACTAATATTTAACAACATTCCTGGCTTGTTGGCTTCTACGTCTCCGTGGGACTTTCATATGCATCAATAACGTAATTTAACCTAAAATAACCCAACTTAACATCTCGGCTGTAATATTTGACAACATTCCTGGCTTGTTGGCCTCTATGATTCCGTGGGACCTTTATATACATCAATAACGTAATATAACATAACCTAACCCAACCTAATATCTCGGCGGTACTGTTTGACAACATTCCTGGCGAGTTGGCCTCTACGTATCCGTGAGACCTTCATATCCATCAATAACGTAATATAACCTTATATAACCCAACCTAACCTCTCGGCGCTATTATTTGACAACATTCCCGTCGAGTTGGCCTCTACGTCTCCGTGGGGCCTTCATATACATCAAAAACGTAATATAACCTAACCTAACCCAACCTAACATCTCGGCGGTAATATTTGACAACATTCCTGGCGAATTGGCCTCTACGTCTCCGTGGGGGCTTTATATACATCAATAACGTAATATAACCTAACCTAACACAACCCAAACTCCCGGCACTAATATTTGACAACATGCCTGGCGAGTTGGCCTCTACGTTTCCCTGAGACCTTTATATACATCAATAACGTAATTTAACCTAACCTAACCCAAAGTAACGTCTCGGAGATAATGTTTAAACACATTTCTGGCTTGTTGGCTTCAACGTCTCCGTGAGGCCTTCATATACATCAAAAACGTAATATAACCTAACCTAACACAACACAACCTCTCGGCACTAATATTTCACAACATTCCTGGCGAGTTGGCCTCTACGTTTCCGTGGGGCTTTTATATACATCAATAACGTAATATAACCTAACCTAACCCAAAGTAACGTCTCGGAGGTAATGTTTAACCACATTCCTGGCTTGTTGGCCTCTACGTTTCCATGAGACCATTATATACATCAATAACGTAATATAACCTAACCTAACCCAACCTAACATCTCGGTACTAATATTTAACAACATTCCTGGCTTGTTGGCTTCTACGTCTCCGTGGGACTTTCATATCCATCAATAACGTAATTTAACCTAAAATAACCCAACTTAACATCTCGGCTGTAATATTTGACAACATTCCTGGGTTGTTGGCCTCTATGATTCCGTGGGACCTTTATATACATCAATAACGTAATATAACCTAACCTAACCCAACCTAACCTCTCGGCGCTATTATTTGACAACATTCCTGGCGAGTTGCCCTCTACGTCTCCATGGGGCCTTTATATACATCAATAACGTAATATAACCTAACCTAACACAACCCAACCTCTCGGCACTAATATTTCACAACATTCCTGGCGAGTTGGCCTCTACGTTTCCGTGGGGCTTTTATATACATCAATAACGTAATTTAACCTAACCTAACCCAAAGTAACGTCTCGGAGGTAATGTTTAACCACATTCCTGTCTTGTTGGCCTCTACGTTTCCCTGAGACATTTATATACATCAATAACGTAATATAACCTAACCTAACCCAACCTAACATGTCGGTACTAATATTTAACAACATTCCTGGCTTGTTGGCTTCTACGTCTCCGTGGGACTTTCATATCCATCAATAACATAATTTAACCTAAAATAACCCAACTTAACATCTCGGCTGTAATATTTGACAACATTCCTGGCTTGTTGGCCTCTATGATTCCGTGGGACCTTTATATACATCAATAACGTAATATAACCTAACCTAACCCAACCTAACATCTCCGCGGTAATGTTTGATAACATTACTGGCGAATTGGCCTCTACGTCTCCGTGAGACCTTCATATCCATCAATAACGTAATATAACCTTATATAACCCAACCTAACCTCTCGGCGCTATTATTTGACAACATTCCTGGCTAGTTGGCCTCTACGTCTCCGTGGGACTTTTATGTACATCAATAACGTAATATAACCTAACCTAACACAACCCAACCTCTCGGCACTAATATTTCACAACATTCCTGGCGAGTTGGCCTCTACGTTTCCGTGGGGCTTTTATATACATCAATAACGTAATATAACCTAACCTAACCCAAAGTAACGTCTCGGAGGTAATGTTTAACCACATTCCTGGCTTGTTGGCCTCTACGTTTCCATGAGACCTTTATATACATCAATAACGTAATATAACCTAACCTAACCCAACCTAACATCTCGATACTAATATTTAACAACATTCCTGGCTTGTTGGCTTCTACGTCTCCGTGGGACTTTCATATCCATCAATAACGTAATTTAACCTAAAATAACCCAACTTAACATCTCGGCTGTAATATTTGACAACATTCCTGGCTTGTTGGCCTCTATGATTCCGTGGGACCTTTATATACATCAATAACGTAATATAACCTAACCTAACCCAACCTAACATCTCCTCGGTAATGTTTGACAACATTACTGGCGAGTTGGCCTCTACGTCTCCGTGAGACCTTCATATCCATCAATAACGTAATATAACCTTATATAACCCAACCTAACCTCCGGGCGCTATTATTTGACAACATTCCTGGCTAGTTGGCCTCTACGTCTCCGTGGGACTTTTATATACATCAATAACCTAATATAACCTAACTTAACCCAACCTAACCTTTCGGCGCTATTATTTGACAACATTCCTGGCGAGTTGCCCTCTACGTCACCGTGGGACTTTTATATACATCAATAACCTAATATAACCTAACTTAACCCAACCTAACCTTTCGGCGCTATTATTTGACAACATTCCTGGCGAGTTGGCCTCTACGTCTCCGTGGGGCCTTTATATACATCAATAACGTAATATAACCTAACCTAACACAACCCAACCTCTCGGCACTAATATTTCACAACATTCCTGGCGAGTTGGCCTCTACGTTTCCGTGGGGCTTTTATATACATCAATAACGTAATATAACCTAACCTAACCCAAAGTAACGTCTCGGAGGTAATGTTTAACCACATTCCTGGCTTGTTGGCCTCTACGTTTCCCTGAGACCTTTATATACATCAATAACGTAATATAACCTAACCTAACCCAACCTAACATCTCGGTACTAATATTTAACAACATTCCTGGCTTGTTGGCTTCTACGTCTCCGTGGGACTTTCATATCCATCAATAACGTAATTTAACCTAAAATAACCCAACTTAACATCTCGGCTGTAATATTTGACAACATTCCTGGCTTGTTGGCCTCTATGATTCCGCGGGACCTTTATATACATCAATAACGTAATATAACCTAACCTAACCCAACCTAATCTCTCGGCGCTATTATTTGACAACATTCCTGGCGAGTTGCCCTCTACGTCACCGTGGGACTTTTATATACATCAATAACCTAATATAACCTAACTTAACCCAACCTAACCTTTCGGCGCTATTATTTGACAACATTCCTGGCGAGTTGGCCTCTACGTCTCCGTGGGGCCTTTATATACATCAATAACGTAATATAACCTAACCTAACACAACCCAACCTCTCGGCACTAATATTTCACAACATTCCTGGCGAGTTGGCCTCTACGTTTCCGTGGGGCTTTTATATACATCAATAACGTAATATAACCTAACCTAACACAAAGTAACGTCTCGGAGGTAATGTTTAACCACATTCCTGTCTTGTTGGCCTCTACGTTTCCCTGAGACATTTATATACATCAATAACGTAATATAACCTAACCTAACCCAACCTAACATCTCGGTACTAATATTTAACAACATTCCTGGCTTGTTGGCTTCTACGTCTCCGTGGGACTTTCATATGCATCAATAACGTAATTTAACCTAAAATAACCCAACTTAACATCTCGGCTGTAATATTTGACAACATTCCTGGCTTGTTGGCCTCTATGATTCCGTGGGACCTTTATATACATCAATAACGTAATATAACCTAACCTAACCCAACCTAATATCTCGGCGGTACTGTTTGAGAACATTCCTGGCGAGTTGGCCTCTACGTATCCGTGAGACCTTCATATCCATCAATAACGTAATATAACCTTATATAACCCAACCTAACCTCTCGGCGCTATTATTTGACAACATTCCTGTCGAGTTGGCATCTACGTCTCCGTGGGGCCTTCATATACATCAAAAACGTAATATAACCTAACCTAACCCAACCTAACATCTCGGCGGTAATATTTGACAACATTCCTGGCGAATTGGCCTCTACGTCTCCGTGGGGCCTTTATATACATCAATAACGTAATATAACCTAACCTAACACAACCCAAACTCCCGGCACTAATATTTGACAACATTCCTGGCGAGTTGGCCTCTACGTTTCCCTGAGACCTTTATATACATCAATAACGTAATATAACCTAACCTAACCCAAAGCAACGTCTCGGAGATAATGTTTAACCACATTTCTGGCTTGTTGGCTTCAACGTCTCCGTGAGGCCTTCATATACATCAAAAACGTAATATAACCTAACCTAACCCAACGTAACATCTCGGCTGTAATATTTGACAACATTCCTGGCGAGTTGGCCTCTACGTCTCCGTCAGGCCTTCATATCCGTCAATAATGTAATATAACCTTATATAACCCAACCTAACCTCTCGGCGCTATTATTTGACAACATTCCTGGCTAGTTGGCCTCTACGTCTCCGTGGGACTTTTATATACATCAATAACCTAATATAACTTAACTTAACCCAACCTAACCTTTCGGCGCTATTATTTGACAACATTCCTGGCGAGTTGGCCTCTACGTCTCCGTGGGTCCTTTATATACATCAATAACGTAATATAACCTAACCTAACACAACCCAACCTCTCGGCACTAATATTTCACAACATTCCTGGCGAGTTGGCCTCTACGTTTCCGTGGGGCTTTTATATACATCAATAACGTAATATAACCTAACCTAACCCAAAGTAACGTCTCGGAGGTAATGTTTAACCACATTCCTGGCTTGTTGGCCTCTACGTTTCCATGACACCTTTATATACATCAATAACGTAATATAACCTAACCTAACGCAACCTAACATCTCCGCGGTAATGTTTGATAACATTACTGGCGAGTTGGCCTCTACGTCTCCGTGAGACCTTCATATCCATCAATAACGTAATATAACCTTATATAACCCAACCTAACCTCTCGGCGCTATTATTTGACAACATTCCTGGCTAGTTGGCCTCTACGTCTCCGTGGGAATTTTATATACATCAATAACCTAATATAACCTAACTTAACCCAACCTAACCTTTCGGCGCTATTATTTGACAACATTCCTGGCGAGTTGCCCTCTACGTCACCGTGGGACTTTTATATACATCAATAACCTAATATAACCTAACTTAACCCAACCTAACCTTTCGGCGCTATTATTTGACAACATTCCTGGCGAGTTGGCCTCTACGTTTCCATGAGACCTTTATATACATCAATAACGTAATATAACCTAACCTAACCCAACCTAACATCTCGGTACTAATATTTAACAACATTCCTGGCTTGTTGGCTTCTACGTCTCCGTGGGACTTTCATATCCATCAATAACGTAATTTAACCTAAAATAACCCAACTTAACATCTCGGCTGTAATATTTGACAACATTCCTGGCTTGTTGGCCTCTATGATTCCGTGGGACCTTTATATACATTAATAACGTAATACAACCTAACCAAACCCAACCAAACATCTCGGCGGTAATATTTGACAACATTCCTGGCGAGTTGGCCTCTGCGTCACCGTGGGACCTTTATATACATCAATAACGTAATATAACCCAACCTAACCAAACCTAATATCTCGGCGGTAATATGTGACAACATTCCTGGAGAGTTGGCTACTACGTCTCCGTGGGACCTTTATATACATCAATAACGTAATATAACCTAACCTAACCCAACCTATCATCTCGGCGGTAATATTTGACCACATTCCTGGCTTGTTGTCCTCTACGTCTCCGTGGGACCTTTACATGCATCAATAGCGTAATATAACCTAACCTAACCCAACCTAATATCTCGAGGGTAATATTTGACAACATTCCTGGCGAGTTGGCTACTACGTCTCCGTGGGACCTTTATATGCATGAATAACGTAATATAACCTAACCTAACCCAACCTAACATCTCGGCGGTAATATTTGACCACATTCCTGGCTTGTTGGCCTCTACGTCTCCGTGGGACCTTTATATACATCAATAACATAACACAACCTAACCTAACATCTCGGCGGTAATATCTGAAGGCATTCCTGGCGAGTTGGCCGCTATGTCTCCGTGGGACCTTTATACACATCAATAACGTAATATATCCTAACCTAACCCAACCTATCATTTCGGCGGTAATATTTGACACCATTCCTGGCGAGTTGGCTTCTACGTCTCCGTGGAACCTTTATATACATGAATAACGTAATATAACCTAACCAAACCCAACCAAACATCTAGGCGGTAATATTTGACAACATTCCTGGCGAGTTGGCCTCTGCGTCTCCGTGGGACCTTTATATACATCAATAACGTAATATAACCCAACCTAACCCAACCTAACATCTCGGCGGTAATATTTGACAACATTCCTGGCGAGTTGGCCTCTACGTCTCCGTGAGGCCTTCATATCCATCAATAACGTAATATAACCTTATATAACCCAACCTAACCTCTCGGCGCTATTATTTGACAATATTCCTTGCGAGCTGGCCTCTACGTCTCCGTGGGAGTTTTATATACACCAATAACGTAATATAACCTAACCTAACACAACGCAACCTCTCGGCACTAATATTTGACAATATTCCTGGCGAGTTGGCCTCTTCGTTTCCGTGGGGCTTTTACATACATCAATAATGTAATATAACCTAACCTAACCCAACCTAAACTTTCGGCGCTACTATTTGCCAAATTCCTGGCGAGTTGGCCTCTACGTCTCCGTGGGACTTTTATATACATCAATAACCTAATATAACCTAACTTAACCCAACCTAACCTTTCGGCGCTATTATTTGACAACATTCCTGGCGAGTTGGCCTCTACGTCTCCGTGGGGCCTTTATATACATCAATAACGTAATATAACCTAACCTAACACAACCCAACCTCTCGGCACTAATATTTCACAACATTCCTGGCGAGTTGGCCTCTACGTTTCCGTGGGGCTTTTATATACATCAATAACGTAATATAACCTAACCTAACCCAAAGTAACGTCTCGGAGGTAATGTTTAACCACATTCCTGTCTTGTTGGCCTCTACGTTTCCCTGAGACCATTATATACATCAATAACGTAATATAACCTAACCTAACCCAACCTAACATCTCGGTACTAATATTTAACCACATTCCTGGCTTTTTGGCTTCTACGTCTCCGTGGGACTTTCATATCCATCAATAACGTAATTTAACCTAAAATAACCCAACTTAACATCTCGGCTGTTATATTTGACAACATTCCTGGCTTTTTGGCCTCTATGATTCCGTGGGACCTTTATATACATCAATAACGTAATATAACCTAACCTAACCCAACCTAACGTCTCCGCGGTAATGTTTGATAACATTACTGGCGAGTTGGCCTCTACGTCTCCGTGAGACCTTCATATCCATCAATAACGTAATATAACCTTATATAACCCAACCTAACCTCTCGGCGCTATTATTTGACAACATTCCTGGCTAGTTGGCCTCTACGTGTCCGTGGGACTTTTATATACATCAATAACCTAATATAACCTAACTTAACCCAACCTAATCTTTCGGCGCTATTATTTGACAACATTCCTGGCGAGTTGCCCTCTACGTCACCGTGGGACTTTTATATACATCAATAACCTAATATAACCTAACTTAACCCAACCTAACCTTTCGGCGCTATTATTTGACAACATTCCTGGCGAGTTGGCCTCTACGTCTCCGTGGGGCCTTTATATACATCAATAACGTAATATAACCTAACCTAACACAACCCAACCTCTCGGCACTAATATTTCACAACATTCCTGGCGAGTTGGCCTCTACGTTTCCGTGGGGCTTTTATATACATCAAAAACGTAATATAACCTAACCTAACCCAAAGTAACGTCTCGGAGGTAATGTTTAACCACATTCCTGGCTTGTTGACCTCTACGTTTCCCTGAGACCTTTATATACATCAATAACGTAATATAACCTAACCTAACCCAACCTAACATCTCGGTACTAATATTTAACAACATTCCTGGCTTGTTGGCTTCTACGTCTCCGTGGGACTTTTATATCCATCAATAACGTAATTTAACCTAAAATAACCCAAGTTAACATCTCGGCTGTAATATTTGACAACATTCCTGGCTTGTTGGCCTCTATGATTCCGTGGGACCTTTATATACATCAATAACGTAATATAACCTAACCTAACCAACCTAACATCTCCGCGGTAATGTTTGACAACATTACTGGCGAGTTGGCCTCTACGTCTCCGTGAGACCTTCATATCCATCAATAACGTAATATAACCTTATATAACCCAACCTAACCTCTCGGCGCTATTATTTGACAACATTCCTGGCTAGTTGGCCTCTACGTCTCCGTGGGACTTTTATATACATCAATAACCTAATATAACCTAACTTAACCCAACCTAACATCTCGGCGGTACTGTTTGACAACATTCCTGGCGAGTTGGCCTCTACGTATCCGTGAGACCTTCATATCCATCAATAACGTAATATAACCTTATATAACCCAACCTAACCTTTCGGCGCTATTATTTGACAACATTCCTGGCGAGTTGGCCTCTACGTCTCCGTGGGGCCTTTATATACATCAATAACGTAATATAACCTAACCTAACACAACCCAACCTCTCGGCACTAATATTTCACAACATTCCTGGCGAGTTGACCTCTACGTTTCCGTGGGGCTTTTATATACATCAATAACGTAATATAACCTAACCTAACCCAAAGTAACGTCTCGGAGGTAATGTTTAACCACATTCCTGGCTTGTTGGCCTCTACGTTTCCATGAGACCTTTATATACATCAATAACGTAATATAACCTAACCTAACCCAACCTAACATCTCGGTACCAATATTTAACAACATTCCTGGCTTGTTGGCTTCTACGTCTCCGTGGGACTTTCATATCCATCAATAACGTAATTTAACCTAAAATAACCCAACTTAACATCTCGGCTGTAATATTTGACAACATTCCTGGCTTGTTGGCCTCTATGATTCCGTGGGACCTTTATATACATCAATAACGTAATATAACCTAACCTAACCCAACCTAACATCTCCGCGGTAATGTTTGATAACATTACTGGCGAGTTGGCCTCTACGTCTCCGTGAGACCTTCATATCCATCAATAACGTAATATAACCTTATATAACCCAACCTAACCTCTCGGCGCTATTATTTGACAACATTCCTGGCTAGTTGGCCTCTACGTCTCCGTGGGACTTTTATATACATCAATAACCTAATATAACCTAACTTAACCCAACCTAACCTTTCGGCGCTATTATTTGACAACATTCCTGGCGAGTTGGCCTCTACGTCTCCGTGGGGCCTTTATATACATCAATAACGTAATATAACCTAACCTAACACAACCCAACCTCTCGGCACTAATATTTCACAACATTCCTGGCGAGTTGGCCTCTACGTCTCCGTGGGACTTTCATATCCATCAATAACGTAATTTAACCTAAAATAACCCAACTTAACATCTCGGCTGTAATATTTGACAAAATTCCTGGCTTGTTGGCCTCTATGATTCCGTGGGACCTTTATATACATCAATAACGTAATATAACCTAACCTAACCCAACCTAACATCTCGGTACTAATATTTAACAACATTCCTGGCGAGTTGGCCTCTACGTCTCCGTGAGACCTTCATATCCATCAATAACGTAATATAACCGTATATAACCCAACCTAACCTCTCGGCGCTATTATTTGACAACATTCCTGGCGAGTTCGAATCTACGTCTCTGTGGGACCTTTATATACATCAGTAACCTAATATAACCTAACCTAACCCAACCCAACCTCTCGGCACTAATATTTCACAACATTCCTGGCGAGTTGGCCTCTACGTCTCCGTGGGACTTTCATATCCATCAATAACGTAATTTAACCTAAAATAACCCAACTTAACATCTCGGCTGTAATATTTGACAAAATTCCTGGCTTGTTGGCCTCTATGATTCCGTGGGACCTTTATATACATCAATAACGTAATATAACCTAACCTAACCCAACCTAACATCTCGGTACTAATATTTAACAACATTCCTGGCGAGTTGGCCTCTACGTCTCCGTGAGACCTTCATATCCATCAATAACGTAATATAACCGTATATAACCCAACCTAACCTCTCGGCGCTATTATTTGACAACATTCCTGGCGAGTTCGAATCTACGTCTCTGTGGGACCTTCATATACATCAGTAACCTAATATAACCTAACCTAACCCAACCCAACCTCTCGGCACTAATATTTCACAACATTCCTGGCGAGTTGGCCTCTACGTTTCCGTGGGGCTTTTATATACATCAATAACGTAATATAACCTAACCTAACCCAAAGTAACGTCTCGGAGGTAATGTTTAACCACATTCCTGGCTTGTTGGCTTCTACGTTTCCATGAGACCTTTATATACATCAATAACGTAATATAACCTAACCTAACCCAACCTAACATCTCCGCGGTAATGTTTGACAACATTACTGGCGAGTTGGCCTCTACGCCTCCGTGAGACCTTCATATCCATCAATAACGTAATATAACCTTATATAACCCAACCTAACCTCTCGGCGCTATTATTTGACAACATTCCTGGCTAGTTGGCCTCTACGTCTCCGTGGGACTTTTATATACATCAATAACCTAATATAACCTAACTTAAACCAACCTAACTTTTCGGCGCTATTATTTGACAACATGCCTGGCGAGTTGGCCTCTACGTCTCCGTGGGGCCTTTATATACATCAATAAGGTAATATAACCTAACCTAACACAACCTATCATATCGTCGGTAATATTTACCAACATTCCTGGCGGATGGCCTATACATCTCCGTGGGACCCTTATATACATCAATAACGTCATATGACCTAACCTAACCCAACCTAACATCTCGGCGGTAATATTTGGCAACACTCCTGGCTTATTGGCTTCTACGTCTCCGTCGGACCTTTATACACATCAATAACGTAATATAACCTAACCTAACCCAACCTAACATCTCGGTACTAATATTTAACAACATTCCTGGCTTGTTGGCTTCTACGTCTCCGTGGGACTTTCATATCCATCAATAACGTAATTTAACCTAAAATAACCCAACTTAACATCTCGGCTGTAACATTTGACAACATTCCTGGCTTGTTGGCCTCTATGATTCCGTGGGACCTTTATATACATCAATAACGTAATATAACCTAACCTAACCCAACCTAACATCTCGGCACTAATATTTCACAACATTCCTGGCGAGTTGGCCTCTACGTTTCCGTGGGGCTTTTATATACATCAATAACGTAATATAACCTAACCTAACCCAAAGTAACGTCTCGGAGGTAATGTTTAACCACATTCCTGGCTTGTTGGCCTCTACGTTTCCATGAGACCTTTATATACATCAATAACGTAATATAACCTAACCTAACCCAACCTAACATCTCGGTACTAATATTTAACAACATTCCTGGCTTGTTGGCTTCTACGTCTCCGTGGGACTTTCATATCCATCAATAACGTAATTTAACCTAAAATAACCCAACTTAACATCTCGGCTGTAATATTTGACAACATTCCTGGCTTGTTGGCCTCTATGATTCCGTGGGACCTTTATATACATCAATAACGTAATATAACCTAACCTAACCCAACCTAACCTTTCGGCGCTATTATTTGACAACATTCCTGGCGAGTTGGCCTCTACGTCTCCGTGGGACTTTTATATACATCAATAACCTAATATAACCTAACTTAACCCAACCTAACATCTCGGCGGTACTGTTTGACAACATTCCTGGCGAGTTGGCCTCTACGTATCCGTGAGACCTTCATATCCATCAATAACGTAATATAACCTTATATAACCCAACCTAACCTTTCGGCGCTATTATTTGACAACATTCCTGGCGAGTTGGCCTCTACGTCTCCGTGGGGCCTTTATATACATCAATAACGTAATATAACCTAACCTAACACAACCCAACCTCTCGGCACTAATATTTCACAACATTCCTGGCGAGTTGGCCTCTACGTCTCCGTGGGACTTTCATATCCATCAATAACGTAATTTAACCTAAAATAACCCAACTTAACATCTCGGCTGTAATATTTGACAAAATTCCTGGCTTGTTGGCCTCTATGATTCCGTGGGACCTTTATATACATCAATAACGTAATATAACCTAACCTAACCCAACCTAACATCTCGGTACTAATATTTAACAACATTCCTGGCGAGTTGGCCTCTACGTCTCCGTGAGACCTTCATATCCATCAATAACGTAATATAACCGTATATAACCCAACCTAACCTCTCGGCGCTATTATTTGACAACATTCCTGGCGAGTTCGAATCTACGTCTCCGTGGGACCTTTATATACATCAGTAACCTAATATAACCTAACCTAACCCAACCCAACCTCTCGGCACTAATATTTCACAACATTCCTGGCGAGTTGGCCTCTACGTTTTCGTGGGGCTTTTATATACATCAATAACGTAATATAACCTAACCTAACCCAAAGTAACGTCTCGGAGGTAATGTTTAACCACATTCCTGGCTTGTTGGCCTCTACGTTTCCATGAGACTTTTATATACATCAATAACGTAATATAACCTAACCTAACCCAACCTAACATCTCCGCGGTAATGTTTGACAACATTACTGGCGAGTTGGCCTCTACGCCTCCGTGAGACCTTCATATCCATCAATAACGTAATATAACCTTATATAACCCAACCTAACCTCTCGGCGCTATTATTTGACAACATTCCTGGCTAGTTGGCCTCTACGTCTCCGTGGGACTTTTATATACATCAATAACCTAATATAACCTAACTTAACCCAACCTAACCTTTCGGCGCTATTATTTGACAACATTCCTGGCGAGTTGGCCTCTACGTCTCCGTGGGGCCTTTATATACATCAATAACGTAATATAACCTAACCTAACACAACCCAACCTCTCGGCACTAATATTTCACAACATTCCTGGCGAGTTGGCCTCTACGTTTCCGTGGGGCTTTTATATACATCAATAACGTAATATAACCTAACCTAACCCAAAGTAACGTCTCGGAGGTAATGTTTAACCACATTCCTGGCTTGTTGGCCTCTACGTTTCCCTGAGACCTTTATATACATCAATAACGTAATATAACCTAACCTAACCCAACCTAACATCTCGGTACTAATATTTAACAACATTCCTGGCTTGTTGGCTTCTACGTCTCCGTGGGACTTTCATATCCATCAGTAACGTAATTTAACATAAAATAACCCAACTTAACATCTCGGCTGTAACATTTGACAACATTCCTGGCTTGTTGGCCTCTATGATTCCGTGGGACCTTTATATACATCAATAACGTAATATAACCTAACCTAACCCAACCTAACCTCTCGGCGCTATTATTTGACAACATTCCTGGCGAGTTGCCCTCTACGTCACCGTGGGACTTTTATATACATCAATAACCTAATATAACCTAACTTAACCCAACCTAACCTTTCGGCGCTATTATTTGACAACATTCCTGGCGAGTTGGCCTCTACGTCTCCGTGGGGCCTTTATATACATCAATAACGTAATATAACCTAACCTAACACAACCCAACCTCTCGGCACTAATATTTCACAACATTCCTGGCGAGTTGGCCTCTACGTTTCCGTGGGGCTTTTATATACATCAATAACGTAATATAACCTAACCTAACCCAAAGTAACGTCTCGGAGGTAATGTTTAACCACATTCCTGGCTTGTTGGCCTCTACGTTTCCCTGAGACCTTTATATACATCAATAACGTAATATAACCTAACCTAACCCAACCTAACATCTCGGTACTAATATTTAACAACATTCCTGGCTTGTTGGCTTCTACGTCTCCGTGGGACTTTCATATCCATCAATAACGTAATTTAACCTAAAATAACCCAACTTAACATCTCGGCTGTAACATTTGACAACATTCCTGGCTTGTTGGCCTCTATGATTCCGTGGGACCTTTATATACATCAATAACGTAATATAACCTAACCTAACCCAACCTAACATCTCGGCGGTACTGTTTGACAACATTCCTGGCGAGTTGGCCTCTACGTATCCGTGAGACCTTCATATCCGACAATAACGTAATATAACCTTATATAACCCAACCTAACCTCTCGGCGCTATTATTTGACAACATTCCTGTCGAGTTGGCCTCTACGTCTCCGTGGGGCCTTCATATACATTAAAAACGTAATATAACCTAACCTAACCCAACCTAACATCTCGGCGATAATATTTTACAACATTCCTGGCGAGTTGGCCTCTACGTCTCCGTGGGGCCTTTATATACATCAATAACGTAATATAACCTAACCTAACACAACCCAAACTCCCGGCACTAATATTTGACAACATTCCTGGCGAGTTGACCTCTACGTATCCGTGAGACCTTCATATCCGACAATAACGTAATATAACCTTATATAACCCAACCTAACCTCTCGGCGCTATTATTTGACAACATTCCTGTCGAGTTGGCCTCTACGTCTCCGTGGGGCCTTCATATACATTAAAAACGTAATATAACCTAACCTAACCCAACCTAACATCTCGGCGGTAATATTTTACAACATTCCTGGCGAGTTGGCCTCTACGTCTCCGTGGGGCCTTTATATACATCAATAACGTAATGTAACCTAACCTAACACAACCTAATATCTCGAGGGTAATATTTGACAACATTCCAGGCGAGTTGGCCTCTACGTTTCCCTGAGACCTTTATATACATCAATAACGTAATATAACCTAACCTAACCCAAAGTAACGTCTCGGAGATAATGTTTAACCACATTTCTGGCTTGTTGGCTTCAACGTCTCCGTGAGGCCTTCATATACATCAAAAACGTAATATAACCTAACCTAACCCAACGTAACATCTCTGCTGTAATATTTGACAACATTCCTGGCGAGTTGGCCTCTACGTCTCCGTCAGGCCTTCATATCCGTCAATAACGTAATATAACCTTATATAACCCAACCTAACCTCTCGGCGCTATTATTTGACAACATTCCTGGCGAGTTGGCCTCTACGTCTCCGTGGGGCCTTTATATACATCAATTTCGTAATATAACCTAACCTAACACTACCCAACCTCTCGGCACTGATATTTGACAACATTCCTGGCGAGTTGGCCTCTACGTTTCCGTGGGGCTTTTATATACATCAATAGCGTAATATAACTTAACCTAACACAACCTAACATCTCGGTACTAATATTTGACAACATTCCTGCCGAGTTGGCCTCTACGTCTCCGTGGGACCTTCATATACATCAATAACGTAATATAACCTAACCTAACACAACCCAACCACTCGGCACTAATATTTGACAACATTCCTGGCGAGTTGGCCTCTACGTTTCCGTGGGGCTTTTATATACATCAATAACGTAATATAACCTAACCTAACACAACCTAACACCTCGGCGGTAATATTTGACAACATTCCTGGCGAGTGGGCTTCTACTTCTCCGTGGGTCCTTTATATACATCAATAACGTAATATAAACTAACCTAACCGAATCTAACATCTCGGTGGTAATATTTGACCACATTGCTGGCTTGTTGGCCTCTACGTCTCCGTGGGACCTTTATATACATTAATAACGTAATACAACCCAACCAAACCCAACCAAACATCTCGGCGGTAATATTTGACAACATTCCTGGCGAGTTGTCTACTACGTCTCCGTGGGAACTTTATATACATGAATAACGTCATATAACCTAACCTAACCCAACCTATCATATCCTCGGTAATATTTACCAACATTCCTGGCGGATGGCCTATACATCTCCGTGTGACCCTTATATACATCAATAACGTCATATGACCTAACCTAACCCAAAGTAACGTCTCGGAGGTAATGTTTAACCACATTCCTGGCTTGTTGGCCTCTACGTTTCCCTGAGACCTTCATATACATCAATAATGTAATATAACCTAACCTAACCCAACCTAACCTCTCGGCGCTATTATTTGACAACATTCCTGGCGAGTTGCCCTCTACGTCACCGTGGGACTTTTATATACATCAATAACCTAATATAACCTAACTTAACCCAACCTAACATTTCGGCGCTATTATTTGACAACATTCCTGGCGAGTTGGCCTCTACGTCTCCGTGGGGCCTTTATATACATCAATAACGTAATATAACCTAACCTAACACAACCCAACCTCTCGGCACTAATATTTCACAACATTCCGGGCGAGTTGGCCGCTACGTTTCCGTGGGGCTTTTATATACATCAATATCGTAATATAACCTAACCTAACCCAAAGTAACTTCTCGGGGGTAATGTTTCACCACATTCGTGGCTTGCCGGCAACTACTGCTCGCTGCGAATATTGTATACGTCTATGACGTAATGTAACATAACCTAACTCAACCTAACCACTCTGCGGTAATATTTGATGACATTCCTGTCAAGTTGTCCCCTGCTTCTCCGTGGGAATATTCATATACAACAATAACGTAAAATAACCTAACCTAACCCAACCTAACCTCTCGACAGGAATGTTGTCAAATTTTACCGCCGAGATGTCAGGTTGGCTTAGGTTAGGTTATATTACTTCACAGACGTATACAGTGTTCCCACCGAGATGTAGGGGCCGACAAGCAAGGAATGTGGTTAAACGGTACCCCGAGAGATTAGGTTGGGTTAGGTTAGGTTATATTAGGATACAGATGTATATAAAGGTCCCACGGACACATAGAGGCCAACTCGCCAGGAATGTTGTCAACTATTACCGCCGAGATGTCAGGTTGGGTTAGATTAGGTTACATTACGTTATTGATGTATACGAAGGTCCCACATAGACGTAGAGGCCAGCTCGCCAGGAATGTTGTCAAATTTTACCGCCGAGATGTCAGGTTGGCTTACGTTAGGTTATATTACTTCACAGACGTATACAGTGTTCCCACCGAGATGTAGGGGCCGACAAGCAAGGAATGTGGTTAAACGGTACCCCGAGAGATTAGGTTGGGTTAGGTTAGGTTATATTAGGATACTGATGTATATAAAGGTCCCACGGACACGTAGAGGCCAACTCGCCAGGAATGTTGTTAAATTTTAATGCCGAGATGTCAGGTTGGGTTAGGTTAGGTTATATTACGTTATAGACGTATACAGTGTTCCCACCGAGAAGTAGGAGCCGACAATCAAGGAATGTGGTTAAATTGTACCCCGAGATGTTAGGTTGAGTTTGGTTAGGTTATATTACGATACTGATGTATATAAAGGTCCCACGGACAGGTAGATGCCAAATCGCCAGGAATTTTGTCAAATATTCCCGCCGAGATATCAGGTTGGGTTAGGTTACGTTATATTACGTTATTGATGTACATAAAGGTCCCACGGAGACGTAGGTGCCAGCGCGCCAGGAATGTTGTCAAATATTACCGCCGAGATGATAGGTTGGGTTAGGTTAGGTTATATTACATTATTGATGCATATGACTGTCCCACGTAGAGGATAGCTCGCCAAGAATGTTGTCAAACATTACCGCGGAGATGTCAGGCTGGGTTAGGTTAGGTTATATTACGTTAGTGATGTATACGAAGGACCCACGCAGACGTCGGGGCCAACTCGCCAGGAATGTTGTCAAATATTACCGCCGAGATGTCAGGTTGGGTTAGGTTAGGTTATATTACGTCGTTGATGTATATAAAGGTCCCACGGAGACGTAGAGTCGAACTCGCCAAGAATGTCTTCAAATATTACCCCCCATTTGTTAGGTTGGGTTAGGTTAGGTTATATTACGTTATTGTTGCATATGAATGTCCCACATAGAGGATAGCTCGCCAGGAATGTTGTCAAATATTACCGCCGAGATTTCAGGCTGGGTTAGGTTAGGTTATATTACGTTAGCGATGTATACGAAGGACCCACGCAGACGTCGGGGCCAACTCGCCAGGAATGTTGTCAAATATTACCGCCGAGATGTCCGGTTGGGTTAGGTTAGGTTATGTTACGTTATTGATGCATATGAATGTCCCACGTAGAGGATAGATCGCCAGGAATGTTGTCAAACATTACCGCCGAGATGTTAGGTTGGGTTAGGTTAGGTTATATTTCGTTATTGATGCATATGAATGTCCCACGTAGAGGATAGCTCGCCAGGAATGTTGTCAAATATTACCGCCGAGATGTCAGGCTGGATTAGGTTAGGTTATATTACGTTAGTGAAGTATACGAAGGACCCACGCAGACGTCGGGGCCAACTCGCCAGGAATGTTGTCAAATATTACCGCCGGGATGTCAGGTTGGGTTAGGTTAGGTTATATTACTTCATTGATGCATATGAATGTCCCACGTAGAGGATAGCACGCCAGGAATGTTGTCAAATATTACCGCCGAGATGTCAGGTTGGGTTAGGTTAGATTATAATACGTTATTGATGCATATGAATGTCCCACGAAGAGGATAACTCGCCAGGCAAGTTGTCAAATATTACCGCCGAGATGTTAGGTTGGGTTAGGTTAGATTATATTACGTTAATGATGTATATGAAGGACCCACGCAGACGTCTTGGCCAACTCGCCAGGAATGTTGTCAAATATTACCGCCTACATGTCAGGTTGGGTTAGGTTAGGTTATATTACGTTATTGATGTATATAAAGGTCCCACATAGACGTAGAGGACAACTCGCCAGGAATGTTGTCAAATTTTACCGCCGAGATGTCAGGTTGTCTTAGGTTAGGTTATATTACTTCACAGACGTATACAGTGTTCCCACCGAGATGTAGGGGCCGACAAGCAAGGAATGTGGTTAAACGTTACCCCGAGAGATTAGGTTGGGTTAGGTTAGGTTATATTAGGATACTGATGTATATAAAGGTCCCACGGACACGTAGATGCCAACTCGCCAGGAATTTTGTCAAATATTCCCGCCGAGATATCAGGTTGGGTTAGGTTATGTTATATTATGTTATTGATGTATATAAAGGTCCCACGGAGACGTAGAGACCAACTCGCCAGGAATGTCGTCAAATATTACCGCCGAGATGTCAGGTTGGGTTAGGTTAGGTTATATTACGTTATTGATGTATATAAGGGTCCCACGGAGACGTAGAGCCCAACTCGCCAGGAATGTCGTCAAATATTACCGCCGAAATGTCAGGTTGGGTTAGGTAAGGTTATATTACGTAATTGATGTATATAAAGGTCCCACGGAGACGTAGAGTCGAACTCGCCAGGAATGTCGTCAAATATTACCGCCGAGATGTCAGGTTGGGTTAGGTTAGGCTATATTACGTTATTGATGCATATGAATGTCCCACGTAGAGGATAGCTCGCCAGGAATGTTGTCAAATATTACCGCCGAGATGTTAGGTTGGGTTAGGTTAGGTTATATTACGTTAGTGATGTATACGAATGTCCCAGGTAGAGGATAGCTCGCCAGGAATGTTGTCAAATGTTACCGCCGAGATGTCAGGTTGGGTTAGGTTAGGTTATATTACGTTATTGATGTATATAGAGGTCCCACGGAGACGTAGAGTCGAACTCGCCAAGAATGTCTTCAAATATTACCGCCGAGATGTCAGGTTGGGTTAGATTAGGTTATATTACGTTATTGACGCATATTAATGTCCCACGTAGAGGATAGCTCGCCAGGAATGTTGTCAAAAATTACCGCCGAGATGTTAGGTTGGGTTAGGTTAGGTTACATTAAGTTAATGATGTATACGAAGGACCCACGCAGACGTCGGGTCCAACTCGCCAGGAATGTTGTCAAATATTACCGCCGAGTTGTCAGGTTGGGTTAGGTTAGATTACAATACGTTATTGATGCATATGAATGTCCCACGCAGAGGATAAATCGCCAGGCAAGTTTTCAAATATTACCGGCGAGATGTTAGGTTGGGTTAGGTTAGATTATATTACGTTAATGATGTATATGAAGGACCCACGCAGACGTCTTGGCCAACTCGCCAGGAATGTTGTCAAATATTACCGTCGAGATGTCAGGTTGGGTTAGGCTAGGTTATATTACGTTATTGATGTATATAAAGGTCCCACGGAGACGTAGAGCCGAACTCGCCAAGAATGTCTTCAAATATTACCGCCGAGGTGTTAGGTTGGGCTAGGTTAGTTTATATTACGTTATTGACGCATATTAATGTCCCACGTAGAGGATAGCTCGCCAGGAATGTTGTCAAACATTACCGCCGAGATGTTAGGTTGGGTTCGGTTAGGTTACATTACGTTAATGATGTATACGAATGTCCCAGGTAGAGGATAGCTCGCCAGGAATGTTGTCAAATGTTACCGCCGAGATGTCAGGTTGGGTTAGGTTAGGTTATATTACGTTATTGATGTATATAAAGGTCCCACGGAGACGTAGAGTCGAACTCGCCAAGAATGTCTTCAAATATTGCCGGCGAGATGTTAGGTTGGGTTAGGTTAGATTATGTTACGATAATGATGTATATGAAGGACCCACGCAGACGTCTTGGCCAACTCGCCAGGAATGTTGTCAAATATTACCGCCGAGATGTCAGGTTGGGTTAGGTTAGGTTATATTACGTTATTGATGTATATAAAGGTCCCACGGAGACGTAGATTCGAACTCGCCAAGAATGTCTTCAAATATTACCGCCGAGATGTCAGGTTGGGTTAGGTTAGGTTATATTACGTTATTGATGCATATGAATGTCCCACGTAGAGGATAGCACGCCAGGAATGTTGTCAAATATTACCGCCGAGATGTTAGGTTGGGTTAGGTTATGTTACATTACGTTCATGATGTATACGAAGGACCCACACAGACGTCGGGGCCAACTCGCCAGGAATGTTGTCAAATATTACCGCCGAGATGTCAGGTTGGGTTAGGTTAGATTATAATACGTTATTGATGTATATGAAGGACCCACGCAGACGTCTTGGCCAACTCGCCAGGAATGTTGTCAAATATTACCGCCTACATGTCAGGTTGGGTTAGGTTAGGTTATATTACGTTATTGATGTATATAAAGGTCCCACATAGACGTAGAGGACAACTCGCCAGGAATGTTGTCAAATTTTACCGCCGAGATGTCAGGTTGTCTTAGGTTAGGTTATATTACTTCACAGACGTATACAGAGTTCCCACCGAGATGTAGGGGCCGACAAGCAAGGAATGTGGTTAAACGTTACCCCGAGAGATTAGGTTGGGTTAGGTTAGGTTATATTAGGATACTGATGTATATAAAGGTCCCACGGACACGTAGATGCCAACTCGCCAGGAATTTTGTCAAATATTCCCGCCGAGATATCAGGTTGGGTTAGGTTAAGTTATATTATGTTATTGATGTACATAAAGGTCCCACGGAGACGTAGGGGCCAGCTCGCCAGGAATGTTGTCAAATATTACCGCCGAGATGTCAGGTTGGATTAGGTTAGGTTATACTACGTTATTGATGTATATAAAGGTCCCACGGAGACGTAGAGACCAACTCGCCAGGAATGTCGTCAAATATTACCGCCGAGATGTCAGGTTGGGTTAGGTTAGGTTATATTACGTTATTGATGTATATAAGGGTCCCACGGAGACGTAGAGACCAACTCGCCAGGAATGTCGTCAAATATTACCGCCGAGATGTCAGGTTGGGTTAGGTTAGGTTATATTACGTTATTGATGTATATAAAGGTCCCACGGAGACGTAGAGCCGAACTCGCCAAGAATGTCTTCAACTATTACCGCCGAGGTGTCAGGTTGGGCTAGGTTAGTTTATATTACGTTATTGACGCATATTAATGTCCCACGTAGAGGATAGCTCGCCAGGAATGTTGTCAAACATTACCGCCGAGATGTTAGGTTGGGTTAGGTTAGGTTACATTACGTTAATGATGTATACGAATGTCCCAGGTAGAGGATAGCTCTCCAGGAATGTTGTCAAATGTTACCGCCGAGATGTCAGGTTGGGTTAGGTTAGGTTATATTACGTTATTGATGTATATAAAGGTCCCACGGAGACGTAGAGTCGAACTCGCCAAGAATGTCTTCAAATATTACCGCCGAGATGTCAGGTTGGGTTAGATTAGGTTATATTACGTTATTGACGCATATTAATGTCCCACGTAGAGGATAGCTCGCCAGGAATGTTGTCAAAAATTACCGCCGAGATGTTAGGTTGGGTTAGGTTAGGTTACATTAAGTTAATGATGTATACGAAGGACCCACGCAGACGTCGGGGCCAACTCACCAGGAATGTTGTCAAATATTACCGCCGAGTTGTCAGGTTGGGTTAGGTTAGATTACAATACGCTATTGATGCATATGAATGTCCCACGCAGAGGATAACTCGCCAGGCAAGTTTTCAAATATTGCCGGCGAGATGTTAGGTTGGGTTAGGTTAGATTGTATTACGATAATGATGTATATGAAGGACCCACGCAGACGTCTTGGCCAACTCGCCAGGAATGTTGTCAAATATTACCGCCGAGATGTCAGGTTGGGTTAGGTTAGGTTATATTACGTTATTGATGTATATAAAGGTCCCACGGAGACGTAGATTCGAACTCGCCAAGAATGTCTTCAAATATTACCGCCGAGATGTCAGGTTGGGTTAGGTTAGGTTATATTACGTTATTGATGCATATGAATGTCCCACGTAGAGGATAGCTCGCCAAGAATGTTGTCATATATTACCGCTGAGATGTCGGGTTGGGTTAGGTTAGGTTATACTACGTTATTGATGTATATAAAGGTCCCACGGAGAGGTAGAGTCGAACTCGCCAAGAATGTCTTCAAATATTACCGCCGAGATGTCAGGTTGGGTTAGGTTAGGTTATATTACGTTATTGATGCATATGAATGTCCCACGTAGAGGATAGCACGCCAGGAATGTTGTCAAATATTACCGCCGAGATGTTAGGTTGGGTTAGGTTATGTTACATTACGTTCATGATGTATACGAAGGACCCACACAGACGTCGGGGCCAACTCGCCAGGAATGTTGTCAAATATTACCGCCGAGATGTCAGGTTGGGTTAGGTTAGGTTATATTACGTTATTGATGTATATAAAGGTCCCACGGACACGTAGAGGCCAACTCGCCAGGAATGTTGTCAAATATTACCGCCGAGATGTCAGGTTGGGTTAGGTTAGGTTATAATACGTTACTGATGCATATAAATGTCCCACGTAGAGGATAACTCGCTAGGAAAGATGTCAAATATTACCGCCGAGATGTCAGGTTGGGTTAGGTTAGGTTATATTACGTTATTGATGTATATAAAGGTCCCACGGAGACGTAGAGTCGAACTCGCCAAGAACGTCTTCAAATATTACCGCCGAGTTGTCAGGTTGCGTTAGGTTAGGTTATATTACGTTATTGATGCATATGAATGTCCCACGTAGAGGATATCTCGCCAGGCAAGTTGTCAAATATTACCGCCGAGATGTTAGGTTGGGTTAGGTTAGATTATATTACGTTAATGATGTATATGAAGGACCCACGCAGACGTCTTGGCCAACTCGCCAGGAATGTTGTCAAATATTACCGTCGAGATGTCAGGTTGGGTTAGGTTAGGTTATATTACGTTATTGATGTATATAAAGGTCCCACGGAGACGTAGAGTCGAACTCGCCAAGAATGTCTTCAAATATTACCGCCGAGATGTCAGGTTGGGTTAGGTTAGGTTATATTACGTTATTGATGCATATGAATGTCCCACGTAGCGGATAGCTGGCCAGGAATGTTGTCAAATATTACCGCCGAGATGTCAGGTTGGGTTAGGTTAGGTTATATTACGTTATTGATGTATATAAAGGTCCCACGGAGACGTAGAGACCAACTCGCCAGGAATGTCGTCAAATATTACCGCCGAGATGTCAGGTTGGGTTAGGTTAGGTTATATTACGTTATTGATGCATATGAATGTCCCACGTCGAGGATAGCACGCCAGGAATGTTGTCAAATATTACCGCCGAGATGTTAGGCTGGGTTAGGTTAGGTTATATTACGTTTTTGATGTATATAAAGGTACCACATAGACGTAGAGGACAACTCGCCAGGAATGTTGTCAAATTTTACCGCCGAGATGTCAGGTTGTCTTAGGTTAGGTTATATTACTTCACAGACGTATGCAGTGTTCCCACCGAGATGTAGGGGCCGACAAGCAAGGAATGTGGTCAAACGTTACCCCGAGAGATTAGGTTGGGTTAGGTTAGGTTATATTAGGATACTGATGTATATAAAGGTCCCACGGACACGTAGATGCCAACTCGCCAGGAATTTTGTCAAATATTCCCGCCGAGATATCAGGTTGGGTTAGGTTAAGTTATATTATGTTATTGATGTATATAAAGGTCCCACGGAGACGTAGGGGCCAGCTCGCCAGGAATGTTGTCAAATATTACCGCCGAGATGTCAGGTTGGATTAGGTTAGGTTATATTACGTTATTGATGTATATAAAGGTCCCACGGAGACGTAAATTCGAACTCGCCAAGAATGTCTTCAAATATTACCGCCGAGATGTCAGGTTGGGTTAGGTTAGGTTATATTACGTTATTGGTGCATATGAATGTCCCACGTAGAGGATAGCTCGCCAGGCAAGTTGTCAAATATTACCGCCGAGATGTTAGGTTGGCTTAAGTTAGGTTATATTACGTTATTAATGCATATGAATGTCCCACGTAGAGGATATCTCGCCAGGCAAGTTGTCAAATATTACCGCCGAGATGTTAGGTTGGGTTAGGTTAGATTATATTACGTTAATGATGTATATGAAGGACCCACGCAGACGTCTTGGCCAACTCGCCAGAAATGTTGTCAAATATTACCGTCGAGATGTCAGGTTGGGTTAGGTTAGGTTATATTACGTTATTGATGTATATAAAGGTCCCACGGAGACGTAGAGTCGAACTCGCCAAGAATGTCTTCAAATATTACCGCCGAGATGTCAGGTTGGGTTAGGTTAGGTTATATTACGTTATTGATGCATATGAATGTCCCACGTAGCGGATAGCTGGCCAGGAATGTTGTCAAATATTACCGCCGAGATGTCAGGTTGGGTTAGGTTAGGTTATATTACGTTATTGATGTATATAAAGGTCCCACGGAGACGTAGAGACCAACTCGCCAGGAATGTCGTCAAATATTACCGCCGAGATGTCAGGTTGGGTTAGGTTAGGTTATATTACGTTATTGATGCATATGAATGTCCCACGTAGAGGATAGCACGCCAGGAATGTTGTCAAATATTACCGCCGAGATGTTAGGCTGGGTTAGGTTAGGTTATATTACGTTATTGATGTATATAAAGGTCCCACGAAGACGTAGAGCCCAACTCGCCAGGAATGTCGTCAAATATTACCGCCGAAATGTCAGGTTGGGTTAGGCAAGGTTATATTACGTTATTGATGTATATAAGGGTCCCACGAAGACGTAGAGCCCAACTCGCCAGGAACGTTGTCAAATTTTAATGCCGAGATGTCAGGTTGGGTTAGGTTAGGTTATATTAGGTTATTGATGTATATAAAGGTCCCACGGAGACGTAAATTCGAACTCGCCAAGAATGTCTTCAAATATTACCGCCGAGATGTCAGGTTGGGTTAGGTTAGGTTATATTACGTTATTGGTGCATATGAATGTCCCACGTAGAGGATAGCTCGCCAGGAATGTTGTCAAATATTACCGTCGAGATGTCAGGTTGGGTTAGGTTAGGTTATATTACGTTATTGATGTATATAAAGGTCCCACGGGGACGTAGAGACCAACTCGCCAGGAATGTCGTCAAATATTACCGCCGAGATGTCAGGTTGGGTTAGGTTAGGTTATATTACGTTATTGATGCATATGAATGTCCCACGTAGAGGATAGCTGGCCAGGAATGTTGTCAAATATTACCGCCGAGATGTCAGGTTGGGTTAGGTTAGGTTATATTACGTTAATGATGTATATGAAGGACCCACGAAGACGTCTTGGCCAACTCTCCAGGAATGTTGTCAAATATTACCGCCGACATGTCAGGTTGGGTTAGGTTAGGTTATATTACGTTATTGATGTATATAAAGGTCCCACATAGACGTAGAGGACAATTCGCCAGGAATGTTGTCAAATTTTACCGCCGAGATGTCAGGCTGTTTTAGGTTAGGTTATATTACTTCACAGACGTATACAGTGTTCCCACCGAGATGTAGGGGCCGACAAGCAAGGAATGTGGTTAAACGTTACCCCGAGAGATTAGGTTGGATTAGGTTAGGTTATATTAGGATACTGATGTATATAAAGGTCCCACGGACACGTAGAGGCCAACTCGCCAGGAACGTTGTCAAATTTTAATGCCGAGATGTCAGGTTGGGTTAGGTTAGGTTACATTACGTTATTGATGTATACGAAGGTCCGACGTATACGTAGAGGACAACTCGCCAGGAATGTTGTCAAATATTACCGCCGAGACGATATGTTGGTTTAGATTAGGTTATATTACGTTATTGACGTACATAAAGGTCCCACGGAGACGTAGAGGCCAACTCGCCAGGAATGTTGTCAAATTTTACCGCCGAGATGTCAGGTTGGGTTAGGTTAGGTTACATTACTTCATAGACGTATACAGTGTTCCCACCGAGAAGTAGAGGCCGACAAGCAAGGAATGCAGTTAAACGGTACCCTGAGGGATTAGGTTGGGTTAGGTTAGGTTATATTAGGATATTGATGTATATAAAGGTCCCACGGACACGTAGAGTCCAACTCGCCAGGAACGTTGTCAAATTTTAATGCCGAGATGTCAGGTTGGGTTAGGTTAGGTTATATTAGGTTATTGATGTATATAAAGGTCCCACGGAGACGTAGATTCGAACTCGCCAAGAATGTCTTCAAATATTACCGCCGAGATGTCAGGTTGGGTTAGGTTAGGTTATATTACGTTATTGATGCATATGAATGTCCCACGAAGAGGATAGCTCGCCAGGAATGTTGTCAAATATTACCGCTGAGATGTCAGGTTGGGTTAGGTTAGGTTATATTACGTTATTGATGTATATAAAGGTCCCACGGACACGTAGAGGCCAACTCGCCAGGAATGTTGTCAAATATTACCGCCGAGATGTCAGGTTGGGTTAGGTTAGGTTATAATACGTTACTGATGCATATGAATGTCCCACGTAGAGGATAACTCGCTAGGAAAGATGTCTAATATTACCGCCGAGATGTCAGGTTGGGTTAGGTTAGGTTATATTACGTTATTGATGTATATAAAGGTCCCACGGAGACGTAGAGTCGAACTCGCCAAGAACGTCTTCAAATATTACCGCCGAGTTGTCAGGTTGCGTTAGGTTAGGTTATATTACGTTATTGATGCATATGAATGTCCCACGTAGAGGATATCTCGCCAGGCAAGTTGTCAAATATTACTGCCGAGATGTTAGGTTGGGTTAGGTTAGATTATATTACGTTAATGATGTATATGAAGGACCCACGCAGACGTCTTGGCCAACTCGCCAGGAATGTTGTCAAATATTACCGTCGAGATGTCAGGTTGGGTTAGGTTAGGTTATATTACGTTATTGATGTATATAAAGGTCCCACGGAGACGTAGAGTCGAACTCGCCAAGAATGTCTTCAAATATTACCGCCGAGATGTCAGGTTGGTTTAGGGTAGGTTATATTACGTTATTGATGCATATGAATGTCCCACGTAGCGGATAGCTGGCCAGGAATGTTGTCAAATATTACCGCCGAGATGTCAGGTTGGGTTAGGTTAGGTTATATTACGTTATTGATGTATACGAAGGACCCACACAGACGTCGGGGCCAACTCGCCTGGAATGTTGTCAAATATTACCGCCGAGATGTCAGGTTGGGTTAGGTTAGATTATAATACGTTATTGATGCATATGAATGTCCCACGTAGAGGATAACTCGCCAGGCAAGTTGTCAAATATTACCGCCGAGATGTTAGGTTGGATTCGGTTAGATTATATTACGTTAATGATGTATATGAAGGACCCACGCAGACGTCTTGGCCAACTCGCCAGGAATGTTGTCAAATATTACCGCCGACATGTCAGGTTGGGTTAGGTTAGTTTATATTACGTTATTGATGTATATAAAGGTCCCACATAGACGTAGAGGACAACTCGCCAGGAATGCTGTCAAATTTTACCGCCGAGATGTCAGGTTGTTTTAGGTTAGGTTATATTACTTCACAGGCGTATACAGTGTTCCCACCGAGATGTAGGGGCCGACAAGCAAGGAATGTGGTTAAACGTTACCCCGAGAGATTAGGTTGGATTAGGTTAGGTTATATTAGGATATTGATGTATATAAAGGTCCCACGGACACGTAGAGGCCAACTCGCCAGGAACGTTGTCAAATTTTAATGCCGAGATGTCAGGTTGGGTTAGGTTAGGTTACATTACGTTATTGATGTATACGAAGGTCCGACGTATACGTAGAGGACAACTCGCCAGGAATGTTGTCAAATATTACCGCCGAGACGATATGTTGGTTTAGATTAGGTTATATTACGTTATCGACGTACATAAAGGTCCCACGGAGACGTAGAGGCCAGCTCGCCAGGAATGTTGTCAAATCTTACCGCCGAGATGATAGGTTGGCTTAAGTTAGGTTATATTACGTTATTGATGCATATAAAGGTTCCACGGAGACGTAGAGGCCAACTCGCCAGGAATGTTGTCAAATTTTACCGCCGAGATGTCAGGTTGGGTTAGGTTAGGTTACATTACTTCATAGACGTATACAGTGTTCCCACCGAGAAGTAGAGGCCGACAAGCAAGAAATGCAGTTAAACGGTACCCTGAGGGATTAGGTTGGGTTAGGTTAGGTTATATTAGGATATTGATGTATATAAAGGTCCCACGGACACGTAGAGTCCAACTCGCCAGGAACGTTGTCAAATTTTAATGCCGAGATGTCAGGTTGGGTTAGGTTAGGTTATATTAGGTTATTGATGTATATAAAGGTCCCACGGAGACGTAGATTCGAACTCGCCAAGAATGTCTTCAAATATTACCGCCGAGATGTCAGGTTGGGTTAGGTTAGGTTATATTACGTTATTGATGCATATGAATGTCCCACGAAGAGGATAGCTCGCCAGGAATGTTGTCAAATATTACCGCTGAGATGTCAGGTTGGGTTAGGTTAGGTTATATCACGTTATTGATGTATATAAAGGTCCCACGGAGACGTAGAGTCGAACTCGCCAAGAATGTCTTCAAATATTACCGCCGAGATGTCAGATTGGGTTAGGTTAGGTTATATTACGTTATTGGTGCATATGAATGTCCCACGTAGAGGATAGCTCGCCAGGAATGTTGTCAAATATTACCGTCGAGATGTCAGGTTGGGTTAGGTTAGATTATATTACGATAATGATGTATATGAAGGACGCACGCAGACGACTTGGCCAACTCGCCAGGAATGTTGTCAAATATTACCGCCGAGATGTCAGGTTGGGTTAGGTTAGGTTATATTACGTTATTGATGTATATAAAGGTCCCACGGAGACGTAGATTCGAACTCGCCAAGAATGTCTTCAAATATTACCGCCGAGATGTCAGGTTGGGTTAGGTTAGGTTATATTACGTTATTGATGCATATGAATGTCCCACGTAGAGGATAGCTCGCCAAGAATGTTGTCATATATTACCGCTGAGATGTCGGGTTGGTTTAGGTTAGGTTATACTACGTTATTGATGTATATAAAGGTCCCACGGAGAGGTAGAGTCGAACTCGCCAAGAATGTCTTCAAATATTACCGCCGAGATGTCAGGTTGGGTTAGGTTAGGTTATATTACGTTATTGATGCATATGAATGTCCCACGTAGAGGATAGCACGCCAGGAATGTTGTCAAATATTACCGCCGAGATGTTAGGTTGGGTTAGGTTATGTTACATTACGTTCATGATGTATACGAAGGACCCACACAGACGTCGGGGCCAACTCGCCAGGAATGTTGTCAAATATTACCGCCGAGATGTTAGGTTGGATTAGGTTAGATTATATTACGTTAAAGATGTATATGAAGGACCCACGCAGACGTCTTGGCCAACTCGCCAGGAATGTTGTCATATATTACCGCCTACATGTCAGGTTGGGTTAGGTTAGGTTATATTACGTTATTGATGTATATAAAGGTCCCACGGACACGTAGAGGCCAACTCGCCAGGAATGTTGTCAAATATTACCGCCGAGATGTCAGGTTGGGTTAGGTTAGGTTATAAAACGTTACTGATGCATATGAATGTCCCACGTAGAGGATAACTCGCTAGGAAAGATGTCAAATATTACCGCCGAGATGTCAGGTTGGGTTAGGTTAGGTTATATTACGTTATTGATGTATATAAAGGTCCCACGGAGACGTAGAGTCGAACTCGCCAAGAACGTCTTCAAATATTACCGCCGAGTTGTCAGGTTGCGTTAGGTTAGGTTATATTACGTTATTGATGCATATGAATGTCCCACGTAGAGGATATCTCGCCAGGCAAGTTGTCAAATATTACCGCCGAGATGTCAGGTTGGGTTAGGTTAGATTATAATACGTTATTGATGCATATGAATGTCCCACGTAGAGGATAACTCGCCAGGCAAGTTGTCAAATATTACCGCCGAGATGTTAGGTTGGATTAGGTTAGATTATATTACGTTAATGATGTATATGAAGGACCCACGCAGACGTCTTGGCCAACTCGCCAGGAATGTTGTCAAATATTACCGCCTACATGTCAGGTTGGGTTAGGTTAGGTTATATTACGTTATTGATGTATATAAAGGTCCCACATAGACGTAGAGGACAACTCGCCAGGAATGTTGTCAAATTTTACCGCCGAGATGTCAGGTTGTCTTACGTTAGGTTATATTACGTTATTGATGTATATAAAGGTCCCACGGACACGTAGAGGCCAACTCGCCAGGAATGTTATCAAATATTACCGCCGAGATGTCAGGTTGGGTTAGGTTAGGTTATAATACGTTACTGATGCATATGAATGTCCCACGTAGAGGATAGCTCGCCAAGAATGTTGTCATATATTACCGCTGAGATGTCGGGTTGGTTTAGGTTAGATTATATTACGTTAAAGATGTATATGAAGGACCCACGCAGACGTCTTGGCCAACTCGCCAGGAATGTTGTCATATATTACCGCCTACATGTCAGGTTGGGTTAGGTTAGGTTATATTACGTTATTGATGTATATAAAGGTCCCACGGACACGTAGAGGCCAACTCGCCAGGAATGTTGTCAAATATTACCGCCGAGATGTCAGGTTGGGTTAGGTTAGGTTATAAAACGTTACTGATGCATATGAATGTCCCACGTAGAGGATAACTCGCTAGGAAAGATGTCAAATATTACCGCCGAGATGTCAGGTTGGGTTAGGTTAGGTTATATTACGTTATTGATGTATATAAAGGTCCCACGGAGACGTAGAGTCGAACTCGCCAAGAACGTCTTCAAATATTACCGCCGAGTTGTCAGGTTGCGTTAGGTTAGGTTATATTACGTTATTGATGCATATGAATGTCCCACGTAGAGGATATCTCGCCAGGCAAGTTGTCAAATATTACCGCCGAGATGTCAGGTTGGGTTAGGTTAGATTATAATACGTTATTGATGCATATGAATGTCCCACGTAGAGGATAACTCGCCAGGCAAGTTGTCAAATATTACCGCCGAGATGTTAGGTTGGATTAGGTTAGATTATATTACGTTAATGATGTATATGAAGGACCCACGCAGACGTCTTGGCCAACTCGCCAGGAATGTTGTCAAATATTACCGCCTACATGTCAGGTTGGGTTAGGTTAGGTTATATTACGTTATTGATGTATATAAAGGTCCCACATAGACGTAGAGGACAACTCGCCAGGAATGTTGTCAAATTTTACCGCCGAGATGTCAGGTTGGGTTAGGTTAGGTTACATTACTTCATAGACGTATACAGTGTTCCCACCGAGAAGTAGAGGCCGACAAGCAAGAAATGCAGTTAAACGGTACCCTGAGGGATTAGGTTGGGTTAGGTTAGGTTATATTAGGATATTGATGTATATAAAGGTCCCACGGACACGTAGAGTCCAACTCGCCAGGAACGTTGTCAAATTTTAATGCCGAGATGTCAGGTTGGGTTAGGTTAGGTTATATTAGGTTATTGATGTATATAAAGGTCCCACGGAGACGTAGATTCGAACTCGCCAAGAATGTCTTCAAATATTACCGCCGAGATGTCAGGTTGGGTTAGGTTAGGTTATATTACGTTATTGATGCATATGAATGTCCCACGAAGAGGATAGCTCGCCAGGAATGTTGTCAAATATTACCGCTGAGATGTCAGGTTGGGTTAGGTTAGGTTATATCACGTTATTGATGTATATAAAGGTCCCACGGAGACGTAGAGTCGAACTCGCCAAGAATGTCTTCAAATATTACCGCCGAGATGTCAGGTTGGGTTAGGTTAGGTTATATTACGTTATTGATGCATATGAATGTCCCACGTAGAGGATAGCACGCCAGGAATGTTGTCAAATATTACCGCCGAGATGTTAGGTTGGGTTAGGTTATGTTACATTGCGTTCATGATGTATACGAAGGACCCACACAGACGTCGGGGCCAACTCGCCTGGAATGTTGTCAAATATTACCGCCGAGATGTCAGGTTGGGTTAGGTTAGATTATAATACGTTATTGATGCATATGAATGTCCCACGTAGAGGATAACTCGCCAGGCAAGTTGTCAAATATTACCGCCGAGATGTTAGGTTGGATTAGGTTAGATTATATTACGTTAATGATGTATATGAAGGACCCACGCAGACGTCTTGGCCAACTCGCCAGGAATGTTGTCATATATTACCGCCTACATGTCAGGTTGGGTTAGGTTAGGTTATATTACGTTATTGATGTACATAAAGGTCCCACATAGACGTAGAGGACAACTCGCCAGGAATGTTGTCAAATTTTACCGCCGAGATGTCAGGTTGTCTTAGGTTAGGTTATATTACTTCACAGACGTATGCAGTGTTCCCACCGAGATGTAGGGGCCGACAAGCAAGGAATGTGGTCAAACGTTACCCCGAGAGATTAGGTTGGGTTAGGTTAGGTTATATTAGGATACTGATGTATACAAAGGTCCCACGGACACGTAGATGCCAACTCGCCAGGAATTTTGTCAAATATTCCCGCCGAGATATCAGGTTGGGTTAGGTTAAGTTATATTATGTTATTGATGTACATAAAGGTCCCACGGAGACGTAGGGGCCAGCTCGCCAGGAATGTTGTCAAATATTACCGCCGAGATGTCAGGTTGGATTAGGTTAGGTTATATTACGTTATTGATGTATATAAGGGTCCCACGAAGACGTAGAGCCCAACTCGCCAGGAATGTCGTAAAATATTACCGCAGAAATGTCAGGTTGGGTTAGGCAAGGTTATATTACGTTATTGATGTATATAAGGGTCCCACGAAGACGTAGAGCCCAACTCGCCAGGAACGTTGTCAAATTTTAATGCCGAGATGTCAGGTTGGGTTAGGTTAGGTTATATTAGGTTATTGATGTATATAAAGGTCCCACGGAGACGTAAATTCGAACTCGCCAAGAATGTCTTCAAATATTACCGCCGAGATGTCAGATTGGGTTAGGTTAGGTTATATTACGTTATTGGTGCATATGAATGTCCCACGTAGAGGATAGCTCGCCAGGAATGTTGTCAAATATTACCGTCGAGATGTCAGGTTGGGTTAGGTTAGATTATATTACGATAATGATGTATATGAAGGACGCACGCAGACGACTTGGCCAACTCGCCAGGAATGTTGTCAAATATTACCGCCGAGATGTCAGGTTGGGTTAGGTTAGGTTATATTACGTTATTGATGTATATAAAGGTCCCACGGAGACGTAGATTCGAACTCGCCAAGAATGTCTTCAAATATTACCGCCGAGATGTCAGGTTGGGTTAGGTTAGGTTATATTACGTTATTGATGCATATGAATGTCCCACGTAGAGGATAGCTCGCCAAGAATGTTGTCATATATTACCGCTGAGATGTCGGGTTGGTTTAGGTTAGGTTATACTACGTTATTGATGTATATAAAGGTCCCACGGAGAGGTAGAGTCGAACTCGCCAAGAATGTCTTCAAATATTACCGCCGAGATGTCAGGTTGGGTTAGGTTAGGTTATATTACGTTATTGATGCATATGAATGTCCCACGTAGAGGATAGCACGCCAGGAATGTTGTCAAATATTACCGCCGAGATGTTAGGTTGGGTTAGGTTATGTTACATTACGTTCATGATGTATACGAAGGACCCACACAGACGTCGGGGCCAACTCGCCAGGAATGTTGTCAAATATTACCGCCGAGATGTTAGGTTGGATTAGGTTAGATTATATTACGTTAAAGATGTATATGAAGGACCCACGCAGACGTCTTGGCCAACTCGCCAGGAATGTTGTCATATATTACCGCCTACATGTCAGGTTGGGTTAGGTTAGGTTATATTACGTTATTGATGTATATAAAGGTCCCACGGACACGTAGAGGCCAACTCGCCAGGAATGTTGTCAAATATTACCGCCGAGATGTCAGGTTGGGTTAGGTTAGGTTATAAAACGTTACTGATGCATATGAATGTCCCACGTAGAGGATAACTCGCTACGAAAGATGTCAAATATTACCGCCGAGATGTCAGGTTGGGTTAGGTTAGGTTATATTACGTTATTGATGTATATAAAGGTCCCACGGAGACGTAGAGTCGAACTCGCCAAGAACGTCTTCAAATATTACCGCCGAGTTGTCAGGTTGCGTTAGGTTAGGTTATATTACGTTATTGATGCATATGAATGTCCCACGTAGAGGATATCTCGCCAGGCAAGTTGTCAAATATTACCGCCGAGATGTCAGGTTGGGTTAGGTTAGATTATAATACGTTATTGATGCATATGAATGTCCCACGTAGAGGATAACTCGCCAGGCAAGTTGTCAAATATTACCGCCGAGATGTTAGGTTGGATTAGGTTAGATTATATTACGTTAATGATGTATATGAAGGACCCACGCAGACGTCTTGGCCAACTCGCCAGGAATGTTGTCAAATATTACCGCCTACATGTCAGGTTGGGTTAGGTTAGGTTATATTACGTTATTGATGTATATAAAGGTCCCACATAGACGTAGAGGACAACTCGCCAGGAATGTTGTCAAATTTTACCGCCGAGATGTCAGGTTGTCTTACGTTAGGTTATATTACGTTATTGATGTATATAAAGGTCCCACGGACACGTAGAGGCCAACTCGCCAGGAATGTTATCAAATATTACCGCCGAGATGTCAGGTTGGGTTAGGTTAGGTTATAATACGTTACTGATGCATATGAATGTCCCACGTAGAGGATAGCTCGCCAAGAATGTTGTCATATATTACCGCTGAGATGTCGGGTTGGTTTAGGTTAGATTATATTACGTTAAAGATGTATATGAAGGACCCACGCAGACGTCTTGGCCAACTCGCCAGGAATGTTGTCATATATTACCGCCTACATGTCAGGTTGGGTTAGGTTAGGTTATATTACGTTATTGATGTATATAAAGGTCCCACGGACACGTAGAGGCCAACTCGCCAGGAATGTTGTCAAATATTACCGCCGAGATGTCAGGTTGGGTTAGGTTAGGTTATAAAACGTTACTGATGCATATGAATGTCCCACGTAGAGGATAACTCGCTAGGAAAGATGTCAAATATTACCGCCGAGATGTCAGGTTGGGTTAGGTTAGGTTATATTACGTTATTGATGTATATAAAGGTCCCACGGAGACGTAGAGTCGAACTCGCCAAGAACGTCTTCAAATATTACCGCCGAGTTGTCAGGTTGCGTTAGGTTAGGTTATATTACGTTATTGATGCATATGAATGTCCCACGTAGAGGATATCTCGCCAGGCAAGTTGTCAAATATTACCGCCGAGATGTCAGGTTGGGTTAGGTTAGATTATAATACGTTATTGATGCATATGAATGTCCCACGTAGAGGATAACTCGCCAGGCAAGTTGTCAAATATTACCGCCGAGATGTTAGGTTGGATTAGGTTAGATTATATTACGTTAATGATGTATATGAAGGACCCACGCAGACGTCTTGGCCAACTCGCCAGGAATGTTGTCAAATATTACCGCCTACATGTCAGGTTGGGTTAGGTTAGGTTATATTACGTTATTGATGTATATAAAGGTCCCACATAGACGTAGAGGGCAACTCGCCAGGAATGTTGTCAAATTTTACCGCCGAGATGTCAGGTTGTCTTACGTTAGGTTATATTACGTTATTGATGTATATAAAGGTCCCACGGACACGTAGAGGCCAACTCGCCAGGAATGTTATCAAATATTACCGCCGAGATGTCAGGTTGGGTTAGGTTAGGTTATAATACGTTACTGATGCATATGAATGTCCCACGTAGAGGATAGCTCGCCAAGAATGTTGTCATATATTACCGCTGAGATGTCGGGTTGGTTTAGGTTAGGTTATACTACGTTATTGATGTATATAAAGGTCCCACGGAGAGGTAGAGTCGAACTCGCCAAGAATGTCTTCAAATATTACCGCCGAGATGTCAGGTTGGGTTAGGTTAGGTTATATTACGTTATTGATGCATATGAATGTCCCACGTAGAGGATAGCACGCCAGGAATGTTGTCAAATATTACCGCCGAGATGTTAGGTTGGGTTAGGTTATGTTACATTACGTTCATGATGTATACGAAGGACCCACACAGACGTCGGGGCCAACTCGCCAGGAATGTTGTCAAATATTACCGCCGAGATGTCAGGTTGGGTTAGGTTAGGTTATATTACGTTATTGATGTATATAAAGGTCCCACGGACACGTAGAGGCCAACTCGACAGGAATGTTGTCAAATATTACCGCCGAGATGTCAGGTTGGGTTAGGTTAGGTTATAAAACGTTACTGATGCATATGAATGTCCCACGTAGAGGATAACTCGCTAGGAAAGATGTCAAATATTACCGCCGAGATGTCAGGTTGGGTTAGGTTAGGTTATATTACGTTATTGATGTATATAAAGGTCCCACGGAGACGTAGAGTCGAACTCGCCAAGAACGTCTTCAAATATTACCGCCGAGTTGTCAGGTTGCGTTAGGTTAGGTTATATTACGTTATTGATGCATATGAATGTCCCACGTAGAGGATATCTCGCCAGGCAAGTTGTCAAATATTACCGCCGAGATGTCAGGTTGGGTTAGGTTAGATTATAATACGTTATTGATGCATATGAATGTCCCACGTAGAGGATAACTCGCCAGGCAAGTTGTCAAATATTACCGCCGAGATGTTAGGTTGGATTAGGTTAGATTATATTACGTTAATGATGTATATGAAGGACCCACGCAGACGTCTTGGCCAACTCGCCAGGAATGTTGTCAAATATTACCGCCTACATGTCAGGTTGGGTTAGGTTAGGTTATATTACGTTATTGATGTATATAAAGGTCCCACATAGACGTAGAGGACAACTCGCCAGGAATGTTGTCAAATTTTACCGCCGAGATGTCAGGTTGTCTTAGGTTAGGTTATATTACTTCACAGACGTATGCAGTGTTCCCACCGAGATGTAGGGGCCGACAAGCAAGGAATGTGGTCAAACGTTACCCCGAGAGATTAGGTTGGGTTAGCTTAGGTTATATTAGGATACTGATGTATATAAAGGTCCCACGGACACGTAGATGCCAACTCGCCAGGAACTTTGTCAAATATTCCCGCCGAGATATCAGGTTGGGTTAGGTTAAGTTATATTTTGTTATTGATGTACATAAAGGTCCCACGGAGACGTAGGGGCCAGCTCGCCAGGAATGTTGTCAAATATTACCGCCGAGATGTCAGGTTGGATTAGGTTAGGTTATATTACGTTATTGATGTATATAAGGGTCCCACGAAGACGTAGAGCCCAACTCGCCAGGAATGTCGTAAAATATTACCGCAGAAATGTCAGGTTGGGTTAGGCAAGGTTATATTACGTTATTGATGTATATAAGGGTCCCACGAAGACGTAGAGCCCAACTCGCCAGGAACGTTGTCAAATTTTAATGCCGAGATGTCAGGTTGGATTAGGTTAGGTTATATTACGTTATTGATGTATATAAGGGTCCCACGAAGACGTAGAGCCCAACTCGCCAGGAATGTCGTAAAATATTACCGCAGAAATGTCAGGTTGGGTTAGGCAAGGTTATATTACGTTATTGATGTATATAAGGGTCCCACGAAGACGTAGAGCCCAACTCGCCAGGAACGTTGTCAAATTTTAATGCCGAGATGTCAGGTTGGGTTAGGTTAGGTTATATTAGGTTATTGATGTATATAAAGGTCCCACGGAGACGTAAATTCGAACTCGCCAAGAATGTCTTCAAATATTACCGCCGAGATGTCAGATTGGGTTAGGTTAGGTTATATTACGTTATTGGTGCATATGAATGTCCCACGTAGAGGATAGCTCGCCAGGAATGTTGTCAAATATTACCGTCGAGATGTCAGGTTGGGTTAGGTTAGATTATATTACGATAATGATGTATATGAAGGACCCACGCAGACGACTTGGCCAACTCGCCAGGAATGTTGTCAAATATTACCGCCGAGATGTCAGGTTGGGTTAGGTTAGGTTATATTACGTTATTGATGTATATAAAGGTCCCACGGAGACGTAGATTCGAACTCGCCAAGAATGTCTTCAAATATTACCGCCGAGATGTCAGGTTGGGTTAGGTTAGGTTATATTACGTTATTGATGCATATGAATGTCCCACGTAGAGGATAGCACGCCAGGAATGTTGTCAAATATTACCGCCGAGATGTTAGGTTGGGTTAGGTTATGTTACATTACGTTCATGATGTATACGAAGGACCCACACAGACGTCGGGGCCAACTCGCCAGGAATGTTGTCAAATATTACCGCCGAGATGTCAGGTTGGGTTAGGTTAGGTTATATTACGTTATTGATGTATATAAAGGTCCCACGGACACGTAGAGGCCAACTCGCCAGGAATGTTGTCAAATATTACCGCCGAGATGTCAGGTTGGGTTAGGTTAGGTTATAAAACGTTACTGATGCATATGAATGTCCCACGTAGAGGATAACTCGCTAGGAAAAATGTCAAATATTACCGCCGAGATGTCAGGTTGGGTTAGGTTAGGTTATATTACGTTATTGATGTATATAAAGGTCCCACGGAGACGTAGAGTCGAACTCGCCAAGAACGTCTTCAAATATTACCGCCGAGTTGTCAGGTTGCGTTAGGTTAGGTTATATTACGTTATTGATGCGTATGAATGTCCCACGTAGAGGATATCTCGCCAGGAATGTCGTCAAATATTACCGCCGAAATGTCAGGTTGGGTTAGGTAAGGTTATACTACGTAATTGATGTATATAAAGGTCCCACGGAGACGTAGAGTCGAACTCGCCAAGAATGTCTTCAAATATTACCGCCGAGATGTCAGGTTGGGTTAGGTTAGGTTATATTACGTTATTGATGCATATGAATGTCCCACGTAGAGGATAGCACGCCAGGAATGTTGTCAAATATTACCGCCGAGATGTTAGGTTGGGTTAGGTTATGTTACATTGCGTTCATGATGTATACGAAGGACCCACACAGACGGCGGGGCCAACTCGCCAGGAATGTTGTCAAATATTACCGCCGAGATGTCAGGTTGGGTTAGGTTAGATTATAATACGTTATTGATGCATATGAGTGTCCCACGTAGAGGATAACTCGCCAGGCAAGTTGTCAAATATTACCGCCGAAATGTTAGGTTGGGTTAGGTTAGATTATATTACGTTAATGATGTATATGAAGGACCCACGCAGACGTCTTGGCCAACTCGCCAGGAATGTTGTCAAATATTACCGCCTACATGTCAGGTTGGGTTAGGTTAGGTTATATTACGTTATTGATGTATATAAAGGTCCCACATAGACGTAGAGGACAACTCGCCAGGAATGTTGTCAAATTTTACCGCCGAGATGTCAGGTTGTCTTAGGTTAGGTTATATTACTTCACAGACGTATACAGTGTTCCCACCGAGATGTAGGGGCCGACAAGCAAGGAATGTGGTCAAACGTTACACCGAGAGATTAGGTTGGGTTAGGTTAGGTTATATTAGGATACTGATGTATATAAGGGTCCCACGAAGACGTAGAGCCCAACTCGCCAGGAATGTCGTCAAATATTACCGCCGAAATGTCAGGTTGGGTTAGGTAAGGTTATATTACGTTATTGATGTATATAAGGGTCCCACGAAGACGTAGAGCCCAACTCGCCAGGAACGTTGTCAAATTTTAATGCCGCGATGTCAGGTTGGGTTAGGTTAGGTTATATTAGGTTATTGATGTATATAAAGGTCCCACGGAGACGTAGATTCGAACTCGCCAAGAATGTCTTCAAATATTACCGCCGAGATGTCAGGTTGGGTTAGGTTAGGTTATATTACGTTATTGATGCATATGAATGTCCCACGTAGAGGATAGCTCGCCAGGAATGTTGTCAAATATTACCGTCCAGATGTCAGGTTGGGTTAGGTTAGGTTATATTACGTTATTAATGTATATAAAAGTCCCACGGAGACGTAGAGTCGAACTCGCCAAGAATGTCTTCAAATATTACCGCCGAGGTGTCAGGTTGGGTTAGGTTAGGTTATATTACGTTATTGATGCATATGAATGTCCCACATAGACGTAGAGGACAACTCGCCAGGAATGCTGTCAAATTTTACCGCCGAGATGTCAGGTTGTTTTAGGTTAGGTTATATTACTTCACAGGCGTATACAGTGTTCCCACCGAGATGTAGGGGCCGACAAGCAAGGAATGTGGTTAAACGTTACCCCGAGAGATTAGGTTGGATTAGGTTAGGTTATATTAGGATACTGATGTATATAAAGGTCCCACGGACACGTAGAGGCTAACTCGCCAGGAACGTTGTCAAATTTTAATGCCGAGATGTCAGGTTGGGTTAGGTTAGGTTACATTACGTTATTGATGTATACGAAGGTCCGACGTATACGTAGAGGACAACTCGCCAGGAATATTGTCAAATATTACCGCCGAGACGATATGTTGGTTTAGATTAGGTTATATTACGTTATCGACGTACATAAAGGTCCCACGGAGACGTAGAGGCCAGCTCGCCAGGAATGTTGTCAAATCTTACCGCCGAGATGATAGGTTGGCTTAAGTTAGGTTATATTACGTTATTGATGCATATAAAGGTTCCACGGAGACGTAGAGGCCAACTCACCAGGAATGTTGTCAAATTTTACCGCCGAGATGTCAGGTTGGGTTAGGTTAGGTTACATTACTTCATAGACGTATACAGTGTTCCCACCGAGAAGTAGAGGCCGACAAGCAAGGAATGCAGTTAAACGGTACCCTGAGGGATTAGGTTGGGTTAGGTTAGGTTATATTAGGATATTGATGTATATAAAGGTCCCACGGACACGTAGAGTCCAACTCGCCAGGAACGTTGTCAAATTTTAATGCCGAGATGTCAGGTTGGGTTAGGTTAGGTTATATTAGGTTATTGATGTATATAAAGGTCCCACGGAGACGTAAATTCGAACTCGCCAAGAATGTCTTCAAATATTACCGCCGAGATGTCAGGTTGGGTTAGGTTAGGTTATATTACGTTATTGATGCATATGAATGTCCCACGAAGAGGATAGCTCGCCAGGAATGTTGTCAAATATTACCGCTGAGATGTCAGGTTGGGTTAGGTTAGGTTATATTACGTTATTGATGTATATAAAGGTCCCACGGAGACGTAGAGTCGAACTCGCCAAGAATGTCTTCAAATATTACCGCCGAGATGTCAGGTTGGGTTAGGTTAGGTTATATTACGTTATTGATGCATATGAATGTCCCACGTAGAGGATAGCTCGCCAGGAATGTTGTCAAATATTACCGTCCAGATGTCAGGTTGGGTTAGGTTAGGTTATATTACGTTATTAATGTATATAAAAGTCCCACGGAGACGTAGAGTCGAACTCGCCAAGAATGTCTTCAAATATTACCGCCGAGGTGTCAGGTTGGGTTAGGTTAGGTTATATTACGTTATTGATGCATATGAATGTCCCACATAGACGTAGAGGACAACTCGCCAGGAATGCTGTCAAATTTTACCGCCGAGATGTCAGGTTGTTTTAGGTTAGGTTATATTACTTCACAGGCGTATACAGTGTTCCCACCGAGATGTAGGGGCCGACAAGCAAGGAATGTGGTTAAACGTTACCCCGAGAGATTAGGTTGGATTAGGTTAGGTTATATTAGGATACTGATGTATATAAAGGTCCCACGGACACGTAGAGGCTAACTCGCCAGGAACGTTGTCAAATTTTAATGCCGAGATGTCAGGTTGGGTTAGGTTAGGTTACATTACGTTATTGATGTATACGAAGGTCCGACGTATACGTAGAGGACAACTCGCCAGGAATATTGTCAAATATTACCGCCGAGACGATATGTTGGTTTAGATTAGGTTATATTACGTTATCGACGTACATAAAGGTCCCACGGAGACGTAGAGGCCAGCTCGCCAGGAATGTTGTCAAATCTTACCGCCGAGATGATAGGTTGGCTTAAGTTAGGTTATATTACGTTATTGATGCATATAAAGGTTCCACGGAGACGTAGAGGCCAACTCACCAGGAATGTTGTCAAATTTTACCGCCGAGATGTCAGGTTGGGTTAGGTTAGGTTACATTACTTCATAGACGTATACAGTGTTCCCACCGAGAAGTAGAGGCCGACAAGCAAGGAATGCAGTTAAACGGTACCCTGAGGGATTAGGTTGGGTTAGGTTAGGTTATATTAGGATATTGATGTATATAAAGGTCCCACGGACACGTAGAGTCCAACTCGCCAGGAACGTTGTCAAATTTTAATGCCGAGATGTCAGGTTGGGTTAGGTTAGGTTATATTAGGTTATTGATGTATATAAAGGTCCCACGGAGACGTAAATTCGAACTCGCCAAGAATGTCTTCAAATATTACCGCCGAGATGTCAGGTTGGGTTAGGTTAGGTTATATTACGTTATTGATGCATATGAATGTCCCACGAAGAGGATAGCTCGCCAGGAATGTTGTCAAATATTACCGCTGAGATGTCAGGTTGGGTTAGGTTAGGTTATATTACGTTATTGATGTATATAAAGGTCCCACGGAGACGTAGAGTCGAACTCGCCAAGAATGTCTTCAAATATTACCGCCGAGATGTCAGGTTGGGTTAGGTTAGGTTATATTACGTTATTGATGCATATGAATGTCCCACGTAGAGGATAGCACGCCAGGAATGTTGTCAAATATTACCGCCGAGATGTTAGGTTGGGTTAGGTTATGTTACATTGCGTTCATGATGTATACGAAGGACCCACACAGACGTCGGGGCCAACTCGCCTGGAATGTTGTCAAATATTACCGCCGAGATGTCAGGTTGGGTTAGGTTAGATTATAATACGTTATTGATGCATATGAATGTCCCACGTAGAGGATAACTCGCCACGCAAGTTGTCAAATATTACCGCCGAGATGTTAGGTTGGATTAGGTTAGATTATATTACGTTAATGATGTATATGAAGGACCCACGCAGACGTCTTGGCCAACTCGCCAGGAATGTTGTCAAATATTACCGCCTACATGTCAGGTTGGGTTAGGTTAGGTTATATTACGTTATTGATGTATATAAAGGTCCCACATAGACGTAGAGGACAACTCGCCAGGAATGTTGTCAAATTTTACCGCCGAGATGTCAGGTTGTGTTAGGTTAGGTTATATTACTTCACAGACGTATGCAGTGTTCCCACCGAGATGTAGGGGCCGACAAGCAAGGAATGTGGTCAAACGTTACCCCGAGAGATTAGGTTGGGTTAGGTTAGGTTATATTAGGATACTGATGTATATAAAGGTCCCACGGACACGTAGATGCCAACTCGCCAGGAATTGTGTCAAATATTCCCGCCGAGATATCAGGTTGGGTTAGGTTAAGTTATATTATGTTATTGATGTACATAAAGGTCCCACGGAGACGTAGGGGCCAGCTCGCCAGGAATGTTGTCAAATATTACCGCCGAGATGTCAGGTTGGATTAGGTTAGGTTATATTACGTTATTGATGTATATAAGGGTCCCACGAAGACGTAGAGCCCAACTCGCCAGGAATGTCGTCAAATATTACCGCCGCAATGTCAGGTTGGGTTAGGCAAGGTTATATTACGTTATTGATGTATATAAGGGTCCCACGAAGACGTAGAGCCCAACTCGCCAGGAACGTTGTCAAATTTTAATGCCGAGATGTCAGGTTGGGTTAGGTTAGGTTATATTAGGTTATTGATGTATATAAAGGTCCCACGGAGACGTAAATTCGAACTCGCCAAGAATGTCTTCAAATATTACCGCCGAGATGTCAGGTTGGGTTAGGTTAGGTTATATTACGTTATTGGTGCATATGAATGTCCCACGTAGAGGATAGCTCGCCAGGAATGTTGTCAAATATTCCCGTCGAGATGTCAGGTTGGGTTAGGTTAGGTTATATTACGTTATTGATGTATATAAAAGTCCCACGGAGACGTAGAGTCGAACTCGCCAAGAATATCTTCAAATATTACCGCCGAGATGTCAGGTTGGGTTAGGTTAGGTTATATTACGTTATTGATGCATATGAATGTCCCACGTAGAGGATAGCTCGCCAGGAATGTTGTCAAATATTACCGTCGAGATGTCAGGTTGGGTTAGGTTAGGTTATATTACGTTATTAATGTATATAAATGTCCCACGGAGACGTAGAGTCGAACTCGCCAAGAATGTCTTCAAATATTACCGCCGAGATGTCAGGTTGGGTTAGGTTAGGTTATATTACGTTATTGATGCATATGAATGTCCCACATAGACGTAGAGGACAACTCGCCAGGAATGCTGTCAAATTTTACCGCCGAGATGTCAGGTTGTTTTAGGTTAGGTTATATTACTTCACAGGCGTATACAGTGTTCCCACCGAGATGTAGGGGCCGACAAGCAAGGAATGTGGTTAAACGTTACCCCGAGAGATTAGGTTGGATTAGGTTAGGTTATATTAGGATACTGATGTATATAAAGGTCCCACGGACACGTAGAGGCTAACTCGCCAGGAACGTTGTCAAATTTTAATGCCGAGATGTCAGGTTGGGTTAGGTTAGGTTACATTACGTTATTGATGTATACGAAGGTCCGACGTATACGTAGAGGACAACTCGCCAGGAATATTGTCAAATATTACCGCCGAGACGATATGTTGGTTTAGATTAGGTTATATTACGTTATCGACGTACATAAAGGTCCCACGGAGACGTAGAGGCCAGCTCGCCAGGAATGTTGTCAAATCTTACCGCCGAGATGATAGGTTGGCTTAAGTTAGGTTATATTACGTTATTGATGCATATAAAGGTTCCACGGAGACGTAGAGGCCAACTCACCAGGAATGTTGTCAAATTTTACCGCCGAGATGTCAGGTTGGGTTAGGTTAGGTTACATTACTTCATAGACGTATACAGTGTTCCCACCGAGAAGTAGAGGCCGACAAGCAAGGAATGCAGTTAAACGGTACCCTGAGGGATTAGGTTGGGTTAGGTTAGGTTATATTAGGATATTGATGTATATAAAGGTCCCACGGACACGTAGAGTCCAACTCGCCAGGAACGTTGTCAAATTTTAATGCCGAGATGTCAGGTTGGGTTAGGTTAGGTTATATTAGGTTATTGATGTATATAAAGGTCCCACGGAGACGTAGATTCGAACTCGCCAAGAATGTCTTCAAATATTACCGCCGAGATGTCAGGTTGGGTTAGGTTAGGTTATATTACGTTATTGATGCATATGAATGTCCCACGAAGAGGATAGCTCGCCAGGAATGTTGTCAAATATTACCGCTGAGATGTCAGGTTGGGTTAGGTTAGGTTATATTACGTTATTGATGTATATAAAGGTCCCACGGAGACGTAGAGTCGAACTCGCCAAGAATGTCTTCAAATATTACCGCCGAGATGTCAGGTTGGGTTAGGTTAGGTTATATTACGTTATTGATGCATATGAATGTCCCACGTAGAGGATAGCACGCCAGGAATGTTGTCAAATATTACCGCCGAGATGTTAGGTTGGGTTAGGTTATGTTACATTGCGTTCATGATGTATACGAAGGACCCACACAGACGTCGGGGCCAACTCGCCTGGAATGTTGTCAAATATTACCGCCGAGATGTCAGGTTGGGTTAGGTTAGATTATAATACGTTATTGATGCATATGAATGTCCCACGTAGAGGATAACTCGCCACGCAAGTTGTCAAATATTACCGCCGAGATGTTAGGTTGGATTAGGTTAGATTATATTACGTTAATGATGTATATGAAGGACCCACGCAGACGTCTTGGCCAACTCGCCAGGAATGTTGTCAAATATTACCGCCTACATGTCAGGTTGGGTTAGGTTAGGTTATATTACGTTATTGATGTATATAAAGGTCCCACATAGACGTAGAGGACAACTCGCCAGGAATGTTGTCAAATTTTACCGCCGAGATGTCAGGTTGTCTTAGGTTAGGTTATATTACTTCACAGACGTATGCAGTGTTCCCACCGAGATGTAGGGGCCGACAAGCAAGGAATGTGGTCAAACGTTACCCCGAGAGATTAGGTTGGGTTAGGTTAGGTTATATTAGGATACTGATGTATATAAAGGTCCCACGGACACGTAGATGCCAACTCGCCAGGAATTGTGTCAAATATTCCCGCCGAGATATCAGGTTGGGTTAGGTTAAGTTATATTATGTTATTGATGTACATAAAGGTCCCACGGAGACGTAGGGGCCAGCTCGCCAGGAATGTTGTCAAATATTACCGCCGAGATGTCAGGTTGGATTAGGTTAGGTTATATTACGTTATTGATGTATATAAGGGTCCCACGAAGACGTAGAGCCCAACTCGCCAGGAATGTCGTCAAATATTACCGCCGCAATGTCAGGTTGGGTTAGGCAAGGTTATATTACGTTATTGATGTATATAAGGGTCCCACGAAGACGTAGAGCCCAACTCGCCAGGAACGTTGTCAAATTTTAATGCCGAGATGTCAGGTTGGGTTAGGTTAGGTTATATTAGGTTATTGATGTATATAAAGGTCCCACGGAGACGTAAATTCGAACTCGCCAAGAATGTCTTCAAATATTACCGCCGAGATGTCAGGTTGGGTTAGGTTAGGTTATATTACGTTATTGGTGCATATGAATGTCCCACGTAGAGGATAGCTCGCCAGGAATGTTGTCAAATATTACCGTCGAGATGTCAGGTTGGGTTAGGTTAGGTTATATTACGTTATTGATGTATATAAAAGTCCCACGGAGACGTAGAGTCGAACTCGCCAAGAATATCTTCAAATATTACCGCCGAGATGTCAGGTTGGGTTAGGTTAGGTTATATTACGTTATTGATGCATATGAATGTCCCACGTAGAGGATAGCTCGCCAGGAATGTTGTCAAATATTACCGTCGAGATGTCAGGTTGGGTTAGGTTAGGTTATATTACGTTATTAATGTATATAAATGTCCCACGGAGACGTAGAGTCGAACTCGCCAAGAATGTCTTCAAATATTACCGCCGAGATGTCAGGTTGGGTTAGGTTAGGTTATATTACGTTATTGATGCATATGAATGTCCCACATAGACGTAGAGGACAACTCGCCAGGAATGCTGTCAAATTTTACCGCCGAGATGTCAGGTTGTTTTAGGTTAGGTTATATTACTTCACAGGCGTATACAGTGTTCCCACCGAGATGTAGGGGCCGACAAGCAAGGAATGTGGTTAAACGTTACCCCGAGAGATTAGGTTGGATTAGGTTAGGTTATATTAGGATACTGATGTATATAAAGGTCCCACGGACACGTAGAGGCCAACTCGCCAGGAACGTTGTCAAATTTTAATGCCGAGATGTCAGGTTGGGTTAGGTTAGGTTACATTACGTTATTGATGTATACGAAGGTCCGACGTATACGTAGAGGACAACTCGCCAGGAATGTTGTCAAATATTACCGCCGAGACGATATGTTGGTTTAGATTAGGTTATATTACGTTATCGACGTACATAAAGGTCCCACGGAGACGTAGAGGCCAGCTCGCCAGGAATGTTGTCAAATCTTACCGCCGAGATGATAGGTTGGCTTAAGTTAGGTTATATTACGTTATTGATGCATATAAAGGTTCCACGGAGACGTAGAGGCCAACTCGCCAGGAATGTTATCAAATTTTACCGCCGAGATGTCAGGTTGGGTTAGGTTAGGTTACATTACTTCATAAACGTATGCAGTGTTCCCACCGAGATGTAGGGGCCGACAAGCAAGGAATGTGGTCAAACGTTACCCCGAGAGATTAGGTTGGGTTAGGTTAGGTTATATTAGGATACTGATGTATATAAAGGTCCCACGGACACGTAGATGCCAACTCGCCTGGAATTTTGTCAAATATTCCCGCCGAGATATCAGGTTGGGTTAGGTTAAGTTATATTATGTTATTGATGTACATAAAGGTCCCACGGAGACGTAGGGGCCAGCTCGCCAGGAATGTTGTCAAATATTACCGCCGAGATGTCAGGTTGGATTAGGTTAGGTTATATTACGTTATTGATGTATATAAGGGTCCCACGAAGACGTAGAGCCCAACTCGCCAGGAATGTCGTCAAATATTACCGCCGAAATGTCAGGTTGGGTTAGGCAAGGTTATATTACGTTATTGATGTATATAAGGGTCCCACGAAGACGTAGAGCCAAACTCGCCAGGAACGTTGTCAAATTTTAATGCCGAGATGTCAGGTTGGGTTAGGTTAGGTTATATTAGGTTATTGATGTATATAAAGGTCCCACGGAGACGTAAATTCGAACTCGCCAAGAATGTCTTCAAATATTACCGCCGAGATGTCAGGTTGGGTTAGGTTAGGTTATATTACGTTATTGGTGCATATGAATGTCCCACGTAGAGGATAGCTCGCCAGGAATGTTGTCAAATATTACCGTCGAGATGTCAGGTTGGGTTAGGTTAGGTTATATTACGTTATTGATGTATATAAAAGTCCCACGGAGACGTAGAGTCGAACTCGCCAAGAATATATTCAAATATTACCGCCGAGATGTCAGGTTGGGTTAGGTTAGGTTATATTACGTTATTGATGCATATGAATGTCCCACGTAGAGGATAGCTGGCCAGGAATGTTGTCAAATATTACCGCCGAGATGTCAGGTTGGGTTAGGTTACGTTATATTACGTTATTGATGTATATAAAGGTCCCACGGAGACGTAGAGACCAACTCGCCAGGAATGTCGTCAAATATTACCGCCGAGATTTCAGGTTGGGTTAGGTTAGGTTATATTACGTTAATGATGTATATGAAGGACCCACGAAGACGTCTTGGCCAACTCGCCAGGAATGTTGTCAAATATTACCGCCGACATGTCAGGTTGGGTTAGGTTAGGTTATATTACGTTATTGATGTATATAAAGGTCCCACATCGACGTAGAGGACAACTCGCCAGGAATGTTGTCAAATTTTACCGCCGAGATGTCAGGTTGTCTTAGGTTAGGTTATATTACTTCACAGACGTATACAGTGTTCCCACCGAGATGTAGGGGCCGACAAGCAAGGAATGTGGTCAAACGTTACCCCGAGAGATTAGGTTGGGTTAGGTTAGGTTATACTAGGATACTGATGTATATAAAGGTCGCACGGATACGTAGATTCGAACTCGCCAAGAATGTCTTCAAATATTACCGCCGAGATGTCAGGTTGGGTTAGGTTAGGTTATATTACGTTATTGATGCATATGAATGTCCCACGAAGAGGATAGCTCGCCAGGAATGTTGTCAAATATTACCGCTGAGATGTCAGGTTGGGTTAGGTTAGGTTATATTACGTTATTGATGTATATAAAGGTCCCACGGAGACGTAGAGTCGAACTCGCCAAGAATGTCTTCAAATATTACCGCCGAGATGTCAGGTTGGGTTAGGTAAGGTTATATTACGTTATTGATGTATATAAGGGTCCCACGAAGACGTAGAGCCCAACTCGCCAGGAACGTTGTCAAATTTTAATGCCGAGATGTCAGGTTGGGTTAGGTTAGGTTATATTAGGTTATTGATGTATATAAAGGTCCCACGGAGACGTAGAGGCCAGCTCGCCAGGAATGTTGTCAAATTTTACCGCCGAGATGTCAGGTTGGGTTAGGTTAGGTTACATTACTTCATAGACGTATACAGTGTTCCCACCGAGAAGTAGAGGCCGACAAGCAAGGAATGCAGTTAAACGGTACCCTGAGGGATTAGGTTGGGTTAGGTTAGGTTATATTAGGATATTGATGTATATAAAGGTCCCACGGACACGTAGAGTCCAACTCGCCAGGAACGTTGTCAAATTTTAATGCCGAGATGTCAGGTTGGGTTAGGTTAGGTTATATTAGGTTATTGATGTATATAAAGGTCCCATGGAGACGTAGAGGCCAGCTCGCCAGGAATGTTGTCAAATTTTACCGCCGAGATGTCAGGTTGGGTTAGGTTAGGTTACATTACTTCATAGACGTATACAGTGTTCCCACCGAGAAGTAGAGGCCGACAAGCAAGGAATGCAGTTAAACGGTACCCTGAGGGATTAGGTTGGGTTAGGTTAGGTTATATTAGGATATTGATGTATATAAAGGTCCCACGGACACGTAGAGTCCAACTCGCCAGGAACGTTGTCAAATTTTAATGCCGAGATGTCAGGTTGGGTTAGGTTAGGTTATATTAGGTTATTGATGTATATAAAGGTCGCACGGAGACGTAGATTCGAACTCGCCAAGAATGTCTTCAAGTATTACCGCCGAGATGTCAGGTTGGGTTAGGTTAGGTTATATTACGTTATTGATGCATATGAATGTCCCACGAAGAGGATAGCTCGCCAGGAATGTTGTCAAATATTACCGCTGAGATGTCAGGTTGGGTTAGGTTAGGTTATATTACGTTATTGATGTATATAAAGGTCCCACGGAGACGTAGAGTCGAACTCGCCAAGATTGTCTTCAAATATTACCGCCGAGATGTCAGGTTGGGTTAGGTTAGGTTATATTACGTTATTGATGCATATGAATGTCCCACGTAGAGGATAGCACGCCAGGAATGTTGTCAAATATTACCGCCGAGATGTTAGGTTGGGTTAGGTTATGTTACATTGCGTTCATGATGTATACGAAGGACCCACACAGACGTCGGGGCCAACTCGCCAGGAATGTTGTCAAATATTACCGCCGAGATGTCAGGTTGGGTTAGGTTAGATTATAATACGTTATTGATGCATATGAATGTCCCACGTAGAGGATAACTCGCCAGGCAAGTTGTCAAATATTACCGCCGAGATGTTAGGTTGGATTAGGTTAGATTATATTACGTTAATGATGTATATGAAGGACCCACGCAGACGTCTTGGCCAACTCGCCAGGAATGTTGTCAAATATTACCGCCTACATGTCAGGTTGGGTTAGGTTAGGTTATATTACGTTATTGATGTATATAAAGGTCCCACATAGACGTAGAGGACAACTCGCCAGGAATGTTGTCAAATTTTACCGCCGAGATGTCAGGTTGTCTTAGGTTAGGTTATATTACTTCACAGACGTATACAGTGTTCCCACCGAGATGTAGGGGCCGACAAGCAAGGAATGTGGTCAAACGTTACCCCGAGAGATTAGGTTGGGTTAGGTTAGGTTATATTAGGATACTGATGTATATAAAGGTCCCACGGACACGTAGATGCCAACTCGCCAGGAATTTTGTCAAATATTCCCGCCGAGATATCAGGTTGGGTTAGGTTAAGTTATATTATGTTATTGATGTACATAAAGGTCCCACGGAGACGTAGGGGCCAGCTCGCCAGGAATGTTGTCAAATATTACCGCCGAGATGTCAGGTTGGGTTAGGTTAGGTTATATTACGTTATTGATGCATATGAATGTACCACGAAGAGGATAGCTCGCCAGGAATGTTGTCAAATATTACCGCTGAGATGTCAGGTTGGGTTAGGTTAGGTTATATTACGTTATTGATGTATATAAAGGTCCCACGGAGACGTAGAGTCGAACTCGCCAAGAATGTCTTCAAATATTACCGCCGAGATGTCAGGTTGGGTTAGGCAAGGTTATATTACGTTATTGATGTATATAAGGGTCCCACGAAGACGTAGAGCCCAACTCGCCAGGAACGTTGTCAAATTTTAATGCCGAGATGTCAGGTTGGGTTAGGTTAGGTTATATTAGGTTATTGATGTATATAAAGGTCCCACGGAGACGTAGAGGCCAGCTCGCCAGGAATGTTGTCAAATTTTACCGCCGAGATGTCAGGTTGGGTTAGGTTAGGTTACATTACTTCATAGACGTATACAGTGTTCCCACCGAGAAGTAGAGGCCGACAAGCAAGGAATGCAGTTAAACGGTACCCTGAGGGATTAGGTTGGGTTAGGTTAGGTTATATTAGGATATTGATGTATATAAAGGTCCCACGGACACGTAGAGTCCAACTCGCCAGGAACGTTGTCAAATTTTAATGCCGAGATGTCAGGTTGGGTTAGGTTAGGTTATATTAGGTTATTGATGTATATAAAGGTCCCATGGAGACGTAGAGGCCAGCTCGCCAGGAATGTTGTCAAATTTTACCGCCGAGATGTCAGGTTGGGTTAGGTTAGGTTACATTACTTCATAGACGTATACAGTGTTCCCACCGAGAAGTAGAGGCCGACAAGCAAGGAATGCAGTTAAACGGTACCCTGAGGGATTAGGTTGGGTTAGGTTAGGTTATATTAGGATATTGATGTATATAAAGGTCCCACGGACACGTAGAGTCCAACTCGCCAGGAACGTTGTCAAATTTTAATGCCGAGATGTCAGGTTGGGTTAGGTTAGGTTATATTAGGTTATTGATGTATATAAAGGTCGCACGGAGACGTAGATTCGAACTCGCCAAGAATGTCTTCAAATATTACCGCCGAGATGTCAGGTTGGGTTAGGTTAGGTTATATTACGTTATTGATGCATATGAATGTCCCACGAAGAGGATAGCTCGCCAGGAATGTTGTCAAATATTACCGCTGAGATGTCAGGTTGGGTTAGGTTAGGTTATATTACGTTATTGATGTATATAAAGGTCCCACGGAGACGTAGAGTCGAACTCGCCAAGATTGTCTTCAAATATTACCGCCGAGATGTCAGGTTGGGTTAGGTTAGGTTATATTACGTTATTGATGCATATGAATGTCCCACGTAGAGGATAGCACGCCAGGAATGTTGTCAAATATTACCGCCGAGATGTTAGGTTGGGTTAGGTTATGTTACATTGCGTTCATGATGTATACGAAGGACCCACACAGACGTCGGGGCCAACTCGCCAGGAATGTTGTCAAATATTACCGCCGAGATGTCAGGTTGGGTTAGGTTAGATTATAATACGTTATTGATGCATATGAATGTCCCACGTAGAGGATAACTCGCCAGGCAAGTTGTCAAATATTACCGCCGAGATGTTAGGTTGGATTAGGTTAGATTATATTACGTTAATGATGTATATGAAGGACCCACGCAGACGTCTTGGCCAACTCGCCAGGAATGTTGTCAAATATTACCGCCTACATGTCAGGTTGGGTTAGGTTAGGTTATATTACGTTATTGATGTATATAAAGGTCCCACATAGACGTAGAGGACAACTCGCCAGGAATGTTGTCAAATTTTACCGCCGAGATGTCAGGTTGTCTTAGGTTAGGTTATATTACTTCACAGACGTATACAGTGTTCCCACCGAGATGTAGGGGCCGACAAGCAAGGAATGTGGTCAAACGTTACCCCGAGAGATTAGGTTGGGTTAGGTTAGGTTATATTAGGATACTGATGTATATAAAGGTCGCACGGAGACGTAGATTCGAACTCGCCAAGAATGTCTTCAAATATTACCGCCGAGATGTCAGGTTGGGTTAGGTTAGGTTATATTACGTTATTGATGCATATGAATGTCCCACGAAGAGGATAGCTCGCCAGGAATGTTGTCAAATATTACCGCTGAGATGTCAGGTTGGGTTAGGTTAGGTTATATTACGTTATTGATGTATATAAAGGTCCCACGGAGACGTAGAGTCGAACTCGCCAAGAATGTCTTCAAATATTACCGCCGAGATGTCAGGTTGGGTTAGGCAAGGTTATATTACGTTATTGATGTATATAAGGGTCCCACGAAGACGTAGAGCCCAACTCGCCAGGAACGTTGTCAAATTTTAATGCCGAGATGTCAGGTTGGGTTAGGTTAGGTTATATTAGGTTATTGATGTATATAAAGGTCCCACGGAGACGTAGAGGCCAGCTCGCCAGGAATGTTGTCAAATTTTACCGCCGAGATGTCAGGTTGGGTTAGGTTAGGTTACATTACTTCATAGACGTATACAGTGTTCCCACCGAGAAGTAGAGGCCGACAAGCAAGGAATGCAGTTAAACGGTACCCTGAGGGATTAGGTTGGGTTAGGTTAGGTTATATTAGGATATTGATGTATATAAAGGTCCCACGGACACGTAGAGTCCAACTCGCCAGGAACGTTGTCAAATTTTAATGCCGAGATGTCAGGTTGGGTTAGGTTAGGTTATATTAGGTTATTGATGTATATAAAGGTCGCACGGAGACGTAGATTCGAACTCGCCAAGAATGTCTTCAAGTATTACCGCCGAGATGTCAGGTTGGGTTAGGTTAGGTTATATTACGTTATTGATGCATATGAATGTCCCACGAAGAGGATAGCTCGCCAGGAATGTTGTCAAATATTACCGCTGAGATGTCAGGTTGGGTTAGGTTAGGTTATATTACGTTATTGATGTATATAAAGGTCCCACGGAGACGTAGAGTCGAACTCGCCAAGATTGTCTTCAAATATTACCGCCGAGATGTCAGGTTGGGTTAGGTTAGGTTATATTACGTTATTGATGCATATGAATGTCCCACGTAGAGGATAGCACGCCAGGAATGTTGTCAAATATTACCGCCGAGATGTTAGGTTGGGTTAGGTTATGTTACATTGCGTTCATGATGTATACGAAGGACCCACACAGACGTCGGGGCCAACTCGCCAGGAATGTTGTCAAATATTACCGCCGAGATGTCAGGTTGGGTTAGGTTAGATTATAATACGTTATTGATGCATATGAATGTCCCACGTAGAGGATAACTCGCCAGGCAAGTTGTCAAATATTACCGCCGAGATGTTAGGTTGGATTAGGTTAGATTATATTACGTTAATGATGTATATGAAGGACCCACGCAGACGTCTTGGCCAACTCGCCAGGAATGTTGTCAAATATTACCGCCGAGATGTCAGGTTGGGTTAGGTTAGGTTATATTACGTTATTGATGCATATGAATGTACCACGAAGAGGATAGCTCGCCAGGAATGTTGTCAAATATTACCGCTGAGATGTCAGGTTGGGTTAGGTTAGGTTATATTACGTTATTGATGTATATAAAGGTCCCACGGAGACGTAGAGTCGAACTCGCCAAGAATGTCTTCAAATATTACCGCCGAGATGTCAGGTTGGGTTAGGCAAGGTTATATTACGTTATTGATGTATATAAGGGTCCCACGAAGACGTAGAGCCCAACTCGCCAGGAACGTTGTCAAATTTTAATGCCGAGATGTCAGGTTGGGTTAGGTTAGGTTATATTAGGTTATTGATGTATATAAAGGTCCCACGGAGACGTAAATTCGAACTCGCCAGAATGTCTTCAAATATTACCGCCGAGATGTCAGGTTGGGTTAGGTTAGGTTATATTACGTTATTGGTGCATATGAATGTCCCACGTAGAGGATAGCTCGCCAGGAATGTTGTCAAATATTACCGTCGAGATGTCAGGTTGGGTTAGGTTAGGTTATATTACGTTATTGATGTATATAAAAGTCCCACGGAGACGTAGAGTCGAACTCGCCAAGAATATCTTCAAATATTACCGCCGAGATGTCAGGTTGAGTTAGGTTAGGTTATATTACGTTATTGATGCATATGAATGTCCCACGTAGAGGATAGCTGGCCAGGAATGTTGTCAAATATTACCGCCGAGATGTCAGGTTGGGTTAGGTTAGGTTATATTACGTTATTGATGTATATAAAGGTCCCACGGAGACGTAGAGACCAACTCGCCAGGAATGTCGTCAAATATTACCGCCGAGATGTCAGGTTGGGTTAGGCAAGGTTATATTACGTTATTGATGTATATAAGGGTCCCACGAAGACGTAGAGCCCAACTCGCCAGGAACGTTGTCAAATTTTAATGCCGAGATGTCAGGTTGGGTTAGGTTAGGTTATATTAGGTTATTGATGTATATAAAGGTCCCACGGAGACGTAGAGGCCAGCTCGCCAGGAATGTTGTCAAATTTTACCGCCGAGATGTCAGGTTGGGTTAGGTTAGGTTACATTACTTCATAGACGTATACAGTGTTCCCACCGAGAAGTAGAGGCCGACAAGCAAGGAATGCAGTTAAACGGTACCCTGAGGGATTAGGTTGGGTTAGGTTAGGTTATATTAGGATATTGATGTATATAAAGGTCCCACGGACACGTAGAGTCCAACTCGCCAGGAACGTTGTCAAATTTTAATGCCGAGATGTCAGGTTGGGTTAGGTTAGGTTATATTAGGTTATTGATGTATATAAAGGTCGCACGGAGACGTAGATTCGAACTCGCCAAGAATGTCTTCAAGTATTACCGCCGAGATGTCAGGTTGGGTTAGGTTAGGTTATATTACGTTATTGATGCATATGAATGTCCCACGAAGAGGATAGCTCGCCAGGAATGTTGTCAAATATTACCGCTGAGATGTCAGGTTGGGTTAGGTTAGGTTATATTACGTTATTGATGTATATAAAGGTCCCACGGAGACGTAGAGTCGAACTCGCCAAGATTGTCTTCAAATATTACCGCCGAGATGTCAGGTTGGGTTAGGTTAGGTTATATTACGTTATTGATGCATATGAATGTCCCACGTAGAGGATAGCACGCCAGGAATGTTGTCAAATATTACCGCCGAGATGTTAGGTTGGGTTAGGTTATGTTACATTGCGTTCATGATGTATACGAAGGACCCACACAGACGTCGGGGCCAACTCGCCAGGAATGTTGTCAAATATTACCGCCGAGATGTCAGGTTGGGTTAGGTTAGATTATAATACGTTATTGATGCATATGAATGTCCCACGTAGAGGATAACTCGCCAGGCAAGTTGTCAAATATTACCGCCGAGATGTTAGGTTGGATTAGGTTAGATTATATTACGTTAATGATGTATATGAAGGACCCACGCAGACGTCTTGGCCAACTCGCCAGGAATGTTGTCAAATATTACCGCCGAGATGTCAGGTTGGGTTAGGTTAGGTTATATTACGTTATTGATGCATATGAATGTACCACGAAGAGGATAGCTCGCCAGGAATGTTGTCAAATATTACCGCTGAGATGTCAGGTTGGGTTAGGTTAGGTTATATTACGTTATTGATGTATATAAAGGTCCCACGGAGACGTAGAGTCGAACTCGCCAAGAATGTCTTCAAATATTACCGCCGAGATGTCAGGTTGGGTTAGGCAAGGTTATATTACGTTATTGATGTATATAAGGGTCCCACGAAGACGTAGAGCCCAACTCGCCAGGAACGTTGTCAAATTTTAATGCCGAGATGTCAGGTTGGGTTAGGTTAGGTTATATTAGGTTATTGATGTATATAAAGGTCCCACGGAGACGTAAATTCGAACTCGCCAGAATGTCTTCAAATATTACCGCCGAGATGTCAGGTTGGGTTAGGTTAGGTTATATTACGTTATTGGTGCATATGAATGTCCCACGTAGAGGATAGCTCGCCAGGAATGTTGTCAAATATTACCGTCGAGATGTCAGGTTGGGTTAGGTTAGGTTATATTACGTTATTGATGTATATAAAAGTCCCACGGAGACGTAGAGTCGAACTCGCCAAGAATATCTTCAAATATTACCGCCGAGATGTCAGGTTGAGTTAGGTTAGGTTATATTACGTTATTGATGCATATGAATGTCCCACGTAGAGGATAGCTGGCCAGGAATGTTGTCAAATATTACCGCCGAGATGTCAGGTTGGGTTAGGTTAGGTTATATTACGTTATTGATGTATATAAAGGTCCCACGGAGACGTAGAGACCAACTCGCCAGGAATGTCGTCAAATATTACCGCCGAGATGTCAGGTTGGGTTAGGTTAGGTTATATTACGTTAATGATGTATATGAAGGACCCACGAAGACGTCTTGGCCAACTCGCCAGGAATGTTGTCAAATATTACCGCCGACATGTCAGGTTGTGTTAGGTTAGGTTATATTACGTTATTGATGTATATAAAGGTCCCACGGAGACGTAGAGGCCAGCTCGCCAGGAATGTTGTCAAATTTTACCGCCGAGATGTCAGGTTGGGTTAGGTTAGGTTACATTACTTCATAGACGTATACAGTGTTCCCACCGAGAAGTAGAGGCCGACAAGCAAGGAATGCAGTTAAACGGTACCCTGAGGGATTAGGTTGGGTTAGGTTAGGTTATATTAGGATATTGATGTATATAAAGGTCCCACGGACACGTAGAGTCCAACTCGCCAGGAACGTTGTCAAATTTTAATGCCGAGATGTCAGGTTGGGTTAGGTTAGGTTATATTAGGTTATTGATGTACATAAAGGTCGCACGGAGACGTAGATTCGAACTCGCCAAGAATGTCTTCAAATATTACCGCCGAGATGTCAGGTTGGGTTAGGTTAGGTTATATTACGTTATTGATGCATATGAATGTCCCACGAAGAGGATAGCTCGCCAGGAATGTTGTCAAATATTACCGCTGAAATGTCAGGTTGGGTTAGGTTAGGTTATATTACGTTATTGATGTATATAAAGGTCCCACGGAGACGTAGAGTCGAACTCGCCAAGATTGTCTTCAAATATTACCGCCGAGATGTCAGGTTGGGTTAGGTTAGGTTATATTACGTTATTGATGCATATGAATGTCCCACGTAGAGGATAGCACGCCAGGAATGTTGTCAAATATTACCGCCGAGATGTTAGGTTGGGTTAGGTTATGTTACATTGCGTTCATGATGTATACGAAGGACCCACACAGACGTCGGGGCCAACTCGCCAGGAATGTTGTCAAATATTACCGCCGAGATGTCAGGTTGGGTTAGGTTAGATTATAATACGTTATTGATGCATATGAATGTCCCACGTAGAGGATAACTCGCCAGGCAAGTTGTCAAATATTACCGCCGAGATGTTAGGTTGGATTAGGTTAGATTATATTACGTTAATGATGTATATGAAGGACCCACGCAGACGTCTTGGCCAACTCGCCAGGAATGTTGTCAAATATTACCGCCTACATGTCAGGTTGGGTTAGGTTAGGTTATATTACGTTATTGATGTATATAAAGGTCCCACATAGACGTAGAGGACAACTCGCCAGGAATGTTGTCAAATTTTACCGCCGAGATGTCAGGTTGTCTTGGGTTAGGTTATATTACTTCACAGACGTATACAGTGTTCCCACCGAGATGTAGGGGCCGACAAGCAAGGAATGTGGTCAAACGTTACCCCGAGAGATTAGGTTGGGTTAGGTTAGGTTATATTAGGATACTGATGTATATAAAGGTCGCACGGAGACGTAGATTCGAACTCGCCAAGAATGTCTTCAAATATTACCGCCGAGATGTCAGGTTGGGTTAGGTTAGGTTATATTACGTTATTGATGCATATGAATGTCCCACGAAGAGGATAGCTCGCCAGGAATGTTGTCAAATATTACCGCTGAGATGTCAGGTTGGGTTAGGTTAGGTTATATTACGTTATTGATGTATATAAAGGTCCCACGGAGACGTAGAGTCGAACTCGCCAAGAATGTCTTCAAATATTACCGCCGAGATGTCAGGTTGGGTTAGGCAAGGTTATATTACGTTATTGATGTATATAAGGGTCCCACGAAGACGTAGAGCCCAACTCGCCAGGAACGTTGTCAAATTTTAATGCCGAGATGTCAGGTTGGGTTAGGTTAGGTTATATTAGGTTATTGATGTATATAAAGGTCCCACGGAGACGTAGAGGCCAGCTCGCCAGGAATGTTGTCAAATTTTACCGCCGAGATGTCAGGTTGGGTTAGGTTAGGTTACATTACTTCATAGACGTATACAGTGTTCCCACCGAGAAGTAGAGGCCGACAAGCAAGGAATGCAGTTAAACGGTACCCTGAGGGATTAGGTTGGGTTAGGTTAGGTTATATTAGGATATTGATGTATATAAAGGTCCCACGGACACGTAGAGTCCAACTCGCCAGGAACGTTGTCAAATTTTAATGCCGAGATGTCAGGTTGGGTTAGGTTAGGTTATATTAGGTTATTGATGTATATAAAGGTCGCACGGAGACGTAGATTCGAACTCGCCAAGAATGTCTTCAAATATTACCGCCGAGATGTCAGGTTGGGTTAGGTTAGGTTATATTACGTTATTGATGCATATGAATGTCCCACGTAGAGGATAGCACGCCAGGAATGTTGTCAAATATTACCGCCGAGATGTTAGGTTGGGTTAGGTTATGTTACATTGCGTTCATGATGTATACGAAGGACCCACACAGACGTCGGGGCCAACTCGCCAGGAATGTTGTCAAATATTACCGCCGAGATGTCAGGTTGGGTTAGGTTAGATTATAATACGTTATTGATGCATATGAATGTCCCACGTAGAGGATAACTCGCCAGGCAAGTTGTCAAATATTACCGCCGAGATGTTAGGTTGGATTAGGTTAGATTATATTACGTTAATGATGTATATGAAGGACCCACGCAGACGTCTTGGCCAACTCGCCAGGAATGTTGTCAAATATTACCGCCTACATGTCAGGTTGGGTTAGGTTAGGTTATATTACGTTATTGATGTATATAAAGGTCCCACATAGACGTAGAGGACAACTCGCCAGGAATGTTGTCAAATTTTACCGCCGAGATGTCAGGTTGTCTTAGGTTAGGTTATATTACTTCACAGACGTATACAGTGTTCCCACCGAGATGTAGGGGCCGACAAGCAAGGAATGTGGTCAAACGTTACCCCGAGAGATTAGGTTGGGTTAGGTTAGGTTATATTAGGATACTGATGTATATAAAGGTCCCACGGACACGTAGATGCCAACTCGCCAGGAATTTTGTCAAATATTCCCGCCGAGATATCAGGTTGGGTTAGGTTAAGTTATATTATGTTATTGATGTACATAAAGGTCCCACGGAGACGTAGGGGCCAGCTCGCCAGGAATGTTGTCAAATATTACCGCCGAGATGTCAGGTTGGGTTAGGTTAGGTTATATTAGGTTATTGATGTATATAAAGGTCCCACGGAGACGTAGAGGCCAGCTCGCCAGGAATGTTGTCAAATTTTACCGCCGAGATGTCAGGTTGGGTTAGGTTAGGTTACATTACTTCATAGACGTATACAGTGTTCCCACCGAGAAGTAGAGGCCGACAAGCAAGGAATGCAGTTAAACGGTACCCTGAGGGATTAGGTTGGGTTAGGTTAGGTTATATTAGGATATTGATGTATATAAAGGTCCCACGGACACGTAGAGTCCAACTCGCCAGGAACGTTGTCAAATTTTAATGCCGAGATGTCAGGTTGGGTTAGGTTAGGTTATATTAGGTTATTGATGTACATAAAGGTCGCACGGAGACGTAGATTCGAACTCGCCAAGAATGTCTTCAAATATTACCGCCGAGATGTCAGGTTGGGTTAGGTTAGGTTATATTACGTTATTGATGCATATGAATGTCCCACGAAGAGGATAGCTCGCCAGGAATGTTGTCAAATATTACCGCTGAAATGTCAGGTTGGGTTAGGTTAGGTTATATTACGTTATTGATGTATATAAAGGTCCCACGGAGACGTAGAGTCGAACTCGCCAAGATTGTCTTCAAATATTACCGCCGAGATGTCAGGTTGGGTTAGGTTAGGTTATATTACGTTATTGATGCATATGAATGTCCCACGTAGAGGATAGCACGCCAGGAATGTTGTCAAATATTACCGCCGAGATGTTAGGTTGGGTTAGGTTATGTTACATTGCGTTCATGATGTATACGAAGGACCCACACAGACGTCGGGGCCAACTCGCCAGGAATGTTGTCAAATATTACCGCCGAGATGTCAGGTTGGGTTAGGTTAGATTATAATACGTTATTGATGCATATGAATGTCCCACGTAGAGGATAACTCGCCAGGCAAGTTGTCAAATATTACCGCCGAGATGTTAGGTTGGATTAGGTTAGATTATATTACGTTAATGATGTATATGAAGGACCCACGCAGACGTCTTGGCCAACTCGCCAGGAATGTTGTCAAATATTACCGCCTACATGTCAGGTTGGGTTAGGTTAGGTTATATTACGTTATTGATGTATATAAAGGTCCCACATAGACGTAGAGGACAACTCGCCAGGAATGTTGTCAAATTTTACCGCCGAGATGTCAGGTTGTCTTGGGTTAGGTTATATTACTTCACAGACGTATACAGTGTTCCCACCGAGATGTAGGGGCCGACAAGCAAGGAATGTGGTCAAACGTTACCCCGAGAGATTAGGTTGGGTTAGGTTAGGTTATATTAGGATACTGATGTATATAAAGGTCGCACGGAGACGTAGATTCGAACTCGCCAAGAATGTCTTCAAATATTACCGCCGAGATGTCAGGTTGGGTTAGGTTAGGTTATATTACGTTATTGATGCATATGAATGTCCCACGAAGAGGATAGCTCGCCAGGAATGTTGTCAAATATTACCGCTGAGATGTCAGGTTGGGTTAGGTTAGGTTATATTACGTTATTGATGTATATAAAGGTCCCACGGAGACGTAGAGTCGAACTCGCCAAGAATGTCTTCAAATATTACCGCCGAGATGTCAGGTTGGGTTAGGCAAGGTTATATTACGTTATTGATGTATATAAGGGTCCCACGAAGACGTAGAGCCCAACTCGCCAGGAACGTTGTCAAATTTTAATGCCGAGATGTCAGGTTGGGTTAGGTTAGGTTATATTAGGTTATTGATGTATATAAAGGTCCCACGGAGACGTAGAGGCCAGCTCGCCAGGAATGTTGTCAAATTTTACCGCCGAGATGTCAGGTTGGGTTAGGTTAGGTTACATTACTTCATAGACGTATACAGTGTTCCCACCGAGAAGTAGAGGCCGACAAGCAAGGAATGCAGTTAAACGGTACCCTGAGGGATTAGGTTGGGTTAGGTTAGGTTATATTAGGATATTGATGTATATAAAGGTCCCACGGACACGTAGAGTCCAACTCGCCAGGAACGTTGTCAAATTTTAATGCCGAGATGTCAGGTTGGGTTAGGTTAGGTTATATTAGGTTATTGATGTATATAAAGGTCGCACGGAGACGTAGATTCGAACTCGCCAAGAATGTCTTCAAATATTACCGCCGAGATGTCAGGTTGGGTTAGGTTAGGTTATATTACGTTATTGATGCATATGAATGTCCCACGAAGAGGATAGCTCGCCAGGAATGTTGTCAAATATTACCGCTGAGATGTCAGGTTGGGTTAGGTTAGGTTATATTACGTTATTGATGTATATAAAGGTCCCACGGAGACGTAGAGTCGAACTCGCCAAGATTGTCTTCAAATATTACCGCCGAGATGTCAGGTTGGGTTAGGTTAGGTTATATTACGTTATTGATGCATATGAATGTCCCACGTAGAGGATAGCACGCCAGGAATGTTGTCAAATATTACCGCCGAGATGTTAGGTTGGGTTAGGTTATGTTACATTGCGTTCATGATGTATACGAAGGACCCACACAGACGTCGGGGCCAACTCGCCAGGAATGTTGTCAAATATTACCGCCGAGATGTCAGGTTGGGTTAGGTTAGATTATAATACGTTATTGATGCATATGAATGTCCCACGTAGAGGATAACTCGCCAGGCAAGTTGTCAAATATTACCGCCGAGATGTTAGGTTGGATTAGGTTAGATTATATTACGTTAATGATGTATATGAAGGACCCACGCAGACGTCTTGGCCAACTCGCCAGGAATGTTGTCAAATATTACCGCCTACATGTCAGGTTGGGTTAGGTTAGGTTATATTACGTTATTGATGTATATAAAGGTCCCACATAGACGTAGAGGACAACTCGCCAGGAATGTTGTCAAATTTTACCGCCGAGATGTCAGGTTGTCTTAGGTTAGGTTATATTACTTCACAGACGTATACAGTGTTCCCACCGAGATGTAGGGGCCGACAAGCAAGGAATGTGGTCAAACGTTACCCCGAGAGATTAGGTTGGGTTAGGTTAGGTTATATTAGGATACTGATGTATATAAAGGTCCCACGGACACGTAGATGCCAACTCGCCAGGAATTTTGTCAAATATTCCCGCCGAGATATCAGGTTGGGTTAGGTTAAGTTATATTATGTTATTGATGTACATAAAGGTCCCACGGAGACGTAGGGGCCAGCTCGCCAGGAATGTTGTCAAATATTACCGCCGAGATGTCAGGTTGGGTTAGGTTAGGTTATATTACGTTATTGATGCATATGAATGTACCACGAAGAGGATAGCTCGCCAGGAATGTTGTCAAATATTACCGCTGAGATGTCAGGTTGGGTTAGGTTAGGTTATATTACGTTATTGATGTATATAAAGGTCCCACGGAGACGTAGAGTCGAACTCGCCAAGAATGTCTTCAAATATTACCGCCGAGATGTCAGGTTGGGTTAGGCAAGGTTATATTACGTTATTGATGTATATAAGGGTCCCACGAAGACGTAGAGCCCAACTCGCCAGGAACGTTGTCAAATTTTAATGCCGAGATGTCAGGTTGGGTTAGGTTAGGTTATATTAGGTTATTGATGTATATAAAGGTCCCACGGAGACGTAAATTCGAACTCGCCAGAATGTCTTCAAATATTACCGCCGAGATGTCAGGTTGGGTTAGGTTAGGTTATATTACGTTATTGGTGCATATGAATGTCCCACGTAGAGGATAGCTCGCCAGGAATGTTGTCAAATATTACCGTCGAGATGTCAGGTTGGGTTAGGTTAGGTTATATTACGTTATTGATGTATATAAAGGTCCCACGGAGACGTAGAGTCGAACTCGCCAAGAATGTCTTCAAATATTACCGCCGAGATGTCAGGTTGGGTTAGGTTAGGTTATATTACGTTATTGATGCATATGAATGTCCCACGTAGAGGATAGCTCGCCAGGAATGTTGTCAAATATTACCGTCGAGATGTCAGGTTGGGTTAGGTTAGGTTATATTACGTTATTGATGTATATAAAGGTCCCACGGAGACGTAGAGTCGAACTCGCCAGGAATGTTGTCAAACATTACCGCCGAGATGTTAGGTTGGGTTCGGTTAGGTTACATTACGTTAATGATGTATACGAATGTCCCACGTAGAGGATAACTCGCCAGGCAAGTTGTCAAATATTACCGCCGAGATGTTAGGTTGGATTAGGTTAGATTATATTACGTTAATGATGTATATGAAGGACCCACGCAGACGTCTTGGCCAACTCGCCAGGAATGTTGTCAAATATTACCGCCTACATGTCAGGTTGGGTTAGGTTAGGTTATATTACGTTATTGATGTATATAAAGGTCCCACATAGACGTAGAGGACAACTCGCCAGGAATGTTGTCAAATTTTACCGCCGAGATGTCAGGTTGTCTTAGGTTAGGTTATATTACTTCACAGACGTATACAGTGTTCCCACCGAGATGTAGGGGCCGACAAGCAAGGAATGTGGTCAAACGTTACCCCGAGAGATTAGGTTGGGTTAGGTTAGGTTATATTAGGATACTGATGTATATAAAGGTCCCACGGACACGTAGATGCCAACTCGCCAGGAATTTTGTCAAATATTCCCGCCGAGATATCAGGTTGGGTTAGGTTAAGTTATATTATGTTATTGATGTACATAAAGGTCCCACGGAGACGTAGGGGCCAGCTCGCCAGGAATGTTGTCAAATATTACCGCCGAGATGTCAGGTTGGGTTAGGTTAGGTTATATTACGTTATTGATGCATATGAATGTACCACGAAGAGGATAGCTCGCCAGGAATGTTGTCAAATATTACCGCTGAGATGTCAGGTTGGGTTAGGTTAGGTTATATTACGTTATTGATGTATATAAAGGTCCCACGGAGACGTAGAGTCGAACTCGCCAAGAATGTCTTCAAATATTACCGCCGAGATGTCAGGTTGGGTTAGGCAAGGTTATATTACGTTATTGATGTATATAAGGGTCCCACGAAGACGTAGAGCCCAACTCGCCAGGAACGTTGTCAAATTTTAATGCCGAGATGTCAGGTTGGGTTAGGTTAGGTTATATTAGGTTATTGATGTATATAAAGGTCCCACGGAGACGTAAATTCGAACTCGCCAGAATGTCTTCAAATATTACCGCCGAGATGTCAGGTTGGGTTAGGTTAGGTTATATTACGTTATTGGTGCATATGAATGTCCCACGTAGAGGATAGCTCGCCAGGAATGTTGTCAAATATTACCGTCGAGATGTCAGGTTGGGTTAGGTTAGGTTATATTACGTTATTGATGTATATAAAGGTCCCACGGAGACGTAGAGTCGAACTCGCCAAGAATGTCTTCAAATATTACCGCCGAGATGTCAGGTTGGGTTAGGTTAGGTTATATTACGTTATTGATGCATATGAATGTCCCACGTAGAGGATAGCTCGCCAGGAATGTTGTCAAATATTACCGTCGAGATGTCAGGTTGGGTTAGGTTAGGTTATATTACGTTATTGATGTATATAAAGGTCCCACGGAGACGTAGAGTCGAACTCGCCAGGAATGTTGTCAAACATTACCGCCGAGATGTTAGGTTGGGTTCGGTTAGGTTACATTACGTTAATGATGTATACGAATGTCCCAGGTAGAGGATAGCTCGCCAGGAATGTTGTCAAATGTTACCGCCGAGATGTCAGGTTGGGTTAGGTTAGGTTATATTACGTTATTGATGTATATAAAGGTCCCACGGAGACGTAGAGTCGAACTCGCCAAGAATGACTTCAAATATTACCGCCGAGATGTCAGGTTGGGTTAGATTAGGTTATATTACGTTATTGACGCATATTAATGTCCCACGTAGAGGATAGCTCGCCAGGAATTTTGTCAAAAATTACCGCCGAGATGTTAGGTTGGGTTAGGTTAGGTTACATTAAGTTAATGATGTATACGAATGTCCCACGTAGAGGATAGCTCGCCAGGAATTTTGTCTAATATTACCGCCGAGATGTTAGGTTGGGTTAGGTTAGGTTACATTACGTTAATGATGTATACGAAGGACCCACACAGACGTCGGGGCCAACTCGCCAGGAATGTTGTCAAATATTACCGCCGAAATGTTAGGTTGGGTTAGGTAAGGTTATATTACGTTATTGATGTATATAAGGGTCCCACGAAGACGTAGAGCCCAACTCGCCAGGAACGTTGTCAAATTTTAATGCCGAGATGTCAGGTTGGGTTAGGTTAGGTTATATTAGGTTATTGATGTATATAAAGGTCCCACATAGACGTAGAGGACAACTCGCCAGGAATGTTGTCAAATTTTACCGCCGAGATGTCAGGTTGTCTTAGGTTAGGTTATATTACTTCACAGACGTATACAGTGTTCCCACCGAGATGTAGGGGCCGACAAGCAAGGAATGTGGTCAAACGTTACCCCGAGAGATTAGGTTGGGTTAGGTTAGGTTATATTAGGATACTGATGTATATAAAGGTCCCACGGACACGTAGATGCCAACTCGCCAGGAATTTTGTCAAATGATCCCGCCGAGATATCAGGTTGGGTTAGGTTAAGTTATATTATGTTATTGATGTACATAAAGGTCCCACGGAGACGTAGAGGCCAGCTCGCCAGGAATGTTGTCAAATATTACCGCCGAGATGTCAGGTTGGATTAGGTTAGGTTATACTACGTTATTGATGTATATAAAGGTCCCACGGAGACGTAGAGACCAACTCGCCAGGAATGTCGTCAAATATTACCGCCGAGATGTCAGGTTGGGTTAGGTTAGGTTATATTACGTTATTGATGTATATAAGGGTCCCACGAAGACGTAGAGCCCAACTCGCCAGGAATGTCGTCAAATATTACCGCCGAAATGTCAGGTTGGGTTAGGTAAGGTTATATTACGTAATTGATGTATATAAAGGTCCCACGGAGACGTAGAGTCGAACTCGCCAGGAATGTCGTCAAATATTACTACCGAGATGTCAGGTTGGGTTAGGTTAGGCTATATTACGTTATTGATGCATATGAATGTCCCACGTAGAGGATAGCTCGCCAGGAATGTTATCAAATATTACCGCCGAGATGTCAGGTTGGGTTAGGTTAGGTTATATTAGGATACTGATGTATATAAAGGTCCCACGGACACGTAGATGCCAACTCGCCAGGAATTTTGTCAAATATTCCCGCCGAGATATCAGGTTGGGTTAGGTTAAGTTATATTATGTTATTGATGTACATAAAGGTCCCACGGAGACGTAGGGGCCAGCTCGCCAGGAATGTTGTCAAATATTACCGCCGAGATGTCAGGTTGGATTAGGTTAGGTTATACTACGTTATTGATGTATATAAAGGTCCCACGGAGACGTAGAGACCAACTCGCCAGGAATGTCGTCAAATATTACCGCCGAGATGTCAGGTTGGGTTAGGTTAGGTTATATTACGTTATTGATGTATATAAGGGTCCCACGGAGACGTAGAGCCCAACTCGCCAGGAATGTCGTCAAATATTACCGCCGAAATGTCAGGTTGGGTTAGGTAAGGTTATATTACGTAATTGATGTATATAAAGGTCCCACGGAGACATAGAGTCGAATTCGCCAGGAATGTCGTCAAATATTACCGCCGAGATGTCAGGTTGGGTTAGGTTAGGCTATATTACGTTATTGATGCATATGAATGTCCCACGTAGAGGATAGCTCGCCAGGAATGTTGTCAAATATTACCGCCGAGATGTTAGGTTGGGTTAGGTTAGGTTATATTACGTTATTGATGTATATAAAGGTCCCACGGAGACGTAGAGTCGAACTCGCCAAGAATGTCTTCAAATATTACCGCCGAGATGTCAGGTTGGGTTAGGCAAGGTTATATTACGTTATTGATGTATATAAGGGTCCCACGAAGACGTAGAGCCCAACTCGCCAGGAACGTTGTCAAATTTTAATGCCGAGATGTCAGGTTGGGTTAGGTTAGGTTATATTAGGTTATTGATGTATATAAAGGTCCCACGGAGACGTAGAGGCCAGCTCGCCAGGAATGTTGTCAAATTTTACCGCCGAGATGTCAGGTTGGGTTAGGTTAGGTTACATTACTTCATAGACGTATACAGTGTTCCCACCGAGAAGTAGAGGCCGACAAGCAAGGAATGCAGTTAAACGGTACCCTGAGGGATTAGGTTGGGTTAGGTTAGGTTATATTAGGATATTGATGTATATAAAGGTCCCACGGACACGTAGAGTCCAACTCGCCAGGAACGTTGTCAAATTTTAATGCCGAGATGTCAGGTTGGGTTAGGTTAGGTTATATTAGGTTATTGATGTATATAAAGGTCGCACGGAGACGTAGATTCGAACTCGCCAAGAATGTCTTCAAATATTACCGCCGAGATGTCAGGTTGGGTTAGGTTAGGTTATATTACGTTATTGATGCATATGAATGTCCCACGAAGAGGATAGCTCGCCAGGAATGTTGTCAAATATTACCGCTGAGATGTCAGGTTGGGTTAGGTTAGGTTATATTACGTTATTGATGTATATAAAGGTCCCACGGAGACGTAGAGTCGAACTCGCCAAGATTGTCTTCAAATATTACCGCCGAGATGTCAGGTTGGGTTAGGTTAGGTTATATTACGTTATTGATGCATATGAATGTCCCACGTAGAGGATAGCACGCCAGGAATGTTGTCAAATATTACCGCCGAGATGTTAGGTTGGGTTAGGTTATGTTACATTGCGTTCATGATGTATACGAAGGACCCACACAGACGTCGGGGCCAACTCGCCAGGAATGTTGTCAAATATTACCGCCGAGATGTCAGGTTGGGTTAGGTTAGATTATAATACGTTATTGATGCATATGAATGTCCCACGTAGAGGATAACTCGCCAGGCAAGTTGTCAAATATTACCGCCGAGATGTTAGGTTGGATTAGGTTAGATTATATTACGTTAATGATGTATATGAAGGACCCACGCAGACGTCTTGGCCAACTCGCCAGGAATGTTGTCAAATATTACCGCCTACATGTCAGGTTGGGTTAGGTTAGGTTATATTACGTTATTGATGTATATAAAGGTCCCACATAGACGTAGAGGACAACTCGCCAGGAATGTTGTCAAATTTTACCGCCGAGATGTCAGGTTGTCTTAGGTTAGGTTATATTACTTCACAGACGTATACAGTGTTCCCACCGAGATGTAGGGGCCGACAAGCAAGGAATGTGGTCAAACGTTACCCCGAGAGATTAGGTTGGGTTAGGTTAGGTTATATTAGGATACTGATGTATATAAAGGTCCCACGGACACGTAGATGCCAACTCGCCAGGAATTTTGTCAAATATTCCCGCCGAGATATCAGGTTGGGTTAGGTTAAGTTATATTATGTTATTGATGTACATAAAGGTCCCACGGAGACGTAGGGGCCAGCTCGCCAGGAATGTTGTCAAATATTACCGCCGAGATGTCAGGTTGGGTTAGGTTAGGTTATATTACGTTATTGATGCATATGAATGTACCACGAAGAGGATAGCTCGCCAGGAATGTTGTCAAATATTACCGCTGAGATGTCAGGTTGGGTTAGGTTAGGTTATATTACGTTATTGATGTATATAAAGGTCCCACGGAGACGTAGAGTCGAACTCGCCAAGAATGTCTTCAAATATTACCGCCGAGATGTCAGGTTGGGTTAGGCAAGGTTATATTACGTTATTGATGTATATAAGGGTCCCACGAAGACGTAGAGCCCAACTCGCCAGGAACGTTGTCAAATTTTAATGCCGAGATGTCAGGTTGGGTTAGGTTAGGTTATATTAGGTTATTGATGTATATAAAGGTCCCACGGAGACGTAAATTCGAACTCGCCAGAATGTCTTCAAATATTACCGCCGAGATGTCAGGTTGGGTTAGGTTAGGTTATATTACGTTATTGGTGCATATGAATGTCCCACGTAGAGGATAGCTCGCCAGGAATGTTGTCAAATATTACCGTCGAGATGTCAGGTTGGGTTAGGTTAGGTTATATTACGTTATTGATGTATATAAAGGTCCCACGGAGACGTAGAGTCGAACTCGCCAAGAATGTCTTCAAATATTACCGCCGAGATGTCAGGTTGGGTTAGGTTAGGTTATATTACGTTATTGATGCATATGAATGTCCCACGTAGAGGATAGCTCGCCAGGAATGTTGTCAAATATTACCGTCGAGATGTCAGGTTGGGTTAGGTTAGGTTATATTACGTTATTGATGTATATAAAGGTCCCACGGAGACGTAGAGTCGAACTCGCCAGGAATGTTGTCAAACATTACCGCCGAGATGTTAGGTTGGGTTCGGTTAGGTTACATTACGTTAATGATGTATACGAATGTCCCACGTAGAGGATAACTCGCCAGGCAAGTTGTCAAATATTACCGCCGAGATGTTAGGTTGGATTAGGTTAGATTATATTACGTTAATGATGTATATGAAGGACCCACGCAGACGTCTTGGCCAACTCGCCAGGAATGTTGTCAAATATTACCGCCTACATGTCAGGTTGGGTTAGGTTAGGTTATATTACGTTATTGATGTATATAAAGGTCCCACATAGACGTAGAGGACAACTCGCCAGGAATGTTGTCAAATTTTACCGCCGAGATGTCAGGTTGTCTTAGGTTAGGTTATATTACTTCACAGACGTATACAGTGTTCCCACCGAGATGTAGGGGCCGACAAGCAAGGAATGTGGTCAAACGTTACCCCGAGAGATTAGGTTGGGTTAGGTTAGGTTATATTAGGATACTGATGTATATAAAGGTCCCACGGACACGTAGATGCCAACTCGCCAGGAATTTTGTCAAATATTCCCGCCGAGATATCAGGTTGGGTTAGGTTAAGTTATATTATGTTATTGATGTACATAAAGGTCCCACGGAGACGTAGGGGCCAGCTCGCCAGGAATGTTGTCAAATATTACCGCCGAGATGTCAGGTTGGGTTAGGTTAGGTTATATTACGTTATTGATGCATATGAATGTACCACGAAGAGGATAGCTCGCCAGGAATGTTGTCAAATATTACCGCTGAGATGTCAGGTTGGGTTAGGTTAGGTTATATTACGTTATTGATGTATATAAAGGTCCCACGGAGACGTAGAGTCGAACTCGCCAAGAATGTCTTCAAATATTACCGCCGAGATGTCAGGTTGGGTTAGGCAAGGTTATATTACGTTATTGATGTATATAAGGGTCCCACGAAGACGTAGAGCCCAACTCGCCAGGAACGTTGTCAAATTTTAATGCCGAGATGTCAGGTTGGGTTAGGTTAGGTTATATTAGGTTATTGATGTATATAAAGGTCCCACGGAGACGTAAATTCGAACTCGCCAGAATGTCTTCAAATATTACCGCCGAGATGTCAGGTTGGGTTAGGTTAGGTTATATTACGTTATTGGTGCATATGAATGTCCCACGTAGAGGATAGCTCGCCAGGAATGTTGTCAAATATTACCGTCGAGATGTCAGGTTGGGTTAGGTTAGGTTATATTACGTTATTGATGTATATAAAGGTCCCACGGAGACGTAGAGTCGAACTCGCCAAGAATGTCTTCAAATATTACCGCCGAGATGTCAGGTTGGGTTAGGTTAGGTTATATTACGTTATTGATGCATATGAATGTCCCACGTAGAGGATAGCTCGCCAGGAATGTTGTCAAATATTACCGTCGAGATGTCAGGTTGGGTTAGGTTAGGTTATATTACGTTATTGATGTATATAAAGGTCCCACGGAGACGTAGAGTCGAACTCGCCAGGAATGTTGTCAAACATTACCGCCGAGATGTTAGGTTGGGTTCGGTTAGGTTACATTACGTTAATGATGTATACGAATGTCCCAGGTAGAGGATAGCTCGCCAGGAATGTTGTCAAATGTTACCGCCGAGATGTCAGGTTGGGTTAGGTTAGGTTATATTACGTTATTGATGTATATAAAGGTCCCACGGAGACGTAGAGTCGAACTCGCCAAGAATGACTTCAAATATTACCGCCGAGATGTCAGGTTGGGTTAGATTAGGTTATATTACGTTATTGACGCATATTAATGTCCCACGTAGAGGATAGCTCGCCAGGAATTTTGTCAAAAATTACCGCCGAGATGTTAGGTTGGGTTAGGTTAGGTTACATTAAGTTAATGATGTATACGAATGTCCCACGTAGAGGATAGCTCGCCAGGAATTTTGTCTAATATTACCGCCGAGATGTTAGGTTGGGTTAGGTTAGGTTACATTACGTTAATGATGTATACGAAGGACCCACACAGACGTCGGGGCCAACTCGCCAGGAATGTTGTCAAATATTACCGCCGAAATGTTAGGTTGGGTTAGGTAAGGTTATATTACGTTATTGATGTATATAAGGGTCCCACGAAGACGTAGAGCCCAACTCGCCAGGAACGTTGTCAAATTTTAATGCCGAGATGTCAGGTTGGGTTAGGTTAGGTTATATTAGGTTATTGATGTATATAAAGGTCCCACATAGACGTAGAGGACAACTCGCCAGGAATGTTGTCAAATTTTACCGCCGAGATGTCAGGTTGTCTTAGGTTAGGTTATATTACTTCACAGACGTATACAGTGTTCCCACCGAGATGTAGGGGCCGACAAGCAAGGAATGTGGTCAAACGTTACCCCGAGAGATTAGGTTGGGTTAGGTTAGGTTATATTAGGATACTGATGTATATAAAGGTCCCACGGACACGTAGATGCCAACTCGCCAGGAATTTTGTCAAATGATCCCGCCGAGATATCAGGTTGGGTTAGGTTAAGTTATATTATGTTATTGATGTACATAAAGGTCCCACGGAGACGTAGAGGCCAGCTCGCCAGGAATGTTGTCAAATATTACCGCCGAGATGTCAGGTTGGATTAGGTTAGGTTATACTACGTTATTGATGTATATAAAGGTCCCACGGAGACGTAGAGACCAACTCGCCAGGAATGTCGTCAAATATTACCGCCGAGATGTCAGGTTGGGTTAGGTTAGGTTATATTACGTTATTGATGTATATAAGGGTCCCACGAAGACGTAGAGCCCAACTCGCCAGGAATGTCGTCAAATATTACCGCCGAAATGTCAGGTTGGGTTAGGTAAGGTTATATTACGTAATTGATGTATATAAAGGTCCCACGGAGACGTAGAGTCGAACTCGCCAGGAATGTCGTCAAATATTACTACCGAGATGTCAGGTTGGGTTAGGTTAGGCTATATTACGTTATTGATGCATATGAATGTCCCACGTAGAGGATAGCTCGCCAGGAATGTTATCAAATATTACCGCCGAGATGTCAGGTTGGGTTAGGTTAGGTTATATTAGGATACTGATGTATATAAAGGTCCCACGGACACGTAGATGCCAACTCGCCAGGAATTTTGTCAAATATTCCCGCCGAGATATCAGGTTGGGTTAGGTTAAGTTATATTATGTTATTGATGTACATAAAGGTCCCACGGAGACGTAGGGGCCAGCTCGCCAGGAATGTTGTCAAATATTACCGCCGAGATGTCAGGTTGGATTAGGTTAGGTTATACTACGTTATTGATGTATATAAAGGTCCCACGGAGACGTAGAGACCAACTCGCCAGGAATGTCGTCAAATATTACCGCCGAGATGTCAGGTTGGGTTAGGTTAGGTTATATTACGTTATTGATGTATATAAGGGTCCCACGGAGACGTAGAGCCCAACTCGCCAGGAATGTCGTCAAATATTACCGCCGAAATGTCAGGTTGGGTTAGGTAAGGTTATATTACGTAATTGATGTATATAAAGGTCCCACGGAGACATAGAGTCGAATTCGCCAGGAATGTCGTCAAATATTACCGCCGAGATGTCAGGTTGGGTTAGGTTAGGCTATATTACGTTATTGATGCATATGAATGTCCCACGTAGAGGATAGCTCGCCAGGAATGTTGTCAAATATTACCGCCGAGATGTTAGGTTGGGTTAGGTTAGGTTATATTACGTTATTGATGCATATGAATGTCCCACGTAGAGGATAGCTCGCCAGGAATGTCGTCAAATATTACCGCCGAAATGTCAGGTTGGGTTAGGTAAGGTTATATTACGTAATTGATGTATATAAAGGTCCCACGGAGACGTAGAGTCGAACTCGCCAAGAATGTCTTCAAATATTACCGCCGAGATGTCAGGTTGGGTTAGGTTAGGTTATATTACGTTATTGATGCATATGAATGTCCCACGTAGAGGATAGCACGCCAGGAATGTTGTCATATATTACCCCCGATATGTTAGGTTGGGTTAGGTTATGTTACATTGCGTTCATGATGTATACGAAGGACCCACACAGACGGCGGGGCCAACTCGCCAGAAATGTTGTCAAATATTACCGCCGAGATGTCAGGTTGGGTTAGGTTAGATTATAATACGTTATTGATGCATATGAATGTCCCACGTAGAGGATAACTCGCCAGGCAAGTTGTCAAATATTACCGCCGAGATGTTAGGTTCGGTTAGGTTAGATTATATTACGTTAATGATGTATATGAAGGACCCACGCAGACGTCTTGGCCAACTCGCCAGGAATGTTGTCAAATATTACCGCCTACATGTCAGGTTGGGTTAGATTAGGTTATATTACGTTATTGACGCATATTAATGTCCCACGTAGAGGACAGCTCGCCAGGAATGTTGTCAAAAATTACCGCCGAGATGTTAGGTTGGGTTAGGTTAGGTTACATTAAGTTAATGATGTATACGAATGTCCCACGTAGAGGATAGCTCGCCAGGAATGTTGTCTAATGTTACCGCCGAGATGTTAGGTTGGGTTCGGTTAGGTTACATTACGTTAATGATGTATACGAATGTCCCAGGTAGAGGATAGCTCGCCAGGAATGTTGTCAAATGTTACCGCCGAGATGTCAGGTTGGGTTAGGTTAGGTTATATTACGTTATTGATGTATATAAAGGTCCCACGGAGACGTAGAGTCGAACTCGCCAAGAATGACTTCAAATATTACCGCCGAGATGTCAGGTTGGGTTAGATTAGGTTATATTACGTTATTGACGCATATTAATGTCCCACGTAGAGGATAGCTCGCCAGGAATGTTGTCAAAAATTACCGCCGAGATGTTAGGTTGGGTTAGGTTAGGTTACATTAAGTTAATGATGTATACGAATGTCCCACGTAGAGGATAGCTCGCCAGGAATTTTGTCTAATATTACCGCCGAGATGTTAGGTTGGGTTAGGTTAGGTTACATTACGTTAATGATGTATACGAAGGACCCACACAGACGTCGGGGCCAACTCGCCAGGAATGTTGTCAAATATTACCGCCGAAATGTCAGGTTGGGTTAGGTAAGGTTATATTACGTTATTGATGTATATAAGGGTCCCACGAAGACGTAGAGCCCAACTCGCCAGGAACGTTGTCAAATTTTAATGCCGAGATGTCAGGTTGGGTTAGGTTAGGTTATATTAGGTTATTGATGTATATAAAGGTCCCACATAGACGTAGAGGACAACTCGCCAGGAATGTTGTCAAATTTTACCGCCGAGATGTCAGGTTGTCTTAGGTTAGGTTATATTACTTCACAGACGTATACAGTGTTCCCACCGAGATGTAGGGGCCGACAAGCAAGGAATGTGGTCAAACGTTACCCCGAGAGATTAGGTTGGGTTAGGTTAGGTTATATTAGGATACTGATGTATATAAAGGTCCCACGGACACGTAGATGCCAACTCGCCAGGAATTTTGTCAAATGATCCCGCCGAGATATCAGGTTGGGTTAGGTTAAGTTATATTATGTTATTGATGTACATAAAGGTCCCACGGAGACGTAGAGGCCAGCTCGCCAGGAATGTTGTCAAATATTACCGCCGAGATGTCAGGTTGGATTAGGTTAGGTTATACTACGTTATTGATGTATATAAAGGTCCCACGGAGACGTAGAGACCAACTCGCCAGGAATGTCGTCAAATATTACCGCCGAGATGTCAGGTTGGGTTAGGTTAGGTTATATTACGTTATTGATGTATATAAGGGTCCCACGAAGACGTAGAGCCCAACTCGCCAGGAATGTCGTCAAATATTACCGCCGAAATGTCAGGTTGGGTTAGGTAAGGTTATATTACGTAATTGATGTATATAAAGGTCCCACGGAGACGTAGAGTCGAACTCGCCAGGAATGTCGTCAAATATTACTACCGAGATGTCAGGTTGGGTTAGGTTAGGCTATATTACGTTATTGATGCATATGAATGTCCCACGTAGAGGATAGCTCGCCAGGAATGTTATCAAATATTACCGCCGAGATGTCAGGTTGGGTTAGGTTAGGTTATATTAGGATACTGATGTATATAAAGGTCCCACGGACACGTAGATGCCAACTCGCCAGGAATTTTGTCAAATATTCCCGCCGAGATATCAGGTTGGGTTAGGTTAAGTTATATTATGTTATTGATGTACATAAAGGTCCCACGGAGACGTAGGGGCCAGCTCGCCAGGAATGTTGTCAAATATTACCGCCGAGATGTCAGGTTGGATTAGGTTAGGTTATACTACGTTATTGATGTATATAAAGGTCCCACGGAGACGTAGAGACCAACTCGCCAGGAATGTCGTCAAATATTACCGCCGAGATGTCAGGTTGGGTTAGGTTAGGTTATATTACGTTATTGATGTATATAAGGGTCCCACGGAGACGTAGAGCCCAACTCGCCAGGAATGTCGTCAAATATTACCGCCGAAATGTCAGGTTGGGTTAGGTAAGGTTATATTACGTAATTGATGTATATGAAGGTCCCACGGAGACATAGAGTCGAATTCGCCAGGAATGTCGTCAAATATTACCGCCGAGATGTCAGGTTGGGTTAGGTTAGGCTATATTACGTTATTGATGCATATGAATGTCCCACGTAGAGGATAGCTCGCCAGGAATGTTGTCAAATATTACCGCCGAGATGTTAGGTTGGGTTAGGTTAGGTTATATTACGTTATTGATGCATATGAATGTCCCACGTAGAGGATAGCTCGCCAGGAATGTCGTCAAATATTACCGCCGAAATGTCAGGTTGGGTTAGGTAAGGTTATATTACGTAATTGATGTATATAAAGGTCCCACGGAGACGTAGAGTCGAACTCGCCAAGAATGTCTTCAAATATTACCGCCGAGATGTCAGGTTGGGTTAGGTTAGGTTATATTACGTTATTGATGCATATGAATGTCCCACGTAGAGGATAGCACGCCAGGAATGTTGTCATATATTACCGCCGATATGTTAGGTTGGGTTAGGTTATGTTACATTGCGTTCATGATGTATACGAAGGACCCACACAGACGGCGGGGCCAACTCGCCAGAAATGTTGTCAAATATTACCGCCGAGATGTCAGGTTGGGTTAGGTTAGATTATAATACGTTATTGATGCATATGAATGTCCCACGTAGAGGATAACTCGCCAGGCAAGTTGTCAAATATTACCGCCGAGATGTTAGGTTCGGTTAGGTTAGATTATATTACGTTAATGATGTATATGAAGGACCCACGCAGACGTCTTGGCCAACTCGCCAGGAATGTTGTCAAATATTACCGCCTACATGTCAGGTTGGGTTAGGTTAGGTTATATTACGTTATTGATGTATATAAAGGTCCCACATAGACGTAGAGGACAACTCGTCAGGAATGTTGTCAAATTTTACCGCCGAGAGGTCAGGTTATCTTAGGTGAGGTTATATTACTTCACAGACGTATACAGTGTTCCCACCGAGATGTAGGGGCCGACAAGCAAGGAATGTGGTCAAACGTTACCCCGAGAGATTAGGTTGGGTTAGGTTAGGTTATATTAGGTTATTGATGTACATAAAGGTCCCACGGAGACGTAGGGGCCAGCTCGCCAGGAATGTTGTCAAATATTACCGCCGAGATGTCAGGTTGGATTAGGTTTGGTTATACTACGTTATTGATGTATATAAAGGTCCCACGGAGACGTAGAGACCAACTCGCCAGGAATGTCGTCAAATATTACCGCCGAGATGTCAGGTTGGGTTAGGTTAGGTTATATTACGTTATTGATGTATATAAGGGTCCCACGGAGACGTAGAGCCCAACTCGCCAGGAATGTCGTCAAATATTACCGCCGAAATGTCAGGTTGGGTTAGGTAAGGTTATATTACGTAATTGATGTATATAAATGTCCCACGGAGACGTAGAGTCGAACTCGCCAGGAATGTCGTCAAATATTACCGCCGAGATGTCAGGTTGCGTTAGGTTAGGCTATATTACGTTATTGATGCATATGAATGTCCCACGTAGAGGATAGCTCGCCAGGAATGTTGTCAAACATTACCGCCGATATGTTAGGTTGGGTTCGGTTAGGTTACATTACGTTAATGATGTATACGAATGTCCCAGGTAGAGGATAGCTCGCCAGGAATGTTTGCAAATGTTACCGCCGAGATGTCAGGTTGGGTTAGGTTAGGTTATATTACGTTATTGATGTATATAAAGGTCCCACGGAGACGTAGAGTCGAACTCGCCAAGAATGTCTTCAAATATTACCGCCGAGATGTCAGGTTGGGTTAGATTAGGTTATATTACGTTATTGACGCATATTAATGTCCCACGTAGAGGACAGCTCGCCAGGAATGTTGTCAAAAATTACCGCCGAGATGTTAGGTTGGGTTAGGTTAGGTTACATTAAGTTAATGATGTATACGAATGTCCCACGTAGAGGATAGCTCGCCAGGAATGTTGTCTAATGTTACCGCCGAGATGTTAGGTTGGGTTAGGTTAGGTTATATTACGTTAGTGATGTATACGAAGGACCCACGCAGACGTCGGGGCCAACTCGACAGGAATGTTGTCAAATATTACCGCCGAGATGTCAGGTTTGGTTAGGTTAGGTTATATTACGTTATTGATGTATATAAAAGTCCGTCGGAGACGTAGATCGAACTCGCCAAGAATGTCTTCAAATATTACCGCCGAAATGTCAGGTTGGGTTAGGTTAGGTTATATTACGTTATTGATGCATATGAATGTCCCACGTAAAGGATAGCTCGCCAGGAATGTTGTCAAATATTGCCGCCGAGATGTCAGGTTGGGTTAGGTTAGGTTATATTACGTTATTGATGCATATGAATGTCCCACGTAGAGTATAGCTCGCCAGGAATGTTGTCAAATATTACCGCCGAGATGTTAGGTTGGGTTAGGTTAGGTTACATTACGTTAATGATGTATACGAAGGACCCACACAGACGTCGGGGCCAACTCGCCAGGAATGTTGTCAAATATTACCGCCGAGATGTCGGGTTGGGTAAGGTTAGATTATAATACGTTATTGATGCATATGAATGTCCCACGTAGAGGATAACTCGCCAGGCCAGTTGGCAAATATTACCGCCGAGATGTTAGGTTGGGTTAGGTTAGATTATATTACGTTAATGATGTATATGAAGGACCCACGCAGACGTCTTGGCCAACTCGCCAGGAATGTTGGCAAATATTACCGCCGAGATGTCAGGTTGGATTAGGTTAGGTTATATTACGTTATTGATGTATATAAGGGTCCCACGAAGACGTAGAGCCCAACTCGCCAGGAATGTCGTCAAATATTACCGCCGAAATGTCAGGTTGGGTTAGGTAAGGTTATATTACGTTATTGATGTATATAAGGGTCCCACGAAGACGTAGAGCCCAACTCGCCAGGAACGTTGTCAAATTTTAATGCCGAGATGTCAGGTTGGGTTAGGTTAGGTTATATTATGTTATTGATGTATATAAAGGTCCCACGGAGACGTAGATTCGAACTCGCCAAGAATGTCTTCAAATATTACCGCCGAGATGTCAGGTTGGGTTAGGTTAGATTATAATACGTTATTGATGCATATGAATGTCCCACGTAGAGGATAACTCGCCAGGCAAGTTGTCAAATATTACCGCCGAGATGTTAGGTTGGGTTAGGTTAGATTATATTACGTTAATGATGTATATGAAGGACCCACGCAGACGTCTTGGCCAACTCGCCAGGAATGTTGCCAAATATTACCGCCTACATGTCAGGTTGGGTTAGGTTAGGTTATATTGCGTTATTGATGTATATAAAGGTCCCACGGAGACGTAGAGCCGAACTCGCCCAGAATGTCTTCAAATATTACCGCCGAGATGTCAGGTTGGGCTAGGTTAGTTTATATTACGTTATTGACGCATATTAATGTCCCACGTAGAGGATAGCTCGCCAGGAATGTTGTCAAACATAACCGCCGAGATGTTAGGTTGTGTTCGGTTAGGTTACATTACGTTAATGATGTATACGAATGTCCCAGGTAGAGGATAGCTCGCCAGGAATGTTGTCAAATGTTACCGCCGAGATGTCAGGTTGGGTTAGGTTAGGTTATATTACGTTATTGATGTATATAAAGGTCCCACGGAGACGTAGAGTCGAACTCGCCAAGAATGTCTTCAAATATTACCGCCGAGATGTCAGGTTGGGTTAGATTAGGTTATATTACGTTATTGACGCATATTAATGTCCCACGTAGAGGATAGCTCGCCAGGAATGTTGTCAAAAATTACCGCCGAGATGTTAGGTTGGGTTAGGTTAGGTTATATTACGTTATTGATGTATATAATGGTCCCACGCAGACGTAGAGGCCATCTCGCCAGGAATGTTTTCAAATATTACCGCCGAGATGTCAGGTTGGGTTAGGTTAGGTTACATTACTTCATAGACGTATACAGTGTTCCCACTGAGAAGTAGGGGCCGACAAGCAAGGAATGTTGTTAAACGGTACCCCGAGAGATTAGGTTGGGTTAGGTTAGGTTATATTAGGATACTGATGTATATAAAGGTCCCACGGTCAAGTAGAGGCCAACTCGCCAGGAACGTTGTCAAATTTTAATGCCGAGATGTCAGGTTGGGTTAGTTTAGGTTATATTAGGTTATTGATGTATATAAAGGTCCCACGGAGACGTAGATTCGAACTCGCCAAGAATGTCTTCAAATATTACCGCCGAGATGTCAGGTTGGGTTAGGTTAGGTTATATTACGTTATTGATGCATATGAATGTCCCACGTAGAGGATAGCTCGCCAGGAATGTTGTCAAATATTACCGCCGAGATGTTAGGTTGGGTTAGGTTAGGTTATATTACGTTAGTGATGTATACGAAGGACCCACGCAGACGTCGGGGCCAACTCGCCAGGAATGTTTTCAAATATTACCGCCGAGATGTCAGGTTGGGTTAGGTTAGGTTATATTACTTCACAGACGGATACAGTGTTCCCACCGAGATGTAGGGGCCGACAAGCAAGGAATGTGGTTAAACGTTACCCCGAGAGATTAGGTTGGATTAGGTTAGGTTATATTAGGATACTGATGTATATAAAGGTCCCACGGACACGTAGAGGCCAACTCGCCAGGAACGTTGTCAAATTTTAATGCCGAGATGTCAGGTTGGGTTAGGTTAGATTATATTACGTTAATGATGTATATGAAGGACCCACGCAGACGTCTTGGCCAACTCGCCAGGAATGTTGCCAAATATTACCGCCTACATGTCAGGTTGGGTTAGGTTAGGTTATATTGCGTTATTGATGTATATAAAGGTCCCACGGAGACGTAGAGCCGAACTCGCCCAGAATGTCTTCAAATATTACCGCCGAGATGTCAGGTTGGGCTAGGTTAGTTTATATTACGTTATTGACGCATATTAATGTCCCACGTAGAGGATAGCTCGCCAGGAATGTTGTCAAACATAACCGCCGAGATGTTAGGTTGTGTTCGGTTAGGTTACATTACGTTAATGATGTATACGAATGTCCCAGGTAGAGGATAGCTCGCCAGGAATGTTGTCAAATGTTACCGCCGAGATGTCAGGTTGGGTTAGGTTAGGTTATATTACGTTATTGATGTATATAAAGGTCCCACGGAGACGTAGAGTCGAACTCGCCAAGAATGTCTTCAAATATTACCGCCGAGATGTCAGGTTGGGTTAGATTAGGTTATATTACGTTATTGACGCATATTAATGTCCCACGTAGAGGATAGCTCGCCAGGAATGTTGTCAAAAATTACCGCCGAGATGTTAGGTTGGGTTAGGTTAGGTTATATTACGTTATTGATGTACATAATGGTCCCACGCAGACGTAGAGGCCATCTCGCCAGGAATGTTTTCAAATATTACCGCCGAGATGTCAGGTTGGGTTAGGTTAGGTTACATTACTTCATAGACGTATACAGTGTTCCCACTGAGAAGTAGGGGCCGACAAGCAAGGAATGTTGTTAAACGGTACCCCGAGAGATTAGGTTGGGTTAGGTTAGGTTATATTAGGATACTGATGTATATAAAGGTCCCACGGTCAAGTAGAGGCCAACTCGCCAGGAACGTTGTCAAATTTTAATGCCGAGATGTCAGGTTGGGTTAGTTTAGGTTATATTAGGTTATTGATGTATATAAAGGTCCCACGGAGACGTAGATTCGAACTCGCCAAGAATGTCTTCAAATATAACCGCCGAGATGTCAGGTTGGGTTAGGTTAGGTTATATTACGTTATTGATGCATATGAATGTCCCACGTAGAGGATAGCTCGCCAGGAATGTTGTCAAATATTACCGCCGAGATGTTAGGTTGGGTTAGGTTAGGTTATATTACGTTAGTGATGTATACGAAGGACCCACGCAGACGTCGGGGCCAACTCGCCAGGAATGTTTTCAAATATTACCGCCGAGATGTCAGGTTGGGTTAGGTTAGGTTATATTACTTCACAGACGGATACAGTGTTCCCACCGAGATGTAGGGGCCGACAAGCAAGGAATGTGGTTAAACGTTACCCCGAGAGATTAGGTTGGATTAGGTTAGGTTATATTAGGATACTGATGTATATAAAGGTCCCACGGACACGTAGAGGCCAACTCGCCAGGAACGTTGTCAAATTTTAATGCCGAGATGTCAGGTTGGGTTAGGTTAGGTTACATTACGTTATTGATGTATACGAAGGTCCGACGTATACGTAGAGGACAACTCGCCAGGAATGTTGTCAAATATTACCGCCGAGACGATATGTTGGCTTAGATTAGGTTATATTACGTTATTGACGTACATAAAGGTCCCACGGAGACGTAGAGGCCAGCTCGCCAGGAATGTTGTCAAATCTTACCGCCGAGATGATAGGTTGGGTTAAGTTAGGTTATATTACGTTATTGATGCATATGAATGTCCCACGAAGAGGATAGCTCGCCAGGAATGTTGTCAAATATTACCGCTGAGATGTCAGGTTGGGTTAGGTTAGGTTATATTACGTTATTGATGTATATAAAGGTCCCATGGAGACGTAGAGTCGAACTGGCCAAGAATGTCTTCAAATATTACCGCCGAGATGTCAGGTTGGGTTAGGTTAGGTTATATTACGTTATTGATGCATATGAATGTCCCACGTAGAGGATAGCACGCCAGGAAAGTTGTCAAATATTACCGCCGAGATGTTAGGTTGGGTTAGGTTATGTTACATTGCGTTCATGATGTATACGAAGTACCCACACAGACGTCGGGGCCAACTCGCCAGGAATGTTGTCAAATATTACCGCCGAGATGTCAGGTTGGGTTAGGTTAGATTATAATATGTTATTGATGCATATGAATGTCCCACGTAGAGGATAACTCGCCAGGCAAGTTGTCAAATATTACCGCCGAGATGTTAGGTTGGGTTAGGTTAGATTATATTACGTTAATGATGTATATGAAGGACCCACGCAGACGTCTTGGCCAACTCGCCAGGAATGTTGCCAAATATTACCGCCTACATGTCAGGTTGGGTTAGGTTAGGTTATATTGCGTTATTGATGTATATAAAGGTCCCACGGAGACGTAGAGCCGAACTCGCCCAGAATGTCTTCAAATATTACCGCCGAGATGTCAGGTTGGGCTAGGTTAGTTTATATTACGTTATTGACGCATATTAATGTCCCACGTAGAGGATAGCTCGCCAGGAATGTTGTCAAACATAACCGCCGAGATGTTAGGTTGTGTTCGGTTAGGTTACATTACGTTAATGATGTATACGAATGTCCCAGGTAGAGGATAGCTCGCCAGGAATGTTGTCAAATGTTACCGCCGAGATGTCAGGTTGGGTTAGGTTAGGTTATATTACGTTATTGATGTATATAAAGGTCCCACGGAGACGTAGAGTCGAACTCGCCAAGAATGTCTTCAAATATTACCGCCGAGATGTCAGGTTGGGTTAGATTAGGTTATATTACGTTATTGACGCATATTAATGTCCCACGTAGAGGATAGCTCGCCAGGAATGTTGTCAAAAATTACCGCCGAGATGTTAGGTTGGGTTAGGTTAGGTTATATTACGTTAGCGATGTATACGAAGGACCCACGCAGACGTCGGGGCCAACTCGCCAGGAATGTTTTCAAATATTACCGCCGAGATGTCAGGTTGGGTTAGGTTAGGTTACATTACTTCATAGACGTATACAGTGTTCCCACTGAGAAGTAGGGGCCGACAAGCAAGGAATGTTGTTAAACGTTACCCCGAGAGATTAGGTTGGGTTAGGTTAGGTTATATTAGGATACTGATGTATATAAAGGTCCCACGGTCAAGTAGAGGCCAACTCGCCAGGAACGTTGTCAAATTTTAATGACGAGATATCAGGTTGGGTTAGGTTAGGTTATATTAGGTTATTGATGTATATAAAGGTCCCACGGAGACGTAGATTCGAACTCGCCAAGAATGTCTTCAAATAGTACCACCGAGATGTCAGGTTGGGTTAGGTTAGGTTATATTACGTTATTGATGCATATGAATGTCCCACGTAGAGGATAGCTCGCCAGGAATGTTGTCAAATATTACCGCCGAGATGTTAGGTTGGGTTAGGTTAGGTTACATTACGTTAATGATGTATACGAAGGACCCACACAGACGTCGGGGCCAACTCGCCAGGAATGTTGTCAAATATTACCGCCGAGTTGTCAGGTTGGGTTAGGTTAGATTACAATACGTTATTGATGCATATGAATGTCCCACGCAGAGGATAACTCGCCAGGCAAGTTTTCAAATATTGCCGGCGAGATGTTAGGTTGGGTTAGGTTAGATTATATTACGTTAATAATGTATATGAAGGACCCACGCAGACGTCTTGGCCAACTCGCCAGGAATGTTGTCAAATATTACCGCCTACATGTCAGGTTGGGTTAGGTTAGGTTATATTACGTTATTGATGTATATAAAGGTCCCACATAGACGTAGAGGACAACTCGCAAGGAATGTTGTCAAATATTACCGCCGAGATGTCAGGTTGGATTACGTTAGGTTATATTAGGTTATTGATGTATATAAAGGTCCCACGGAGACGTAGATTCGAACTCGCCAAGAATGTCTTCAAATATTACCGCCGAGATGTCAGGTTGGGTTAGGTTAGGTTATATTAGGATACTGATGTATATAAAGGTCCCACGGACACGTAGATGCCAACTCGCCAGGAATTTTGTCAAATATTCCCGCCGAGATATCAGGTTGGTTTAGGTTAAGTTATATTATGTATTGATGTACATAAAGGTCCCACGGAGACGTAGGGGCCAGCTCGCCAGGAATGTTGTCAAATATTACCGCCGAGATGTCAGGTTGGATTAGGTTAGGTTATACTACGTTATTGATGTATATAAAGGTCCCACGGAGACGTAGAGACCAACGCGCCAGGAATGTCGTCAAATATTACCGCCGAGATGTCAGGTTGGGTTAGGTTAGGTTATATTACGTTATTGATGTATATAAGGGTCCCACGGAGACGTAGAGCCCAACTCGCCAGGAATGTCGTCAAATATTACCGCCGAGATATCAGGTTGGGTTAGGTTAGGTTATATTACGTTATTGATGTATATAAGGGTCCCACGGAGACGTAGAGCCCAACTCGCCAGGAATGTCGTCAAATATTACCGCCGAAATGTCAGGTTGGGTTAGGTAAGGTTATATTACGTAATTGATGTATATAAAGGTCCCACGGAGACGTAGAGTCGAACTCGCCAGGAATGTCGTCAAATATTACCGCCGAGATGTCAGGTTGGGTTAGGTTAGGCTATATTACGTTATTGATGCATATGAATGTCCCACGTAGAGGATAGCTCGCCAGGAATGTTGTCACATATTACCGCCGAGATGTTAGGTTGGGTTAGGTTAGGTTATATTACGTTAGTGATGTATACGAAGGACCCACGCAGACGTCGGGGCCAACTCGCCAGGAATGTTGTCAAATATTACCGCCGAGATGTCAGGTTGGATTAGGTTAGGTTATATTGCGTTATTGATGTATATAAAGGTCCCACGGAGACGTAGAGCCGAACTCGCCCAGAATATCTTCAAATATTACCGCCGAGATGTCAGGTTGGACTAGGTTAGTTTATATTACGTTATTGACGCATATTAATGTCCCACGTAGAGGATAGCTCGCCAGGAATGTTGTCAAACATTACCGCCGATATGTTAGGTTGTGTTCGGTTAGGTTACATTACGTTAATGATGTATACGAATGTCCCAGGTAGAGGATAGCTCGCCAGGAATGTTGTCAAATGTTACCGCCGAGATGTCAGGTTGGGTTAGGTTAGATTACAATACGTTATTGATGCATATGAATGTCCCACGCAGAGGATAACTCGCCAGGCAAGTTTTCAAATATTGCCGGCGAGATGTTAGGTTGGGTTAGGTTAGATTATATTACGTTAATGATGTATATGAAGGACCCACGCAGACGTCTTGGCCAACTCGCCAGGAATGTTGTCAAATATTACCGCCGAGATGTCAGGTTGGGTTAGGTTAGGTTATATTACGTTATTGATGTATATAATGGTCCCACGCAGACGTAGAGGCCATCTCGCCAGGAATGTTTTCAAATATTACCGCCGAGATGTCAGGTTGGGTTAGGTTAGGTTACATTACTTCATAGACGTATACAGTGTTCCCACTGAGAAGTAGGGGCCGACAAGCAAGGAATGTGGTTAAACGTTACCCCGAGAGATTAGGTTGGGTTAGGTTAGGTTATATTAGGATACTGATGTATATAAAGGTCCCACGGACACGTAGATGCCAACTCGCCAGGAATTTTGTCAAATATTCCCGCCGAGACATCCGGTTGGGTTAGGTTAAGTTATATTATGTTATTGATGTACATAAAGGTCCCACGGAGACGTAGGGGCCAACTCGCCAGGAATGTTGTCAAATATTACCGCCGAGTTTTCAGGTTGGGTTAGGTTAGATTACAATACGTTATTGATGCATATGAATCTCCCACGCAGAGGATAAATCGCCAGGCAAGTTTTCAAATATTGCCGGCGAGATGTTAGGTTGGGTTAGGTTAGATTATATTACGTTAATGATGTATATGAAGGAGCCACGCATACGTCTTGGCCAACTCGCCAGGAATGTTGTCAAATATTACCGCCGAGATGTCAGGTTGGGTTAGGTTAGGTTATATTACGTTAATGATGTATACGAATGTCCCAGGTAGAGGATAACTCGCCAGGAATGTTGTCAAATGTTACCGCCGAGATGTCAGGTTGGGTTAGGTTAGGTTATATTACATTATTGATGTATATAAAGGTCCCACGGAGACGTAGAGTCGAACTCGCCAAGAATGTCTTCAAATATTACCGCCAAGATGTCAGGTTAGGTTAGATTAGGTTATATTACGTTATTGACGCATATTAGTGTCCCACGTAGAGGATAGCTCGCCAGGAATGTTGTCAAAAATTACCGCCGAGATGTTAGGTTGGGTTAGGTTAGGTTACATTAAGTTAATGATGTATACGAATGTCCCGCGTAGAGGATAGCTCGCTAGGAATGTCGTCAAATATTACCGCCGAGATGTCAGGTTGGGCTAGGTTAGTTTATATTACGTTATTGACGCATATTAATGTCCCACGTAGAGGATAGCTCGCCAGGAATGTTTTCAAATATTACCGCCGATATGTCAGGTTGGGTTAGATTAGGTTACATACTTCATAGACGTATACAGTGTTCCCACTGAGAAGTAGGGGCCGACAAGCAAGGAATGTTGTTAAACGGTACCCCGAGAGATTAGGTTGGGTTAGGTTAGGTTATATTAGGATACTGATGTATATAAAGGTCCCACGTTCAAGTAGAGGCCAACTCGCCAGGAACGTTGTCAAATTTTAATGCCGAGATGTCAGGTTGGGTTAGGTTAGGTTATATTATGTTATTGATGTATATAAAGGTCCCACGGAGACATAGATTCGAACTCGCCAAGAATGTCTTCAAATATTACCGCCGAGATATCAGGTTGGGTTAGGTTAGGTTATATTACGTTATTGATGCATATGAATGTCCCACGTAGAGGATAGCTCGCCAGGAATGTTGTCAAATATTACCGCCGAGATGTTAGGTTGGGTTAGGTTAGGTTATATTACGTTAGTGATGCATACGAAGGACCCACGCAGACGTCGGGGCCAACTCGCCAGGAATGTTGTCAAATATTACCGCCGAGATGTCAGGTTGGGTTAGGTTAGGTTATATTGCGTTATTGATGTATATAAAGGTCCCACGGAGACGTAGAGCCGAACTCGCTCAGAATGTCTTCAAATATTACCGCCGAGATGTCAGGTTGGGCTAGGTTAGTTTATATTACGTTATTGACGCATATTAATGTCCCACGTAGAGGATAGCTCGCCAGGAATGTTGTCAAACATTACCGCCGAGATGTAAGGTTGTGTTCGGTTAGGTTACATTACGTTAATGATGTATACGAATGTCCCAGGTAGAGGATAGCTCGCCAGGAATGTTGTCAAATGTTACCGCCGAGATGTCAGGTTGGGTTAGGTTAGATTACAATACGTTATTGATGCATATGAATGTCCCACGCAGAGGATAACTCGCCAGGCAAGTTTTCAAATATTGCCGGCGAGATGTTAGGTTGGGTTAGGTTAGATTATACTACGTTAATGATGTATATGAAGGACCCACGCAGACGTCTTGGCCAACGCGCCAGGAATGTTGTCAAATATTATCGCCGAGATGTCAGGTTGGGTTAGGTTAGGTTATATTAGGATACTGATGTATATAAAGGTCCCACGGTCAAGTAGAGGCCAACTCGCCAGGAACGTTGTCAAATTTTAATGCCGAGATGTCAGGTTGGGTTAGGTTAGGTTATATTAGGTTATTGATGTATATAAAGGTCCGTCGGAGACGTAGATCGAACTCGCCAAGAATGTCTTCAAATATTACCGCCGAAATGTCAGGTTGGGTTAGGTTAGGTTATATTACGTTATTGATGCATATGAATGTCCCACGTAGAGGATAGCTCGCCAGGAATGTTGTCAAATATTGCCGCCGAGATGTTAGGTTGGGTTAGGTTAGGTTATATTACGTTATTGATGTATATAATGGTCCCACGCAGACGTAGAGGCCATCTCGCCAGGAATGTTTTCAAATATTACCGCCGAGATGTCAGGTTGGGTTAGGTTAGGTTACATTACTTCATAGACGTATACAGTGTTCCCACTGAGAAGTAGGGGCCGACAAGCAAGGAATGTTGTTAAACGGTACCCCGAGAGATTAGGTTGGGTTAGGTTAGGTTATATTAGGATACTGATGTATATAAAGGTCCCACGTTCAAGTAGAGGCCAACTCGCCAGGAACGTTGTTAAATTTTAATGCCGAGATGTCAGGTTGGGTTAGGTTAGGTTATATTAGGTTATTGATGTATATAAAGGTCCCGCGGAGACATAGATTCGAACTCGCCAAGAATATCTTCAAATATTACCGCCGAGATGTCAGGTTGGGTTAGGTTAGGTTATATTACGTTATTGATGCATATGAATGTCCCACGTAGAGGATAGCTCGCCAGGAATGTTGTCAAATATTACCGCCGAGATGTTAGGTTGGGTTAGGTTAGATTATATTACGTTAATGATGTATATGAAGGACCCACGCAGACGTCTTGGCCAACTCGCCAGGAATGTTGCCAAATATTACCGCCTACATGTCAGGTTGGGTTAGGTTAGGTTATATTGCGTTATTGATGTATATAAAGGTCCCACGGAGACGTAGAGCCGAACTCGCCCAGAATGTCTTCAAATATTACCGCCGAGATGTCAGGTTGGGCTAGGTTAGTTTATATTACGTTATTGACGCATATTAATGTCCCACGTAGAGGATAGCTCGCCAGGAATGTTGTCAAACATAACCGCCGAGATGTTAGGTTGTGTTCGGTTAGGTTACATTACGTTAATGATGTATACGAATGTCCCAGGTAGATGATAGCTCGCCAGGAATGTTGTCAAATGTTACCGCCGAGATGTCAGGTTGGGTTAGGTTAGGTTACATTACTTCATAGACGTATACAGTGTTCCCACTGAGAAGTAGGGGCCGACAAGCAAGGAATGTTGTTAAACGGTACCCCGAGAGATTAGGTTGGGTTAGGTTAGGTTATATTAGGATACTGATGTATATAAAGGTCCCACGGTCAAGTAGAGGCCAACTCGCCAGGAACGTTGTCAAATTTTAATGACGAGATATCAGGTTGGGTTAGGTTAGGTTATATTAGGTTATTGATGTATATAAAGGTCCCACGGATACGTAGATTCGAACTCGCCAAGAATGTCTTCAAATAGTACCGCCGAGATGTCAGGTTGGGTTAGGTTAGGTTATATTACGTTATTGATGCATATGAATGTCCCACGTAGAGGATAGCTCGCCAGGAATGTTGTCAAATATTACCGCCGAGATGTTAGGTTGGGTTAGGTTAGGTTACATTACGTTAATGATGTATACGAAGGACCCACACAGACGTCGGGGCCAACTCGCCAGGAATGTTGTCAAATATTACCGCCGAGTTGTCAGGTTGGGTTAGGTTAGATTACAATACGTTATTGATGCATATGAATGTCCCACGCAGAGGATAACTCGCCAGGAATGTTGTCAAATATTACCGCCTACATGTCAGGTTGGGTTAGGTTAGGTTATATTACGTTATTGATGTATATAAAGGTCCCACATAGACGTAGAGGACAACTCGCAAGGAATGTTGTCAAATATTACCGCCGAGATATCAGGTTGGATTACGTTAGGTTATATTAGGTTATTGATGTATATAAAGGTCCCACGGAGACGTAGATTCGAACTCGCCAAGAATGTCTTCAAATATTACCGCCGAGATGTCAGGTTGGGTTAGGTTAGGTTATATTAGGATACTGATGTATATAAAGGTCTCACGGACACGTAGATGCCAACTCGCCAGGAATTTTGTCAAATATTCCCGCCGAGATATCAGGTTGGTTTAGGTTAAGTTATATTATGTATTGATGTACATAAAGGTCCCACGGAGACGTAGGGGCCAGCTCGCCAGGAATGTTGTCAAAAATTACCGCCGAGATGTTAGGTTGGGTTAGGTTAGGTTATATTACGTTAGTGATGTATACGAAGGACCCACGCAGACGTCGGGGCCAACTCGCCAGGAATGTTTTCAAATATTACCGCCGAGATGTCAGGTTGGGTTAGGTTAGGTTACATTACTTCATAGACGTATACAGTGTTCCCACTGAGAAGTAGGGGCCGACAAGCAAGGAATGTTGTTAAACGGTACCCCGAGAGATTAGGTTGGGTTAGGTTAGGTTATATTAGGATACTGATGTATATAAAGGTCCCACGGTCAAGTAGAGGCCAACTCGCCAGGAACGTTGTCAAATTTTAATGACGAGATATCAGGTTGGGTTAGGTTAGGTTATATTAGGTTATTGATGTATATAAAGGTCCCACGGATACGTAGATTCGAACTCGCCAAGAATGTCTTCAAATAGTACCGCCGAGATGTCAGGTTGGGTTAGGTTAGGTTATATTACGTTATTGATGCATATGAATGTCCCACGTATAGGATAGCTCGCCAGGAATGTTGTCAAATATTACCGCCGAGATGTTAGGTTGGGTTAGGTTAGGTTACATTACGTTAATGATGTATACGAAGAACCCACACAGACGTCGGGGCCAACTCGCCAGGAATGTTGTCAAATATTACCGCCGAGTTGTCAGGTTGGGTTAGGTTAGATTACAATACGTTATTGATGCATATGAATGTCCCACGCAGAGGATAACTCGCCAGGCAAGTTTTCAAATATTGCCGGCGAGATGTTAGGTTGGGTTAGGTTAGATTATATTACGTTAATGATGTATATGAAGGACCCACGCAGACGTCTTGGCCAACTCGCCAGGAATGTTGTCAAATATTACCGCCTACATGTCAGGTTGGGTTAGGTTAGGTTATATTACGTTATTGATGTATATAAAGGTCCCACATAGACGTAGAGGACAACTCGCAAGGAATGTTGTCAAATATTACCGCCGAGATGTCAGGTTGGATTACGTTAGGTTATATTAGGTTATTGATGTATATAAAGGTCCCACGGAGACGTAGATTCGAACTCGCCAAGAATGTCTTCAAATATTACCGCCGAGATGTCAGGTTGGGTTAGGTTAGGTTATATTAGGATACTGATGTATATAAAGGTCCCACGGACACGTAGATGCCAACTCGCCAGGAATTTTGTCAAATATTCCCGCCGAGATATCAGGTTGGTTTAGGTTAAGTTATATTATGTATTGATGTACATAAAGGTCCCACGGAGACGTAGGGGCCAGCTCGCCAGGAATGTTGTCAAATATTACCGCCGAGATGTCAGGTTGGATTAGGTTAGGTTATACTACGTTATTGATGCATATAAAGGTCCCACGGAGACGTAGAGACCAACGCGCCAGGAATGTCGTCAAATATTACCGCCGAGATGTCAGGTTGGGTTAGGTTAGGTTATATTACGTTATTGATGTATATAAGGGTCCCACGGAGACGTAGAGCCCAACTCGCCAGGAATGTCGTCAAATATTACCGCCGAGATGTCGGGTTGGGTTAGGTTAGGTTATATTACGTTATTGATGTATATAAGGGTCCCACGGAGACGTAGAGCCCAACTCGCCAGGAATGTCGTCAAATATTACCGCCGAGATGTCGGGTTGGGTTAGGTTAGGTTATATTACGTTATTGATGTATATAAGGGTCCCACGGAGACGTAGAGCCCAACTCGCCAGGAATGTCGTCAAATATTACCGCCGAAATGTCAGGTTGGGTTAGGTAAGGTTATATTACGTAATTGATGTATATAAAGGTCCCACGGAGACGTAGAGTCGAACTCGCCAGGAATGTCGTCAAATATTACCGCCGAGATGTCAGGTTGGGTTAGGTTAGGCTATATTACGTTATTGATGCATATGAATGTCCCACGTAGAGGATAGCTCGCCAGGAATGTTGTCACGTATTACCGCCGAGATGTTAGGTTGGGTTAGGTTAGGTTATATTACGTTAGTGATGTATACGAAGGACCCACGCAGACGTCGGGGCCAACTCGCCAGGAATGTTGTCAAATATTACCGCCGAGATGTCAGGTTGGATTAGGTTAGGTTATATTGCGTTATTGATGTATATAAAGGTCCCACGGAGACGTAGAGCCGAACTCGCCCAGAATGTCTTCAAATATTACCGCCGAGATGTCAGGTTGGGCTAGGTTAGTTTATATTACGTTATTGACGCATATTAATGTCCCACGTAGAGGATAGCTCGCCAGGAATGTTGTCAAACATTACCGCCGAGATGTTAGGTTGTGTTCGGTTAGGTTACATTACGTTAATGATGTATACGAATGTCCCAGGTAGAGGATAGCTCGCCAGGAATGTTGTCAAATGTTACCGCCGAGATGTCAGGTTGGGTTAGGTTAGATTACAATACGTTATTGATGCATATGAATGTCCCACGCAGAGGATAACTCGCCAGGCAAGTTTTCAAATATTGCCGGCGAGATGTTAGGTTGGGTTAGGTTAGGTTATATTACGTTATTGATGTATATAATGGTCCCACGCAGACGTAGAGGCCATCTCGCCAGGAATGTTTTCAAATATTACCGCCGAGATGTCAGGTTGGGTTAGGTTAGGTTATATTAGGATACTGATGTATATAAAGGTCCCACGGTCAAGTAGAGGCCAACTCGCCAGGAACGTTGTCAAATTTTAATGCCGAGATGTCAGGTTGGGTTAGGTTAGGTTATATTAGGTTATTGATGTATATAAAGGTCCGTCGGAGACGTAGATCGAACTCGCCAAGAATGTCTTCAAATATTACCGCCGAAATGTCAGGTTGGGTTAGGTTAGGTTATATTACGTTATTGATGCATATGAATGTCCCACGTAGAGGATAGCTCGCCAGGAATGTTGTCAAATATTGCCGCCGAGATGTTAGGTTGGGTTAGGTTAGGTTATATTACGTTATTGATGTATATAATGGTCCCACGCAGACGTAGAGGCCATCTCGCCAGGAATGTTTTCAAATATTACCGCCGAGATGTCAGGTTGGGTTAGGTTAGGTTACATTACTTCATAGACGTATACAGTGTTCCCACTGAGAAGTAGGGGCCGACAAGCAAGGAATGTTGTTAAACGGTACCCCGAGAGATTAGGTTGGGTTAGGTTAGGTTATATTAGGATACTGATGTATATAAAGGTCCCACGTTCAAGTAGAGGCCAACTCGCCAGGAACGTTGTCAAATTTTAATGCCGAGATGTCAGGTTGGGTTAGGTTAGGTTATATTACGTTATTGATGCATATGAATGTCCCACGTAGAGGATAGCTCGCCAGGAATGTTGTCAAATATTACCGCCGAGATGTTAGGTTGGGTTAGGTTAGGTTATATTACGTTAGTGATGTATACGAAGGACCCACGCAGACGTCGGGGCCAACTCGCCAGGAATGTTGTCAAATATTACCGCCGAGATGTCAGGTTGGGTTAGGTTAGGTTATATTGCGTTATTGATGTATATAAAGGTCCCACGGAGACGTAGAGCCGAACTCGCCCAGAATGTCTTCAAATATTACCGCCGAGATGTCGGGTGGGTTAGGTTAGGTTATGTTACGTTATTGATGCATATGAATGTCCCACGTAGAGGATAGCTCGCCAGGAATGTTGTCAAATATTACCGCCTACATGTCAGGTTGGGTTAGGTTAGGTTATATTACGTTATTGATGTATATAAAGGTCCCACATAGACGTAGAGATCAACTCGCCAGGAATGTTGTCAAATTTTACCGCCGAGATGTCAGGTTGTCTTAGGTTAGGTTATATTACTTCACAGACGTATACAGTGTTCCCACCGAGATGTAGGGGCCGACAAGCAAGGAATGTGGTTAAACGTTACCCCGAGAGATTAGGTTGGGTTAGGTTAGGTTATATTAGGATACTGATGTATATAAAGGTCCCACGGACACGTAGATGCCAACTCGCCAGGAATTTTGTCAAATATTCCCGCCGAGACATCAGGTTGGGTTAGGTTAAGTTATATTATGTTATTGATGTACATAAAGGTCCCACGGAGACGTAGGGGCCAACTCGCCAGGAATGTTGTCAAATATTACCGCCGAGTTGTCAGGTTGGGTTAGGTTAGATTACAATACGTTATTGATGCGTATGAATGTCCCACGCAGAGGATAAATCGCCAGGCAAGTTTTCAAGTATTGCCGGCGAGATGTTAGGTTGGGTTAGGTTAGGTTATATTACGTTAGTGATGTATACGAAGGACCCACGCAGACGTCGGGGCCAACTCGCCAGGAATGTTGTCAAATATTACCGCCGAGATGTCAGGTTGGGTTAGGTTAGGTTATATTGCGTTATTGATGTATATAAAGGTCCCACGGAGACGTAGAGCCGAACTCGCCCAGAATGTCTTCAAATATTACCGCCGAGATGTCGGGTGGGTTAGGTTAGGTTATGTTACGTTATTGATGCATATGAATGTCCCACGTAGAGGATAGCTCGCCAGGAATGTTGTCAAATATTACCGCCTACATGTCAGGTTGGGTTAGGTTAGGTTATATTACGTTATTGATGTATATAAAGGTCCCACATAGACGTAGAGATCAACTCGCCAGGAATGTTGTCAAATTTTACCGCCGAGATGTCAGGTTGTCTTAGGTTAGGTTATATTACTTCACAGACGTATACAGTGTTCCCACTGAGAAGTAGGGGCCGACAAGCAAGGAATGTTGTTAAACGGTACCCCGAGAGATTAGGTTGGGTTAGGTTAGGTTATATTAGGATACTGATGTATATAAAGGTCCCACGGACACGTAGATGCCAACTCGCCAGGAATTTTGTCAAATTTTAATGACGAGATATCAGGTTGGGTTAGGTTAGGTTATATTAGGTTATTGATGTATATAAAGGTCCCACGGATACGTAGATTCGAACTCGCCAAGAATGTCTTCAAATAGTACCGCCGAGATGTCAGGTTGGGTTAGGTTAGGTTATATTACGTTATTGATGCATATGAATGTCCCACGTAGAGGATAGCTCGCCAGGAATGTTGTCAAATATTACCGCCGAGATGTTAGGTTGGGTTAGGTTAGGTTACATTACGTTAATGATGTATACGAAGGACCCACACAGACGTCGGGGCCAACTCGCCAGGAATGTTGTCAAATATTACCGCCGAGTTGTCAGGTTGGGTTAGGTTAGATTACAATACGTTATTGATGCATATGAATGTCCCACGCAGAGGATAACTCGCCAGGAATGTTGTCAAATATTACCGCCTACATGTCAGGTTGGGTTAGGTTAGGTTATATTACGTTATTGATGTATATAAAGGTCCCACATAGACGTAGAGGACAACTCGCAAGGAATGTTGTCAAATATTACCGCCGAGATATCAGGTTGGATTACGTTAGGTTATATTAGGTTATTGATGTATATAAAGGTCCCACGGAGACGTAGATTCGAACTCGCCAAGAATGTCTTCAAATATTACCGCCGAGATGTCAGGTTGGGTTAGGTTAGGTTATATTAGGATACTGATGTATATAAAGGTCTCACGGACACGTAGATGCCAACTCGCCAGGAATTTTGTCAAATATTCCCGCCGAGATATCAGGTTGGTTTAGGTTAAGTTATATTATGTATTGATGTACATAAAGGTCCCACGGAGACGTAGGGGCCAGCTCGCCAGGAATGTTGTCAAAAATTACCGCCGAGATGTTAGGTTGGGTTAGGTTAGGTTATATTACGTTAGTGATGTATACGAAGGACCCACGCAGACGTCGGGGCCAACTCGCCAGGAATGTTTTCAAATATTACCGCCGAGATGTCAGGTTGGGTTAGGTTAGGTTACATTACTTCATAGACGTATACAGTGTTCCCACTGAGAAGTAGGGGCCGACAAGCAAGGAATGTTGTTAAACGGTACCCCGAGAGATTAGGTTGGGTTAGGTTAGGTTATATTAGGATACTGATGTATATAAAGGTCCCACGGTCAAGTAGAGGCCAACTCGCCAGGAACGTTGTCAAATTTTAATGACGAGATATCAGGTTGGGTTAGGTTAGGTTATATTAGGTTATTGATGTATATAAAGGTCCCACGGATACGTAGATTCGAACTCGCCAAGAATGTCTTCAAATAGTACCGCCGAGATGTCAGGTTGGGTTAGGTTAGGTTATATTACGTTATTGATGCATATGAATGTCCCACGTAGAGGATAGCTCGCCAGGAATGTTGTCAAATATTACCGCCGAGATGTTAGGTTGGGTTAGGTTAGGTTACATTACGTTAATGATGTATACGAAGAACCCACACAGACGTCGGGGCCAACTCGCCAGGAATGTTGTCAAATATTACCGCCGAGTTGTCAGGTTGGGTTAGGTTAGATTACAATACGTTATTGATGCATATGAATGTCCCACGCAGAGGATAACTCGCCAGGCAAGTTTTCAAATATTGCCGGCGAGATGTTAGGTTGGGTTAGGTTAGATTATATTACGTTAATGATGTATATGAAGGACCCACGCAGACGTCTTGGCCAACTCGCCAGGAATGTTGTCAAATATTACCGCCTACATGTCAGGTTGGGTTAGGTTAGGTTATATTACGTTATTGATGTATATAAAGGTCCCACATAGACGTAGAGGACAACTCGCAAGGAATGTTGTCAAATATTACCGCCGAGATGTCAGGTTGGATTACGTTAGGTTATATTAGGTTATTGATGTATATAAAGGTCCCACGGAGACGTAGATTCGAACTCGCCAAGAATGTCTTCAAATATTACCGCCGAGATGTCAGGTTGGGTTAGGTTAGGTTATATTAGGATACTGATGTATATAAAGGTCCCACGGACACGTAGATGCCAACTCGCCAGGAATTTTGTCAAATATTCCCGCCGAGATATCAGGTTGGTTTAGGTTAAGTTATATTATGTATTGATGTACATAAAGGTCCCACGGAGACGTAGGGGCCAGCTCGCCAGGAATGTTGTCAAATATTACCGCCGAGATGTCAGGTTGGATTAGGTTAGGTTATACTACGTTATTGATGCATATAAAGGTCCCACGGAGACGTAGAGACCAACGCGCCAGGAATGTCGTCAAATATTACCGCCGAGATGTCAGGTTGGGTTAGGTTAGGTTATATTACGTTATTGATGTATATAAGGGTCCCACGGAGACGTAGAGCCCAACTCGCCAGGAATGTCGTCAAATATTACCGCCGAGATGTCGGGTTGGGTTAGGTTAGGTTATATTACGTTATTGATGTATATAAGGGTCCCACGGAGACGTAGAGCCCAACTCGCCAGGAATGTCGTCAAATATTACCGCCGAGATGTCGGGTTGGGTTAGGTTAGGTTATATTACGTTATTGATGTATATAAGGGTCCCACGGAGACGTAGAGCCCAACTCGCCAGGAATGTCGTCAAATATTACCGCCGAAATGTCAGGTTGGGTTAGGTAAGGTTATATTACGTAATTGATGTATATAAAGGTCCCACGGAGACGTAGAGTCGAACTCGCCAGGAATGTCGTCAAATATTACCGCCGAGATGTCAGGTTGGGTTAGGTTAGGCTATATTACGTTATTGATGCATATGAATGTCCCACGTAGAGGATAGCTCGCCAGGAATGTTGTCACGTATTACCGCCGAGATGTTAGGTTGGGTTAGGTTAGGTTATATTACGTTAGTGATGTATACGAAGGACCCACGCAGACGTCGGGGCCAACTCGCCAGGAATGTTGTCAAATATTACCGCCGAGATGTCAGGTTGGATTAGGTTAGGTTATATTGCGTTATTGATGTATATAAAGGTCCCACGGAGACGTAGAGCCGAACTCGCCCAGAATGTCTTCAAATATTACCGCCGAGATGTCAGGTTGGGCTAGGTTAGTTTATATTACGTTATTGACGCATATTAATGTCCCACGTAGAGGATAGCTCGCCAGGAATGTTGTCAAACATTACCGCCGAGATGTTAGGTTGTGTTCGGTTAGGTTACATTACGTTAATGATGTATACGAATGTCCCAGGTAGAGGATAGCTCGCCAGGAATGTTGTCAAATGTTACCGCCGAGATGTCAGGTTGGGTTAGGTTAGATTACAATACGTTATTGATGCATATGAATGTCCCACGCAGAGGATAACTCGCCAGGCAAGTTTTCAAATATTGCCGGCGAGATGTTAGGTTGGGTTAGGTTAGGTTATATTACGTTATTGATGTATATAATGGTCCCACGCAGACGTAGAGGCCATCTCGCCAGGAATGTTTTCAAATATTACCGCCGAGATGTCAGGTTGGGTTAGGTTAGGTTATATTAGGATACTGATGTATATAAAGGTCCCACGGTCAAGTAGAGGCCAACTCGCCAGGAACGTTGTCAAATTTTAATGCCGAGATGTCAGGTTGGGTTAGGTTAGGTTATATTAGGTTATTGATGTATATAAAGGTCCGTCGGAGACGTAGATCGAACTCGCCAAGAATGTCTTCAAATATTACCGCCGAAATGTCAGGTTGGGTTAGGTTAGGTTATATTACGTTATTGATGCATATGAATGTCCCACGTAGAGGATAGCTCGCCAGGAATGTTGTCAAATATTGCCGCCGAGATGTTAGGTTGGGTTAGGTTAGGTTATATTACGTTATTGATGTATATAATGGTCCCACGCAGACGTAGAGGCCATCTCGCCAGGAATGTTTTCAAATATTACCGCCGAGATGTCAGGTTGGGTTAGGTTAGGTTACATTACTTCATAGACGTATACAGTGTTCCCACTGAGAAGTAGGGGCCGACAAGCAAGGAATGTTGTTAAAGGGTACCCCGAGAGATTAGGTTGGGTTAGGTTAGGTTATATTAGGATACTGATGTATATAAAGGTCCCACGTTCAAGTAGAGGCCAACTCGCCAGGAACGTTGTCAAATTTTAATGCCGAGATGTCAGGTTGGGTTAGGTTAGGTTATATTACGTTATTGATGCATATGAATGTCCCACGTAGAGGATAGCTCGCCAGGAATGTTGTCAAATATTACCGCCGAGATGTTAGGTTGGGTTAGGTTAGGTTATATTACGTTAGTGATGTATACGAAGGACCCACGCAGACGTCGGGGCCAACTCGCCAGGAATGTTGTCAAATATTACCGCCGAGATGTCAGGTTGGGTTAGGTTAGGTTATATTGCGTTATTGATGTATATAAAGGTCCCACGGAGACGTAGAGCCGAACTCGCCCAGAATGTCTTCAAATATTACCGCCGAGATGTCGGGTGGGTTAGGTTAGGTTATGTTACGTTATTGATGCATATGAATGTCCCACGTAGAGGATAGCTCGCCAGGAATGTTGTCAAATATTACCGCCTACATGTCAGGTTGGGTTAGGTTAGGTTATATTACGTTATTGATGTATATAAAGGTCCCACATAGACGTAGAGATCAACTCGCCAGGAATGTTGTCAAATTTTACCGCCGAGATGTCAGGTTGTCTTAGGTTAGGTTATATTACTTCACAGACGTATACAGTGTTCCCACCGAGATGTAGGGGCCGACAAGCAAGGAATGTGGTTAAACGTTACCCCGAGAGATTAGGTTGGGTTAGGTTAGGTTATATTAGGATACTGATGTATATAAAGGTCCCACGGACACGTAGATGCCAACTCGCCAGGAATTTTGTCAAATATTCCCGCCGAGACATCAGGTTGGGTTAGGTTAAGTTATATTATGTTATTGATGTACATAAAGGTCCCACGGAGACGTAGGGGCCAACTCGCCAGGAATGTTGTCAAATATTACCGCCGAGTTGTCAGGTTGGGTTAGGTTAGATTACAATACGTTATTGATGCGTATGAATGTCCCACGCAGAGGATATATCGCCAGGCAAGTTTTCAAGTATTGCCGGCGAGATGTTAGGTTGGGTTAGGTTAGGTTATATTACGATAGTGATGTATACGAAGGACCCACGCAGACGTCGGGGCCAACTCGCCAGGAATGTTGTCAAATATTACCGCCGAGATGTCAGGTTGGGTTAGGTTAGGTTATATTGCGTTATTGATGTATATAAAGGTCCCACGGAGACGTAGAGCCGAACTCGCCCAGAATGTCTTCAAATATTACCGCCGAGATGTCGGGTGGGTTAGGTTAGGTTATGTTACGTTATTGATGCATATGAATGTCCCACGTAGAGGATAGCTCGCCAGGAATGTTGTCAAATATTACCGCCTACATGTCAGGTTGGGTTAGGTTAGGTTATATTACGTTATTGATGTATATAAAGGTCCCACATAGACGTAGAGATCAACTCGCCAGGAATGTTGTCAAATTTTACCGCCGAGATGTCAGGTTGTCTTAGGTTAGGTTATATTACTTCACAGACGTATACAGTGTTCCCACTGAGAAGTAGGGGCCGACAAGCAAGGAATGTTGTTAAACGGTACCCCGAGAGATTAGGTTGGGTTAGGTTAGGTTATATTAGGATACTGATGTATATAAAGGTCCCACGGACACGTAGATGCCAACTCGCCAGGAATTTTGTCAAATATTCCCGCCGAGACATCAGGTTGGGTTAGGTTAAGTTATATTATGTTATTGATGTACATAAAGGTCCCACGGAGACGTAGGGGCCAACTCGCCAGGAATGTTGTCAAATATTACCGCCGAGTTGTCAGGTTGGGTTAGGTTAGATTACAATACGTTATTGATGCGTATGAATGTCCCACGCAGAGGATAAATCGCCAGGCAAGTTTTCAAGTATTGCCGGCGAGATGTTAGGTTGGGTTAGGTTAGGTTATATTACGTTAGTGATGTATACGAAGGACCCACGCAGACGTCGGGGCCAACTCGCCAGGAATGTTGTCAAATATTACCGCCGAGATGTCAGGTTGGGTTAGGTTAGGTTATATTGCGTTATTGATGTATATAAAGGTCCCACGGAGACGTAGAGCCGAACTCGCCCAGAATGTCTTCAAATATTACCGCCGAGATGTCGGGTGGGTTAGGTTAGGTTATGTTACGTTATTGATGCATATGAATGTCCCACGTAGAGGATAGCTCGCCAGGAATGTTGTCAAATATTACCGCCTACATGTCAGGTTGGGTTAGGTTAGGTTATATTACGTTATTGATGTATATAAAGGTCCCACATAGACGTAGAGATCAACTCGCCAGGAATGTTGTCAAATTTTACCGCCGAGATGTCAGGTTGTCTTAGGTTAGGTTATATTACTTCACAGACGTATACAGTGTTCCCACCGAGATGTAGGGGCCGACAAGCAAGGAATGTGGTTAAACGTTACCCCGAGAGATTAGGTTGGGTTAGGTTAGGTTATATTAGGATACTGATGTATATAAAGGTCCCACGGACACGTAGATGCCAACTCGCCAGGAATTTTGTCAAATATTCCCGCCGAGACATCAGGTTGGGTTAGGTTAAGTTATATTATGTTATTGATGTACATAAAGGTCCCACGGAGACGTAGGGGCCAACTCGCCAGGAATGTTGTCAAATATTACCGCCGAGTTGTCAGGTTGGGTTAGGTTAGATTACAATACGTTATTGATGCGTATGAATGTCCCACGCAGAGGATAAATCGCCAGGCAAGTTTTCAAGTATTGCCGGCGAGATGTTAGGTTGGGTTAGGTTAGGTTATATTACGTTAGTGATGTATACGAAGGACCCACGCAGACGTCGGGGCCAACTCGCCAGGAATGTTGTCAAATATTACCGCCAAGATGTCAGGTTGGGTTAGGTTAGGTTATATTGCGTTATTGATGTATATAAAGGTCCCACGGAGACGTAGAGCCGAACTCGCCCAGAATGTCTTCAAATATTACCGCCGAGATGTCAGGTTGGGCTAGGTTAGTTTATATTACGTTATTGACGCATATTAATGTCCCACGTAGAGGATAGCTCGACAGGAATGTTGTCAAAAATTACCGCCGAGATGTTAGGTTGGGTTAGGTTAGGTTACATTAAGTTTACGCAGCTGCGAAGTCATCGCAGCTAAAAGGTTCAATAAAAAGAACGATGCGAGTAAGCGTAAGGATCCTGCGAGCGGCTACGACGGAAGCCGGACTGCGCGCCAGCCGCGCCATCGCAGGATCCGCAGAGGATCCCGAATTCGGCCTTATTAAAGCGAAGGCCGAAAAGTTAGAGAAGGAGAACGCCCTTCTAAAGGAGAGGCTGACCGCCCTGGAAAACAGGGAAAGCAGCCATTTGCCGCCGGCGATTGAACGCATGGAAATCGCCAAGCGCAGCGAGGGGAAATCGCGACGACAATCGCTCGCACCGACGACGGAAGAAACCAGCATCCCCGATGGCGGTCTCGTTCTGCTGATGGAGCAGATCGGGGCAATCATAAATGAAAGACTCTCGAGCTTTTGGGAGAAGGCGGAGAAACGCTTCGCTCCCAAGGAGGAGCGTCCGCGATCGGCGGCAAGAAACTCGGCGCGACGGGAGGAACCTGCGAAAGCGGAAACAAACGCCGAACCGATGAAAAAGGAAAAGTCAGGTGGAGAGAGAGAGGCGTTGCACCCTCCACCGGTGAAGAAAGCCGCGAAAGCGGAAGAAAAAAAGAAGTCTCCCGTCCAGAAGAGGATGGAAGAAATACAAAAAGAGCAGGTGCGTAAGGAGAATGATAAGAAATCTCCTGCAGCAACCACAACTGCTGTGCCGAGTGCGAATAAGATGGAAACGCCGTGGACGAAAGTCCTCGGTAGAAAAATAAAGAAAGAGACAGTGACCGCGGCAAGCAAACCCGCGAGCGCAGGAAAAAAGGCACCGTCGCAGGTAGTAACTGCGAAGCCGGTGCCAAAGGAGAAGCCGAAACTGGCTAAAAACCCGAGCACGGCCGCTATCGTCATTACGATAGGCAGGGATAGCCGTATGACTTACGCCGAGCTGATGACGACAGCTCGGCAGCATATAAAGTTGTCAGAACTGGGTATAGAAGAAGTAAGGCCCAGAAAGGCGCTAACCGGCGCACTTATTTTGGAAATAAGCGGCGGCGGTAAGGAGGAAAAAGCGGATAAGCTCGCGCTAAGACTGAGCCAATTATTCGCGACGACGTGCGGCGTGAAAGTCACGCGCCCATGCAAACGGGCGGCCTTGAGAGTTTTCCGAATGGAAGACTCTCTAACGGTCGACGAAATCGTCGAGGCAGTCGCCGCGCAAGGCGGCTGCACTACCTATGACGTAAAAGTCGGCCCGAGAAGGATAGCAAATAATGGCATGGGCACAATGCTCATGCAATGTCCGATCGCCGCCGCGAGAAAAGTAACGGAGAGCGGCAAGGTTAAAGTCGGCTGGACGTCTGTCCGAGTCGAACATATAGAGGAAAGGCAGTTAATCTGCTTCAAATGCTGGGCGATCGGCCACGTAATCGCTAAATGCACAGCGAACGTGGACCGCACCGAAGCCTGCTACAGGTGCGGCGAAAAGGGACATCGTGCGACAAATTGCAAAGAGAAGTCGCCGACGTGCCCGGTTTGCAAATCGGCGGGCCGCCCGCACGGACATAGAGCAGGTAGTAAGGCCTGCTCTGCTTCGCCGCCGGCGACGAAAGAGAGAGCGACCGCCGCTAAATCCGGCGCGAAATCGACAGGTGTACCTGCACAGAAGAAGGAAGAGGCCGCAACAGCAGCCAAATCAATACCTGCAGTGGAGAAAGCGCGTGAATCTCCGAAGGCGTCCATTAGCCACGAGGAGAAAATGGAAATCGCGTAATACTCAACGCGAAATCACAAATACTGCAAGCTAATTTGAATCACGCCGCGAGAGCACAAGATCTGATGCTCGAATGCTTACACAGCGGCGTAGTCGAATTAGTCGTTGCAGCGGAGCCGTATTCTATCCACGACAAGCCGTCGTGGATAGCAAACAAAGAGAAGACAGTGGCAATTATTCAGACGACGCCGACACGCATCCGTCCGATCACGCTCATCGCGCAAGGGCGTGGTTACGTAGCCGTATCGTGGTCGGACTGCGTCGTCATCGGAATATACGCTCCGCCGAGCTGGTCACTGGAAGATTACGACCGGCTCTTAGATGAAGTGGAAGGGGTAGTGCGAAGCCACGCCCCCCGTCCAACATTCGTTCTGGGAGATTTTAATGCTCACGCAACTATGTGGCACTCCTCCAGAACGAACCAGCGCGGACACTCGACGATGGATTGGGCAGCATCCGCGAATCTCAGGCTGCTGAATCAAGGATCTGCCAGTACGTGCGTACGTCAGCAGGGCGAGAGCACGGTCGACCTCTCGTTCGCGAACGACGCAGCATCCCGAAGAGTCACCGGCTGGAAAGTTGACACGACCGAAACATTATCTGATCATCTCTACATAAGGATCGACGTGTCAACCATGCAAAGAAGAAAAACTACGACTGGAAAACAAAATAAATGGTCGTTGCGAAAGTTGGACGAGGATATGTTTATGGCGGCTACCCTCGTCGCTACCTGGCCGAGCGAGGCGACCGAAACGGCCGTAGTCGAGCGAGAAGCCGAATGGTTTACAAGGACGTTGACCTCGGTATGCAATGCAAGCATGCCGAAAATAAAGTCAAATCCTCCGCGTAAACCTTTGTACTGGTGGAGCAATGAGATCGCTCATCTCCGTGCGGAGAGCACGACCGCGCGGAGACAGTACACGAGATACCGGAAACGGAGGGATCCCGATCCGGAAAGGAAGGCGCAACTCTATGAAGTTTACAAGGAGAAGAAAATAGAGCTGCAAGCCGCCATAAAAACGTCAAAGGCACGAGCATGGGACGGGCTGCTGGAAACGCTGCGTGACGATCCGTGGGGGCGGCCGTACAAGATAGTAATGAATAAATTACGACCGTGGGCGCCCCCGTTAACGGAGACGATGGAGACGCCTTTCTTGAGGCGAGTCGTTGACGCGCTCTTCCCACCGGGAGAATCTGCTTCGGCGAGCAACTCGCAAATTTCAGAACACATCGACCCGATCATCTGGTCGCAGGACAACGACGTCAGCGAGGAGGAAATGGCTCGCGCCATAAAGCGCATGACAAAGAAGAACACCGCGCCCGGACCGGATGGAATTCCCGGCCGTGCCTGGTTGATGGCACTCAGTGTCCTGAATTCAAGATTGCGGAAGTTATTTACAGCATGCTTGAAGACGGGCACGTTGCCAGCAAAATGGAAAACTGGCAGATTAGTGTTGCTCCGAAAGCCGGGAAAACCGGAGGATTCACCGGCCGCGTACAGGCCGATAGTTTTGCTCGACGAGATCGGAAAATTATTTGAAAGAATAATCCACAACCGCCTCGTCGAGCACCTGTCGCGAACCGGGCCGAACTTAGCCGAGAACCAGTTCGGTTTCCGAGAAGGGCGATCGACGATTGACGCGATTCGACAAGTGAAGAGTTTCGCCGAAAACGCGATCGCTGCCGGGGGAGTCGTAATCGCGATATCTTTAGATATTAAGAATACGTTCAACTCCCTCGAATGGAGTACGATACGTAGAGCGCTTGAAAAGCACGGGTTTCCGCGATACCTGCGAAGGGTCGTGGAAAATTACCTGAGCGACCGCGCGATTCTCTACGATAGCCGGCACGGAATCGAGAAGAAGAAGATTGATCGCGGCGTTCCCCAGGGATCGGTCCTCGGACCGCTTCTCTGGAATCTCGGGTACGACGCGGTCCTGAAGCTGCCAATGCCGTCCGGCGTGCATCTCACATGCTACGCGGATGACACGATGGTGTTGGCAGTCGACACGTGCCGGCAACGCGCAATTTGCCGGGCCGAAATGGCAGTTGCGGTCGTGGCTAATGCCATCAAGAAGATGGGGCTCCAGATGGCATCGGAGAAATCTGAAATCCTGTGCTTCAAGGGACGAAGAAGAGACCCGCGAGGAGGAAACGAAGTGGTCAACATCGGACCAGCCAAAGTTACAGTGGGGAGCGAGATGAAGTATCTTGGACTGCTCCTTGATGATAAATGGAACTTTGGTCTCCACTTCGCTCGTCAGGCCGTTCGACTGGATGCTGCGGCGAATTACCTAAGCCGCATCATGCCGAATCTGCACGGACCGGACGAGAAAGTAAGGAAACTTTATGCCGGGGTGATAAGAAGCATCGCGCTTTACGGAGCCCCGGTATGGAGCGACGCGCTCAACAAAGGAGGCAGAAAGCTGCAGCTGCTGCGAAGCGCGTGGCGAAGAATAGCCATTCGGATCGTAAGAGGATATCGCACGATTTCTTACGATGCGGCAACAATGCTGGCGGGTCTCACACCACTGGAATACCTGGCGCAGGAAGATCTGATAGTGTACGAAACCCTTCGTACAATGCGCCAGGTACAAGAAGAAGGTGCACCCGCTCCGACGAAGGACGAGATTAGAAGAGAAGCGAGACGCTTCACTTTCTCTAAATGGAAGGAGAAACTCGCACCTGCGACCAATCACAGGATCGTCGGAGCGATTCTACCCATCTTGGAAAAATGGGTAGAAAACAGGAGAGGGCAGCTCAACTTCAGAGTGACGCAGATGCTGACTGGACACGGTTGCTTCGGTCAGTACCTGTGCAAGATCGGAAAAGAAGCCACGGCTGAATGTCACCATTGCGGAGACGGAGACGACTCTGCGCAGCACACGCTGGAACACTGTCCGGCATGGCAAACGCTGCGCCACGCTCTCGTGGCAGAGATCGGACCGGATCTCTCGCCGACCAGCATCCTGCCGAAGATGCTGGAAGGGGAGAGATATTGGCGAGCCGTTACATTGTTTTGCGACAAAGTGATGGCTGCGAAGGAAGCCGCCGAGCGCGAAAGGGAGCGCACGCTCTCTGCTCGACGAGTCTTATGTGGTCGGCGTCGTAGACGTTTGCCACGTTCCACTCCAAGATAGGGGACTCTCGTCCATCACGGCTCGAGAGTCGCTTCAAAGTACCCACCGGGGAGTGGAGCTTCGCCGCTGCCGCCCATCTCGAAATGCCGCAAGCAGGAGAAGAGGAAGACGACGTAGAAGGAAGGAGGCAGAAAAATTAAATTAGAAAAAGAGAAAGAGCCGCCGAGCGCCGGATAGACAGGATTTGGGTCACGTCTCTCCGGCACGTGCTCGACCAAGGAGAGGGCAGCGACCTCGGTGGTTGCGGTCGCTGCCTGTTTAAATAATGAACTCGCGAACGAGCTGTGTGCAGAGAGTTCAACGAACTCAGACACGAGGCCGGATGCTGGATGCGTTCGAAAGAGTTCCCGGCTACCCGCTACAAGTGTAGGAAGACCACCGCAGGGTTTTAGTCGGTAAGAGTCCGACATAACCGCGGATTTCCCAAAAATCCACGGTATCCATGAGGATTTCCCTGCGACAAAAAAAAAAAAAAAAAAGGTTACATTAAGTTAATGATGTATACGAATGTCCCACGTAGAGGATAGCTCGCCAGGAATGTTGTCAAATGTTACCGCAGAGATGTCAGGTTGGGTTAGGTTAGGTTATATTGCGTTATTGATGTATATAAAGGTCCCACGGAGACGTAGAGCCGAACTCGCCCAGAATGTCTTCAAATATTACCGCCGAGATGTCAGCTTGGGCTAGGTTAGTTTATATTACGTTATTGACGCATATTAATGTCCCACGTAGAGGATAGCTCGCCAGGAATGTTGTCAAACATTACCGCCGAGATGTTAGGTTGTGTTCGGTTAGGTTACATTACGTTAATGATGTATACGAATGTCCCAGGTAGAGGATAGCTCGCCAGGAATGTTGTCAAATGTTACCGCCGAGATGTCAGGTTGGGTTAGGTTAGGTTATATTACATTATAGATGTATATAAAGGTCCCACGGGGACGTAGAGTCGAACTCGCCAAGAATGTCTTCAAATATTACCGCCGAGATGTCAGGTTGGGTTAGATTAGGTTATATTACGTTATTGACGCATATTAATGTCCCACGTAGAGGATAGCTCGACAGGAATGTTGTCAAAAATTACCGCCGAGATGTTAGGTTGGGTTAGGTTAGGTTACATTAAGTTAATGATGTATACGAATGTCCCGCGTAGAGGATAGCTCGCCAGGAATGTCGTCAAATATTACCGCCGAGATGTCAGGTTGGGCTAGGTTAGTTTATATTACGTTATTGACGCATATTAATGTCCCACGTAGAGGATAGCTCGCCAGGAATGTTTCCAAATATTACCGCCGATATGTCAGGTTGGGTTAGATTAGGTTACATTACTTCATAGACGTATACAGTGTTCCCACTGAGAAGTAGGGGCCGACAAGCAAGGAATGTTGTTAAACGGTACCCCGAGAGATTAGGTTGGGTTAGGTTAGGTTATATTAGGATACTGATGTATATAAAGGTCCCACGTTCAAGTAGAGGCCAACTCGCCAGGAACGTTGTCAAATTTTAATGCCGAGATGTCAGGTTGGGTTAGGTTAGGTTATATTATGTTATTGATGTATATAAAGGTCCCACGGAGACATAGATTCGAACTCGCCAAGAATGTCTTCAAATATTACCGCCGAGATATCAGGTTGGGTTAGGTTAGGTTATATTACGTTATTGATGCATATGAATGTCCCACGTAGAGGATAGCTCGCCAGGAATGTTGTCAAATATTACCGCCGAGATGTTAGGTTGGGTTAGGTTAGGTTATATTACGTTAGTGATGCATACGAAGGACCCACGCAGACGTCGGGGCCAACTCGCCAGGAATGTTGTCAAATATTACCGCCGAGATGTCAGGTTGGGTTAGGTTAGGTTATATTACGTTATTGATGTATATAATGGTCCCACGGAGACGTAGATTCGAACTCGCCAAGAATGTCTTCAAATATTAACGCCGAGATGTCGAGTTGGGTTAGGTTAGGTTATGTTACGTTATTGATGCATATGAATGTCCCACGTAGAGGATAGCTCGCTAGGAATGTTGTCAAATATTACCGCTGAGATGTCAGATTGGGTTAGGTTAGGTTATATTACGTTATTGATGTATATAAAAGTCCCACGGAGACGTAGATTCGAACTCGCCAAGAATGTCTTCAAATATTACCGCCGAGATGTCAGGTTGGGTTAGGTTAGGTTATATTACGTTATTGATGCATATGAATGTCCCACGAAGAGGATAGCTCGCCAGGAATGTTGTCAAATTTTACCGCCGAGGTGTCAGGTTGTCTTAGGTTAGGTTATATTACTTCACAGACGTATACAGTGTTCCCACCGAGATGTAGGGGCCGACAAGCAAGGAATGTGGTTAAACGTTACCCCGAGAGATTACGTTGGGCTAGGTTAGGTTATATTAGGATACTGATGTATATAAAGGTCCCACGGACACGTAGATTCCAACTCGCCAGGAATTTTGTCAAATAGTCCCGCCGAGACATCAGGTTGAGTTAGGTTAAGTTATATTATGTTATTGATGTACATAAAGGTCCCACGGAGACGTAGGGGCCAACTCGCCAGGAATGTTGTCAAATATTACCGCCGAGTTGTCAGGTTGGGTTAGGTTAGATTACAATACGTTATTGATGCATATGAATGTCCCACGCAGAGGATAAATCGCCAGGCAAGTTTTCAAATATTGCCGGCGAGATGTTAGGTTGGGTTAGGTTAGATTATATTACGTTAATGATGTATATGAAGGAGCCACGCATACGTCTTGGCCAACTCGCCAGGAATGTTGTCAAATATTACCGCCGAGATGTCAGGTTGTGTTAGGTTAGGTTATTTTACGTTATTGATGTATATAAAGGTCCCACGGAGACGTAGAGTCGAACTCGCCAGGAATGTCGTCAAATATTACCGCCGAGATGTCAGGTTGGGCTAGGTTAGTTTATATTACGTTATTGACGCATATTAATGTCCCACGTAGAGGATAGCTCGCCAGGAATGTTGTCAAACATTACCGCCGAGATGTTAGGTTGGGTTCGGTTAGGTTACATTACGTTAATGATGTATACGAATGTCCCAGGTAGAGGATAGCTCGCCAGGAATGTTGTCAAATATTACCGCCGAGATGTCAGGTTGGGTTAGATTAGGTTATATTACATTATTGATGTATATAAAGGTCCCACGGAGACGTAGAGTCGAACTCGCCAAGAATGTCTTCAAATATTACCGCCGAGATGTCAGGTTGGGTTAGATTAGGTTATATTACGCTATTGACGCATATTAGTGTCCCACGTAGAGGATAGCTCGCTAGGAATGTTGTCAAAAATTACCGCCGAGATGTTAGGTTGGGTTAGGTTAGGTTACATTAAGTTAATGATGTATACGAATGTCCCACGTAGAGGATAGCTCGCCAGGAATGTTGTCAAATATTACCGCCGAGATGTTAGGTTGGGTTAGGTTAGGTTATATTACGTTAGTGATGTATACGAAGGACCCACGCAGACGTCGGGGCCAACTCGCCAGGAATGTCGTCAAATATTACCGCCGAGATGTCAGGTTGTGTTAGGTTAGGTTATATTACGTTATTGATGTATATAAAGGTCCGTCGGAGACGTAGATCAAACTCGCCAAGAATGTCTTCAAATATTACCGCCGAAATGTCAGGTTGGGTTAGGTTAGGTTATATTACGTTATTGATGCATATGAATGTCCCACGTAGAGGATAGCTCGCCAGGAATGTTGTCAAATATTGCCGCCGAGATGTTAGGTTGGGTTAGGTTAGGTTATATTACGTTATTGATGTATATAATGGTCCCACGCAGACGTAGAGGCCATCTCGCCAGGAATGTTTTCAAATATTACCGCCGAGATGTCAGGTTGGGTTAGGTTAGGTTACATTACTTCATAGACGTATACAGTGTTCCCACTGAGAAGTAGGGGCCGACAAGCAAGGAATGTTGTTAAACGGTACCCCGAGAGATTAGGTTGGGTTAGGTTAGGTTATATTAGGATACTGATGTATATAAAGGTCCCACGTTCAAGTAGAGGCCAACTCGCCAGGAACGTTGTCAAATTTTAATGCCGAGATGTCAGGTTGGGTTAGGTTAGGTTATATTACGTTATTGATGCATATGAATGTCCCACGTAGAGGATAGCTCGCCAGGAATGTTGTCAAATATTACCGCCGAGATGTTAGGTTGGGTTAGGTTAGGTTATATTACGTTAGTGATGTATACGAAGGACCCACGCAGACGTCGGGGCCAACTCGCCAGGAATGTTGTCAAATATTACCGCCGAGATGTCAGGTTGGGTTAGGTTAGGTTATATTGCGTTATTGATGTATATAAAGGTCCCACGGAGACGTAGAGCCGAACTCGCCCAGAATGTCTTCAAATATTACCGCCGAGATGTCGGGTGGGTTAGGTTAGGTTATGTTACGTTATTGATGCATATGAATGTCCCACGTAGAGGATAGCTCGCCAGGAATGTTGTCAAATATTACCGCCTACATGTCAGGTTGGGTTAGGTTAGGTTATATTACGTTATTGATGTATATAAAGGTCCCACATAGACGTAGAGATCAACTCGCCAGGAATGTTGTCAAATTTTACCGCCGAGATGTCAGGTTGTCTTAGGTTAGGTTATATTACTTCACAGACGTATACAGTGTTCCCACCGAGATGTAGGGGCCGACAAGCAAGGAATGTGGTTAAACGTTACCCCGAGAGATTAGGTTGGGTTAGGTTAGGTTATATTAGGATACTGATGTATATAAAGGTCCCACGGACACGTAGATGCCAACTCGCCAGGAATTTTGTCAAATATTCCCGCCGAGACATCAGGTTGGGTTAGGTTAAGTTATATTATGTTATTGATGTACATAAAGGTCCCACGGAGACGTAGGGGCCAACTCGCCAGGAATGTTGTCAAATATTACCGCCGAGTTGTCAGGTTGGGTTAGGTTAGATTACAATACGTTATTGATGCGTATGAATGTCCCACGCAGAGGATAAATCGCCAGGCAAGTTTTCAAGTATTGCCGGCGAGATGTTAGGTTGGGTTAGGTTAGGTTATATTACGTTAGTGATGTATACGAAGGACCCACGCAGACGTCGGGGCCAACTCGCCAGGAATGTTGTCAAATATTACCGCCCAGATGTCAGGTTGGGTTAGGTTAGGTTATATTGCGTTATTGATGTATATAAAGGTCCCACGGAGACGTAGAGCCGAACTCGCCCAGAATGTCTTCAAATATTACCGCCGAGATGTCAGGTTGGGCTAGGTTAGTTTATATTACGTTATTGACGCATATTAATGTCCCACGTAGAGGATAGCTCGACAGGAATGTTGTCAAAAATTACCGCCGAGATGTTAGGTTGGGTTAGGTTAGGTTACATTAAGTTAATGATGTATACGAATGTCCCACGTAGAGGATAGCTCGCCAGGAATGTTGTCAAATGTTACCGCAGAGATGTCAGGTTGGGTTAGGTTAGGTTATATTGCGTTATTGATGTATATAAAGGTCCCACGGAGACGTAGAGCCGAACTCGCCCAGAATGTCTTCAAATATTACCGCCGAGATGTCAGCTTGGGCTAGGTTAGTTTATATTACGTTATTGACGCATATTAATGTCCCACGTAGAGGATAGCTCGCCAGGAATGTTGTCAAACATTACCGCCGAGATGTTAGGTTGTGTTCGGTTAGGTTACATTACGTTAATGATGTATACGAATGTCCCAGGTAGAGGATAGCTCGCCAGGAATGTTGTCAAATGTTACCGCCGAGATGTCAGGTTGGGTTAGGTTAGGTTATATTACATTATAGATGTATATAAAGGTCCCACGGGGACGTAGAGTCGAACTCGCCAAGAATGTCTTCAAATATTACCGCCGAGATGTCAGGTTGGGTTAGATTAGGTTATATTACGTTATTGACGCATATTAATGTCCCACGTAGAGGATAGCTCGACAGGAATGTTGTCAAAAATTACCGCCGAGATGTTAGGTTGGGTTAGGTTAGGTTACATTAAGTTAATGATGTATACGAATGTCCCACGTAGAGGATAGCTCGCCAGGAATGTTGTCAAATGTTTCCGCAGAGATGTTAGGTTGGGTTAGGTTAGGTTGTATTACGTTAGTGATGTATACGAAGGACCCACGCAGACGTCGGGGCCAACACGCCAGGAATGTTGTCAAATATTACCGCCGAGATTTAAGGTTGGGTTAGGTTAGGTTATATTACGTTATTGATGTATATAAAGGTCCGTCGGAGACGTGGATCGAACTCGCCAAGAATGTCTTCAAATTTTAATGCCGAGATGTCAGGTTGGGTTAGGTTAGGTTATATTACGTTATTGATGCATATGAATGTCCCACGTAGAGGATAGCTCGCCAGGAATGTTGTCAAATATTGCCGCCGAGATGTTAGGTTGGGTTAGGTTAGGTTATATTACGTTATTGATGTATATAATGGTCCCACGCAGACGTAGAGGCCATCTCGCCAGGAATGTTTTCAAATATTACCGCCGAGATGTCAGGTTGGGTTAGGTTAGGTTACATTACTTCATAGACGTATACAGTGTTCCCACTGAGAAGTAGGGGCCGACAAGCAAGGAATGTTGTTAAACGGTACCCCGAGAGATTAGGTTGGGTTAGGTTAGGTTATATTAGGATACTGATGTATATAAAGGTCCCACGGTCAAGTAGAGGCCAACTCGCCAGGAACGTTGTCAAATTTTAATGCCGAGATGTCAGGTTGGGTTAGGTTAGGTTATATTAGGTTATTGATGTATATAAAGGTCCCACGGAGACGTAGATTCGAACTCGCTAAGAATGTCTTCAAATATTACCGCCGAGATGTCAGGTTGGGTTAGGTTAGGTTATATTACGTTATTGATGCATATGAATGTCCCACGTAGAGGATAGCTCGCCAGGAATGTTGTCAATTATTACCGCCGAGATGTTAGGTTGGGTTAGGTTAGGTTACATTACGTTAATGATGTATACGAAGGACGCACACAGACGTCGGGGCCAACTCGCCAGGAATGTTGTCAAATATTACCGCCGAGTTGTCAGGTTGGGTTAGGTTAGATTACAATACGTTATTGATGCATATGAATGTCCCACGCAGAGGATAACTCGCCAGGCAACTTTTCAAATATTGCCGGCGAGATGTTAGGTTGGGTTAGGTTAGATCATATTACGTTAATGATGTATATGAATGACCCACGCAGACGTCTTGGCCAACTCGCCAGGAATGTTGTCAAATATTACCGCCGAGATGTCAGGTTGGGTTAGGTTAGGTTATATTACGTTATTTATGTATATAAAGGTCCCACATAGACGTAGAGGTCAACTCGCCAGGAATGTTGTCAAATTTTACCGCCGAGATGTCAGGTTGTCTTAGGTTAGGTTATATTACTTCACGGACGTATACAGTGTTCCCACCGAGATGTAGGGGCCGACAAGCAAGGAATATGGTTAAACGTTAGCCCGAGAGATTAGGTTGGGTTAGGTTTGGTTATATTAGGATACTGATGTATATAAAGGTCCCACGGACACGTAGATGCCAAATCGCCAGGAATTTTGTCAAATATTCCCGCCGAGATGTTAGGTTGGGTTAGGTTAGGTCATATTAGGTTAGTGATGTATACGAAGGACGCACACAGACGTCGGGGCCAACTCGCCAGGAATGTTGCCAAATATTACCGCCGAGTTGTCAGGTTGGGTTAGGTTAGATTACAATACGTTATTGATGCATATGAATGTCCCACGCAGAGGATAACTCGCCAGGCAACTTTTCAAATATTGCCGGCGAGATGTTAGGTTGGGTTAGGTTAGATTATATTACGTTAATGATGTATATGAATGACCCACGCAGACGTCTTGGCCAACTCGCCAGGAATGTTGTCAAATATTACCGCCGAGATGTCAGGTTGGGTTAGGTTAGGTTATATTACGTTATTTATGTATATAAAGGTCCCACATAGACGTAGAGGTCAACTCGCCAGGAATGTTGTCAAATTTTACCGCCGAGATGTCAGGTTGTCTTAGGTTAGGTTATATTACTTCACAGACGTATACAGTGTTCCCACCGAAATGTAGGGGCCGACAAGCAAGGAATGTGGTTAAACGTTACCCCGAGAGATTAGGTTGGGTTAGGTTAGGTTATATTAGGATACTGATGTATATAAAGGTCCCACGGACACGTAGATGCCAACTCGCCAGGAATGTTGTCAAATATTACCGCTGAGATGTCAGGTTGGGTTAGGTTAGGTTATGTTACGATATTGATGTATATAAAGGTCCCACGGAGACGTAGATTCGAACTCGCCAAGAATGTCTTCAAATATTAACGCCGAGATGTCGGGTTGGGTTAGGTTAGGCTATGTTACATTATTGATGCATATGAATGTCCCACGTAGAGGATAGCTCGCCAGGAATGTTGTCAAATATTACCGCTGAGATGTGAGTTTGGGTTAGGATAGGTTATATTACGTTATTGATGTATATAAAGGTCCCACGGAGACGTAGATTCGAACTCGCCAAGAATGTCTTCAAATCTTACCGCCGAGATGTCAGGTTGGGTTAGGTTAGGTTATATTAGGATACTGATGTATATAAAGGTCCCACGGACACGTAGATGCCAACTCGCCAGGAATTTTGTCAAATATTACCGCCGAGATGTCAGGTTGGATTAGGTTAGGTTATACTACGTTATTGATGTATATAAAGGTCCCACGGAGACGTAGAGACCAACTCGCCAGGAATGTCGTCAAATATTACCGCCGAGATGTCAGGTTGGATTAGGTTAGGTTATATTACGTTATTGATGTATATAAGGGTCCCACGGAGACGTAGAGCCCAACTCGCCAGGAATGTCGTCAAATATTACCGCCGAAATGTCATGTTGGGTTAGGTAAGGTTATATTACGTAATTGATGTATATAAAGGTCCCACGGAGACGTAGAGTCGAACTCGCCAGGAATGTCGTCAAATATTACCGCCGAGATGTCAGGTTGGGTTAGGTTAGGCTATATTACGTTATTGATGCATATGAATGTCCCACGTAGAGGATAGCTCGCCAGGAATGTTGTCAAATATTACCGCCGAGATGTTAGGTTGGGTTAGGTTAGGTTATATTACGTTAGTGATGTATACGAAGGACCCACGCAGACGTCGGGGCCAACTCGCCAGGAATGTCGTCAAATATTACCGCCGAAATGTCAGGTTGGGTTAGGTAAGGTTATATTACGTAATTGATGTATATAAAGGTCCCACGGAGACGTAGAGTCGAACTCGTCATGAAAGTCGTCAAATATTACCGCCGAGATGTCAGGTTGGGTTAGGTTAGGCTATATTACGTTATTGATGCATATGAATGTCCCACGTAGAGGATAGCTCGCCAGGAATGTTGTCAAATATTACCGCCGAGATGTTAGGTTGGGTTAGGTTAGGTTATATTACGTTAGTGATGTATACGAAGGACCCACGCAGACGTCGGGGCCAACTCGCCAGGAATGTTGTCAAATATTACCGCCGAGATGTCAGGTTGGGTTAGGTTAGGTTATATTGCGTTATTAATGTATATAAAGGTCCCACGGAGACGTAGAGCCGAACTCGCCCAGAATGTCTTCAAATTTTACCGCCGAGATGTCAGGTTGGGCTAGGTTAGTTTATATTACGTTATTGACGCATATTAATGTCCCACGTAGAGGATAGCTCGCCAGGAATGTTGTCAAAAATTACCGCCGAGATGTCAGGTTGGGTTAGGTTAGGTTATATTAGGTTATTGATGTATATAAAGGTCCGTCGGAGACGTAGATCGAACTCGCCAAGAATGTCTTCAAATATTACCGTCGAAATGTCAGGTTGGGTTAGGCTAGGTTATATTACGTTATTGATGCATATGAATGTCCCACGTAGAGGATAGCTCGCCAGGAATGATGTCAAATATTGCCGCCGAGATGTTAGGTTGGGTTAGGTTAGGTTATATTACGTTATTGATGTATATAATGGTCCCACGCAGACGTAGAGGCCATCTCGCCAGGAATGTTTTCAAATATTACCGCCGAGATGTCAGGTTGGGTTAGGTTAGGTTACATTACTTCATAGACGTATACAGTGTTCCCACTGAGAAGTAGGGGCCGACAAGCAAGGAATGTTGTTAAACGGTACCCCGAGAGATTAGGTTGGGTTAGGTCAGGTTATATTAGGATACTGATGTATATAAAGGTCCCACGGTCAAGTAGAGGCCAACTCGCCAGGAACGTTGTCAAATTTTAATGCCGAGATGTCAGGTTGGGTTAGGTTAGGTTATATTAGGTTATTGATGTATATAAAGGTCCCACGGAGACGTAGATTCGAACTCGCCAAGAATGTCGTCAAATATTACCGCCGAGATGTCAGGTTGGATTAGGTTAGGTTATATTACGTTATTGATGCATATGAATGTCCCACGTAGAGGATAGCTCGCCAGGAATGTTGTCAAATATTACCGCCGAGATGTTAGGTTGTGTTAGGTTAGGTTTCATTACGTTAATGATGTATATGAATGTCCCACGCAGAGGATAACTCGCCAGGCAAGTTTTCAAATATTGCCGGCGAGATGTTAGGTTGGGTTAGGTTAGATTATATTACGTTTATGATGTATATGAAGGACCCACGCAGACGTCTTGGCCAACTCGCCAGGAATGTTGTCAAATATTACCGCCGAGATGTCAGGTTGGGTTAGGCTAGGTTATATTACGTTATTGATGCATATGAATGTCCCACGTAGAGGATAGCTCGCCAGGAATGATGTCAAATATTGCCGCCGAGATGTTAGGTTGGGTTAGGTTAGGTTATATTACGTTATTGATGTATATAATGGTCCCACGCAGACGTAGAGGCCATCTCGCCAGGAATGTTTTCAAATATTACCGCCGAGATGTCAGGTTGGGTTAGGTTAGGTTACATTACTTCATAGACGTATACAGTGTTCCCACTGAGAAGTAGGGGCCGACAAGCAAGGAATGTTGTTAAACGGTACCCCGAGAGATTAGGTTGGGTTAGGTCAGGTTATATTAGGATACTGATGTATATAAAGGTCCCACGGTCAAGTAGAGGCCAACTCGCCAGGAACGTTGACAAATTTTAATGCCGAGATGTCAGGTTGGGTTAGGTTAGGTTATATTAGGTTATTGATGTATATAAAGGTCCCACGGAGACGTAGATTCGAACTCGCCAAGAATGTCGTCAAATATTACCGCCGAGATGTCAGGTTGGATTAGGTTAGGTTATATTACGTTATTGATGCATATGAATGTCCCACGTAGAGGATAGCTCGCCAGGAATGTTGTCAAATATTACCGCCGAGATGTTAGGTTGTGTTAGGTTAGGTTTCATTACGTTAATGATGTATATGAATGTCCCACGCAGAGGATAACTCGCCAGGCAAGTTTTCAAATATTGCCGGCGAGATGTTAGGTTGGGTTAGGTTAGATTATATTACGTTAATGATGTATATGAAGGACCCACGCAGACGTCTTGGCCAACTCGCCAGGAATGTTGTCAAATATTACCGCCGAGATGTCAGGTTGGGTTAGGTTAGGTTATATTACGTTATTGATGTATATAAAGGTCCCACGGAGACGTAGATTCGAACTCGCCAAGAATGTCTTCAAATATTAACGCCGAGATGTCGGGTTGGGTTAGGTTAGGTTATGTTACGTTATTGATGCATATGAATGTCGCACGTAGAGGATAGCTCGCCAGGAATGTTGTCAAATATTACCGCTGAAATGTCAGGTTGGGTTAGGTTAGGTTATATTACGTTATTGATGTATATAAAGGTCCCACGGAGACGTAGAGTCGAACTCGCCAAGAATGTCTTCAAATATTACCGCCGAGATGTCAGGTTGGGTTAGGTTAGGTTATATTACGTTATTGATGCATATGAATGTCCCACGTAGAGGATAGCACGCCAGGAATGTTGTCAAATATTACCGCCGAGATGTTAGGTTGGGTTAGGTTATGTTACATTACGTTCATGATGTATACGAAGGACCCACACAGACGTCGTGGCCAACTTGCCAGGAATGTTGTCAAATATTACCGCCGAGATGTCAGGTTGGGTTAGGTTAGATTATAATACGTTATTGATGCATATGAATGTCCCACGTAGAGGATAACTCGCCAGGCAAGTTGTCAAATATTACCGCCGAGATGTTAGGTTGGGTTAGGTTAGATTATATTACGTTAATGATGTATATGAAGGACCCACGCAGACGTCTTGGACAACTCGCCAGGAATGTTGTCAAATATTACCGCCTACATGTCAGGTTGGGTTAGGTTAGGTTATATTACGTTATTGATGTATATAAAGGTCCCACATAGACGTAGAGGTCAACTCGCCAGGAATGTTGACAAATTTTACCGCCGAGATGTCAGGTTGTCTTAGGTTAGATTATATTACTTCACAGACGTATACAGTGTACCCACCGAGATGTAGGGGCCGACAAGCAAGGAATGTGGTTAAACGTTACCCCGAGAGATTAGGTTGGGTTAGGTTAGGTTATATTAGGATACTGATGTATATAAAGGTCCCACGGACACGTAGATGCCAAATCGCGAGGAATTTTGTAAAATATTCCCGCCGAGATATCAGGTTGGGTTAGGTTAAGTTATATTATGTTATTGATGTACATAAAGGTCCCACGGAGACGTAGGGGCCAGCTCGCCAGGAATGTTGTCAAATATTACCGCCGAGATGTCAGGTTGGATTAGGTTAGGTTATACTACGTTATTGATGTATATAAAGGTCCCACGGAAACGTAGAGACTAACTCGCAAGGAATGTCGTCAAATATTACCGCCGAGATGTCAGGTTCGGTTAGGTTAGGTTATATTACGTTATTGATGTATATAAGGGTCCCACGGAGACGTAGAGCCCAACTCGCCAGGAATGTCGTCAAATATTTCCGCCGAAATGTCAGGTTGGGTTAGGTAAGGTTATATTACGTAATTGATGTATATAAAGGTCCCACGGAGACGTAGATTCGAACTCGCCAGGAATGTCGTCAAATATTACCGCCGAGATGTCAGGTTGGGTTAGGTTAGGCTATATTACGTTATTGATGCATATGAATGTCCCACGTAGAGGATAGCTCGCCAGGAATGTTGTCAAATATTACCGCCGAGATGTTAGGTTGTGTTCGGTTAGGTTACATTACTTTAATGATGTATACGAATGTCCCAGGTAGAGGATAGCTCGCCAGGAATGTTGTCAAATGTTACCGCCGAGATGTCAGGTTGGGTTAGGTTAGGTTATATTACATTATAGATGTATATAAATGTCCCACGGGGACGTAGAGTCGAACTCGCCAAGAATGTCTTCAAATATTACCGCCGAGATGTCAGGTTGGGTTAGATTAGGTTATATTACGTTATTGACGCATATTAATGTCCCACGTAGAGGATAGCTCGACAGGAATGTTGTCAAAAATTACCGCCGAGATGTTAGGTTGGGTCAGGTTAGGTTACATTAAGTTAATGATGTATACGAATGTCCCACGTAGAGGATAGCTCGCCAGGAATGTTGTCAAATGTTTCCGCAGAGATGTTAGGTTGGTTTAGGTTAGGTTGTATTACGTTAGTGATGTATACGAAGGACCCACGCAGACGTCGGGGCCAACACGCCAGGAATGTTGTCAAATATTACCGCCGAGATGTAAGGTTGGGTTAGGTTAGGTTATATTACGTTATTGATGTATATAAAGGTCCGTCGGAGACGTGGATCGAACTCGCCAAGAATATCTTCAAATATTACCGCCGAAATGTCAGGTTGGGTTAGGTTAGGTTATATTACGTTATTGATGCATATGAATGTCCCACGTAGAGGATAGCTCGCCAGGAATGTTGTCAAATATTGCCGCCGAGATGTTAGGTTGGGTTAGGTTAGGTTATATTACGTTATTGATGTATATAATGGTCCCACGCAGACGTAGAGGCCATCTCGCCAGGAATGTTTTCAAATATTACCGCCGAGATGTCAGGTTGGGTTAGGTTAGGTTACATTACTTCATAGACGTATACAGTGTTCCCACTGAGAAGTAGGGGCCGACAAGCAAGGAATGTTGTTAAACGGTACCCCGAGAGATTAGGTTGGGTTAGGTTAGGTTATATTAGGATACTGATGTATATAAAGGTCCCACGGACACGTAGATGCCAACTCGCCAGGAATGTTGTCAAATATTACCGCCGAGATGTCAGGTTGGGTTAGGTTAGGTTATGTTACGATATTGATGTATATGAATGTCCCACGTAGAGGATAGCTCGCCAGGAATGTTGTCAAATATTACCGCTGAGATGTGAGTTTGGGTTAGGATAGGTTATATTACGTTATTGATGTATATAAAGGTCCCACGGAGACGTAGATTCGAACTCGCCAAGAATGTCTTCAAATATTACCGCCGAGATGTCAGGTTGGGTTAGGTTAGGTTATATTAGGATACTGATGTATATAAAGGTCCCACGGACACGTAGATGCCAACTCGCCAGGAATTTTGTCAAATATTCCCGCCGAGATATCAGGTTGGGTTAGGTTAAGTTATATTATGTTATTGATGTACATAAAGGTCCCACGGAGACGTAGGGGCCAGCTCGCCAGGAATGTTGTCAAATATTACCGCCGAGATGTCAGGTTGGATTAGGTTAGGTTATACTACGTTATTGATGTATATAAATGTCCCACGGAGACGTAGAGACCAACTCGCCAGGAATGTCGTCAAATATTACCGCCGAGATGTCAGGTTGGATTAGGTTAGGTTATATTACGTTATTGATGTATATAAGGGTCCCACGGAGACGTAGAGCCCAACTCGCCAGGAATGTCGTCAAATATTACCGCCGAAATGTCATGTTGGGTTAGGTAAGGTTATATTACGTAATTGATGTATATAAAGGTCCCACGGAGACGTAGAGTCGAACTCGCCAGGAATGTCGTCAAATATTACCGCCGAGATGTCAGGTTGGGTTAGGTTAGGCTATATTACGTTATTGATGCATATGAATGTCCCACGTAGAGGATAGCTCGCCAGGAATGTTGTCAAATATTACCGCCGAGATGTTAGGTTGGGTTAGGTTAGGTTATATTACGTTAGTGATGTATACGAAGGACCCACGCAGACGTCGGGGCCAACTCGCCAGGAATGTCGTCAAATATTACCGCCGAAATGTCAGGTTGGGTTAGGTAAGGTTATATTACGTTATTGATGTATATAAAGGTCCCACGGAGACGTAGATTCGAACTCGCCAAGAATGTCTTCAAATATTAACGCCGAGATGTCGGGTTGGGTTAGGTTAGGTTATGTTACGTTATTGATGCATATGAATGTCCCACGTAGAGGATAGCTCGCCAGGAATGTTGTCAAATATTACCGCTGAAATGTCAGGTTGGGTTAGGTTAGGTTATATTACGTTATTGATGTATATAAAGGTCCCACGGAGACGTAGAGTCGAACTCGCCAAGAATGTCTTCAAATATTACCGCCGAGATGTCAGGTTGGGTTAGGTTAGGTTATATTACGTTATTGATGCATATGAATGTCCCACGTAGAGGATAGCACGCCAGGAATGTTGTCAAATATTACCGCCGAGATGTTAGGTTGGGTTAGGTTATGTTACATTACGTTCATGATGTATACGAAGGACCCACACAGACGTCGTGGCCAACTTGCCAGGAATGTTGTCAAATATTACCGCCGAGATGTCAGGTTGGGTTAGGTTAGATTATAATACGTTATTGATGCATATGAATGTCCCACGTAGAGGATAACTCGCCAGGCAAGTTGTCAAATATTACCGCCGAGATGTTAGGTTGGGTTAGGTTAGATTATATTACGTTAATGATGTATATGAAGGACCCACGCAGACGTCTTGGACAACTCGCCAGGAATGTTGTCAAATATTACCGCCGAGATGTCAGGTTGGGTTAGGTTAGGCTATATTACGTTATTGATGCATATGAATGTCCCACGTAGAGGATAGCTCGCCAGGAATGTTGTCAAATATTACCGCCGAGATGTTAGGTTGGGTTAGGTTAGGTTATATTACGTTAGTGATGTATACGAAGGACCCACGCAGACGTCGGGGCCAACTCGCCAGGAATGTTGTCAAAAATTACCGCCGAGATGTTAGGTTGGGTTAGGTTAGGTCACATTAAGTTAATGATGTGTACGAATGTCCCACGTAGAGGATAGCTCGCCAGGAATGTTGTCAAATGTTACCGCCGAGATGTTAGGTTGGGTTAGGTAAGGTTATATTACGTTAGTGATGTATACGAAGGACCCACGCAGACGTCGGGGCCAACCCGACAGGAATGTTGTCAAATATTACCGCCGAGATGTCAGGTTGGATTAGGTTAGGTTATATTACGTTATTGATGTATATAAAGGTCCGTCGGAGAAGTAGATCGAACTCGCCAAGAATGTCTTCAAATATTACCGCCGAAATGTCAGGTTGGGTTAGGTTAGTTTATATTACGTTATTGACGCATATTAATGTCCCACGTAGAGGATAGCTCGCCAGGAATGTTGTCAAACGTTACCGCCGAGATGTTAGGTTGGGTTCGGTTAGGTTACATTACGTTAATGATGTATACGAATGTCCCAGGTAGAGGATAGCTCGCCAGGAATGTTGTCAAATGTTACCGCCGAGATGTCATGTTGGGTTAGGTTAGGTTATATTACGTTATTGATGTATATAAAGGTCCCACGGAGACGTAGAGTCGAACTCGCCAAGAATGTCTTCAAATATTACCGCCGAGATGTCAGGTTGGGTTAGATTAGGTTATATTACGTTATTGACGCATATTAATGTCCCACGTAGGGGATAGCTCGCCAGGAATGTTGTCAAAAATTACCGCCGAGATGTTAGGTTGGGTTAGGTTAGGTTACATTAAGTTAATGATGTATACGAATGTCCCACGTAGAGGATAGCTCGCCAGGAATGTTGTCTAATGTTACCGCCGAGATGTTAGGTTGGGTTAGGTAAGGTTATATTACGTTAGCGATGTATACGAAGGACCCACGCAGACGTCGGGGCCAACTCGCCAGGAATGTTGTCAAATATTACCGCCGAGATGTCAGGTTGGGTTAGGTTAGGTTATATTACGCTATTGATGTATATAAAGGTCTGTCGGAGACGTGGAGTCGAACTCGCCAAGAATGTCTTCAAGTATTACCGCCGAAATGTCAGGTTGTGTTAGGTTAGGTTATATTACGTTATTCATGCATATGAATGTCCCACGTAGAGGATAGCTCGCCAGGAATGTTGTCAAATGTTACCGCCGAGATGTCAGGTTGGATTACGTTAGGTTATATTACGTTATTGATGTATATAAAGGTCCCACGGAGACGTAGAGTCCAACTCGCCAGGAATGTCGTCAAATATTACCGCCGAGATGTCAGGTTGGGTTAGGTTAGGTTATATTACGTAATTGAAGTATGTAAAGGTCCCACGGAGACGTAGAGTCCAACTCGCCAGGAATGTCGTCAAATATTACCGCCGAGATGTCAGGTGGGTTAGGTTAGGTTATATTACGTTATTGATGCATATGAATGTCCCACGTAGAGGACAGCTCGCCAGGAATGTTGTCAAATGTTACCGCCGAGATGTCAGGTTGGATTACGTTAGGTTATATTACGTTGTTGATGTATATAAAGGTCCCACGGAGACGTAGAGTCCAGCTCGCCAGGAATGTCGTCAAATATTACCGCCGAGTTGTCAGGTTGGGTTAGGTTAGGTTATATTACGTTATTGATGCATATGAATGTCCCACGTAGAGGATAGCTCGCCAGGAATGTTGTCAAATATTACCGCCGAGATGTCAGGTTGGGTTAGGTTAGGTTATATTACGTTATTGATGTATATAAAGGTCTGTCGGAGACGTGGAGTCGAACTCGCCAAGAATGTCTTCAAATATTACCGCCGAAATGTCAGGTTCTGTTAGGTTAGGTCATATTACGTTATTGATGCATATGAATGTCCCACGTAGAGGATAGTTCGCCAGGAATGTTGTCAAATATTACCGCCGAGATGTCAGGTTGGGTTAGGTTAGGTTATATTACGTTATTGATGTATATAAAGGTCCGTCGGAGACGTAGAGTCGAACTCGCAAAGAATGTCTTCAAATATTACCGCCGAAATGTCAGGTTGGGTTAGGTTAGGTTATATTACGTTATTGATGCATATGAATGTCCCACGTAGAGGATAGCTCGCCAGGAATGTTGTCAAATATTACCGCCGAGATGTCAGGTTGGATTACGTTAGGTTATATTACGTTATTGATGTATATAAAGGTCCCACGGAGACGTAGAGTCCAGCTCGCCAGGAATGTTGTCAAATATTACCGCCGAGATGTCAGGTTGGGTTAGGTTAGGTTATATTACGTTATTGATGTATATAAAGGTCTGTCGGAGACGTGGAGTCGAACTCGCCAAGAATGTCTTCAAGTATTACCGCCGAAATGTCAGGTTGTGTTAGGTTAGGTTATATTACGTTATTCATGCATATGAATGTCCCACGTAGAGGATAGCTCGCCAGGAATGTTGTCAAATGTTACCGCCGAGATGTCAGGTTGGATTACGTTAGGTTATATTACGTTATTGATGTATATAAAGCTCCCACGGAGACGTAGAGTCCAACTCGCCAGGAATGTCGTCAAATATTACCGCCGAGATGTCAGGTTGGGTTAGGTTAGGTTATATTACGTAATTGAAGTATATAAAGGTCCCACGGAGACGCAGAGTCCAACTCGCCAGGAATGTCGTCAAATATTACCGCCGAGATGTCAGGTGGGTTAGGTTAGGTTATATTACGTTATTGATGCATATGAATGTCCCACGTAGAGGACAGCTCGCCAGGAATGTTGTCAAATGTTACCGCCGAGATGTCAGGTTGGATTACGTTAGGTTATATTACGTTATTGATGTATATAAAGGTCCCACGGAGACGTAGAGTCCAGCTCGCCAGGAATGTCGTCAAATATTACCGCCGAGTTGTCTGGTTGGGTTAGGTTAGGTTATATTACGTTATTGATGCATATGAATGTCCCACGTAGAGGATAGCTCGCCAGGAATGTTGTCAAATATTACCGCCGAGATGTCAGATTGGGTTAGGTTAGGTTATATTACGTTATTGATGTATATAAAGGTCTGTCGGAGACGTGGAGTCGAACTCGCCAAGAATGTCTTCAAATATTACCGCCGAAATGTCAGGTTGTGTTAGGTTAGGTCATATTACGTTATTGATGCATATGAATGTCCCACGTAGAGGATAGCTCGCCAGGAATGTTGTCAAATATTACCGCCGATATGTCAGGTTGGGTTAGGTTAGGTTATATTACGTTATTGATGTATATAAAGGCCTGTCGGAGACGTGGAGTCGAACTCGCCAAGAATGCCTTCAAATATTACCGCCGAAATGTCAGGTTGTGTTAGGTTAGGTCATATTACGTTATTGATGCATATGAATGTCCCACGTAGAGGATAGCTCGCCAGGAATGTTGTCAAATATTACCGCCGAGATGTCAGGTTGGGTTAGGTTAGGTTATATTACGTTATTGATGTATATAAAGGTCCGTCGGAGACGTAGAGTCGAACTCGCAAAGAATGTCTTCAAATATTACCGCCGAAATGTCAGGTTGGGTTAGGTTAGGTTATATTACGTTATTGATGCATATGAATGTCCCACGTAGAGGATAGCTCGCCAGGAATGTTGTCAAATATTACCGCCGAGATGTCAGGTTGGATTACGTTAGGTTATATTACGTTATTGATGTATATAAAGGTCCCACGGAGACGTAGAGTCCAGCTCGCCAGGAATGTCGTCAAATATTACCGCCGAGTTGTCAGGTTGGGTTAGGTTAGGTTATATTACGTTATTGATGCATATGAATGTCCCACGTAGAGGATAGCTCGCCAGGAATGTTGTCAAATATTACCGCCGAGATGTCAGATTGGGTTAGGTTAGGTTATATTACGTTATTGATGTATATAAAGGTCTGTCGGAGACGTGGAGTCGAACTCGCCAAGAATGTCTTCAAATATTACCGCCGAAATGTCAGGTTGTGTTAGGTTAGGTCATATTACGTTATTGATGCATATGAATGTCCCACGTAGAGGATAGCTCGCCAGGAATGTTGTCAAATATTACCGCCGATATGTCAGGTTGGGTTAGGTTAGGTTATATTACGTTATTGATGTATATAAAGGCCTGTCGGAGACGTGGAGTCGAACTCGCCAAGAATGCCTTCAAATATTACCGCCGAAATGTCAGGTTGTGTTAGGTTAGGTCATATTACGTTATTGATGCATATGAATGTCCCACGTAGAGGATAGCTCGCCAGGAATGTTGTCAAATATTACCGCCGAGATGTCAGGTTGGGTTAGGTTAGGTTATATTACGTTATTGATGTATATAAAGGTCCGTCGGAGACGTAGAGTCGAACTCGCAAAGAATGTCTTCAAATATTACCGCCGAAATGTCAGGTTGGGTTAGGTTAGGTTATATTACGTTATTGATGCATATGAATGTCCCACGTAGAGGATAGCTCGCCAGGAATGTTGTCAAATATTACCGCCGAGATGTCAGGTTGGATTACGTTAGGTTATATTACGTTATTGACGTATATAAAGGTCCCACGGAGACGTAGAGTCCAGCTCGCCAGGAATGTCGTCAAATATTACCGCCGAGTTGTCAGGTTGGGTTAGGTTAGGTTATATTACGTAATTGAAGTCTATAAAGGTCCCACGGAGACGTAGATTCCAACTCGCCAGGAATGTCGTCAAATATTACCGCCGAGATGTCAGGTAGGTTAGGTTAGGTTATATTACGTTATTGATGCATATGAAGGTCCCACGTAGAGGATAGCTCGCCAGGAATGTTGTCAAATGTTACTGCCGAGATGTTAGGTTGGATTACGTTAGGTTATATTACGTTATTGATGTATATAAAGGTCCCACGGAGACGTAGAGTCCAGCTCGCCAGGAATGTCGTCAAATATTACCGCCGAGTTGTTAGGTTGGGTTAGGTTAGGTTATATTACGTTATTGATGCATATGAATGTCCCACGTAGAGGATAGCTCGCCAGGAATGTTGTCAAATATTACCGCCGAGATGTCAGGTTGGGTTAGGTTAGGTTATATTACGTTATTGATGTATATAAAGGTCTGTCGGAGACGTGGAGTCGAACTCGCCAAGAATGTCTTCAAATATTACCGCCGAAATGTCAGGTTGTGTTAGGTTAGGTCATATTACGTTATTGATGCATATGAATGTCCCACGTAGAGGATAGCTCGCCAGGAATGTTGTCAAATATTACCGCCGAGATGTCAGGTTGGGTTAGGTTAGGTTATATTACGTTATTGATGTATATAAAGGCCTGTCGGAGACGTGGAGTCGAACTCGCCAAGAATGTCTTCAAATATTACCGCCGAAATGTCAGGTTGTGTTAGGTTAGGTCGTATTACGTTATTGATGCATATGAATGTCCCACGTAGAGGATAGCTCGCCAGGAATGTTGTCAAATATTACCGCCGAGATGTCAGGTTGGGTTAGGTTAGGTTATATTACGTTATTAATGTATATAAAGGTCCGTCGGAGACGTAGAGTCGAACTCGCAAAGAATGTCTTCAAATATTACCGCCGAAATGTCAGGTTGGGTTAGGTTAGGTTATATTACGTTATTGATGCATATGAATGTCCCACGTAGAGGATAGCTCGCCAGGAATGTTGTCAAATATTACCGCCGAGATGTCAGGTTGTATTACGTTAGGTTATATTACGTTATTGATGTATATAAAGGTCCCACGGAGACGTAGAGTCCAGCTCGCCAGGAATGTCGTCAAATATTACCGCCGAGTTGTCAGGTTGGGTTAGGTTAGGTTATATTACGGTATTGATGCATATGAATGTCCCACGTAGAGGCCAACTCGCAAGGAATGTTGTCAAATATTGCCGCCGAGATGTCAGGTTGGGTTAGGTTAGGTTATATTACGTTATTGATGTATATAAAGGTCCGTCGGAGACGTAGAGTCGAACTCGCAAAGAATGTCTTCAAATATTACCGCCGAAATGTCAGGTTGGGTTAGGTTAGGTTATATTACGTTATTGATGCATATGAATGTCCCACGTAGAGGATAGCTCGCCAGGAATGTTGTCAAATATTACCGCCGAGATGTCAGGTTGGATTACGTTAGGTTATATTACGTTATTGATGTATATAAAGGTCCCACGGAGACGTAGAGTCCAGCTCGCCAGGAATGTCGTCAAATATTACCGCCGAGTTGTCAGGTTGGGTTAGGTTAGGTTATATTACGGTATTGATGCATATGAATGTCCCACGTAGAGGCCAACTCGCAAGGAATGTTGTCAAATATTGCCGCCGAGATGTCAGGTTGGGTTAGGTTAGGTTATATTACGTTATTGATGTATATAAAGGTCCGTCGGAGACGTAGAGTCGAACTCGCAAAGAATGTCTTCAAATATTACCGCCGAAATGTCAGGTTGGGTTAGGTTAGGTTATATTACGTTATTGATGCATATGAATGTCCCACGTAGAGGATAGCTCGCCAGGAATGTTGTCAAATATTACCGCCGAGATGTCAGGTTGGGTTAGGTTAGGTTATATTACGTTATTGATGTATATAAAGGTCCGTCGGAGACGTAGAGTCGAACTCGCAAAGAATGTCTTCAAATATTACCGCCGAAATGTCAGGTTGGGTTAGGTTAGGTTATATTACGTTATTGATGCATATGAATGTCCCACGTAGAGGATAGCTCGCCAGGAATGTTGTCAAATATTACCGCCGAGATATCAGGTTGGATTACGTTAGGTTATATTACGTTATTGATGTATATAAAGGTCCCACGGAGACGTAGAGTCCAGCTCGCCAGGAATGTCGTCAAATGTTACCGCCGAGATGTTAGGTTGGATTACGTTAGGTTATATTACGTTATTGATGTATATAAAGGTCCCACGGAGACGTAGAGTCCAGCTCGCCAGGAATGTCGTCAAATATTACCGCCGAGTTGTCAGGTTGGGTTAGGTTAGGTTATATTACGTTATTGATGCATATGAATGTCCCACGTAAAGGATAGCTCGCCAGGAATGTTGTCAAATATTACCGCCGAGATGTCAGGTTGGGTTAGGTTAGGTTATATTACGTTATTGATGTATATAAAGGTCTGTCGGAGACGTGGAGTCGAACTCGCCAAGAATGTCTTCAAATATTACCGCCGAAATGTCAGGTTGTGTTAGGTTAGGTCATATTACGTTATTGATGCATATGAATGTCCCACGTAGAGGATAGCTCGCCAGGAATGTTGTCAAATATTACCGCCGAGAAATCAGGTTGGATTACGTTAGGTTATATTACGTTATTGATGTATACAAAGGTCCCACGGAGACGTAGAGTCCAGCTCGCCAGGAATGTCGTCAAATATTACCGCCGAGTTGTCAGGTTGGGTTAGGTTAGGTTATATTACGTAATTGAAGTCTATAAAGGTCCCACGGAGACGTAGAGTCCAACTCGCCAGGAATGTCGTCAAATATTACCGCCGAGATGTCAGGTGTGTTAGGTTAGGTTATATTACGTTATTGATGCATATGAAGGTCCCACGTAGAGGATAGCTCGCCAGGAATGTTGTCAAATGTTACCGCCGAGATGTTAGGTTGGATTACGTTAGGTTATATTACGTTATTGATGTATATAAAGGTCCCACGGAGACGTAGAGTCCAGCTCGCCAGGAATGTCGTCAAATATTACCGCCGAGTTGTCAGGTTGGGTTAGGTTAGGTTATATTACGTTATTGATGCATATGAATGTCCCACGTAGAGGATAGCTCGCCAGGAATGTTGTCAAATATTACCGCCGAGATGTCAGGTTGGGTTAGGTTAGGTTATATTACGTTATTGATGTATATAAAGGTCTGTCGGAGACGTGGAGTCGAACTCGCCAAGAATGTCTTCAAATATTACCGCCGAAATGTCAGGTTGTGTTAGGTTAGGTCATATTACGTTATTGATGCATATGAATGTCCCACGTAGAGGATAGCTCGCCAGGAATGTTGTCAAATATTACCGCCGAGATGTCAGGTTGGGTTAGGTTAGGTTATATTACGTTATTGATGTATATAAAGGTCTATCGGAGACGTGGAGTCGAACTCGCCAAGAATGTCTTCAAATATTACCGCCGAAATGTCAGGTTGTGTTAGGTTACGTCATATTACGTTATTGATGCATATGAATGTCCCACGTAGAGGATAGCTCGCCAGGAATGTTGTCAAATATTACCGCCGAGATGTCAGGTTGGGTTAGGTTAGGTTATATTACGTTATTGATGTATATAAAGGTCCGTCGGAGACGTAGAGTCGAACTCGCAAAGAATGTCTTCAAATATTACCGCCGAAATGTCAGGTTGGGTTAGGTTAGGTTATATTACGTTATTGATGCATATGAATGTCCCACGTAGAGGATAGCTCGCCAGGAATGTTGTCAAATATTACCGCCGAGATGTCAGGTTGGATTACGTTAGGTTATATTACGTTATTGATGTATATAAAGGTCCCACGGAGACGTAGAGTCTAGCTCGCCAGGAATGTCGTCAAATATTACCGCCGAGTTGTCAGGTTGGGTTAGGTTAGGTTATATTACGTAATTGAAGTCTATAAAGGTCCCACGGAGACGTAGAGTCCAACTCTCCAGGAATGTCGTCAAATATTACCGCCGAGATGTCAGGTGGTTTAGGTTAGGTTATATTACGTTATTGATGCATATGAAGGTCCCACGTAGAGGATAGCTCGCCAGGAATGTTGTCAAATGTTACCGCCGAGATGTTAGGTTGGGTTAGGTTAGGTTATATTACGTTAGTGATGTATACGAAGGACCCACGCAGACGTCGGGGCCAACTCGCCAGGAATGTTGTCAAATATTACCGCCGAGATGTCAGGTTGTGTTAGGTTAGGTTATATTACTTCATAGACGTATACAGTGTTCCCACTGAGAAGTAGGGGCCGACAAGCTAGGAATGTTGTTAAACGGTACCCCGAGAGATAAGGTTGGGTTAGGTTAGGTTATATTAGGATACTGATGTATATAAAGGTCCCACGGACACGTAGAGGCCAACTCGCAAGGAATGTTGTCAAATATTGCCGCCGAGATGTCAGGTTGGATTACGTTAGGTTATATTACGTTATTGATGTACATAAAGGTCCCACGGAGACGTAGAATCGAACTCGCCAAGAATGTCTTCAAATATTACCGCCGAGATGTCAGGTTGGGTTAGGTTAGGTTATATTACGTTATTGATGTATATAAAGGTCCCACATAGACGTAGAGGACAACTCGCCGGGAATGTTGTCAAATTTTACCGCCGAGATGTCAGGTTGTCTTAGGTTAGGTTATATTACTTCACGGACGTATACAGTGTTCCCACCGAGATGTAGGGGCCGACAAGCAAGGAATATGGTTAAACGTTACCCCGAGAGATTAGGTTGGGTTAGGTTTGGTTATATTAGGATACTGATGTATATAAAGGTCCCACGGACACGTAGATGCCAAATCGCCAGGAATTTTGTCAAATATTCCCGCCGAGATGTTAGGTTGGGTTAGGTTAGGTCATATTAGGTTAGTGATGTATACGAAGGACCCACGCAGACGTCGGGGCCAACTCGCCAGGAATGTTGTCAAATATTACCGCCGAGATGTGAGGTTGGGTTAGGTTAGGTTATATTACGTTATTGATGTATATAAAGGTCCCACGGAGACGTAGAGTCCAACTCGCCAGGAATGTCGTCAAATATTACCGCCGAGATGTCAGGTGGGTTAGGTTAGGTTATATTACGTTATTGATGCATATGAATGTCCCACGTAGAGGATAGCTCGCCAGGAATGTTGTCAAATGTTACCGCCGAGATGTCAGGTTGGATTACGTTAGGTTATATTACGTTATTGATGTATATAAAGGTCCCACGGAGACGTAGAGTCCAGCTCGCCAGGAATGTCGTCAAATATTACCGCCGAGTTGTCAGGTTGGGTTAGGTTAGGTTATATTACGTAATTGAAGTCTATAAAGGTCCCACGGAGACGTAGAGTCCAACTCACCAGGAATGTCGTCAAATATTACCGCCGAGATGTCAGGTGGGTTAGGTTAGGTTATATTACGTTATTGATGCATATGAAGGTCCCACGTAGAGGATAGCTCGCCAGGAATGTTGTCAAATGTTACCGCCGAGATGTTAGGTTGGGTTAGGTTAGGTTATATTACGTTAGTGATGTATACGAAGGACCCACGCAGACGTCGGGGCCAACTCGCCAGGAATGTTGTCAAATATTACCGCCGAGATGTCAGGTTGTGTTAGGTTAGGTTATATTACTTCATAGACGTATACAGTGTTCCCACTGAGAAGTAGGGGCCGACAAGCAAGGAATGTTGTTAAACGGTACCCCGAGAGATAAGGTTGGGTTAGGTTAGGTTATATTAGGATACTGATGTATATAAAGGTCCCACGGAGACGTAGAGGCCAACTCGCAAGGAATGTTGTCAAATATTGCCGCCGAGATGTCAGGTTGGATTACGTTAGGTTATATTACGTTATTGATGTATATAAAGGTCCCACGGAGACGTAGAGTCCAACTCGCCAGGAATGTCGTCAAATATTACCGCCGAGATGTCAGGTTGGGTTAGGTTAGGTTATATTACGTAATTGAAGTATATAAAGGTCCCACGGAGACGTAGAGTCCAACTCGCCAGGAATGTAGTCAAATATTACCGGCGAGATGTTAGGTTGGGTTAGGTTAGGTTACATTACGTTAATGATGTATACGAAGGACCAACGCAGACGTCGGGGCCAACTCGCCAGGAATATTGTCAAATATTACCGCCGAGATGTCAGGTCGTGTTAGGTTAGGTTATATTACTTCATAGACGTATACAGTGTTCCCACTGAGAAGTAGGGGCCGACAAGCAAGGAATGTTGTTAAACGGTACCCCGAGAGATTAGGTTGGGTTAGGTTAGGTTATATTAGGATTCTGATGTATATAAAGGTCCCACGGACACGTAGATGCCAACTCGGAAGGAATGTTGTCAAATATTACCGCCGAGATGTCAGGTTGGATTACGTTAGGTTATATTACGTTATTGATGTATATAAAGGTCCCACGGAGACGTAGAGTCCAACTCGCCAGGAATGTCGTCAAATATTACCGCCGAGATGTCAGGTTGGGATAGGTTAGGTTATATTACGTAATTGAAGTATATAAAGGTCCCACGGAGACGTAGAGTCCAACTCGCCAGGAATGTCGTCAAATATTACCGCCGAGATGTCAGGTTGGGTTAGGTTAGGTTATATTACGTAATTAAAGTATATAAAGGTCCCACGGAGACGTAGAGTCCAACTCGCCAGGAATGTCGTCAAATATTACCGCCGAGTTGTCAGGTTGGGTTAGGTTAGGTTATATTACGTAATTGAAGTCTATAAAGGTCCCACGGAGACGTAGAGTCCAACTCGCCAGGAATGTCGTCAAATATTACCGCCGAGATGTCAGGTGGGTTAAGTTAGGTTATATTACGTTATTGATGCATATGAAGGTCCCACGTAGAGGATAGCTCGCCAGGAATGTTGTCAAATGTTACCGCCGAGATGTTAGGTTGGGTTAGGTTAGGTTATATTACGTTAGTGATGTATACGAAGGACCCACGCAGACGTCGGGGCCAACTCGCCAGGAATGTTGTCAAATATTACCGCCGAGATGTCAGGTTGTGTTAGGTTAGGTTATATTACTTCATAGAAGTATACAGTTTTCCCACTGAGAAGTAGGGGCCGACAAGCAAGGAATGTTGTTAAACGGTACCCCGAGAGATAAGGTTGGGTTAGGTTAGGTTATATTAGGATACTGATGTATATAAAGGTCCCACGGACACGTAGAGGCCAACTCGCAAGGAATGTTGTCAAATATAGCCGCCGAGATGTCAGGTTGGATTACGTTAGGTTATATTACGTTATTGATGTACATAAAGGTCCCACGGAGACGTAGAGTCGAACTCGCCAAGAATGTCTTCAAATATTACCGCCGAGATGTCAGGTTGGGTTAGGTTAGGTTATATTACGTTATTGATGTATATAAAGGTCCCACATAGACGTAGAGGACAACTCGCCGGGAATGTTGTCAAATTTTACCGCCGAGATGTCAGGTTGTCTTAGGTTAGGTTATATTACTTCACGGACGTATACAGTGTTCCCACCGAGATGTAGAGGCCGACAAGCAAGGAATATGGTTAAACGTTACCCCGAGAGATTAGGTTGGGTTAGGTTTGGTTATATTAGGATACTGATGTATATAAAGGTCCCACGGACACGTAGATGCCAAATCGCCAGGAATTTTGTCAAATATTCCCGCCGAGATGTTAGGTTGGGTTAGGTTAGGTCATATTAGGTTAGTGATGTATACGAAGGACCCACGCAGACGTCGGGGCCAACTCGCCAGGAATGTTGTCAAATATTACCGCCGAGATGTGAGGTTGGGTTAGGTTAGGTTATATTACGTTATTGATGTATATAAAGGTCCCACGGAGACGTAGAGTCCAACTCGCCAGGAATGTCGTCAAATATTACCGCCGAGATGTCAGGTGGGTTAGGTTAGGTTATATTACGTAATTGAAGTCTATAAAGGTCCCACGGAGACGTAGAGTCCAACTCGCCAGGAATGTCGTCAAATATTACCGCCGAGATGTCAGGTGGGTTAGGTTAGGTTATATTACGTTATTGATGCATATGAAGGTCCCACGTAGAGGATAGCTCGCCAGGAATGTTGTCAAATGTTACCGCCGAGATGTTAGGTTGGGTTAGGTTAGGTTATATTACGTTAGTGATGTATACGAAGGACCCACGCAGACGTCGGGGCCAACTCGCCAGGAATGTTGTCAAATATTACCGCCGAGATGTCAGGTTGTGTTAGGTTAGGTTATATTACTTCATAGACGTATACAGTGTTCCCACTGAGAAGTAGGGGCCGACAAGCAAGGAATGTTGTTAAACGGTACCCCGAGAGATAAGGTTGGGTTAGGTTAGGTTATATTAGGATACTGATGTATATAAAGGTCCCACGGAGACGTAGAGTCCAACTCGCAAGGAATGTTGTCAAATATTGCCGCCGAGATGTCAGGTTGGATTACGTTAGGTTATATTACGTTATTGATGTATATAAAGGTCCCACGGAGACGTAGAGTCCAACTCGCCAGGAATGTCGTCAAATATTACCGCCGAGATGTCAGGTTGGGATAGGTTAGGTTATATTACGTAATTGAAGTATATAAAGGTCCCACGGAGACGTAGAGTCCAACTCGCCAGGAATGTCGTCAAATATTACCGGCGAGATGTTAGGTTGGGTTAGGTTAGGTTACATTACGTTAATGATGTATACGAAGGACCTACGCAGACGTCGGGGCCAACTCGCCAGGAATATTGTCAAATATTACCGCCGAGATGTCAGGTTGTGTTAGGTTAGGTTATATTACTTCATAGACGTATACAGTGTTCCCACGGAGAAGTAGGGGCCGACAAGCAAGGAATGTTGTTAAACGGTACCCCGAGAGATTAGGTTGGGTTAGGTTAGGTTATATTAGGATTCTGATGTATATAAAGGTCCCACGGACACGTAGATGCCAACTCGCAAGGAATGTTGTCAAATATTACCGCCGAGATGTCAGGTTGGATTACGTTAGGTTATATTACGTTATTGATGTATATAAAGGTCCCACGGAGACGTAGAGTCCAACTCGCCAGGAATGTCGTCAAATATTACCGCCGAGATGTCAGGTTGGGATAGGTTAGGTTATATTACGTAATTGAAGTATATGAAGGTCCCACATAGACGTAGAGGACAACTCGCCGGGAATGTTGTCAAATTTTACCGCCGAGATGTCAGGTTGTCTTAGGTTAGGTTATATTACTTCACGGACGTATACAGTGTTCCCACCGAGATGTAGAGGCCGACAAGCAAGGAATATGGTTAAACGTTACCCCGAGAGATTAGGTTGGGTTAGGTTTGGTTATATTAGGATACTGATGTATATAAAGGTCCCACGGACACGTAGATGCCAAATCGCCAGGAATTTTGTCAAATATTCCCGCCGAGATGTTAGGTTGGGTTAGGTTAGGTCATATTAGGTTAGTGATGTATACGAAGGACCCACGCAGACGTCGAGGCCAACTCGCCAGGAATGTTGTCAAATATTACCGCCGAGATGTGAGGTTGGGTTAGGTTAGGTTATATTACGTTATTGATGTATATAAAGGTCCCACGGAGACGTAGAGTCCAACTCGCCAGGAATGTCGTCAAATATTACCGCCGAGATGTCAGGTGGGTTAGGTTAGGTTATATTACGTTATTGATGCATATGAATGTCCCACGTAGAGGATAGCTCGCCAGGAATGTTGTCAAATGTTACCGCCGAGATGTCAGGTTGGATTACGTTAGGTTATATTACGTTATTGATGTATATAAAGGTCCCACGGAGACGTAGAGTCCAGCTCGCCAGGAATGTCGTCAAATATTACCGCCGAGTTGTCAGGTTGGGTTAGGTTAGGTTATATTACGTAATTGAAGTCTATAAAGGTCCCACGGAGACGTAGAGTCCAACTCGCCAGGAATGTCGTCAAATATTACCGCCGAGATGTCAGGTGGGTTAGGTTAGGTTATATTACGTTATTGATGCATATGAAGGTCCCACGTAGAGGATAGCTCGCCAGGAATGTTGTCAAATGTTACCGCCGAGATGTTAGGTTGGGTTAGGTTAGGTTATATTACGTTAGTGATGTATACGAAGGACCCACGCAGACGTCGGGGCCAACTCGCCAGGAATGTTGTCAAATATTACCGCCGAGATGTCAGGTTGTGTTAGGTTAGGTTATATTACTTCATAGACGTATACAGTGTTCCCACTGAGAAGTAGGGGCCGACAAGCAAGGAATGTTGTTAAACGGTACCCCGAGAGATAAGGTTGGGTTAGGTTAGGTTATATTAGGATACTGATGTATATAAAGGTCCCACGGAGACGTAGAGGCCAACTCGCAAGGAATGTTGTCAAATATTGCCGCCGAGATGTCAGGTTGGATTACGTTAGGTTATATTACGTTATTGATGTATATAAAGGTCCCACGCAGACGTCGGGGCCAACTCGCCAGGAATGTCGTCAAATATTACCGCCGAGATGTCAGGTTGGGTTAGGTTAGGTTATATTACGTAATTGAAGTATATAAAGGTCTGTCGGAGACGTGGAGTCGAACTCGCCAAGAATGTCTTCAAATATTACCGCCGAAATGTCAGGTTGTGTTAGGTTAGGTCATATTACGTTATTGATGCATATGAATGTCCCACGTAGAGGATAGCTCGCCAGGAATGTTGTCAAATATTACCGCCGAGATGTCAGGTTGGGTTAGGTTAGGTTATATTACGTTATTGATGTATATAAAGGTCCGTCGGAGACGTAGAGTCGAACTCGCAAAGAATGTCTTCAAATATTACCGCCGAAATGTCAGGTTGGGTTAGGTTAGGTTATATTACGTTATTGATGCATATGAATGTCCCACGTAGAGGATAGCTCGCCAGAAATGTTGTCAAATATTACCGCCGAGATGTCAGGTTGGATTACGTTAGGTTATATTACGTTATTGATGTATATAAAGGTCCCACGGAGACGTAGAGTCCAACTCGCCAGGAATGTCGTCAAATATTACCGCCGAGATGTCAGGTTGGGTTAGGTTAGGTTATATTACGTAATTGAAGTATATAAAGGTCTGTCGGAGACGTGGAGTCGAACTCGCCAAGAATGTCTTCAAATATTACCGCCGAAATGTCAGGTTGGGTTAGGTTAGTTTATATTACGTTATTGACGCATATTAATGTCCCACGTAGAGGATAGCTCGCCAGGAATGTTGTCAAACGTTACCGCCGAGATGTTAGGTTGGGTTCGGTTAGGTTACATTACGTTAATGATGTATACGAATGTCCCAGGTAGAGGATAGCTCGCCAGGAATGTTGTCAAATGTTACCGCCGAGATGTCATGTTGGGTTAGGTTAGGTTATATTACGTTATTGATGTATATAAAGGTCCCACGGAGACGTAGAGTCGAACTCGCCAAGAATGTCTTCAAATATTACCGCCGAGATGTCAGGTTGGGTTAGATTTGGTTATATTACGTTATTGACGCATATTAATGTCCCACGTAGAGGATAGCTCGCCAGGAATGTTGTCAAAAATTACCGCCGAGATGTTAGGTTGGGTTAGGTTAGGTTACATTAAGTTAATGATGTATACGAATGTCCCACGTAGAGGATAGCTCGCCAGGAATGTTGTCAAATGTTACCGCCGAGATGTTAGGTTGGGTTAGGTAAGGTTATATTACGTTAGCGATGTATACGAAGGACCCACGCAGACGTCGGGGCCAACTCGCCAGGAATGTTGTCAAATATTACCGCCGAGATGTCAGGTTGGGTTAGGTTAGGTTATATTACGCTATTGATGTATATAAAGGTCTGTCGGAGACGTGGAGTCGAACTCGCCAAGAATGTCTTCAAGTATTACCGCCGAAATGTCAGGTTGTGTTAGGTTAGGTTATATTACGTTATTCATGCATATGAATGTCCCACGTAGAGGATAGCTCGCCAGGAATGTTGTCAAATGTTACCGCCGAGATGTCAGGTTGGATTACGTTAGGTTATATTACGTTATTGATGTATATAAAGGTCCCACGGAGACGTAGAGTCCAACTCGCCAGGAATGTCGTCAAATATTACCGCCGAGATGTCAGGTTGGGTTAGGTTAGGTTATATTACGTAATTGAAGTATGTAAAGGTCCCACGGAGACGTAGAGTCCAACTCGCCAGGAATGTCGTCAAATATTACCGCCGAGATGTCAGGTGGGTTAGGTTAGGTTATATTACGTTATTGATGCATATGAATGTCCCACGTAGAGGACAGCTCGCCAGGAATGTTGTCAAATGTTACCGCCGAGATGTCAGGTTGGATTACGTTAGGTTATATTACGTTATTGATGTATATAAAGGTCCCACGGAGACGTAGAGTCCAGCTCGCCAGGAATGTCGTCAAATATTACCGCCGAGTTGTCAGGTTGGGTTAGGTTAGGTTATATTACGTTATTGATGCATATGAATGTCCCACGTAGAGGATAGCTCGCCAGGAATGTTGTCAAATATTACCGCCGAGATGTCAGGTTGGGTTAGGTTAGGTTATATTACGTTATTGATGTATATAAAGGTCTGTCGGAGACGTGGAGTCGAACTCGCCAAGAATGTCTTCAAATATTACCGCCGAAATGTCAGGTTGTGTTAGGTTAGGTCAAATTACGTTATTGATGCATATGAATGTCCCACGTAGAGGATAGTTCGCCAGGAATGTTGTCAAATATTACCGCCGAGATGTCAGGTTGGGTTAGGTTAGGTTACATTACGTTATTGATGTATATAAAGGTCCGTCGGAGACGTAGAGTCGAACTCGCAAAGAATGTCTTCAAATATTACCGCCGAAATGTCAGGATGGGTTAGGTTAGGTTATATTACGTTATTGATGCATATGAATGTCCCACGTAGAGGATAGCTCGCCAGGAATGTTGTCAAATATTACCGCCGAGATGTCAGGTTGGATTACGTTAGGTTATATTACGTTATTGATGTATATAAAGGTCCCACGGAGACGTAGAGTCCAGCTCGCCAGGAATGTTGTCAAATATTACCGCCGAGATGTCAGGTTGGGTTAGGTTAGGTTATATTACGTTATTGATGTATATAAAGGTCTGTCGGAGACGTGGAGTCGAACTCGCCAAGAATGTCTTCAAGTATTACCGCCGAAATGTCAGGTTGTGTTAGGTTAGGTTATATTACGTTATTCATGCATATGAATGTCCCACGTAGAGGATAGCTCGCCAGGAATGTTGTCAAATGTTACCGCCGAGATGTCAGGTTGGATTACGTTAGGTTATATTACGTTATTGATGTATATAAAGGTCCCACGGAGACGTAGAGTCCAACTCGCCAGGAATGTCGTCAAATATTACCGCCGAGATGTCAGGTTGGGTTAGGTTAGGTTATATTACGTAATTGAAGTATATAAAGGTCCCACGGAGACGTAGAGTCCAACTCGCCAGGAATGTCGTCAAATATTACCGCCGAGATGTCAGGTGGGTTAGGTTAGGTTATATTACGTTATTGATGCATATGAATGTCCCACGTAGAGGACAGCTCGCCAGGAATGTTGTCAAATGTTACCGCCGAGATGTCAGGTTGGATTACGTTAGGTTATATTACGTTATTGATGTATATAAAGGTCCCACGGAGACGTAGAGTCCAGCTCGCCAGGAATGTCGTCAAATATTACCGCCGAGTTGTCAGGTTGGGTTAGGTTAGGTTATATTACGTTATTGATGCATATGAATGTCGCACGTAGAGGATAGCTCGCCAGGAATGTTGTCAAATATTACCGCCGAGATGTCAGATTGGGTTAGGTTAGGTTATATTACGTTATTGATGTATATAAAGGTCTGTCGGAGACGTGGAGTCGAACTCGCCAGGAATGTCTTCAAATATTACCGCCGAAATGTCAGGTTGTGTTAGGTTAGGTCATATTACGTTATTGATGCATATGAATGTCCCACGTAGAGGATAGCTCGCCAGGAATGTTGTCAAATATTACCGCCGATATGTCAGGTTGGGTTAGGTTAGGTTATATTACGTTATTGATGTATATAAAGGCCTGTCGGAGACGTGGAGTCGAACTCGCCAAGAATGTCTTCAAATATTACCGCCGAAATGTCAGGTTGTGTTAGGTTAGGTCATATTACGTTATTGATGCATATGAATGTCCCACGTAGAGGATAGCTCGCCAGGAATGTTGTCAAATATTACCGCCGAGATGTCAGGTTGGGTTAGGTTAGGTTATATTACGTTATTGATGTATATAAAGGTCCGTCGGAGACGTAGAGTCGAACTCGCAAAGAATGTCTTCAAATATTACCGCCGAAATGTCAGGTTGGGTTAGGTTAGGTTATATTACGTTATTGATGCATATGAATGTCCCACGTAGAGGATAGCTCGCCAGGAATGTTGTCAAATATTACCGCCGAGATGTCAGGTTGGATTACGTTAGGTTATATTACGTTATTGATGTATATAAAGGTCCCACGGAGACGTAGAGTCCAGCTCGCCAGGAATGTCGTCAAATATTACCGCCGAGTTGTCAGGTTGGGTTAGGTTAGGTTATATTACGTAATTGAAGTCTATAAAGGTCCCACGGAGACGTAGAGTCCAACTCGCCAGGAATGTCGTCAAATATTACCGCCGAGATGTCAGGTGGGTTAGGTTAGGTTATATTACGTTATTGATGCATATGAAGGTCCCACGTAGAGGATAGCTCGCCAGGAATGTTGTCAAATGTTACTGCCGAGATGTTAGGTTGGATTACGTTAGGTTATATTACGTTATTGATGTATATAAAGGTCCCACGGAGACGTAGAGTCCAGCTCGCCAGGAATGTCGTCAAATATTACCGCCGAGTTGTCAGGTTGGGTTAGGTTAGGTTATATTACGTTATTGATGCATATGAATGTCCCACGTAGAGGATAGCTCGCCAGGAATGTTGTCAAATATTACCGCCGAGATGTCAGGTTGGGTTAGGTTAGGTTATATTACGTTATTGATGTATATAAAGGTCTGTCGGAGACGTGGAGTCGAACTCGCCAAGAATGTCTTCAAATATTACCGCCGAAATGTCAGGTTGTGTTAGGTTAGGTCATATTACGTTATTGATGCATATGAATGTCCCACGTAGAGGATAGCTCGCCAGGAATGTTGTCAAATATTACCGCCGAGATGTCAGGTTGGGTAGGGTTAGGTTATATTACGTTATTGATGTATATAAAGGCCTGTCGGAGACGTGGGGTCGAACTCGCCAAGAATGTCTTCAAATATTACCGCCGAAATGTCAGGTTGTGTTAGGTTAGGTCATATTACGTTATTGATGCATATGAATGTCCCACGTAGAGGATAGCTCGCCAGGAATGTTGTCAAATATTACCGCCGAGATGTCAGGTTGGGTTAGGTTAGGTTATATTACGTTATTGATGTATATAAAGGTCCGTCGGAGACGTAGAGTCGAACTCGCAAAGAATGTCTTCAAATATTAGCGCCGAAATGTCAGGTTGGGTTAGGTTAGGTTATATTACGTTATTGATGCATATGAATGTCCCACGTAGAGGATAGCTCGCCAGGAATGTTGTCAAATATTACCGCCGAGATGTCAGGTTGGATTACGTTAGGTTATATTACGTTATTGATGTATATAAAGGTCCCACGGAGACGTAGAGTCCAGCTCGCCAGGAATGTTGTCAAATATTACCGCCGAGATGTCAGGTTGGGTTAGGTTAGGTTATATTACGTTATTGATGTATATAAAGGTCTGTCGGAGACGTGGAGTCGAACTCGCCAAGAATGTCTTCAAGTATTACCGCCGAAATGTCAGGTTGTGTTAGGTTAGGTTATATTACGTTATTCATGCATATGAATGTCCCACGTAGAGGATAGCTCGCCAGGAATGTTGTCAAATGTTACCGCCGAGATGTCAGGTTGGATTACGTTAGGTTATATTACGTTATTGATGTATATAAAGGTCCCACGGAGACGTAGAGTCCAACTCGCCAGGAATGTCGTCAAATATTACCGCCGAGATGTCAGGTTGGGTTAGGTTAGGTTATATTACGTAATTGAAGTATATAAAGGTCCCACGGAGACGTAGAGTCCAACTCGCCAGGAATGTCGTCAAATATTACCGCCGAGATGTCAGGTGGGTTAGGTTAGGTTATATTACGTTATTGATGCATATGAATGTCCCACGTAGAGGACAGCTCGCCAGGAATGTTGTCAAATGTTACCGCCGAGATGTCAGGTTGGATTACGTTAGGTTATATTACGTTATTGATGTATATAAAGGTCCCACGGAGACGTAGAGTCCAGCTCGCCAGGAATGTCGTCAAATATTACCGCCGAGTTGTCAGGTTGGGTTAGGTTAGGTTATATTACGTTATTGATGCATATGAATGTCGCACGTAGAGGATAGCTCGCCAGGAATGTTGTCAAATATTACCGCCGAGATGTCAGATTGGGTTAGGTTAGGTTATATTACGTTATTGATGTATATAAAGGTCTGTCGGAGACGTGGAGTCGAACTCGCCAAGAATGTCTTCAAATATTACCGCCGAAATGTCAGGTTGTGTTAGGTTAGGTCATATTACGTTATTGATGCATATGAATGTCCCACGTAGAGGATAGCTCGCCAGGAATGTTGTCAAATATTACCGCCGATATGTCAGGTTGGGTTAGGTTAGGTTATATTACGTTATTGATGTATATAAAGGCCTGTCGGAGACGTGGAGTCGAACTCGCCAAGAATGTCTTCAAATATTACCGCCGAAATGTCAGGTTGTGTTAGGTTAGGTCATATTACGTTATTGATGCATATGAATGTCCCACGTAGAGGATAGCTCGCCAGGAATGTTGTCAAATATTACCGCCGAGATGTCAGGTTGGGTTAGGTTAGGTTATATTACGTTATTGATGTATATAAAGGTCCGTCGGAGACGTAGAGTCGAACTCGCAAAGAATGTCTTCAAATATTACCGCCGAAATGTCAGGTTGGGTTAGGTTAGGTTATATTACGTTATTGATGCATATGAATGTCCCACGTAGAGGATAGCTCGCCAGGAATGTTGTCAAATATTACCGCCGAGATGTCAGGTTGGATTACGTTAGGTTATATTACGTTATTGATGTATATAAAGGTCCCACGGAGACGTAGAGTCCAGCTCGCCAGGAATGTCGTCAAATATTACCGCCGAGTTGTCAGGTTGGGTTAGGTTAGGTTATATTACGTAATTGAAGTCTATAAAGGTCCCACGGAGACGTAGAGTCCAACTCGCCAGGAATGTCGTCAAATATTACCGCCGAGATGTCAGGTGGGTTAGGTTAGGTTATATTACGTTATTGATGCATATGAAGGTCCCACGTAGAGGATAGCTCGCCAGGAATGTTGTCAAATGTTACTGCCGAGATGTTAGGTTGGATTACGTTAGGTTATATTACGTTATTGATGTATATAAAGGTCCCACGGAGACGTAGAGTCCAGCTCGCCAGGAATGTCGTCAAATATTACCGCCGAGTTGTCAGGTTGGGTTAGGTTAGGTTATATTACGTTATTGATGCATATGAATGTCCCACGTAGAGGATAGCTCGCCAGGAATGTTGTCAAATATTACCGCCGAGATGTCAGGTTGGGTTAGGTTAGGTTATATTACGTTATTGATGTATATAAAGGTCTGTCGGAGACGTGGAGTCGAACTCGCCAAGAATGTCTTCAAATATTACCGCCGAAATGTCAGGTTGTGTTAGGTTAGGTCATATTACGTTATTGATGCATATGAATGTCCCACGTAGAGGATAGCTCGCCAGGAATGTTGTCAAATATTACCGCCGAGATGTCAGGTTGGGTAGGGTTAGGTTATATTACGTTATTGATGTATATAAAGGCCTGTCGGAGACGTGGGGTCGAACTCGCCAAGAATGTCTTCAAATATTACCGCCGAAATGTCAGGTTGTGTTAGGTTAGGTCATATTACGTTATTGATGCATATGAATGTCCCACGTAGAGGATAGCTCGCCAGGAATGTTGTCAAATATTACCGCCGAGATGTCAGGTTGGGTTAGGTTAGGTTATATTACGTTATTGATGTATATAAAGGTCCGTCGGAGACGTAGAGTCGAACTCGCAAAGAATGTCTTCAAATATTAGCGCCGAAATGTCAGGTTGGGTTAGGTTAGGTTATATTACGTTATTGATGCATATGAATGTCCCACGTAGAGGATAGCTCGCCAGGAATGTTGTCAAATATTACCGCCGAGATGTCAGGTTGGATTACGTTAGGTTATATTACGTTATTGATGTATATAAAGGTCCCACGGAGACGTAGAGTCCAGCTCGCCAGGAATGTCGTCAAATATTACCGCCGAGTTGTCAGGTTGGGTTAGGTTAGGTTATATTACGTAATTGAAGTCTATAACGGTCCCACGGAGACGTAGAGTCCAACTCGCCAGGAATGTCGTCAAATATTACCGCCGAGATGTCAGGTGGGTTAGGTTAGGTTATATTACGTTATTGATGCATATGAAGGTCCCACGTAGAGGATAGCTCGCCAGGAATGTTGTCAAATGTTACCGCCGAGATGTTAGGTTGGATTACGTTAGGTTATATTACGTTATTGATGTATATAAAGGTCCCACGGAGACGTAGAGTCCAGCTCGCCAGGAATGTCGTCAAATATTACCGCCGAGTTGTCAGGTTGGGTTAGGTTAGGTTATATTACGGTATTGATGCATATGAATGTCCCACGTAGAGGCCAACTCGCAAGGAATGTTGTCAAATATTGCCGCCGAGATGTCAGGTTGGGTTAGGTTAGGTTATATTACGTTATTGATGTATATAAAGGTCCGTCGGAGACGTAGAGTCGAACTCGCAAAGAATGTCTTCAAATATTAGCGCCGAAATGTCAGGTTGGGTTAGGTTAGGTTATATTACGTTATTGATGCATATGAATGTCCCACGTAGAGGATAGCTCGCCAGGAATGTTGTCAAATATTACCGCCGAGATGTCAGGTTGGGTTAGGTTAGGTTATATTACGTTATTGATGTATATAAAGGTCCGTCGGAGATGTAGAGTCGAACTCGCAAAGAATGTCTTCAAATATTACCGCCGAAATGTCAGGTTGGGTTAGGTTAGGTTATATTACGTTATTGATGCATATGAATGTCCCACGTAGAGGATAGCTCGCCAGGAATGTTGTCAAATATTACCGCCGAGATATCAGGTTGGATTACGTTAGGTTATATTACGTTATTGATGTATATAAAGGTCCCACGGAGACGTAGAGTCCAGCTCGCCAGGAATGTCGTCAAATGTTACCGCCGAGATGTTAGGTTGGATTACGTTAGGTTATATTACGTTATTGATGTATATAAAGGTCCCACGGAGACGTAGAGTCCAGCTCGCCAGGAATGTCGTCAAATATTACCGCCGAGTTGTCAGGTTGGGTTAGGTTAGGTTATATTACGTTATTGATGCATATGAATGTCCCACGTAGAGGATAGCTCGCCAGGAATGTTGTCAAATATTACCGCCGAGATGTCAGGTTGGGTTAGGTTAGGTTATATTACGTTATTGATGTATATAAAGGTCTGTCGGAGACGTGGAGTCGAACTCGCCAAGAATGTCTTCAAATATTACCGCCGAAATGTCAGGTTGTGTTAGGTTAGGTCATATTACGTTATTGATGCATATGAATGTCCCAAGTAGAGGATAGCTCGCCAGGAATGTTGTCAAATATTACCGCCGAGATGTCAGGTTGGATTACGTTAGGTTATATTACGTTATTGATGTATATAAAGGTCCCACGGAGACGTAGAGTCCAGCTCGCCAGGAATGTCGTCAAATATTACCGCCGAGTTGTCAGGTTGGGTTAGGTTAGGTTATATTACGTAATTGAAGTCTATAAAGGTCCCACGGGGACGTAGAGTCCAACTCTCCAGGAATGTCGTCAAATATTACCGCCGAGATGTCAGGTGGGTTAGGTTAGGTTATATTACGTTATTGATGCATATGAAGGTCCCACGTAGAGGATAGCTCGCCAGGAATGTTGTCAAATGTTACCGCCGAGATGTTAGGTTGGGTTAGGTTAGGTTATATTACGTTAGTGATGTATACGAAGGACCCACGCAGACGTCGGGGCCAACTCGCCAGGAATGTTGTCAAATATTACCGCCGAGATGTCAGGTTGTGTTAGGTTAGGTTATATTACTTCATAGACGTATACAGTGTTCCCACTGAGAAGTAGGGGCCGACAAGCTAGGAATGTTGTTAAACGGTACCCCGAGAGATAAGGTTGGGTTAGGTTAGGTTATATTAGGATACTGATGTATATAAAGGTCCCACGGACACGTAGAGGCCAACTCGCAAGGAATGTTGTCAAATATTGCCGCCGAGATGTCAGGTTGGATTACGTTAGGTTATATTACGTTATTGATGTACATAAAGGTCCCACGGAGACGTAGAGTCGAACTCGCCAAGAATGTCTTCAAATATTACCGCCGAGATGTCAGGTTGGGTTAGGTTAGGTTATATTACGTTATTGATGTATATAAAGGTCCCACGGAGACGTAGAGTCCAACTCGCCAGGAATGTCGTCAAATATTACCGCCGAGATGTCAGGTGGGTTAGGTTAGGTTATATTACGTTATTGATGCATATGAATGTCCCACGTAGAGGATAGCTCGCCAGGAATGTTGTCAAATGTTACCGCCGAGATGTCAGGTTGGATTACGTTAGGTTATATTACGTTATTGATGTATATAAAGGTCCCACGGAGACGTAGAGTCCAGCTCGCCAGGAATGTCGTCAAATATTACCGCCGAGTTGTCAGGTTGGGTTAGGTTAGGTTATATTACGTAATTGAAGTCTATAAAGGTCCCACGGAGACGTAGAGTCCAACTCGCCAGGAATGTCGTCAAATATTACCGCCGAGATGTCAGGTTGGGTTAGGTTAGGTTATATTACGTTATTGATGTATATAAAGGTCCCACATAGACGTAGAGGACAACTCGCCGGGAATGTTGTCAAATTTTACCGCCGAGATGTCAGGTTGTCTTAGGTTAGGTTATATTACTTCACGGACGTATACAGTGTTCCCACCGAGATGTAGGGGCCGACAAGCAAGGAATATGGTTAAACGTTACCCCGAGAGATTAGGTTGGGTTAGGTTTGGTTATATTAGGATACTGATGTATATAAAGGTCCCACGGACACGTAGATGCCAAATCGCCAGGAATTTTGTCAAATATTCCCGCCGAGATGTTAGGTTGGGTTAGGTTAGGTCATATTAGGTTAGTGATGTATACGAAGGACCCACGCAGACGTCGGGGCCAACTCGCCAGGAATGTTGTCAAATATTACCGCCGAGATGTGAGGTTGGGTTAGGTTAGGTTATATTACGTTATTGATGTATATAAAGGTCCCACGGAGACGTAGAGTCCAGCTCGCCAGGAATGTCGTCAAATATTACCGCCGAGTTGTCAGGTTGGGTTAGGTTAGGTTATATTACGTAATTGAAGTCTATAAAGGTCCCACGGAGACGGAGAGTCCAACTCGCCAGGAATGTCGTCAAATATTACCGCCGAGATGTCAGGTTGGGTTAGGTTAGGTTATATTACGTAATTAAAGTATATAAAGGTCCCACGGAGACGTAGAGTCCAACTCGCCAGGAATGTCGTCAAATATTACCGCCGAGTTGTCAGGTTGGGTTAGGTTAGGTTATATTACGTAATTGAAGTCTATAAAGGTCCCACGGAGACGTAGAGTCCAACTCGCCAGGAATGTCGTCAAATATTACCGCCGAGATGTCAGGTGGGTTAAGTTAGGTTATATTACGTTATTGATGCATATGAAGGTCCCACGTAGAGGATAGCTCGCCAGGAATGTTGTCAAATGTTACCGCCGAGATGTTAGGTTGGGTTAGGTTAGGTTATATTACGTTAGTGATGTATACGAAGGACCCACGCAGACGTCGGGGCCAACTCGCCAGGAATGTTGTCAAATATTACCGCCGAGATGTCAGGTTGTGTTAGGTTAGGTTATATTACTTCATAGAAGTATACAGTTTTCCCACTGAGAAGTAGGGGCCGACAAGCAAGGAATGTTGTTAAACGGTACCCCGAGAGATAAGGTTGGGTTAGGTTAGGTTATATTAGGATACTGATGTATATAAAGGTCCCACGGACACGTAGAGGCCAACTCGCAAGGAATGTTGTCAAATATAGCCGCCGAGATGTCAGGTTGGATTACGTTAGGTTATATTACGTTATTGATGTACATAAAGGTCCCACGGAGACGTAGAGTCGAACTCGCCAAGAATGTCTTCAAATATTACCGCCGAGATGTCAGGTTGGGTTAGGTTAGGTTATATTACGTTATTGATGTATATAAAGGTCCCACGGAGACGTAGAGTCCAACTCGCCAGGAATGTCGTCAAATATTACCGCCGAGATGTCAGGTGGGTTAGGTTAGGTTATATTACGTTATTGATGCATATGAATGTCCCACGTAGAGGATAGCTCGCCAGGAATGTTGTCAAATGTTACCGCCGAGATGTCAGGTTGGATTACGTTAGGTTATATTACGTTATTGATGTATATAAAGGTCCCACGGAGACGTAGAGTCCAGCTCGCCAGGAATGTCGTCAAATATTACCGCCGAGTTGTCAGGTTGGGTTAGGTTAGGTTATATTACGTAATTGAAGTCTATAAAGGTCCCACGGAGACGTAGAGTCCAACTCGCCAGGAATGTCGTCAAATATTACCGCCGAGATGTCAGGTGGGTTAGGTTAGGTTATATTACGTTATTGATGCATATGAAGGTCCCACGTAGAGGATAGCTCGCCAGGAATGTTGTCAAATGTTACCGCCGAGATGTTAGGTTGGGTTAGGTTAGGTTATATTACGTTAGTGATGTATACGAAGGACCCACGCAGACGTCGGGGCCAACTCGCCAGGAATGTTGTCAAATATTACCGCCGAGATGTCAGGTTGTGTTAGGTTAGGTTATATTACTTCATAGACGTATACAGTGTTCCCACTGAGAAGTAGGGGCCGACAAGCAAGGAATGTTGTTAAACGGTACCCCGAGAGATAAGGTTGGGTTATGTTAGGTTATATTAGGATACTGATGTATATAAAGGTCCCACGGAGACGTAGAGTCCAACTCGCAAGGAATGTTGTCAAATATTGCCGCCGAGATGTCAGGTTGGATTACGTTAGGTTATATTACGTTATTGATGTATATAAAGGTCCCACGGAGACGTAGAGTCCAACTCGCCAGGAATGTCGTCAAATATTACCGCCGAGATGTCAGGTTGGGATAGGTTAGGTTATATTACGTAATTGAAGTATATGAAGGTCCCACGGAGACGTAGAGTCCAACTCGCCAGGAATGTCGTCAAATATTACCGCCGAGATGTCAGGTTGGGTTAGGTTAGGTTATATTACGTAATTGAAGTCTATAAAGGTCCCACGGAGACGTAGAGTCCAACTCGCCAGGAATGTCGTCAAATATTACCGCCGAGATGTCAGGTGGGTTAGGTTAGGTTATATTACGTTATTGATGCATATGAAGGTCCCACGTAGAGGATAGCTCGCCAGGAATGTTGTCAAATGTTACCGCCGAGATGTTAGGTTGGGTTAGGTTAGGTTATATTACGTTAGTGATGTATACGAAGGACCCACGCAGACGTCGGGGCCAACTCGCCAGGAATGTTGTCAAATATTACCGCCGAGATGTCAGGTTGTGTTAGGTTAGGTTATATTACTTCATAGACGTATACAGTGTTCCCACTGAGAAGTAGGGGCCGACAAGCAAGGAATGTTGTTAAACGGTACCCCGAGAGATAAGGTTGGGTTAGGTTAGGTTATATTAGGATACTGATGTATATAAAGGTCCCACGGAGACGTAGAGGCCAACTCGCAAGGAATGTTGTCAAATATTGCCGCCGAGATGTCAGGTTGGATTACGTTAGGTTATATTACGTTATTGATGTATATAAAGGTCCCACGCAGACGTCGGGGCCAACTCGCCAGGAATGTCGTCAAATATTACCGCCGAGATGTCAGGTTGGGTTAGGTTAGGTTATATTACGTAATTGAAGTATATAAAGGTCTGTCGGAGACGTGGAGTCGAACTCGCCAAGAATGTCTTCAAATATTACCGCCGAAATGTCAGGTTGTGTTAGGTTAGGTCATATTACGTTATTGATGCATATGAATGTCCCACGTAGAGGATAGCTCGCCAGGAATGTTGTCAAATATTACCGCCGAGATGTCAGGTTGGGTTAGGTTAGGTTATATTACGTTATTGATGTATATAAAGGTCCGTCGGAGACGTAGAGTCGAACTCGCAAAGAATGTCTTCAAATATTACCGCCGAAATGTCAGGTTGGGTTAGGTTAGGTTATATTACGTTATTGATGCATATGAATGTCCCACGTAGAGGATAGCTCGCCAGGAATGTTGTCAAATATTACCGCCGAGATGTCAGGTTGGATTACGTTAGGTTATATTACGTTATTGATGTATATAAAGGTCCCACGGAGACGTAGAGTCCAACTCGCCAGGAATGTCGTCAAATATTACCGCCGAGATGTCAGGTTGGGTTAGGTTAGGTTATATTACGTAATTGAAGTATATAAAGGTCCCACGGAGACGTAGAGTCCAACTCGCCAGGAATGTCGTCAAATATTACCGCCGAGATGTCAGGTGGGTTAGGTTAGGTTATATTACGTTATTGATGCATATGAATGTCCCACGTAGAGGACAGCTCGCCAGGAATGTTGTCAAATGTTACCGCCGAGATGTCAGGTTGGATTACGTTAGGTTATATTACGTTATTGATGTATATAAAGGTCCCACGGAGACGTAGAGTCCAGCTCGCCAGGAATGTCGTCAAATATTACCGCCGAGTTGTCAGGTTGGGTTAGGTTAGGTTATATTACGTTATTGATGCATATGAATGTCGCACGTAGAGGATAGCTCGCCAGGAATGTTGTCAAATATTACCGCCGAGATGTCAGATTGGGTTAGGTTAGGTTATATTACGTTATTGATGTATATAAAGGTCTGTCGGAGACGTGGAGTCGAACTCGCCAAGAATGTCTTCAAATATTACCGCCGAAATGTCAGGTTGTGTTAGGTTAGGTCATATTACGTTATTGATGCATATGAATGTCCCACGTAGAGGATAGCTCGCCAGGAATGTTGTCAAATATTACCGCCGATATGTCAGGTTGGGTTAGGTTAGGTTATATTACGTTATTGATGTATATAAAGGCCTGTCGGAGACGTGGAGTCGAACTCGCCAAGAATGTCTTCAAATATTACCGCCGAAATGTCAGGTTGTGTTAGGTTAGGTCATATTACGTTATTGATGCATATGAATGTCCCACGTAGAGGATAGCTCGCCAGGAATGTTGTCAAATATTACCGCCGAGATGTCAGGTTGGGTTAGGTTAGGTTATATTACGTTATTGATGTATATAAAGGTCCGTCGGAGACGTAGAGTCGAACTCGCAGAGAATGTCTTCAAATATTACCGCCGAAATGTCAGGTTGGGTTAGGTTAGGTTATATTACGTTATTGATGCATATGAATGTCCCACGTAGAGGATAGCTCGCCAGGAATGTTGTCAAATATTACCGCCGAGATGTCAGGTTGGATTACGTTAGGTTATATTACGTTATTGATGTATATAAAGGTCCCACGGAGACGTAGAGTCCAGCTCGCCAGGAATGTCGTCAAATATTACCGCCGAGTTGTCAGGTTGGGTTAGGTTAGGTTATATTACGTAATTGAAGTCTATAAAGGTCCCACGGAGACGTAGAGTCCAACTCGCCAGGAATGTCGTCAAATATTACCGCCGAGATGTCAGGTGGGTTAGGTTAGGTTATATTACGTTATTGATGCATATGAAGGTCCCACGTAGAGGATAGCTCGCCAGGAATGTTGTCAAATGTTACCGCCGAGATGTTAGGTTGGATTACGTTAGGTTATATTACGTTATTGATGTATATAAAGGTCCCACGGAGACGTAGAGTCCAGCTCGCCAGGAATGTCGTCAAATATTACCGCCGAGTTGTCAGGTTGGGTTAGGTTAGGTTATATTACGTTATTGATGCATATGAATGTCCCACGTAGAGGATAGCTCGCCAGGAATGTTGTCAAATATTACCGCCGAGATGTCAGGTTGGGTTAGGTTAGGTTATATTACGTTATTGATGTATATAAAGGTCTGTCGGAGACGTGGAGTCGAACTCGCCAAGAATGTCTTCAAATATTACCGCCGAAATGTCAGGTTGTGTTAGGTTAGGTCATATTACGTTATTGATGCATATGAATGTCCCACGTAGAGGATAGCTCGCCAGGAATGTTGTCAAATATTACCGCCGAGATGTCAGGTTGGGTAGGGTTAGGTTATATTACGTTATTGATGTATATAAAGGCCTGTCGGAGACGTGGAGTCGAACTCGCCAAGAATGTCTTCAAATATTACCGCCGAAATGTCAGGTTGTGTTAGGTTAGGTCATATTACGTTATTGATGCATATGAATGTCCCACGTAGAGGATAGCTCGCCAGGAATGTTGTCAAATATTACCGCCGAGATGTCAGGTTGGGTTAGGTTAGGTTATATTACGTTATTGATGTATATAAAGGTCCGTCGGAGACGTAGAGTCGAACTCGCAAAGAATGTCTTCAAATATTAGCGCCGAAATGTCAGGTTGGGTTAGGTTAGGTTATATTACGTTATTGATGCATATGAATGTCCCACGTAGAGGATAGCTCGCCAGGAATGTTGTCAAATATTACCGCCGAGATGTCAGGTTGGATTACGTTAGGTTATATTACGTTATTGATGTATATAAAGGTCCCACGGAGACGTAGAGTCCAGCTCGCCAGGAATGTCGTCAAATATTACCGCCGAGTTGTCAGATTGGGTTAGGTTAGGTTATATTACGTAATTGAAGTCTATAACGGTCCCACGGAGACGTAGAGTCCAACTCGCCAGGAATGTCGTCAAATATTACCGCCGAGATGTCAGGTGGGTTAGGTTAGGTTATATTACGTTATTGATGCATATGAAGGTCCCACGTAGAGGATAGCTCGCCAGGAATGTTGTCAAATGTTACCGCCGAGATGTTAGGTTGGATTACGTTAGGTTATATTACGTTATTGATGTATATAAAGGTCCCACGGAGACGTAGAGTCCAGCTCGCCAGGAATGTCGTCAAATATTACCGCCGAGTTGTCAGGTTGGGTTAGGTTAGGTTATATTACGGTATTGATGCATATGAATGTCCCACGTAGAGGCCAACTCGCAAGGAATGTTGTCAAATATTGCCGCCGAGATGTCAGGTTGGGTTAGGTTAGGTTATATTACGTTATTGATGTATATAAAGGTCCGTCGGAGACGTAGAGTCGAACTCGCAAAGAATGTCTTCAAATATTACCGCCGAAATGTCAGGTTGGGTTAGGTTAGGTTATATTACGTTATTGATGCATATGAATGTCCCACGTAGAGGATAGCTCGCCAGGAATGTTGTCAAATATTACCGCCGAGATGTCAGGTTGGGTTAGGTTAGGTTATATTACGTTATTGATGTATATAAAGGTCCGTCGGAGATGTAGAGTCGAACTCGCAAAGAATGTCTTCAAATATTACCGCCGAAATGTCAGGTTGGGTTAGGTTAGGTTATATTACGTTATTGATGCATATGAATGTCCCACGTAGAGGATAGCTCGCCAGGAATGTTGTCAAATATTACCGCCGAGATATCAGGTTGGATTACGTTAGGTTATATTACGTTATTGATGTATATAAAGGTCCCACGGAGACGTAGAGTCCAGCTCGCCAGGAATGTCGTCAAATGTTACCGCCGAGATGTTAGGTTGGATTACGTTAGGTTATATTACGTTATTGATGTATATAAAGGTCCCACGGAGACGTAGAGTCCAGCTCGCCAGGAATGTCGTCAAATATTACCGCCGAGTTGTCAGGTTGGGTTAGGTTAGGTTATATTACGGTATTGATGCATATGAATGTCCCACGTAGAGGCCAACTCGCAAGGAATGTTGTCAAATATTGCCGCCGAGATGTCAGGTTGGGTTAGGTTAGGTTATATTACGTTATTGATGTATATAAAGGTCCGTCGGAGACGTAGAGTCGAACTCGCAAAGAATGTCTTCAAATATTACCGCCGAAATGTCAGGTTGGGTTAGGTTAGGTTATATTACGTTATTGATGCATATGAATGTCCCACGTAGAGGATAGCTCGCCAGGAATGTTGTCAAATATTACCGCCGAGATGTCAGGTTGGGTTAGGTTAGGTTATATTACGTTATTGATGTATATAAAGGTCCGTCGGAGATGTAGAGTCGAACTCGCAAAGAATGTCTTCAAATATTACCGCCGAAATGTCAGGTTGGGTTAGGTTAGGTTATATTACGTAATTGATGCATATGAATGTCCCACGTAGAGGATAGCTCGCCAGGAATGTTGTCAAATATTACCGCCGAGATATCAGGTTGGATTACGTTAGGTTATATTACGTTATTGATGTATATAAAGGTCCCACGGAGACGTAGAGTCCAGCTCGCCAGGAATGTCGTCAAATGTTACCGCCGAGATGTTAGGTTGGATTACGTTAGGTTATATTACGTTATTGATGTATATAAAGGTCCCACGGAGACGTAGAGTCCAGCTCGCCAGGAATGTCGTCAAATATTACCGCCGAGTTGTCAGGTTGGGTTAGGTTAGGTTATATTACGTTATTGATGCATATGAATGTCCCACGTAGAGGATAGCTCGCCAGGAATGTTGTCAAATATTACCGCCGAGATGTCAGGTTGGGTTAGGTTAGGTTATATTACGTTATTGATGTATATAAAGGTCTGTCGGAGACGTGGAGTCGAACTCGCCAAGAATGTCTTCAAATATTACCGCCGAAATGTCAGGTTGTGTTAGGTTAGGTCATATTACGTTATTGATGCATATGAATGTCCCAAGTAGAGGATAGCTCGCCAGGAATGTTGTCAAATATTACCGCCGAGATGTCAGGTTGGATTACGTTAGGTTATATTACGTTATTGATGTATATAAAGGTCCCACGGAGACGTAGAGTCCAGCTCGCCAGGAATGTCGTCAAATATTACCGCCGAGTTGTCAGGTTGGGTTAGGTTAGGTTATATTACGTAATTGAAGTCTATAAAGGTCCCACGGAGACGTAGAGTCCAACTCTCCAGGAATGTCGTCAAATATTACCGCCGAGATGTCAGGTGGGTTAGGTTAGGTTATATTACGTTATTGATGCATATGAAGGTCCCACGTAGAGGATAGCTCGCCAGGAATGTTGTCAAATGTTACCGCCGAGATGTTAGGTTGGGTTAGGTTAGGTTATATTACGTTAGTGATGTATACGAAGGACCCACGCAGACGTCGGGGCCAACTCGCCAGGAATGTTGTCAAATATTACCGCCGAGATGTCAGGTTGTGTTAGGTTAGGTTATATTACTTCATAGACGTATACAGTGTTCCCACTGAGAAGTAGGGGCCGACAAGCTAGGAATGTTGTTAAACGGTACCCCGAGAGATAAGGTTGGGTTAGGTTAGGTTATATTAGGATACTGATGTATATAAAGGTCCCACGGACACGTAGAGGCCAACTCGCAAGGAATGTTGTCAAATATTGCCGCCGAGATGTCAGGTTGGATTACGTTAGGTTATATTACGTTATTGATGTACATAAAGGTCCCACGGAGACGTAGAGTCGAACTCGCCAAGAATGTCTTCAAATATTACCGCCGAGATGTCAGGTTGGGTTAGGTTAGGTTATATTACGTTATTGATGTATATAAAGGTCCCACATAGACGTAGAGGACAACTCGCCGGGAATGTTGTCAAATTTTACCGCCGAGATGTCAGGTTGTCTTAGGTTAGGTTATATTACTTCACGGACGTATACAGTGTTCCCACCGAGATGTAGGGGCCGACAAGCAAGGAATATGGTTAAACGTTACCCCGAGAGATTAGGTTGGGTTAGGTTTGGTTATATTAGGATACTGATGTATATAAAGGTCCAACGGACACGTAGATGCCAAATCGCCAGGAATTTTGTCAAATATTCCCGCCGAGATGTTAGGTTGGGTTAGGTTAGGTCATATTAGGTTAGTGATGTATACGAAGGACCCACGCAGACGTCGGGGCCAACTCGCCAGGAATGTTGTCAAATATTACCGCCGAGATGTGAGGTTGGGTTAGGCTAGGTTATATTACGTTATTGATGTATATAAAGGTCCCACGGAGACGTAGAGTCCAGCTCGCCAGGAATGTCGTCAAATATTACCGCCGAGTTGTCAGGTTGGGTTAGGTTAGGTTATATTACGTAATTGAAGTCTATAAAGGTCCCACGGAGACGGAGAGTCCAACTCGCCAGGAATGTCGTCAAATATTACCGCCGAGATGTCAGGTGGGTTAGGTTAGGTTATATTACGTAATTGAAGTCTATAAAGGTCCCACGGAGACGTAGAGTCCAACTCGCCAGGAATGTCGTCAAATATTACCGCCGAGATGTCAGGTGGGTTAGGTTAGGTTATATTACGTTATTGATGCATATGAAGGTCCCACGTAGAGGATAGCTCGCCAGGAATGTTGTCAAATGTTACCGCCGAGGTGTTAGGTTGGATTACGTTAGGTTATATTACGTTATTAATGTATATAAAGGTCCCACGGAGACGTAGAGTCCAGCTCGCCAGGAATGTCGTCAAATATTACCGCCGAGTTGTCAGGTTGGGTTAGGTTAGGTTATATTACGTTATTGATGCATATGAATGTCCCACGTAGAGGATAGCTCGCCAGGAATGTTGTCAAATATTACCGCCGAGATGTCAGGTTGGGTTAGGTTAGGTTATATTACGTTATTGATGTATATAAAGGTCTGTCGGAGACGTGGAGTCGAACTCGCCAAGAATGTCTTCAAATATTACCGCCGAAATGTCAGGTTGTGTTAGGTTAGGTCATATTACGTTATTGATGCATATGAATGTCCCACGTAGAGGATAGCTCGCCAGGAATGTTGTCAAATACTACCGCCGAGATGTCAGGTAGGGTTAGGTTAGGTTATATTACGTTATTGATGTATATAAAGGTCTGTCGGAGACGTGGAGTCGAACTCGCCAAGAATGTCTTCAAATATTACCGCCGAAATGTCAGGTTGTGTTAGGTTAGGTCATATTACGTTATTGATGCATATGAATGTCCCACGTAGAGGATAGCTCGCCAGGAATGTTGTCAAATATTACCGCCGAGATGTCAGGTTGGGTTAGGTTAGGTTATATTACGTTATTGATGTATATAAAGGTCTGTCGGAGACGTGGAGTCGAACTCGCCAAGAATGTCTTCAAATATTACCGCCGAAATGTCAGGTTGTGTTAGGTTAGGTCATATTACGTTATTGATGCATATGAATGTCCCAAGTAGAGGATAGCTCGCCAGGAATGTTGTCAAATATTACCGCCGAGATGTCAGGTTGGATTACGTTAGGTTATATTACGTTATTGATGTATATAAAGGTCCCACGGAGACGTAGAGTCCAGCTCGCCAGGAATGTCGTCAAATATTACCGCCGAGTTGTCAGGTTGGGTTAGGTTAGGTTATATTACGTAATTGAAGTCTATAAAGGTCCCACGGAGACGTAGAGTCCAACTCGCCAGGAATGTCGTCAAATATTACCGCCGAGATGTCAGGTGGGTTAGGTTAGGTTATATTACGTTATTGATGCATATGAAGGTCCCACGTAGAGGATAGCTCGCCAGGAATGTTGTCAAATGTTACCGCCGAGATGTTAGGTTGGGTTAGGTTAGGTTATATTACGTTAGTGATGTATACGAAGGACCCACGCAGACGTCGGGGCCAACTCGCCAGGAATGTTGTCAAATATTACTGCCGAGATGTCAGGTTGTGTTAGGTTAGGTTATATTACTTCATAGACGTATACAGTGTTCCCACTGAGAAGTAGGGGCCGACAAGCAAGGAATGTTGTTAAACGGTACCCCGAGAGATAAGGTTGGGTTAGGTTAGGTTATATTAGGATACTGATGTATATAAAGGTCCCACGGAGACGTAGAGGCCAACTCGCAAGGAATGTTGTCAAATATTGCCGCCGAGATGTCAGGTTGGATTACGTTAGGTTATATTACGTTATTGATGTATATAAAGGTCCCACGGAGACGTAGAGTCCAACTCGCCAGGAATGTCGTCAAATATTACCGCCGAGATGTCAGGTTGGGTTAGGTTAGGTTATATTACGTAATTGAAGTATATAAAGGTCCCACGGAGACGTAGAGTCCAACTCGCCAGGAATGTCGTCAAATATTACCGCCGAGATGTCAGGTTGGGTTAGGTTAGGTTATATTACGTAATTAAAGTATATAAAGGTCCCACGTAGAGGATAGCTCGCCAGGAATGTTGTCAAATGTTACCGCCGAGATGTTAGGTTGGGTTAGGTTAGGTTATATTACGTTAGTGATGTATACGAAGGACCCACGCAGACGTCGGGGCCAACTCGCCAGGAATGTTGTCAAATATTATCGCCGAGATGTGAGGTTGGGTTAGGTTAGGTTATATTACGTTATTGATGTATATAAAGGTCCCACGGAGACGTAGAGTCCAACTCGCCAGGAATGTCGTCAAATATTACCGCCGAGATGTCAGGTGGGTTAGGTTAGGTTATATTACGTTATTGATGCATATGAATGTCCCACGTAGAGGATAGCTCGCCAGGAATGTTGTCAAATATTACCGCCGAGATGTCAGGTTGGGTTAGGTTAGGTTATATTACGTTATTGATGTATATAAAGGTCTGTCGGAGACGTGGAGTCGAACTCGCCAAGAATGTCTTCAAATATTACCGCCGAAATGTCAGGTTGTGTTAGGTTAGGTCATATTACGTTATTGATGCATATGAATGTCCCACGTAGAGGATAGCTCGCCAGGAATGTTGTCAAATATTACCGCCGAGATGTCAGGTTGGGTAGGTTTAGGTTATATTACGTTATTGATGTATATAAAGGCCTGTCGGAGACGTGGAGTCGAACTCGCCAAGAATGTCTTCAAATATTACCGCCGAAATGTCAGGTTGTGTTAGGTTAGGTCATATTACGTTATTGATGCATATGAATGTCCCACGTAGAGGATAGCTCGCCAGGAATGTTGTCAAATATTACCGCCGAGATGTCAGGTTGGGTTAGGTTAGGTTATATTACGTTATTGATGTATATAAAGGTCCGTCGGAGACGTAGAGTCGAACTCGCAAAGAATGTCTTCAAATATTAGCGCCGAAATGTCAGGTTGGGTTAGGTTAGGTTATATTACGTTATTGATGCATATGAATGTCCCACGTAGAGGATAGCTCGCCAGGAATGTTGTCAAATATTACCGCCGAGATGTCAGGTTGGATTACGTTAGGTTATATTACGTTATTGATGTATATAAAGGTCCCACGGAGACGTAGAGTCCAGCTCGCCAGGAATGTCGTCAAATATTACCGCCGAGTTGTCAGGTTGGGTTAGGTTAGGTTATATTACGTAATTGAAGTCTATAACGGTCCCACGGAGACGTAGAGTCCAACTCGCCAGGAATGTCGTCAAATATTACCGCCGAGATGTCAGGTGGGTTAGGTTAGGTTATATTACGTTATTGATGCATATGAAGGTCCCACGTAGAGGATAGCTCGCCAGGAATGTTGTCAAATGTTACCGCCGAGATGTTAGGTTGGATTACGTTAGGTTATATTACGTTATTGATGTATATAAAGGTCCCACGGAGACGTAGAGTCCAGCTCGCCAGGAATGTCGTCAAATATTACCGCCGAGTTGTCAGGTTGGGTTAGGTTAGGTTATATTACGGTATTGATGCATATGAATGTCCCACGTAGAGGCCAACTCGCAAGGAATGTTGTCAAATATTGCCGCCGAGATGTCAGGTTGGGTTAGGTTAGGTTATATTACGTTATTGATGTATATAAAGGTCCGTCGGAGACGTAGAGTCGAACTCGCAAAGAATGTCTTCAAATATTACCGCCGAAATGTCAGGTTGGGTTAGGTTAGGTTATATTACGTTATTGATGCATATGAATGTCCCACGTAGAGGATAGCTCGCCAGGAATGTTGTCAAATATTACCGCCGAGATGTCAGGTTGGGTTAGGTTAGGTTATATTACGTTATTGATGTATATAAAGGTCCGTCGGAGATGTAGAGTCGAACTCGCAAAGAATGTCTTCAAATATTACCGCCGAAATGTCAGGTTGGGTTAGGTTAGGTTATATTACGTTATTGATGCATATGAATGTCCCACGTAGAGGATAGCTCGCCAGGAATGTTGTCAAATATTACCGCCGAGATATCAGGTTGGATTACGTTAGGTTATATTACGTTATTGATGTATATAAAGGTCCCACGGAGACGTAGAGTCCAGCTCGCCAGGAATGTCGTCAAATGTTACCGCCGAGATGTTAGGTTGGATTACGTTAGGTTATATTACGTTATTGATGTATATAAAGGTCCCACGGAGACGTAGAGTCCAGCTCGCCAGGAATGTCGTCAAATATTACCGCCGAGTTGTCAGGTTGGGTTAGGTTAGGTTATATTACGTTATTGATGCATATGAATGTCCCACGTAGAGGATAGCTCGCCAGGAATGTTGTCAAATATTACCGCCGAGATGTCAGGTTGGGTTAGGTTAGGTTATATTACGTTATTGATGTATATAAAGGTCTGTCGGAGACGTGGAGTCGAACTCGCCAAGAATGTCTTCAAATATTACCGCCGAAATGTCAGGTTGTGTTAGGTTAGGTCATATTACGTTATTGATGCATATGAATGTCCCAAGTAGAGGATAGCTCGCCAGGAATGTTGTCAAATATTACCGCCGAGATGTCAGGTTAGATTACGTTAGGTTATATTACGTTATTGATGTATATAAAGGTCCCACGGAGACGTAGAGTCCAGCTCGCCAGGAATGTCGTCAAATATTACCGCCGAGTTGTCAGGTTGGGTTAGGTTAGGTTATATTACGTAATTGAAGTCTATAAAGGTCCCACGGAGACGTAGAGTCCAACTCTCCAGGAATGTCGTCAAATATTACCGCCGAGATGTCAGGTGGGTTAGGTTAGGTTATATTACGTTATTGATGCATATGAAGGTCCCACGTAGAGGATAGCTCGCCAGGAATGTTGTCAAATGTTACCGCCGAGATGTTAGGTTGGGTTAGGTTAGGTTATATTACGTTAGTGATGTATACGAAGGACCCACGCAGACGTCGGGGCCAACTCGCCAGGAATGTTGTCAAATATTACCGCCGAGATGTCAGGTTGTGTTAGGTTAGGTTATATTACTTCATAGACGTATACAGTGTTCCCACTGAGAAGTAGGGGCCGACAAGCTAGGAATGTTGTTAAACGGTACCCCGAGAGATAAGGTTGGGTTAGGTTAGGTTATATTAGGATACTGATGTATATAAAGGTCCCACGGACACGTAGAGGCCAACTCGCAAGGAATGTTGTCAAATATTGCCGCCGAGATGTCAGGTTGGATTACGTTAGGTTATATTACGTTATTGATGTACATAAAGGTCCCACGGAGACGTAGAGTCGAACTCGCCAAGAATGTCTTCAAATATTACCGCCGAGATGTCAGGTTGGGTTAGGTTAGGTTATATTACGTTATTGATGTATATAAAGGTCCCACATAGACGTAGAGGACAACTCGCCGGGAATGTTGTCAAATTTTACCGCCGAGATGTCAGGTTGTCTTAGGTTAGGTTATATTACTTCACGGACGTATACAGTGTTCCCACCGAGATGTAGGGGCCGACAAGCAAGGAATATGGTTAAACGTTACCCCGAGAGATTAGGTTGGGTTAGGTTTGGTTATATTAGGATACTGATGTATATAAAGGTCCAACGGACACGTAGATGCCAAATCGCCAGGAATTTTGTCAAATATTCCCGCCGAGATGTTAGGTTGGGTTAGGTTAGGTCATATTAGGTTAGTGATGTATACGAAGGACCCACGCAGACGTCGGGGCCAACTCGCCAGGAATGTTGTCAAATATTACCGCCGAGATGTGAGGTTGGGTTAGGCTAGGTTATATTACGTTATTGATGTATATAAAGGTCCCACGGAGACGTAGAGTCCAACTCGCCAGGAATGTCGTCAAATATTACCGCCGAGATGTCAGGTGGGTTAGGTTAGGTTATATTACGTTATTGATGCATATGAATGTCCCACGTAGAGGATAGCTCGCCAGGAATGTTGTCAAATGTTACCGCCGAGATGTCAGGTTGGATTACGTTAGGTTATATTACGTTATTGATGTATATAAAGGTCCCACGGAGACGTAGAGTCCAGCTCGCCAGGAATGTCGTCAAATATTACCGCCGAGTTGTCAGGTTGGATTACGTTAGGTTATATTACGTTATTGATGTACATAAAGGTCCCACGGAGACGTAGAGTCGAACTCGCCAAGAATGTCTTCAAATATTACCGCCGAGATGTCAGGTTGGGTTAGGTTAGGTTATATTACGTTATTGATGTATATAAAGGTCCCACATAGACGTAGAGGACAACTCGCCGGGAATGTTGTCAAATTTTACCGCCGAGATGTCAGGTTGTCTTAGGTTAGGTTATATTACTTCACGGACGTATACAGTGTTCCCACCGAGATGTAGGGGCCGACAAGCAAGGAATATGGTTAAACGTTACCCCGAGAGATTAGGTTGGGTTAGGTTTGGTTATATTAGGATACTGATGTATATAAAGGTCCAACGGACACGTAGATGCCAAATCGCCAGGAATTTTGTCAAATATTCCCGCCGAGATGTTAGGTTGGGTTAGGTTAGGTCATATTAGGTTAGTGATGTATACGAAGGACCCACGCAGACGTCGGGGCCAACTCGCCAGGAATGTTGTCAAATATTACCGCCGAGATGTGAGGTTGGGTTAGGCTAGGTTATATTACGTTATTGATGTATATAAAGGTCCCACGGAGACGTAGAGTCCAACTCGCCAGGAATGTCGTCAAATATTACCGCCGAGATGTCAGGTGGGTTAGGTTAGGTTATATTACGTTATTGATGCATATGAATGTCCCACGTAGAGGATAGCTCGCCAGGAATGTTGTCAAATGTTACCGCCGAGATGTCAGGTTGGATTACGTTAGGTTATATTACGTTATTGATGTATATAAAGGTCCCACGGAGACGTAGAGTCCAGCTCGCCAGGAATGTCGTCAAATATTACCGCCGAGTTGTCAGGTTGGGTTAGGTTAGGTTATATTACGTAATTGAAGTCTATAAAGGTCCCACGGAGACGTAGAGTCCAACTCGCCAGGAATGTCGTCAAATATTACCGCCGAGATGTCAGGTTGGGTTAGGTTAGGTTATATTACGTTATTGATGTATATAAAGGTCCCACATAGACGTAGAGGACAACTCGCCGGGAATGTTGTCAAATTTTACCGCCGAGATGTCAGGTTGTCTTAGGTTAGGTTATATTACTTCACGGACGTATACAGTGTTCCCACCGAGATGTAGGGGCCGACAAGCAAGGAATATGGTTAAACGTTACCCCGAGAGATTAGGTTGGGTTAGGTTTGGTTATATTAGGATACTGATGTATATAAAGGTCCCACGGACACGTAGATGCCAAATCGCCAGGAATTTTGTCAAATATTCCCGCCGAGATGTTAGGTTGGGTTAGGTTAGGTCATATTAGGTTAGTGATGTATACGAAGGACCCACGCAGACGTCGGGGCCAACTCGCCAGGAATGTTGTCAAATATTACCGCCGAGATGTGAGGTTGGGTTAGGTTAGGTTATATTACGTTATTGATGTATATAAAGGTCCCACGGAGACGTAGAGTCCAGCTCGCCAGGAATGTCGTCAAATATTACCGCCGAGTTGTCAGGTTGGGTTAGGTTAGGTTATATTACGTTATTGATGCATATGAATGTCCCACGTAGAGGATAGCTCGCCAGGAATGTTGTCAAATATTACCGCCGAGATGTCAGGTTGGGTTAGGTTAGGTTATATTACGTTATTGATGTATATAAAGGTCTGTCGGAGACGTGGAGTCGAACTCGCCAAGAATGTCTTCAAATATTACCGCCGAAATGTCAGGTTGTGTTAGGTTAGGTCATATTACGTTATTGATGCATATGAATGTCCCACGTAGAGGATAGCTCGCCAGGAATGTTGTCAAATATTACCGCCGAGATGTCAGGTAGGGTTAGGTTAGGTTATATTACGTTATTGATGTATATAAAGGTCCCTCGGAGACGTAGAGTCGAACTCGCAAAGAATGTCTTCAAATATTACCGCCGAAATGTCAGGTTGGGTTAGGTTAGGTTATATTACGTTATTGATGCATATGAATGTCCCACGTAGAGGATAGCTCGCCAGGAATGTTGTCAAGTATTACCGCCGAGATGTCAGGTTGGATTACGTTAGGTTATATTACGTTATTGATGTATATAAAGGTCCCACGGAGACGTAGAGTCCAGCTCGCCAGGAATGTCGTCAAATATTACCGCCGAGTTGTCAGGTTGGGTTAGGTTAGGTTATATTACGTAATTGAAGTCTATAAAGGTCCCACGGAGACGTAGAGTCCAACTCGCCAGGAATGTCGTCAAATATTACCGCCGAGATGTCAGGTGGGTTAGGTTAGGTTATATTACGTTATTGATGCATATGAAGGTCCCACGTAGAGGATAGCTCGCCAGGAATGTTGTCAAATGTTACCGCCGAGATGTTAGGTTGGGTTAGGTTAGGTTATATTACGTTAGTGATGTATACGAAGGACCCACGCAGACGTCGGGGCCAACTCGCCAGGAATGTTGTCAAATATTACTGCCGAGATGTCAGGTTGTGTTAGGTTAGGTTATATTACTTCATAGACGTATACAGTGTTCCCACTGAGAAGTAGGGGCCGACAAGCAAGGAATGTTGTTAAACGGTACCCCGAGAGATAAGGTTGGGTTAGGTTAGGTTATATTAGGATACTGATGTATATAAAGGTCCCACGGAGACGTAGAGGCCAACTCGCAAGGAATGTTGTCAAATATTGCCGCCGAGATGTCAGGTTGGATTACGTTAGGTTATATTACGTTATTGATGTATATAAAGGTCCCACGGAGACGTAGAGTCCAACTCGCCAGGAATGTCGTCAAATATTACCGCCGAGATGTCAGGTTGGGTTAGGTTAGGTTATATTACGTAATTGAAGTATATAAAGGTCCCACGGAGGCGTAGAGTCCAACTCGCCAGGAATGTCGTCAAATATTACCGCCGAGATGTCAGGTTGGGTTAGGTTAGGTTATATTACGTAATTGAAGTCTATAAAGGTCCCACGTAGAGGATAGCTCGCCAGGAATGTTGTCAAATGTTACCGCCGAGATGTCAGGTGGGTTAAGTTAGGTTATATTACGTTATTGATGCATATGAAGGTCCCACGTAGAGGATAGCTCGCCAGGAATGTTGTCAAATGTTACCGCCGAGATGTTAGGTTGGGTTAGGTTAGGTTATATTACGTTAGTGATGTATACGAAGGACCCACGCAGACGTCGGGGCCAACTCGCCAGGAATGTTGTCAAATATTACCGCCGAGATGTCAGGTTGTGTTAGGTTAGGTTATATTACTTCATAGACGTATACAGTTTTCCCACTGAGAAGTAGGGGCCGACAAGCAAGGAATGTTGTTAAACGGTACCCCGAGAGATAAGGTTGTGTTAGGTTAGGTTATATTAGGATACTGATGTATATAAAGGTCCCACGGACACGTAGAGGCCAACTCGCAAGGAATGTTGTCAAATATTGCCGCCGAGATGTCAGGTTGGATTACGTTAGGTTATATTACGTTATTGATGTATATAAAGGTCCCACGGAGACGTAGAGTCCAACTCGCCAGGAATGTCGTCAAATATTACCGCCGAGATGTCAGGTTGGGTTAGGTTAGGTTATATTACGTAATTGAAGTATATAAAGGTCCCACGGAGACGTAGAGTCCATCTCGCCAGGAATGTCGTCAAATATTACCGCCGAGATGTTAGGATGGGTTAGGTTAGGTTACATTACGTTAATGATGTATACGAAGGACCTACGCAGACGTCGGGGCCAACTCGCCAGGAATATTGTCAAATATTACCGCCGAGATGTCAGGTTGTGTTAGGTTAGGTTATATTACTTCATAGACGTATACAGTGTTCCCACGGAGAAGTACGGGCCGACAAGCAAGGAATGTTGTTAAACGGTACCCCGAGAGATTAGGTTGGGTTAGGTTAGGTTATATTAGGATTCTGATGTATATAAAGGTCGCACGGACACGTAGATTCCAACTCGCAAGGAATGTTGTCAAATATTACCGCCGAGATGTCAGGTTGGATTACGTTAGGTTATATTACGTTGTTGATGTATATAAAGGTCCCACGGAGACGTAGAGTCCAACTCGCCAGGAATGTCGTCAAATATTACCGCCGAGATGTCAGGTGGGTTAGGTTAGGTTACATTACGTTAATGATGTATACGAAGGACCTACGCAGACGTCGGGGCCAACTCGCCAGGAATATTGTCAAATATTACCGCCGAGATGTCAGGTTGTGTTAGGTTAGGTTATATTACTTCATAGACGTATACAGTGTTCCCACGGAGAAGTAGGGGACGACAAGCAAGGAATGTTGTTAAACGGTACCCCGAGAGATTAGGTTGGGTTAGGTTAGGTTATATTAGGATTCTGATGTATATAAAGGTCCCACGGACACGTAGATGCCAACTCGCAAGGAATGTTGTCAAATATTACCGCCGAGATGTCAGGTTGGATTACGTTAGGTTATATTACGTTGTTGATGTATATAAAGGTCCCACGGAGACGTAGAGTCCAACTCGCCAGGAATGTCGTCAAATATTACCGCCGAGATGTCAGGTTGGGTTAGGTTAGGTTATATTACGTAATTGAAGTCTATAAAGGTCCCACGGAGACGTAGAGTCCAACTCGCCAGGAATGTCGTCAAATATTACCGCCGAGGTGTCAGGTGGGTTAGGTTAGGTTATATTACGTTATTGATGCATATGAAGGTCCCACGTAGAGGATAGCTCGCCAGGAATGTTGTCAAATGTTACCGCCGAGATGTTAGGTTGGGTTAGGTTAGGTTATATTAGGATTCTGATGTATATAAAGGTCCCACGGACACGTAGATGCCAACTCGCAAGGAATGTTGTCAAATATTACCGCCGAGATGTCAGGTTGGATTACGTTAGGTTATATTACGTTATTGATGTATATAAAGGTCCCACGGAGACGTAGAGTCCAACTCGCCAGGAATGTCGTCAAATATTACCGCCGAGATGTCAGGTTGGGTTAGGTTAGGTTATATTACGTAATTAAAGTATATAAAGGTCCCACGGAGACGTAGAGTCCAACTCGCCAGGAATGTCGTCAAATATTACCGCCGAGTTGTCAGGTTGGGTTAGGTTAGGTTATATTACGTAATTGAAGTCTATAAAGGTCCCACGGAGACGTAGAGTCCAACTCGCCAGGAATGTCGTCAAATATTACCGCCGAGATGTCAGGTGGGTTAAGTTAGGTTATATTACGTTATTGATGCATATGAAGGTCCCACGTAGAGGATAGCTCGCCAGGAATGTTGTCAAATGTTACCGCCGAGATGTTAGGTTGGGTTAGGTTAGGTTATATTACGTTAGTGATGTATACGAAGGACCCACGCAGACGTCGGGGCCAACTCGCCAGGAATGTTGTCAAATATTACCGCCGAGATGTCAGGTTGTGTTAGGTTAGGTTATATTACTTCATAGACGTATACAGTTTTCCCACTGAGAAGTAGGGGCCGACAAGCAAGGAATGTTGTTAAACGGTACCCCGAGAGATAAGGTTGGGTTAGGTTAGGTTATATTAGGATACTGATGTATATAAAGGTCCCACGGACACGTAGAGGCCAACTCGCAAGGAATGTTGTCAAATATTGCCGCCGAGATGTCAGGTTGGATTACGTTAGGTTATATTACGTTATTGATGTATATAAAGGTCCCACGGAGACGTAGAGTCCAACTCGCCAGGAATGTCGTCAAATATTACCGCCGAGATGTCAGGTTGGGTTAGGTTAGGTTATATTACGTAAGTGAAGTATATAAAGGTCCCACGGAGACGTAGAGTCCATCTCGCCAGGAATGTCGTCAAATATTACCGCCGAGATGTTAGGATGGGTTAGGTTAGGTTACATTACGTTAATGATGTATACGAAGGACCTACGCAGACGTCGGGGCCAACTCGCCAGGAATATTGTCAAATATTACCGCCGAGATGTCAGGTTGTGTTAGGTTAGGTTATATTACTTCATAGACGTATACAGTGTTCCCACGGAGAAGTAGGGGACGACAAGCAAGGAATGTTGTTAAACGGTACCCCGAGAGATTAGGTTGGGTTAGGTTAGGTTATATTAGGATTCTGATGTATATAAAGGTCCCACGGACACGTAGATGCCAACTCGCAAGGAATGTTGTCAAATATTACCGCCGAGATGTCAGGTTGGATTACGTTAGGTTATATTACGTTGTTGATGTATATAAAGGTCCCACGGAGACGTAGAGTCCAACTCGCCAGGAATGTCGTCAAATATTACCGCCGAGATGTCAGGTGGGTTAGGTTAGGTTATATTACGTTATTGATGCATATGAATGTCCCACGTAGAGGATAGCTCGCCAGGAATGTTGTCAAATGTTACCGCCGAGATGTTAGGTTGGGTTAGGTTAGGTTATATTACGTAATTGATGCATATGAATGTCCCACGTAGAGGATAGCTCGCCAGGAATGTTGTCAAGTATTACCGCCGAGATGTCAGGTTGGGTTAGGTTAGGTTATATTACGTAATTGAAGTCTATAAAGGTCCCACGGAGACGTAGAGTCCAACTCGCCAGGAATGTCGTCAAATATTACCGCCGAGGTGTCAGGTGGGTTAGGTTAGGTTATATTACGTTATTGATGCATATGAAGGTCCCACGTAGAGGATAGCTCGCCAGGAATGTTGTCAAATGTTACCGCCGAGATGTTAGGTTGGGTTAGGTTAGGTTATATTAGGATTCTGATGTATATAAAGGTCCCACGGACACGTAGATGCCAACTCGCAAGGAATGTTGTCAAATATTACCGCCGAGATGTCAGGTTGGATTACGTTAGGTTATATTACGTTATTGATGTATATAAAGGTCCCACGGAGACGTAGAGTCCAACTCGCCAGGAATGTCGTCAAATATTACCGCCGAGATGTCAGGTTGGGTTAGGTTAGGTTATATTACGTAATTAAAGTATATAAAGGTCCCACGGAGACGTAGAGTCCAACTCGCCAGGAATGTCGTCAAATATTACCGCCGAGTTGTCAGGTTGGGTTAGGTTAGGTTATATTACGTAATTGAAGTCTATAAAGGTCCCACGGAGACGTAGAGTCCAACTCGCCAGGAATGTCGTCAAATATTACCGCCGAGATGTCAGGTGGGTTAAGTTAGGTTATATTACGTTATTGATGCATATGAAGGTCCCACGTAGAGGATAGCTCGCCAGGAATGTTGTCAAATGTTACCGCCGAGATGTTAGGTTGGGTTAGGTTAGGTTATATTACGTTAGTGATGTATACGAAGGACCCACGCAGACGTCGGGGCCAACTCGCCAGGAATGTTGTCAAATATTACCGCCGAGATGTCAGGTTGTGTTAGGTTAGGTTATATTACTTCATAGACGTATACAGTTTTCCCACTGAGAAGTAGGGGCCGACAAGCAAGGAATGTTGTTAAACGGTACCCCGAGAGATAAGGTTGGGTTAGGTTAGGTTATATTAGGATACTGATGTATATAAAGGTCCCACGGACACGTAGAGGCCAACTCGCAAGGAATGTTGTCAAATATTGCCGCCGAGATGTCAGGTTGGATTACGTTAGGTTATATTACGTTATTGATGTATATAAAGGTCCCACGGAGACGTAGAGTCCAACTCGCCAGGAATGTCGTCAAATATTACCGCCGAGATGTCAGGTTGGGTTAGGTTAGGTTATATTACGTAATTGAAGTATATAAAGGTCCCACGGAGACGTAGAGTCCATCTCGCCAGGAATGTCGTCAAATATTACCGCCGAGATGTTAGGATGGGTTAGGTTAGGTTACATTACGTTAATGATGTATACGAAGGACCTACGCAGACGTCGGGGCCAACTCGCCAGGAATATTGTCAAATATTACCGCCGAGATGTCAGGTTGTGTTAGGTTAGGTTATATTACTTCATAGACGTATACAGTGTTCCCACGGAGAAGTACGGGCCGACAAGCAAGGAATGTTGTTAAACGGTACCCCGAGAGATTAGGTTGGGTTAGGTTAGGTTATATTAGGATTCTGATGTATATAAAGGTCCCACGGACACGTAGATGCCAACTCGCAAGGAATGTTGTCAAATATTACCGCCGAGATGTCAGGTTGGATTACGTTAGGTTATATTACGTTGTTGATGTATATAAAGGTCCCACGGAGACGTAGAGTCCAACTCGCCAGGAATGTCGTCAAATATTACCGCCGAGATGTCAGGTGGGTTAGGTTAGGTTACATTACGTTAATGATGTATACGAAGGACCTACGCAGACGTCGGGGCCAACTCGCCAGGAATATTGTCAAATATTACCGCCGAGATGTCAGGTTGTGTTAGGTTAGGTTATATTACTTCATAGACGTATACAGTGTTCCCACGGAGAAGTAGGGGACGACAAGCAAGGAATGTTGTTAAACGGTACCCCGAGAGATTAGGTTGGGTTAGGTTAGGTTATATTAGGATTCTGATGTATATAAAGGTCCCACGGACACGTAGATGCCAACTCGCAAGGAATGTTGTCAAATATTACCGCCGAGATGTCAGGTTGGATTACGTTAGGTTATATTACGTTGTTGATGTATATAAAGGTCCCACGGAGACGTAGAGTCCAACTCGCCAGGAATGTCGTCAAATATTACCGCCGAGATGTCAGGTGGGTTAGGTTAGGTTATATTACGTTATTGATGCATATGAATGTCCCACGTAGAGGATAGCTCGCCAGGAATGTTGTCAAATGTTACCGCCGAGATGTTAGGTTGGGTTAGGTTAGGTTATATTACGTAATTGATGCATATGAATGTCCCACGTAGAGGATAGCTCGCCAGGAATGTTGTCAAATATTACCGCCGAGATGTTAGGTTGGGTTAGGTTAGGTTACATTACGTTATTGATGCATATGTATGTCCCACGTAGAGGATAGCTCGCCAGGAATGTTGTCAAATATTACCGCCGAGATGTCAGGTTGGGTTAGGTTAGGTTATATTACGTTATTGATGTATATAAAGGTCCGTCGGAGCCGTAGAGTCGAAGTCGCAAAGAATGTCTTCAAATATTACCGCCGAAATGTCAGGTAGGTTTAGGTTAGGTTATATTACGTTATTGATGCATATGAATGTCCCACGTAGAGAATAGCTCGCAAGGAATGTTGTGAAATATTACCGCCGAGATGTCAGGTTGGATTACGTTAGGTTATATTACGTTATTGATGTATATAAAGGTCCCACGGAGACGTAGAGTCCAACTCGCCAGGAATGTTGTCAAGTATTACCGCCGAGATGTCAGGTTGGGTTAGGTTAGGTTATATTACGTAATTGAAGTCTATAAAGGTCCCACGGAGACGTAGAGTCCAACTCGCCAGGAATGTCGTCAAATATTACCGCCGAGGTGTCAGGTGGGTTAGGTTAGGTTATATTACGTTATTGATGCATATGAAGGTCCCACGTAGAGGATAGCTCGCCAGGAATGTTGTCAAATGTTACCGCCGAGATGTTGGGTTGGGTTAGGTTAGGTTATATTAGGATTCTGATGTATATAAAGGTCCCACGGACACGTAGATGCCAACTCGCAAGGAATGTTGTCAAATATTACCGCCGAGATGTCAGGTTGGATTACGTTAGGTTATATTACGTTATTGATGTATATAAAGGTCCCACGGAGACGTAGAGTCCAACTCGCCAGAAATGTCGTCAAATATTACCGCCGAGATGTCAGGTTGGGATAGGTTAGGTTATATTACGTAACTGAAGTATATAAAGGTCCCACGGAGACGTAGAGTCCAACTCGCCAGGAATGTCGTCAAATATTACCGCCGAGATGTCAGGTGGGTTAGGTTAGGTTATATTACGTTATTGATGCATATGAATGTCCCATGTAGAGGATAGCTCGCCAGGAATGTTGCCAAATGTTACCGCCGAGATATTAGGTTGGGTTAGGTTAGGTTATATTACGTAATTGATGCATATGAATGTCCCACGTAGAGGATAGCTCGCCAGGAATGTTGTCAAATATTACCGCCGAGATGTTAGGTTGGGTTAGGTTAGGTTATATTACGTTATTGATGCATATGAATGTCCCACGTAGAGGATAGCTCGCCAGGAATGTTGTCAAATATTACCGCCGAGATGTCAGGTTGGGTTAGGTTAGGTTATATTACGTTATTGATGTATATAAAGGTCCGTCGGAGACGTAGAGTCGAACTCGCAAAGAATGTCTTCAAATATTACCGCCGAAATGTCAGGTTGGGTTAGGTTAGGTTATATTACGTTATTGATGCATATGAATGTCCCACGTAGAGGATAGCTCGCCAGGAATGTTGTCAAATATTACCGCCGAGATGTCAGGTTGGATTACGTTAGGTTATATTACGTTATTGATGTATATAAAGGTCCAACGGAGACGTAGAGTCCAACTCGCCAGGAATGTCGTCACATATTACCGCCGAGATGTCAGGTTGGGATAGGTTAGGTTATATTACGTAATTGAAGTATATAAAGGTCCCACAGAGACGTAGAGTCCAACTCGCCAGGAATGTCGTCAAATATTACCGCCGAGATGTCAGGTGGGTTAGGTTAGGTTATATTACGTTATTGATGCATATGAATGTCCCACGTAGAGGATAGCTCGCCAGGAATGTTGTCAAATGTTACCGCCGAGATGTTAGGTTGGGTTAGGTTAGGTTATATTACGTTATTGATGCATATGAATATCCCACGTATAGGATAGCTCGCCCGGAATGTCGTCAAATATTACCGCCGAGAAGTCAGGTTGGGATAGGTTAGGTTATATTACGTTATTGATGTATATAAAGGTCCGTCGGAGACGTAGAGTCGAACTCGCAAAGAATGTCTTCAAATATTACCGCCGAAATGTCAGGTTGGGTTAGGTTAGGTTATATTACGTTATTGATGCATATGAATGTCCCACGTAGAGGATAGCTCGCAAGGAATGTTGTGAAATATTACCGCCGAGATGTCAGGTTGGATTACGTTAGGTTATATTACGTTATTGATGTATATAAAGGTCCCACGGAGACGTAGAGTCCAGCTCGCCAGGAATGTCGTCAAATATTACCGCCGAGTTGTCAGGTTGGGTTAGGTTAGGTTATATTACGTTATTGATGCATATGAATGTCCCACGTAGAGGATAGCTCGCCAGGAATGTTGTCAAATATTACCGCCGAGATGTCAGGTTGGGTTAGGTTAGGTTATATTACGTTATTGATGTATATAAAGGTCTGTCGGAGACGTGGAGTCGAACTCGCCAAGAATGTCTTCAAGAATTACCGCCGAAATGTCAGGTTGTGTTAGGTTAGGTTATATTACGTTATTGATGCATATGAATGTCCCACGTAGAGGATAGCTCGCCAGGAATGTCGTCAAATATTACCGCCGAGATGTTAGGTTCGGATAGGTTAGGTTATATTACGTTATTGATGTATATAAAGGTCCGTCGGAGACGTAGAGTCGAACTCGCAAAGAATGTCTTCAAATATTACCGCCGAAATGTCAGGTTGGGTTAGGTTAGGTTATATTACGTTATTGATGCATATGAATGTCCCACGTAGAGGATAGCTCGCAAGGAATGTTGTGAAATATTACCGCCGAGATGTCAGGTTGGATTACGTTAGGTTATATTACGTTATTGATGTATATAAAGGTCCCACGGAGACGTAGAGTCCAGCTCGCCAGGAATGTCGTCAAATATTACCGCCGAGTTGTCAGGTTGGGTTAGGTTAGGTTATATTACGTAATTGAAGTCTATAAAGGTCCCACGGAGACGTAGAGTCCAACTCGCCAGGAATGTCGTCAAATATTACCGCCGAGATGTCAGGTGGGTTAGGTTAGGTTATATTACGTTATTGATGCATATGAAGGTCCCACGTAGAGGATAGCTCGCCAGGAATGTTGTCAAATGTTACCGCCGAGATGTTAGGTTGGGTTAGGTTAGGTTATATTACGTTACTGATGTATATAAAGGTCCCACGGAGACGTAGAGTCCAACTCGCCAGGAATGTTGTCAAGTATTACCGCCGAGATGTCAGGTTGGGTTAGGTTAGGTTATATTACGTAATTGAAGTCTATAAAGGTCCCACGGAGACGTAGAGTCCAACTCGCCAGGAATGTCGTCAAATATTACCGCCGAGATATCAGGTGGGTTAGGTTAGGTTATATTACGTTATTGATGCATATGAAGGTCCCACGTAGAGGATAGCTCGCCAGGAATGTTGTCAAATGTTACCGCCGAGATGTCAGGTTGGGATAGGTTAGGTTATATTACGTAATTGAAGTATATAAAGGTCCCACGGAGACGTAGAGTCCAACTCGCCAGGAATGTCGTCAAATATTACCGCCGAGATGTCAGGTGGGTTAGGATAGGTTATATTTCGTTATTGATGTATATAAAGGTCCGTCGGAGACGTAGAGTCGAACTCGCAAAGAATGTCTTCAAATATTACCGCCGAAATGTCAGGTTGGGTTAGGTTAGGTTATATTACGTTATTGATGCATATGAATGTCCCACGTAGAGGATAGCTCGCCAGGAATGTCGTCAAATATTACCGCCGAGATGTCAGGTTCGGATAGGTTAGGTTATATTACGTAATTGATGCATATGAATGTCCCACGTAGAAGATAGCTCGCCAGGAATGTTGTCAAATATTACCGCCGAGATGTTAGGTTGGGTTAGGTTAGGTTATATTACGTTATTGATGCATATGAATGTCCCACGTAGAGGATAGCTCGCCAGGAATGTTGTCAAATATTACCGCCGAGATGTCAGGTTGGGTTAGGATAGGTTATATTTCGTTATTGATGTATATAAAGGTCCGTCGGAGACGTAGAGTCGAACTCGCAAAGAATGTCTTCAAATATTACCGCCGAAATGTCAGGTTGGGTTAGGTTAGGTTATATTACGTTATTGATGCATATGAATGTCCCACGTAGAGGATAGCTCGCCAGGAATGTCGTCAAATATTACCGCCGAGATGTCAGGTTCGGATAGGTTAGGTTATATTACGTTATTGATGTATATAAAGGTCCGTCGGAGACGTAGAGTCGAACTCGCAAAGAATGTCTTCAAATATTACCGCCGAAATGTCAGGTTGGGTTAGGTTAGGTTATATTACGTTATTGATGCATATGAATGTCCCACGTAGAGGATAGCTCGCCAGGAATGTTGTCAAATATTACCGCCGAGATGTCAGGTTGGATTACGTTAGGTTATATTACGTTATTGATGTATATAAAGGTCCAACGGAGACGTAGAGTCCAACTCGCCAGGAATGTCGTCACATATTACCGCCGAGATGTCAGGTTGGGATAGGTTAGGTTATATTACGTAATTGAAGTATATAAAGGTCCCACGGAGACGTAGAGTCCAACTCGCCAGGAATGTCGTCAAATATTACCGCCGAGATGTCAGGTGGGTTAGGTTAGGTTATATTACGTTATTGATGCATATGAATGTCCCACGTAGAGGATAGCTCGCAAGGAATGTTGTGAAATATTACCGCCGAGATGTCAGGTTGGATTACGTTAGGTTATATTACGTTATTGATGTATATAAAGGTCCCACGGAGACGTAGAGTCCAGCTCGCCAGGAATGTCGTCAAATATTACCGCCGAGTTGTCAGGTTGGGTTAGGTTAGGTTATATTACGTAATTGAAGTCTATAAAGGTCCCACGGAGACGTAGAGTCCAACTCGCCAGGAATGTCGTCAAATATTACCGCCGAGATGTCAGGTGGGTTAGGTTAGGTTATATTACGTTATTGATGCATATGAAGGTCCCACGTAGAGGATAGCTCGCCAGGAATGTTGTCAAATGTTACCGCCGAGATGTTAGGTTGGGTTAGGTTAGGTTATATTACGTTACTGATGTATATAAAGGTCCCACGGAGACGTAGAGTCCAACTCGCCAGGAATGTTGTCAAGTATTACCGCCGAGATGTCAGGTTGGGTTAGGTTAGGTTATATTACGTAATTGAAGTCTATAAAGGTCCCACGGAGACGTAGAGTCCAACTCGCCAGGAATGTCGTCAAATATTACCGCCGAGATATCAGGTGGGTTAGGTTAGGTTATATTACGTTATTGATGCATATGAAGGTCCCACGTAGAGGATAGCTCGCCAGGAATGTTGTCAAATGTTACCGCCGAGATGTCAGGTTGGGATAGGTTAGGTTATATTACGTAATTGAAGTATATAAAGGTCCCACGGAGACGTAGAGTCCAACTCGCCAGGAATGTCGTCAAATATTACCGCCGAGATGTCAGGTGGGTTAGGATAGGTTATATTTCGTTATTGATGTATATAAAGGTCCGTCGGAGACGTAGAGTCGAACTCGCAAAGAATGTCTTCAAATATTACCGCCGAAATGTCAGGTTGGGTTAGGTTAGGTTATATTACGTTATTGATGCATATGAATGTCCCACGTAGAGGATAGCTCGCCAGGAATGTCGTCAAATATTACCGCCGAGATGTCAGGTTCGGATAGGTTAGGTTATATTACGTAATTGATGCATATGAATGTCCCACGTAGAGGATAGCTCGCCAGGAATGTTGTCAAATATTACCGCCGAGATGTTAGGTTGGGTTAGGTTAGGTTATATTACGTTATTGATGCATATGAATGTCCCACGTAGAGGATAGCTCGCCAGGAATGTTGTCAAATATTACCGCCGAGATGTCAGGTTGGGTTAGGATAGGTTATATTTCGTTATTGATGTATATAAAGGTCCGTCGGAGACGTAGAGTCGAACTCGCAAAGAATGTCTTCAAATATTACCGCCGAAATGTCAGGTTGGGTTAGGTTAGGTTATATTACGTTATTGATGCATATGAATGTCCCACGTAGAGGATAGCTCGCCAGGAATGTCGTCAAATATTACCGCCGAGATGTCAGGTTCGGATAGGTTAGGTTATATTACGTTATTGATGTATATAAAGGTCCGTCGGAGACGTAGAGTCGAACTCGCAAAGAATGTCTTCAAATATTACCGCCGAAATGTCAGGTTGGGTTAGGTTAGGTTATATTACGTTATTGATGCATATGAATGTCCCACGTAGAGGATAGCTCGCCAGGAATGTTGTCAAATATTACCGCCGAGATGTCAGGTTGGATTACGTTAGGTTATATTACGTTATTGATGTATATAAAGGTCCAACGGAGACGTAGAGTCCAACTCGCCAGGAATGTCGTCACATATTACCGCCGAGATGTCAGGTTGGGATAGGTTAGGTTATATTACGTAATTGAAGTATATAAAGGTCCCACGGAGACGTAGAGTCCAACTCGCCAGGAATGTCGTCAAATATTACCGCCGAGATGTCAGGTGGGTTAGGTTAGGTTATATTACGTTATTGATGCATATGAATGTCCCACGTAGAGGATAGCTCGCAAGGAATGTTGTGAAATATTACCGCCGAGATGTCAGGTTGGGTTACGTTAGGTTATATTACGTTATTGATGTATATAAAGGTCCCACGGAGACGTAGAGTCCAGCTCGCCAGGAATGTCGCCAAATATTACCGCCGAGTTGTCAGGTTGGGTTAGGTTAGGTTATATTACGTTATTGATGCATATGAATGTCCCATGTAGAGGATAGCTCGCCAGGAATGTTGTCAAATGTTACCGCCGAGATATTAGGTTGGGTTAGGTTAGGTTATATTACGTAATTGATGCATATGAATGTCCCACGTAGAGGATAGCTCGCCAGGAATGTTGTCAAATATTACCGCCGAGATGTTAGGTTGGGTTAGGTTAGGTTATATTACGTTATTGATGCATATGAATGTCCCACGTAGAGGATAGCTCGCCAGGAATGTTGTCAAATATTACCGCCGAGATGTCAGGTTGGGTTAGGTTAGGTTATATTTCGTTATTGATGTATATAAAGGTCCGTCGGAGACGTAGAGTCGAACTCGCAAAGAATGTCTTCAAATATTACCGCCGAAATGTCAGGTTGGGTTAGGTTAGGTTATATTACGTTATTGATGCATATGAATGTCCCACGTAGAGGATAGCTCGCCAGGAATGTCGTCAAATATTACCGCCGAGATGTCAGGTTCGGATAGGTTAGGTTATATTACGTTATTGATGTATATAAAGGTCCGTCGGAGACGTAGAGTCGAACTCGCAAAGAATGTCTTCAAATATTACCGCCGAAATGTCAGGTTGGGTTAGGTTAGGTTATATTACGTTATTGATGCATATGAATGTCCCACGTAGAGGATAGCTCGCAAGGAATGTTGTGAAATATTACCGCCGAGATGTCAGGTTGGATTACGTTAGGTTATATTACGTTATTGATGTATAAAAAGGTCCCACGGAGACGTAGAGTCCAGCTCGCCAGGAATGTCGTCAAATATTACCGCCGAGTTGTCAGGTTGGGTTAGGTTAGGTTATATTACGTAATTGAAGTCTATAAAGGTCCCACGGAGACGTAGAGTCCAACTCGCCAGGAATGTCGTCAAATATTACCGCCGAGATGTCAGGTGGGTTAGGTTAGGTTATATTACGTTATTGATGCATATGAAGGTCCCACGTAGAGGATAGCTCGCCAGGAATGTTGTCAAATGTTACCGCCGAGATGTTAGGTTGGGTTAGGTTAGGTTATATTACGTTACTGATGTATATAAAGGTCCCACGGAGACGTAGAGTCCAACTCGCCAGGAATGTTGTCAAGTATTACCGCCGAGATGTCAGGTGGGTTAGGTTAGGTTATATTACGTTATTGATGCATATGAAGGTCCCACGTAGAGGATAGCTCGCCAGGAATGTTGTCAAATGTTACCGCCGAGATGTTAGGTTGGGTTAGGTTAGGTTATATTACGTTATTGATGCATATGAATATCCCACGTATAGGATAGCTCGCCAGGAATGTCGTCAAATATTACCGCCGAGAAGTCAGGTTGGGATAGGTTAGGTTATATTACGTTATTGATGTATATAAAGGTCCCACGGAGACGTAGAGTCCAGCTCGCCAGGAATGTCGTCAAATATTACCGCCGAGTTGTCAGGTTGGGTTAGGTTAGGTTATATTACGTTATTGATGCATATGAATGTCCCACGTAGAGGATAGCTCGCCAGGAATGTTGTCAAATATTACCGCCGAGATGTCAGGTTGGGTTAGGTTAGGTTATATTACGTTATTGATGCATATGAATGTCCCACGTAGAGGATAGCTCGCCAGGAATGTTGTCAAATATTACCGCCGAGATGTCAGGTTGGGTTAGGTTAGGTTATATTACGTAATTGAAGTCTATAAAGGTCCCACGGAGACGTAGAGTCCAACTCGCCAGGAATGTCGTCAAATATTACCGCCGAGATGTCAGGTGGGTTAGGTTAGGTTATATTACGTTATTGATGCATATGAAGGTCCCACGTAGAGGATAGCTCGCCAGGAATGTTGTCAAATGTTACCGCCGAGATGTTAGGTTGGGTTAGGTTAGGTTATATTACGTTACTGATGTATATAAAGGTCCCACGGAGACGTAGAGTCCAACTCGCCAGGAATGTTGTCAAGTATTACCGCCGAGATGTCAGGTGGGTTAGGTTAGGTTATATTACGTTATTGATGCATATGAAGGTCCCACGTAGAGGATAGCTCGCCAGGAATGTTGTCAAATGTTACCGCCGAGATGTTAGGTTGGGTTAGGTTAGGTTATATTACGTTATTGATGCATATGAATATCCCACGTATAGGATAGCTCGCCAGGAATGTCGTCAAATATTACCGCCGAGAAGTCAGGTTGGGATAGGTTAGGTTATATTACGTTATTGATGTATATAAAGGTCCCACGGAGACGTAGAGTCCAGCTCGCCAGGAATGTCGTCAAATATTACCGCCGAGTTGTCAGGTTGGGTTAGGTTAGGTTATATTACGTTATTGATGCATATGAATGTACCACGTAGAGGATAGCTCGCCAGGAATGTTGTCAAATATTACCGCCGAGATGTCAGGTTGGGTTAGGTTAGGTTATATTACGTTATTGATGCATATGAATGTCCCACGTAGAGGATAGCTCGCCAGGAATGTTGTCAAATATTACCGCCGAGATGTCAGGTTGGGTTAGGTTAGGTTATATTACGTTATTGAAGTCTATAAAGGTCCCACGGAGACGTAGAGTCCAACTCGCCAGGAATGTCGTCAAATATTACCGCCGAGATATCAGGTGGGTTAGGTTAGGTTATATTACGTTATTGATGCATATGAAGGTCCCACGTAGAGGATAGCTCGCCAGGAATGTTGTCAAATGTTACCGCCGAGATGTTAGGTTGGGTTAGGTTAGGTTTTATTAGGATTCTGATGTATATAAAGGTCCCACGGACACGTAGATGCCAACTCGCAAGGAATGTTGTCAAATATTACCGCCGAGATGTCAGGTTGGATTACGTTAGGTTATATTACTTTATTGATGTATATAAAGGTCCCACGGAGACGTAGAGTCCAACTCGCCAGGAATGTCGGCAAATATTACCGCCGAGATGTCAGGTGGGTTAGGTTAGGTTATATTACGTTATTGATGCATATGAATGTCCCATGTAGAGGATAGCTCGCCAGGAATGTTGTCAAATGTTACCGCCGAGATATTAGGTTGGGTTAGGTTAGGTTATATTACGTAATTGATGCATATGAATGTCCCACGTAGAGGATAGCTCGCCAGGAATGTTGTCAAATATTACCGCCGAGATGTTAGGTTGGGTTAGGTTAGGTTATATTACGTTATTGATGCATATGAATGTCCCACGTAGAGGATAGCTCGCCAGGAATGTTGTCAAATATTACCGCCGAGATGTCAGGTTGGGTTAGGTTAGGTTATATTTCGTTATTGATGTATATAAAGGTCCGTCGGAGACGTAGAGTCGAACTCGCAAAGAATGTCTTCAAATATTACCGCCGAAATGTCAGGTTGGGTTAGGTTAGGTTATATTACGTTATTGATGCATATGAATGTCCCACGTAGAGGATAGCTCGCCAGGAATGTCGTCAAATATTACCGCCGAGATGTCAGGTTCGGATAGGTTAGGTTATATTACGTTATTGATGTATATAAAGGTCCGTCGGAGACGTAGAGTCGAACTCGCAAAGAATGTCTTCAAATATTACCACCGAAATGTCAGGTTGGGTTAGGTTAGGTTATATTACGTTATTGATGCATATGAATGTCCCACGTAGAGGATAGCTCGCCAGGAATGTTGTCAAATATTACCGCCGAGATGTCAGGTTGGATTACGTTAGGTTATATTACGTTATTGATGTATATAAAGGTCCAACGGAGACGTAGAGTCCAACTCGCCAGGAATGTCGTCACATATTACCGCCGAGATGTCAGGTTGGGATAGGTTAGGTTATATTACGTAATTGAAGTATATAAAGGTCCCACGGAGACGTAGAGTCCAACTCGCCAGGAATGTCGTCAAATATTACCGCCGAGATGTCAGGTGGGTTAGGTTAGGTTATATTACGTTATTGATGCATATGAATGTCCCACGTAGAGGATAGCTCGCAAGGAATGTTGTGAAATATTACCGCCGAGATGTCAGGTTGGATTACGTTAGGTTATATTACGTTATTGATGTATATAAAGGTCCCACGGAGACGTAGAGTCCAGCTCGCCAGGAATGTCTTCAAATATTACCGCCGAGTTGTCAGGTTGGGTTAGGTTAGGTTATATTACGTTATTGATGCATATGAATGTCCCACGTAGAGGATAGCTCGCCAGGAATGTTGTCAAATATTACCGCCGAGATGTCAGGTTGGGTTAGGTTAGGTTATATTACGTTATTGATGTATATAAAGGTCTGTCGGAGACGTGGAGTCGAACTCGCCAAGAATGTCTTCAAGTATTACCGCCGAAATGTCAGGTTGTGTTAGGTTAGGTTATATTACGTTATTGATGCATATGAATGTCCCACGTAGAGGATAGCTCGCCAGGAATGTCGTCAAATATTACCGCCGAGATGTCAGGTTCGGATAGGTTAGGTTATATTACGTTATTGATGTATATAAAGGTCCGTCGGAGACGTAGAGTCGAACTCGCAAAGAATGTCTTCAAATATTACCGCCGAAATGTCAGGTTGGGTTAGGTTAGGTTATATTACGTTATTGATGCATATGAATGTCCCACGTAGAGGATAGCTCGCAAGGAATGTTGTGAAATATTACCGCCGAGATGTCAGGTTGGGTTAGGTTAGGTTATATTACGTTACTGATGTATATAAAGGTCCCACGGCGACGTAGAGTCCAACTCGCCAGGAATGTTGTCAAGTATTACCGCCGAGATGTCAGGTTGGGTTAGGTTAGGTTATATTACGTAATTGAAGTCTATAAAGGTCCCACGGAGACGTAGAGTCCAACTCGCCAGGAATGTCGTCAAATATTACCGCCGATATATCAGGTGGGTTAGGTTAGGTTATATTACGTTATTGATGCATATGAAGGTCCCACGTAGAGGATAGCTCGCCAGGAATGTTGTCAAATGTTACCGCCGAGATGTTAGGTTGGGTTAGGTTAGGTTATATTAGGATTCTGATGTATATAAAGGTCCCACGGACACGTAGATGCCAACTCGCAAGGAATGTTGTCAAATATTACCGCCGAGATGTCAGGTTGGATTACGTTAGGTTATATTACTTTATTGATGTATATAAAGGTCCCACGGAGACGTAGAGTCCAACTCGCCAGGAATGTCGTCAAATATTACCGCCGAGATGTCAGGTTGGGATAGGTTAGGTTATATTACGTAATTGAAGTATATAAAGGTCCCACGGAGACGTAGAGTCCAACTCGCCAGGAATGTCGTCAAATATTACCGCCGAGATGTCAGGTGGGTTAGGTTAGGTTATATTACGTTATTGATGCATATGAATGTCCCATGTAGAGGATAGCTCGCCAGGAATGTTGTCAAATGTTACCGCCGAGATATTAGGTTGGGTTAGGTTAGGTTATATTACGTAATTGATGCATATGAATGTCCCACGTAGAGGATAGCTCGCCAGGAATGTTGTCAAATATTACCGCCGAGATGTTAGGTTGGGTTAGGTTAGGTTATATTACGTTATTGATGCATATGAATGTCCCACGTAGAGGATAGCTCGCCAGGAATGTTGTCAAATATTACCGCCGAGATGTCAGGTTGGGTTAGGATAGGTTATATTTCGTTATTGATGTATATAAAGGTCCGTCGGAGACGTAGAGTCGAACTCGCAAAGAATGTCTTCAAATATTACCGCCGAAATGTCAGGTTGGGTTAGGTTAGGTTATATTACGTTATTGATGCATATGAATGTCCCACGTAGAGGATAGCTCGCCAGGAATGTCGTCAAATATTACCGCCGAGATGTCAGGTTCGGATAGGTTAGGTTATATTACGTTATTGATGTATATAAAGGTCCGTCGGAGACGTAGAGTCGAACTCGCAAAGAATGTCTTCAAATATTACCGCCGAAATGTCAGGTTGGGTTAGGTTAGGTTATATTACGTTATTGATGCATATGAATGTCCCACGTAGAGGATAGCTCGCCAGGAATGTTGTCAAATATTACCGCCGAGATGTTAGGTTGGGTTAGGTTAGGTTATATTACGTTATTGATGCATATGAATGTCCCACGTAGAGGATAGCTCGCCAGGAATGTTGTCAAATATTACCGCCGAGATGTCAGGTTGGGTTAGGTTAGGTTATATTACGTTATTGATGTATATAATGGTCCGTCGGAGACGTAGAGTCGAACTCGCAAAGAATGTCTTCAAATATTACCGCCGAGTTGTCAGGTTGGGTTAGGTTAGGTTATATTACGTTATTGATGCATATGAATGTACCACGTAGAGGATAGCTCGCCAGGAATGTTGTCAAATATTACCGCCGAGATGTCAGGTTGGGTTAGGTTAGGTTATATTACGTTATTGATGCATATGAATGTCCCACGTAGAGGATAGCTCGCCAGGAATGTTGTCAAATATTACCGCCGAGATGTCAGGTTGGGTTAGGTTAGGTTATATTACGTTATTGAAGTCTATAAAGGTCCCACGGAGACGTAGAGTCCAACTCGCCAGGAATGTCGTCAAATATTACCGCCGAGATATCAGGTGGGTTAGGTTAGGTTATATTACGTTATTGATGCATATGAAGGTCCCACGTAGAGGATAGCTCGCCAGGAATGTTGTCAAATGTTACCGCCGAGATGTTAGGTTGGGTTAGGTTAGGTTTTATTAGGATTCTGATGTATATAAAGGTCCCACGGACACGTAGATGCCAACTCGCAAGGAATGTTGTCAAATATTACCGCCGAGATGTCAGGTTGGATTACGTTAGGTTATATTACTTTATTGATGTATATAAAGGTCCCACGGAGACGTAGAGTCCAACTCGCCAGGAATGTCGGCAAATATTACCGCCGAGATGTCAGGTGGGTTAGGTTAGGTTATATTACGTTATTGATGCATATGAATGTCCCATGTAGAGGATAGCTCGCCAGGAATGTTGTCAAATGTTACCGCCGAGATATTAGGTTGGGTTAGGTTAGGTTATATTACGTAATTGATGCATATGAATGTCCCACGTAGAGGATAGCTCGCCAGGAATGTTGTCAAATATTACCGCCGAGATGTTAGGTTGGGTTAGGTTAGGTTATATTACGTTATTGATGCATATGAATGTCCCACGTAGAGGATAGCTCGCCAGGAATGTTGTCAAATATTACCGCCGAGATGTCAGGTTGGGTTAGGTTAGGTTATATTTCGTTATTGATGTATATAAAGGTCCGTCGGAGACGTAGAGTCGAACTCGCAAAGAATGTCTTCAAATATTACCGCCGAAATGTCAGGTTGGGTTAGGTTAGGTTATATTACGTTATTGATGCATATGAATGTCCCACGTAGAGGATAGCTCGCCAGGAATGTCGTCAAATATTACCGCCGAGATGTCAGGTTCGGATAGGTTAGGTTATATTACGTTATTGATGTATATAAAGGTCCGTCGGAGACGTAGAGTCGAACTCGCAAAGAATGTCTTCAAATATTACCGCCGAAATGTCAGGTTGGGTTAGGTTAGGTTATATTACGTTATTGATGCATATGAATGTCCCACGTAGAGGATAGCTCGCCAGGAATGTTGTCAAATATTACCGCCGAGATGTCAGGTTGGATTACGTTAGGTTATATTACGTTATTGATGTATATAAAGGTCCAACGGAGACGTAGAGTCCAACTCGCCAGGAATGTCGTCACATATTACCGCCGAGATGTCAGGTTGGGATAGGTTAGGTTATATTACGTAATTGAAGTATATAAAGGTCCCACGGAGACGTAGAGTCCAACTCGCCAGGAATGTCGTCAAATATTACCGCCGAGATGTCAGGTGGGTTAGGTTAGGTTATATTACGTTATTGATGCATATGAATGTCCCACGTAGAGGATAGCTCGCAAGGAATGTTGTGAAATATTACCGCCGAGATGTCAGGTTGGATTACGTTAGGTTATATTACGTTATTGATGTATATAAAGGTCCCACGGAGACGTAGAGTCCAGCTCGCCAGGAATGTCGTCAAATATTACCGCCGAGTTGTCAGGTTGGGTTAGGTTAGGTTATATTACGTTATTGATGCATATGAATGTCCCACGTAGAGGATAGCTCGCCAGGAATGTTGTCAAATATTACCGCCGAGATGTCAGGTTGGGTTAGGTTAGGTTATATTACGTTATTGATGTATATAAAGGTCTGTCGGAGACGTGGAGTCGAACTCGCCAAGAATGTCTTCAAGTATTACCGCCGAAATGTCAGGTTGTGTTAGGTTAGGTTATATTACGTTATGGATGCATATGAATGTCCCACGTAGAGGATAGCTCGCCAGGAATGTCGTCAAATATTACCGCCGAGATGTCAGGTTCGGATAGGTTAGGTTATATTACGTTATTGATGTATATAAAGGTCCGTCGGAGACGTAGAGTCGAACTCGCAAAGAATGTCTTCAAATATTACCGCCGAAATGTCAGGTTGGGTTAGGTTAGGTTATATTACGTTATTGATGCATATGAATGTCCCACGTAGAGGATAGCTCGCAAGGAATGTTGTGAAATATTACCGCCGAGATGTCAGGTTGGGTTAGGTTAGGTTATATTACGTTACTGATGTATATAAAGGTCCCACGGCGACGTAGAGTCCAACTCGCCAGGAATGTTGTCAAGTATTACCGCCGAGATGTCAGGTTGGGTTAGGTTAGGTTATATTACGTAATTGAAGTCTATAAAGGTCCCACGGAGACGTAGAGTCCAACTCGCCAGGAATGTCGTCAAATATTACCGCCGATATATCAGGTGGGTTAGGTTAGGTTATATTACGTTATTGATGCATATGAAGGTCCCACGTAGAGGATAGCTCGCCAGGAATGTTGTCAAATGTTACCGCCGAGATGTTAGGTTGGGTTAGGTTAGGTTATATTAGGATTCTGATGTATATAAAGGTCCCACGGACACGTAGATGCCAACTCGCAAGGAATGTTGTCAAATATTACCGCCGAGATGTCAGGTTGGATTACGTTAGGTTATATTACTTTATTGATGTATATAAAGGTCCCACGGAGACGTAGAGTCCAACTCGCCAGGAATGTCGTCAAATATTACCGCCGAGATGTCAGGTTGGGATAGGTTAGGTTATATTACGTAATTGAAGTATATAAAGGTCCCACGGAGACGTAGAGTCCAACTCGCCAGGAATGTCGTCAAATATTACCGCCGAGATGTCAGGTGGGTTAGGTTAGGTTATATTACGTTATTGATGCATATGAATGTCCCATGTAGAGGATAGCTCGCCAGGAATGTTGTCAAATGTTACCGCCGAGATATTAGGTTGGGTTAGGTTAGGTTATATTACGTAATTGATGCATATGAATGTCCCACGTAGAGGATAGCTCGCCAGGAATGTTGTCAAATATTACCGCCGAGATGTTAGGTTGGGTTAGGTTAGGTTATATTACGTTATTGATGCATATGAATGTCCCACGTAGAGGATAGCTCGCCAGGAATGTTGTCAAATATTACCGCCGAGATGTCAGGTTGGGTTAGGTTAGGTTATATTACGTTATTGATGTATATAAAGGTCCGTCGGAGACGTAGAGTCGAACTCGCAAAGAATGTCTTCAAATATTACCGCCGAAATGTCAGGTTGGGTTAGGTTAGGTTATATTACGTTATTGATGCATATGAATGTCCCACGTAGAGGATAGCTCGCCAGGAATGTTGTCAAATATTACCGCCGAGATGTCAGGTTGGATTACGTTAGGTTATATTACGTTATTGATGTATATAAAGGTCCAACGGAGACGTAGAGTCCAACTCGCCAGGAATGTCGTCACATATTACCGCCGAGATGTCAGGTTGGGATAGGTTAGGTTATATTACGTAATTGAAGTATATAAAGGTCCCACGGAGACGTAGAGTCCAACTCGCCAGGAATGTCGTCAAATATTACCGCCGAGATGTCAGGTGGGTTAGGTTAGGTTATATTACGTTATTGATGCATATGAATGTCCCATGTAGAGGATAGCTCGCCAGGAATGTTGTCAAATGTTACCGCCGAGATATTAGGTTGGGTTAGGTTAGGTTATATTACGTAATTGATGCATATGAATGTCCCACGTAGAGGATAGCTCGCCAGGAATGTTGTCAAATATTACCGCCGAGATGTTAGGTTGGGTTAGGTTAGGTTATATTACGTTATTGATGCATATGAATGTCCCACGTAGAGGATAGCTCGCCAGGAATGTTGTCAAATATTACCGCCGAGATGTCAGGTTGGGTTAGGTTAGGTTATATTACGTTATTGATGTATATAAAGGTCCGTCGGAGACGTAGAGTCGAACTCGCAAAGAATGTCTTCAAATATTACCGCCGAAATGTCAGGTTGGGTTAGGTTAGGTTATATTACGTTATTGATGCATATGAATGTCCCACGTAGAGGATAGCTCGCCAGGAATGTTGTCAAATATTACCGCCGAGATGTCAGGTTGGATTACGTTAGGTTATATTACGTTATTGATGTATATAAAGGTCCAACGGAGACGTAGAGTCCAACTCGCCAGGAATGTCGTCACATATTACCGCCGAGATGTCAGGTTGGGATAGGTTAGGTTATATTACGTAATTGAAGTATATAAAGGTCCCACGGAGACGTAGAGTCCAACTCGCCAGGAATGTCGTCAAATATTACCGCCGAGATGTCAGGTGGGTTAGGTTAGGTTATATTACGTTATTGATGCATATGAATGTCCCACGTAGAGGATAGCTCGCCAGGAATGTTGTCAAATGTTACCGCCGAGATGTTAGGTTGGGTTAGGTTAGGTTATATTACGTTATTGATGCATATGAATATCCCACGTATAGGATAGCTCGCCAGGAATGTCGTCAAATATTACCGCCGAGAAGTCAGGTTGGGATAGGTTAGGTTATATTACGTTATTGATGTATATAAAGGTCCCACGGAGACGTAGAGTCCAGCTCGCCAGGAATGTCGTCAAATATTACCGCCGAGTTGTCAGGTTGGGTTAGGTTAGGTTATATTACGTTATTGATGCATATGAATGTCCCACGTAGAGGATAGCTCGCCAGGAATGTTGTCAAATATTACCGCCGAGATGTCAGGTTGGGTTAGGTTAGGTTATATTACGTTATTGATGTATATAAAGGTCTGTCGGAGACGTGGAGTCGAACTCGCCAAGAATGTCTTCAAGTATTACCGCCGAAATGTCAGGTTGTGTTAGGTTAGGTTATATTACGTTATTGATGCATATGAATGTCCCACGTAGAGGATAGCTCGCCAGGAATGTTGTCAAATGTTACCGCCGAGATGTTAGGTTGGGTTAGGTTAGGTTATATTACGTTATTGATGCATATGAATATCCCACGTATAGGATAGCTCGCCAGGAATGTCGTCAAATATTACCGCCGAGAAGTCAGGTTGGGATAGGTTAGGTTATATTACGTTATTGATGTATATAAAGGTCCCACGGAGACGTAGAGTCCAGCTCGCAAGGAATGTCGTCAAATATTACCGCCGAGTTGTCAGGTTGGGTTAGGTTAGGTTATATTACGTTATTGATGTATATAAAGGTCCGTCGGAGACGTAGAGTCGAACTCGCAAAGAATGTCTTCAAATATTACCGCCGAAATGTCAGGTTGGGTTAGGTTAGGTTATATTACGTTATTGATGCATATGAATGTCCCACGTAGAGGATAGCTCGCAAGGAATGTTGTGAAATATTACCGCCGAGATGTCAGGTTGGGTTAGGTTAGGTTATATTACGTTACTGATGTATATAAAGGTCCCACGGCGACGTAGAGTCCAACTCGCCAGGAATGTTGTCAAGTATTACCGCCGAGATGTCAGGTTGGGTTAGGTTAGGTTATATTACGTAATTGAAGTCTATAAAGGTCCCACGGAGACGTAGAGTCCAACTCGCCAGGAATGTCGTCAAATATTACCGCCGATATATCAGGTGGGTTAGGTTAGGTTATATTACGTTATTGATGCATATGAAGGTCCCACGTAGAGGATAGCTCGCCAGGAATGTTGTCAAATGTTACCGCCGAGATGTTAGGTTGGGTTAGGTTAGGTTATATTAGGATTCTGATGTATATAAAGGTCCCACGGACACGTAGATGCCAACTCGCAAGGAATGTTGTCAAATATTACCGCCGAGATGTCAGGTTGGATTACGTTAGGTTATATTACTTTATTGATGTATATAAAGGTCCCACGGAGACGTAGAGTCCAACTCGCCAGGAATGTCGTCAAATATTACCGCCGAGATGTCAGGTTGGGATAGGTTAGGTTATATTACGTAATTGAAGTATATAAAGGTCCCACGGAGACGTAGAGTCCAACTCGCCAGGAATGTCGTCAAATATTACCGCCGAGATGTCAGGTGGGTTAGGTTAGGTTATATTACGTTATTGATGCATATGAATGTCCCATGTAGAGGATAGCTCGCCAGGAATGTTGTCAAATGTTACCGCCGAGATATTAGGTTGGGTTAGGTTAGGTTATATTACGTAATTGATGCATATGAATGTCCCACGTAGAGGATAGCTCGCCAGGAATGTTGTCAAATATTACCGCCGAGATGTTAGGTTGGGTTAGGTTAGGTTATATTACGTTATTGATGCATATGAATGTCCCACGTAGAGGATAGCTCGCCAGGAATGTTGTCAAATATTACCGCCGAGATGTCAGGTTGGGTTAGGTTAGGTTATATTACGTTATTGATGTATATAAAGGTCCGTCGGAGATGTAGAGTCGAACTCGCAAAGAATGTCTTCAAATATTACCGCCGAAATGTCAGGTTGGGTTAGGTTAGGTTATATTACGTTATTGATGCATATGAATGTCCCACGTAGAGGATAGCTCGCCAGGAATGTTGTCAAATATTACCGCCGAGATGTCAGGTTGGATTACGTTAGGTTATATTACGTTATTGATGTATATAAAGGTCCAACGGAGACGTAGAGTCCAACTCGCCAGGAATGTCGTCACATATTACCGCCGAGATGTCAGGTTGGGATAGGTTAGGTTATATTACGTAATTGAAGTATATAAAGGTCCCACGGAGACGTAGAGTCCAACTCGCCAGGAATGTCGTCAAATATTACCGCCGAGATGTCAGGTGGGTTAGGTTAGGTTATATTACGTTATTGATGCATATGAATGTCCCATGTAGAGGATAGCTCGCCAGGAATGTTGTCAAATGTTACCGCCGAGATATTAGGTTGGGTTAGGTTAGGTTATATTACGTAATTGATGCATATGAATGTCCCACGTAGAGGATAGCTCGCCAGGAATGTTGTCAAATATTACCGCCGAGATGTTAGGTTGGGTTAGGTTAGGTTATATTACGTTATTGATGCATATGAATGTCCCACGTAGAGGATAGCTCGCCAGGAATGTTGTCAAATATTACCGCCGAGATGTCAGGTTGGGTTAGGTTAGGTTATATTACGTTATTGATGTATATAAAGGTCCGTCGGAGACGTAGAGTCGAACTCGCAAAGAATGTCTTCAAATATTACCGCCGAAATGTCAGGTTGGGTTAGGTTAGGTTATATTACGTTATTGATGCATATGAATGTCCCACGTAGAGGATAGCTCGCCAGGAATGTTGTCAAATATTACCGCCGAGATGTCAGGTTGGATTACGTTAGGTTATATTACGTTATTGATGTATATAAAGGTCCAACGGAGACGTAGAGTCCAACTCGCCAGGAATGTCGTCACATATTACCGCCGAGATGTCAGGTTGGGATAGGTTAGGTTATATTACGTAATTGAAGTATATAAAGGTCCCACGGAGACGTAGAGTCCAACTCGCCAGGAATGTCGTCAAATATTACCGCCGAGATGTCAGGTGGGTTAGGTTAGGTTATATTACGTTATTGATGCATATGAATGTCCCACGTAGAGGATAGCTCGCCAGGAATGTTGTCAAATGTTACCGCCGAGATGTTAGGTTGGGTTAGGTTAGGTTATATTACGTTATTGATGCATATGAATATCCCACGTATAGGATAGCTCGCCAGGAATGTCGTCAAATATTACCGCCGAGAAGTCAGGTTGGGATAGGTTAGGTTATATTACGTTATTGATGTATATAAAGGTCCCACGGAGACGTAGAGTCCAGCTCGCCAGGAATGTCGTCAAATATTACCGCCGAGTTGTCAGGTTGGGTTAGGTTAGGTTATATTACGTTATTGATGCATATGAATGTCCCACGTAGAGGATAGCTCGCCAGGAATGTTGTCAAATATTACCGCCGAGATGTCAGGTTGGGTTAGGTTAGGTTATATTACGTTATTGATGTATATAAAGGTCTGTCGGAGACGTGGAGTCGAACTCGCCAAGAATGTCTTCAAGTATTACCGCCGAAATGTCAGGTTGTGTTAGGTTAGGTTATATTACGTTATTGATGCATATGAATGTCCCACGTAGAGGATAGCTCGCCAGGAATGTTGTCAAATGTTACCGCCGAGATGTTAGGTTGGGTTAGGTTAGGTTATATTACGTTATTGATGCATATGAATATCCCACGTATAGGATAGCTCGCCAGGAATGTCGTCAAATATTACCGCCGAGAAGTCAGGTTGGGATAGGTTAGGTTATATTACGTTATTGATGTATATAAAGGTCCCACGGAGACGTAGAGTCCAGCTCGCCAGGAATGTCGTCAAATATTACCGCCGAGTTGTCAGGTTGGGTTAGGTTAGGTTATATTACGTTATTGATGCATATGAATGTCCCACGGAGAGGATAGCTCGCCAGGAATGTTGTCAAATATTACCGCCGAGATGTCAGGTGGGTTAGGTTAGGTTATATTACGTTATTGATGCATATGAATGTCCCACGTAGAGGATAGCTCGCAAGGAATGTTGTGAAATATTACCGCCGAGATGTCAGGTTGGATTACGTTAGGTTATATTACGTTATTGATGTATATAAAGGTCCCACGGAGACGTAGAGTCCAGCTCGCCAGGAATGTCGTCAAATATTACCGCCGAGATATCAGGTGGGTTAGGTTAGGTTATATTACGTTATTGATGCATATGAAGGTCCCACGTAGAGGATAGCTCGCCAGGAATGTTGTCAAATGTTACCGCCGAGATGTTAGGTTGGGTTAGGTTAGGTTATATTAGGATTCTGATGTATATAAAGGTCCCACGGACACGTAGATGCCAACTCGCAAGGAATGTTGTCAAATATTACCGCCGAGATGTCAGGTTGGATTACGTTAGGTTATATTACTTTATTGATGTATATAAAGGTCCCACGGAGACGTAGAGTCCAACTCGCCAGGAATGTCGTCAAATATTACCGCCGAGATGTCAGGTTGGGATAGGTTAGGTTATATTACGTAATTGAAGTATATAAAGGTCCCACGGAGACGTAGAGTCCAACTCGCCAGGAATGTCGTCAAATATTACCGCCGAGATGTCAGGTGGGTTAGGTTAGGTTATATTACGTTATTGATGCATATGAATGTCCCATGTAGAGGATAGCTCGCCAGGAATGTTGTCAAATGTTACCGCCGAGATATTAGGTTGGGTTAGGTTAGGTTATATTACGTAATTGATGCATATGAATGTCCCACGTAGAGGATAGCTCGCCAGGAATGTTGTCAAATATTACCGCCGAGATGTTAGGTTGGGTTAGGTTAGGTTATATTACGTTATTGATGCATATGAATGTCCCACGTAGAGGATAGCTCGCCAGGAATGTTGTCAAATATTACCGCCGAGATGTCAGGTTGGGTTAGGTTAGGTTATATTACGTTATTGATGTATATAAAGGTCCGTCGGAGACGTAGAGTCGAACTCGCAAAGAATGTCTTCAAATATTACCGCCGAAATGTCAGGTTGGGTTAGGTTAGGTTATATTACGTTATTGATGCATATGAATGTCCCACGTAGAGGATAGCTCGCCAGGAATGTTGTCAAATATTACCGCCGAGATGTCAGGTTGGATTACGTTAGGTTATATTACGTTATTGATGTATATAAAGGTCCAACGGAGACGTAGAGTCCAACTCGCCAGGAATGTCGTCACATATTACCGCCGAGATGTCAGGTTGGGATAGGTTAGGTTATATTACGTAATTGAAGTATATAAAGGTCCCACGGAGACGTAGAGTCCAACTCGCCAGGAATGTCGTCAAATATTACCGCCGAGATGTCAGGTGGGTTAGGTTAGGTTATATTACGTTATTGATGCATATGAATGTCCCACGTAGAGGATAGCTCGCCAGGAATGTTGTCAAATGTTACCGCCGAGATGTTAGGTTGGGTTAGGTTAGGTTATATTACGTTATTGATGCATATGAATATCCCACGTATAGGATAGCTCGCCAGGAATGTCGTCAAATATTACCGCCGAGAAGTCAGGTTGGGATAGGTTAGGTTATATTACGTTATTGATGTATATAAAGGTCCCACGGAGACGTAGAGTCCAGCTCGCCAGGAATGTCGTCAAATATTACCGCCGAGTTGTCAGGTTGGGTTAGGTTAGGTTATATTACGTTATTGATGCATATGAATGTCCCACGTAGAGGATAGCTCGCCAGGAATGTTGTCAAATATTACCGCCGAGATGTCAGGTTGGGTTAGGTTAGGTTATATTACGTTATTGATGTATATAAAGGTCTGTCGGAGACGTGGAGTCGAACTCGCCAAGAATGTCTTCAAGTATTACCGCCGAAATGTCAGGTTGTGTTAGGTTAGGTTATATTACGTTATTGATGCATATGAATGTCCCACGTAGAGGATAGCTCGCCAGGAATGTCGTCAAATATTACCGCCGAGATGTCAGGTTCGGATAGGTTAGGTTATATTACGTTATTGATGTATATAAAGGTCCGTCGGAGACGTAGAGTCCAACTCGCCAGGAATGTCGTCAAATATTACCGCCGAGATATCAGGTGGGTTAGGTTAGGTTATATTACGTTATTGATGCATATGAAGGTCCCACGTAGAGGATAGCTCGCCAGGAATGTTGTCAAATGTTACCGCCGAGATGTTAGGTTGGGTTAGGTTAGGTTATATTAGGATTCTGATGTATATAAAGGTCCCACGGACACGTAGATGCCAACTCGCAAGGAATGTTGTCAAATATTACCGCCGAGATGTCAGGTTGGATTACGTTAGGTTATATTACTTTATTGATGTATATAAAGGTCCCACGGAGACGTAGAGTCCAACTCGCCAGGAATGTCGTCAAATATTACCGCCGAGATGTCAGGTTGGGATAGGTTAGGTTATATTACGTAATTGAAGTATATAAAGGTCCCACGGAGACGTAGAGTCCAACTCGCCAGGAATGTCGTCAAATATTACCGCCGAGATGTCAGGTGGGTTAGGTTAGGTTATATTACGTTATTGATGCATATGAATGTCCCATGTAGAGGATAGCTCGCCAGGAATGTTGTCAAATGTTACCGCCGAGATATTAGGTTGGGTTAGGTTAGGTTATATTACGTAATTGATGCATATGAATGTCCCACGTAGAGGATAGCTCGCCAGAAATGTTGTCAAATATTACCGCCGAGATGTTAGGTTGGGTTAGGTTAGGTTATATTACGTTATTGATGCATATGAATGTCCCACGTAGAGGATAGCTCGCCAGGAATGTTGTCAAATATTACCGCCGAGATGTCAGGTTGGGTTAGGTTAGGTTATATTACGTTATTGATGTATATAAAGGTCCGTCGGAGACGTAGAGTCGAACTCGCAAAGAATGTCTTCAAATATTACCGCCGAAATGTCAGGTTGGGTTAGGTTAGGTTATATTACGTTATTGATGCATATGAATGTCCCACGTAGAGGATAGCTCGCCAGGAATGTTGTCAAATATTACCGCCGAGATGTCAGGTTGGATTACGTTAGGTTATATTACGTTATTGATGTATATAAAGGTCCAACGGAGACGTAGAGTCCAACTCGCCAGGAATGTCGTCACATATTACCGCCGAGATGTCAGGTTGGGATAGGTTAGGTTATATTACGTAATTGAAGTATATAAAGGTCCCACGGAGACGTAGAGTCCAACTCGCCAGGAATGTCGTCAAATATTACCGCCGAGATGTCAGGTGGGTTAGGTTAGGTTATATTACGTAATTGATGCATATGAATGTCCCACGTAGAGGATAGCTCGCCAGGAATGTTGTCAAATGTTACCGCCGAGATGTTAGGTTGGGTTAGGTTAGGTTATATTACGTTATTGATGTATATAAAGGTCCCACGGAGACGTAGAGTCCAGCTCGCCAGGAATGTCGTCAAATATTACCGCCGAGATGTCAGGTTGGGTTAGGTTAGGTTATATTACGTAAATGAAGTCTATAAAGGTCCCACGGAGACGTAGAGTCCAACTCGCCAGGAATGTCGTCAAATATTACCGCCGAGATGTCAGGTGGTTTAGGTTAGGTTATATTACGTTATTGATGCATATGAACGTTCCACGTAGAGGATAGCTCGCCAGGAATGTTGTCAAATGTTACCGCCGAGATGTTAGGTTGGGTTAGGTCAGGTTATATTACGTTAGTGATGTATACGAAGGACCCACGCAGACGTCGGGGCCAACTCGCCAGGAATGTTGTCAAATATTACCGCCGAGATGTCAGGTTGGGTTAGCTTAGGTTATATTAGGATACTGATGTATATAAAGGTCCCACGGACACGTAGAGGCCAACTCGCAAGGAATGTTGTCAAATATTGCCGCCGAGATGTCAGGTTGGATTACGTTAGGTTATATTACGTTAGTGATGTATATAAAGGTCCCACGGAGACGTAGAGTCCAACTCGCCAGGAATGTCGTCAAATATTACCGCCGAGATGTCAGGTTGGGTTAGGTTAGGTTATATTACGTAATTGAAGTATATAATGGTCCCACGGAGACGTAGAGTCCAACTCGCCAGGAATGTCGTCAAATATTACCGCCGAGATGTCAGGTTGGGATAGGTTAGGTTATATTACGTAATTGAAGTATATAAAGGTCCCACGGAGACGTAGAGTCCAACTCGCCAGGAATGTCGTCAAATATTACCGCCGAGATGTCAGGTTCGGATAGGTTAGGTTATATTACGTTATTGATGTATATAAAGGTCCGTCGGAGACGTAGAGTCCAACTCGCCAGGAATGTCGTCAAATATTACCGCCGAGATATCAGGTGGGTTAGGTTAGGTTATATTACGTTATTGATGCATATGAAGGTCCCACGTAGAGGATAGCTCGCCAGGAATGTTGTCAAATGTTACCGCCGAGATGTTAGTTTGGGTTAGGTTAGGTTATATTAGGATTCTGATGTATATAAAGGTCCCACGGACACGTAGATGCCAACTCGCAAGGAATGTTGTCAAATATTACCGCCGAGATGTCAGGTTGGATTACGTTAGGTTATATTACTTTATTGATGTATATAAAGGTCCCACGGAGACGTAGAGTCCAACTCGCCAGGAATGTCGTCAAATATTACCGCCGAGATGTCAGGTTGGGATAGGTTAGGTTATATTACGTAATTGAAGTATATAAAGGTCCCACGGAGACGTAGAGTCCAACTCGCCAGGAATGTCGTCAAATATTACCGCCGAGATGTCAGGTGGGTTAGGTTAGGTTATATTACGTTATTGATGCATATGAATGTCCCATGTAGAGGATAGCTCGCCAGGAATGTTGTCAAATGTTACCGCCGAGATATTAGGTTGGGTTAGGTTAGGTTATATTACGTAATTGATGCATATGAATGTCCCACGTAGAGGATAGCTCGCCAGAAATGTTGTCAAATATTACCGCCGAGATGTTAGGTTGGGTTAGGTTAGGTTATATTACGTTATTGATGCATATGAATGTCCCACGTAGAGGATAGCTCGCCAGGAATGTTGTCAAATATTACCGCCGAGATGTCAGGTTGGGTTAGGTTAGGTTATATTACGTTATTGATGTATATAATGGTCCCACGGAGACGTAGAGTCCAACTCGCCAGGAATGTCGTCAAATATTACCGCCGAGATGTCAGGTTGGGATAGGTTAGGTTATATTACGTAATTGAAGTATATAAAGGTCCCACGGAGACATAGAGTCCAACTCGCCAGGATTGTCGTCAAATATTACCGCCGAGATGTCAGGTTGGGTTAGGTTAGGTTATATTACGTAATTGAAGTATATAAAGGTCCCACGGAGACGTAGAGTCCAACTCGCCAGGAATGTCGTCAAATATTACCGCCGAGATGTCAGGTTGGGTTAGGTTAGGTTATATTACGTAATTGAAGTATATAATGGTCCCACGGAGACGTAGAGTCCAACTCGCCAGGAATGTCGTCAAATATTACCGCCGAGATGTCAGGTTGGGATAGGTTAGGTTATATTACGTAATTGAAGTATATAAAGGTCCCACGGAGACGTAGAGTCCAACTCGCCAGGAATGTCGTCAAATATTACCGCCGAGATGTCAGGTTCGGATAGGTTAGGTTATATTACGTTATTGATGTATATAAAGGTCCGTCGGAGACGTAGAGTCCAACTCGCCAGGAATGTCGTCAAATATTACCGCCGAGATATCAGGTGGGTTAGGTTAGGTTATATTACGTTATTGATGCATATGAAGGTCCCACGTAGAGGATAGCTCGCCAGGAATGTTGTCAAATGTTACCGCCGAGATGTTAGTTTGGGTTAGGTTAGGTTATATTAGGATTCTGATGTATATAAAGGTCCCACGGACACGTAGATGCCAACTCGCAAGGAATGTTGTCAAATATTACCGCCGAGATGTCAGGTTGGATTACGTTAGGTTATATTACGTTATTGATGTATATAATGGTCCCACGGAGACGTAGAGTCCAACTCGCCAGGAATGTCGTCAAATATTACCGCCGAGATGTCAGGTTGGGATAGGTTAGGTTATATTACGTAATTGAAGTATATAAAGGTCCCACGGAGACATAGAGTCCAACTCGCCAGGATTGTCGTCAAATATTACCGCCGAGATGTCAGGTTGGGTTAGGTTAGGTTATATTACGTAATTGAAGTATATAAAGGTCCCACGGAGACGTAGAGTCCAACTCGCCAGGAATGTCGTCAAATATTACCGCCGAGATGTCAGGTGGGTTAGGTTAGGTTATATTACGTTATTGATGCATATGAATGTCCCACGTAGAGGATAGCTCGCCAGAAATGTTGTCAAATATTACCGCCGAGATGTCAGGTTGGATTACGTTAGGTTATATTACGTTATTGATGTATATAAAGGTCCCACGGAGACGTAGAGTCCAGCTCGCCAGAAATGGCGTCAAATATTACCGCCGAGTTGTCAGGTTGGGTTAGGTTAGGTTATATTACGTAAATGAAGTCTATAAAGGTCCCACGGAGACGTAGAGTCCAACTCGCCAGGAATGTCGTCAAATATTACCGCCGAGATGTCAAGTGGTTTAGGTTAGGTTATATTACGTTATTGATGCATATGAAGGTCCCACGTAGAGGATAGCTCGCCAGGAATGTTGTCAAATGTTACCGCCGAGATGTTAGGTTGGGTTAGGTTAGGTTATATTACGTTAGTGATGTATACGAAGGACCCACGCAGACGTCGGGGCCAACTCGCCAGGAATGTTGTCAAATATTACCGCCGAGATGTCAGGTTGTGTTAGGTTAGGTTATATTACTTCATAGACGTATACAGTGTTCCCACTGAGAAGTAGGGGCCGGCAAGCAAGGAATGTTGTTAAACGGTACCCCGAGAGATAAGGTTGGGTTAGGTTAGGTTATATTAGGATACTGATGTATATAAAGGTCCCACGGACACGTAGAGGCCAACTCGCAAGGAATGTTGTCAAATATTGCCGCCGAGATGTCAGGTTGGATTACGTTAGGTTATATTACGTTATTGATGTATATAAAGGTCCCACGGAGACGTAGAGTCCAACTCGCCAGGAATGTCGTCAAATATTACCGCCGAGATGTCAGGTTGGGTTAGGTTAGGTTATATTACGTAATTGAAGTATATAAAGGTCCCACGGAGACGTAGAGTCCAACTCGCCAGGAATGTCGTCAAATATTACCGCCGAGATGTCAGGTGGGTTAGGTTAGGTTATATTACGTTATTGATGCATATGAATGTCCCACGTAGAGGATAGCTCGCCAGAAATGTTGTCAAATATTACCGCCGAGATGTCAGGTTGGATTACGTTAGGTTATATTACGTTATTGATGTATATAAAGGTCCCACGGAGACGTAGAGTCCAGCTCGCCAGAAATGTCGTCAAATATTACCGCCGAGTTGTCAGGTTGGGTTAGGTTAGGTTATATTACGTAAATGAAGTCTATAAAGGTCCCACGGAGACGTAGAGTCCAACTCGCCAGGAATGTCGTCAAATATTACCGCCGAGATGTCAGGTGGTTTAGGTTAGGTTATATTACGTTATTGATGCATATGAAGGCCCCACGTAGAGGATAGCTCGCCAGGAATGTTGTCAAATGTTACCGCCGAGATGTTAGGTTGGGTTAGGTTAGGTTATATTACGTTAGTGATGTATACGAAGGACCCACGCAGACGTCGGGGCCAACTCGCCAGGAATGTTGTCAAATATTACCGCCGAGATGTCAGGTTGTGTTAGGTTAGGTTATATTACTTCATAGACGTATACAGTGTTCCCACTGAGAAGTAGGGGCCGGCAAGCAAGGAATGTTGTTAAACGGTACCCCGAGAGATAAGGTTGGGTTAGGTTAGGTTATATTAGGATACTGATGTATATAAAGGTCCCACGGACACGTAGAGGCCAACTCGCAAGGAATGTTGTCAAATATTGCCGCCGAGATGTCAGGTTGGATTACGTTAGGTTATATTACGTTATTGATGTATATAAAGGTCCCACGGAGACGTAGAGTCCAACTCGCCAGGAATGTCGTCAAATATTACCGCCGAGATGTCAGGTTGGGTTAGGTTAGGTTATATTACGTAATTGAAGTATATAATGGTCCCACGGAGACGTAGAGTCCAACTCGCCAGGAATGTCGTCATATATTACCGCCGAAATGTTAGGTTGGGTTAGGTTAGGTTACATTACGTTAATGATGTATACGAAGGACCTACGCAGACGTCGGGGCCAACTCGCCAGGAATATTGTCAAATATTACCGCCGAGATGTCAGGTTGTGTTAGGTTAGGTTATATTACTTCATAGACGTATACAGTGTTCCCACGGAGGAGTAGGGGCCGACAAGCAAGGAATGTTGTTAAACGGTACCCCGAGAGATTAGGTTGGGTTAGGTTAGGTTATATTAGGATTCTGATGTATAAAAAAGTCCCACGGAGACGTAGAGTCCAACTCGCCAGGAATGTCGTCAAATATTACCGCCGAGATGTCAGGTTGGGATAGGTTAGGTTATATTACGTAATTGAAGTATATAAAGGTCCCACGGAGACGTAGAGTCCAACTCGCCAGGATTGTCGTCAAATATTACCGCCGAGATGTCAGGTTGGGTTAGGTTAGGTTATATTACGTAATTGAAGTATATAAAGGTCCCACGGAGACGTAGAGTCCAACTCGCCAGGAATGTCGTCAAATATTACCGCCGAGATGTCAGGTGGGTTAGGTTAGGTTATATTACGTTATTGATGCATATGAATGTCCCACGTAGAGGATAGCTCGCCAGAAATGTTGTCAAATATTACCGCCGAGATGTCAGGTTGGATTACGTTAGGTTATATTACGTTATTGATGTATATAAAGCTCCCAAGGAGACGTAGAGTCCAGCTCGCCAGAAATGTCGTCAAATATTACCGCCGAGTTGTCAGGTTGGGTTAGGTTAGGTTATATTACGTAAATGAAGTCTATAAAGGTCCCACGGAGACGTAGAGTCCAACTCGCCAGGAATGTCGTCAAATATTACCGCCGAGATGTCAGGTGGTTTAGGTTAGGTTATATTACGTTATTGATGCATATGAAGGTCCCACGTAGAGGATAGCTCGCCAGGAATGTTGTCAAATGTTACCGCCGAGATGTTAGGTTGGGTTAGGTTAGGTTATATTACGTTAGTGATGTATACGAAGGACCCACGCAGACGTCGGGGCCAACTCGCCAGGAATGTTGTCAAATATTACCGCCGAGATGTCAGGTTGTGTTAGGTTAGGTTATATTACTTCATAGACGTATACAGTGTTCCCACTGAGAAGTAGGGGCCGGCAAGCAAGGAATGTTGTTAAACGGTACCCCGAGAGATAAGGTTGGGTTAGGTTAGGTTATATTAGGATACTGATGTATATAAAGGTCCCACGGACACGTAGAGGCCAACTCGCAAGGAATGTTGTCAAATATTGCCGCCGAGATGTCAGGTTGGATTACGTTAGGTTATATTACGTTATTGATGTATATAAAGGTCCCACGGAGACGTAGAGTCCAACTCGCCAGGAATGTCGTCAAATATTACCGCCGAAATGTTAGGTTGGGTTAGGTTAGGTTACATTACGTTAATGATGTATACGAAGGACCTACGCAGACGTCGGGGCCAACTCGCCAGGAATATTGTCAAATATTACCGCCGAGATGTCAGGTTGTGTTAGGTTAGGTTATATTACTTCATAGACGTATACAGTGTTCCCACGGAGGAGTAGGGGCCGACAAGCAAGGAATGTTGTTAAACGGTACACCGAGAGATTAGGTTGGGTTAGGTTAGGTTATATTAGGATTCTGATGTATATAAAGGTCCCACGGAGACGTAGAGTCCAACTCGCCAGGAATGTCGTCAAATATTACCGCCGAGATGTCAGGTTGGGATAGGTTAGGTTATATTATGTAATTGAAGTATATAAAGGTCCCACGGAGACGTAGAGTCCAACTCGCCAGGATTGTCGTCAAATATAACCGCCGAGATGTCAGGTTGGGTTAGGTTAGGTTATATTACGTAATTGAAGTATATAAAGGTCCCACGGAGACGTAGAGTCCAACTCGCCAGGAATGTCGTCAAATATTACCGCCGAGATGTCAGGTGGGTTAGGTTAGGTTATATTACGTTATTGATGCATATGAATGTCCCACGTAGAGGATAGCTCGCCAGGAATGTTGTCAAATATTACCGCCGAGATGTCAGGTTGGATTACGTTAGGTTATATTACGTTATTGATGTATATAAAGGTCCCACGGAGACGTAGAGTCCAGCTCGCCAAGAATGTCGTCAAATATTACCGCCGAGTTGTCAGGTTGGGTTAGGTTAGGTTATATTACGTAAATGAAGTCTATAAAGGTCCCACGGAGACGTAGAGTCCAACTCGCCAGGAATGTCGTCAAATATTACCGCCGAGATGTCAGGTGGTTTAGGTTAGGTTATACTACGTTATTGATGCATATGAAGGTCCCACGTAGAGGATACCTCGCCAGGAATGTCGTCAAATATTACCGCCGAGATGTTAGGTTGGGTTAGGTTAGGTTACATTACGTTAATGATGTATACGAAGGACCTACGCAGACGTCGGGGCCAACTCGCCAGGAATATTGTCAAATATTACCGCCGAGATGTCAGGTTGTGTTAGGTTAGGTTATATTACTTCATAGACGTATACAGTGTTCCCACGGAGGAGTAGGGGCCGACAAGCAAGGAATGTTGTTAAACGGTACCCCGAGAGATTAGGTTGGGTTAGGTTAGCTTATATTAGGATTCTGAAGTATATAAAGGTCCCACGGAGACGTAGAGTCCAACTCGCCAGGAATGTCGTCAAATATTACCGCCGAGATGTCAGGTTGGGATAGGTTAGGTTATATTACGTAATTGAAGTATATAAAGGTCCCATGGAGACGTAGAGTCCAACTCGCCAGGAATGTCGTCAAATATTACCGCCGAGATGTCAGGTGGGTTAGGTTAGGTTATATTACGTTATTGATGCATATGAATGTCCCACGTAGAGGATAGCTCGCCAGGAATGTCGTCAAATATTACCGCCGAGATGTCAGGTTCGGATAGGTTAGGTTATATTACGTTATTGATGTATATAAAGGTCCGTCGGAGACGTAAAGTCAAACTCGCAAAGAATGTCTTCAAATATTACCGCCGAAATGTCAGGTTGGGTTAGGTTAGGTTATATTACGTTATTGATGCATATGAATGTCCCACGTAGAGGATAGCTAGCAAGGAATGTTGTGAAATATTACCGCCGAGATGTCAGGTTGGATTACGTTAGGTTGTACTACGTTATTGATGTATATAAAGGTCCCACGGAGACGTAGAGTCCAGCTCGCCAGGAATGTCGTCAAATATTACCGCCGAGTTGTCAGGTTGGGTTAGGTTAGGTTAGATTACGTTATTGATGCATATGAATGTCCCACGTAGAGGATAGCTCGCCAGGAATGTTGTCAAATATTACCGCCGAGATGTCAGGTTGGGTTAGGTTAGGTTATATTACGTTATTGATGTATATAAAGGTCTGTCGGAGACATGGAGTCGAACTCGCCAAGAATGTCTTCAAGTATTACCGCCGAAATGTCAGGTTGTGTTAGGTTAGGTTATATTACGTTATTGATGCATATGAATGTCCCACGTAGAGGATAGCTCGCCAGGAATGTTGGCAAATATTACCGCCGAGATGGCAGGTTGGATTACGTTAGGTTATATTACGTTATTGATGTATATAAAGGTCCCACGGAGACGTAGAGTCCAACTCGCCAGGAATGTCGTCAAATATTACCGCCGAGATGTCAGGTTGGGATAGGTTAGGTTATATTACGTAATTGAAGTATATAAAGGTCCCACGAAGACGTAGAGTCCAAATCGCCAGGATTGTCGTCAAATATTACCGCCGAGATGTCAGGTTGGGTTAAGTTAGGTTATATTACGTAATTGAAGTATATAAAGGTCCCACGGAGACGTAGAGTCCAACTCGCCAGGAATGTCGTCAAATATTACCGCCGAGATGTCAGGTGGGTTAGGTTAGGTTATATTACGTTATTGATGCATATGAATGTCCCACGTAGAGGATAGCTCGCCAGGAATGTTGTCAAATATTACCGCCGAGATGTCAGGTTGGATTACGTTAGGTTATATTACGTTATTGATGTATATAAAGGTCCCACGGAGACGTAGAGTCCAGCTCGCCAGAAATGTCGTCAAATATTACCGCCGAGTTGTCAGGTTGGGTTAGGTTAGGTTATATTACGAAAATGAAGTCTATAAAGGTCCCACGGAGACGTAGAGTCCAACTCGCCAGGAATGTCGTCAAATATTACCGCCGAGATGTCAGGTGGTTTAGGTTAGGTTATATTACGTTATTGATGCATATGAATGTCCCACGTAGAGGATAGCTCGCCAGGAATGTTGTCAAATGTTACCGCCGAGATGTTAGGTTGGGTTAGGTTAGGTTATACTACGTTAGTGATGTATACGAAGGACCCACGCAGACGTCGGGGCCAACTCGCCAGGAATGTTGTCAAATATTACCGCCGAGATATCAGGTTGGGTTAGGTTAGGTTATATTACGTAATTGAAGTATATAGGTCCCACGGAGACGTAGAGTCCAACTCGCCAGGAATGTCGTCAAATATTACCGCCGAGATGTCAGGTGGGTTCGGTTAGGTTATATTACGTTATTGATGCATATGAATGTCCCACGCAGAGGATAGCTCGCCAGGAATGTTGCCAAATGTTACCGCCGAGATATTAGGTTGGGTTAGGTTAGGTTATATTACGTAATTGATGCATATGAATGTCCCACGTAGAGGATAGCTCGCCAGGAATGTTGTCAAATATTACCGCCGTGATGTTAGGTTGGGTTAGGTTAGGTTATATTACGTTATTGATGCATATGAATGTCCCACGTAGAGGATAGCTCGCCAGGAATGTTGTCAAATATTACCGCCGAGATGTCAGGTTGGGTTAGGTTAGGTTATATTACGTTATTGATGTATATAAAGGTCCGTCGGAGACGTAGAGTCGAACTCGCAAAGAATGTCTTCAAATATTACCGCCGAAATGTCAGGTTGGGTTAGGTTAGGTTATATTACGTTATTGATGCATATGAATGTCCCACGTAGAGGATAGCTCGCCAGGAATGTTGTCAAATATTACCGCCGAGATGTCAGGTTGGATTACGTTAGGTTATATTACGTTATTGATGTATATAAAGGTCCCACGGAGACGTAGAGTCCAACTCGCCAGGAATGTCGTCAAATATTACCGCCGAGATGTCAGGTTGGGATAGGTTAGGTTATATTACGTAATTGAAGTATATAAAGGTCCCACGGAGACGTAGAGTCCAACTCGCCAGGAATGTCGTCAAATATTACCGCCGAGATGTCAGGTGGGTTAGGTTAGGTTATATTACGTTATTGATGCATATGAATGTCCCACGTAGAGGATAGCTCGCCAGGAATGTTGTCAAATATTACCGCCGAGATGTCAGGTTGGATTACGTTAGGTTATATTACGTTATTGATGTATATAAAGGTCCCACGGAGACGTAGAGTCCAGCTCGCCAGGAATGTCGTCAAATATTACCGCCGAGTTGTCAGGTTGGGTTAGGTTAGGTTATATTACGTAAATGAAGTCTATAAAGGTCCCACGGAGACGTAGAGTCCAACTCGCCAGGAATGTCGTCAAATATTACCGCCGAGATGTCAGGTGGTTTAGGTTAGGTTATACTACGTTATTGATGCATATGAAGGTCCCACGTAGAGGATACCTCGCCAGGAATGTCGTCAAATATTACCGCCGAGATGTTAGGTTGGGTTAGGTTAGGTTACATTACGTTAATGATGTATACGAAGGACCTACGCAGACGTCGGGGCCAACTCGCCAGGAATATTGTCAAATATTACCGCCGAGATGTCAGGTTGTGTTAGGTTAGGTTATATTACTTCATAGACGTATACAGTGTTCCCACGGAGGAGTAGGGGCCGACAAGCAAGGAATGTTGTTAAACGGTACCCCGAGAGATTAGGTTGGGTTAGGTTAGCTTATATTAGGATTCTGAAGTATATAAAGGTCCCACGGAGACGTAGAGTCCAACTCGCCAGGAATGTCGTCAAATATTACCGCCGAGATGTCAGGTTGGGATAGGTTAGGTTATATTACGTAATTGAAGTATATAAAGGTCCCACGGAGACGTAGAGTCCAACTCGCCAGGAATGTCGTCAAATATTACCGCCGAGATGTCAGGTGGGTTAGGTTAGGTTATATTACGTTATTGATGCATATGAATGTCCCACGTAGAGGATAGCTCGCCAGGAATGTCGTCAAATATTACCGCCGAGATGTCAGGTTCGGATAGGTTAGGTTATATTACGTTAATGATGTATATAAAGGTCCGTCGGAGACGTAGAGTCGAACTCGCAAAGAATGTCTTCAAATATTACCGCCGAAATGTCAGGTTGGGTTAGGTTAGGTTATATTACGTTATTGATGCATATGAATGTCCCACGTAGAGGATAGCTCGCAAGGAATGTTGTGAAATATTACCGCCGAGATGTCAGGTTGGATTACGTTAGGTTGTATTACGTTATTGATGTATATAAAGGTCCCACGGAGACGTAGAGTCCAGCTCGCCAGGAATGTCGTCAAATATTACCGCCGGGTTGTCAGGTTGGGTTAGGCTAGGTTAGATTACGTTATTGATGCATATGAATGTCCCACGTAGAGGATAGCTCGCCAGGAATGTTGTCAAATGTTACCGCCGAGATGTTAGGTTGGGTTAGGTTAGGTTATATTACGTTAGTGATGTATACGAAGGACCCACGCAGACGTCGGGGCCAACTCGCCAGGAATGTTGTCAAATATTACCGCCGAGATGTCAGGTTGTGTTAGGTTAGGTTATATTACTTCATAGACGTATACAGTGTTCCCACTGAGAAGTAGGGGCCGGCAAGCAAGGAATGTTGTTAAACGGTACCCCGAGAGATAAGGTTGGGTTAGGTTAGGTTATATTAGGATACTGATGTATATAAAGGTCCCACGGACACGTAGAGGCCAACTCGCAAGGAATGTTGTCAAATATTGCCGCCGAGATGTCAGGTTGGATTACGTTAGGTTATATTACGTTATTGATGTATATAAAGGTCCCACGGAGACGTAGAGCCCAACTCGCCAGGAATGTCGTCAAATATTACCGCCGAGATGTCAGGTGGGTTAGGTTAGGTTATATTACGTAATTGAAGTATATAAAGGTCCCACGGAGACGTAGAGTCCAACTCGCCAGGAATGTCGTCAAATATTACCGCCGAGATGTCAGGTGGGTTAGGTTAGGTTATATTACGTTATTGATGCATATGAATGTCCCACGTAGAGGATAGCTCGCCAGAAATGTTGTCAAATATTACCGCCGAGATGTCAGGTTGGATTACGTTAGGTTATATTACGTTATTGATGTATATAAAGGTCCCACGGAGACGTAGAGTCCAGCTCGCCAGAAATGTCGTCAAATATTACCGCCGAGTTGTCAGGTTGGGTTAGGTTAGGTTATATTACGTAAATGAAGTCTATAAAGGTCCCACGGAGACGTAGAGTCCAACTCGCCAGGAATGTCGTCAAATATTACCGCCGAGATGTCAGGTGGTTTAGGTTAGGTTATATTACGTTATTGATGCATATGAAGGTCCCACGTAGAGGATAGCTCGCCAGGAATGTTGTCAAATGTTACCGCCGAGATGTTAGGTTGGGTTAGGTTAGGTTATATTACGTTAGTGATGTATATGAAGGACCCACGCAGACGTCGGGGCCAACTCGCCAGGAATGTTGTCAAATATTACCGCCGAGATGTCAGGTTGTGTTAGGTTAGGTTATATTACTTCATAGACGTATAAAGTGTTCCCACTGAGAAGTAGGGGCCGGCAAGCAAGGAATGTTGTTAAACGGTACCCCGAGAGATAAGGTTGGGTTAGGTTAGGTTATATTAGGATACTGATGTATATAAAGGTCCCACGGACACGTAGAGGCCAACTCGCAAGGAATGTTGTCAAATATTGCCGCCGAGATGTCAGGTTGGATTACGTTAGGTTATATTACGTTATTGATGTATATAAAGGTCCCACGGAGACGTAGAGTCCGACTCGCCAGGAATGTCGTCAAATATTACCGCCGAAATGTTAGGTTGGGTTAGGTTAGGTTACATTACGTTAATGATGTATACGAAGGACCTACGCAGACGTCGGGGCCAACTCGCCAGGAATATTGTCAAATATTACCGCCGAGATGTCAGGTTGTGTTAGGTTAGGTTATATTACTTCATAGACGTATACAGTGTTCCCACGGAGGAGTAGGGGCCGACAAGCAAGGAATATTGTTAAACGGTACCCCGAGAGATTAGGTTGGGTTAGGTTAGGTTATATTAGGATTCTGATGTATATAAAGGTCCCACGGAGACGTAGAGTCCAACTCGCCAGGAATGTCGTCAAATATTACCGCCGAGATGTCAGGTTGGGATAGGTTAGGTTATATTATGTAATTGAAGTATATAAAGGTCCCACGGAGACGTAGAGTCCAACTCGCCAGGAATGTCGTCAAATATTACCGCCGAGATGTCAGGTTGGGATAGGTTAGGTTATATTACGTAATTGAAGTATATAAAGGTCCCACGGAGACGTAGAGTCCAACTCGCCAGGAATGTCGTCAAATATTACCGCCGAGATGTCAGGTGGGTTAGGTTAGGTTATATTACGTTATTGATGCATATGAATGTCCCACGTAGAGGATAGCTCGCCAGGAATGTCGTCAAATATTACCGCCGAGATGTCAGGTTCGGATAGGTTAGGTTATATTACGTTATTGATGTATATAAAGGTCCCACGGAGACGTAGAGTCCAGCTCGCCAGAAATGTCGTCAAATATTACCGCCGAGTTGTCAGGTTGGGTTAGGTTAGGTTATATTACGAAAATGAAGTCTATAAAGGTCCCACGGAGACGTAGAGTCCAACTCGCCAGGAATGTCGTCAAATATTACCGCCGAGATGTCAGGTGGTTTAGGTTAGGTTATATTACGTTATTGATGCATATGAATGTCCCACGTAGAGGATAGCTCGCCAGGAATGTTGTCAAATGTTACCGCCGAGATGTTAGGTTGGGTTAGGTTAGGTTATACTACGTTAGTGATGTATACGAAGGACCCACGCAGACGTCGGGGCCAACTCGCCAGGAATGTTGTCAAATATTACCGCCGAGATATCAGGTTGGGTTAGGTTAGGTTATATTACGTAATTGAAGTATATAAAGGTCCCACGGAGACGTAGAGTCCAACTCGCCAGGAATGTCGTCAAATATTACCGCCGAGATGTCAGGTGGGTTCGGTTAGGTTATATTACGTTATTGATGCATATGAATGTCCCACGCAGAGGATAGCTCGCCAGGAATGTTGCCAAATGTTACCGCCGAGATATTAGGTTGGGTTAGGTTAGGTTATATTACGTAATTGATGCATATGAATGTCCCACGTAGAGGATAGCTCGCCAGGAATGTTGTCAAATATTACCGCCGTGATGTTAGGTTGGGTTAGGTTAGGTTATATTACGTTATTGATGCATATGAATGTCCCACGTAGAGGATAGCTCGCCAGGAATGTTGTCAAATATTACCGCCGAGATGTCAGGTTGGGTTAGGTTAGGTTATATTACGTTATTGATGTATATAAAGGTCCGTCGGAGACGTAGAGTCGAACTCGCAAAGAATGTCTTCAAATATTACCGCCGAAATGTCAGGTTGGGTTAGGTTAGGTTATATTACGTTATTGATGCATATGAATGTCCCACGTAGAGGATAGCTCGCCAGGAATGTTGTCAAATATTACCGCCGAGATGTCAGGTTGGATTACGTTAGGTTATATTACGTTATTGATGTATATAAAGGTCCCACGGAGACGTAGAGTCCAACTCGCCAGGAATGTCGTCAAATATTACCGCCGAGATGTCAGGTTGGGATAGGTTAGGTTATATTACGTAATTGAAGTATATAAAGGTCCCACGGAGACGTAGAGTCCAACTCGCCAGGAATGTCGTCAAATATTACCGCCGAGATGTCAGGTGGGTTAGGTTAGGTTATATTACGTTATTGATGCATATGAACGTCCCACGTAGAGGATAGCTCGCCAGGAATGTTGTCAAATGTTACCGCCGAGATGTTAGGTTGGGTTAGGTTAGGTTATATTACGTTATTGATGCATATGAATATCCCACGTATAGGATAGCTCGCCAGGAATGTCGTCAAATATTACCGCCGAGAAGTCAGGTTGGGATAGGTTAGGTTATATTACGTTATTGATGTATATAAATGTCCGTCGGAGACGTAGAGTCGAACTCCCAAAGAATGTCTTCAAATATTACCGCCGAAATGTCAGGTTGGGTTAGGTTAGGTTATATTACGTTATTGATGCATATGAATGTCCCACGTAGAGGATAGCTCGCAAGGAATGTTGTGAAATATTACCGCCGAGATGTCAGGTTGGATTACGTTAGGTTATATTACGTTATTGATGTATATAAAGGTCCCACGGAGACGTAGAGTCCAGCTCGCCAGGAATGTCGTCAAATATTACCGCCGAGTTGTCAGGTTGGGTTAGGTTAGGTTACATTACGTTAATGATGTATACGAAGGACCTACGCAGACGTCGGGGCCTACTCGCCAGGAATGTTGTCAAATATTACCGCCGAGATGTCAGGTTGTGTTAGGTTAGGTTATATTACTTCATAGACGTATACAGTGTTCCCACTGAGAAGTAGGGGCCGGCAAGCAAGGAATGTTGTTAAACGGTACCCCGAGAGATAAGGTTGGGTTAGGTTAGGTTATATTAGGATACTGATGTATATAAAGGTCCCACGGACACGTAGAGGCCAACTCGCAAGGAATGTTGTCAAATATTGCCGCCGAGATGTCAGGTTGGATTACGTTAGGTTATATTACGTTATTGACATATATAAAGGTCCCACGGAGACGTAGAGTCCAACTCGCCAGGAATGTCGTCAAATATTACCGCCGAGATGTCAGGTTGGGTTAGGTTAGGTTATATTACGTAATTGAAGTATATAATGGTCCCACGGAGACGTAGAGTCCAACTCGCCAGGAACGTCGTCAAATATTACCGCCGAGATGTCAGGTGGGTTAGGTTAGGTTATATTACGTTATTGATGCATATGAATGTCCCACGTAGAGGATAGCTCGCCAGGAATGTCGTCAAATATTACCGCCGAGATGTCAGGTTCGGATAGGTTAGGTTATATTACGTTATTGATGTATATAAAGGTCCCACGGAGACGTAGAGTCCAGCTCGCCAGAAATGTCGTCAAATATTACCGCCGAGTTGTCAGGTTGGGTTAGGTTAGGTTATATTACGAAAATGAAGTCTATAAAGGTCCCACGGAGACGTAGAGTCCAACTCGCCAGGAATGTCGTCAAATATTACCGCCGAGATGTCAGGTGGGTTCGGTTAGGTTATATTACGTTATTGATGCATATGAATGTCCCACGCAGAGGATAGCTCGCCAGGAATGTTGCCAAATGTTACCGCCGAGATATTAGGTTGGGTTAGGTTAGGTTATATTACGTAATTGATGCATATGAATGTCCCACGTAGAGGATAGCTCGCCAGGAATGTTGTCAAATATTACCGCCGTGATGTTAGGTTGGGTTAGGTTAGGTTATATTACGTTATTGATGCATATGAATGTCCCACGTAGAGGATAGCTCGCCAGGAATGTTGTCAAATATTACCGCCGAGATGTCAGGTTGGGTTAGGTTAGGTTATATTACGTTATTGATGTATATAAAGGTCCGTCGGAGACGTAGAGTCGAACTCGCAAAGAATGTCTTCAAATATTACCGCCGAAATGTCAGGTTGGGTTAGGTTAGGTTATATTACGTTATTGATGCATATGAATGTCCCACGTAGAGGATAGCTCGCCAGGAATGTTGTCAAATATTACCGCCGAGATGTCAGGTTGGATTACGTTAGGTTATATTACGTTATTGATGTATATAAAGGTCCCACGGAGACGTAGAGTCCAACTCGCCAGGAATGTCGTCAAATATTACCGCCGAGATGTCAGGTTGGGATAGGTTAGGTTATATTACGTAATTGAAGTATATAAAGGTCCCACGGAGACGTAGAGTCCAACTCGCCAGGAATGTCGTCAAATATTACCGCCGAGATGTCAGGTGGGTTAGGTTAGGTTATATTACGTTATTGATGCATATGAACGTCCCACGTAGAGGATAGCTCGCCAGGAATGTTGTCAAATGTTACCGCCGAGATGTTAGGTTGGGTTAGGTTAGGTTATATTACGTTATTGATGCATATGAATATCCCACGTATAGGATAGCTCGCCAGGAATGTCGTCAAATATTACCGCCGAGAAGTCAGGTTGGGATAGGTTAGGTTATATTACGTTATTGATGTATATAAATGTCCGTCGGAGACGTAGAGTCGAACTCCCAAAGAATGTCTTCAAATATTACCGCCGAAATGTCAGGTTGGGTTAGGTTAGGTTATATTACGTTATTGATGCATATGAATGTCCCACGTAGAGGATAGCTCGCAAGGAATGTTGTGAAATATTACCGCCGAGATGTCAGGTTGGATTACGTTAGGTTATATTACGTTATTGATGTATATAAAGGTCCCACGGAGACGTAGAGTCCAGCTCGCCAGGAATGTCGTCAAATATTACCGCCGAGTTGTCAGGTTGGGTTAGGTTAGGTTACATTACGTTAATGATGTATACGAAGGACCTACGCAGACGTCGGGGCCTACTCGCCAGGAATGTTGTCAAATATTACCGCCGAGATGTCAGGTTGTGTTAGGTTAGGTTATATTACTTCATAGACGTATACAGTGTTCCCACTGAGAAGTAGGGGCCGGCAAGCAAGGAATGTTGTTAAACGGTACCCCGAGAGATAAGGTTGGGTTAGGTTAGGTTATATTAGGATACTGATGTATATAAAGGTCCCACGGACACGTAGAGGCCAACTCGCAAGGAATGTTGTCAAATATTGCCGCCGAGATGTCAGGTTGGATTACGTTAGGTTATATTACGTTATTGACATATATAAAGGTCCCACGGAGACGTAGAGTCCAACTCGCCAGGAATGTCGTCAAATATTACCGCCGAGATGTCAGGTTGGGTTAGGTTAGGTTATATTACGTAATTGAAGTATATAATGGTCCCACGGAGACGTAGAGTCCAACTCGCCAGGAACGTCGTCAAATATTACCGCCGAGATGTCAGGTGGGTTAGGTTAGGTTATATTACGTTATTGATGCATATGAATGTCCCACGTAGAGGATAGCTCGCCAGGAATGTCGTCAAATATTACCGCCGAGATGTCAGGTTCGGATAGGTTAGGTTATATTACGTTATTGATGTATATAAAGGTCCGTCGGAGACGTAGAGTCGAACTCGCAAAGAATGTCTTCAAATATTACCGCCGAAATGTCAGGTTGGGTTAGGTTAGGTTATATTACGTTATTGATGCATATGAATGTCCCACGTAGAGGATAGATCGCAAGGAATGTTGTGAAATATTACCGCCGAGATGTCAGGTTGGATTACGTTAGGTTATATTACGTTATTGATGTATATAAAGGTCCCACGGAGACGTAGAGTCCAGCTCGCCAGGAATGTCGTCAAATATTACCGCCGAGTTGTCAGGTTGGGTTAGGTTAGGTTAGATTACGTTATTGATGCATATGAATGTCCCACGTAGAGGATAGCTCGCCAGGAATGTTGTCAAATATTACCGCCGAGATGTCAGGTTGGGTTAGGTTAGGTTATATTACGTTATTGATGTATATAAAGGTCTGTCGGAGACGTGGAGTCGAACTCGCCAAGAATGTCTTCAAGTATTACCGCCGAAATGTCAGGTTGTGTTAGGTTAGGTTATATTACGTTATTGATGCATATGAATGTCCCACGTAGAGGATAGCTCGCCAGGAATGTTGTCAAATATTACCGCCGAGATGTCAGGTTGGATTACGTTAGGTTATATTACGTTATTGATGTATATAAAGGTCCCACGGAGACGTAGAGTCCAACTCGCCAGGAATGTCGTCAAATATTACCGCCGAGATGTTAGGTTGGGTTAGGTTAGGTTACATTACGTTAATGATGTATACGAAGGACCTACGCAGACGTCGGGGCCAACTCGTCAGGAATATTGTCAAATATTACCGCCGAGATGTCAGGTTGTGTTAGGTTAGGTTATATTACTTCATAGACGTATACAGTGTTCCCACGGAGGAGTAGGGGCCGACAAGCAAGGAATGTTGTTAAACGGTACCCCGAGAGATTAGGTTGTGTTAGGTTAGCTTATATTAGGATTCTGATGTATATAAAGGTCCCACGGAGACGTAGAGTCCAACTCGCCAGGAATGTCGTCAAATATTACCGCCGAGATGTCAGGTTGGGATAGGTTAGGTTATATTACGTAATTGAAGTATATAAAGGTCCCACGGAGACGTAGAGTCCAACTCGCCAGGAATGTCGTCAAATATTACCGCCGAGATGTCAGGTTGGGATAGGTTAGGTTATATTACGTAATTGAAGTATATAAAGGTCCCACGGAGACGTAGAGTCCAACTCGCCAGGAATGTCGTCAAATATTACCGCCGAGATGTCAGGTGGGTTAGGTTAGGTTATATTACGTTATTGATGCATATGAATGTCCCACGTAGAGGATAGCTCGCCAGGAATGTCGTCAAATATTACCGCCGAGATGTCAGGTTCGGATAGGTTAGGTTATATTACGTTATTGATGTATATAAAGGTCCGTCGGAGACGTAGAGTCGAACTCGCAAAGAATGTCTTCAAATATTACCGCCGAAATGTCAGGTTGGGTTAGGTTAGGTTATATTACGTTATTGGTGCATATGAATGTCCCACGTAGAGGATAGCTCGCCAGGAATGTCGTCAAATATTACCGCCGAGTTGTCAGGTTCGGATAGGTTAGGTTATATTACGTTATTGATGTATATAAAGGTCCCACGGAGACGTAGAGTCCAACTCGCCAGGAATGTCGTCAAATATTACCGCCGAGATGTCAGGTTGGATTACGTTAGGTTATATTACGTTATTGATGTATATAAAGGTCCCACGGAGACGTAGAGTCCAGCTCGCCAGGAATGTCGTCAAATATTACCGCCGAGTTGTCAGGTTGGGTTAGGTTAGGTTACATTACGTTAATGATGTATACGAAGGACCTACGCAGACGTCGGGGCCAACTCGCCAGGAATATTGTCAAATATTACCGCCGAGATGTCAGGTTGTGTTAGGTAAGGTTATATTACTTCATGGACGTATACAGTGTTCCCACGGAGGAGTAGGGGCCGACAAGCAAGGAATGTTGTTAAACGGTACCCCGAGAGATTAGGTTGGGTTAGGTTAGCTTATATTAGGATTCTGATGTATATAAAGGTCCCACGGAGACGTAGAGTCCAACTCGCCAGGAATGTCGTCAAATATTACCGCCGAGATGTCAGGTTGGGATAGGTTAGGTTATATTACGTAATTGAAGTATATAAAGGTCCCACGGAGACGTAGAGTCCAACTCGCCAGGAACGTCGTCAAATATTACCGCCGAGATGTCAGGTGGGTTAGGTTAGGTTATATTACGTTATTGATGCATATGAATGTCCCACGTAGAGGATAGCTCGCCAGGAATGTCGTCAAATATTACCGCCGAGTTGTCAGGTTCGGATAGGTTAGGTTATATTACGTTATTGATGTATATAAAGGTCCCACGGAGACGTAGAGTCCAACTCGCCAGGAATGTCGTCAAATATTACCGCCGAGATGTCAGGTTGGGTTAGGTTAGGTTATATTACGTAATTGAAGTATATAATGGTCCCACGGAGACGTAGAGTCCAACTCGCCAGGAATGTCGTCAAATATTACCGCCGAGATGTTAGGTTGGGTTAGGTTAGGTTACATTACGTTAATGATGTATACGATGGACCTACGCAGACGTCGGGGCCAACTCGCCAGGAATATTGTCAAATATTACCGCCGAGATGTCAGGTTGTGTTAGGTTAGGTTATATTACTTCATGGACGTATACAGTGTTGCCACGGAGGAGTAGGGGCCGACAAGCAAGGAATGTTGTTAAACGGTACCCCGAGAGATTAGGTTGGGTTAGGTTAGCTTATATTAGGATTCTGATGTATATAAAGGTCCCACGGAGACGTAGAGTCCAACTCGCCAGGAATGTCGTCAAATATTACCGCCGAGATGTCAGGTTGGGATAGGTTAGGTTATATTACGTAATTGAAGTATATAAAGGTCCCACGGAGACGTAGAGTCCAACTCGCCAGGAACGTCGTCAAATATTACCGCCGAGATGTCAGGTGGGTTAGGTTAGGTTATATTACGTTATTGATGCATATGAATGTCCCACGTAGAGGATAGCTCGCCAGGAATGTCGTCAAATATTACCGCCGAGATGTCAGGTTCGGATAGGTTAGGTTATATTACGTTATTGATGTATATAAAGGTCCGTCGGAGACGTAGAGTCGAACTCGCAAAGAATGTCTTCAAATATTACCGCCGAAATGTCAGGTTGGGTTAGGTTAGGTTATATTACGTTAGTGATGTATACGAAGGACCCACGCAGACGTCGGGGCCAACTCGCCAGGAATGTTGTCAAATATTACCGCCGAGATGTCAGGTTGTGTTAGGTTAGGTTATATTACTTCATAGACGTATACAGTGTTCCCACTGAGAAGTAGGGGCCGGCAAGCAAGGAATGTTGTTAAACGGTACCCCGAGAGATAAGGTTGGGTTAGGTTAGGTTATATTAGGATACTGATGTATATAAAGGTCCCACGGACACGTAGAGGCCAACTCGCAAGGAATGTTGTCAAATATTGCCGCCGAGATGTCAGGTTGGATTACGTTAGGTTATATTACGTTATTGATGTATATAAAGGTCCCACGGAGACGTAGAGTCCAACTCGCCAGGAATGTCGTCAAATATTACCGCCGAGATGTCAGGTTGGGATAGGTTAGGTTATATTACGTAATTGAAGTATATAAAGGTCCCACGGAGACGTAGAGTCCAACTCGCCAGGAACGTCGTCAAATATTACCGCCGAGATGTCAGGTGGGTTAGGTTAGGTTATATTACGTTATTGATGCATATGAATGTCCCACGTAGAGGATAGCTCGCCAGGAATGTCGTCAAATATTACCGCCGAGATGTCAGGTTCGGATAGGTTAGGTTATATTACGTTATTGATGTATATAAAGGTCCGTCGGAGACGTAGAGTCGAACTCGCAAAGAATGTCTTCAAATATTACCGCCGAAATGTCAGGTTGGGTTAGGTTAGGTTATATTACGTTAGTGATGTATACGAAGGACCCACGCAGACGTCGGGGCCAACTCGCCAGGAATGTTGTCAAATATTACCGCCGAGATGTCAGGTTGTGTTAGGTTAGGTTATATTACTTCATAGACGTATACAGTGTTCCCACTGAGAAGTAGGGGCCGGCAAGCAAGGAATGTTGTTAAACGGTACCCCGAGAGATAAGGTTGGGTTAGGTTAGGTTATATTAGGATACTGATGTATATAAAGGTCCCACGGACACGTAGAGGCCAACTCGCAAGGAATGTTGTCAAATATTGCCGCCGAGATGTCAGGTTGGATTACGTTAGGTTATATTACGTTATTGATGTATATAAAGGTCCCACGGAGACGTAGAGTCCAACTCGCCAGGAATGTCGTCAAATATTACCGCCGAGATGTCAGGTTGGGTTAGGTTAGGTTATATTACGTAATTGAAGTATATAATGGTCCCACGGAGACGTAGAGTCCAACTCGCCAGGAATGTCGTCAAATATTACCGCCGAGATGTTAGGTTGGGTTAGGTTAGGTTACATTACGTTAATGATGTATACGATGGACCTACGCAGACGTCGGGGCCAACTCGCCAGGAATATTGTCAAATATTACCGCCGAGATGTCAGGTTGTGTTAGGTTAGGTTATATTACTTCATGGACGTATACAGTGTTCCCACGGAGGAGTAGGGGCCGACAAGCAAGGAATGTTGTTAAACGGTACCCCGAGAGATTAGGTTGGGTTAGGTTAGCTTATATTAGGATTCTGATGTATATAAAGGTCCCACGGAGACGTAGAGTCCAACTCGCCAGGAATGTCGTCAAATATTACCGCCGAGATGTCAGGTTGGGATAGGTTAGGTTATATTACGTAATTGAAGTATATAAAGGTCCCACGGAGACGTAGAGTCCAACTCGCCAGGAACGTCGTCAAATATTACCGCCGAGATGTCAGGTGGGTTAGGTTAGGTTATATTACGTTATTGATGCATATGAATGTCCCACGTAGAGGATAGCTCGCCAGGAATGTCGTCAAATATTACCGCCGAGATGTCAGGTTCGGATAGGTTAGGTTATATTACGTTATTGATGTATATAAAGGTCCGTCGGAGACGTAGAGTCGAACTCGCAAAGAATGTCTTCAAATATTACCGCCGAAATGTCAGGTTGGGTTAGGTTAGGTTATATTACGTTATTGATGCATATGAATGTCCCACGTAGAGGATAGCTCGCCAGGAATGTCGTCAAATATTACCGCCGAGATGTCAGGTTCGGATAGGTTAGGTTATATTACGTTATTGATGTATATAAAGGTCCGTCGGAGACGTAGAGTCGAACTCGCAAAGAATGTCTTCAAATATTACCGCCGAAATGTCAGGTTGGGTTAGGTTAGGTTATATTAGGATACTGATGTATATAAAGGTCCCACGGACACGTAGAGGCCAACTCGCAAGGAATGTTGTCAAATATTGCCGCCGAGATGTCAGGTTGGATTACGTTAGGTTATATTACGTTATTGATGTATATAAAGGTCCCACGGAGACGTAGAGTCCAACTCGCCAGGAATGTCGTCAAATATTACCGCCGAGATGTCAGGTTGGGTTAGGTTAGGTTATATTACGTAATTGAAGTATATAATGGTCCCACGGAGACGTAGAGTCCAACTCGCCAGGAATGTCGTCAAATATTACCGCCGAGATGTTAGGTTGGGTTAGGTTAGGTTACATTACGTTAATGATGTATACGAAGGACCTACGCAGATGTCGGGGCCAACTCGCCAGGAATATTGTCAAATATTACCGCCGAGATGTCAGGTTGTGTTAGGTTAGGTTATATTACTTCATAGACGTATACAGTGTTCCCACGGAGGAGTAGGGGCCGACAAGCAAGGAATGTTGTTAAACGGTACCCCGAGAGATTAGGTTGGGTTAGGTTAGCTTATATTAGGATTCTGATGTATATAAAGGTCCCACGGAGACGTAGAGTCCAACTCGCCAGGAATGTCGTCAAATATTACCGCCGAGATGTCAGGTTGGGATAGGTTAGGTTATATTACGTAATTGAAGTATATAAAGGTCCCACGGAGACGTAGAGTCCAACTCGCCAGGAACGTCGTCAAATATTACCGCCGAGATGTCAGGTGGGTTAGGTTAGGTTATATTACGTTATTGATGCATATGAATGTCCCACGTAGAGGATAGCTCGCCAGGAATGTCGTCAAATATTACCGCCGAGATGTCAGGTTCGGATAGGTTAGGTTATATTACGTTATTGATGTATATAAAGGTCCGTCGGAGACGTAGAGTCGAACTCGCAAAGAATGTCTTCAAATATTACCGCCGAAATGTCAGGTTGGGTTAGGTTAGGTTATATTACGTTATTGATGCATATGAATGTCCCACGTAGAGGATAGCTCGCAAGGAATGTTGTGAAATATTACCGCCGAGATGTCAGGTTGGACTACGTTAGGTTATATTACGTGATTGATGTATATAAAGGTCCCACGGAGACGTAGAGTCCAGCTCGCCAGGAATGTCGTCAAATATTACCGCCGAGTTGTCAGGTGGGTTAGGTTAGGTTATATTACGTTATTGATGCATATGAATGTCCCACGTAGAGGATAGCTCGCCAGGAATGTCGTCAAATATTACCGCCGATATGTCAGGTTCGGATAGGTTAGGTTATATTACGTTATTGATGTATATAAAGGTCCGTCGGAGACGTAGAGTCGAACTCGCAAAGAATGTCTTCAAATATTACCGCCGAAATGTCAGGTTGGGTTAGGTTAGGTTATATTACGTTATTGATGCATATGAATGTCCCACGTAGAGGATAGCTCGCAAGGAATGTTGTGAAATATTACCGCCGAGATGTCAGGTTGGATTACGTTAGGTTATATTACGTTATTGATGTATATAAAGGTCCCACGGAGACGTAGAGTCCAGCTCGCCAGGAATGTCGTCAAATATTACCGCCGAGTTGTCAGGTTGGGTTAGGTTAGGTTACATTACGTTAATGATGTATACGAAGGACCTACGCAGACGTCGGGGCCAACTCGCCAGGAATATTGTCAAATATTACCGCCGAGATGTCAGGTTGTGTTAGGTTAGGTTATATTACTTCATAGACGTATACAGTGTTCCCACGGAGGAGTAGGGGCCGACAAGCAAGGAATGTTGTTAAACGGTACCCCGAGAGATTAGGTTGGGTTAGGTTAGCTTATATTAGGATTCTGATGTATATAAAGGTCCCACGGAGACGTAGAGTCCAACTCGCCAGGAATGTCGTCAAATATTACCGCCGAGATGTCAGGTTGGGATAGGTTAGGTTATATTACGTAATTGAAGTATATAAAGGTCCCACGGAGACGTAGAGTCCAACTCGCCAGGATTGTCGTCAAATATTACCGCCGAGATGTCAGGTTGGGTTAGGTTAGGTTATATTACGTAATTGAAGTATATAAAGGTCCCACGGAGACGTAGAGTCCAACTCGCCAGGAATGTCGTCAAATATTACCGCCGAGATGTCAGGTGGGTTAGGTTAGGTTATATTACGTCATTGATGCATATGAATGTCCCACGTAGAGGATAGCTCGCCAGGAATGTTGTCAAATATTACCGCCGAGATGTCAGGTTGGATTACGTTAGGTTATATTACGTTATTGATGTATATAAAGGTCCCGCGGAGACGTAGAGACCAGCTCGCCAGAAATGTCGTCAAATATTACCGCCGAGTTGTCAGGTTGGGTTAGGTTAGGTTACATTACGTTAATGATGTATACGAAGGACCTACGCAGACGTCGGGGCCAACTCGCCAGGAATATTGTCAAATATTACCGCCGAGATGTCAGGTTGTGTTAGGTTAGGTTATATTACTTCATAGACGTATACAGTGTTCCCACGGAGGAGTAGGGGCCGACAAGCAAGGAATGTTGTTAAACGGTACCCCGAGAGATTAGGTTGGGTTAGGTTAGCTTATATTAGGATTCTGATGTATATAAAGGTCCCACGGAGACGTAGAGTCCAACTCGCCAGGAATGTCGTCAAATATTACCGCCGAGATGTCAGGTTGGGATAGGTTAGGTTATATTACGTTATTGATGTATATAAAGGTCCGTCGGAGACGTAGAGTCGAACTCGCAAAGAATGTCTTCAAATATTACCGCCGAAATGTCAGGTTGGGTTAGGTTAGGTTATATTACGTTATTGATGCATATGAATGTCCCACGTAGAGGATAGCTCGCAAGGAATGTTGTGAAATATTACCGCCGAGATGTCAGGTTGGATTACGTTAGGTTATATTACGTTATTGATGTATATAAAGGTCCCACGGAGACGTAGAGTCCAGCTCGCCAGGAATGTCGTCAAATATTACCGCCGAGTTGTCAGGTGGGTTAGGTTAGGTTATATTACGTTATTGATGCATATGAATGTCCCACGTAGAGGATAGCTCGCCAGGAATGTCGTCAAATATTACCGCCGAGATGTCAGGTTCGGATAGGTTAGGTTATATTACGTTATTGATGTATATAAAGGTCCGTCGGAGACGTAGAGTCGAACTCGCAAAGAATGTCTTCAAATATTACCGCCGAAATGTCAGGTTGGGTTAGGTTAGGTTATATTACGTTATTGATGCATATGAATGTCCCACGTAGAGGATAGCTCGCAAGGAATGTTGTGAAATATTACCGCCGAGATGTCAGGTTGGATTACGTTAGGTTATATTACGTTATTGATGTATATAAAGGTCCCACGGAGACGTAGAGTCCAGCTCGCCAGGAATGTCGTCAAATATTACCGCCGAGTTGTCAGGTTGGGTTAGGTTAGGTTACATTACGTTAATGATGTATACGAAGGACCTACGCAGACGTCGGGGCCAACTCGCCAGGAATATCGTCAAATATTACCGCCGAGATGTCAGGTTGTGTTAGGTTAGGTTATATTACTTCATAGACGTATACAGTGTTCCCACGGAGGAGTAGGGGCCGACAAGCAAGGAATGTTGTTAAACGGTACCCCGAGAGATTAGGTTGGGTTAGGTTAGCTTATATTAGGATTCTGATGTATATAAAGGTCCCACGGAGACGTAGAGTCCAACTCGCCAGGAATGTCGTCAAATATTACCGCCGAGATGTCAGGTTGGGATAGGTTAGGTTATATTACGTTATTGATGTATATAAAGGTCCGTCGGAGACGTAGAGTCGAACTCGCAAAGAATGTCTTCAAATATTACCGCCGAAATGTCAGGTTGGGTTAGGTTAGGTTATATTACGTTATTGATGCATATGAATGTCCCACGTAGAGGATAGCTCGCAAGGAATGTTGTGAAATATTACCGCCGAGATGTCAGGTTGGATTACGTTAGGTTATATTACGTTATTGATGTATATAAAGGTCCCACGGAGACGTAGAGTCCAGCTCGCCAGGAATGTCGTCAAATATTACCGCCGAGTTGTCAGGTGGGTTAGGTTAGGTTATATTACGTTATTGATGCATATGAATGTCCCACGTAGAGGATAGCTCGCCAGGAATGTCGTCAAATATTACCGCCGAGATGTCAGGTTCGGATAGGTTAGGTTATATTACGTTATTGATGTATATAAAGGTCCGTCGGAGACGTAGAGTCGAACTCGCAAAGAATGTCTTCAAATATTACCGCCGAAATGTCAGGTTGGGTTAGGTTAGGTTATATTACGTTATTGATGCGTATGAATGTCCCACGTAGAGGATAGCTCGCAAGGAATGTTGTGAAATATTACCGCCGAGATGTCAGGTTGGATTACGTTAGGTTATATTACGTTATTGATGTATATAAAGGTCCCACGGAGACGTAGAGTCCAGCTCGCCAGGAATGTCGTCAAATATTACCGCCGAGTTGTCAGGTTGGGTTAGGTTAGGTTACATTACGTTAATGATGTATACGAAGGACCTACGCAGACGTCGGGGCCAACTCGCCAGGAATATTGTCAAATATTACCGCCGAGATGTCAGGTTGTGTTAGGTTAGGTTATATTACTTCATAGACGTATACAGTGTTCCCACGGAGGAGTAGGGGCCGACAAGCAAGGAATGTTGTTAAACGGTACCCCGAGAGATTAGGTTGGGTTAGGTTAGCTTATATTAGGATTCTGATGTATATAAAGGTCCCACGGAGACGTAGAGTCCAACTCGCCAGGAATGTCGTCAAATATTACCGCCGAGATGTCAGGTTGGGATAGGTTAGGTTATATTACGTAATTGAAGTATATAAAGGTCCCACGGAGACGTAGAGTCCAACTCGCCAGTATTGTCGTCAAATACTACCGCCGAGATGTCAGGTTGGGTTAGGTTAGGTTATATTACGTAATTGAAGTATATAAAGGTCCCACGGAGACGTAGAGTCCAACTCGCCAGGAATGTCGTCAAATATTACCGCCGAGATGTCAGGTGGGTTAGGTTAGGTTATATTACGTCATTGATGCATATGAATGTCCCACGTAGAGGATAGCTCGCCAGGAATGTTGTCAAATATTACCGCCGAGATGTCAGGTTGGATTACGTTAGGTTATATTACGTTATTGATGTATATAAAGTTCCCACGGAGACGTAGAGACCAGCTCGCCAGAAATGTCGTCAAATATTACCGCCGAGTTGTCAGGTTGGGTTAGGTTAGGTTACATTACGTTAATGATGTATACGAAGGACCTACGCAGACGTCGGGGCCAACTCGCCAGGAATATTGTCAAATATTACCGCCGAGATGTCAGGTTGTGTTAGGTTAGGTTATATTACTTCATAGACGTATACAGTGTTCCCACGGAGGAGTAGGGGCCGACAAGCAAGGAATGTTGTTAAACGGTACCCCGAGAGATTAGGTTGGGTTAGGTTAGCTTATATTAGGATTCTGATGTATATAAAGGTCCCACGGAGACGTAGAGTCCAACTCGCCAGGAATGTCGTCAAATATTACCGCCGAGATGTCAGGTTGGGATAGGTTAGGTTATATTACGTTATTGATGTATATAAAGGTCCGTCGGAGACGTAGAGTCGAACTCGCAAAGAATGTCTTCAAATATTACCGCCGAAATGTCAGGTTGGGTTAGGTTAGGTTATATTACGTTATTGATGCATATGAATGTCCCACGTAGAGGATAGCTCGCAAGGAATGTTGTGAAATATTACCGCCGAGATGTCAGGTTGGATTACGTTAGGTTATATTACGTTATTGATGTATATAAAGGTCCCACGGAGACGTAGAGTCCAGCTCGCCAGGAATGTCGTCAAATATTACCGCCGAGTTGTCAGGTGGGTTAGGTTAGGTTATATTACGTTATTGATGCATATGAATGTCCCACGTAGAGGATAGCTCGCCAGGAATGTCGTCAAATATTACCGCCGAGATGTCAGGTTCGGATAGGTTAGGTTATATTACGTTATTGATGTATATAAAGGTCCGTCGGAGACGTAGAGTCGAACTCGCAAAGAATGTCTTCAAATATTACCGCCGAAATGTCAGGTTGGGTTAGGTTAGGTTATATTACGTTATTGATGCATATGAATGTCCCACGTAGAGGATAGCTCGCAAGGAATGTTGTGAAATATTACCGCCGAGATGTCAGGTTGGATTACGTTAGGTTATATTACGTTATTGATGTATATAAAGGTCCCACGGAGACGTAGAGTCCAGCTCGCCAGGAATGTCGTCAAATATTACCGCCGAGTTGTCAGGTTGGGTTAGGTTAGGTTACATTACGTTAATGATGTATACGAAGGACCTACGCAGACGTCGGGGCCAACTCGCCAGGAATATTGTCAAATATTACCGCCGAGATGTCAGGTTGTGTTAGGTTAGGTTATATTACTTCATAGACGTATACAGTGTTCCCACGGAGGAGTAGGGGCCGACAAGCAAGGAATGTTGTTAAACGGTACCCCGAGAGATTAGGTTGGGTTAGGTTAGCTTATATTAGGATTCTGATGTATATAAAGGTCCCACGGAGACGTAGAGTCCAACTCGCCAGGAATGTCGTCAAATATTACCGCCGAGATGTCAGGTTGGGATAGGTTAGGTTATATTACGTAATTGAAGTATATAAAGGTCCCACGGAGACGTAGAGTCCAACTCGCCAGGAATGTCGTCAAATATTACCGCCGAGATGTCAGGTGGGTTAGGTTAGGTTATATTACGTCATTGATGCATATGAATGTCCCACGTAGAGGATAGCTCGCCAGGAATGTTGTCAAATATTACCGCCGAGATGTCAGGTTGGATTATGTTAGGTTATATTACGTTATTGATGTATATAAGGTCCCACGGAGACGTAGAGACCAGCTCGCCAGAAATGTCGTCAAATATTACCGCCGAGTTGTCAGGTTGGGTTAGGTTAGGTTACATTACGTTAATGATGTATACGAAGGACCTACGCAGACGTCGGGGCCAACTCGCCAGGAATATTGTCAAATATTACCGCCGAGATGTCAGGTTGTGTTAGGTTAGGTTATATTACTTCATAGACGTATACAGTGTTCCCACGGAGGAGTAGGGGCCGACAAGCAAGGAATGTTGTTAAACGGTACCCCGAGAGATTAGGTTGGGTTAGGTTAGCTTATATTAGGATTCTGATGTATATAAAGGTCCCACGGAGACGTAGAGTCCAACTCGCCAGGAATGTCGTCAAATATTACCGCCGAGATGTCAGGTTGGGATAGGTTAGGTTATATTACGTTATTGATGTATATAAAGGTCCGTCGGAGACGTAGAGTCGAACTCGCAAAGAATGTCTTCAAATATTACCGCCGAAATGTCAGGTTGGGTTAGGTTAGGTTATATTACGTTATTGATGCATATGAATGTCCCACGTAGAGGATAGCTCGCAAGGAATGTTGTGAAATATTACCGCCGAGATGTCAGGTTGGATTACGTTAGGTTATATTACGTTATTGATGTATATAAAGGTCCCACGGAGACGTAGAGTCCAGCTCGCCAGGAATGTCGTCAAATATTACCGCCGAGTTGTCAGGTGGGTTAGGTTAGGTTATATTACGTTATTGATGCATATGAATGTCCCACGTAGAGGATAGCTCGCCAGGAATGTCGTCAAATATTACCGCCGAGATGTCAGGTTCGGATAGGTTAGGTTATATTACGTTATTGATGTATATAAAGGTCCGTCGGAGACGTAGAGACGAACTCGCAAAGAATGTCTTCAAATATTACCGCCGAAATGTCAGGTTGGGTTAGGTTAGGTTATATTACGTTATTGATGCATATGAATGTCCCACGTAGAGGATAGCTCGCAAGGAATGTTGTGAAATATTACCGCCGAGATGTCAGGTTGGATTACGTTAGGTTATATTACGTTATTGATGTATATAAAGGTCCCACGGAGACGTAGAGTCCAGCTCGCCAGGAATGTCGTCAAATATTACCGCCGAGTTGTCAGGTTGGGTTAGGTTAGGTTACATTACGTTAATGATGTATACGAAGGACCTACGCAGACGTCGGGGCCAACTCGCCAGGAATATTGTCAAATATTACCGCCGAGATGTCAGGTTGTGTTAGGTTAGGTTATATTACTTCATAGACGTATACAGTGTTCCCACGGAGGAGTAGGGGCCGACAAGCAAGGAATGTTGTTAAACGGTACCCCGAGAGATTAGGTTGGGTTAGGTTAGCTTATATTAGGATTCTGATGTATATAAAGGTCCCACGGAGACGTAGAGTCCAACTCGCCAGGAATGTCCTCAAATATTACCGCCGAGATGTCAGGTTGGGATAGGTTAGGTTATATTACGTTATTGATGTATATAAAGGTCCGTCGGAGACGTAGAGTCGAACTCGCAAAGAATGTCTTCAAATATTACCGCCGAAATGTCAGGTTGGGTTAGGTTAGGTTATATTACGTTATTGATGCATATGAATGTCCCACGTAGAGGATAGCTCGCAAGGAATGTTGTGAAATATTACCGCCGAGATGTCAGGTTGGATTACGTTAGGTTATATTACGTTATTGATGTATATAAAGGTCCCACGGAGACGTAGAGTCCAGCTCGCCAGGAATGTCGTCAAATATTACCGCCGAGTTGTCAGGTGGGTTAGGTTAGGTTATATTACGTTATTGATGCATATGAATGTCCCACGTAGAGGATAGCTCGCCAGGAATGTCGTCAAATATTACCGCCGAGATGTCAGGTTCGGATAGGTTAGGTTATATTACGTTATTGATGTATATAAAGGTCCGTCGGAGACGTAGAGTCGAACTCGCAAAGAATGTCTTCAAATATTACCGCCGAAATGTCAGGTTGGGTTAGGTTAGGTTATATTACGTTATTGATGCGTATGAATGTCCCACGTAGAGGATAGCTCGCAAGGAATGTTGTGAAATATTACCGCCGAGATGTCAGGTTGGATTACGTTAGGTTATATTACGTTATTGATGTATATAAAGGTCCCACGGAGACGTAGAGTCCAGCTCGCCAGGAATGTCGTCAAATATTACCGCCGAGTTGTCAGGTTGGGTTAGGTTAGGTTACATTACGTTAATGATGTATACGAAGGACCTACGCAGACGTCGGGGCCAACTCGCCAGGAATATTGTCAAATATTACCGCCGAGATGTCAGGTTGTGTTAGGTTAGGTTATATTACTTCATAGACGTATACAGTGTTCCCACGGAGGAGTAGGGGCCGACAAGCAAGGAATGTTGTTAAACGGTACCCCGAGAGATTAGGTTGGGTTAGGTTAGCTTATATTAGGATTCTGATGTATATAAAGGTCCCACGGAGACGTAGAGTCCAACTCGCCAGGAATGTCGTCAAATATTACCGCCGAGATGTCAGGTTGGGATAGGTTAGGTTATATTACGTAATTGAAGTATATAAAGGTCCCACGGAGACGTAGAGTCCAACTCGCCAGGATTGTCGTCAAATATTACCGCCGAGATGTCAGGTTGGGTTAGGTTAGGTTATATTACGTAATTGAAGTATATAAAGGTCCCACGGAGACGTAGAGTCCAACTCGCCAGGAATGTCGTCAAATATTACCGCCGAGATGTCAGGTGGGTTAGGTTAGGTTATATTACGTCATTGATGCATATGAATGTCCCACGTAGAGGATAGCTCGCCAGGAATGTTGTCAAATATTACCGCCGAGATGTCAGGTTGGATTACGTTAGGTTATATTACGTTATTGATGTATATAAAGGTCCCACGGAGACGTAGAGACCAGCTCGCCAGAAATGTCGTCAAATATTACCGCCGAGTTGTCAGGTTGGGTTAGGTTAGGTTACATTACGTTAATGATGTATACGAAGGACCTACGCAGACGTCGGGGCCAACTCGCCAGGAATATTATCAAATATTACCGCCGAGATGTCAGGTTGTGTTAGGTTAGGTTATATTACTTCATAGACGTATACAGTGTTCCCACGGAGGAGTAGGGGCCGACAAGCAAGGAATGTTGTTAAACGGTACCCCGAGAGATTAGGTTGGGTTAGGTTAGCTTATATTAGGATTCTGATGTATATAAAGGTCCCACGGAGACGTAGAGTCCAACTCGCCAGGAATGTCGTCAAATATTACCGCCGAGATGTCAGGTTGGGATAGGTTAGGTTATATTACGTTATTGATGTATATAAAGGTCCGTCGGAGACGTAGAGTCGAACTCGCAAAGAATGTCTTCAAATATTACCGCCGAAATGTCAGGTTGGGTTAGGTTAGGTTATATTACGTTATTGATGCATATGAATGTCCCACGTAGAGGATAGCTCGCAAGGAATGTTGTGAAATATTACCGCCGAGATGTCAGGTTGGATTACGTTAGGTTATATTACGTTATTGATGTATATAAAGGTCCCACGGAGACGTAGAGTCCAGCTCGCCAGGAATGTCGTCAAATATTACCGCCGAGTTGTCAGGTTGGGTTAGGTTAGGTTACATTACGTTAATGATGTATACGAAGGACCTACGCAGACGTCGGGGCCAACTCGCCAGGAATATTGTCAAATATTACCGCCGAGATGTCAGGTTGTGTTAGGTTAGGTTATATTACTTCATAGACGTATACAGTGTTCCCACGGAGGAGTAGGGGCCGACAAGCAAGGAATGTTGTTAAACGGTACCCCGAGAGATTAGGTTGGGTTAGGTTAGCTTATATTAGGATTCTGATGTATATAAAGGTCCCACGGAGACGTAGAGTCCAACTCGCCAGGAATGTCGTCAAATATTACCGCCGAGATGTCAGGTTGGGATAGGTTAGGTTATATTACGTAATTGAAGTATATAAAGGTCTCACGGAGACGTAGAGTCCAACTCGCCAGGATTGTCCTCAAATACTACCGCCGAGATGTCAGGTTGCGTTAGGTTAGGTTATATTACGTAATTGAAGTATATAAAGGTCCCACGGAGACGTAGAGTCCAACTCGCCAGGAATGTCGTCAAATATTACCGCCGAGATGTCAGGTGGGTTAGGTTAGGTTATATTACGTCATTGATGCATATGAATGTCCCACGTAGAGGATAGCTCGCCAGGAATGTTGTCAAATATTACCGCCGAGATGTCAGGTTGGATTACGTTAGGTTATATTAACGTTATTGATGTATATAAAGGTCCCACGGAGACGTAGAGACCAGCTCGCCAGAAATGTCGTCAAATATTACCGCCGAGTTGTCAGGTTGGGTTAGGTTAGGTTATATTACGTAAATGAAGTCTATAAAGGTCCCACGGAGACGTAGAGTCCAACTCGCCAGGAATGTCGTCAAATATTACCGCCGAGATGTCAGGTTGGGATTGGTTAGGTTATATTACGTAATTGAAGTATATAAAGGTCCCACGGAGACGTAGAGTCCAGCTCGCCAGGAATGTCGTCAAATATTACCGCCGAGTTGTCAGGTTGGGTTAGGTTAGGTTACATTACGTTAATGATGTATACGAAGGACCTACGCAGACATCGGGGCCAACTCGCCAGGAATATTGTCAAATATTACCGCCGAGATGTCAGGTTGTGTTAGGTTAGGTTATATTACTTCATAGACGTATACAGTGTTCCCACGGAGGAGTAGGGGCCGACAAGCAAGGAATGTTGTTAAACGGTACCCCGAGAGATTAGGTTGGGTTAGGTTAGCTTATATTAGGATTCTGATGTATATAAAGGTCCCACGGAGACGTAGAGTCCAACTCGCCAGGAATGTCGTCAAATATTACCGCCGAGATGTCAGGTTGGGATAGGTTAGGTTATATTACGTAATTGAAGTATATAAAGGTCCCACGGAGACGTAGAGTCCAACTCGCCAGGATTGTCGTCAAATATTACCGCCGAGATGTCAGGTTGGGTTAGGTTAGGTTATATTACGTAATTGAAGTATATAAAGGTCCCACGGAGACGTAGAGTCCAACTCGCCAGGAATGTCGTCAAATATTACCGCCGAGATGTCAGGTGGGTTAGGTTAGGTTATATTACGTCATTGATGCATATGAATGTCCCACGTAGAGGATAGCTCGCCAGGAATGTTGTCAAATATTACCGCCGAGATGTCAGGTTGGATTACGTTAGGTTATATTACGTTATTGATGTATATAAAGGTCCCACGGAGACGTAGACACCAGCTCGCCAGAAATGTCGTCAAATATTACCGCCGAGTTGTCAGGTTGGGTTAGGTTAGGTTATATTACGTAAATGAAGTCTATCAAGGTCCCACGGAGACGTAGAGTCCAACTCGCCAGGAATGTCGTTAAATATTACCGCCGAGATGTCAGGTGGTTTAGGTCAGGTTATATTACGTTATTGATGCATATGAATGTCCCACGTAGAGGATAGCTCGCCAGGAATGTCGTCAAATATTACCGCCGAGATGTCAGGTTCGGATAGGTTAGGTTATATTACGTTATTGATGTATATAAAGGTCCGTCGGAGACGTAGAGTCGAACTCGCAATGAATGTCTTCAAATATTACCGCCGAAATGTCAGGTTGGGTTAGGTTAGGTTATATTACGTTATTGATGCATATGAATGTCCCACGTAGAGGATAGCTCGCAAGGAATGTTGTGAAATATTACCGCCGAGATGTCAGGTTGGATTACGTTAGGTTATATTACGTTATTGATGTATATAAAGGTCCCACGGAGACGTAGAGTCCAGCTCGCTAGGAATGTCGTCAAATATTACCGCCGAGATGTCAGGTGGGTTAGGTTAGGTTATATTACGTTATTGATGCATATGAATGTCCCACGTAGAGGATAGCTCGCCAGGAATGTTGTCAAATATTACCGCCGAGATGTCAGGTTGGATTACGTTAGGTTATATTACGTTATTGATGTATATAAAGGTCCCACGGAGACGTAGAGTCCAGCTCGCCAGAAATGTCTTCAAATATTACCGCCGAGTTGTCAGGTTGGGTTAGGTTAGGTTATATTACGTAAATGAAGTCTATAAAGGTCCCACGGAGACGTAGAGTCCAACTCGCCAGGAATGTCGTCAAATATTACCGCCGAGATGTCAGGTGGTTTAGGTCAGGTTATATTACGTTATTGATGCATATGAAGGTCCCACGTAGAGGATAGCTCGCCAGGAATGTTGTCAAATGTTACCGCCGAGATGTTATGTTGGGTTAGGTTAGGTTGTATTACGTTAGTGATGTATACGAAGGACCCACGCAGACGTCGGGGCCAACTTGCCAGGAATGTTGTCAAATATTACCGCCGAGATGTCAGGTTGTGTTAGGTTAGGTTATATTACTTCATAGACGTATACAGTGTTCCCACGGAGGAGTAGGGGCCGACAAGCAAGGAATGTTGTTAAACGGTACCCCGAGAGATTAGGTTGGGTTAGGTTAGCTTATATTAGGATTCTGATGTATATAAAGGTCCCACGGAGACGTAGAGTCCAACTCGCCAGGAATGTCGTCAAATATTACCGCCGAGATGTCAGGTTGGGATTGGTTAGGTTATATTACGTAATTGAAGTATATAAAGGTCCCACGGAGACGTAGAGTCCAGCTCGCCAGGAATGTCGTCAAATATTACCGCCGAGTTGTCAGGTTGGGTTAGGTTAGGTTACATTACGTTAATGATGTATACGAAGGACCTACGCAGACGTCGGGGCCAACTCGCCAGGAATATTGTCAAATATTACCGCCGAGATGTCAGGTTGTGTTAGGTTAGGTTATATTACTTCATAGACGTATACAGTGTTCCCACGGAGGAGTAGGGGCCGACAAGCAAGGAATGTTGTTAAACGGTACCCCGAGAGATTAGGTTGGGTTAGGTTAGCTTATATTAGGATTCTGATGTATATAAAGGTCCCACGGAGACGTAGAGTCCAACTCGCCAGGAATGTCGTCAAATATTACCGCCGAGATGTCAGGTTGGGATAGGTTAGGTTATATTACGTAATTGAAGTATATAAAGGTCCCACGGAGACGTAGAGTCCAACTCGCCAGGATTGTCGTCAAATATTACCGCCGAGATGTCAGGTTGGGTTAGGTTAGGTTATATTACGTAATTGAAGTATATAAAGGTCCCACGGAGACGTAGAGTCCAACTCGCCAGGAATGTCGTCAAATATTACCGCCGAGATGTCAGGTGGGTTAGGTTAGGTTATATTACGTCATTGATGCATATGAATGTCCCACGTAGAGGATAGCTCGCCAGGAATGTTGTCAAATATTACCGCCGAGATGTCAGGTTGGATTACGTTAGGTTATATTACGTTATTGATGTATATAAAGGTCCCACGGAGACGTAGACACCAGCTCGCCAGAAATGTCGTCAAATATTACCGCCGAGTTGTCAGGTTGGGTTAGGTTAGGTTATATTACGTAAATGAAGTCTATCAAGGTCCCACGGAGACGTAGAGTCCAACTCGCCAGGAATGTCGTCAAATATTACCGCCGAGATGTCAGGTGGTTTAGGTCAGGTTATATTACGTTATTGATGCATATGAATGTCCCACGTAGAGGATAGCTCGCCAGGAATGTCGTCAAATATTACCGCCGAGATGTCAGGTTCGGATAGGTTAGGTTATATTACGTTATTGATGTATATAAAGGTCCGTCGGAGACGTAGAGTCGAACTCGCAATGAATGTCTTCAAATATTACCGCCGAAATGTCAGGTTGGGTTAGGTTAGGTTATATTACGTTATTGATGCATATGAATGTCCCACGTAGAGGATAGCTCGCAAGGAATGTTGTGAAATATTACCGCCGAGATGTCAGGTTGGATTACGTTAGGTTATATTACGTTATTGATGTATATAAAGGTCCCACGGAGACGTAGAGTCCAGCTCGCCAGGAATGTCGTCAAATATTACCGCCGAGATGTCAGGTGGGTTAGGTTAGGTTATATTACGTTATTGATGCATATGAATGTCCCACGTAGAGGATAGCTCGCCAGGAATGTTGTCAAATATTACCGCCGAGATGTCAGGTTGGATTACGTTAGGTTATATTACGTTATTGATGTATATAAAGGTCCCACGGAGACGTAGAGTCCAGCTCGCCAGAAATGTCTTCAAATATTACCGCCGAGTTGTCAGGTTGGGTTAGGTTAGGTTATATTACGTAAATGAAGTCTATAAAGGTCCCACGGAGACGTAGAGTCCAACTCGCCAGGAATGTCGTCAAATATTACCGCCGAGATGTCAGGTGGTTTAGGTCAGGTTATATTACGTTATTGATGCATATGAAGGTCCCACGTAGAGGATAGCTCGCCAGGAATGTTGTCAAATGTTACCGCCGAGATGTTATGTTGGGTTAGGTTAGGTTGTATTACGTTAGTGATGTATACGAAGGACCCACGCAGACGTCGGGGCCAACTTGCCAGGAATGTTGTCAAATATTACCGCCGAGATGTCAGGTTGTGTTAGGTTAGGTTATATTACTTCATAGACGTATACAGTGTTCCCACTGAGAAGTAGGGGCCGGCAAGCAAGGAATGTTGTTAAACGGTACCCCGAGAGATAAGGTTGGGTTAGGTTAGGTTATATTAGGATACTGATGTATATAAAGGTCCCACGGACACGTAGAGGCCAACTCGCAAGGAATGTTGTCAAATATTGCCGCCGAGATGTCAGGTTGGATTACGTTAGGTTATATTACGTTATTGATGTATATAAAGGTCCCACGGAGACGTAGAGTCCAACTCGCCAGGAATGTCGTCAAATATTACCGCCGAGATGTCAGGTTGGGTTAGGTTAGGTTATATTACGTAATTGAAGTATATAATGGTCCCACGGAGACGTAGAGTCCAACTCGCCAGGAATGTCGTCAAATATTACCGCCGAGATGTTAGGTTGGGTTAGGTTAGGTTACATTACGTTAATGATGTATACGAAGGACCTACGCAGACGTCGGGGTCAACTCGCCAGGAATATTGTCAAATATTACCGCCGAGATGTCAGGTTGTGTTAGGTTAGGTTATATTACTTCATAGACGTATACAGTGTTCCCACGGAGGAGTAGGGGCCGACAAGCAAGGAATGTTGTTAAACGGTACCCCGAGAGATTAGGTTGGGTTAGGTTAGCTTATATTAGGATTCTGATGTATATAAAGGTCCCACGGAGACGTAGAGTCCAACTCGCCAGGAATGTCGTCAAATATTACCGCCGAGATGTCAGGTTGGGATAAGTTAGGTTATATTACGTAATTGAAGTATATAAAGGTCCCACGGAGACGTAGAGTCCAACTCGCCAGGAACGTCGTCAAATATTACCGCCGAGATGTCAGGTGGGTTAGGTTAGGTTATATTACGTTATTGATGCATATGAATGTCCCACGTAGAGGATAGCTCGCCAGGAATGTCGTCAAATATTACCGCCGATATGTCAGGTTCGGATAGGTTAGGTTATATTACGTTATTGATGTATATAAAGGTCCGTCGGAGACGTAGAGTCGAACTCGCAAAGAATGTCTTCAAATATTACCGCCGAAATGTCAGGTTGGGTTAGGTTAGGTTATATTACGTTATTGATGCATATGAATGTCCCACGTAGAGGATAGCTCGCAAGGAATGTTGTGAAATATTACCGCCGAGATGTCAGGTTGGATTACGTTAGGTTATATTACGTTATTGATGTATATAAAGGTCCCACGGAGACGTAGAGTCCAGCTCGCCAAGAATGTCGTCAAATATTACCGCCGAGTTGTCAGGTTGTGTTAGGTTAGGTTAGATTACGTTATTGATGCATATGAATGTCCCACGTAGAGGATAGCTCGCCAGGAATGTTGTCAAATATTACCGCCGAGATGTCAGGTTGGATTACGTTAGGTTATATTACGTTATTGATGTATATAAAGGTCCCACGGAGACGTAGAGTCCAACTCGCCAGGAATGTCGTCAAATATTACCGCCGAGATGTCAGGTGGGTTAGGTTAGGTTATATTACGTTATTGATGCATATGAATGTCCCACGTAGAGGATAGCTCGCCAGGGATGTCGTCAAATATTACCGCCGAGATGTCAGGTTGTGTTAGGTTAGGTTATATTACTTCATAGACGTATACAGTGTTCCCACGGAGGAGTAGGGGCCGACAAGCAAGGAATGTTGTTAAACGGTACCCCGAGAGATTAGGTTGGGTTAGGTTAGCTTATATTAGGATTCTGATGTATATAAAGGTCCCACGGAGACGTAGAGTCCAACTCGCCAGGAATGTCGTCAAATATTACCGCCGAGTTGTCAGTATGGGTTAGGTTAGGTTACATTACGTTAATGATGTATACGAAGGACCTACGCAGACGTCGGGGCCAACTCGCCAGGAATATTGTCAAATATTACCGCCGAGATGTCAGGTTGTGTTAGGTTAGGTTATATTACTTCATAGACGTATACAGTGTTCCCACGGAGGAGTAGGGGCCGACAAGCAAGGAATGTTGTTAAACGGTACCCCGAGAGATTAGGTTGGGTTAGGTTAGCTTATATTAGGATTCTGATGTATATAAAGGTCCCACGGAGACGTAGAGTCCAACTCGCCAGGAATGTCGTCAAATATTACCGCCGAGATGTCAGGTTGGGATAGGTTAGGTTATATTACGTAATTGAAGTATATAAAGGTCCCACGGAGACGTAGAGTCCAACTCGCCAGGATTGTCGTCAAATATTACCGCCGAGATGTCAGGTTGGGTTAGGTTAGGTTATATTACGTAATTGAAGTATATAAAGGTCCCACGGAGACGTAGAGTCCAACTCGCCAGGAATGTCGTCAAATATTACCGCCGAGATGTCAGGTGGGTTAGGTTAGGTTATATTACGTTATTGATGCATATGAATGTCCCACGTAGAGGATAGCTCGCAAGGAATGTTGTCAAATATTACCGCCGAGATGTCAGGTTGGATTACGTTAGGTTATATTACGTTATTGATGTATATAAAGGTCCCACGGAGACGTAGAGTCCAGCTTGCCAGAAATGTCGTCAAATATCACCGCCGAGTTGTCAGGTTGGGTTAGGTTAGGTTATATTACGTAAATGAAGTCTATAAAGGTCCCACGGAGACGTAGAGTCCAACTCGCCAGGAATGTCGTCAAATATTACCGCCGAGATGTCAGGTGGTTTAAGTTAGGTTATATTACGTTATTGATGCATATGAAGGTCCCACGTAGAGGATAGCTCGCCAGGAATGTTGTCAAATGTTACCGCCGAGATGTTAGGTTGGGTTAGGTTAGGTTATATTACGTTAGTGATGTATACGAAGGACCCACGCAGACGTCGGGGCCAACTCGCCAGGAATGTTGTCAAATATTACCGCCGAGATGTCAGGTTGTGTTAGGTTAGGTTATATTACTTCATAGACGTATACAGTGTTCCCGCTGAGAAGTAGGGGCCGGCAAGCAAGGAATGTTGTTAAACGGTACCCCGAGAGATAAGGTTGGGTTAGGTTAGGCTATATTAGGATACTGATGTATATAAAGGTCCCACGGACACTTAGAGGCCAACTCGCAAGGAATGTTGTCAAATATTGCCGCCGAGATGTCAGGTTGGATTACGTTAGGTTATATTACGTTATTGATGTATATAAAGGTCCCACGGAGACGTAGAGTCCAACTCGCCAGGAATGTGGTCAAATATTACCGCCGAGATGTCAGGTGGGTTAGGTTAGGTTATATTACGTTATTGATGCATATGAATGTCCCACGTAGAGGATAGCTCGCCAGGAATGTCGTCAAATATTACCGCCGAGATGTCAGGTTCGGATAGGTTAGGTTATATTACGTTATTGATGTATATAAAGGTCCGTCGGAGACGTACAGTCGAACTCGCAAAGAATGTCTTCCAATATTACCGCCGAAATGTCAGGTTGGGTTAGGTTAGGTTATATTACGTTATTGATGCATATGAATGTCCCACGTAGAGGATAGCACGCAAGGAATGTTGTGAAATATTACCGCCGAGATGTCAGGTTCGGATAGGTTAGGTTATATTACGTTATTGATGTATATAAACCTCCGTCGGAGACGTAGAGTCGAACTCGCAAAGAATGTCTTCAAATATTACCGCCGAAATGTCAGGTTGGGTTAGGTTAGGTTATATTACGTTATTGATGCATATGAATGTCTCACGTAGAGGATAGCTCGCAAGGAATGTTGTGAAATATTACCGCCGAGATGTCAGGTTGGATTACGTTAGGTTATATTACGTTATTGATGTATATAAAGGTCCCACGGAGACGTAGAGTCCAGCTCGCCAGGAATGTCGTCAAATATTACCGCCGAGTTGTCAGGTTGGGTTAGGTTAGGTTATATTACGTAAATGAAGTCTATAAAGGTCCCACGGAGACGTAGAGTCCAACTCGCCAGGAATGTCGTCAAATATTACCGCCGAGATGTCAGGTGGTTTAGGTTAGGTTATATTACGTTATTGATGCATATGAAGGTCCCACGTAGAGGATAGCTCCCCAGGAATGTTGTCAAATGTTACCGCCGAGATGTTAGGTTGGGTTACGTTAGGTTATATTACGTTAGTGATGTATACGAAGGACCCACGCAGACGTCGGAGCCAACTCGCCAGGAATGTTGTCAAATATTACCGCCGAGATGTCAGGTTGTGTTAGGTTAGGTTATATTACTTCATAGACGTATACAGTGTTCCCACCGAGAAGTAGGGGCCGGCAAGCAAGGAATGTTGTTAAACGGTACCCCGAGAGATAAGGTTAGGTTAGGTTAGGTTATATTAGGATACTGATGTATATAAAGGTCCCACGGACACGTAGAGGCCAACTCGCAAGGAATGTTGTCAAATATTGCCGCCGAGATGTCAGGTTGGATTACGTTAGGTTATATTACGTTATTCATGTATATAAAGGTCCCACGGAGACGTAGAGTCCAACTCGCCAGGAATGTCGTCAAATATTACCGCCGAGATGTCAGGTGGGTTAGGTTAGGTTATATTACGTTATTGATGCATATGAATGTCCCACGTAGAGGATAGCTCGCCAGGAATGTTGTCAAATGTTACCGCCGAGATGTTAGGTTGGGTTAGGTTAGGTTATATTACGTTATTGATGCATATGAATATCCCACGTATAGGATAGCTCGCCAGGAATGTCGTCAAATATTACCGCCGAGAAGTCAGGTTGGGATAGGTTAGGTTATATTACGTTATTGATGTATATAAAGGTCCGTCGGAGACGTAGAGTCGAACTCGCAAAGAATGTCTTCAAATATTACCGCCGAAATGTCAGGTTGGGTTAGGTTAGGTTATATTACGTTATTGATGCATATGAATGTCTCACGTAGAGGATAGCTCGCAAGGAATGTTGTGAAATATTACCGCCGAGATGTCAGGTTGGATTACGTTAGGTTATATTACGTTATTGATGTATATAAAGGTCCCACGGAGACGTAGAGTCCAGCTCGCCAGGAATGTCGTCAAATATTACCGCCGAGTTGTCAGGTTGGGTTAGGTTAGGTTATATTACGTTATTGATGCATATGAATGTCCCACGTAGAGGATAGCTCGCCAGGAATGTTGTCAAATATTACCGCCGAGATGTCAGGTTGGGTTAGGTTAGGTTATATTACGTTATTGATGTATATAAAGGTCTGTCGGAGACGTGGAGTCGAACTCGCCAAGAATGTCTTCAAGTATTACCGCCGAAATGTCAGGTTGTGTTAGGTTAGGTTATATTACGTTATTGATGCATATGAATGTCCCACGTAGAGGATAGCTCGCCAGGAATGTTGTCAAATATTACCGCCGAGATGTCAGGTTGGATTACGTTAGGTTATATTACGTTATTGATGTATATAAAGGTCCCACGGAGACGTAGAGTCCAACTCGCCAGGAATGTCGTCAAATATTACCGCCGAGATGTCAGGTTTGGTTAGGTTAGGTTATATTACGTAATTGAAGTATATAATGGTCCCACGGAGACGTAGAGTCCAACTCGCCAGGAATGTCGTCAAATATTACCGCCGAGATGTTAGGTTGGGTTAGGTTAGGTTACATTACGTTAATGATGTATACGAAGGACCTACGCAGACGTCGGGGCCAACTCGCCAGGAATATTCTAAATATTACCGCCGAGATGTCAGGTTGTGTTAGGTTAGGTTATATTACTTCATAGACGTATACAGTGTTCCCACGGAGGAGTAGGGGCCGACAAGCAAGGAATGTTGTTAAACGGTACCCCGAGAGATTAGGTTGGGTTAGGTTAGCTTATATTAGGATTCTGATGTATATAAAGGTCCCACGGAGACGTAGAGTCCAACTCGCCAGGAACGTCGTCAAATATTACCGCCGAGATGTCAGGTTCGGATAGGTTAGGTTATATTACGTTATTGATGTATATAAAGGTCCGTCGGAGACGTAGAGTCCAACTCGCCAGGAATGTCGTCAAATATTACCGCCGAGATGTCAGGTGGGTTAGGTTAGGTTATATTACGTCATTGATGCATATGAATGTCCCACGTAGAGGATAGCTCGCCAGGAATGTTGTCAAATATTACCGCCGAGATGTCAGGTTGGATTACGTTAGGTTATATTACGTTATTGATGTATATAAAGGTCCCACGGAGACGTAGAGACCAGCTCGCCAGAAATGTCGTCAAATATTACCGCCGAGTTGTCAGGTTGGGTTAGGTTAGGTTATATTACGTAAATGAAGTCTATAAAGGTCCCACGGAGACGTAGAGTCCAACTCGCCAGGAATGTCGTCAAATATTACCGCCGAGATGTCAGGTTGGGATTGGTTAGGTTATATTACGTAATTGAAGTATATAAAGGTCCCACGGAGACGTAGAGTCCAGCTCGCCAGGAATGTCGTCAAATATTACCGCCGAGTTGTCAGGTTGGGTTAGGTTAGGTTACATTACGTTAATGATGTATACGAAGGACCTACGCAGACGTCGGGGCCAACTCGCCAGGAATATTGTCAAATATTACCGCCGAGATGTCAGGTTGTGTTAGGTTAGGTTATATTACTTCATAGACGTATACAGTGTTCCCACGGAGGAGTAGGGGCCGACAAGCAAGGAATGTTGTTAAACGGTACCCCGAGAGATTAGGTTGGGTTAGGTTAGCTTATATTAGGATTCTGATGTATATAAAGGTCCCACGGAGACGTAGAGTCCAACTCGCCAGGAATGTCGTCAAATATTACCGCCGAGATGTCAGGTTGGGATAGGTTAGGTTATATTACGTAATTGAAGTATATAAAGGTCCCACGGAGACGTAGAGTCCAACTCGCCAGGATTGTCGTCAAATATTACCGCCGAGATGTCAGGTTGGGTTAGGTTAGGTTATATTACGTAATTGAAGTATATAAAGGTCCCACGGAGACGTAGAGTCCAACTCGCCAGGAATGTCGTCAAATATTACCGCCGAGATGTCAGGTGGGTTAGGTTAGGTTATATTACGTCATTGATGCATATGAATGTCCCACGTAGAGGATAGCTCGCCAGGAATGTTGTCAAATATTACCGCCGAGATGTCAGGTTGGATTACGTTAGGTTATATTACGTTATTGATGTATATAAAGGTCCCACGGAGACGTAGACACCAGCTCGCCAGAAATGTCGTCAAATATTACCGCCGAGTTGTCAGGTTGGGTTAGGTTAGGTTATATTACGTAAATGAAGTCTATCAAGGTCCCACGGAGACGTAGAGTCCAACTCGCCAGGAATGTCGTTAAATATTACCGCCGAGATGTCAGGTGGTTTAGGTCAGGTTATATTACGTTATTGATGCATATGAATGTCCCACGTAGAGGATAGCTCGCCAGGAATGTCGTCAAATATTACCGCCGAGATGTCAGGTTCGGATAGGTTAGGTTATATTACGTTATTGATGTATATAAAGGTCCGTCGGAGACGTAGAGTCGAACTCGCAATGAATGTCTTCAAATATTACCGCCGAAATGTCAGGTTGGGTTAGGTTAGGTTATATTACGTTATTGATGCATATGAATGTCCCACGTAGAGGATAGCTCGCAAGGAATGTTGTGAAATATTACCGCCGAGATGTCAGGTTGGATTACGTTAGGTTATATTACGTTATTGATGTATATAAAGGTCCCACGGAGACGTAGAGTCCAGCTCGCTAGGAATGTCGTCAAATATTACCGCCGAGATGTCAGGTGGGTTAGGTTAGGTTATATTACGTTATTGATGCATATGAATGTCCCACGTAGAGGATAGCTCGCCAGGAATGTTGTCAAATATTACCGCCGAGATGTCAGGTTGGATTACGTTAGGTTATATTACGTTATTGATGTATATAAAGGTCCCACGGAGACGTAGAGTCCAGCTCGCCAGAAATGTCTTCAAATATTACCGCCGAGTTGTCAGGTTGGGTTAGGTTAGGTTATATTACGTAAATGAAGTCTATAAAGGTCCCACGGAGACGTAGAGTCCAACTCGCCAGGAATGTCGTCAAATATTACCGCCGAGATGTCAGGTGGTTTAGGTCAGGTTATATTACGTTATTGATGCATATGAAGGTCCCACGTAGAGGATAGCTCGCCAGGAATGTTGTCAAATGTTACCGCCGAGATGTTATGTTGGGTTAGGTTAGGTTGTATTACGTTAGTGATGTATACGAAGGACCCACGCAGACGTCGGGGCCAACTTGCCAGGAATGTTGTCAAATATTACCGCCGAGATGTCAGGTTGTGTTAGGTTAGGTTATATTACTTCATAGACGTATACAGTGTTCCCACGGAGGAGTAGGGGCCGACAAGCAAGGAATGTTGTTAAACGGTACCCCGAGAGATTAGGTTGGGTTAGGTTAGCTTATATTAGGATTCTGATGTATATAAAGGTCCCACGGAGACGTAGAGTCCAACTCGCCAGGAATGTCGTCAAATATTACCGCCGAGATGTCAGGTTGGGATTGGTTAGGTTATATTACGTAATTGAAGTATATAAAGGTCCCACGGAGACGTAGAGTCCAGCTCGCCAGGAATGTCGTCAAATATTACCGCCGAGTTGTCAGGTTGGGTTAGGTTAGGTTACATTACGTTAATGATGTATACGAAGGACCTACGCAGACGTCGGGGCCAACTCGCCAGGAATATTGTCAAATATTACCGCCGAGATGTCAGGTTGTGTTAGGTTAGGTTATATTACTTCATAGACGTATACAGTGTTCCCACGGAGGAGTAGGGGCCGACAAGCAAGGAATGTTGTTAAACGGTACCCCGAGAGATTAGGTTGGGTTAGGTTAGCTTATATTAGGATTCTGATGTATATAAAGGTCCCACGGAGACGTAGAGTCCAACTCGCCAGGAATGTCGTCAAATATTACCGCCGAGATGTCAGGTTGGGATAGGTTAGGTTATATTACGTAATTGAAGTATATAAAGGTCCCACGGAGACGTAGAGTCCAACTCGCCAGGATTGTCGTCAAATATTACCGCCGAGATGTCAGGTTGGGTTAGGTTAGGTTATATTACGTAATTGAAGTATATAAAGGTCCCACGGAGACGTAGAGTCCAACTCGCCAGGAATGTCGTCAAATATTACCGCCGAGATGTCAGGTGGGTTAGGTTAGGTTATATTACGTCATTGATGCATATGAATGTCCCACGTAGAGGATAGCTCGCCAGGAATGTTGTCAAATATTACCGCCGAGATGTCAGGTTGGATTACGTTAGGTTATATTACGTTATTGATGTATATAAAGGTCCCACGGAGACGTAGACACCAGCTCGCCAGAAATGTCGTCAAATATTACCGCCGAGTTGTCAGGTTGGGTTAGGTTAGGTTATATTACGTAAATGAAGTCTATCAAGGTCCCACGGAGACGTAGAGTCCAACTCGCCAGGAATGTCGTTAAATATTACCGCCGAGATGTCAGGTGGTTTAGGTCAGGTTATATTACGTTATTGATGCATATGAATGTCCCACGTAGAGGATAGCTCGCCAGGAATGTCGTCAAATATTACCGCCGAGATGTCAGGTTCGGATAGGTTAGGTTATATTACGTTATTGATGTATATAAAGGTCCGTCGGAGACGTAGAGTCGAACTCGCAATGAATGTCTTCAAATATTACCGCCGAAATGTCAGGTTGGGTTAGGTTAGGTTATATTACGTTATTGATGCATATGAATGTCCCACGTAGAGGATAGCTCGCAAGGAATGTTGTGAAATATTACCGCCGAGATGTCAGGTTGGATTACGTTAGGTTATATTACGTTATTGATGTATATAAAGGTCCCACGGAGACGTAGAGTCCAGCTCGCTAGGAATGTCGTCAAATATTACCGCCGAGATGTCAGGTGGGTTAGGTTAGGTTATATTACGTTATTGATGCATATGAATGTCCCACGTAGAGGATAGCTCGCCAGGAATGTTGTCAAATATTACCGCCGAGATGTCAGGTTGGATTACGTTAGGTTATATTACGTTATTGATGTATATAAAGGTCCCACGGAGACGTAGAGTCCAGCTCGCCAGAAATGTCTTCAAATATTACCGCCGAGTTGTCAGGTTGGGTTAGGTTAGGTTATATTACGTAAATGAAGTCTATAAAGGTCCCACGGAGACGTAGAGTCCAACTCGCCAGGAATGTCGTCAAATATTACCGCCGAGATGTCAGGTGGTTTAGGTCAGGTTATATTACGTTATTGATGCATATGAAGGTCCCACGTAGAGGATAGCTCGCCAGGAATGTTGTCAAATGTTACCGCCGAGATGTTATGTTGGGTTAGGTTAGGTTGTATTACGTTAGTGATGTATACGAAGGACCCACGCAGACGTCGGGGCCAACTTGCCAGGAATGTTGTCAAATATTACCGCCGAGATGTCAGGTTGTGTTAGGTTAGGTTATATTACTTCATAGACGTATACAGTGTTCCCACGGAGGAGTAGGGGCCGACAAGCAAGGAATGTTGTTAAACGGTACCCCGAGAGATTAGGTTGGGTTAGGTTAGCTTATATTAGGATTCTGATGTATATAAAGGTCCCACGGAGACGTAGAGTCCAACTCGCCAGGAATGTCGTCAAATATTACCGCCGAGATGTCAGGTTGGGATTGGTTAGGTTATATTACGTAATTGAAGTATATAAAGGTCCCACGGAGACGTAGAGTCCAGCTCGCCAGGAATGTCGTCAAATATTACCGCCGAGTTGTCAGGTTGGGTTAGGTTAGGTTACATTACGTTAATGATGTATACGAAGGACCTACGCAGACGTCGGGGCCAACTCGCCAGGAATATTGTCAAATATTACCGCCGAGATGTCAGGTTGTGTTAGGTTAGGTTATATTACTTCATAGACGTATACAGTGTTCCCACGGAGGAGTAGGGGCCGACAAGCAAGGAATGTTGTTAAACGGTACCCCGAGAGATTAGGTTGGGTTAGGTTAGCTTATATTAGGATTCTGATGTATATAAAGGTCCCACGGAGACGTAGAGTCCAACTCGCCAGGAATGTCGTCAAATATTACCGCCGAGATGTCAGGTTGGGATAGGTTAGGTTATATTACGTAATTGAAGTATATAAAGGTCCCACGGAGACGTAGAGTCCAACTCGCCAGGATTGTCGTCAAATATTACCGCCGAGATGTCAGGTTGGGTTAGGTTAGGTTATATTACGTAATTGAAGTATATAAAGGTCCCACGGAGACGTAGAGTCCAACTCGCCAGGAATGTCGTCAAATATTACCGCCGAGATGTCAGGTGGGTTAGGTTAGGTTATATTACGTCATTGATGCATATGAATGTCCCACGTAGAGGATAGCTCGCCAGGAATGTTGTCAAATATTACCGCCGAGATGTCAGGTTGGATTACGTTAGGTTATATTACGTTATTGATGTATATAAAGGTCCCACGGAGACGTAGACACCAGCTCGCCAGAAATGTCGTCAAATATTACCGCCGAGTTGTCAGGTTGGGTTAGGTTAGGTTATATTACGTAAATGAAGTCTATCAAGGTCCCACGGAGACGTAGAGTCCAACTCGCCAGGAATGTCGTCAAATATTACCGCCGAGATGTCAGGTGGTTTAGGTCAGGTTATATTACGTTATTGATGCATATGAATGTCCCACGTAGAGGATAGCTCGCCAGGAATGTCGTCAAATATTACCGCCGAGATGTCAGGTTCGGATAGGTTAGGTCATATTACGTTATTGATGTATATAAAGGTCCGTCGGAGACGTAGAGTCGAACTCGCAATGAATGTCTTCAAATATTACCGCCGAAATGTCAGGTTGGGTTAGGTTAGGTTATATTACGTTATTGATGCATATGAATGTCCCACGTAGAGGATAGCTCGCAAGGAATGTTGTGAAATATTACCGCCGAGATGTCAGGTTGGATTACGTTAGGTTATATTACGTTATTGATGTATATAAAGGTCCCACGGAGACGTAGAGTCCAGCTCGCCAGGAATGTCGTCAAATATTACCGCCGAGATGTCAGGTGGGTTAGGTTAGGTTATATTACGTTATTGATGCATATGAATGTCCCACGTAGAGGATAGCTCGCCAGGAATGTTGTCAAATATTACCGCCGAGATGTCAGGTTGGATTACGTTAGGTTATATTACGTTATTGATGTATATAAAGGTCCCACGGAGACGTAGAGTCCAGCTCGCCAGAAATGTCTTCAAATATTACCGCCGAGTTGTCAGGTTGGGTTAGGTTAGGTTATATTACGTAAATGAAGTCTATAAAGGTCCCACGGAGACGTAGAGTCCAACTCGCCAGGAATGTCGTCAAATATTACCGCCGAGATGTCAGGTGGTTTAGGTCAGGTTATATTACGTTATTGATGCATATGAAGGTCCCACGTAGAGGATAGCTCGCCAGGAATGTTGTCAAATGTTACCGCCGAGATGTTATGTTGGGTTAGGTTAGGTTGTATTACGTTAGTGATGTATACGAAGGACCCACGCAGACGTCGGGGCCAACTTGCCAGGAATGTTGTCAAATATTACCGCCGAGATGTCAGGTTGTGTTAGGTTAGGTTATATTACTTCATAGACGTATACAGTGTTCCCACTGAGAAGTAGGGGCCGGCAAGCAAGGAATGTTGTTAAACGGTACCCCGAGAGATAAGGTTGGGTTAGGTTAGGTTATATTAGGATACTGATGTATATAAAGGTCCCACGGACACGTAGAGGCCAACTCGCAAGGAATGTTGTCAAATATTGCCGCCGAGATGTCAGGTTGGATTACGTTAGGTTATATTACGTTATTGATGTATATAAAGGTCCCACGGAGACGTAGAGTCCAACTCGCCAGGAATGTCGTCAAATATTACCGCCGAGATGTCAGGTTGGGTTAGGTTAGGTTATATTACGTAATTGAAGTATATAATGGTCCCACGGAGACGTAGAGTCCAACTCGCCAGGAATGTCGTCAAATATTACCGCCGAGATGTTAGGTTGGGTTAGGTTAGGTTACATTACGTTAATGATGTATACGAAGGACCTACGCAGACGTCGGGGTCAACTCGCCAGGAATATTGTCAAATATTACCGCCGAGATGTCAGGTTGTGTTAGGTTAGGTTATATTACTTCATAGACGTATACAGTGTTCCCACGGAGGAGTAGGGGCCGACAAGCAAGGAATGTTGTTAAACGGTACCCCGAGAGATTAGGTTGGGTTAGGTTAGCTTATATTAGGATTCTGATGTATATAAAGGTCCCACGGAGACGCAGAGTCCAACTCGCCAGGAATGTCGTCAAATATTACCGCCGAGATGTCAGGTTGGGATAAGTTAGGTTATATTACGTAATTGAAGTATATAAAGGTCCCACGGAGACGTAGAGTCCAACTCGCCAGGAACGTCGTCAAATATTACCGCCGAGATGTCAGGTGGGTTAGGTTAGGTTATATTACGTTATTGATGCATATGAATGTCCCACGTAGAGGATAGCTCGCCAGGAATGTCGTCAAATATTACCGCCGATATGTCAGGTTCGGATAGGTTAGGTTATATTACGTTATTGATGTATATAAAGGTCCGTCGGAGACGTAGAGTCGAACTCGCAAAGAATGTCTTCAAATATTACCGCCGAAATGTCAGGTTGGGTTAGGTTAGGTTATATTACGTTATTGATGCATATGAATGTCCCACGTAGAGGATAGCTCGCAAGGAATGTTGTGAAATATTACCGCCGAGATGTCAGGTTGGATTACGTTAGGTTATATTACGTTATTGATGTATATAAAGGTCCCACGGAGACGTAGAGTCCAGCTCGCCAAGAATGTCGTCAAATATTACCGCCGAGTTGTCAGGTTGTGTTAGGTTAGGTTAGATTACGTTATTGATGCATATGAATGTCCCACGTAGAGGATAGCTCGCCAGGAATGTTGTCAAATATTACCGCCGAGATGTCAGGTTGGATTACGTTAGGTTATATTACGTTATTGATGTATATAAAGGTCCCACGGAGACGTAGAGTCCAACTCGCCAGGAATGTCGTCAAATATTACCGCCGAGATGTCAGGTGGGTTAGGTTAGGTTATATTACGTTATTGATGCATATGAATGTCCCACGTAGAGGATAGCTCGCCAGGGATGTCGTCAAATATTACCGCCGAGATGTCAGGTTGTGTTAGGTTAGGTTATATTACTTCATAGACGTATACAGTGTTCCCACGGAGGAGTAGGGGCCGACAAGCAAGGAATGTTGTTAAACGGTACCCCGAGAGATTAGGTTGGGTTAGGTTAGCTTATATTAGGATTCTGATGTATATAAAGGTCCCACGGAGACGTAGAGTCCAACTCGCCAGGAATGTCGTCAAATATTACCGCCGAGTTGTCAGTATGGGTTAGGTTAGGTTACATTACGTTAATGATGTATACGAAGGACCTACGCAGACGTCGGGGCCAACTCGCCAGGAATATTGTCAAATATTACCGCCGAGATGTCAGGTTGTGTTAGGTTAGGTTATATTACTTCATAGACGTATACAGTGTTCCCACGGAGGAGTAGGGGCCGACAAGCAAGGAATGTTGTTAAACGGTACCCCGAGAGATTAGGTTGGGTTAGGTTAGCTTATATTAGGATTCTGATGTATATAAAGGTCCCACGGAGACGTAGAGTCCAACTCGCCAGGAATGTCGTCAAATATTACCGCCGAGATGTCAGGTTGGGATAGGTTAGGTTATATTACGTAATTGAAGTATATAAAGGTCCCACGGAGACGTAGAGTCCAACTCGCCAGGATTGTCGTCAAATATTACCGCCGAGATGTCAGGTTGGGTTAGGTTAGGTTATATTACGTAATTGAAGTATATAAAGGTCCCACGGAGACGTAGAGTCCAACTCGCCAGGAATGTCGTCAAATATTACCGCCGAGATGTCAGGTGGGTTAGGTTAGGTTATATTACGTTATTGATGCATATGAATGTCCCACGTAGAGGATAGCTCGCAAGGAATGTTGTCAAATATTACCGCCGAGATGTCAGGTTGGATTACGTTAGGTTATATTACGTTATTGATGTATATAAAGGTCCCACGGAGACGTAGAGTCCAGCTCGCCAGAAATGTCGTCAAATATTACCGCCGAGTTGTCAGGTTGGGTTAGGTTAGGTTATATTACGTAAATGAAGTCTATAAAGGTCCCACGGAGACGTAGAGTCCAACTCGCCAGGAATGTCGTCAAATATTACCGCCGAGATGTCAGGTGGTTTAAGTTAGGTTATATTACGTTATTGATGCATATGAAGGTCCCACGTAGAGGATAGCTCGCCAGGAATGTTGTCAAATGTTACCGCCGAGATGTTAGGTTGGGTTAGGTTAGGTTATATTACGTTAGTGATGTATACGAAGGACCCACGCAGACGTCGGGGCCAACTCGCCAGGAATGTTGTCAAATATTACCGCCGAGATGTCAGGTTGTGTTAGGTTAGGTTATATTACTTCATAGACGTATACAGTGTTCCCGCTGAGAAGTAGGGGCCGGCAAGCAAGGAATGTTGTTAAACGGTACCCCGAGAGATAAGGTTGGGTTAGGTTAGGCTATATTAGGATACTGATGTATATAAAGGTCCCACGGACACTTAGAGGCCAACTCGCAAGGAATGTTGTCAAATATTGCCGCCGAGATGTCAGGTTGGATTACGTTAGGTTATATTACGTTATTGATGTATATAAAGGTCCCACGGAGACGTAGAGTCCAACTCGCCAGGAATGTCGTCAAATATTACCGCCGAGATGTCAGGTGGGTTAGGTTAGGTTATATTACGTTATTGATGCATATGAATGTCCCACGTAGAGGATAGCTCGCCAGGAATGTCGTCAAATATTACCGCCGAGATGTCAGGTTCGGATAGGTTAGGTTATATTACGTTATTGATGTATATAAAGGTCCGTCGGAGACGTACAGTCGAACTCGCAAAGAATGTCTTCAAATATTACCGCCGAAATGTCAGGTTGGGTTAGGTTAGGTTATATTACGTTATTGATGCATATGAATGTCCCACGTAGAGGATAGCTCGCAAGGAATGTTGTGAAATATTACCGCCGAGATGTCAGGTTCGGATAGGTTAGGTTATATTACGTTATTGATGTATATAAAGCTCCGTCGGAGACGTAGAGTCGAACTCGCAAAGAATGTCTTCAAATATTACCGCCGAAATGTCAGGTTGGGTTAGGTTAGGTTATATTACGTTATTGATGCATATGAATGTCTCACGTAGAGGATAGCTCGCAAGGAATGTTGTGAAATATTACCGCCGAGATGTCAGGTTGGATTACGTTAGGTTATATTACGTTATTGATGTATATAAAGGTCCCACGGAGACGTAGAGTCCAGCTCGCCAGGAATGTCGTCAAATATTACCGCCGAGTTGTCAGGTTGGGTTAGGTTAGGTTATATTACGTAAATGAAGTCTATAAAGGTCCCACGGAGACGTAGAGTCCAACTCGCCAGGAATGTCGTCAAATATTACCGCCGAGATGTCAGGTGGTTTAGGTTAGGTTATATTACGTTATTGATGCATATGAAGGTCCCACGTAGAGGATAGCTCGCCAGGAATGTTGTCAAATGTTACCGCCGAGATGTTAGGTTGGGTTACGTTAGGTTATATTACGTTAGTGATGTATACGAAGGACCCACGCAGACGTCGGAGCCAACTCGCCAGGAATGTTGTCAAATATTACCGCCGAGATGTCAGGTTGTGTTAGGTTAGGTTATATTACTTCATAGACGTATACAGTGTTCCCACTGAGAAGTAGGGGCCGGCAAGCAAGGAATGTTGTTAAACGGTACCCCGAGAGATAAGGTTAGGTTAGGTTAGGTTATATTAGGATACTGATGTATATAAAGGTCCCACGGACACGTAGAGGCCAACTCGCAAGGAATGTTGTCAAATATTGCCGCCGAGATGTCAGGTTGGATTACGTTAGGTTATATTACGTTATTCATGTATATAAAGGTCCCACGGAGACGTAGAATCCAACTCGCCAGGAATGTCGTCAAATATTACCGCCGAGATGTCAGGTGGGTTAGGTTAGGTTATATTACGTTATTGATGCATATGAATGTCCCACGTAGAGGATAGCTCGCCAGGAATGTTGTCAAATGTTACCGCCGAGATGTTAGGTTGGGTTAGGTTAGGTTATATTACGTTATTGATGCATATGAATATCCCACGTATAGGATAGCTCGCCAGGAATGTCGTCAAATATTACCGCCGAGAAGTCAGGTTGGGATAGGTTAGGTTATATTACGTTATTGATGTATATAAAGGTCCGTCGGAGACGTAGAGTCGAACTCGCAAAGAATGTCTTCAAATATTACCGCCGAAATGTCAGGTTGGGTTAGGTTAGGTTATATTACGTTATTGATGCATATGAATGTCCCACGTAGAGGATAGCTCGCAAGGAATGTTGTGAAATATTACCGCCGAGATGTCAGGTTGGATTACGTTAGGTTATATTACGTTATTGATGTATATAAAGGTCCCACGGAGACGTAGAGTGCAGCTCGCCAGGAATGTCGTCAAATAGTACCGCCGAGTTGTCAGGTTGGGTTAGGTTAGGTTATATTACGTTATTGATGCATATGAATGTCCCACGTAGAGGATAGCTCGCCAGGAATGTCGTCAAATATTACCGCCGAGATGTCAGGTTCGGATAGGTTAGGTTATATTACGTTATTGATGTATATAAAGGTCCGTCGGAGACGTAGAGTCGAACTCGCAAAGAATGTCTTCAAATATTACCGCCGAAATGTCAGGTTGGGTTAGGTTAGGTTATATTACGTTATTGATGCATATGAATGTCTCACGTAGAGGATAGCTCGCAAGGAATGTTGTGAAATATTACCGCCGAGATGTCAGGTTGGATTACGTTAGGTTATATTACGTTATTGATGTATATAAAGGTCCCACGGAGACGTAGAGTCCAGCTCGCCAGGAATGTCGTCAAATATTACCGCCGAGTTGTCAGGTTGGGTTAGGTTAGGTTATATTACGTTATTGATGCATATGAATGTCCCACGTAGAGGATAGCTCGCCAGGAATGTTGTCAAATATTACCGCCGAGATGTCAGGTTGGGTTAGGTTAGGTTATATTACGTTATTGATGTATATAAAGGTCTGTCGGAGACGTGGAGTCGAACTCGCCAAGAATGTCTTCAAGTATTACCGCCGAAATGTCAGGTTGTGTTAGGTTAGGTTATATTACGTTATTGATGCATATGAATGTCCCACGTAGAGGATAGCTCGCCAGGAATGTTGTCAAATATTACCGCCGAGATGTCAGGTTGGATTACGTTAGGTTATATTACGTTATTGATGTATATAAAGGTCCCACGGAGACGTAGAGTCCAACTCGCCAGGAATGTCGTCAAATATTACCGCCGAGATGTCAGGTTTGGTTAGGTTAGGTTATATTACGTAATTGAAGTATATAATGGTCCCACGGAGACGTAGAGTCCAACTCGCCAGGAATGTCGTCAAATATTACCGCCGAGATGTTAGGTTGGGTTAGGTTAGGTTACATTACGTTAATGATGTATACGAAGGACCTACGCAGACGTCGGGGCCAACTCGCCAGGAATATTGTAAAATATTACCGCCGAGATGTCAGGTTGTGTTAGGTTAGGTTATATTACTTCATAGACGTATACAGTGTTCCCACGGAGGAGTAGGGGCCGACAAGCAAGGAATGTTGTTAAACGGTACCCCGAGAGATTAGGTTGGGTTAGGTTAGCTTATATTAGGATTCTGATGTATATAAAGGTCCCACGGAGACGTAGAGTCCAACTCGCCAGGAACGTCGTCAAATATTACCGCCGAGATGTCAGGTTCGGATAGGTTAGGTTATATTACGTTATTGATGTATATAAAGGTCCGTCGGAGACGTAGAGTCGAACTCGCAAAGAATGTCTTCAAATATTACCGCCGAAATGTCAGGTTGGGTTAGGTTAGGTTATATTACGTTATTGATGCATATGAATGTCCCACGTAGAGGATAGCTCGCAAGGAATGTTGTGAAATATTACCGCCGAGATGTCAGGTTGGATTACGTTAGGTTATATTACGTTATTGATGTATATAAAGGTCCCACGGAGACGTAGAGTCCAGCTCGCCAGGAATGACGTCAAATAGTACCGCCGAGTTGTCAGGTTGGGTTAGGTTAGGTTATATTACGTTATTGATGCATATGAATGTCCCACGTAGAGGATAGCTCGCCAGGAATGTCGTCAAATATTACCGCCGAGATGTCAGGTTCGGATAGGTTAGGTTATATTACGTTATTGATGTATATAAAGGTCCGTCGGAGACGTAGAGTCGAACTCGCAAAGAATGTCTTCAAATATTACCGCCGAAATGTCAGGTTGGGTTAGGTTAGGTTATATTACGTTATTGATGCATATGAATGTCTCACGTAGAGGATAGCTCGCAAGGAATGTTGTGAAATATTACCGCCGAGATGTCAGGTTGGATTACGTTAGGTTATATTACGTTATTGATGTATATAAAGGTCGCACGGAGACGTAGAGTCCAACTAGCCAGAATTGTCGTCAAATATTACCGCCGAGATGTCAGGTTGGGTTAGGTTAGGTTATATTACGTAATTGAAGTACATAAAGGTCCCACGGAGACGTAGAGTCCAACTCGCCAGGAATGTCGTCAAATATTACCGCCGAGATGTCAGGTGGGTTAGGTTAGGTTATATTACGTTATTGACGCATATGAATGTCCCACGTAGAGGATAGCTCGCCAGGAATGTCGTCAAATATTACCGCCGAGATGTCAGGTTCGGATAGGTTAGGTTATATTACGTTATTGATGTATATAAAGGTCCGTCGGAGACGTAGAGTCGAACTCGCAAAGAATGTCTTCAAATATTACCGCCGAAATGTCAGGTTGGGTTAGGTTAGGTTATATTACGTTATTGATGCATATGAATGTCTCACGTAGAGGATAGCTCGCAAGGAATGTTGTGAAATATTACCGCCGAGATGTCAGGTTGGATTACGTTAGGTTATATTACGTTATTGATGTATATAAAGGTCCCACGGAGACGTAGAGTCCAGCTCGCCAGGAATGTCGTCAAATATTACCGCCGAGTTGTCAGGTTGGGTTAGGTTAGGTTATATTACGTAAATGAAGTCTATAAAGGTCCCACGGAGACGTAGAGTCCAACTCGCCAGGAATGTCGTCAAATATTACCGCCGAGATGTCAGGTGGTTTAGGTTAGGTTATATTACGTTATTGATGCATATGAAGGTCCCACGTAGAGGATAGCTCGCCAGGAATGTTGTCAAATGTTACCGCCGAGATGTTAGGTTGGGTTACGTTAGGTTATATTACGTTAGTGATGTATACGAAGGACCCACGCAGACGTCGGAGCCAACTCGCCAGGAATGTTGTCAAATATTACCGCCGAGATGTCAGGTTGTGTTAGGTTAGGTTATATTACTTCATAGACGTATACAGTGTTCCCACTGAGAAGTAGGGGCCGGCAAGCAAGGAATGTTGTTAAACGGTACCCCGAGAGATAAGGTTAGGTTAGGTTAGGTTATATTAGGATACTGATGTATATAAAGGTCCCACGGACACGTAGAGGCCAACTCGCAAGGAATGTTGTCAAATATTGCCGCCGAGATGTCAGGTTGGATTACGTTAGGTTATATTACGTTATTCATGTATATAAAGGTCCCACGGAGACGTAGAGTCCAACTCGCCAGGAATGTCGTCAAATATTACCGCCGAGATGTCAGGTGGGTTAGGTTAGGTTATATTACGTTATTGATGCATATGAATGTCCCACGTAGAGGATAGCTCGCCAGGAATGTTGTCAAATGTTACCGCCGAGATGTTAGGTTGGGTTAGGTTAGGTTATATTACGTTATTGATGCATATGAATATCCCACGTATAGGATAGCTCGCCAGGAATGTCGTCAAATATTACCGCCGAGAAGTCAGGTTGGGATAGGTTAGGTTATATTACGTTATTGATGTATATAAAGGTCCGTCGGAGACGTAGAGTCGAACTCGCAAAGAATGTCTTCAAATATTACCGCCGAAATGTCAGGTTGGGTTAGGTTAGGTTATATTACGTTATTGATGCATATGAATGTCTCACGTAGAGGATAGCTCGCAAGGAATGTTGTGAAATATTACCGCCGAGATGTCAGGTTGGATTACGTTAGGTTATATTACGTTATTGATGTATATAAAGGTCCCACGGAGACGTAGAGTCCAGCTCGCCAGGAATGTCGTCAAATATTACCGCCGAGTTGTCAGGTTGGGTTAGGTTAGGTTATATTACGTAAATGAAGTCTATAAAGGTCCCACGGAGACGTAGAGTCCAACTCGCCAGGAATGTCGTCAAATAGTACCGCCGAGTTGTCAGGTTGGGTTAGGTTAGGTTATATTACGTTAGTGTTGTATACGAAGGACCCACGCAGACGTCGGAGCCAACTCGCCAGGAATGTTGTCAAATATTACCGCCGAGATGTCAGGTTGTGTTAGGTTAGGTTATATTACTTCATAGACGTATACAGTGTTCCCACTGAGAAGTAGGGGCCGGCAAGCAAGGAATGTTGTTAAACGGTACCCCGAGAGATAAGGTTAGGTTAGGTTAGGTTATATTAGGATACTGATGTATATAAAGGTCCCACGGACACGTAGAGGCCAACTCGCAAGGAATGTTGTCAAATATTGCCGCCGAGATGTCAGGTTGGATTACGTTAGGTTATATTACGTTATTCATGTATATAAAGGTCCCACGGAGACGTAGAGTCCAACTCGCCAGGAATGTCGTCAAATATTACCGCCGAGATGTCAGGTTGGGTTAGGTTAGGTTATATTACGTAATTGAAGTATATAATGGTCCCACGGAGACGTAAAGTACAACTCGCCAGGAATGTCGTCAAATATTACCGCCGAGATGTTAGGTTGGGTTAGGTTAGGTTACCTTACGTTAATGATGTATACGAAGGACCTACGCAGATGTCGGGGCCAACTCGCCAGGAATATTGTCAAATATTACCGCCGAGATGTCAGGTTGTGTTAGGTTAGGTTATATTACTTCATAGACGTATACAGTGTTCCCACGGAGGAGTAGGGGCCGACAAGCAAGGAATGTTGTTAAACGGTACCCCGAGAGATTAGGTTGGGTTAGGTTAGGTTATATTAGGATTCTGATGTATATAAAGGTCCCACGGAGACGTAGAGTCCAACTCGCCAGGAATGTCGTCAAATATTACCGCCGAGATGTCAGGTTGGGATAGGTTAGGTTATATTACGTAATTAAAGTATATAAAGGTCCCACGGAAACGTAGAGTCCAACTCGCCAGGAATGTCGTCAAATATTACCGCCGAGATGTCAGGTGGGTTAGGTTAGGTTATATTACGTTATTGATGCATATGAATGTCCCACGTAGAGGATAGCTCGCCAGGAATGTTGTCAAATATTACCGCCGAGATGTTAGGTTGGGTTAGGTTAGGTTATATTACGTTATTGATGCATATGAATGTCCCACGTAGAGGATAGCTCGCCAGGAATGTTGTCAAATATTACCGCCGAGATGTCAGGTTGGGTTAGTTTAGGTTATATTACGTTATTGATGTATATAAAGGTCTGTCGGAGACGTGGAGTCGAACTCGCCAAGAATGTCTTCAAGTATTACCGCCGAAATGTCAGGTTGTGTTAGGTTAGGTTATATTACGTTATTGATGCATACGAATGTCCCACGTAGAGGATAGCTCGCCAGGAATGTTGTCAAATATTACCGCCGAGATGTCAGGTTGGATTACGTTAGGTTATATTACGTTATTGATGTATATAAAGGTCCCACGGAGACGTAGAGTCCAACTCGCCAGAATTGTCGTCAAATATTACCGCCGAGATGTCAGGTTGGGTTAGGTTAGGTTATATTACGTAATTGAAGTACATAAAGGTCCCACGGAGACGTAGAGTCCAACTCGCCAGAAATGTCGTCAAATATTACCGCCGAGATGTCAGGTGGGTTAGGTTAGGTTATATTACGTTATTGATGCATATGAATGTCCCACGTAGAGGATAGCTCGCCAGGAATGTTGTCAAATATTACCGCCGAGATGTCAGGTTGGATTACGTTAGGTTATATTACGTTATTGATGTATATAAAGGTCCCACGGAGACGTAGAGTCCAACTCGCCAGGAATGTCGTCAAATATTACCGCCGAGATGTCAGGTGGGTTAGGTTAGGTTATATTACGTTATTGATGCATATGAATGTCCCACGTAGAGGATAGCTCGCCAGGAATGTTGTCAAATGTTACCGCCGAGATGTTAGGTTGGGTTAGGTTAGGTTATATTACGTTATTGATGCATATGAATATCCCACGTATAGGATAGCTCGCCAGGAATGTCGTCAAATATTACCGCCGAGAAGTCAGGTTGGGATAGGTTAGGTTATATTACGTTATTGATGTATATAAAGGTCCGTCGGAGACGTAGAGTCGAACTCGCAAAGAATGTCTTCAAATATTACCGCCGAAATGTCAGGTTGGGTTAGGTTAGGTTATATTACGTTATTGATGCATATGAATGTCCCACGTCGAGGATAGCTCGCAAGGAATGTTGTGAAATATTACCGCCGATATGTCAGGTTGGATTACGTTAGGTTATATTACGTTATTGATGTATATAAAGGTCCCACGGAGACGTAGAGTCCAGCTCGCCAGGAATGTCGTCAAATAGTACCGCCGAGTTGTCAGGTTGGGTTAGGTTAGGTTATATTACGTTATTGATGCATATGAATGTCCCACGTAGAGGATAGCTCGCCAGGAATGTCGTCAAATATTACCGCCGAGATGTCAGGTTCGGATAGGTTAGGTTATATTACGTTATTGATGTATATAAAGGTCCGTCGGAGACGTAGAGTCGAACTCGCAAAGAATGTCTTCAAATATTACCGCCGAAATGTCAGGTTGGGTTGGGTTAGGTTATATTACGTTATTGATGCATATGAATGTCTCACGTAGAGGATAGCTCGCAAGGAATGTTGTGAAATATTACCGCCGAGATGTCAGGTTGGATTACGTTAGGTTATATTACGTTATTGATGTATATAAAGGTCCCACGGAGACGTAGAGTCCAGCTCACCAGGAATGTCGTCAAATATTACCGCCGAGTTGTCAGGTTGGGTTAGGTTAGGTTATATTACGTTATTGATGCATATGAATGTCCCACGTAGAGGATAGCTCGCCAGGAATGTTGTCAAATATTACCGCCGAGATGTCAGGTTGGGTTAGGTTAGGTTATATTACGTTATTGATGTATATAAAGGTCCCACGGACACGTAGAGGCCAACTCGCAAGGAATGTTGTCAAATATTGCCGCCGAGATGTCAGGTTGGATTACGTTAGGTTATATTACGTTATTCATGTATATAAAGGTCCCACGGAGAGGTAGAGTCCAACTCGCCAGGAATGTCGTCAAATATTACCGCCGAGATGTCAGGTTGGGATAGGTTAGGTTATATTACGTAATTGAAGTATATAAAGGTCCCACGGAGACGTAGAGTCCAACTCGCCAGGATTGTCGTCAAATATTACCGCCGAGATGTCAGGTTGGGTTAGGTTAGGTTATATTACGTAATTGAAGTATATAAAGGTCCCACGGAGACGTAGAGTCCAACTCGCCAGGAATGTCGTCAAATATTACCGCCGAGATGTCAGGTGGGTTAGGTTAGGTTATATTACGTTATTGATGCATATGAATGTCCCACGTAGAGGATAGCTCGCCAGGAATGTTGTCAAATGTTACCGCCGAGCTGTTAGGTTGGGTTAGGTTAGGTTATATTACGTTAGTGATGTATACGAAGGACCCACGCAGACGTCGAGGCCAACTCGCCAGGAATGTTGTCAAATATTACCGCCGAGATGTCAGGTTGTGTTAGGTTAGGTTATATTACTTCATAGACGTATACAGTGTTCCCACTGAGAAGTAGGGGCCGGCAAGCAAGGAATGTTGTTAAACGGTACCCCGAGAAATAAGGTTGGGTTAGGTTAGGTTATATTAGGATACTGATGTATATAAAGATCCCACGGACACTTAGAGGCCAACTCGCAAGGAATGTTGTCAAATATTGCCGCCGAGATGTCAGGTTGGATTACGTTAGGTTATATTACGTTATTGATGTATATAAAGGTCCCACGGAGAGGTAGAGTCCAACTCGCCAGGAATGTCGTCAAATATTACCGCCGAGATGTCAGGTTGGGTTAGGTTAGGTTATATTACGTAATTGAAGTATATAATGGTCCCACGGAGACGTAGAGTCCAACTCGCCAGGAATGTCGTCAAATATTACCGCCGAGATGTTAGGTTGGGTTAGGTTAGGTTACATTACGTTAATGATGTATACGAAGGACCTACGCAGACGTCGGGGCCAACTCGCCAGGATTATTGTCAAATATTACCGCCGAGATGTCAGGTTGTGTTAGGTTAGGTTATATTACTTCATAGACGTATACAGTGTTCCCACGGAGGAGTAGGGGCCGACAAGCAAGGAATGTTGTTAAACGGTACCCCGAGAGATTAGGTTGGGTTAGGTTAGCTTATATTAGGATTCTGATGTATATAAAGGTCCCACGGAGACGTAGAGTCCAACTCGCCAGGAATGTCGTCAAATATTACCGCCGAGATGTCAGGTTGGGATAGGTTAGGTTATATTACGTAATTGAAGTATATAAAGGTCCCACGGAGACGTAGAGTCCAACTCGCCAGGAACGACGTCAAATATTACCGCCGAGATGTCAGGTGGGTTAGGTTAGGTTATATTACGTTATTGATGCATATGAATGTCCCACGTAGAGGATAGCTCGCCAGGAATGTTGTCAAATGTTACCGCCGAGATGTTAGGTTGGGTTAGGTTAGGTTATATTACGTTAGTGATGTATACGAAGGACCCACGCAGACGTCGGGGCCAACTCGCCAGGAATGTTGTCAAATATTACCGCCGAGATGTCAGGTTGTGTTAGGTTAGGTTATATTACTTCATAGACGTATACAGTGTTCCCACTGAGAAGTAGGGGCCGGCAAGCAAGGAATGTTGTTAAACGGTACCCCGAGAAATAAGGTTGGGTTAGGTTAGGTTATATTAGGATACTGATGTATATAAAGATCCCACGGACACTTAGAGGCCAACTCGCAAGGAATGTTGTCAAATATTGCCGCCGAGATGTCAGGTTGGATTACGTTAGGTTATATTACGTTATTGATGTATATAAAGGTCCCACGGAGAGGTAGAGTCCAACTCGCCAGGAATGTCGTCAAATATTACCGCCGAGATGTCAGGTTGGGTTAGGTTAGGTTATATTACGTAATTGAAGTATATAATGGTCCCACGGAGACGTAGAGTCCAACTCGCCAGGAATGTCGTCAAATATTACCGCCGAGATGTTAGGTTGGGTTAGGTTAGGTTACATTACGTTAATGATGTATACGAAGGACCTACGCAGACGTCGGGGCCAACTCGCCAGGAATATTGTCATATATTACCGCCGAGATGTCAGGTTGTGTTAGGTTAGGTTATATTACTTCATAGACGTATACAGTGTTCCCACGGAGGAGTAGGGGCCGACAAGCAAGGAATGTTGTTAAACGGTACCCCGAGAGATTAGGTTGGGTTAGGTTAGCTTATATTAGGATTCTGATGTATATAAAGGTCCCACGGAGACGTAGAGTCCAACTCGCCAGGAATGTCGTCAAATATTACCGCCGAGATGTCAGGTTGGGATAGGTTAGGTTATATTACGTAATTGAAGTATATAAAGGTCCCACGGAGACGTAGAGTCCAACTCGCCAGGAACGTCGTCAAATATTACCGCCGAGATGTCAGGTGGGTTAGGTTAGGTTATATTACGTTATTGATGCATATGAATGTCCCACGTAGAGGATAACCTCGCCAGGAATGTCGTCAAATATTACCGCCGAGATGTCAGGTTCGGATAGGTTAGGTTATATTACGTTATTGATGTATATAAAGGTCCGTCGGAGACGTAGAGTCGAACTCGCAAAGAATGTCTTCAAATATTACCGCCGAAATGTCAGGTTGGGTTAGGTTAGGTTATATTACGTTATTGATGCATATGAATGTCCCACGTAGAGGATAGCCCGCAAGGAATGTTGTGAAATATTACCGCCGAGATGTCAGGTTGGATTACGTTAGGTTATATTACGTTATTGATGTATATAAAGGTCCCACGGAGACGTAGAGTCCAGCTCGCCAGGAATGTCGTCAAATATTACCGCCGAGTTGTCAGGTTGGGTTAGGTTAGGTTAGATTACGTTATTGATGCATATGAATGTCCCACGTAGAGGATAGCTCGCCAGGAATGTTGTCAAATATTACCGCCGAGATGTCAGGTTGGGTTAGGTTAGGTTATATTACGTTATTGATGTATATAAAGGTCTGTCGGAGACGTGGAGTCGAACTCGCCAAGAATGTCTTCAAGTATTACCGCCGAAATGTCAGGTTGTGTTAGGTTAGGTTATATTACGTTACTGATGCATATGAATGTCCCACGTAGAGGATAGCTCGCCAGGAATGTTGTCAAATATTACCGCCGAGATGTCAGGTTGGATTACGTTAGGTTATATTACGTTATTGATGTATATAAAGGTCCCACGGAGACGTAGAGTCCAACTCGCCAGAATTGTCGTCAAATATTACCGCCGAGATGTCAGGTTGGGTTAGGTTAGGTTATATTACGTAATTGAAGTACATAAAGGTCCCACGGAGACGTAGAGTCCAACTCGCCAGGAATGTCGTCAAATATTACCGCCGAGATGTCAGGTGGGTTAGGTTAGGTTATATTACGTTATTGATGCATATGAATGTCACACGTAGAGGATAGCTCGCCAGGAATGTTGTCAAATATTACCGCCGAGATGTCAGGTTGGATTACGTTAGGTTATATTACGTTATTGATGTATATAAAGGTCCCACGGAGACGTAGAGTCCAACTCGCCAGGAATGTCGTCAAATATTACCGCCGAGATGTCAGGTGGGTTAGGTTAGGTTATATAACGTTATTGATGCATATGAATGTCCCACGTAGAGGATAGCTCGCCAGGAATGTTGTCAAATGTTACCGCCGAGATGTTAGGTTGGGTTAGGTTAGGTTATATTACGTTATTGATGCATATGAATATCCCACGTATAGGATAGCTCGCCAGGAATGTCGTCAAATATTACCGCCGAGAAGTCAGGTTGGGATAGGTTAGGTTATATTACGTTATTGATGTATATAAAGGTCCGTCGGAGACGTAGAGTCGAACTCGCAAAGAATGTCTTCAAATATTACCGCCGAAATGTCAGGTTGGGTTAGGTTAGGTTATATTACGTTATTGATGCATATGAATGTCCCACGTCGAGGATAGCTCGCAAGGAATGTTGTGAAATATTACCGCCGATATGTCAGGTTGGATTACGTTAGGTTATATTACGTTATTGATGTATATAAAGGTCCCACGGAGACGTAGAGTCCAGCTCGCCAGGAATGTCGTCAAATAGTACCGCCGAGTTGTCAGGTTGGGTTAGGTTAGGTTATATTACGTTATTGATGCATATGAATGTCCCACGTAGAGGATAGCTCACCAGGAATGTCGTCAAATATTACCGCCGAGATGTCAGGTTCGGATAGGTTAGGTTATATTACGTTATTGATGTATATAAAGGTCCGTCGGAGACGTAGAGTCGAACTCGCAAAGAATGTCTTCAAATATTACCGCCGAAATGTCAGGTTGGGTTGGGTTAGGTTATATTACGTTATTGATGCATATGAATGTCTCACGTAGAGGATAGCTCGCAAGGAATGTTGTGAAATATTACCGCCGAGATGTCAGGTTGGATTACGTTAGGTTATATTACGTTATTGATGTATATAAAGGTCCCACGGAGACGTAGAGTCCAACTCGCCAGAATTGTCGTCAAATATTACCGCCGAGATGTCAGGTTGGGTTAGGTTAGGTTATATTACGTAATTGAAGTACATAAAGGTCCCACGGAGACGTAGAGTCCAACTCGCCAGGAATGTCGTCAAATATTACCGCCGAGATGTCAGGTGGGTTAGGTTAGGTTATATTACGTTATTGATGCATATGAATGTCCCACGTAGAGGATAGCTCGCCAGGAATGTTGTCAAATATTACCGCCGAGATGTCAGGTTGGATTACGTTAGGTTATATTACGTTATTGATGTATATAAAGGTCCCACGGAGACGTAGAGTCCAGCTCGCCAGGAATGTCGTCAAATATTACCGCCGAGTTGTCAGGTTGGGTTAGGTTAGGTTATATTACGTAAATGAAGTCTATAAAGGTCCCACGGAGACGTAGAGTCCAACTCGCCAGGAATGTCGTCAAATATTACCGCCGAGATGTCAGGTTGGGATAGGTTAGGTTATATTACGTAATTGAAGTATATAAAGGTCCCACGGAGACGTAGAGTCCAACTCGCCAGGAACGTCGTCAAATATTACCGCCGAGATGTCAGGTGGGTTAGGTTAGGTTATATTACGTTATTGATGCATATGAATGTCCCACGTAGAGGATAGCTCGCCAGGAATGTTGTCAAATGTTACCGCCGAGATGTTAGGTTGGGTTAGGTTAGGTTATATTACGTTAGTGATGTATATAAAGGTCCCACGGAGAGGTAGAGTCCAACTCGCCAGGAATGTCGTCAAATATTACCGCCGAGATGTCAGGTTGGGTTAGGTTAGGTTATATTACGTAATTGAAGTATATAATGGTCCCACGGAGACGTAGAGTCCAACTCGCCAGGAATGTCGTCAAATATTACCGCCGAGATGTTAGGTTGGGTTAGGTTAGGTTACATTACGTTAATGATGTATACGAAGGACCTACGCAGACGTCGGGGCCAACTCGCCAGGATTATTGTCAAATATTACCGCCGAGATGTCAGGTTGTGTTAGGTTAGGTTATATTACTTCATAGACGTATACAGTGTTCCCACGGAGGAGTAGGGGCCGACAAGCAAGGAATGTTGTTAAACGGTACCCCGAGAGATTAGGTTGGGTTAGGTTAGCTTATATTAGGATTCTGATGTATATAAAGGTCCCACGGAGACGTAGAGTCCAACTCGCCAGGAATGTCGTCAAATATTACCGCCGAGATGTCAGGTTGGGATAGGTTAGGTTATATTACGTAATTGAAGTATATAAAGGTCCCACGGAGACGTAGAGTCCAACTCGCCAGGAACGACGTCAAATATTACCGCCGAGATGTCAGGTGGGTTAGGTTAGGTTATATTACGTTATTGATGCATATGAATGTCCCACGTAGAGGATAGCTCGCCAGGAATGTTGTCAAATGTTACCGCCGAGATGTTAGGTTGGGTTAGGTTAGGTTATATTACGTTAGTGATGTATACGAAGGACCCACGCAGACGTCGGGGCCAACTCGCCAGGAATGTTGTCAAATATTACCGCCGAGATGTCAGGTTGTGTTAGGTTAGGTTATATTACTTCATAGACGTATACAGTGTTCCCACTGAGAAGTAGGGGCCGGCAAGCAAGGAATGTTGTTAAACGGTACCCCGAGAAATAAGGTTGGGTTAGGTTAGGTTATATTAGGATACTGATGTATATAAAGATCCCACGGACACTTAGAGGCCAACTCGCAAGGAATGTTGTCAAATATTGCCGCCGAGATGTCAGGTTGGATTACGTTAGGTTATATTACGTTATTGATGTATATAAAGGTCCCACGGAGAGGTAGAGTCCAACTCGCCAGGAATGTCGTCAAATATTACCGCCGAGATGTCAGGTTGGGTTAGGTTAGGTTATATTACGTAATTGAAGTATATAATGGTCCCACGGAGACGTAGAGTCCAACTCGCCAGGAATGTCGTCAAATATTACCGCCGAGATGTTAGGTTGGGTTAGGTTAGGTTACATTACGTTAATGATGTATACGAAGGACCTACGCAGACGTCGGGGCCAACTCGCCGGGAATATTGTCATATATTACCGCCGAGATGTCAGGTTGTGTTAGGTTAGGTTATATTACTTCATAGACGTATACAGTGTTCCCACGGAGGAGTAGGGGCCGACAAGCAAGGAATGTTGTTAAACGGTACCCCGAGAGATTAGGTTGGGTTAGGTTAGCTTATATTAGGATTCTGATGTATATAAAGGTCCCACGGAGACGTAGAGTCCAACTCGCCAGGAATGTCGTCAAATATTACCGCCGAGATGTCAGGTTGGGATAGGTTATGTTATATTACGTAATTGAAGTATATAAAGGTCCCACGGAGACGTAGAGTCCAACTCGCCAGGAACGTCGTCAAATATTACCGCCGAGATGTCAGGTGGGTTAGGTTAGGTTATATTACGTTATTGATGCATATGAATGTCCCACGTAGAGGATAACCTCGCCAGGAATGTCGTCAAATATTACCGCCGAGATGTCAGGTTCGGATAGGTTAGGTTATATTACGTTATTGATGTATATAAAGGTCCGTCGGAGACGTAGAGTCGAACTCGCAAAGAATGTCTTCAAATATTACCGCCGAAATGTCAGGTTGGGTTAGGTTAGGTTATATTACGTTATTGATGCATATGAATGTCCCACGTAGAGGATAGCTCGCAAGGAATGTTGTGAAGTATTACCGCCGAGATGTCAGGTTGGATTACGTTAGGTTATATTACGTTATTGATGTATATAAAGGTCCCACGGAGACGTAGAGTCCAGCTCGCCAGGAATGTCGTCAAATATTACCGCCGAGTTGTCAGGTTGGGTTAGGTTAGGTTAGATTACGTTATTGATGCATATGAATGTCCCACGTAGAGGATAGCTCGCCAGGAATGTTGTCAAATATTACCGCCGAGATGTCAGGTTGGGTTAGGTTAGGTTATATTACGTTATTGATGTATATAAAGGTCTGTCGGAGACGTGGAGTCGAACTCGCCAAGAATGTCTTCAAGTATTACCGCCGAAATGTCAGGTTGTGTTAGGTTAGGTTATATTACGTTACTGATGCATATGAATGTCCCACGTAGAGGATAGCTCGCCAGGAATGTTGTCAAATATTACCGCCGAGATGTCAGGTTGGATTACGTTAGGTTATATTACGTTATTGATGTATATAAAGGTCCCACGGAGACGTAGAGTCCAACTCGCCAGAATTGTCGTCAAATATTACCGCCGAGATGTCAGGTTGGGTTAGGTTAGGTTATATTACGTAATTGAAGTACATAAAGGTCCCACGGAGACGTAGAGTCCAACTCGCCAGGAATGTCGTCAAATATTACCGCCGAGATGTCAGGTGGGTTAGGTTAGGTTATATTACGTTATTGATGCATATGAATGTCACACGTAGAGGATAGCTCGCCAGGAATGTTGTCAAATATTACCGCCGAGATGTCAGGTTGGATTACGTTAGGTTATATTACGTTATTGATGTATATAAAGGTCCCACGGAGACGTAGAGTCCAACTCGCCAGGAATGTCGTCAAATATTACCGCCGAGATGTCAGGTGGGTTAGGTTAGGTTATATTACGTTATTGATGCATATGAATGTCCCACGTAGAGGATAGCTCGCCAGGAATGTTGTCAAATGTTACCGCCGAGATGTTAGGTTGGGTTAGGTTAGGTTATATTACGTTATTGATGCATATGAATATCCCACGTATAGGATAGCTCGCCAGGAATGTCGTCAAATATTACCGCCGAGAAGTCAGGTTGGGATAGGTTAGGTTATATTACGTTATTGATGTATATAAAGGTCCGTCGGAGACGTAGAGTCGAACTCGCAAAGAATGTCTTCAAATATTACCGCCGAAATGTCAGGTTGGGTTAGGTTAGGTTATATTACGTTATTGATGCATATGAATGTCCCACGTCGAGGATAGCTCGCAAGGAATGTTGTGAAATATTACCGCCGATATGTCAGGTTGGATTACGTTAGGTTATATTACGTTATTGATGTATATAAAGGTCCCACGGAGACGTAGAGTCCAGCTCGCCAGGAATGTCGTCAAATAGTACCGCCGAGTTGTCAGGTTGGGTTAGGTTAGGTTATATTACGTTATTGATGCATATGAATGTCCCACGTAGAGGATAGCTCACCAGGAATGTCGTCAAATATTACCGCCGAGATGTCAGGTTCGGATAGGTTAGGTTATATTACGTTATTGATGTATATAAAGGTCCGTCGGAGACGTAGAGTCGAACTCGCAAAGAATGTCTTCAAATATTACCGCCGAAATGTCAGGTTGGGTTGGGTTAGGTTATATTACGTTATTGATGCATATGAATGTCTCACGTAGAGGATAGCTCGCAAGGAATGTTGTGAAATATTACCGCCGAGATGTCAGGTTGGATTACGTTAGGTTATATTACGTTATTGATGTATATAAAGGTCCCACGGAGACGTAGAGTCCAACTCGCCAGAATTGTCGTCAAATATTACCGCCGAGATGTCAGGTTGGGTTAGGTTAGGTTATATTACGTAATTGAAGTACATAAAGGTCCCACGGAGACGTAGAGTCCAACTCGCCAGGAATGTCGTCAAATATTACCGCCGAGATGTCAGGTGGGTTAGGTTAGGTTATATTACGTTATTGATGCATATGAATGTCCCACGTAGAGGATAGCTCGCCAGGAATGTTGTCAAATATTACCGCCGAGATGTCAGGTTGGATTACGTTAGGTTATATTACGTTATTGATGTATATAAAGGTCCCACGGAGACGTAGAGTCCAGCTCGCCAGGAATGTCGTCAAATATTACCGCCGAGTTGTCAGGTTGGGTTAGGTTAGGTTATATTACGTAAATGAAGTCTATAAAGGTCCCACGGAGACGTAGAGTCCAACTCGCCAGGAATGTCGTCAAATATTACCGCCGAGATGTCAGGTTGGGATAGGTTAGGTTATATTACGTAATTGAAGTATATAAAGGTCCCACGGAGACGTAGAGTCCAACTCGCCAGGAACGTCGTCAAATATTACCGCCGAGATGTCAGGTGGGTTAGGTTAGGTTATATTACGTTATTGATGCATATGAATGTCCCACGTAGAGGATAGCTCGCCAGGAATGTTGTCAAATGTTACCGCCGAGATGTTAGGTTGGGTTAGGTTAGGTTATATTACGTTAGTGATGTATACGAAGGACCCACGCAGACGTCGGGGCCAACTCGCCAGGAATGTTGTCAAATATTACCGCCGAGATGTCAGGTTGTGTTAGGTTAGGTTATATTACTTCATAGACGTATACAGTGTTCCCACTGAGAAGTAGGGGCCGGCAAGCAAGGAATGTTGTTAAACGGTACCCCGAGAAATAAGGTTGGGTTAGGTTAGGTTATATTAGGATACTGATGTATATAAAGGTCCCACGGACACTTAGAGGCCAACTCGCAAGGAATGTTGTCAAATATTGCCGCCGAGATGTCAGGTTGGATTACGTTAGGTTATATTACGTTATTGATGTATATAAAGGTCCCACGGAGAGGTAGAGTCCAACTCGCCAGGAATGTCGTCAAATATTACCGCCGAGATGTCAGGTTGGGTTAGGTTAGGTTATATTACGTAATTGAAGTATATAATGGTCCCACGGAGACGTAGAGTCCAACTCGCCAGGAATGTCGTCAAATATTACCGCCGAGATGTTAGGTTGGGTTAGGTTAGGTTACATTACGTTAATGATGTATACGAAGGACCTACGCAGACGTCGGGGCCAACTCGCCAGGAATATTGTCATATATTACCGCCGAGATGTCAGGTTGTGTTAGGTTAGGTTATATTACTTCATAGTCGTATACAGTGTTCCCACGGAGGAGTAGGGGCCGACAAGCAAGGAATGTTGTTAAACGGTACCCCGAGAGATTAGGTTGGGTTAGGTTAGCTTATATTAGGATTCTGATGTATATAAAGGTCCCACGGAGACGTAGAGTCCAACTCGCCAGGAATGTCGTCAAATATTACCGCCGAGATGTCAGGTTGGGATAGGTTAGGTTATATTACGTAATTGAAGTATATAAAGGTCCCACGGAGACGTAGAGTCCAACTCGCCAGGAACGTCGTCAAATATTACCGCCGAGATGTCAGGTGGGTTAGGTTAGGTTATATTACGTTATTGATGCATATGAATGTCCCACGTAGAGGATAACCTCGCCAGGAATGTCGTCAAATATTACCGCCGAGATGTCAGGTTCGGATAGGTTAGGTTATATTACGTTATTGATGTATATAAAGGTCCGTCGGAGACGTAGAGTCGAACTCGCAAAGAATGTCTTCAAATATTACCGCCGAAATGTCAGGTTGGGTTAGGTTAGGTTATATTACGTTATTGATGCATATGAATGTCCCACGTAGAGGATAGCTCGCAAGGAATGTTGTGAAATATTACCGCCGAGATGTCAGGTTGGATTACGTTAGGTTATATTACGTTATTGATGTATATAAAGGTCCCACGGAGACGTAGAGTCCAGCTCGCCAGGAATGTCGTCAAATATTACCGCCGAGTTGTCAGGTTGGGTTAGGTTAGGTTAGATTACGTTATTGATGCATATGAATGTCCCACGTAGAGGATAGCTCGCCAGGAATGTTGTCAAATATTACCGCCGAGATGTCAGGTTGGGTTAGGTTAGGTTATATTACGTTATTGATGTATATAAAGGTCTGTCGGAGACGTGGAGTCGAACTCGCCAAGAATGTCTTCAAGTATTACCGCCGAAATGTCAGGTTGTGTTAGGTTAGGTTATATTACGTTATTGATGCATATGAATGTCCCACGTAGAGGATAGCTCGCCAGGAATGTCGTCAAATATTACCGCCGAGATGTCACGTTCGGATAGGTTAGGTTATATTACGTTATTGATGTATATAAAGGTCCGTCGGAGACGTAGAGTCGAACTCTCAAAGAATGTCTTCAAATATTACCGCCGAAATGTCAGGTTGGGTTAGGTTAGGTTATATTACGTTATTGATGCATATGAATGTCCCACGTAGAGGATAGCTCGCAAGGAATGTTGTGAAATATTACCGCCGAGATGTCAGGTTGGATTACGTTAGGTTATATTACGTTATTGATGTATATAAAGGTCCCACGGAGACGTAGAGTCCAGCTCGCCAGGAATGTCGTCAAATATTACCGCCGAGTTGTCAGGTTGGGTTAGGTTAGGTTATATTACGTTATTGATGCATATGAATGTCCCACGTAGAGGATAGCTCGCCAGGAATGTTGTCAAATATTACCGCCGAGATGTCAGGTTGGGTTAGGTTAGGTTATATTACGTTATTGATGTATATAAAGGTCTGTCGGAGACGTGGAGTCGAACTCGCCAAGAATGTCTTCAAGTATTACCGCCGAAATGTCAGGTTGTGTTAGGTTAGGTTATATTACGTTATTGATGCATATGAATGTCCCACGTAGAGGATAGCTCGCCAGGAATGTCGTCAAATATTACCGCCGAGATGTCAGGTTCGGATAGGTTAGGTTATATTACGTTATTGATGTATATAAAGGTCCGTCGGAGACGTAGAGTCGAACTCTCAAAGAATGTCTTCAAATATTACCGCCGAAATGTCAGGTTGGGTTAGGTTAGGTTATATTACGTTATTGATGCATATGAATGTCCCACGTAGAGGATAGCTCGCCAGGAATGTTGTCAAATATTACCGCCGAGATGTCAGGTTGGATTACGTTAGGTTATATTACGTTATTGATGTATATAAAGGTCCCACGGAGACGTAGAGTCCAACTCGCCAGGAATGTCGTCAAATATTACCGCCGAGATGTCAGGTTGGGATAGGTTAGGTTATATTACGTAATTGAAGTATATAAAGGTCCCACGGAGACGTAGAGTCCAACTCGCCAGGAATGTCGTCAAATATTACCGCCGAGATGTCAGGTGGGTTAGGTTAGGTTATATTACGTTATTGATGCATATGAATGTCCCACGTAGAGGATAGCTCGCCAGGAATGTTGTCAAATGTTACCGCCGAGATGTTAGGTTGGGTTAGGTTAGGTTATATTACGTTATTGATGCATATGAATATCCCACGTATAGGATAGCTCGCCAGGAATGTCGTCAAATATTACCGCCGAGAAGTCAGGTTGGGATAGGTTAGGTTATATTACGTTATTGATGTATATAAAGGTCCGTCGGAGACGTAGAGTCGAACTCGCAAAGAATGTCTTCAAATATTACCGCCGAAATGTCAGGTTGGGTTAGGTTAGGTTATATTACGTTATTGACGCATATGAATGTCCCACGTAGAGGACAGCTCGCAAGGAATGTTGTGAAATATTACCGCCGAGATGTCAGGTTGGATTACGTTAGGTTATATTACGTTATTGATGTATATAAAGGTCCCACGGAGACGTAGAGTCCAGCTCGCCAGGAATGTCGTCAAATAGTACCGCCGAGTTGTCAGGTTGGGTTAGGTTAGGTTATATTACGTTATTGATGCATATGAATGTCCCACGTAGAGGATAGCTCGCCAGGAATGTCGTCAAATATTACCGCCGAGATGTCAGGTTCGGATAGGTTAGGTTATATTACGTTATTGATGTATATAAAGGTCCGTCGGAGACGTAGAGTCGAACTCGCAAAGAATGTCTTCAAATATTACCGCCGAAATGTCAGGTTGGGTTAGGTTAGGTTATATTACGTTATTGATGCATATGAATGTCCCACGTAGAGGATAGCTCGCAAGGAATGTTGTGAAATATTACCGCCGAGATGTCAGGTTGGATTACGTTAGGTTATATTACGTTATTGATGTATATAAAGGTCCCACGGAGACGTAGAGTCCAACTCGCCAGGAATGTCGTCAAATATTACCGCCGAGATGTCAGGTGGGTTAGGTTAGGTTATATTACGTTATTGATGCATATGAATGTCCCACGTAGAGGATAGCTCGCCAGGAATGTTGTCAAATGTTACCGCCGAGATGTTAGGTTGGGTTAGGTTAGGTTATATTACGTTATTGATGCATATGAATATCCCACGTATAGGATAGCTCGCCAGGAATGTCGTCAAATATTACCGCCGAGAAGTCAGGTTGGGATAGGTTAGGTTATATTACGTTATTGATGTATATAAAGGTCCGTCGGAGACGTAGAGTCGAACTCGCAAAGAATGTCTTCAAATATTACCGCCGAAATGTCAGGTTGGGTTAGGTTAGGTTATATTACGTTATTGATGCATATGAATGTCCCACGTAGAGGATAGCTCGCAAGGAATGTTGTGAAATATTACCGCCGAAATGTCAGGTTGGATTACGTTAGGTTATATTACGTTATTGATGTATATAAAGGTCCCACGGAGACGTAGAGTCCAGCTCGCCAGGAATGTCGTCAAATAGTACCGCCGAGTTGTCAGGTTGGGTTAGGTTAGGTTATATTACGTTATTGATGCATATGAATGTCCCACGTAGAGGATAGCTCGCCAGGAATGTCGTCAAATATTACCGCCGAGATGTCAGGTTCGGATAGGTTAGGTTATATTACGTTATTGATGTATATAAAGGTCCGTCGGAGACGTAGAGTCGAACTCGCAAAGAATGTCTTCAAATATTACCGCCGAAATGTCAGGTTGGGTTAGGTTAGGTTATATTACGTTATTGATGCATATGAATGTCCCACGTAGAGGATAGCTCGCAAGGAATGTTGTGAAATATTACCGCCGAGATGTCAGGTTGGATTACGTTAGGTTATATTACGTTATTGATGTATATAAAGGTCCCACGGAGACGTAGAGTCCAGCTCGCCAGGAATGTCGTAAAATATTACCGCCGAGTTGTCAGGTTGGGTTAGGTTAGGTTATATTACGTTATTGATGCATATGAATGTCCCACGTAGAGGATAGCTCGCCAGGAATGTTGTCAAATATTACCGCCGAGATGTCAGGTTGGGTTAGGTTAGGTTATATTACGTTATTGATGTATATAAAGGTCTGTCGGAGACGTGGAGTCGAACTCGCCAAGAATGTCTTCAAGTATTACCGCCGAAATGTCAGGTTGTGTTAGGTTAGGTTATATTACGTTATTGATGCATATGAATGTCCCACGTAGAGGATAGCTCGCCAGGAATGTTGTCAAATATTACCGCCGAGATGTCAGGTTGGATTACGTTAGGTTATATTACGTTATTGATGTATATAAAGGTCCCACGGAGACGTAGAATCCAACTCGCCAGGAATGTCGTCAAATATTACCGCCGAGATGTCAGGTGGGTTAGGTTAGGTTATATTACGTTATTGATGCATATGAATGTCCCACGTAGAGGATAGCTCGCCAGGAATGTTGTCAAATATTACCGCCGAGATGTCAGGTTGGGTTACGTTAGGTTATATTACGTTATTGATGTATATAAAGGTCCCACGGAGACGTAGAGTCCAGCTCGCCAGGAATGTCGTCAAATATTACCGCCGAGTTGAAGGGTTGGGTTAGGTTAGGTTATATTACGTAAATGAAGTCTATAAAAGTCCCACGGAGACGTAGAGTCCAACTCGCCAGGAATGTCGTCAAATATTACCGCCGAGATGTCAGGTGGTTTAGGTTAGGTTATATTACGTTATTGATGCATATGAAGGTCCCACGTAGAGGATAGCTCGCCAGGAATGTTGTCAAATGTTACCGCCGAGATGTTAGGTTGGGTTAGGTTAGGTTATATTACGTTAGTGATGTATACGAAGGACCCACGCAGACGTCGGGGCCAACTCGCCAGGAATGTTGTCAAATATTACCGCCGAGACGTCAGGTTGTGTTAGGTTAGGTTATATTACTTCATAGACGTATACAGTGTTCCCACTGAGAAGTAGGGGCCGGCAAGCAAGGAATGTTGTTAAACGGTACCCCGAGAGATAAGGTTAGGCTAGGTTAGGTTATATTAGGATACTGATGTATATAAAGGTCCCACGGACACGTAGAGGCCAACTCGCAAGGAATGTTGTCAAATATTGCCGCCGAGATGTCAGGTTGGATTACGTTAGGTTATATTACGTTATTGATGTATATAAAGGTCCCACGGAGACGTAGAGTCCAACTCGCCAGGAATGTCGTCAAATATTACCGCCGAGATGTCAGGTTGGGTTAGGTTAGGTTATATTACGTAATTGAAGTATATAATGGTCCCACGGAGACGTAGAGTCCAACTCGCCAGGAATGTCGTCAAATATTACCGCCGAGATGTTAGGTTGGGTTAGGTTAGGTTACCTTACGTTAATGATGTATACGAAGGACCTACGCAGACGTCGGGGCCAACTCGCCAGGAATATTGTCAAATATTACCGCCGAGATGTCAGGTTGTGTTAGGTTAGGTTATATTACTTCATAGACGTATACAGTGTTCCCACGGAGGAGTAGGGGCCGACAAGCAAGGAATGTTGTTAAACGGTACCCCGAGAGATTAGGTTGGGTTAGGTTAGGTTATATTAGGATTCTGATGTATATAAAGGTCCCACGGAGACGTAGAGTCCAACTCGCCAGGAATGTCGTCAAATATTACCGCCGAGATGTCAGGTTGGGATAGGTTAGGTTATATTACGTAATTAAAGTATATAAAGGTCCCACGGAGACGTAGAGTCCAACTCGCCAGGAATGTCGTCAAATATTACCGCCGAGATGTCAGGTGGGTTAGGTTAGGTTATATTACGTTATTGATGCATATGAATGTCCCACGTAGAGGATAGCTCGCCAGGAATGTTGTCAAATGTTACCGCCGAGATGTTAGGTTGGGTTAGGTATGTTATATTACGTAATTGATGCATATGAATGTCCCACGTAGAGGATAGCTCGCCAGGAATGTTGTCAAATATTACCGCCGAGATGTTAGGCTGGGTTAGGTTAGGTTATATTACGTTATTGATGCATATGAATGTCCCACGTAGAGGATAGCTCGCCAGGAATGTTGTCAAATATTACCGCCGAGATGTCAGGTTGGGTTAGGTTAGGTTATATTACGTTATTGATGTATATAAAAGTCCGTCGGAGACGTAGAGTCGAACTCGCAAAGAATGTCTTCAAATATTACCGCCGAAATGTCAGGTTGGGTTAGGTTAGGTTGTATTACGTTATTGATGCATATGAATGTCCCACGTAGAGGATAGCTCGCAAGGAATGTTGTGAAATATTACCGCCGAGATGTCAGGTTGGATTACGTTAGGTTATATTACGTTATTGATGTATATAAAGATCCCACGGAGACGTAGAGTCCAGCTCGCCAGGAATGTCGTCAAATATTACCGCCGAGTTGTCAGGTTGGGTTAGGTTAGGTTATATTACGTAATTGAAGTCTTTAAAGGTCCCACGGAGACGTAGAGTCCAACTCGCCAGGAATGTCGTCAAATATTACCGCCGAGATGTCAGGTGGTTTAGGTTAGGTTATATTACGTTATTGATGCATATGAAGGTCCCACGTAGAGGATAGCTCGCCAGGAATGTTGTCAAATGTTACCGCCGAGATGTTAGGTTGGGTTAGGTTAGGTTATATTACGTTAGTGATGTATACGAAGGACCCACGCAGACGTCGGGGCCAACTCGCCAGGAATATTGTCAAATATTACCGCCGAGATGTCAGGTTGTGTTAGGTTAGGTTATATTACTTCATAGACGTATACAGTGTTCCCACGGAGGAGTAGGGGCCGACAAGCAAGGAATGTTGTTAAACGGTACCCCGAGAGATTAGGTTGGGTTAGGTTAGGTTATATTAGGATTCTGATGTATATAAAGGTCCCACGGAGACGTAGAGTCCAACTCGCCAGGAATGTCGTCAAATATTACCGCCGAGATGTCAGGTTGGGATAGGTTAGGTTATATTACGTAATTAAAGTATATAAAGGTCCCACGGAGACGTAGAGTCCAACTCGCCAGGAATGTCGTCAAATATTACCGCCGAGATGTCAGGTGGGTTAGGTTAGGTTATATTACGTTATTGATGCATATGAATGTCCCACGTAGAGGATAGCTCGCCAGGAATGTTGTCAAATGTTACCGCCGAGATGTTAGGTTGGGTTAGGTATGTTATATTACGTAATTGATGCATATGAATGTCCCACGTAGAGGATAGCTCGCCAGGAATGTTGTCAAATATTACCGCCGAGATGTTAGGTTGGGTTAGGTTAGGTTATATTACGTTATTGATGCATATGAATGTCCCACGTAGAGGATAGCTCGCCAGGAATGTTGTCAAATATTACCGCCGAGATGTCAGGTTGGGTTAGGTTAGGTTATATTACGTTATTGATGTATATAAAAGTCCGTCGGAGACGTAGAGTCGAACTCGCAAAGAATGTCTTCAAATATTACCGCCGAAATGTCAGGTTGGGTTAGGTTAGGTTATATTACGTTATTGATGCATATGAATGTCCCACGTAGAGGATAGCTCGCAAGGAATGTTGTGAAATATTACCGCCGAGATGTCAGGTTGGATTACGTTAGGTTATATTACGTTATTGATGTATATAAAGATCCCACGGAGACGTAGAGTCCAGCTCGCCAGGAATGTCGTCAAATATTACCGCCGAGTTGTCAGGTTGGGTTAGGTTAGGTTATATTACGTAATTGAAGTCTATAAAGGTCCCACGGAGACGTAGAGTCCAACTCGCCAGGAATGTCGTCAAATATTACCGCCGAGATGTCAGGTGGGTTAGGTTAGGTTATATTACGTTATTGATGCATATGAAGGTCCCACGTAGAGGATAGCTCGCCAGGAATGTTGTCAAATGTTACCGCCGAGATGTTAGGTTGTGTTAGGTTAGGTTATATTACGTTAGTGATGTATATGAAGGACCCACGCAGACGTCGGGGCCAACTCGCCAGGAATGTTGTCAAATATTACCGCCGAGATGTCAGGTTGTGTTAGGTTAGGTTATATTACTTCATAGACGTATACAGTGTTTCCACTGAGAAGTAGGGGCCGACAAGCAAGGAATGTTGTTAAACGGTACCCCGAGAGATAAGGTTAGGTTAGGTTAGGTTATATTAGGATACTGATGTATATAAAGGTCCCACGGACACGTAGAGGCCAACTCGCAAGGAATGTTGTCAAATATTGCCGCCGAGATGTCAGGTTGGATTACGTTAGGTTATATTACGTTATTGATGTATATAAGGGTCCCACGGAGACGTAGAGTCCAACTCGCCAGGAATGTCGTCAAATATTACCGCCGAGATGTCAGGTTGGGTTAGGTTAGGTTATATTACGTAATTGAAGTATATAAAGGTCCCACGGAGACGTAGAGTCCAACTCGCCAGGAATGTCGTCAAATATTACCGCCGAGATGTTAGGTTGGGTTAGGTTAGGTTACATTACGTTAATGATGTATACGAATGTCCCACGTAGAGGATAGCTCGCCAGGAATGTTGTCAAATGTTACCGCCGAGATGTTAGGTTGGGTTAGGTTAGGTTATATTACGTTATTGATGCATATGAAGGTCCCACGTAGAGGATAGCTCGCCAGGAATGTTGTCAAATGTTACCGCCGAGATGTTAGGTTGGGTTAGGTTAGGTTATATTACGTTAGTGATGTATACGAAGGACCCACGCAGACGTCGGGGCCAACTCGCCAGGAATGTTGTCAAATATTACCGCCGAGATGTCAGGTTGTGTTAGGTTAGGTTATATTACTTCATAGACGTATACAGTGTTCCCACTGAGAAGTAGGGGCCGGCAAGCAAGGAATGTTGTTAAACGGTACCCCGAGAGATAAGGTTAGGTTAGGTTAGGTTATATTAGGATACTGATGTATATAAAGGTCCCACGGACACGTAGAGGCCATCTCGCAAGGAATGTTGTCAAATATTGCCGCCGAGATGTCAGGTTGGATTACGTTAGGTTATATTACGTTATTGATGTATATAAAGGTCCCACGGAGACGTAGAGTCCAACTCGCCAGGAATGTCGTCAAATATTACCGCCGAGATGTCAGGTTGGGTTAGGTTAGGTTATATTACGTAATTGAAGTATATAATGGTCCCACGGAGACGTAGAGTCCAACTCGCCAGGAATGTCGTCAAATATTACCGCCGAGATGTTAGGTTGGGTTAGGTTAGGTTACCTTACGTTAATGATGTATACGAAGGACCTACGCAGACGTCGGGGCCAACTCGCCAGGAATATTGTCAAATATTACCGCCGAGATGTCAGGTTGTGTTAGGTTAGGTTATATTACTTCATAGACGTATACAGTGTTCCCACGGAGGAGTAGGGGCCGACGAGCAAGGAATGTTGTTAAACGGTACCCCGAGAGATTAGGTTGGGTTAGGTTAGGTTATATTAGGATTCTGATGTATATAAAGGTCCCACGGAGACGTAGAGTCCAACTCGCCAGGAATGTCGTCAAATATTACCGCCGAGATGTCAGGTTGGGATAGGTTAGGTTATATTACGTAATTAAAGTATATAAAGGTCCCACGGAGACGTAGAGTCCAACTCGCCAGGAATGTCGTCAAATATTACCGCCGAGATGTCAGGTGGGTTAGGTTAGGTTATATTACGTTATTGATGCATATGAATGTCCCACGTAGAGGATAGCTCGCCAGGAATGTTGTCAAATGTTACCGCCGAGATGTTAGGTTGGATTACGTTAGGTTATATTACGTTATTGATGTATATAAAGATCCCACGGAGACGTAGAGTCCAGCTCGCCAGGAATGTCGTCAAATATTACCGCCGAGTTGTCAGGTTGGGTTAGGTTAGGTTATATTACGTAATTGAAGTCTATAAAGGTCCCACGGAGACGTAGAGTCCAACTCGCCAGGAATGTCGTCAAATATTACCGCCGAGATGTCAGGTGGGTTAGGTTAGGTTATATTACGTTATTGATGCATATGAAGGTCCCACGTAGAGGATAGCTCGCCAGGAATGTTGTCAAATGTTACCGCCGAGATGTTAGGTTGTGTTAGGTTAGGTTATATTACGTTAGTGATGTATATGAAGGACCCACGCAGACGTCGGGGCCAACTCGCCAGGAATGTTGTCAAATATTACCGCCGAGATGTCAGGTTGTGTTAGGTTAGGTTATATTACTTCATAGACGTATACAGTGTTCCCACTGAGAAGTACGGGCCGACAAGCAAGGAATGTTGTTAAACGGTACCCCGAGAGATAAGGTTGGGTTAGGTTAGGTTATATTAGGATACTGATGTATATAAAGGTCCCACAGACACGTAGAGGCCAACTCGCAAGGAATGTTGTCAAATATTACCGCCGAGATGTCAGGTTGGATTACGTTAGGTTATATTACGTTATTGATGTATATAAAGGTCCAACGGAGACGTAGAGTCCAACTCGCCAGGAATGTCGTCAAATATTACCGCCGAGATGTCAGGTTGGGTTAGGTTAGGTTATATTACGTAATTGAAGTATATAAAGGTCCCACGGAGACGTAGAGTCCAACTCGCCAGGAATGTCGTCAAATATTACCGCCGAGATGTTAGGGTGAGTTAGGTTAGGTTACATTACGTTAATGATGTATACGAAGGACCTACGCAGACGTCGGGGCCAACTCGCCAGGAATGTTGTTAAATATTACCGCCGAGATGTCAGGTTGTGTTAGGTTAGGTTATATTACTTCATAGACGTATACAGTGTTCCCACGGAGAAGTAGGGGCCGACCAGCAAGGAATGTTGTTAAACGGTACCCCGAGAGATTAGGTTGGGTTAGGTTAGGTTATATTGGGATTCTGATGTATATAAAGGTCCCACGGACACGTAGATGCCAACTCGCAAGGAATGTTGTCAAATATTACCGCCGAGATGTCAGATTAGATTACGTTAGGTTATATTACGTTATTGATGTATATAAAGGTCCCACGGAGACGTAGAGTCCACCTCGCCAGGAATGTCGTCAAATATTACCGTCGAGATGTCAGGTGGGTTAGGTTAGGTTATATTACGTAATTGAAGTGTATAAAGGTCCCACGGAGACGTAGAGTCCAACTCGCCAGGAATGTCGTCAAATATTACCGCCGAGATGTCAGGTTGGGTTAGGTTAGGTTATATTACGTAATTGAAGTATATAAAGGTCCCACGGAGACGTAGAGTCCAACTCGCCAGGAATGTCGTCAAATATTACCGCCGAGATTTCAGGTGGGTTAGGTTAGGTTATATTACGTTATTGATGCATATGAATGTCCCACGTAGAGGATAGCTCGCCAGGAATGTTGTCAAATGTTACCGCCGAGATGTTAGGTTGGGTTAGGTTAGGTTATATTACGTAATTGATGCATATGAATGTCCCACGTAGAGGATAGCTCGCCAGGAATGTTGTCAAATATTACCGCCGAGATGTCAGGTTGGATTACGTTAGGTTATATTACGTTATTGATGTACATAAAGGTCCCACGGAGACGTAGAGTCCAGCTCGCCAGGAATGTCGTCAAATATTACCGCCGAGTTGTCAGGTTGGGTTAGGTTAGGTTATATTACGTAATTGAAGTCTATAAAGGTCCCACGGAGACGTAGATTCCAACTCGCCAGGATTGTCGTCAAATATTACCGCCGAGATGTCAGGTGGGTTAGGTTAGGTTATATTACGTTATTGATGCATATGAAGGTCCCACGTAGAAGATAGCTCGCCAGGAATGTTGTCAAATGTTACCGCCGAGATGTTAGGTTGGGTTAGGTTAGGTTATATTACGTTAGTGATGTATACGAAGGACCCACGCAGACGTCGGGGCCAACTCGCCAGGAATGTCGTCAAATATTACCGCCGAGATGTCAGGTTGGGTTAGGTTAGGTTATATTATGTAATTGAAGTATATAAAGGTCCCACGGAAACGTAGAGTCCAACTCGCCAGGAATGTCGTCAAATATTACCGCCGAGATGTCAGGTTGTGTTAGGTTAGGTTATATTACGTTATTGATGCATATGCATGTCCCACGTAGAGGATAGATCGCCAGGAATGTTGTCAAATGTTACCGCCGAGATGTTAGTTTGGGTTAGGTTAGGTTATGTTACGTAATTGATGCATATGAATGTCCCACGTAGAGGATAGCTCGCCAGGAATGTTGTCAAATATTACCGCCGAGATGTTAGGTTGGGTTAGGTTAGGTTATATTACGTTATTGATGCATATGAATGTCCCACGTAGAGGATAGCTCGCCAGGAATGTTGTCAAATATTACCGCCGAGATGTCAGGTTGGGTTAGGTTAGGTTATATTACGTTATTGATGTATATAAAGGTCCGTCGGAGACGTAGATTCGAACTCGCAAAGAATGTCTTCAAATATTACCGCCGAAATGTCAGGTTGGGTTAGGTTAGGTTATATTACGTTATTGATGCATATGAATGTCCCACGTAGAGGATAGCTCGCAAGGAATGTTGTGAAATATTACCGCCGAGATGTCAGGTAGGATTACGTTAGGTTATATTACGTTATTGATGTATATAAAGGTCCCACGGAGACGTAGAGTCCAACTCGCCAGGAATGTCGTCAAATATTACCGCCGAGATGTCAGGTTGGGTTAGGTTAGGTTATATTACGTAATTGAAGTATATAAAGGTCCCACGGAAACGTATAGTCCATCTCGCCAGGAATGTCGTCAAATATTACCGCCGAGATGTCAGGTTGTGTTAGGTTAGGTTATATTACGTTATTGTGTGCATATGCATGTCCCACGTAGAGGATAGATCGCCAGGAATGTTGTCAAATGTTACCGCCGAGATGTTAGGTTGGGTTAGGTTAGGTTATGTTACGTTATTGATGTATATAAAGGTCCCACATAGACGTAGAGGACAACTCGCCGGGAATGTTGTCAAATTTTACCGCCGAGATGTCAGGTTGTCTTAGATTAGGTTATATTACGTTATTGATGCATATGAATGTCCCACGTAGAGGATAGCTCGCCAGGAATGTCTTCAAATATTACCGCCGAGATGTCAGGTTGGATTACGTTAGGTTATATTACGTTAGTGATGTATACGAAGGACCCACGCAGACGTCGGGGCCAACTCGCCAGGAATGTCGTCAAATATTACCGCCGAGATGTCAGGTTGGGTTAGGTTAGGTTATATTACGTAATTGAAGTACATAAAGGTCCCACGGAGACGTAGAGTCCAACTCGCCAGGAATGTCGTCAAATATTACCGCCGAGATGTCAGGTGGGTCAGGTTAGATTATAATACGTTATTGATGCATATGAAAGTCCCACGTAGAGGATAACTCGCCAGGCAAGTTGTCAAATATTACCGCCGAGATGTTAGGTTGGGTTACGTTAGATTATATTACGTTAATGATGTATATGAAGGACCCACGCAGACGTCTTGGCCAACTCGCCAGGAATGTGGTCAAATATTACCGCCGACATGTCAGGTTGGGTTAGGTTAAGTTATATTACGTTATTGATGAATATAAAGGTCCCACGGAGACGTAGAGTCCAACTCGCCAGGAATGTCGTCAAATATTACCGCCGAGATGTCAGGTGGGTTAGGTTAGGTTATATTACGTTATTGATGCATATGAATGTCCCACGTACAGGATAGCTCGCCAAGAATGTTGTCAAATGTTACCGCCGAGATGTTAGGTTGGGTTAGGTTAGGTTATATTACGTAATTGATGCATATGAATGTCCCACGTAGAGGATAGCTCGCCAGGAATGTTGTCAAATATTACCGCCGAGATGTCAGGTTGGGTTAGGTTAGGTTATATTACGTAATTGAAGTACATAAAGGTCCCACGGAGACGTAGAGTCCAACTCGCCAGGAATGTCGTCAAATATTACCGCCGAGATGTCAGGTGGGTCAGGTTAGATTATAATACGTTATTGATGCATATGAATGTCCCACGTAGAGGATAACTCGCCAGGCAAGTTGTCAAATATTACCGCCGAGATGTTAGGTTGGGTTAGGTTAGATAATATTACGTTAATGATGTATATGAAGGACCCACGCAGACGTCTTGGCCAACTCGCCAGGAATGTTGTCAAATATTACCGCCGACATGTCAGGTTGGGTTAGGTTAAGTTATATTACGTTATTGATGTATATAAAGGTCCCACGGAGACGTAGAGTCCAACTCGCCAGGAATGTCGTCAAATATTACCGCCGAGATGTCAGGTTGGGTTAGGTTAGGTTATATTACGTAATTGAAGTATATAAAGGTCCCACGGAGACGTAGAGTCCAACTCGCCAGGAATGTCGTCAAATATTACCGCCGAGATGTCAGGTGGGTTAGGTTAGGTTATATTACGTTATTGATGCATATGAATGTCCCACGTAGAGTATAGCTCGCCAGGAATGTTGTCAAATGTTACCGCCGAGATGTTAGGTTGGGTTAGGTTAGGTTATATTACGTAATTGATGCATATGAATGTCCCACGTAGAGGATAGCTCGCCAGGAATGTTGTCAAATATTACCGCCGAGATGTCAGGTTGGATTACGTTAGGTTATATTACGTTATTGATGTACATAAAGGTCCCACGGAGACGTAGAGTCCAGCTCGCCAGGAATGTCGTCAAATATTACCGCCGAGTTGTCAGATTGGGTTAGGTTAGGTTATATTACGTAATTGAAGTCTATAAAGGTCCCACGGAGACGTAGAGTCCAACTCGCCAGGAATGTCGTCAAATATTACCGCCGAGATGTGAGGTGGGTTAGGTTAGGTTATATTACGTTATTGATGCATATGAAGGTCCCACGTAGAGGATAGCTCGCCAGGAATGTTGTCAAATGTTACCGCCGAGATGTTAGGTTGGGTTAGGTTAGGTTATATTACGTTAGTGATGTATACGAAGGACCCACGCAGACGTCGGGGCCAACTCGCCAGGAATGTTGTCAAATATTACCGCCGAGATGTCAGGTTGTGTTAGGTTAGGTTATATTACTTCATAGACGTATACAGTGTTCCCACTGAGAAGTAGGGGCCGACAAGCAAGGAATGTTGTTAAACGGTACCCCGAGAGATAAGGTTGGGTTAGGTTAGGTTATATTAGGATACTGATGTATATAAAGGTCCCACGGACACGTAGAGGCCAACTCGCAAGGAATGTTGTCAAATATTGCCGCCGAGATGTCAGGTTGGATTACGTTAGGTTATATTACGTTATTGATGTATATAAGGGTCCCACGGAGACGTAGAGTCCAACTCGCCAGGAATGTCGTCAAATATTACCGCCGAGATGTCAGGTTGGGTTAGGTTAGGTTATATTACGTAATTGAAGTATATAAAGGTCCCACGGAGACGTAGAGTCCAACTCGCCAGGAATGTCGTCAAATATTACCGCCGAGATGTTAGGTTGGGTTAGGTTAGGTTACATTACGTTAATGATGTATACGAAGGACCTACGCAGACGTCGGGGCCAACTCGCCAGGAATATTGTCAAATATTACCGCCGAGATGTCAGGTTGTGTTAGGTTAGGTTATATTACTTCATAGACGTATACAGTGTTCCCACGGAGAAGTAGGGGCCGACAAGCAAGGAATGGTGTTAAACGGTACCCCGAGAGATTAGGTTGGGTTAGGTTAGGTTATATTAGGATTCTGATGTATATAAAGGTCCCACGGACACGTAGATGCCAACTCGCAAGGAATGTTGTCAAATATTACCGCCGAGATGTCAGGTTGGATTACGTTATGTTATATTACGTTGTTGATGTATATAAAGGTCCCACGGAGACGTAGAGTCCAACTCGCCAGGAATGTCGTCAAATATTACCGCCGAGATGTCAGGTTGGGATAGGTTAGGTTATATTACGTAATTGAAGTATATAAAGGTCCTACGGAGACGTAGAGTCCAATTCGCCAGGAATGTCGTCAAATATTACCGCCGAGATGTCAGGTGGGTTAGGTTAGGTTATATTACGTTATTGATGCATATGAATGTCCCACGTAGAGGATAGCTCGCCAGGAATGTTGTCAAATGTTACCGCCGAGATGTTAGGTTGGGTTAGGTTAGGTTATATTACGTAATTGATGCATATGAATGTCCCACGTAGAGGATAGCTCGCCAGGAATGTTGTCAAATATTACCGCCGAGATGTTAGGTTGGGTTAGGTTAGGTTATATTACGTTATTGATGCATATGAATGTCCCACGTAGAGGATAGCTCGCCAGGAATGTTGTCAAATATTACCGCCGAGATGTCAGGTTGGGTTAGGTTAGGTTATATTACGTTATTGATGTATATAAAGGTCCGTCGGAGACGTAGAGTCGAACTCGCAAAGAATGTCTTCAAATATTACCGCCGAAATGTCAGGTTGGGTTAGGTTAGGTTATATTACGTTATTGATGCATATGAATGTCCCACGTAGAGGATAGTTCGCAAGGAATGTTGTGAAATATTACCGCCGAGATGTCAGGTAGGATTACGTTAGGTTATATTACGTTATTGATGTATATAAGGGTCCCACGGAGACGTAGAGTCCAACTCGCCAGGAATGTCGTCAAATATTACCGCCGAGATGTCAGGTTGGGTTAGGTTAGGTTATATTACGTAATTGAAGTATATAAAGGTCCCACGGAGACGTAGAGTCCAACTCGCCAGGAATGTCGTCAAATATTACCGCCGAGATGTTAGGTTGGGTTAGGTTAGGTTACATTACGTTAATGATGTATATGCATGTCCCACGTAGAGGATAGATCGCCAGGAATGTTGTCAAATGTTACCGCCGAGATGTTAGGTTGGGTTAGGTTAGGTTATGTTACGTTATTGATGTATATAAAGGTCCCACATAGACGTAGAGGACAACTCGCCGGGAATGTTGTCAAATTTTACCGCCGAGATGTCAGGTTGTCTTAGATTAGGTTATATTACGTTATTGATGCATATGAATGTCCCACGTAGAGGATAGCTCGCCTGGAATGTCTTCAAATATTACCGCCGAGATGTCAGGTTGGATTACGTTAGGTTATATTACGTTAGTGATGTATACGAAGGACCCACGCAGACGTCGGGGCCAACTCGCCAGGAATGTCGTCAAATATTACCGCCGAGATGTCAGGTTGGGTTAGGTTAGGTTATATTACGTAATTGAAGTATATAAAGGTCCCACGGAAACGTATAGTCCATCTCGCCAGGAATGTCGTCAAATATTACCGCCGAGATGTCAGGTTGTGTTAGGTTAGGTTATATTACGTTATTGATGCATATGCATGTCCCACGTAGAAGATAGATCGCCAGGAATGTTGTCAAATGTTACCGCCGAGATGTTAGGTTGGGTTAGGTTAGGTTATGTTACGTTATTGATGTATATAAAGGTCCCACATAGACGTAGAGGACAACTCGCCGGGAATGTTGTCAAATTTTACCGCCGAGATGTCAGGTTGTCTTAGATTAGGTTATATTACGTTATTGATGCATATGAATATCCCACGTAGAGGATAGCTCGCCAGGAATGTCTTCAAATATTACCGCCGAGATGTCAGGTTGGATTACGTTAGGTTATATTACGTTAGTGATGTATACGAAGGACCCACGCAGACGTCGGGGCCAACTCGCCAGGAATGTCGTCAAATATTACCGCCGAGATGTCAGGTTGGGTTAGGTTAGGTTATATTACGTAATTGAAGTATATAAAGGTCTCACGGAAACGTAGAGTCCAACTCGCCAGGAATGTCGTCAAATATTACCGCCGAGATGTCAGGTGGGTCAGGTTAGATTATAATACGTTATTGATGCATATGAAAGTCCCACGTAGAGGATAACTCGCCAGGCAAGTTGTCAAATATTACCGCCGAGATGTTAGGTTGGGTTACGTTAGATTATATTACGTTAATGATGTATATGAAGGACCCACGCAGACGTCTTGGCCAACTCGCCAGGAATGTGGTCAAATATTACCGCCGACATGTCAGGTTGGGTTAGGTTAAGTTATATTACGTTATTGATGAATATAAAGGTCCCACGGAGACGTAGAGTCCAACTCGCCAGGAATGTCGTCAAATATTACCGCCGAGATGTCAGGTGGGTTAGGTTAGGTTATATTACGTTATTGATGCATATGAATGTCCCACGTACAGGATAGCTCGCCAAGAATGTTGTCAAATGTTACCGCCGAGATGTTAGGTTGGGTTAGGTTAGGTTATATTACGTAATTGATGCATATGAATGTCCCACGTAGAGGATAGCTCGCCAGGAATGTTGTCAAATATTACCGCCGAGATGTCAGGTTGGGTTAGGTTAGGTTATATTACGTAATTGAAGTACATAAAGGTCCCACGGAGACGTAGAGTCCAACTCGCCAGGAATGTCGTCAAATATTACCGCCGAGATGTCAGGTGGGTCAGGTTAGATTATAATACGTTATTGATGCATATGAATGTCCCACGTAGAGGATAACTCGCCAGGCAAGTTGTCAAATATTACCGCCGAGATGTTAGGTTGGGTTAGGTTAGATAATATTACGTTAATGATGTATATGAAGGACCCACGCAGACGTCTTGGCCAACTCGCCAGGAATGTTGTCAAATATTACCGCCGACATGTCAGGTTGGGTTAGGTTAAGTTATATTACGTTATTGATGTATATAAAGGTCCCACGGAGACGTAGAGTCCAACTCGCCAGGAATGTCGTCAAATATTACCGCCGAGATGTCAGGTTGGGTTAGGTTAGGTTATATTACGTAATTGAAGTATATAAAGGTCCCACGGAGACGTAGAGTCCAACTCGCCAGGAATGTCGTCAAATATTACCGCCGAGATGTCAGGTGGGTTAGGTTAGGTTATATTACGTTATTGATGCATATGAATGTCCCACGTAGAGGATAGCTCGCCAGGAATGTTGTCAAATATTACCGCCGAGATGTTAGGTTGGGTTAGGTTAGGTTATATTACGTTATTGATGCATATGAATGTCCCACGTAGAGGATAGCTCGCCAGGAATGTTGTCAAATATTACCGCCGAGATGTCAGGTTGGGTTAGGTTAGGTTATATTACGTTATTGATGTATATAAAGGTCCGTCGGAGACGTAGAGTCGAACTCGCAAAGAATGTCTTCAAATATTACCGCCGAAATGTCAGGTTGGGTTAGGTTAGGTTATATTACGTTATTGATGCATATGAATGTCCCACGTAGAGGATAGCTCGCAAGGAATGTTGTGAAATATTACCGCCGAGATGTCAGGTAGGATTACGTTAGGTTATATTACGTTATTGATGTATATAAGGGTCCCACGGAGACGTAGAGTCCAACTCGCCAGGAATGTCGTCAAATATTACCGCCGAGATGTCAGGTTGGGTTAGGTTAGGTTATATTACGTAATTGAAGTATATAAAGGTCCCACGGAGACGTAGAGTCCAACTCGCCAGGAATGTCGTCAAATATTACCGCCGAGATGTTAGGTTGTGTTAGGTTAGGTTATATTACGTTATTGATGCATATGCATGTCCCACGTAGAGGATAGATCGCCAGGAATGTTGTCAAATGTTACCGCCGAGATGTTAGGTTGGGTTAGGTTAGGTTATGTTACGTTATGGATGTATATAAAGGTCCCACATAGACGTAGAGGACAACTCGCCGGGAATGTTGTCAAATTTTACCGCCGAGATGTCAGGTTGGGTTAGGTTAGGTTATATTACGTAATTGAAGTATATAAAGGTCCCACGGAGACGTAGAGTCCAACTCGCCAGGAATGTCGTCAAATATTACCGCCGAGATGTCAGGTGGGTTAGGTTAGGTTATATTACGTTATTGATGCATATGAATGTCCCACGTAGAGGATAGCTCGCCAGGAATGTTGTCAAATGTTACCGCCGAGATGTTAGGTTGGGTTAGGTTAGGTTATATTACGTAATTGATGCATATGAATGTCCCACGTAGAGGATAGCTCGCCAGGAATGTTGTCAAATATTACCGCCGAGATGTCAGGTTGGATTACGTTAGGTTATATTACGTTATTGATGTACATAAAGGTCCCACGGAGACGTAGAGTCCAGCTCGCCAGGAATGTCGTCAAATATTACCGCCGAGTTGTCAGATTGGGTTAGGTTAGGTTATATTACGTAATTGACGTCTATAAAGGTCCCACGGAGACGTAGAGTCCAACTCGCCAGGAATGTCGTCAAATATTACCGCCGAGATGTCAGGTGGGTTAGGTTAGGTTATATTACGTTATTGATGCATATGAAGGTCCCACGTAGAGGATAGCTCGCCAGGAATGTTGTCAAATGTTACCGCCGAGATGTTAGGTTGGGTTAGGTTAGGTTATATTACGTTAGTGATGTATACGAAGGACCCACGCAGACGTCGGGGCCAACTCGCCAGGAATGTTGTCAAATATTACCGCCGAGATGTCAGGTTGTGTTAGGTTAGGTTATATTACTTCATAGACGTATACAGTGTTCCCACGGAGAAGTAGGGGCCGACAAGCAAGGAATGTTGTTAAACGGTACCCCGAGAGATTAGGTTGGGTTAGGTTAGGTTATATTAGGATTCTGATGTATATAAAGGTCCCACGGACACGTAGATGCCAACTCGCAAGGAATGTTGTCAAATATTACCGCCGAGATGTCAGGTTGGATTACGTTATGTTATATTACGTTATTGATGTATATAAAGGTCCCACGGAGACGTAGAGTCCAACTCGCCAGGAATGTCGTCAAATATTACCGCCGAGATGTCAGGTTGGGATAGGTTAGGTTATATTACGTAATTGAAGTATATAAAGGTCCCACGGAGACGTAGAGTCCAACTCGCCAGGAATGTCGTCAAATATTACCGCCGAGATGTCAGGTGGGTTAGGTTAGGTTATATTACGTTATTGATGCATATGAATGTCCCACGTAGAGGATAGCTCGCCAGGAATGTTGTCAAATGTTACCGCCGAGATGTTAGGTTGGGTTAGGTTAGGTTATATTACGTAACTGATGCATATGAATGTCCCACGTAGAGGATAGCTCGCCAGGAATGTTGTCAAATATTACCGCCGAGATGTTAGGTTGGGTTAGGTTAGGTTATATTACGTTATTGATGCATATGAATGTCCCACGTAGAGGATAGCTCGCCAGGAATGTCGTCAAATATTACCGCCGAGATGTCAGGTGGGTTAGGTTAGGTTATATTACGTTATTGATGCATATGAATGTCCCACGTAGAGGATAGCTCGCCAGGAATGTTGTCAAATGTTACCGCCGAGATGTTAGGTTGGGTTAGGTTAGGTTATATTACGTAATTGATGCATATGAATGTCCCACGTAGAGGATAGCTCGCCAGGAATGTTGTCAAATATTACCGCAGAGATGTCAGGTTGGATTACGTTAGGTTATATTACGTTATTGATGTACATAAAGGTCCCACGGAGACGTAGAGTCCAACTCGCCAGGAATGTCGTCAAATATTACCGCCGAGTTGTCAGGTTGGGTTAGGTTAGGCTATATTACGTAATTGAAGTCTATAAAGGTCCCACGGAGACGTAGAGTCCAACTCGCCAGGAATGTCGTCAAATATTACCGCCGAGATGTCAGGTGGGTTAGGTTAGGTTATATTACGTTATTGATGCATATGAAGGTCCCACGTAGAGGGTAGCTCGCCAGGAATGTTGTCAAATGTTACCGCCGAGATGTTAGGTTGGGTTAGGTTAGGTTATATTACGTAATTGATGCATATGAATGTCCCACGTAGAGGATAGCTCGCCAGGAATGTTGTCAAATATTACCGCCGAGATGTTAGGTTGGGTTAGGTTAGGTTATATTACGTTATTGATGCATATGAATGTCCCACGTAGAGGATAGCCCGCCAGGAATGTTGTCAAATATTACCGCCGAGATGTCAGGTTGGGTTAGGTTAGGTTATATTACGTTATTGATGTATATAAAGGTCCGTCGGAGACGTAGAGTCGAACTCGCAAAGAATGTCTTCAAATATTACCGCCGAAATGTCAGGTTGGGTTAGGTTAGGTTATATTACGTTATTGATGCAAATGAATGTCCCACGTAGAGGATAGCTCGCAAGGAATGTTGTGAAATATTACCGCCGAGATGTCAGGTTGGATTACGCTAGGTTATATTACGTTATTGATGTATATAAAGGTCCCACGGAGGCGTAGAGTCCAGCTCGCCAGGAATGTCGTCAAATATTACCGCCGAGTTGTCAGGTTGGGTTAGGTTAGGTTATATTACGTAATTGATGTCTATAAAGGTCCCACGGAGACGTAGAGTCCAACCCGCCAGGAATGTCGTCAAATATTACCGCCGAGATGTCAGGTGGGTTAGGTTAGGTTATATTACGTTATTGATGCATATGAAGGTCCCACGTAGAGGATAGCTCGCCAGGAATGTTGCCAAATGTTACCGCCGAGATGTTAGGTTGGGTTCGGTTAGGTTATATTACGTTAGTGATGTATACGAAGGACCCACGCAGACGTCGGGGCCAACTCGCCAGGAATGTTGTCAAATATTACCGCCGAGATGTCAGGTTGTGTTAGGTTAGGTTATATTACTTCATAGACGTATACAGTGTTCCCACTGAGAAGTAGGGGCCGACAAGCAAGGAATGTTGTTAAACGGTACCCCGAGAGATAAGGTTGGGTTAGGTTAGGTTATATTAGGATACTGATGTATATAAAGGTCCCACGGACACGTAGAGGCCAACCCGCAAGGAATGTTGTCAAATATTGCCGCCGAGATGTCAGGTTGGATTACGTTAGGTTATATTACGTTATTGATGTATATAAAGGTCCCACGGAGACGTAGAGTCCAACTCGCCAGGAATGTCGTCAAAAATTACCGCCGAGATGTCAGGTTGGGTTAGGTTAGGTTATATTACGTAATTGAAGTATATAAAGGTCCCACGGAGACGTAGAGTCCAACTCGCCAGGAATGTCGTCAAATATTACCGCCGAGATGTCAGGTTGGGATAGGTTAGGTTATATTACGTAATTGAAGTATATAAAGGTCCCACGTAGAGGATAGCTCGCCAGGAATGTTGTCAAATGTTACCGCCGAGATGTTAGGTTGGGTTAGGTTAGGTTATATTACGTAATTGATGCATATGAATGTCCCACGTAGAGGATAGCTCGCCAGGAATGTTGTCAAATATTACCGCCGAGATGTTAGGTTGGGTTAGGTTAGGTTATATTACGTTATTGATGCATATGAATGTCCCACGTAGAGGATAGCTCGCCAGGAATGTTGTCAAATATTACCGCCGAGTTGTCAGGTTGGGTTAGGTTAGGTTATATTACGTTATTGATGTATATAAAGGTCCGTCGGAGACGTAGAGTCGAACTCGCAAAGAATGTCTTCAAATATTACCGCCGAAATGTCAGGTTGGGTTAGGTTAGGTTATATTACGTTACTGATGCATATGAATGTCCCACGTAGAGGATAGCTCGCAAGGAATGTTGTGAAATATTACCGCCGAGATGTCAGGTAGGATTACGTTAGGTTATATTACGTTATTGAAGTATATAAAGGTCCCACGGAAACGTATAGTCCATCTCGCCAGGAATGTCGTCAAATATTACCGCCGAGATGTCAGGTTGTGTTAGGTTAGGTTATATTACGTTATTGATGCATATGCATGTCCGACGTAGAGGATAGATCGCCAGGAATGTTGTCAAATGTTACCGCCGAGATGTTAGGTTGGGTTAGGTTAGGTTATGTTACGTTATTGATGTATATAAAGGTCCCACATAGACGTAGAGGACAACTCGCCGGGAATGTTGTCAAATTTTATCGCCGAGATGTCAGGTTGTCTTAGATTAGGTTATATTACGTTATTGATGCATATGAAGGTCCCACGTAGAGGATAGCTCGCCAGGAATGTTGTCAAATGTTACCGCCGAGATGTTAGGTTGGGTTAGGTTAGGTTATATTACGTTAGTGATGTATACGAAGGACCCACGCAGACGTCGGGGCCAACTCGCCAGGAATGTTGTCAAATATTACCGCCGAGATGTCAGGTTGTGTTAGGTTAGGTTATATTACTTCATAGACGTATACAGTGTTCCCACTGAGAAGTAGGGGCCGACAAGCAAGGAATGTTGTTAAACGGTACCCCGAGAGATAAGGTTGGGTTAGGTTAGGTTATGTTAGGATACTGATGTATATAAAGGTCCCACGGACACGTAGAGGCCAACTCGCAAGGAATGTTGTCAAATATTGCCGCCGAGATGTCAGGTTGGATTACGTTAGGTTATATTACGTTATTGATGTATATAAAGGTCCCACGGAGACGTAGAGTCCAACTCGCCAGGAATGTCGTCAAATATTACCGCCGAGATGTCAGGTTGGGTTTGGTTAGGTTATATTACGTAATTCAAGTATATAAAGGTCCCACGGAGACGTAGAGTCCAACTCGCCAGGAATGTCGTCAAATATTACCGCCGAGATGTTAGGTTGGGTTAGGTTAGGTTACATTACGTTAATGATGTATACGAAGGACCTACGCAGACGTCGGGGCCAACTCGCCAGGAATATTGTCAAATATTACCGCCGAGATGTCAGGTTGTGTTAGGTTAGGTTATATTACTTCATAGACGTATACAGTGTTCCCACGGAGAAGTAGGGGCCGACAAGCAAGGAATGTTGTTAAACGGTACCCCGAGAGATTAGGTTGGGTTAGGTTAGGTTATATTAGGATTCTGATGTATATAAAGGTCCCACGGACACGTAGATGCCAACTCGCAAGGAATGTTGTCAAATATTACCGCCGAGATGTCAGGTTGGGTTAGGTTAGGTTATATTACGTAATTGAAGTATATAAAGGTCCCACGGAAACGTAGAGTCCAACTCGCCAAGAATGTCGTCAAATATTACCGCCGAGATGTCAGGTTGTGTTAGGTTAGGTTATATTACGTTATTGATGCATATGCATGTCCCACGTAGAGGATAGATCGCCAGGAATGTTGTCAAATGTTACCGCCGAGATGTTAGGTTGGGTTAGGTTAGGTTATGTTACGTTAGTGATGTATACGAAGGACCCACGCAGACGTCGGGGCCAACTCGCCAGGAATGTTGTCAAATATTACCGCCGAGATGTAAGGTTGGGTTAGGTTAGGTTATATTACGTAATTGAAGTACATAAAGGTCCCACGGAGACGTAGAGTCCAACTCGCCAGGAATGTCGTCAAATATTACCGCCGAAATGTCAGGTGGGTCAGGTTAGATTATAATACGTTATTGATGCATATGAATGTCCCACGTAGAGGATAACTCGCCAGGCAAGTTGTCAAATATTACCGCCGAGATGTTAGGTTGGGTTTGGTTAGATTATATTACGTTAATGATGTATATGAAGGACCCACGCAGACGTCTTGGCCAACTCGCCAGGAATGTTGTCAAATATTACCGCCCACATGTCAGGTTGGGTTAGGTTAAGTTATATTACGTTATTGATGTATATAAAGGTCCCACGGGGACGTAGAGTCCAACTCGCCAGTAATGTCGTCAAATATTACCGCCGAGATGTCAGGTGGGTTAGGTTAGGTTATATTACGTTATTGATGCATATGAATGTCCCACGTAGAGGATAGCTCGCCAAGAATGTTGTCAAATGTTACCGCCGAGATGTTAGGTTGGGTTAGGTTAGGTTATATTACGCAATTGATGCATATGAATGTCCCACGTAGAGGATAGCTCGCCAGGAATGTTGTCAAATATTACTGCCGAGATGTCAGGTTGGGTTAGGTTAGGTTATATTACGTAATTGAAGTACATAAAGGTCCCACGGAGACGTAGAGTCCAACTCGCCATGAATGTCGTCAAATATTACCGCCGAGATGTCAGGTGGGTCAGGTTAGATTATAATACGTTATTGATGCATATGAATGTCCCACGTAGAGGATAACTCGCCAGGCAAGTTGTCAAATATTACCGCCGAGATGTTAGGTTGGGTTAGGTTAGATTATATTACGTTAATGATGTATATGAAGGACCCACGCAGACGTCTTGGCCAACTCGCCAGGAATGTTGTCAAATATTACCGCCGACATGTCAGGTTGGGTTAGGTTAAGTTATATTACGTTATTGATGTATATAAAGGTCCCACGGAGACGTAGAGTCCAACTCGCCAGGAATGTCCTCAAATATTACCGCCGAGATGTCAGGTTGGGTTAGGTTAGGTTATATTACGTAATTGAAGTATATAAAGGTCCCACGGAGACGTAGAGTCCAACTCGCCAGGAATGTCGTCAAATATTACCGCCGAGATGTCAGGTGGGTTAGGTTAGGTTATATTACGTTATTGATGCATATGAATGTCCCACGTAGAGGATAGCTCGCCAGGAATGTTGTCAAATGTTACCGCCGAGATGTTAGGTTGGGTTAGGTTAGGTTATATTACGTAATTGATGCATATGAATGTCCCACGTAGAGGATAGCTCGCCAGGAATGTTGTCAAATATTACCGCCGAGATGTCAGGTTGGATTACGTCAGGTTATATTACGTTATTGATGTACATAAAGGTCCCACGGAGACGTAGAGTCCAGCTCGCCAGGAATGTCGTCAAATATTACCGCCGAGTTGTCAGGTTGGGTTAGGTTAGGTTATATTACGTAATTGAAGTCTATAAAGGTCCCACGGAGACGTAGAGTCCAACTCGCCAGGAATGTCGTCAAATATTACCGCCGAGATGTCAGGTGGGTTAGGTTAGGTTATATTACGTTATTGATGCATATGAATGTCCCACGTAGAGGATAGCTCGCCAGGAATGTTGTCAAATGTTACCGCCGAGATGTTAGGTTGGGTTAGGTTAGGTTATATTACGTAATTGATGCATATGAATGTCCCACGTAGAGGATAGCTCGCCAGGAATGTTGTCAAATATTACCGCCAAGATGTTAGGTTGGGTTAGGTTAGGTTATATTACGTTATTGATGCATATGAATGTCCCACGTAGAGGATAGCTCGCCAGGAATGTTGTCAAATATTACCGCCGAGATGTCAGGTTGGGTTAGGTTAGGTTATATTACGTTATTGATGTATATAAAGGTCCGTCGGAGACGTAGAGTCGAACTCGCCAGGAATGTCGTCAAATATTACCGCCGAGATGTCAGGTGGGTTAGGTTAGGTTATATTACGTTATTGATGCATGTGCATGTCCCACGTAGAGGATAGATCGCCAGGAATGTTGTCAAATGTTACCGCCGAGATGTTAGGTTGGGTTGGGTTAGGTTATGTTACGTTATTGATGTATATAAAGGTCCCACATAGACGTAGAGGACAACTCGCCGGGAATGTTGTCAAATTTTACCGCCGAGATGTCAGGTTGTCTTAGATTAGGTTATATTACGTTATTGATGCATATGAAGGTCCCACGTAGAGGATAGCTCGCCAGGAATGTTGTCAAATGTTACCGCCGAGATATTAGGTTGGGTTAGGTTAGGTTATATTACGTTAGTGATGTATACGAAGGACCCACGCAGACGTCGGGGCCAACTCGCCAGGAATGTTGTCAAATATTACCGCCGAGATGTCAGGTTGTGTTAGGTTAGGTTATATTACTTCATAGACGTATACAGTGTTCCCACTGAGAAGTAGGGGCCGACAAGCAAGGAATGTTGTTAAACGGTACCCCGAGAGATAAGGTTGGGTTAGGTTAGGTTATATTAGGATACTGATGTATATAAAGGTCCCACGGACACGTAGATGCCAACTCGCAAGGAATGTTGTCAAATATTACCGCCGAGATGTCAGGTTGGATTACGTTATGTTATATTACGTTATTGATGTATATAAAGGTCCCACGGAGACGTAGAGTCCAACTCGCCAGGAATGTCGTCAAATATTACCGCCGAGATGTCAGGTTGGGATAGGTTAGGTTATATTACGTAATTGAAGTATATAAAGGTCCCACGGAGACGTAGAGTCCAACTCGCCAGGAATGTCGTCAAAAATTACCGCCGAGATGTCAGGTTGGGTTAGGTTAGGTTATATTACGTAATTGAAGTATATAAAGGTCCCACGGAGACGTAGAGTCCAACTCGCCAGGAATGTCGTCAAATATTACCGCCGAGATGTCAGGTTGGGATAGGTTAGGTTATATTACGTAATTGAAGTATATAAAGGTCCCACGTAGAGGATAGCTCGCCAGGAATGTTGTCAAATGTTACCGCCGAGATATTAGGTTGGGTTAGGTTAGGTTATATTACGTTAGTGATGTATACGAAGGACCCACGCAGACGTCGGGGCCAACTCGCCAGGAATGTTGTCAAATATTACCGCCGAGATGTCAGGTTGTGTTAGGTTAGGTTATATTACTTCATAGACGTATACAGTGTTCCCACTGAGAAGTAGGGGCCGACAAGCAAGGAATGTTGTTAAACGGTACCCCGAGAGATAAGGTTGGGTTAGGTTAGGTTATATTAGGATACTGATGTATATAAAGGTCCCACGGACACGTAGATGCAAACTCGCAAGGAATGTTGTCAAATATTACCGCCGAGATGTCAGGTTGGATTACGTTATGTTATATTACGTTATTGATGTATATAAAGGTCCCACGGAGACGTAGAGTCCAACTCGCCAGGAATGTCGTCAAATATTACCGCCGAGATGTCAGGTTGGGATAGGTTAGGTTATATTACGTAATTGAAGTATATAAAGGTCCCACGGAGACGTAGAGTCCAACTCGCCAGGAATGTCGTCAAAAATTACCGCCGAGATGTCAGGTTGGGTTAGGTTAGGTTATATTACGTAATTGAAGTATATAAAGGTCCCACGGAGACGTAGAGTCCAACTCGCCAGGAATGTCGTCAAATATTACCGCCGAGATGTCAGGTTGGGATAGGTTAGGTTATATTACGTAATTGAAGTATATAACGGTCCCACGTAGAGGATAGCTCGCCAGGAATGTTGTCAAATGTTACCGCCGAGATGTTAGGTTGGGTTAGGTTAGGTTATATTACGTAATTGATGCATATGAATGTCCCACGTAGAGGATAGCTCGCCAGGAATGTTGTCAAATATTACCGCCGAGATGTTAGGTTGGGTTAGGTTAGGTTATATTACGTTATTGATGCATATGAATGTCCCACGTAGAGGATAGCTCGCCAGGAATGTTGTCAAATATTACCGCCGAGTTGTCAGGTTGGGTTAGGTTAGGTTATATTACGTTATTGATGTATATAAAGGTCCGTCGGAGACGTAGAGTCGAACTCGCAAAGAATGTCTTCAAATATTACCGCCGAAATGTCAGGTTGGGTTAGGTTAGGTTATATTACGTTACTGATGCATATGAATGTCCCACGTAGAGGATAGCTCGCAAGGAATGTTGTGAAATATTACCGCCGAGATGTCAGGTAGGATTACGTTAGGTTATATTACGTTATTGAAGTATATAAAGGTCCCACGGAAACGTATAGTCCATCTCGCCAGGAATGACGTCAAATATTACCGCCGAGATGTCAGGTTGTGTTAGGTTAGGTTATATTACGTTATTGATGCATATGCATGTCCGACGTAGAGGATAGATCGCCAGGAATGTTGTCAAATGTTACCGCCGAGATGTTAGGTTGGGTTAGGTTAGGTTATGTTACGTTATTGATGTATATAAAGGTCCCACATAGACGTAGAGGACAACTCGCCGGGAATGTTGTCAAATTTTACCGCCGAGATGTCAGGTTGTCTTAGATTAGGTTATATTACGTTATTGATGCATATGAAGGTCCCACGTAGAGGATAGCTCGCCAGGAATGTTGTCAAATGTTACCGCCGAGATGTTAGGTTGGGTTAGGTTAGGTTATATTACGTTAGTGATGTATACGAAGGACCCACGCAGACGTCGGGGCCAACTCGCCAGGAATGTTGTCAAATATTACCGCCGAGATGTCAGGTTGTGTTAGGTTAGGTTATATTACTTCATAGACGTATACAGTGTTCCCACTGAGAAGTAGGGGCCGACAAGCAAGGAATGTTGTTAAACGGTACCCCGAGAGATAAGGTTGGGTTAGGTTAGGTTATGTTAGGATACTGATGTATATAAAGGTCCCACGGACACGTAGAGGCCAACTCGCAAGGAATGTTGTCAAATATTGCCGCCGAGATGTCAGGTTGGATTACGTTAGGTTATATTACGTTATTGATGTATATAAAGGTCCCACGGAGACGTAGAGTCCAACTCGACAGGAATGTCGTCAAATATTACCGCCGAGATGTCAGGTTGGGTTTGGTTAGGTTATATTACGTAATTCAAGTATATAAAGGTCCCACGGAGACGTAGAGTCCAACTCGCCAGGAATGTCGTCAAATATTACCGCCGAGATGTTAGGTTGGGTTAGGTTAGGTTACATTACGTTAATGATGTATACGAAGGACCTACGCAGACGTCGGGGCCAACTCGCCAGGAATATTGTCAAATATTACCGCCGAGATGTCAGGTTGTGTTAGGTTAGGTTATATTACTTCATAGACGTATACAGTGTTCCCACGGAGAAGTAGGGGCCGACAAGCAAGGAATGTTGTTAAACGGTACCCCGAGAGATTAGGTTGGGTTAGGTTAGGTTATATTAGGATTCTGATGTATATAAAGGTCCCACGGACACGTAGATGCCAACTCGCAAGGAATGTTGTCAAATATTACCGCCGAGATGTCAGGTTGGGTTAGGTTAGGTTATATTACGTAATTGAAGTATATAAAGGTCCCACGGAAACGTAGAGTCCAACTCGCCAGGAATGTCGTCAAATATTACCGCCGAGATGTCAGGTTGTGTTAGGTTAGGTTATATTACTTCATAGACGTATACAGTGTTCCCACTGAGAAGTAGGGGCCGACAAGCAAGGAATGTTGTTAAACGGTACCCCGAGAGATAAGGTTGGGTTAGGTTAGGTTATATTAGGATACTGATGTATATAAAGGTCCCACGGACACGTAGATGCAAACTCGCAAGGAATGTTGTCAAATATTACCGCCGAGATGTCAGGTTGGATTACGTTATGTTATATTACGTTATTGATGTATATAAAGGTCCCACGGAGACGTAGAGTCCAACTCGCCAGGAATGTCGTCAAATATTACCGCCGAGATGTCAGGTTGGGATAGGTTAGGTTATATTACGTAATTGAAGTATATAAAGGTCCCACGGAGACGTAGAGTCCAACTCGCCAGGAATGTCGTCAAAAATTACCGCCGAGATGTCAGGTTGGGTTAGGTTAGGTTATATTACGTAATTGAAGTATATAAAGGTCCCACGGAGACGTAGAGTCCAACTCGCCAGGAATGTCGTCAAATATTACCGCCGAGATGTCAGGTTGGGATAGGTTAGGTTATATTACGTAATTGAAGTATATAACGGTCCCACGTAGAGGATAGCTCGCCAGGAATGTTGTCAAATGTTACCGCCGAGATGTTAGGTTGGGTTAGGTTAGGTTATATTACGTAATTGATGCATATGAATGTCCCACGTAGAGGATAGCTCGCCAGGAATGTTGTCAAATATTACCGCCGAGATGTTAGGTTGGGTTAGGTTAGGTTATATTACGTTATTGATGCATATGAATGTCCCACGTAGAGGATAGCTCGCCAGGAATGTTGTCAAATATTACCGCCGAGTTGTCAGGTTGGGTTAGGTTAGGTTATATTACGTTATTGATGTATATAAAGGTCCGTCGGAGACGTAGAGTCGAACTCGCAAAGAATGTCTTCAAATATTACCGCCGAAATGTCAGGTTGGGTTAGGTTAGGTTATATTACGTTACTGATGCATATGAATGTCCCACGTAGAGGATAGCTCGCAAGGAATGTTGTGAAATATTACCGCCGAGATGTCAGGTAGGATTACGTTAGGTTATATTACGTTATTGAAGTATATAAAGGTCCCACGGAAACGTATAGTCCATCTCGCCAGGAATGACGTCAAATATTACCGCCGAGATGTCAGGTTGTGTTAGGTTAGGTTATATTACGTTATTGATGCATATGCATGTCCGACGTAGAGGATAGATCGCCAGGAATGTTGTCAAATGTTACCGCCGAGATGTTAGGTTGGGTTAGGTTAGGTTATGTTACGTTATTGATGTATATAAAGGTCCCACATAGACGTAGAGGACAACTCGCCGGGAATGTTGTCAAATTTTACCGCCGAGATGTCAGGTTGTCTTAGATTAGGTTATATTACGTTATTGATGCATATGAAGGTCCCACGTAGAGGATAGCTCGCCAGGAATGTTGTCAAATGTTACCGCCGAGATGTTAGGTTGGGTTAGGTTAGGTTATATTACGTTAGTGATGTATACGAAGGACCCACGCAGACGTCGGGGCCAACTCGCCAGGAATGTTGTCAAATATTACCGCCGAGATGTCAGGTTGTGTTAGGTTAGGTTATATTACTTCATAGACGTATACAGTGTTCCCACTGAGAAGTAGGGGCCGACAAGCAAGGAATGTTGTTAAACGGTACCCCGAGAGATAAGGTTGGGTTAGGTTAGGTTATGTTAGGATACTGATGTATATAAAGGTCCCACGGACACGTAGAGGCCAACTCGCAAGGAATGTTGTCAAATATTGCCGCCGAGATGTCAGGTTGGATTACGTTAGGTTATATTACGTTATTGATGTATATAAAGGTCCCACGGAGACGTAGAGTCCAACTCGACAGGAATGTCGTCAAATATTACCGCCGAGATGTCAGGTTGGGTTTGGTTAGGTTATATTACGTAATTCAAGTATATAAAGGTCCCACGGAGACGTAGAGTCCAACTCGCCAGGAATGTCGTCAAATATTACCGCCGAGATGTTAGGTTGGGTTAGGTTAGGTTACATTACGTTAATGATGTATACGAAGGACCTACGCAGACGTCGGGGCCAACTCGCCAGGAATATTGTCAAATATTACCGCCGAGATGTCAGGTTGTGTTAGGTTAGGTTATATTACTTCATAGACGTATACAGTGTTCCCACGGAGAAGTAGGGGCCGACAAGCAAGGAATGTTGTTAAACGGTACCCCGAGAGATTAGGTTGGGTTAGGTTAGGTTATATTAGGATTCTGATGTATATAAAGGTCCCACGGACACGTAGATGCCAACTCGCAAGGAATGTTGTCAAATATTACCGCCGAGATGTCAGGTTGGGTTAGGTTAGGTTATATTACGTAATTGAAGTATATAAAGGTCCCACGGAAACGTAGAGTCCAACTCGCCAGGAATGTCGTCAAATATTACCGCCGAGATGTCAGGTTGTGTTAGGTTAGGTTATATTACGTTATTGATGCATATGCATGTCCCACGTAGAGGATAGATCGCCAGGAATGTTGTCAAATGTTACCGCCGAGATGTTAGGTTGGGTTAGGTTAGGTTATGTTACGTTAGTGATGTATACGAAGGACCCACGCAGACGTCGGGTCCAACTCGCCAGGAATGTTGTCAAATATTACCGCCGAGATGTTAGGTTGGGTTAGGTTAGGTTACATTACGTTAATGATGTATACGAAGGACCTACGCAGACGTCGGGGCCAACTCGCCAGGAATATTGTCAAATATTACCGCCGAGATGTCAGGTTGTGTTAGGTTAGGTTATATTACTTCATAGACGTATACAGTGTTCCCACGGAGAAGTAGGGGCCGACAAGCAAGGAATGTTGTTAAACGGTACCCCGAGAGATTAGGTTGGGTTAGGTTAGGTTATATTAGGATTCTGATGTATATAAAGGTCCCACGGACACGTAGATGCCAACTCGCAAGGAATGTTGTCAAATATTACCGCCGAGATGTCAGGTTGGGTTAGGTTAGGTTATATTACGTAATTGAAGTATATAAAGGTCCCACGGAAACGTAGAGTCCAACTCGCCAGGAATGTCGTCAAATATTACCGCCGAGATGTCAGGTTGTGTTAGGTTAGGTTATATTACGTTATTGATGCATATGCATGTCCCACGTAGAGGATAGATCGCCAGGAATGTTGTCAAATGTTACCGCCGAGATGTTAGGTTGGGTTAGGTTAGGTTATGTTACGTTAGTGATGTATACGAAGGACCCACGCAGACGTCGGGTCCAACTCGCCAGGAATGTTGTCAAATATTACCGCCGAGATGTCAGGTTGGGTTAGGTTAGGTTATATTAAGTAATTGAAGTACATAAAGGTCCCACGGAGACGTAGAGTCCAACTCGCCAGGAATGTCGTCAAATATTACCGCCGAAATGTCAGGTGGGTCAGGTTAGATTATAATACGTTATTGATGCATATGAATGTCCCACGTAGAGGATAACTCGCCAGGCAAGTTGTCAAATATTACCGCCGAGATGTTAGGTTGGGTTAGGTTAGATTATATTACGTTAATGATGTATATGAAGGACCCACGCAGACGTCTTGGCCAACTCGCCAGGAATGTGGTCAAATATTACCGCCGACATGTCAGGTTGGGTTAGGTTAAGTTATATTACGTTATTGATGTATATAAAGGTCCCACGGAGACGTAGAGTCCAACTCGCCAGGAATGTCCTCAAATATTACCGCCGAGATGTCAGGTTGGGTTAGGTTAGGTTATATTACGTAATTGAAGTATATAAAGGTCCCACGGAGACGTAGAGTCCAACTCGCCAGGAATGTCGTCAAATATTACCGCCGAGATGTCAGGTGGGTTAGGTTAGGTTATATTACGTTATTGATGCATATGAATGTCCCACGTAGAGGATAGCTCGCCAGGAATGTTGTCAAATGTTACCGCCGAGATGTTAGGTTGGGTTAAGTTAGGTTATATTACGTAATTGATGCATATGAATGTCCCACGTAGAGGATAGCTCGCCAGGAATGTTGTCAAATATTACCGCCAAGATGTTAGGTTGGGTTAGGTTAGGTTATATTACGTTATTGATGCATATGAATGTCCCACGTAGAGGATAGCTCGCCAGGAATGTTGTCAAATATTACCGCCGAGATGTCAGGTTGTGTTAGGTTAGGTTATATTACGTTATTGATGCATGTGCATGTCCCACGTAGAGGATAGATCGCCAGGAATGTTGTCAAATGTTACCGCCGAGATGTTAGGTTGGGTTGGGTTAGGTTATGTTACGTTATTGATGTATATAAAGGTCCCACATAGACGTAGAGGACAACTCGCCGGGAATGTTGTCAAATTTTACCGCCGAGATGTCAGGTTGTCTTAGATTAGGTTATATTACGTTATTGATGCATATGAAGGTCCCACGTAGAGGATAGCTCGCCAGGAATGTTGTCAAATGTTACCGCCGAGATATTAGGTTGGGTTAGGTTAGGTTATATTACGTTAGTGATGTATACGAAGGACCCACGCAGACGTCGGGGCCAACTCGCCAGGAATGTTGTCAAATATTACCGCCGAGATGTCAGGTTGTGTTAGGTTAGGTTATATTACTTCATAGACGTATACAGTGTTCCCACTGAGAAGTAGGGGCCGACAAGCAAGGAATGTTGTTAAACGGTACCCCGAGAGATAAGGTTGGGTTAGGTTAGGTTATATTAGGATACTGATGTATATAAAGGTCCCACGGACACGTAGATGCCAACTCGCAAGGAATGTTGTCAAATATTACCGCCGAGATGTCAGGTTGGATTACGTTATGTTATATTACGTTATTGATGTATATAAAGGTCCCACGGAGGCGTAGAGTCCAACTCGCCAGGAATGTCGTCAAATATTACCGCCGAGATGTTAGGTTGGGTTAGGTTAGGTTACATTACGTTAATGATGTATACGAAGGACCTACGCAGACGTCGGGGCCAACTCGCCAGGAATATTGTCAAATATTACCGCCGAGATGTCAGGTTGTGTTAGGTTAGGTTATATTACTTCATAGACGTATACAGTGTTCCCACGGAGAAGTAGGGGCCGACAAGCAAGGAATGTTGTTAAACGGTACCCCGAGAGATTAGGTTGGGTTAGGTTAGGTTATATTAGGATTCTGATGTATATAAAGGTCCCACGGACACGTAGATGCCAACTCGCAAGGAATGTTATCAAATATTACCGCCGAGATGTCAGGTTGGGTTAGGTTAGGTTATATTACGTAATTGAAGTATATAAAGGTCCCACGGAAACGTAGAGTCCAACTCGCCAGGAATGTCGTCAAATATTACCGCCGAGATGTCAGGTTGTGTTAGGTTAGGTTATATTACGTTATTGATGCATATGCATGTCCCACGTAGAGGATAGATCGCCAGGAATGTTGTCAAATGTTACCGCCGAGATGTTAGGTTGGGTTAGGTTAGGTTATGTTACGTTAGTGATGTATACGAAGGACCCACGCAGACGTCGGGGCCAACTCGCCAGGAATGTTGTCAAATATTACCGCCGAGATGTCAGGTTGGGTTAGGTTAGGTTATATTAAGTAATTGAAGTACATAAAGGTCCCACGGAGACGTAGAGTCCAACTCGCCAGGAATGTCGTCAAATATTACCGCCGAAATGTCAGGTGGGTCAGGTTAGATTATAATACGTTATTGATGCATATGAATGTCCCACGTAGAGGATAACTCGCCAGGCAAGTTGTCAAATATTACCGCCGAGATGTTAGGTTGGGTTAGGTTAGATTATATTACGTTAATGATGTATATGAAGGACCCACGCAGACGTCTTGGCCAACTCGCCAGGAATGTTGTCAAATATTACCGCCGACATGTCAGGTTGGGTTAGGTTAAGTTATATTACGTTATTGATGTATATAAAGGTCCCACGGGGACGTAGAGTCCAACTCGCCAGTAATGTCGTCAAATATTACCGCCGAGATGTCAGGTGGGTTAGGTTAGGTTATATTACGTTATTGATGCATATGAATGTCCCACGTAGAGGATAGCTCGCCAAGAATGTTGTCAAATGTTACCGCCGAGATGTTAGGTTGGGTTAGGTTAGGTTATGTTACGCAATTGATGCATATGAATGTCCCACGTAGAGGATAGCTCGCCAGGAATGTTGTCAAATATTACTGCCGAGATGTCAGGTTGGGTTAGGTTAGGTTATATTACGTAATTGAAGTACATAAAGGTCCCACGGAGACGTAGAGTCCAACTCGCCATGAATGTCGTCAAATATTACCGCCGAGATGTCAGGTGGGTCAGGTTAGATTATAATACGTTAGTGATGCATATGAATGTCCCACGTAGAGGATAACTCGCCAGGCAAGTTGTCAAATATTACCGCCGAGATGTTAGGTTGGGTTAGGTTAGATTATATTACGTTAATGATGTATATGAAGGACCCACGCAGACGTCTTGGCCAACTCGCCAGGAATGTGGTCAAATATTACCGCCGACATGTCAGGTTGGGTTAGGTTAAGTTATATTACGTTATTGATGTATATAAAGGTCCCACGGAGACGTAGAGTCCAACTCGCCAGGAATGTCCTCAAATATTACCGCCGAGATGTCAGGTTGGGTTAGGTTAGGTTATATTACGTAATTGAAGTATATAAAGGTCCCACGGAGACGTAGAGTCCAACTCGCCAGGAATGTCGTCAAATATTACCGCCGAGATGTCAGGTGGGTTAGGTTAGGTTATATTACGTTATTGATGCATATGAATGTCCCACGTAGAGGATAGCTCGCCAGGAATGTTGTCAAATGTTACCGCCGAGATGTTAGGTTGGGTTAGGTTAGGTTATATTACGTAATTGATGCATATGAATGTCCCACGTAGAGGATAGCTCGCCAGGAATGTTGTCAAATATTACCGCTGAGATGTCAGGTTGGATTACGTTAGGTTATATTACGTTATTGATGTACATAAAGGTCCCACGGAGACGTAGAGTCCAGCTCGCCAGGAATGTCGTCAAATATTACCGCCGAGTTGTCAGGTTGGGTTAGGTTAGGTTATATTACGTAATTGAAGTCTATAAAGGTCCCACGGAGACGTAGAGTCCAACTCGCCAGGAATGTCGTCAAATATTACCGCCGAGATGTCAGGTGGGTTAGGTTAGGTTATATTACGTTATTGATGCATATGAATGTCCCACGTCGAGGATAGCTCGCCAGGAATGTTGTCAAATGTTACCGCCGAGATGTTAGGTTGGGTTAGGTTAGGTTATATTACGTAATTGATGCATATGAATGTCCCACGTAGAGGATAGCTCGCCAGGAATGTTGTCAAATATTACCGCCAAGATGTTAGGTTGGGTTAGGTTAGGTTATATTACGTTATTGATGCATATGAATGTCCCACGTAGAGGATAGCTCGCCAGGAATGTTGTCAAATATTACCGCCGAGATGTCAGGTTGTGTTAGGTTAGGTTATATTACGTTATTGATGCATGTGCATGTCCCACGTAGAGGATAGATCGCCAGGAATGTTGTCAAATGTTACCGCCGAGATGTTAGGTTGGGTTGGGTTAGGTTATGTTACGTTATTGATGTATATAAAGGTCCCACATAGACGTAGAGGACAACTCGCCGGGAATGTTGTCAAATTTTACCGCCGAGATGTCAGGTTGTCTTAGATTAGGTTATATTACGTTATTGATGCATATGAAGGTCCCACGTAGAGGATAGCTCGCCAGGAATGTTGTCAAATGTTACCGCCGAGATATTAGGTTGGGTTAGGTTAGGTTATATTACGTTAGTGATGTATACGAAGGACCCACGCAGACGTCGGGGCCAACTCGCCAGGAATGTTGTCAAATATTACCGCCGAGATGTCAGGTTGTGTTAGGTTAGGTTATATTACTTCATAGACGTATACAGTGTTCCCACTGAGAAGTAGGGGCCGACAAGCAAGGAATGTTGTTAAACGGTACCCCGAGAGATAGGGTTGGGTTAGGTTAGGTTATATTAGGATACTGATGTATATAAAGGTCCCACGGACACGTAGATGCCAACTCGCAAGGAATGTTGTCAAATATTACCGCCGAGATGTCAGGTTGGATTACGTTATGTTATATTACGTTATTGATGTATATAAAGGTCCCACGGAGACGTAGAGTCCAACTCGCCAGGAATGTCGTCAAATATTACCGCCGAGATGTCAGGTTGGGATAGGTTAGGTTATATTACGTAATTGAAGTATATAAAGGTCCCACGGAGACGTAGAGTCCAACTCGCCAGGAATGTCGTCAAATATTACCGCCGAGATGTCAGGTGGGTTAGGTTAGGTTATATTACGTTATTGATGCATATGAATGTCCCACGTAGAGGATAGCTCGCCAGGAATGTTGTCAAATGTTACCGCCGAGATGTTAGGTTGGGTTAGGTTAGGTTATATTACGTAATTGATGCATATGAATGTCCCACGTAGAGGATAGCTCGCCAGGAATGTTGTCAAATATTACCGCCGAGATGTTAGGTTGGGTTAGGTTAGGTTATATTACGTTATTGATGCATATGAATGTCCCACGTAGAGGATAGCTCGCCAGGAATGTCGTCAAATATTACCGCCGAGATGTCAGGTGGGTTAGGTTAGGTTATATTACGTTATTGATGCATATGAATGTCCCACGTAGAGGATAGCTCGCCAGGAATGTTGTCAAATGTTACCGCCGAGATGTTAGGTTGGGTTAGGTTAGGTTATATTACGTAATTGATGCATATGAATGTCCCACGTAGAGGATAGCTCGCCAGGAATGTTGTCAAATATTACCGCCGAGATGTCAGGTTGGATTACGTTAGGTTATATTACGTTATTGATGTACATAAAGGTCCCACGGAGACGTAGAGTCCAGCTCGCCAGGAATGTCGTCAAATATTACCGCCGAGTTGTCAGGTTGGGTTAGGTTAGGTTATATTACGTAATTGAAGTCTATAAAGGTCCCACGGAGACGTAGAGTCCAACTCGCCAGGAATGTCGCCAAATATTACCGCCGAGATGTCAGGTGGGTTAGGTTAGGTTATATTACGTAATTGATGCATATGAATGTCCCACGTAGAGGATAGCTCGCCAGGAATGTTGTCAAATATTACCGCCGAGATGTTAGGTTGGGTTAGGTTAGGTTATATTACGTTATTGATGCATATGAAGGTCCCACGTAGAGGATAGCTCGCCAGGAATGTTGTCAAATGTTAACGCCGAGATGTTAGGTTGGGTTAGGTTAGGTTATATTACGTAATTGATGCATATGAATGTCCCACGTAGAGGATAGCTCGCCAGGAATGTTGTCAAATATTACCGCCGAGATGTTAGGTTGGGTTAGGTTAGGTTATATTACGTTATTGATGCATATGAATGTCCCACGTAGAGGATAGCCCGCCAGGAATGTTGTCAAATATTACCGCTGAGATGTCAGGTTGGGTTAGGTTAGGTTATATTACGTTATTGATGTATATAAAGGTCCGTCGGAGACGTAGAGTCGAACTCGCAAAGAATGTCTTCAAATATTACCGCCGAAATGTCAGGTTGGGTTAGGTTAGGTTATATTACGTTATTGATGCAAATGAATGTCCCACGTAGAGGATAGCTCGCAAGGAATGTTGTGAAATATTACCGCCGAGATGTCAGGTTGGATTACGTTAGGTTATATTACTTTATTGATGTATATAAAGGTCCCACGGAGACGTAGAGTCCAGCTCGCCAGGAATGTCGTCAAATATTACCGCCGAGTTGTCAGGTTGGGTTAGGTTAGGTTATATTACGTAATTGAAGTCTATAAAGGTCCCACGGAGACGTAGAGTCCAACCCGCCAGGAATGTCGTCAAATATTACCGCCGAGATGTCAGGTGGGTTAGGTTAGGTTATATTACGTTATTGATGCATATGAAGGTCCCACGTAGAGGATAGCTCGCCAGGAATGTTGCCAAATGTTACCGCCGAGATGTTAGGTTGGGTTAGGTTAGGTTATATTACGTTAGTGATGTATACGAAGGACCCACGCAGACGTCGGGTCCAACTCGCCAGGAATGTTGTCAAATATTACCGCCGAGATGTCAGGTTGGATTACGTTAGGTTATATTACGTTATTGATGTATATAAAGGTCCCACGGAGACGTAGAGTCCAACTCGCCAGGAATGTCGTCACAAATTACCGCCGAGATGTCAGGTTGGGTTAGGTTAGGTTATATTACGTTATTGATGTATATAAAGGTCCGTCGGAGACGTAGAGTCGAACTCGCAAAGAATGTCTTCAAATATTACCGCCGAAATGTCAGGTTGGGTTAGGTTAGGTTATATTACGTTATTGATGCATATGAATGTCCCACGTAGAGGATAGCTCGCAAGGAATGTTGTGAAATATTACCGCCGAGATGTCAGGTAGGATTACGTTAGGTTATATTACGTTATTGATGTATATAAAGGTCCCACGGAGACGTAGAGTCCAACTCGCCAGGAATGTCGTCAAATATTACCGCCGAGATGTCAGGTTGGGTTAGGTTAGGTTATATTAAGTAATTGAAGTATATAAAGGTCCCACGGAAACGTATAGTCCATCTCGCCAGGAATGTCGTCAAATATTACCGCCGAGATGTCAGGTTGTGTTAGGTTAGGTTATATTACGTTATTGATGCATATGCATGTCCCACGTAGAGGATAGATCGCCAGGAATGTTGTCAAATGTTACCGCCGAGATGTTAGGTTGGGTTGGGTTAGGTTATGTTACGTTATTGATGTATATAAAGGTCCCACATAGACGTAGAGGACAACTCGCCGGGAATGTTCTCAAATTTTACCGCCGAGATGTCAGGTTGTCTTAGATTAGGTTATATTACGTTATTGATGCATATGAAGGTCCCACGTAGAGGATAGCTCGGCAGGAATGTTGTCAAATGTTACCGCCGAGATGTTAGGTTGGGTTAGGTTAGGTTATATTACGTTAGTGATGTATACGAAGGACCCACGCAGACGTCGGGGCCAACTCGCCAGGAATATTGTCAAATATTACCGCCGAGATGTCAGGTTGTGTTAGGTTAGGTTATATTACTTCATAGACGTATACAGTGTTCCCACGGAGAAGTAGGGGCCGACAAGCAAGGAATGTTGTTAAACGGTACCCCGAGAGATTAGGTTGGGTTAGGTTAGGTTATATTAGGATTCTGATGTATATAAAGGTCCCACGGACACGTAGATGCCAACTCGCAAGGAATGTTGTCAAATATTACCGCCGAGATGTCAGGTTGGATTACGTTATGTTATATTACGTTATTGATGTATATAAAGGTCCCACGGAGACGTAGAGTCCAACTCGCCAGGAATGTCGTCAAATATTACCGCCGAGATGTCAGGTTGGGATAGGTTAGGTTATATTACGTAATTGAAGTATATAAAGGTCCCACGGAGACGTAGAGTCCAACTCGCCAGGAATGTCGTCAAATATTACCGCCGAGATGTCAGGTGGGTTAGGTTAGGTTATATTACGTTATTGATGCATATGAATGTCCCACGTAGAGGATAGCTCGCCAGGAATGTTGTCAAATGTTACCGCCGAGATGTTAGGTTGGGTTAGGTTAGGTTATATTACGTAATTGATGCATATGAATGTCCCACGTAGAGGATAGCTCGCCAGGAATGTTGTCAAATATTACCGCCGAGATGTTAGGTTGGGTTAGGTTAGGTTATATTACGTTATTGATGCATATGAATGTCCCACGTAGAGGATAGCTCGCCAGGAATGTCGTCAAATATTACCGCCGAGATGTCAGGTGGGTTAGGTTAGGTTATATTACGTTATTGATGCATATGAATGTCCCACGTAGAGGATAGCTCGCCAGGAATGTTGTCAAATGTTACCGCCGAGATGTTAGGTTGGGTTAGGTTAGGTTATATTACGTAATTGATGCATATGAATGTCCCACGTAGAGGATAGCTCGCCAGGAATGTTGTCAAATATTACCGCCGAGATGTCAGGTTGGATTACGTTAGGTTATATTACGTTATTGATGTACATAAAGGTCCCACGGAGACGTAGAGTCCAGCTCGCCAGGAATGTCGTCAAATATTACCGCCGAGTTGTCAGGTTGGGTTAGGTTAGGTTATATTACGTAATTGAAGTCTATAAAGGTCCCACGGAGACGTAGAGTCCAACTCGCCAGGAATGTCGCCAAATATTACCGCCGAGATGTCAGGTGGGTTAGGTTAGGTTATATTACGTAATTGATGCATATGAATGTCCCACGTAGAGGATAGCTCGCCAGGAATGTTGTCAAATATTACCGCCGAGATGTTAGGTTGGGTTAGGTTAGGTTATATTACGTTATTGATGCATATGAATGTCCCACGTAGAGGATAGCCCGCCAGGAATGTTGTCAAATATTACCGCTGAGATGTCAGGTTGGGTTAGGTTAGGTTATATTACGTTATTGATGTATATAAAGGTCCGTCGGAGACGTAGAGTCGAACTCGCAAAGAATGTCTTCAAATATTACCGCCGAAATGTCAGGTTGGGTTAGGTTAGGTTATATTACGTTATTGATGCAAATGAATGTCCTACGTAGAGGATAGCTCGCCAGGAATGTCGTCAAATATTACCGCCGAGATGTCAGGTGGGTTAGGTTAGGTTATATTACGTTATTGATGCATATGAATGTCCCACGTAGAGGATAGCTCGCCAGGAATGTTGTCAAATGTTACCGCCGAGATGTTAGGTTGGGTTAGGTTAGGTTATATTACGTAATTGATGCATATGAATGTCCCACGTAGAGGATAGCTCGCCAGGAATGTTGTCAAATATTACCGCCGAGATGTTAGGTTGGGTTAGGTTAGGTTATATTACGTTATTGATGCATATGAATGTCCCACGTAGAGGATAGCTCGCCAGGAATGTTGTCAAATGTTACCGCCGAGATGTTAGGTTGGGTTAGGTTAGGTTATATTACGTAATTGATGCATATGAATGTCCCACGTAGAGGATAGCTCGCCAGGAATGTTGTCAAATATTACCGCCGAGATGTTAGGTTGGGTTAGGTTAGGTTATATTACGTTATTGATGCATATGAATGTCCCACGTAGAGGATAGCTCGCCAGGAATGTCGTCAAATATTACCGCCGAGATGTCAGGTGGGTTAGGTTAGGTTATATTACGTTATTGATGCATATGAATGTCCCACGTAGAGGATAGCTCGCCAGGAATGTTGTCAAATGTTACCGCCGAGATGTTAGGTTGGGTTAGGTTAGGTTATATTACGTTATTGATGCAAATGAATGTCCCACGTAGAGGATAGCTCGCCAGGAATGTTGTCAAATATTACCGCCGAGATGTTAGGTTGGGTTAGGTTAGGTTATATTACGTTATTGATGCAAATGAATGTCCCACGTAGAGGATAGCTCGCCAGGAATGTCGTCAAATATTACCGCCGAGATGTCAGGTGGGTTAGGTTAGGTTATATTACGTAATTGATGCATATGAATGTCCCACGTAGAGGATAGCTCGCCAGGAATGTTGTCAAATATTACCGCCGAGATGTCAGGTTGGATTACGTTAGGTTATATTACGTTATTGATGTACATAAAGGTCCCACGGAGACGTAGAGTCCAGCTCGCCAGGAATGTCGTCAAATATTACCGCCGAGTTGTCAGGTTGGGTTAGGTTAGGTTATATTACGTAATTGAAGTCTATAAAGGTCCCACGGAGACGTAGAGTCCAACTCGCCAGGAATGTCGTCAAATATTACCGCCGAGATGTCAGGTGGGTTAGGTTAGGTTATATTACGTTATTGATGCATATGAAGGTCCCACGTAGAGGATAGCTCGCCAGGAATGTTGTCAAATGTTAACGCCGAGATGTTAGGTTGGGTTAGGTTAGGTTATATTACGTAATTGATGCATATGAATGTCCCACGTAGAGGATAGCTCGCCAGGAATGTTGTCAAATATTACCGCCGAGATGTTAGGTTGGGTTAGGTTAGGTTATATTACGTTATTGATGCATATGAATGTCCCACGTAGAGGATAGCCCGCCAGGAATGTTGTCAAATATTACCGCTGAGATGTCAGGTTGGGTTAGGTTAGGTTATATTACGTTATTGATGTATATAAAGGTCCGTCGGAGACGTAGAGTCGAACTCGCAAAGAATGTCTTCAAATATTACCGCCGAAATGTCAGGTTGGGTTAGGTTAGGTTATATTACGTTATTGATGCAAATGAATGTCCCACGTAGAGGATAGCTCGCAAGGAATGTTGTGAAATATTACCGCCGAGATGTCAGGTTGGATTACGTTAGGTTATATTACTTTATTGATGTATATAAAGGTCCCACGGAGACGTAGAGTCCAGCTCGCCAGGAATGTCGTCAAATATTACCGCCGAGTTGTCAGGTTGGGTTAGGTTAGGTTATATTACGTAATTGAAGTCTATAAAGGTCCCACGGAGACGTAGAGTCCAACCCGCCAGGAATGTCGTCAAATATTACCGCCGAGATGTCAGGTGGGTTAGGTTAGGTTATATTACGTTATTGATGCATATGAAGGTCCCACGTAGAGGATAGCTCGCCAGGAATGTTGCCAAATGTTACCGCCGAGATGTTAGGTTGGGTTAGGTTAGGTTATATTACGTTAGTGATGTATACGAAGGACCCACGCAGACGTCGGGTCCAACTCGCCAGGAATGTTGTCAAATATTACCGCCGAGATGTCAGGTTGGATTACGTTAGGTTATATTACGTTATTGATGTATATAAAGGTCCCACGGAGACGTAGAGTCCAACTCGCCAGGAATGTCGTCACAAATTACCGCCGAGATGTCAGGTTGGGTTAGGATAGGTTATATTACGTAATTGAAGTATATAAAGGTCCCACGGACACGTAGAGTCCAACTCGCCAGGAATGTTGTCAAATGTTACCGCCGAGATGTCAGGTTGGGTTAGGTTAGGTTATATTACGTTATTGATGTATATAAAGGTCCGTCGGAGACGTAGAGTCGAACTCGCAAAGAATGTCTTCAAATATTACCGCCGAAATGTCAGGTTGGGTTAGGTTAGGTTATATTACGTTATTGATGCATATGAATGTCCCACGTAGAGGATAGCTCGCAAGGAATGTTGTGAAATATTACCGCCGAGATGTCAGGTAGGATTACGTTAGGTTATATTACGTTATTGATGTATATAAAGGTCCCACGGAGACGTAGAGTCCAACTCGCCAGGAATGTCGTCAAATATTACCGCCGAGATGTCAGGTTGGGTTAGGTTAGGTTATATTAAGTAATTGAAGTATATAAAGGTCCCACGGAAACGTATAGTCCATCTCGCCAGGAATGTCGTCAAATATTACCGCCGAGATGTCAGGTTGTGTTAGGTTAGGTTATATTACGTTATTGATGCATATGCATGTCCCACGTAGAGGATAGATCGCCAGGAATGTTGTCAAATGTTACCGCCGAGATGTTAGGTTGGGTTGGGTTAGGTTATGTTACGTTATTGATGTATATAAAGGTCCCACATAGACGTAGAGGACAACTCGCCGGGAATGTTGTCAAATTTTACCGCCGAGATGTCAGGTTGTCTTAGATTAGGTTATATTACGTTATTGATGCATATGAAGGTCCCACGTAGAGGATAGCTCGCCAGGAATGTTGTCAAATGTTACCGCCGAGATGTTAGGTTGGGTTAGGTTAGGTTATATTACGTTAGTGATGTATACGAAGGACCCACGCAGACGTCGGGGCCGACTCGCCAGGAATATTGTCAAATATTACCGCCGAGATGTCAGGTTGTGTTAGGTTAGGTTATATTACTTCATAGACGTATACAGTGTTCCCACGGAGAAGTAGGGGCCGACAAGCAAGGAATGTTGTTAAACGGTACCCCGAGAGATTAGGTTGGGTTAGGTTAGGTTATATTAGGATTCTGATGTATATAAAGGTCCCACGGACACGTAGATGCCAACTCGCAAGGAATGTTGTCAAATATTACCGCCGAGATGTCAGGTTGGATTACGTTATGTTATATTACGTTATTGATGTATATAAAGGTCCCACGGAGACGTAGAGTCCAACTCGCCAGGAATGTCGTCAAATATTACCGCCGAGATGTCAGGTTGGGATAGGTTAGGTTATATTACGTAATTGAAGTATATAAAGGTCCCACGGAGACGTAGAGTCCAACTCGCCAGGAATGTCGTCAAATATTACCGCCGAGATGTCAGGTGGGTTAGGTTAGGTTATATTACGTTATTGATGCATATGAATGTCCCACGTAGAGGATAGCTCGCCAGGAATGTTGTCAAATACTACCGCCGAGATGTCAGGTTGGGTTAGGTTAGGTTATATTACGTTATTGATGTATATAAAGGTCCCACGGAGACGTAGAGTCCAACTCGCCAGGAATGTCGTCAAATATTACCGCCGAGATGTCAGGTTGGGTTAGGTTAGGTTATATTACGTAATTGAAGTATATAAAGGTCCCACGGAAACGTATAGTCCATCTCGCGAGGAATGTCGTCAAATATTACCGCCGAGGTGTCAGGTTGTGTTAGGTTAGGTTATATTACGTTATTGATGCATATGCATGTCCCACGTAGAGGATAGGTCGCCAGGAATGTTGTCAAATGTTACCGCCGAGATGTTAGGTTGGGTTAGGTTAGGTTATGTTACGTTATTGATGTATATAAAGGTCCAACATAGACGTAGAGGACAACTCGCCGGGAATGTTGTCAAATTTTACCGCCGAGATGTCAGGTTGTCTTAGATTAGGTTATATTACGTTATTGATGCATATGAATGTCCCACGTAGAGGATAGCTCGCCAGGAATGTCTTCAAATATTACCGCCGAGATGTCAGGTTGGATTACGTTAGGTTATATTACGTTAGTGATGTATACGAAGGACCCACGCAGACGTCGGGGCCAACTCGCCAGGAATGTCGTCAAATATTACCGCCGAGATGTCAGGTTGGGTTATGTTAGGTTATATTACGTAATTGAAGTATATAAAGGTCCCACGGAAACGTATAGTCCATCTCGCCAGGAATGTCGTCAAATATTACCGCCGAGATGTCAGGTTGTGTTAGGTTAGGTTATATTACGTTATTGATGCATATGCATGTCCCACGTAGAGGATAGATCGCCAGGAATGTTGTCAAATGTTACCGCCGAGATGTTAGGTTGGGTTAGGTTAGGTTATGTTACGTTATTGATGTATATAAAGGTCCCACATAGACGTAGAGGACAACTCGCCGGGAATTTTGTCAAATTTTACCGCCGAGATGTCAGGTTGTCTTAGATTAGGTTACATTACGTTATTGATGCATATGAATGTCCCACGTAGAGGATAGCTCGCCAGGAATGTCTTCAAATATTACCGCCGAGATGTCAGGTTGGATTATGTTAGGTTATATTACGTTAGTGATGTATACGAAGGACCCACGCAGACGTCGGGGCCAACTCGCCAGGAATGTCGTCAAATATTACCGCCGAGATGTCAGGTTGGGTTAGGTTAGGTTATATTACGTTATTGATGTACATAAAGGTCCCACGGAGACGTAGAGTCCAACTCGCCAGGAATGTCGTCAAATATTACCGCCGAGTTGTCAGGTTGGGTTAGGTTAGGTTATATTACGTAATTGAAGTCTATAAAGGTCCCACGGAGACGTAGAGTCCAACTCGCCAGGAATGTCGTCAAATATTACCGCCGAGATGTCAGGTGGGTTAGGTTAGGTTATATTACGTTATTGATGCATATGAATGTCCCACGTAGAGGATAGCTCGCCAGGAATGTTGTCAAATGTTACCGCCGAGATGTTAGGTTGGGTTAGGTTAGGTTATATTACGTACTTGATGCATATGAATGTCCCACGTAGAGGATAGCTCGCCAGGAATGTCGTCAAATATTACCGCCGAGATGTCAGGTTGGGTTAGGTTAGGTTATATTACGTTATTGATGTACATAAAGGTCCCACGGAGACGTAGAGTCCAACTCGCCAGGAATGTCGTCAAATATTACCGCCGAGATGTCAGGTGGGTTAGGTTAGGTTATATTACGTTATTGATGCATATGAAGGTCCCACGTAGAGGATAGCTCGCCAGGAATGTTGTCAAATGTTAACGCCGAGATGTTAGGTTGGGTTAGGTTAGGTTATATTACGTAATTGATGCATATGAATGTCCCACGTAGAGGATAGCTCGCCAGGAATGTTGTCAAATATTACCGCCGAGATGTTAGGTTGGGTTAGGTTAGGTTATATTACGTTATTGATGCATATGAATGTCCCACGTAGAGGATAGCCCGCCAGGAATGTTGTCAAATATTACCGCCGAGATGTCAGGTTGGGTTAGGATAGGTTATATTACGTAATTGAAGTATATAAAGGTCCCACGGAGACGTAGAGTCCAACTCGCCAGGAATGTCGTCAAATATTACCGCCGAGATGTCAGGTTGGGTTAGGTTAGGTTATATTAAGTAATTGAAGTATATAAAGGTCCCACGGAAACGTATAGTCCATCTCGCCAGGAATGTCGTCAAATATTACCGCCGAGATGTCAGGTTGTGTTAGGTTAGGTTATATTACGTTATTGATGCATATGCATGTCCCACGTAGAGGATAGATCGCCAGGAATGTTGTCAAATGTTACCGCCGAGATGTTAGGTTGGGTTGGGTTAGGTTATGTTACGTTATTGATGTATATAAAGGTCCCACATAGACGTAGAGGACAACTCGCCGGGAATGTTGTCAAATTTTACCGCCGAGATGTCAGGTTGTCTTAGATTAGGTTATATTACGTTATTGATGCATATGAAGGTCCCACGTAGAGGATAGCTCGCCAGGAATGTTGTCAAATGTTACCGCCGAGATGTTAGGTTGGGTTAGGTTAGGTTATATTACGTTAGTGATGCATACGAAGGACCCACGCAGACGTCGGGGCCAACTCGCCAGGAATATTGTCAAATATTACCGCCGAGATGTCAGGTTGTGTTAGGTTAGGTTATATTACTTCATAGACGTATACAGTGTTCCCACGGAGAAGTAGGGGCCGACAAGCAAGGAATGTTGTTAAACGGTACCCCGAGAGATTAGGTTGGGTTAGGTTAGGTTATATTAGGATTCTGATGTATATAAAGGTCCCACGGACACGTAGATGCCAACTCGCAAGGAATGTTGTCAAATATTACCGCCGAGATGTCAGGTTGGATTACGTTATGTTATATTACGTTATTGATGTATATAAAGGTCCCACGGAGACGTAGAGTCCAACTCGCCAGGAATGTCGTCAAATATTACCGCCGAGATGTCAGGTTGGGATAGGTTAGGTTATATTACGTAATTGAAGTATATAAAGGTCCCACGGAGACGTAGAGTCCAACTCGCCAGGAATGTCGTCAAATATTACCGCCGAGATGTCAGGTGGGTTAGGTTAGGTTATATTACGTTATTGATGCATATGAATGTCCCACGTAGAGGATAGCTCGCCAGGAATGTCGTCAAATATTACCGCCGAGATGTCAGGTTGGGTTATGTTAGGTTATATTACGTAATTGAAGTATATAAAGGTCCCACGGAAACGTATAGTCCATCTCGCCAGGAATGTCGTCAAATATTACCGCCGAGATGTCAGGTTGTGTTAGGTTAGGTTATATTACGTTATTGATGCATATGCATGTCCCACGTAGAGGATAGATCGCCAGGAATGTTGTCAAATGTTACCGCCGAGATGTTAGGTTGGGTTAGGTTAGGTTATGTTACGTTATTGATGTATATAAAGGTCCCACATAGACGTAGAGGACAACTCGCCGGGAATGTTGTCAAATTTTACCGCCGAGATGTCAGGTTGTCTTAGATTAGGTTATATTACGTTCTTGATGCATAGGAATGTCCCACGTAGAGGATAGCTCGCCAGGAATGTCTTCAAATATTACCGCCGAGATGTCAGGTTGGATTACGTTAGGTTATATTACGTTAGTGATGTATACGAAGGACCCACGCAGACGTCGGGGCCAACTCGCCAGGATTGTCGTCAAATATTACCGCCGAGATGTCAGGTTGGGTTAGGTTAGGTTATATTACGTAATTGAAGTATATAAAGGTCCCACGGAAACGTATAGTCCATCTCGCCAGGAATGTCGTCAAATATTACCGCCGAGATGTCAGGTTGTGTTAGGTTAGGTTATATTACGTTATTGATGCATATGCATGTCCCACGTAGAGGATAGATCGCCAGGAATGTTGTCAAATGTTACCGCCGAGATGTTAGGTTGGGTTAGGTTAGGTTATGTTACGTTATTGATGTATATAAAGGTCCCACATAGACGTAGAGGACAACTCGCCGGGAATTTTGTCAAATTTTACCGCCGAGATGTCAGGTTGTCTTAGATTAGGTTACATTACGTTATTGATGCATATGAATGTCCCACGTAGAGGATAGCTCGCCAGGAATGTCTTCAAATATTACCGCCGAGATGTCAGGTTGGATTACGTTAGGTTATATTACGTTAGTGATGTATACGAAGGACCCACGCAGACGTCGGGGCCAACTCGCCAGGAATGTCGTCAAATATTACCGCCGAGATGTCAGGTTGGGTTAGGTTAGGTTATATTACGTTATTGATGTACATAAAGGTCCCACGGAGACGTAGAGTCCAACTCGCCAGGAATGTCGTCAAATATTACCGCCGAGTTGTCAGGTTGGGTTAGGTTAGGTTATATTACGTAATTGAAGTCTATAAAGGTCCCACGGAGACGTAGAGTCCAACTCGCCAGGAATGTCGTCAAATATTACCGCCGAGATGTCAGGTGGGTTAGGTTAGGTTATATTACGTTATTGATGCATATGAATGTCCCACGTAGAGGATAGCTCGCCAGGAATGTTGTCAAATGTTACCGCCGAGATGTTAGGTTGGGTTAGGTTAGGTTATATTACGTACTTGATGCATATGAATGTCCCACGTAGAGGATAGCTCGCCAGGAATGTTGTCAAATATTACCGCCGAGATGTTAGGTTGGGTTAGGTTAGGTTATATTACGTTATTGATGCATATGAATGTCCCACGTAGAGGATAGCTCGCCAAGAATGTTGTCAAATGTTACCGCCGAGATGTTAGGTTGGGTTAGGTTAGGTTATATTACGTAATTGATGCATATGAATGTCCCACGTAGAGGATAGCTCGCCAGGAATGTTGTCAAATATTACCGCCGAGATGTCAGGTTGGGTTAGGTTAGGTTATATTACGTAATTGAAGTACATAAAGGTCCCACGGAGACGTAGAGTCCAACTCGCCAGGAATGTTGTCAAATATTACCGCCGAGATGTCAGGTGGGTCAGGTTAGATTAGAATACGTTATTGATGCATATGAATGTCCCACGTAGAGGATAACTCGCCAGGCAAGTTGTCAAATATTACCGCCGAGATGTTAGGTTGGGTTAGGTTAGGTTATATTACGTTAGTGATGTATACGAAGGACCCACGCAGACGTCGGGGCCAATTCGCCAGGAATGTTGTCAAATATTACCGCCGAGATGTCAGGTTGTGTTAGGTTAGGTTATATTACTTCATAGACGTATACAGCGTTCCCACTGAGAAGTAGGGGCCGACAAGCAAGGAATGTTGTTAAACGGTACCCCGAGAGATAAGGTCGGGTTAGGTTAGGTTATATTAGGATACTGATGTATGTAAAGGTCCCACGGACACGTAGAGGCCAACTCGCAAGGAATGTTGTCAAATATTGCCGCCGAGATGTCAGGTTGGATTACGTTAGGTTATATTACGTTATTGATGTACATAAAGGTCCCACGGAGACGTAGAGTCCAACTCGCCAGGAATGTCGTCAAATATTACCGCCGAGATGTCAGGTTGGGTTAGGTTAGGTTATATTACGTAATTGAAGTATATAAAGGTCCCACGGAGACGTAGAGTCCAACTCGCCAGGAATGTCGTCAAATATTACCGCCGAGATGTCAGGTGGGTTAGGTTAGGTTATATTACGTTATTGATGCATATGAAGGTCCCACGTAGAGGATAGCTCGCCAGGAATGTTGTCAAATGTTAACGCCGAGATGTTAGGTTGGGTTAGGTTAGGTTATATTACGTAATTGATGCATATGAATGTCCCACGTAGAGGATAGCTCGCCAGGAATGTTGTCAAATATTACCGCCGAGATGTTAGGTTGGGTTAGGTTAGGTTATATTACGTTATTGATGCATATGAATGTCCCACGTAGAGGATAGCCCGCCAGGAATGTTGTCAAATATTACCGCCGAGATGTCAGGTTGGGTTAGGATAGGTTATATTACGTAATTGAAGTATATAAAGGTCCCACGGAGACGTAGAGTCCAACTCGCCAGGAATGTTGTCAAATGTTACCGCCGAGATGTCAGGTTGGGTTAGGTTAGGTTATATTACGTTATTGATGTATATAAAGGTCCGTCGGAGACGTAGAGTCGAACTCGCAAAGAATGTCTTCAAATATTACCGCCGAGATGTCAGGTTGTGTTAGGTTAGGTTATATTACGTTATTGATGCATATGCATGTCCCACGTAGAGGATAGATCGCCAGGAATGTTGTCAAATGTTACCGCCGAGATGTTAGGTTGGGTTGGGTTAGGTTATGTTACGTTATTGATGTATATAAAGGTCCCACATAGACGTAGAGGACAACTCGCCGGGAATGTTGTCAAATATTACCGCCGAGATGTCAGGTGGGTCAGGTTAGATTAGAATACGTTATTGATGCATATGAATGTCCCACGTAGAGGATAACTCGCCAGGCAAGTTGTCAAATATTACCGCCGAGATGTTAGGTTGGGTTAGGTTAGGTTATATTACGTTAGTGATGTATACGAAGGACCCACGCAGACGTCGGGGCCAACTCGCCAGGAATATTGTCAAATATTACCGCCGAGATGTCAGGTTGTGTTAGGTTAGGTTATATTACTTCATAGACGTATACAGTGTTCCCACGGAGAAGTAGGGGCCGACAAGCAAGGAATGTTGTTAAACGGTACCCCGAGAGATTAGGTTGGGTTAGGTTAGGTTATATTAGGATTCTGATGTATATAAAGGTCCCACGGACACGTAGATGCCAACTCGCAAGGAATGTTGTCAAATATTACCGCCGAGATGTCAGGTTGGATTACGTTATGTTATATTACGTTATTGATGTATATAAAGGTCCCACGGAGACGTAGAGTCCAACTCGCCAGGAATGTCGTCAAATATTACCGCCGAGATGTCAGGTTGGGATAGGTTAGGTTATATTACGTAATTGAAGTATATAAAGGTCCCACGGAGACGTAGAGTCCAACTCGCCAGGAATGTCGTCAAATATTACCGCCGAGATGTCAGGTGGGTTAGGTTAGGTTATATTACGTTATTGATGCATATGAATGTCCCACGTAGAGGATAGATCGCCAGGAATGTTGTCAAATGTTACCGCCGAGATGTTAGGTTGGGTTGGGTTAGGTTATGTTACGTTATTGATGTATATAAAGGTCCCACATAGACGTAGAGGACAACTCGCCGGGAATGTTGTCAAATATTACCGCCGAGATGTCAGGTGGGTCAGGTTAGATTAGAATACGTTATTGATGCATATGAATGTCCCACGTAGAGGATAACTCGCCAGGCAAGTTGTCAAATATTACCGCCGAGATGTTAGGTTGGGTTAGGTTAGGTTATATTACGTTAGTGATGTATACGAAGGACCCACGCAGACGTCGGGGCCAACTCGCCAGGAATGTTGTCAAATATTACCGCCGAGATGTCAGGTTGTGTTAGGTTAGGTTATATTACTTCATAGACGTATACAGCGTTCCCACTGAGAAGTAGGGGCCGACAAGCAAGGAATGTTGTTAAACGGTACCCCGAGAGATAAGGTCGGGTTAGGTTAGGTTATATTAGGATACTGATGTATGTAAAGGTCCCACGGACACGTAGAGGCCAACTCGCAAGGAATGTTGTCAAATATTGCCGCCGAGATGTCAGGTTGGATTACGTTAGGTTATATTACGTTATTGATGTACATAAAGGTCCCACGGAGACGTAGAGTCCAACTCGCCAGGAATGTCGTCAAATATTACCGCCGAGATGTCAGGTTGGGTTAGGTTAGGTTATATTACGTAATTGAAGTATATAAATGTCCCACGGAGACGTAGAGTCCAACTCGCCAGGAATGTCGTCAAATATTACCGCCGAGATGTCAGGTGGGTTAGGTTAGGTTATATTACGTTATTGATGCATATGAATGTCCCACGTAGAGGATAGCTCGCCAGGAATGTTGTCAAATACTACCGCCGAGATGTCAGGTTGGGTTAGGTTAGGTTATATTACGTTATTGATGTATATAAAGTTCCCACGGAGACGGAGAAGCCAACTCGCCAGGAATGTGGTCAAATGTTACCGCCGAGATGTTAGGTTGGGTTAGGTAATGTTATATTACGTTCTTGATGTATATAAAGATCACACGGAGACGTAGAGGCCAATTCGCCAGGTATGTTGTCAAATATTACCGCCGAGATGATAGGTTGGGTTAGGTTAGGTTATATTTCGTTATTGATGTATATGAAGGTCCCACGGAGACGTAGAGGCCAACTAGCCAGGTATGTGGTCAAATATTACCGCGGAGATGTTAGGTTGGGTTAGGTTAGGTTATATTACGATATTGATGTATATAAAGTTCCCACGGAGACGTAGAGGCCAACTCGCCAGGAATGATGTCAAATATTACCGCCGAGATTTTAGGTTGGGTTAGGTTACGTTATATTACGTTATTGATGTATATAAAGGTCCCGCGCAGACGTAGAGGCCAACAAGCCAGGAATGTGGTCAAATGTTACCGCGGAGATGTTTGGTTGGGTTAGGTTAGGTTATATTACGTTATTGATGTATATAAGGGTCCTACGGAGACGTAGAGGCCAACTCGCCAGGCATGTTTTCAATTATTACCGCCGAGAGGGTAGGTTGGGTTAGGTTACGTTATATTACGTTCTTGATGTATATAAAGATCACACGGAGACGTAGAGGCCAATTCGCCAGGTATGTTGTCAAATATTACCGCCGAGATGATAGGTTGGGTTAGGTTAGGTTATATTTCGTTATTGATGTATATGAAGGTCCCACGGAGACGTAGAGGCCGACTCGCCAGGAATGTGGTCAAATATAACCGCGGAGATGTTAGGTTGGGTTAGGTTACGTTATATTACGTTATTGATGTATATGATGGGCAAACGGAGACGTAGAAGCCATCTCGCCAGGAATGATGTCAAATATTACCGCCGAGATGTTAGGGTGGGTTAGGTTACGTTATATTACGTTATTGATGTATATAAAGGTCCCACGGAGACGGAGAAGCCAACTCGCCAGGAATGTTGTCAAATATTACCGCCGAGATGTTAGGTTGGTTTAGGTTAGGTTATATTACGTTATAGATGTATATAAAGGTCCCACGGAGACGTAGAGGCCAACTCGCCAGGATTGATGTCAAATATTACCGCCGAGATGTTAGGTTGGGTTATATTACGTTATTGATGTATATAAAGGTCCCACGGAGGCATAGAGGCCAACAAGCCTGGAATGTGGTCAAATATTACCGCCGAGATGAAAGGTTGGGTTAGGTTAGGTTATATTTCGTTATTGATGTATATGAAGGTCCCACGGAGACGTAGAGGCCAACTCGCCTGGTATGTGGTCAAATATTACCGCGGAGATGTTAGGTTGGGTTAGGTTAGGTTATATTACGTTATTAATGTATATAAAGGTCCCACGGAGACGGAGAAGCCAACTCGCCAGGAATGTGGTCAAATATTACCGCCGAGATGTTAGGTTGGGTTAGGTTAGGTTATATTACGTTCTTGATGTATATAAAGATCCCGCGGAGACGTAGAGGCCAACTCGCAAGGTATGTTGTCAAATATTACCGCCGAGATGTTCGGTTGGGTTAGGTTAGGTTATATTACGTTATTGATGTATATAAAGGTCCCACGGAGACGGAGAAGCCAACTCGCCAGGAATGTTGTCAAATATTACCGCCGAGATGTTAGGTTGGGTTAGGTTAGGTTATATTACGTTATTAATGTATATAAAGGTCCCACGGAGACGGAGAAACCAACTCGCCAGGAATGTGGTCAAATATTACCGCCGAGAAGGTAGGTTGGGTTAGGTTAGGTTATATTACGTTATTGATGTATATAAAGGTCCGGCGGAGACGTAGAGGCCAACAAGCCAGGAATGTGGTCAAATATTATCGCCGAGATGTTAGGTTGGTTTAGGTTAGGTTATATTACGTTATAGATGTATATAAAGGTCCCACGGAGACGTAGAGGCCAACTCGCCAGGATTGATGTCAAATATTACCGCCGAGATGTTAGGTTGGGTTAGGTTAGGTTATATTACGTTATTGATGTATATAAAGGTCCCACGGAGGCATAGAGGCCAACAAGCCTGGAATGTGGTCAAATATTACCGCCGAGATGAAAGGTTGGGTTAGGTTAGGTTATATTTCGTTATTGATGTATATGAAGGTCCCACGGAGACGTAGAGGCCAACGCGCCAGGTATGTGGTCAAATATTACCGCGGAGATGTTAGGTTGGGTTAGGTTAGGTTATATTACGTTATTAATGTATATAAGGGTCCCACGGAGACGGAGAAGCCAACTCGCCAGGAATGTGGTCAAATATTACCGCCGAGATGTTAGGTTGGGTTAGGTTAGGTTATATTACGTTCTTGATGTATATAAAGATCCCGCGGAGACGTAGAGGCCAACTCGCAAGGTATGTTGTCAAATATTACCGCCGAGAAGGTAGGTTGGGTTAGGTTAGGTTATATTACGTTATTAATGTATATAAAGGTCCCACGGAGACGGAGAAGCCAACTCGCCAGGAATGTGGTCAAATATTACCGCCGAGAAGGTAGGTTGGGTTAGGTTAGGTTATATTACGTTATTGATGTATATAAAGGTCCCGCGGAGACGTAGAGGCCAACAAGCCAGGAATGTGGTCAAATATTATCGCCGAGATGTTAGGTTGGTTTAGGTTAGGTTATATTACGTTATTGATGTATATAAGGGTCCTACGGAGACGTAGAGGCCAACTCGCCAGGCATGTTTTCAATTATTACCGCCGAGAGGGTAGGTTGGGTTAGGTTACGTTATATTACGTTCTTGATGTATATAAAGATCACACGGAGACGTAGAGGCCAATTCGCCAGGTATGTTGTCAAATATTACCGCCGAGATGATAGGTTGGGTTAGGTTAGGTTATATTTCGTTATTGATGTATATGAAGGTCCCACGGAGACGTAGAGGCCGACTCGCCAGGAATGTGGTCAAATATAACCGCGGAGATGTTAGGTTGGGTTAGGTTACGTTATATTACGTTATTGATGTATATGATGGGCAAACGGAGACGTAGAAGCCATCTCGCCAGGAATGATGTCAAATATTACCGCCGAGATGTTAGGGTGGGTTAGGTTACGTTATATTACGTTCTTGATGTATATAAAGGTCCCACGGAGACGGAGAAGCCAACTCGCCAGGAATGTTGTCAAATATTACCGCCGAGATGTTAGGTTGGTTTAGGTTAGGTTATATTACGTTATAGATGTATATAAAGGTCCCACGGAGACGTAGAGGCCAACTCGCCAGGATTGATGTCAAATATTACCGCCGAGATGTTAGGTTGGGTTATATTACGTTATTGATGTATATAAAGGTCCCACGGAGGCATAGAGGCCAACAAGCCTGGAATGTGGTCAAATATTACCGCCGAGATGAAAGGTTGGGTTAGGTTAGGTTATATTTCGTTATTGATGTATATGAAGGTCCCACGGAGACGTAGAGGCCAACTCGCCTGGTATGTGGTCAAATATTACCGCGGAGATGTTAGGTTGGGTTAGGTTAGGTTATATTACGTTATTAATGTATATAAAGGTCCCACGGAGACGGAGAAGCCAACTCGCCAGGAATGTGGTCAAATATTACCGCCGAGATGTTAGGTTGGGTTAGGTTAGGTTATATTACGTTCTTGATGTATATAAAGATCCCGCGGAGACGTAGAGGCCAACTCGCAAGGTATGTTGTCAAACATTACCGCCGAGATGTTCGGTTGGGTTAGGTTAGGTTATATTACGTTATTGATGTATATAAAGGTCCCACGGAGACGGAGAAGCCAACTCGCCAGGAATGTTGTCAAATATTACCGCCGAGATGTTAGGTTGGGTTAGGTTAGGTTATATTACGTTATTAATGTATATAAAGGTCCCACGGAGACGGAGAAGCCAACTCGCCAGGAATGTGGTCAAATATTACCGCCGAGAAGGTAGGTTGGGTTAGGTTAGGTTATATTACGTTATTGATGTATATAAAGGTCCGGCGGAGACGTAGAGGCCAACAAGCCAGGAATGTGGTCAAATATTATCGCCGAGATGTTAGGTTGGTTTAGGTTAGGTCATATTACGTTATAGATGTATATAAAGGTCCCACGGAGACGTAGAGGCCAACTCGCCAGGATTGATGTCAAATATTACCGCCGAGATGTTAGGTTGGGTTAGGTTAGGTTATATTACGTTATTGATGTATATAAAGGTCCCACGGAGGCATAGAGGCCAACAAGCCTGGAATGTGGTCAAATATTACCGCCGAGATGAAAGGTTGGGTTAGGTTAGGTTATATTTCGTTATTGATGTATATGAAGGTCCCACGGAGACGTAGAGGCCAACGCGCCAGGTATGTGGTCAAATATTACCGCGGAGATGTTAGGTTGGGTTAGGTTAGGTTATATTACGTTATTAATGTATATAAGGGTCCCACGGAGACGGAGAAGCCAACTCGCCAGGAATGTGGTCAAATATTACCGCCGAGATGTTAGGTTGGGTTAGGTTAGGTTATATTACGTTCTTGATGTATATAAAGATCCCGCGGAGACGTAGAGGCCAACTCGCAAGGTATGTTGTCAAATATTACCGCCGAGAAGGTAGGTTGGGTTAGGTTAGGTTATATTACGTTATTGATGTATATAAAGGTCCCACGGAGACGGAGAAGCCAACTCGCCAGGAATGTTGTCAAATATTACCGCCGAGATGTTAGGTTGGGTTAGGTTAGGTTATATTACGTTATTAATGTATATAAAGGTCCCACGGAGACGGAGAAGCCAACTCGCCAGGAATGTGGTCAAATATTACCGCCGAGAAGGTAGGTTGGGTTAGGTTAGGTTATATTACGTTATTGATGTATATAAAGGTCCCGCGGAGACGTAGAGGCCAACAAGCCAGGAATGTGGTCAAATATTATCGCCGAGATGTTAGGTTGGTTTAGGTTAGGTTATATTACGTTATAGATGTATATAAAGGTCCCACGGAGACGTAGAGGCCAACTCGCCAGGCATGTTTTCAATTATTACCGCCGAGAAGTTATGTTGGGTTAGGTTTGGTTATATTACGTTATTGATGTAGATAAAGGTCCCACGGAGACGGAGAAGCCAACTCGCCAGGAATATTGTCAAATATTACCGCCGTGAAGATAGGTTGGGTTAGGTTACGTTATATTACGTTATTGATGTATATAAAGGTCCCACGGAGACGGAGAAGCCAACTCGCCAGGAATGTTGTCAAATATTACCGCCGAGAGGGTAGGTTGGGTTAGGTTACGTTATATTACGTTCTTGATGTATATAAAGATCACACGGAGACGTAGAGGCCAATTCGCCAGGTATGTTGTCAAATATTACCGCCGAGATGATAGGTTGGGTTAGGTTAGGTTATATTTCGTTATTGATGTATATGAAGGTCCCACGGAGACGTAGAGGCCAACTCGCCAGGTATGTGGTCAAATATTACCGCGGAGATGTTAGGTTGGGTTAGGTTAGGTTATATTACGATATTGATGTATATAAAGTTCCCACGGAGACGTAGAGGCCAACTCGCCAGGAATGATGTCAAATATTACCGCCGAGATTTTAGGTTGGGTTAGGTTACGTTATATTACGTTATTGATGTATATAAAGGTCCGGCGGAGACGTAGAGGCCAACAAGCCAGGAATGTGGTCAAATATTATCGCCGAGATGTTAGGTTGGTTTAGGTTAGGTTATATTACGTTATAGATGTATATAAAGGTCCCACGGAGACGTAGAGGCCAACTCGCCAGGATTGATGTCAAATATTACCGCCGAGATGTTAGGTTGGGTTAGGTTAGGTTATATTACGTTATTGATGTATATAAAGGTCCCACGGAGGCATAGAGGCCAACAAGCCTGGAATGTGGTCAAATATTACCGCCGAGATGAAAGGTTGGGTTAGGTTAGGTTATATTACGTTATTGATGTATATAAAGGTCCCGCGGAGACATAGAGGCCAACAAGCCAGGAATGTGGTCAAATATTACCGCCGAGATGTTAGGTTGGGTTAGGTTAGGTTATATTACGTTACTGATGTATATAAGGGTCCTACGGAGACGTAGAGGCCAACTCGCCAGGCATGTTTTCAATTATTACCGCCGAGAAGTTATGTTGGGTTAGGTTTGGTTATATTACGTTATTGATGTAGATAAAGGTCCCACGGAGACGGAGAAGCCAACTCGCCAGGAATATTGTCAAATATTACCGCCGTGAAGATAGGTTGGGTTAGGTTATGTTATATTACGTTCTTGATGTATATAAAGATCCCGCGGAGACGTAGAGGCCAACTCGCAAGGTATGTGGTCAAATATTACCGCCGAGATGTTAGATTGGGTTAGGTTAGGTTATATTACGTTATTGATGTATATAAAGATCCCACGGAGATGTAGAGGCCAACTCGCCAGGAATGATGTCAAATATTACCGCCGCGATGATAGGTTGGGTTAGGTTACGTTATATTACGTTATTGATGTATATAAAGGCCCCACGGAGACGGAGAAGCCAACTCGCCAGGAATGTTGTCAAATATTACCGCCGAGAGGGTACGTTGGGTTAGGTTACGTTATATTACGTTCTTGATGTATATAAAGATCACACGGATACGTAGAGGCCAATTCGCCAGGTATGTTGTCAAATATTACCGCCGAGATGATAGGTTGGGTTCGGTTAGGTTATATTTCGTTATTGATGTATATGAAGGTCCCACGGAGACGTAGAGGCCAACTCGCAAGGTATGTTGTCAAATATTACCGCGGAGATGTTAGGTTTGGTTAGGTTAAGTTATATTACGTTATTGATGTATATAAAGGTCCTACGGAGACGTAGAGGCCAACTCGCCAGGTATGTTTTCAATTATTACCGCCGATAAGTTAGGTTGGGTTTGGTTAGGGTATATTACGTTATTGATGTATATAAAGTTCCCACGGAGACGGACAAGCCAACTCGCCAGGAATGTTGTCAAATATTACCGCAGAGCAGATAGGTTGGGTTAGGTTATGTTATATTACGTTCTTGATGTATATAAAGATCACACGGAGACGTAGAGGCCAATTCGCCAGGTATGTTGTCAAATATTACCGCCGAGATGATAGGTTGGGTTAGGTTAGGTTATATTTCGTTATTGATGTATATGAAGGTCCCACGGAGACGTAGAGCCAACTCGCAAGGTATGTTGTCAAATATTACCGCGGAGATGTTAGGTTGGGTTAGGTTAAGTTATATTACGTTCTTGATGTATATAAAGATCACACGGAGACGTATAGGCCAATTCGCCAGGTATGTTGTCAAATATTACCGCCGAGATGATAGGTTGGGTTAGGTTAGGTTATATTTCGTTATTGATGTATATGAAGGTCCCACGGAGACGTAGAGGCCAACTCGCCAGGTATGTTGTCAAATATTACCGCGGTGATGTTAGGTTGGGTTAGGTTACGTTATATTACGTTATTGATGTATATGATGGTCAAACGGAGACGTAGAAGCCAACTCGACCGGAATGATGTCAAATATTACCGCCGAGATGTTAGGTTGGGTTAGGTTAGGTTATATTACGTTATTGATGTATATAAGGGTCCTACGGAGACGTAGAGGCCAACTCGCCAGGCATGTTTTCAATTATTACCGCCGAGAAGTTATGTTGGGTTAGGTTTGGTTATATTACGTTATTGATGTAGATAAAGGTCCCACGGAGACGGAGAAGCCAACTCGCCAGGAATATTGTCAAATATTACCGCCGTGAAGATAGGTTGGGTTAGGTTATGTTATATTACGTTCTTGATGTATATAAAGATCCCGCGGAGATGTAGAGGCCAACTCGCAAGGTATGTTGTCAAATATTACCGCCGAGATGATAGGTTGGGTTACGTTAGGTAATATTACGTTATTGATGTATATGAAGGTCAAACGGAGACCTAGAGGCCAACTCGAAAGGAATGTTGTCAAATATTACCGCCGAGATGTTGGGTTGGGTTAGGTTAGGTTATATTACGTTATTGATGTATGTAAGGGTCCCACGGAGACGGAGAAGCCAACTCGCCAGGAATATTGTCAAATATTACCGCCGTGAAGATAGGTTGGGTTAGGTTATGTTATATTACGTTCTTGATGTATATAAAGATCCCGCGGAGACGTAGAGGCCAACTCGCAAGGTATGTGGTCAAATATTACCGCCGAGATGTTAGATTGGGTTAGGTTAGGTTATATTACGTTATTGATGTATATAAAGATCCCACGGAGATGTAGAGGCCAACTCGCCAGGAATGATGTCAAATATTACCGCCGCGATGATAGGTTGGGTTAGGTTACGTTATATTACGTTATTGATGTATATAAAGGCCCCACGGAGACGTAGAGGCCAACAAGACAGGAATGTGGTCAAATATTACCGCCGAGATGTTAGGTTGGGTTAGGTTAGGTTATATTACGTTATTGATGTATATAAAGGTCCTACGGAGACGTAGAGGCCAACTCGCCAGGTATGTTTTCAATTATTACCGCCGATAAGTTAGGTTGGGTTTGGTTAGGTTATATTACGTTATTGATGTATATAAAGGTCCCACGGAGAAGGACAAGCCAACTCGCCAGGAATGTTGTCAAATATTACCGCAGAGGATAGGTTGGGTTAGGTAATGTTATATTACGTTCTTGATGTATATAAAGATCACACGGAGACGTAGAGGCCAATTCGCCAGGTATGTTGTCAAATATTACCGCCGAGATGATAGCTGGGTTAGGTTAGGTTATATTTCGTTATTGATGTATATGAAGGTCCCACGGAGACGTAGAGGCCACCTCGCCAGGTATGTGGTCAAATATTACCGCGGAGATGTTAGGTTGGGTTAGGTTATGTTATATCACGTTCTTGATGTATATAAAGATCCCGCGGAGACGTAGAGTCCAACTCGCAAGGTATGTTGTCAAATATTACCGTCGAGATGATAGGTTGGGTTACGTTAGGTAATATTACGTTATTGATGTATATGAAGGTCAAACGGAGACCTAGAGGCCAACTCGAAAGGAATGTTGTCAAATATTACCGGCGACATGTTAGGTTGGGTTAGGTTAGGTTATATTTCGTTACTGATGCATATGAAGGTCCCACGGAGACGTAGAGGCCGACTCGCCAGGTATGTGGTCAAATATTACCGCGGAGATGTTAGGTTGGGTTAGGTTACGTTATATTACGTTATTGATGTATATGATGGGCAAACGGAGACGTAGAAGCCATCTCGCCAGGAATGATGTCAAATATTACCGCCGAGATGTTAGGGTGGGTTAGGTTACGTTATATTACGTTATTGATGTATATAAAGGTCCCACGGAGACGGAGAAGCCAACTCGCCAGGAATGTTGTCAAATATTACAGCCGAGAAGGTAGGTTGGGTTAGGTTAGGTTATATTACGTTATTGATGTATATAAAGGTCCCACGGAGACGGAGAAGCCAACTCGCCAGGAATGTGGTCAAATATTACCGCCGAGATGTTAGATTGGGTTAGGTTAGGTTATATTACGTTATTGATGTATATAAAGATCCCACGGAGATGTAGAGGCCAACTCGCCAGGAATGATGTCAAATATTACCGCCGCGATGATAGGTTGGGTTAGGTTACGTTATATTACGTTATTGATGTATATAAAGGTCCCACGGAGACGGAGAAGCCAACTCGCCAAGAATGTTGTCAAATATTACCGCCGAGAGGGTAGGTTGGGTTAGGTTAGGTTATATTTCGTTATTGATGTATATGAAGGTCCCACGGAGACGTAGAGGCCAACTCGCAAGGTATGTTGTCAAATATTACCGCGGAGATGTTAGGTTGGGTTAGGTTAGGTTATATTACGTTATTGATGTATATAAAGGTCCTACGGAGACGTAGAGGCCAACTCGCCAGGTATGTTTTCAATTATTACCGCCGATAAGTTAGGTTGGGTTTGGTTAGGTTATATTACGTTATTGATGTATATAAAGGTCCCACGGAGACGAACAAGCCAACTCGCCAGGAATGTTGTCAAATATTACCGCAGAGAAGATAGGTTGGGTTAGGTAATGTTATATTACGTTCTTGATGTATATAAAGATCACACGGAGACGTAGAGGCCAATTCGCCAGGTATGTTGTCAAATATTACCGCCGAGATGATAGCTGGGTTAGGTTAGGTTATATTTCGTTATTGATGTATATGAAGGTCCCACGGAGACGTAGAGGCCAACTCGCCAGGTATGTGGTCAAATATTACCGCGGAGATGTTAGGTTGGGTTAGGTTAGGTTATATTACGATATTGATGTATATAAAGTTCCCACGGAGACGTAGAGGCCAACTCGCCAGGAATGATGTCAAATATTACCGCAGAGATTTTAGGTTGGGTTAGGTTACGTTATATTACGTTATTGATGTATATAAAGGTCCCGCGGAGACGTAGAGGCCAACAAGCCAGGAATGTGGTCAAATATTATCGCCGAGATGTTAGATTGGTTCAGGTTAGGTTATATTACGTTATAGATGTATATAAAGGTCCCACGGAGACGTAGAGGCCAACTCGCCAGGATTGATGTCAAATATTACCGCCGAGATGTTAGGTTGGGTTAGGTTAGGTTATATTACGTTATTGATGTATATAAAGGTCCCACGGAGGCATAGAGGCCAACAAGCCTCGAATGTGGTCAAATATTACCGCCGAGATGAAAGGTTGGGTTAGGTTAGGTTATATTACGTTATTGATGTATATAAAGGTCCTACGGAGACGTAGAGGCCAACTCGCCAGGTATGTTTTCAATTATTACCGCCGATAAGTTAGGTTGGGTTTGGTTAGGTTATATTACGTTATTGATGTATATAAAGGTCCCACGGAGACGAACAAGCCAACTCGCCAGGAATGTTGTCAAATATTACCACAGAGAAGATAGGTTGGGTTAGGTAATGTTATATCACGTTCTTGATGTATATAAAGATCACACGGAGACGTAGAGGCCAATTCGCCAGGTATGTTGTCAAATATTACCGCAGAGCAGATAGGTTGGGTTAGGTTATGTTATATTACGTTCTTGATGTATATAAAGATCACACGGAGACGTAGAGGCCAACTCGCCAGGTATGTTGTCAAATATTACCGCGGAGATGTTAGGTTGGGTTAGGTTACGTTATATGACGTTATTGATGTATATGATGGTCAAACGGAGACGTAGAAGCCAACTCGCCAGGAATGATGTCAAATATTACCGCCGAGATGTTAGGTTGGGTTAGGTTACGTTATATTACGTTATTGATGTATATAAAGATCCCACGGAGACGTAGAGGCCAACTCGCCAGGAATGATGTCAAATATTACCGCCGCGATGATAGGTTGGGTTAGGTTACGTTATATTACGTTATTGATGTATATAAATGTCCCGCGGAGACGTAGAGGCCAACAAGCCAGGAATGTGGTCAAATATTATCGCCGAGATGTTAGGTTGGTTTAGGTTAGGTTATATTACGTTATAGATGTATATAAAGGTCCCACGGAGACGTTGAGGCCAACTCGCCAGGATTGATGTCAAATATTACCGCCGAGATGTTAGGTTGGGTTAGGTTAGGTTATATTACGTTATTGATGTATATAAAGGTCCCACGGAGGCACAGAGGCCAACAAGCCTGGAATGTGGTCAAATATTACCGCCGAGATGAAAGGTTGGGTTAGGTTAGGTTATATTACGTTATTGATGTATATAAAGGTCCCGCGGAGACATAGAGGCCAACAAGCCAGGAATGTGGTCAAATATTACCGCCGAGATGTTAGGTTGGGTTAGGTTAGGTTATATTACGTTATTGATGTATATAAGAGTCCTACGGAGACGTAGAGGCCAACTCGCCAGGTATGTTCTCAATTATTACCGCCGAGAAGTTATGTTGGGTTAGGTTTGGTTATATTACGTTATTGATGTAGATAAAGGTCCCACGGAGACGGAGAAGCCAACTCGCCAGGAATATTGTCAAATATTACCGCCGTGAAGATAGGTTGGGTTAGGTTATGTTATATTACGTTCTTGACGTATATAAAGATCCCGCGGAGACGTAGAGGCCAACTCGCAAGCTATGTTGTCAAATATTACCGCCGAGATGTTCGGTTGTGTTAGGTTAGGTTATATTACGTTATTGATGTATATAAAGGTCCCACGGAGACGGAGAAGCCAACTCGCCAGGAATGTTGTCAAATATTACTGCCGAGATGTTAGGTTGGGTTAGGTTAGGTTATATTACGTTCTTGAAGTATATAAACGTCCCACGCAGACGTAGAGGCCAACAAGCCAGGAATGTTGTCAAATATTACCGTCGAGATGATAGGTTGGGTTACGTTAGGTAATATTACGTTATTGATGTATATGAAGGTCAAACGGAGACCTAGAGGCCAACTCGAAAGGAACGTTGTCAAATATTACCGGCGAGATGTTAGGTTGGGTTAGGTTAGGTTATATTTCGTTACTGATGCATATGAAGGTCCCACGGAGACGTAGAGGCCGACTCGCCAGGTATGTGGTCAAATATTACCGCGGAGATGTTAGGTTGGGTTAGGTTACGTTATATTACGTTATTGATGTATATGATGGGCAAACGGAGACGTAGAAGCCATCTCGCCAGGAATGATGTCAAATATTACCGCCGAGATGTTAGGGTGGGTTAGGTTACGTTATATTACGTTATTGATGTATATAAAGGTCCCACGGAGACGGAGAAGCCAACTCGCCAGGAATGTTGTCAAATATTACCGCCGAGAAGGTAGGTTGGGTTAGGTTAGGTTATATTACGTTATTGATGTATATAAAGGTCCCACGGAGACGGAGAAGCCAACTCGCCAGGAATGTGGTCAAATATTACCGCCGAGATGTTAGATTGGGTTAGGTTAGGTTATATTACGTTATTGATGTATATAAAGATCCCACGGAGATGTAGAGGCCAACTCGCCAGGAATGATGTCAAATATTACCGCCGCGATGATAGGTTGGGTTAGGTTACGTTATATTACGTTATTGATGTATATAAAGGTCCCACGGAGACGGAGAAGCCAACTCGCCAGGAATGTTGTCAAATATTACCGCCGAGAGGGTAGGTTGGGTTAGGTTAGGTTATATTTCGTTATTGATGTATATGAAGGTCCCACGGAGACGTAGAGGCCAACTCGCAAGGTATGTTGTCAAATATTACCGCGGAGATGTTAGGTTGGGTTAGGTTACGTTATATTACGTTATTGATGTATATGATGGGCAAACGGAGACGTAGAAGCCATCTCGCCAGGAATGATGTCAAATATTACCGCCGAGATGTTAGGGTGGGTTAGGTTACGTTATATTACGTTATTGATGTATATAAAGGTCCCACGGAGACGGAGAAGCCAACTCGCCAGGAATGTTGTCAAATATTACCGCCGAGAAGGTAGGTTGGGTTAGGTTACGTTATATTACGTTATTGATGTATATAAATGTCCCGCGGAGACGTAGAGGCCAACAAGCCAGGAATGTGGTCAAATATTATCGCCGAGATGTTAGGTTGGTTTAGGTTAGGTTATATTACGTTATAGATGTATATAAAGGTCCCACGGAGACGTAGAGGCCAACTCGCCAGGATTGATGTCAAATATTACCGCCGAGAGGTTAGGTTGGGTTAGGTTAGGTTATATTACGTTATTGATGTATATAAAGGTCCCACGGAGGCATAGAGGCCAACAAGCCTGGAATGTGGTCAAATATTACCGCCGAGATGAAAGGTTGGGTTAGGTTAGGTTATATTACGTTATTGATGTATATAAAGGTCCCGCGGAGACATAGAGGCCAACAAGCCAGGAATGTGGTCAAATATTACCGCCAAGATGTTAGGTTGGGTTAGGTTAGGTTATATTACGTTATTGATGTATATAAGAGTCCTACGGAGACGTAGAGGCCAACTCGCCAGGTATGTTTTCAATTATTACCGCCGAGAAGTTATGTTGGGTTAGGTTTGGTTATATTACGTTATTGATGTAGATAAAGGTCCCACGGAGGCGGAGAAGCCAACTCGCCAGGAATATTGTCAAATATTACCGCCGTGAAGATAGGTTGGGTTAGGTTATGTTATATTACGTTCTTGATGTATATAAAGATCCCGCGGAGACGTAGAGGCCAACAAGCCAGGAATGTTGTCAAATATTACCGTCGAGATGATAGGTTGGGTTACGTTAGGTAATATTAGGTTATTGATGTATATGAAGGTCAAACGGAGACCTAGAGGCCAACTCGAAAGGAATGTTGTCAAATATTACTGGCGAGATGTTAGGTTGGGTTAGGTTAGGTTATATTTCGTTACTGATGCATATGAAGGTCCCACGGAGACGTAGAGGCCGACTCGCCAGGTATGTGGTCAAATATTACCGCGGAGATGTTAGGTTGGGTTAGGTTACGTTATATTACGTTATTGATGTATATGATGGGCAAACGGAGACGTAGAAGCCATCTCGCCAGGAATGATGTCAAATATTACCGCCGAGATGTTAGGGTGGGTTAGGTTACGTTATATTACGTTATTGATGTATATAAAGGTCCCACGGAGACGTAGAGGCCGACTCGCCAGGTATGTGGTCAAATATTACAGCGGAGATGTTAGGTTGGGTTAGGTTACGTTATATTACGTTATTGATGTATATGATGGGCAAACGGAGACGTAGAAGCCATCTCGCCAGGAATGATGTCAAATATTACCGCCGAGATGTTAGGGTGGGTTGGGTTACGTTATATTACGTTATTGATGTATATAAAGGTCCCACGGAGACGGAGAAGCCAACTCTCCAGGAATATTGTCAAATATTACCGCCGAGAAGGTAGGTTGGGTTAGGTTAGGTTATATTACGTTATTGATGTATATAAAGGTCCTACGGAGACGTAGAGGCCAACTCGCCAGGTATGTTTTCAATTATTACCGCCGATAAGTTAGGTTGGGTTTGGTTAGGGTATATTACGTTATTGATGTATATAAAGGTCCCACGGAGACGGACAAGCCAACTCGCCAGGAATGTTGTCAAATATTACCGCAGAGCAGATAGGTTGGGTTAGGTTATGTTATATTACGTTCTTGATGTATATAAAGATCACACGGAGACGTAGAGGCCAATTCGCCAGGTATGTTGTCAAATATTACCGCAGAGCAGATAGGTTGGGTTAGGTTATGTTATATTACGTTCTTGATGTATATAAAGATCACACGGAGACGTAGAGGCCAATTCGCCAGGTATGTTGTCAAATATAACCGCCGAGATGATAGGTTGGGTTAGGTTAGGTTATATTTCGTTATTGATGTATATGAATGTCCCACGGAGACGTAGAGGCCAACTCGCCAGGTATGTTGTCAAATATTACCACGGTGATGTTAGGTTGGGTTAGGTTACGTTATATTACGTTATTGATGTATATGATGGTCAAACGGAGACGTAGAAGCCAACTCGCCAGGAATGATGTCAAATATTACCGCCGAGATGTTAGGTTGGCTTAGGTTAGGTTATATTACGTTATTGGTGTATATAAAGGTCCCACGGAGACATAGAGTCCAACAAGCCAGGAATGTGGTCAAATATTACCGCCGAGATGATAGGTTGGGTTACGTTAGGTAATATTACGTTATTGATGTATATGAAGGTCAAACGGAGACCTAGAGGCCAACTCGAAAGGAATGTTGTCAAATATTACCGGCGACATGTTAGGTTGGGTTAGGTTAGGTTATATTTCGTTACTGATGCATATGAAGGTCCCACGGAGACGTAGAGGCCGACTCGCCAGGTATGTGGTCAAATATTACCGCGGAGATGTTAGGTTGGGTTAGGTTACGTTATATGACGTTATTGATGTATATGATGGTCAAACGGAGACGTAGAAGCCAACTCGCCAGGAATGATGTCAAATATTACCGCCGAGATGTTAGGTTGGGTTAGGTTACGTTATATTACGTTATTGATGTATATAAAGATCCCACGGAGACGTAGAGGCCAACTCGCCAGGAATGATGTCAAATATTACCGCCGCGATGATAGGTTGGGTTAGGTTACGTTATATTACGTTATTGATGTATATAAATGTCCCGCGGAGACGTAGAGGCCAACAAGCCAGGAATGTGGTCAAATATTATCGCCGAGATGTTAGGTTGGTTTAGGTTAGGTTATATTACGTTATAGATGTATATAAAGGTCCCACGGAGACGTTGAGGCCAACTCGCCAGGATTGATGTCAAATATTACCGCCGAGATGTTAGGTTGGGTTAGGTTAGGTTATATTACGTTATTGATGTATATAAAGGTCCCACGGAGGCACAGAGGCCAACAAGCCTGGAATGTGGTCAAATATTACCGCCGAGATGAAAGGTTGGGTTAGGTTAGGTTATATTACGTTATTGATGTATATAAAGGTCCCGCGGAGACATAGAGGCCAACAAGCCAGGAATGTGGTCAAATATTACCGCCGAGATGTTAGGTTGGGTTAGGTTAGGTTATATTACGTTATTGATGTATATAAGAGTCCTACGGAGACGTAGAGGCCAACTCGCCAGGTATGTTTTCAATTATTACCGCCGAGAAGTTATGTTGGGTTAGGTTTGGTTATATTACGTTATTGATGTAGATAAAGGTCCCACGGAGACGGAGAAGCCAACTCGCCAGGAATATTGTCAAATATTACCGCCGTGAAGATAGGTTGGGTTAGGTTATGTTATATTACGTTCTTGACGTATATAAGGATCCCGCGGAGACGTAGAGGCCAACTCGCAAGCTATGTTGTCAAATATTACCGCCGAGATGTTCGGTTGTGTTAGGTTAGGTTATATTACGTTATTGATGTATATAAAGGTCCCACGGAGACGGAGAAGCCAACTCGCCAGGAATGTTGTCAAATATTACTGCCGAGATGTTAGGTTGGGTTAGGTTAGGTTATATTACGTTCTTGAAGTATATAAACGTCCCACGCAGACGTAGAGGCCAACAAGCCAGGAATGTTGTCAAATATTACCGTCGAGATGATAGGTTGGGTTACGTTAGGTAATATTACGTTATTGATGTATATGAAGGTCAAACGGAGACCTAGAGGCCAACTCGAAAGGAATGTTGTCAAATATTACCGGCGAGATGTTAGGTTGGGTTAGGTTAGGTTATATTTCGTTACTGATGCATATGAAGGTCCCACGGAGACGTAGAGGCCGACTCGCCAGGTATGTGGTCAAATATTACCGCGGAGATGTTAGGTTGGGTTAGGTTACGTTATATTACGTTATTGATGTATATGATGGGCAAACGGAGACGTAGAAGCCATCTCGCCAGGAATGATGTCAAATATTACCGCCGAGATGTTAGGGTGGGTTAGGTTACGTTATATTACGTTATTGATGTATATAAAGGTCCCACGGAGACGGAGAAGCCAACTCGCCAGGAATGTTGTCAAATATTACCGCCGAGAAGGTAGGTTGGGTTAGGTTAGGTTATATTACGTTATTGATGTATATAAAGGTCCCACGGAGACGGAGAAGCCAACTCGCCAGGAATGTGGTCAAATATTACCGCCGAGATGTTAGATTGGGTTAGGTTAGGTTATATTACGTTATTGATGTATATAAAGATCCCACGGAGATGTAGAGGCCAACTCGCCAGGAATGATGTCAAATATTACCGCCGCGATGATAGGTTGGGTTAGGTTACGTTATATTACGTTATTGATGTATATAAAGGTCCCACGGAGACGGAGAAGCCAACTCGCCAGGAATGTTGTCAAATATTACCGCCGAGAGGGTAGGTTGGGTTAGGTTAGGTTATATTTCGTTATTGATGTATATGAAGGTCCCACGGAGACGTAGAGGCCAACTCGCAAGGTATGTTGTCAAATATTACCGCGGAGATGTTAGGTTGGGTTAGGTTACGTTATATTACGTTATTGATGTATATGATGGGCAAACGGAGACGTAGAAGCCATCTCGCCAGGAATGATGTCAAATATTACCGCCGAGATGTTAGGGTGGGTTAGGTTACGTTATATTACGTTATTGATGTATATAAAGGTCCCACGGAGACGGAGAAGCCAACTCGCCAGGAATGTTGTCAAATATTACCGCCGAGAAGGTAGGTTGGGTTAGGTTACGTTATATTACGTTATTGATGTATATAAATGTCCCGCGGAGACGTAGAGGCCAACAAGCCAGGAATGTGGTCAAATATTATCGCCGAGATGTTAGGTTGGTTTAGGTTAGGTTATATTACGTTATAGATGTATATAAAGGTCCCACGGAGACGTAGAGGCCAACTCGCCAGGATTGATGTCAAATATTACCGCCGAGAGGTTAGGTTGGGTTAGGTTAGGTTATATTACGTTATTGATGTATATAAAGGTCCCACGGAGGCATAGAGGCCAACAAGCCTGGAATGTGGTCAAATATTACCGCCGAGATGAAAGGTTGGGTTAGGTTAGGTTATATTACGTTATTGATGTATATAAAGGTCCCGCGGAGACATAGAGGCCAACAAGCCAGGAATGTGGTCAAATATTACCGCCAAGATGTTAGGTTGGGTTAGGTTAGGTTATATTACGTTATTGATGTATATAAGAGTCCTACGGAGACGTAGAGGCCAACTCGCCAGGTATGTTTTCAATTATTACCGCCGAGAAGTTATGTTGGGTTAGGTTTGGTTATATTACGTTATTGATGTAGATAAAGGTCCCACGGAGGCGGAGAAGCCAACTCGCCAGGAATATTGTCAAATATTACCGCCGTGAAGATAGGTTGGGTTAGGTTATGTTATATTACGTTCTTGATGTATATAAAGATCCCGCGGAGACGTAGAGGCCAACAAGCCAGGAATGTTGTCAAATATTACCGTCGAGATGATAGGTTGGGTTACGTTAGGTAATATTAGGTTATTGATGTATATGAAGGTCAAACGGAGACCTAGAGGCCAACTCGAAAGGAATGTTGTCAAATATTACTGGCGAGATGTTAGGTTGGGTTAGGTTAGGTTATATTTCGTTACTGATGCATATGAAGGTCCCACGGAGACGTAGAGGCCGACTCGCCAGGTATGTGGTCAAATATTACCGCGGAGATGTTAGGTTGGGTTAGGTTACGTTATATTACGTTATTGATGTATATGATGGGCAAACGGAGACGTAGAAGCCATCTCGCCAGGAATGATGTCAAATATTACCGCCGAGATGTTAGGGTGGGTTAGGTTACGTTATATTACGTTATTGATGTATATAAAGGTCCCACGGAGACGTAGAGGCCGACTCGCCAGGTATGTGGTCAAATATTACAGCGGAGATGTTAGGTTGGGTTAGGTTACGTTATATTACGTTATTGATGTATATGATGGGCAAACGGAGACGTAGAAGCCATCTCGCCAGGAATGACGTCAAATATTACCGCCGAGATGTTAGGGTGGGTTGGGTTACGTTATATTACGTTATTGATGTATATAAAGGTCCCACGGAGACGGAGAAGCCAACTCTCCAGGAATGTTGTCAAATATTACCGCCGAGAAGGTAGGTTGGGTTAGGTTAGGTTATATTACGTTATTGATGTATATAAAGGTCCCACGGAGACGGAGAATCCAACTCGCCAGGAATGTGGTCAAATATTACCGCCGAGATGTTAGATTGGGTTAGGTTAGGTTATATTACGTTATTGATGTATATAAAGATCCCACGGAGATGTAGAGGCCAACTCGCCAGGAATGATGTCAAATATTACCGCCGCGATGATAGGTTGGGTTAGGTTACGTTATATTACGTTATTGATGTATATAAAGGTCCCACGGAGACGGAGAATCCAACTCGCCAGGAATGTTGTCAAATATTACCGCCGAGAGGGTAGGTTGGGTTAGGTTAGGTTATATTTCGTTATTGATGTATATGAAGGTCCCACGGAGACGTAGAGGCCAACTCGCAAGGTATGTTGTCAAATATTACCGCGGAGATGTTAGGTTGGGTTAGGTTAAGTTATATTACGTTATTGATGTATATAAAGGTCCTACGGAGACGTAGAGGCCAACTCGCCAGGTATGTTTTCAATTATTACCGCCGATAAGTTAGGTTGGGTTTGGTTAGGGTATATTACGTTATTGATGTATATAAAGGTCCCACGGAGACGGACAAGCCAACTCGCCAGGAATGTTGTCAAATATTACCGCAGAGCAGATAGGTTGGGTTAGGTTATGTTATATTACGTTCTTGATGTATATAAAGATCACACGGAGACGTAGAGGCCAATTCGCCAGGTATGTTGTCAAATATTACCGCAGAGCAGATAGGTTGGGTTAGGTTATGTTATATTACGTTCTTGATGTATATAAAGATCACACGGAGACGTAGAGGCCAATTCGCCAGGTATGTTGTCAAATATAACCGCCGAGATGATAGGTTGGGTTAGGTTAGGTTATATTTCGTTATTGATGTATATGAATGTCCCACGGAGACGTAGAGGCCAACTCGCCAGGTATGTTGTCAAATATTACCACGGTGATGTTAGGTTGGGTTAGGTTACGTTATATTACGTTATTGATGTATATGATGGTCAAACGGAGACGTAGAAGCCAACTCGCCAGGAATGATGTCAAATATTACCGCCGAGATTTTAGGTTGGGTTAGGTTAGGTTATATTACGTTATTGATGTATATAAAGGTCCCACGGAGACATAGATGCCAACAAGCCTGGAATGTGGTCAAATATTACCGCCGAGATGTTAGATTGGGTTAGGTTAGGATATATTACGTACTTGATGTATATAAAGATCACACGGAGACGGAGAAGCCAACTCGCCAGGAATGTGGTCAAATATTACCGCCGAGATGTTAGATTGGGTTAGGATAGGTTATATTACGTTATTGATGTATATAAAGGTCCTACGGAGACGTAGAGGCCAACTCGCCAGGAATGATGTCAAATATTACCGCCGAGATTTTAGGTTGGGTTAGGTTAGGTTATATTACGTTATTGATGTATATAAAGGTCCCACGGAGACATAGATGCCAACAAGCCTGGAATGTGGTCAAATATTACCGCCGAGATGTTAGATTGGGTTAGGTTAGGATATATTACGTACTTGATGTATATAAAGATCACACGGAGACGGAGAAGCCAACTCGCCAGGAATGTGGTCAAATATTACCGCCGAGATGTTAGATTGGGTTAGGATAGGTTATATTACGTTATTGATGTATATAAAGATCCCACGGAGATGTAGAGGCCAACTCGCCAGGAATGATGTCAAATATTACCGCCGCGATGATAGGTTGGGTTAGGTTACGTTATATTACGTTATTGATGTATATAAAGGTCCCACGGAGACGGAGAAGCCAACTCGCCAGGAATGTTGTCAAATATTACCGCCGAGAGGTTAGGTTGGGTTAGGTTATGTTATATTACGTTCTTGATGTATATAAAGATCACACGGAGACGTAGAGGCCAATTCGCCAGGTATGTTGTTAAATATTACCGCCGAGATGATAGGTTGGGTTAGGTTGGGTTATATTACGTTATTGATGTATATAAAGGTCCCACGGAGACGTAGAAGCCAACTCGCCAGGAATGTTGTCAAATATTACCGCAGAGCAGATAGGTTGGGTTAGGTTATGTTATATTACGTTCTTGATGTATATAAAGATCACACGGAGACGTAGAGGCCAATTCGCCAGGTATGTTGTCAAATATAACCGCCGAGATGATAGGTTGGGTTAGGTTAGGTTATATTTCGTTATTGATGTATATGAATGTCCCACGGAGACGTAGAGGCCAACTCGCCAGGTATGTTGTCAAATATTACCACGGTGATGTTAGGTTGGGTTAGGTTACGTTATATTACGTTATTGATGTATATGATGGTCAAACGGAGACGTAGAAGCCAACTCGCCAGGAATGATGTCAAATATTACCGCCGAGATGTTAGGTTGGGTTAGGTTAGGTTATATTACGTTATTGGTGTATATAAAGGTCCCACGGAGACATAGAGTCCAACAAGCCAGGAATGTGGTCAAATATTACCGCCGAGATGTTAGGTTGGGTTAGGTTAGGTTATATTACGTTATTGATGTATATAAGGGTCCCACGGAGACGGAGAAGCCAACTCGCCAGGAATGTTGTCAAATATTACCGCCGAGATGTTAGGTTGGGTTAGGTTAGGTTATATTACGTTCTTGAAGTATATAAAGGTCCCACGCAGACGTAGAGGCCAACAAGCCAGGAATGTTGTCAAATACTACCGTCGAGATGATAGGTTGGGTTACGTTAGGTTATATTACGTTATTCATGTACATGAAGGTCAAACGGAGACCTAGACGCAAACTCGAAAGGAATGTTGTTAAATATTACCAGCGAGATGTTAGGTTGGGTTAGGTTAGGTTATATTTCGTTATTGATGTATATGAAGGTCCCACGGAGACGTAGAGGCCAACAAGACAGGAATGTGGTCAAATATTACCGCCGAGATGTTAGGTTGGGTTAGGTTAGGTTATATTACGTTATTGATATATATAAAGGTCACACGGAGACGTAGAGGCCAACAAGACAGGAATGTGGTCAAATATTACCGCCGAGATGTTAGGTTGGGTTAGGTTAGGTTATATTACGATATTGATCTATTTAAAGCTCCCACGGAGACGTAGAGGCCAACTCGCCAGGAATGATGTCAAATATTACCGCCGAGATTTTAGGTTGGGTTAGGTTAGGTTATATTACGTTATTGATGTATATAAAGGTCCCACGGAGACATAGAGGCCAACAAGACTGGAATGTGGTCAAATATTACCGCCGAGATGTTAGATTGGGTTAGGTTAGGATATATTACGTACTTGATGTATATAAAGATCACACGGAGACGGAGAAGCCAACTCGCCAGGAATGTGGTCAAATATTACCGCCGAGATGTTAGATTGGGTTAGGATAGGTTATATTACGTTATTGATGTATATAAAGGTCCTACGGAGACGTAGAGGCCAACTCGCCAGGAATGATGTCAAATATTACCGCCGAGATTTTAGGTTGGGTTAGGTTAGGTTATATTACGTTATTGATGTATATAAAGGTCCCACGGAGACATAGATGCCAACAAGCCTGGAATGTGGTCAAATATTACCGCCGAGATGTTAGATTGGGTTAGGTTAGGATATATTACGTACTTGATGTATATAAAGATCACACGGAGACGGAGAAGCCAACTCGCCAGGAATGTGGTCAAATATTACCGCCGAGATGTTAGATTGGGTTAGGATAGGTTATATTACGTTATTGATGTATATAAAGATCCCACGGAGATGTAGAGGCCAACTCGCCAGGAATGATGTCAAATATTACCGCCGCGATGATAGGTTGGGTTAGGTTACGTTATATTACGTTATTGATGTATATAAAGGTCCCACGGAGACGGAGAAGCCAACTCGCCAGGAATGTTGTCAAATATTACCGCCGAGAGGTTAGGTTGGGTTAGGTTATGTTATATTACGTTCTTGATGTATATAAAGATCACACGGAGACGTAGAGGCCAATTCGCCAGGTATGTTGTCAAATATTACCGCCGAGATGATAGGTTGGGTTAGGTTGGGTTATATTACGTTATTGATGTATATAAAGGTCCCACGGAGACGTAGAAGCCAACTCGCCAGGAATGTTGTCAAATATTACCGCAGAGCAGATAGGTTGGGTTAGGTTATGTTATATTACGTTCTTGATGTATATAAAGATCACACGGAGACGTAGAGGCCAATTCGCCAGGTATGTTGTCAAATATAACCGCCGAGATGATAGGTTGGGTTAGGTTAGGTTATATTTCGTTATTGATGTATATGAATGTCCCACGGAGACGTAGAGGCCAACTCGCCAGGTATGTTGTCAAATATTACCACGGTGATGTTAGGTTGGGTTAGGTTACGTTATATTACGTTATTGATGTATATGATGGTCAAACGGAGACGTAGAAGCCAACAAGACAGGAATGTGGTCAAATATTACCGCCGAGATGTTAGGTTGGGTTAGGTTAGGTTATATTACGTTATTGATATATATAAAGGTCACACGGAGACGTAGAGGCCAACAAGACAGGAATGTGGTCAAATATTACCGCCGAGATGTTAGGTTGGGTTAGGTTAGGTTATATTACGATATTGATCTATTTAAAGCTCCCACGGAGACGTAGAGGCCAACTCGCCAGGAATGATGTCAAATATTACCGCCGAGATTTTAGGTTGGGTTAGGTTAGGTTATATTACGTTATTGATGTATATAAAGGTCCCACGGAGACATAGAGGCCAACAAGACTGGAATGTGGTCAAATATTACCGCCGAGATGTTAGATTGGGTTAGGTTAGGTTATATTACGTACTTGATGTATATAAAGATCACACGGAGACGTAGAGGCCAATTCGCCAGGTATGTTGTCAAATATAACCGCCGAGATGATAGGTTGGGTTAGGTTAGGTTATATTTCGTTATTGATGTATATGAAGGTCCCACGGAGACGTAGAGGCCAACAAGACAGGAATGTGGTCAAATATTACCGCCGAGATGTTAGGTTGGGTTAGGTTAGGTTATATTACGTTATTGATGTATATAAAGGTCCCACGGAGACATAGAGTCCAACAAGACAGGAATGTGGTCAAATATTACCGCCGAGATGTTAGGTTGGGTTAGGTTAGGTTATATTACGTACTTGATGTATATAAAGATCACACGGAGACGTAGAGGCCAATTCGCCAGGTATGTTGTCAAATATTACCGCCGAGATGATAGGTTGGGTTAGGTTAGGTTATATTTCGTTATTGATGTATATGAAGGTCCCACGGAGACGTAGAGGCCAACTCGCAAGGTATGTTGTCAAAAATTACCGCGGAGATGTTAGGTTGGGTTAGGTTAAGTTATGTTACGTTATTGATGTATATAAAGGTCCTACGGAGACGTAGAGGCCAACTCGCCAGGAATGATGTCAAATATTACCGCCGAGATTTTAGGTTGGGTTAGGTTAGGTTATATTACGTTATTGATGTATATAAAGGTCCCACGGAGACATAGATGCCAACAAGCCTGGAATGTGGTCAAATATTACCGCCGAGATGTTAGATTGGGTTAGGTTAGGATATATTACGTACTTGATGTATATAAAGATCACACGGAGACGGAGAAGCCAACTCGCCAGGTATGTTGTCAAATATTACCACGGTGATGTTAGGTTGGGTTAGGTTACGTTATATTACGTTATTGATGTATATGATGGTCAAACGGAGACGTAGAAGCCAACTCGCCAGGAATGATGTCAAATATTACCGCCGAGATGTTAGGTTGGGTTAGGTTAGGTTATATTACGTTATTGGTGTATATAAAGGTCCCACGGAGACATAGAGTCCAACAAGCCAGGAATGTGGTCAAATATTACCGCCGAGATGTTAGGTTGGGTTAGGTTAGGTTATATTACGTTATTGATGTATATAAGGGTCCCACGGAGACGGAGAAGCCAACTCGCCAGGAATGTTGTCAAATATTACCGCCGAGATGTTAGGTTGGGTTAGGTTAGGTTATATTACGTTCTTGAAGTATATAAAGGTCCCACGCAGACGTAGAGGCCAACAAGCCAGGAATGTTGTCAAATACTACCGTCGAGATGATAGGTTGGGTTACGTTAGGTTATATTACGTTATTCATGTACATGAAGGTCAAACGGAGACCTAGACGCAAACTCGAAAGGAATGTTGTTAAATATTACCAGCGAGATGTTAGGTTGGGTTAGGTTAGGTTATATTTCGTTATTGATGTATATGAAGGTCCCACGGAGACGTAGAGGCCAACAAGACAGGAATGTGGTCAAATATTACCGCCGAGATGTTAGGTTGGGTTAGGTTAGGTTATATTACGTTATTGATATATATAAAGGTCACACGGAGACGTAGAGGCCAACAAGACAGGAATGTGGTCAAATATTACCGCCGAGATGTTAGGTTGGGTTAGGTTAAGTTATGTTACGTTATTGATGTATATAAAGGTCCTACGGAGACGTAGAGGCCAACTCGCCAGGAATGATGTCAAATATTACCGCCGAGATTTTAGGTTGGGTTAGGTTAGGTTATATTACGTTATTGATGTATATAAAGGTCCCACGGAGACATAGATGCCAACAAGCCTGGAATGTGGTCAAATATTACCGCCGAGATGTTAGATTGGGTTAGGTTAGGATATATTACGTACTTGATGTATATAAAGATCACACGGAGACGGAGAAGCCAACTCGCCAGGAATGTGGTCAAATATTACCGCCGAGATGTTAGATTGGGTTAGGATAGGTTATATTACGTTATTGATGTATATAAAGGTCCTACGGAGACGTAGAGGCCAACTCGCCAGGAATGATGTCAAATATTACCGCCGAGATTTTAGGTTGGGTTAGGTTAGGTTATATTACGTTATTGATGTATATAAAGGTCCCACGGAGACATAGATGCCAACAAGCCTGGAATGTGGTCAAATATTACCGCCGAGATGTTAGATTGGGTTAGGTTAGGATATATTACGTACTTGATGTATATAAAGATCACACGGAGACGGAGAAGCCAACTCGCCAGGAATGTGGTCAAATATTACCGCCGAGATGTTAGATTGGGTTAGGATAGGTTATATTACGTTATTGATGTATATAAAGATCCCACGGAGATGTAGAGGCCAACTCGCCAGGAATGATGTCAAATATTACCGCCGCGATGATAGGTTGGGTTAGGTTACGTTATATTACGTTATTGATGTATATAAAGGTCCCACGGAGACGGAGAAGCCAACTCGCCAGGAATGTTGTCAAATATTACCGCCGAGAGGTTAGGTTGGGTTAGGTTATGTTATATTACGTTCTTGATGTATATAAAGATCACACGGAGACGTAGAGGCCAATTCGCCAGGTATGTTGTCAAATATTACCGCCGAGATGATAGGTTGGGTTAGGTTGGGTTATATTACGTTATTGATGTATATAAAGGTCCCACGGAGACGTAGAAGCCAACTCGCCAGGAATGTTGTCAAATATTACCGCAGAGCAGATAGGTTGGGTTAGGTTATGTTATATTACGTTCTTGATGTATATAAAGATCACACGGAGACGTAGAGGCCAATTCGCCAGGTATGTTGTCAAATATAACCGCCGAGATGATAGGTTGGGTTAGGTTAGGTTATATTTCGTTATTGATGTATATGAATGTCCCACGGAGACGTAGAGGCCAACTCGCCAGGTATGTTGTCAAATATTACCACGGTGATGTTAGGTTGGGTTAGGTTACGTTATATTACGTTATTGATGTATATGATGGTCAAACGGAGACGTAGAAGCCAACTCGCCAGGAATGATGTCAAATATTACCGCCGAGATGTTAGGTTGGGTTAGGTTAGGTTATATTACGTTATTGGTGTATATAAAGGTCCCACGGAGACATAGAGTCCAACAAGCCAGGAATGTGGTCAAATATTACCGCCGAGATGTTAGGTTGGGTTAGGTTAGGTTATATTACGTTATTGATGTATATAAGGGTCCCACGGAGACGGAGAAGCCAACTCGCCAGGAATGTTGTCAAATATTACCGCCGAGATGTTAGGTTGGGTTAGGTTAGGTTATATTACGTTCTTGAAGTATATAAAGGTCCCACGCAGACGTAGAGGCCAACAAGCCAGGAATGTTGTCAAATACTACCGTCGAGATGATAGGTTGGGTTACGTTAGGTTATATTACGTTATTCATGTACATGAAGGTCAAACGGAGACCTAGACGCAAACTCGAAAGGAATGTTGTTAAATATTACCAGCGAGATGTTAGGTTGGGTTAGGTTAGGTTATATTTCGTTATTGATGTATATGAAGGTCCCACGGAGACGTAGAGGCCAACAAGACAGGAATGTGGTCAAATATTACCGCCGAGATGTTAGGTTGGGTTAGGTTAGGTTATATTACGTTATTGATATATATAAAGGTCACACGGAGACGTAGAGGCCAACAAGACAGGAATGTGGTCAAATATTACCGCCGAGATGTTAGGTTGGGTTAGGTTAGGTTATATTACGATATTGATCTATTTAAAGCTCCCACGGAGACGTAGAGGCCAACTCGCCAGGAATGATGTCAAATATTACCGCCGAGATTTTAGGTTGGGTTAGGTTAGGTTATATTACGTTATTGATGTATATAAAGGTCCCACGGAGACATAGAGGCCAACAAGACTGGAATGTGGTCAAATATTACCGCCGAGATGTTAGATTGGGTTAGGTTAGGTTATATTACGTACTTGATGTATATAAAGATCACACGGAGACGTAGAGGCCAATTCGCCAGGTATGTTGTCAAATATTACCGCCGAGATGATAGGTTGGGTTAGGTTAGGTTATATTTCGTTATTGATGTATATGAAGGTCCCACGGAGACGTAGAGGCCAACTCGCAAGGTATGTTGTCAAAAATTACCGCGGAGATGTTAGGTTGGGTTAGGTTAAGTTATATTACGTTATTGATGTATATAAAGGTCCTACGGAGACGTAGAGGCCAACTCGCCAGGTATGTTTTCAATTATTACCGCCGATAAGTTAGGTTGGGTTTGGTTAGGGTATATTACGTTATTGATGTGTATAAAGGTCCCACGGAGACGGACAAGCCAACTCGCCAGGAATGTTGTCAAATATTACCGCAGAGCAGATAGGTTGGATTAGGTTATGTTATATTACGTTCTTGATGTATATAAAGATCACACGGAGACGTAGAGGCCAATTCGCCAGGTATGTTGTCAAATATAACCGCCGAGATGATAGGTTGGGTTAGGTTAGGTTATATTTCGTTATTGATGTATATGAAGGTCCCACGGAGACGTAGAGGCCAACTCGCCAGGTATGTTGTCAAATATTACCACGGTGATGTTAGGTTGGGTTAGGTTACGTTATATTACGTTATTGATGTATATGATGGTCAAACGGAGACGTAGAAGCCAACTCGCCAGGAATGATGTCAAATATTACCGCCGAGATGTTAGGTTGGGTTAGGTTAGGTTATATTACGTTATTGGTGTATATAAAGGTCCCACGGAGACATAGAGTCCAACAAGCCAGGAATGTGGTCAAATATTACCGCCGAGATGTTAGGTTGGGTTAGGTTAGGTTATATTACGTTATTGATGTATATAAGGGTCCCACGGAGACGGAGAAGCCAACTCGCCAGGAATGTTGTCAAATATTACCGCCGAGATGTTAGGTTGGGTTAGGTTAGGTTATATTACGTTCTTGAAGTATATAAAGGTCCCACGCAGACGTAGAGGCCAACAAGCCAGGAATGTTGTCAAATACTACCGTCGAGATGATAGGTTGGGTTACGTTAGGTTATATTACGTTATTCATGTACATGAAGGTCAAACGGAGACCTAGACGCCAACTCGAAAGGAATGTTGTTAAATATTACCAGCGAGATGTTAGGTTGGGTTAGGTTAGGTTATATTTCGTTATTGATGTATATGAAGGTCCCACGGAGACGTAGAGGCCAACAAGACAGGAATGTGGTCAAATATTACCGCCGAGATGTTAGGTTGGGTTAGGTTAGGTTATATTACGTTATTGATGTATATAAAGGTCCCACGGAGACATAGAGTCCAACAAGACAGGAATGTGGTCAAATATTACCGCCGAGATGTTAGGTTGGGTCAGGTTAGGTTATATTACGTTATTGATGTATATAAGGGTCCCACGGAGACGGAGAAGCCAACTCGCCAGGCATGTTGTCAAATATTACCGCCGAGATGTTAGGTTGGGTTAGGTTAGGTTATATTACGTTCTTGAAGTATATAAACGTCCCACGCAGACGTAGAGGCCAACAAGCCAGGAATGTTGTCAAATATTACCGTCGAGATGATAGGTTGGGTTACGTTAGGTAATATTACGTTATTGATGTATATGAAGGTCAAACGGAGACGTAGAGGCCAACTCGCAAGGTATGTTGTCAAATATTACCGCCGAGATGTTCGGTTGGGTTAGGTTAGGTTATGTTACGTTATTGATGTATATAAATGTCCCACGGGGACGTAGAGGCCAACTCACCAGGTATGTGGTCAAATATTACCGCGGAGATGTTAGGTTGGGTTAGGTTACGTTATATTACGTTATTGATGTATATGATGGTCAAACAGAGACGTAGATGCCATCTCGCCAGGAATGATGTCAAATATTACCGCCGAGATGTTAGGTTGGGTTAGGTTAGGTTATATTACGTTATTAATGTATATAAAGGTCCCACGGAGACGGAGAAGCCAACTCGCCATGCATGTTGTCAAATATTACCGCCGAGATGTTGGGTTGGGTTAGGTTAGGTTATATTACGTTATTGATGTATATAAAGGTCACACGAAGACGGAGAAGCCAACTCGCCAGGAATGTTGTCAAATATTACCGCCGAGATGTTAGGTTGGGTTAGGTTAGGTTATATTACGTTCTTGAAGTATATAAACGTCCCACGCAGACGTAGAGGCCAACAAGCCAGAAATGTTGTCAAATATTACCGTCGAGATGATAGGTTGGGTTACGTTAGGTAATATTACGTTATTGATGTATATGAAGGTCAAACGGAGACGTAGAGGCCAACTCGCAAGGTATGTTGTCAAATATTACCGCCGAGATGTTCGGTTGGGTTAGGTTAGGTTATATTACGTTATTGATGTATATAAATGTCCCACGGGGACGTAGAGGCTAACTCACCAGGTATGTGGTCAAATATTACCGCGGAGATGTTAGGTTGGGTTAGGTTACGTTATATTACGTTATTGATGTATATGATGGTCAAACAGAGACGTAGATGCCATCTCGCCAGGAATGATGTCAAATATTACCGCCGAGATGTTAGGTTGGGTTAGGTTAGGTTATATTACGTTATTAATGTATATAAAGGTCCCACGGAGACGGACAAGCCAACTCGCCAGGAATGTGGTCAAATATTACCGCCGAGATGTTAGGTTGGGTTAGGTTAGGTTATATTACGTTATTGATGTATATAAAGATCCCACGGAGACGTAGAGGCCAACTCGCCAGGAATGATGTCAAATATTACCGCCGCGATGATAGGTTGGTTTAGGTTACGTTATATTACGTTATTGATGTATATAAAGGTCCCACGGAGACGGAGAAGCCAACTCGCCAGGAATGTTGTCAAATATTACCGCCGAGAAGGTAGGTTGGGTTAGGTTAGGTTATATTACGTTATTGATGTATATAAAGGTCCCACGGAGACGGAGAAGCCAACTCGCCAGGAATGTGGTCAAATATTACCGCCGAGATGTTAGGTTGGGTTAGGTTATGTTATGTTACGTTCTTGATGTATATAAAGATCACACGGAGACGTAGAGGCCAATTCGCCAGGTATGTTGTCAAATATAACCGCCGAGATGATACGTTGGGTTAGGTTAGGTTATATTTCGTTATTGATGTATATGAAGGTCCCACGGAGACGTAGAGGCCAACTCGCCAGGTATGTTGTCAAATATTACCACGGTGATGTTAGGTTGGGTTAGGTTACGTTATATTACGTTATTGATGTATATGATGGTCAAACGGAGACGTAGAAGCCAACTCGCCAGGAATGATGTCAAATATTACCGCCGAGATGTTAGGTTGGGTTAGGTTAGGTTATATTACGTTATTGGTGTATATAAAGGTCCCACGGAGACATAGAGTCCAACAAGCCAGGAATGTGGTCAAATATTACCGCCGAGATGTTAGGTTGGGTTAAGTTAGGTTATATTACGTTATTGATGTATATAAGGGTCCCACGGAGACGGAGAAGCCAACTCGCCAGGTATGTTGTCAAATATTACCGCGGTGATGTTAGGTTGGGTAAGGTTACGTTATATTACGTTATTGATGTATATGATGGTCAAACGGAGACGTAGAAGCCAACTCGCCAGGAATGATGTCAAATATTACCGCCGAGATGTTAGGTAGGGTTAGGTTAGGTTATATTACGTTATTGATGTATATAAAGGTCCCACGGAGACATAGAGTCCAACAAGCCAGGAATGTGGTCAAATATTACCGCCGAGATGTTGGGTTGGGTTAGGTTAGGTTATATTACGTTATTGATGTATATAAGGGTCCCACGGAGACGCAGAAGCCAACTCGCCAGGCATGTTGTCAAATATTACGGCCGAGATGTTAGGTTGGGTTAGGTTAGGTTATATTACGTTCTTGAAGTATATAAAGGTCCCACGCAGACGTAGAGGCCAACAAGCCAGGAATGTTGTCAAATACTACCGTCGAGATGATAGGTTGGGTTACGTTAGGTAATATTACGTTATTCATGTATATGAAGGTCAAACGGAGACCTAGACGCCAACTCGAAAGGAATGTTGTCAAATATTACCGGTGAGATGTTAGGTTGGGTTAGGTTAGGTTATATTACGTTATTGATATATATAAAGGTCACACGGAGACGTAGAGGCCAACAAGACAGGAATGTGGTCAAATATTACCGCCGAGATGAAAGGTTGGGTTAGGTTAGGTTATATTACGTTATTGATGTATATAAAGGTCCTACGGAGACGTAGAGGCCAACTCGCCAGGTATGTTTTCAATTATTACCGCCGATAAGTTAGGTTGGGTTTGGTTAGGTTATATTACGTTATTGATGTATATAAAGGTCCCACGGAGAAGGACAAGCCAACTCGCCAGGAATGTTGTCAAATATTACCGCAGAGAAGATAGGTTGGGTTAGGTTAGGTTATATTACGTTATTGATGTATATAAAGGTCACACGGAGACGTAGAGGCCAATTCGCCAGGTATGTTGTCAAATATTACCGCCGAGATGATAGGTTGGGTTAGGTTAGGTTATATTTCGTTATTGATGTATATGAAGGTCCCACGGAGACGTAGAGGCCAACTCGCCAGGTATGTGGTCAAATATTACCGCCGAGAAGATAGGTTGGGTTAGGTTAGGTTATATTACGTTCTTGATGTATATAAAGATCCCGCGGAGACGTAGAGGCCAACTCGCAAGGTATGTTGTCAAATATTACCGCCGAGATGTTCGGTTGGGTTAGGTTAGGTTATATTACGTTATTGATGTATATAAAGGTCCCACGGAGACGGAGAAGCCAACTCGCCAGGAATGTTGTCAAATATTACCGCCGAGATGTTAGGTTGGGTTAGGTTAGGTTATATTACGTTCTTGAAGTATATAAACGTCCCACGCAGACGTAGAGGCCAACAAGCCAGGAATGTTGTCAAATATTACCGTCGAGATGATAGGTTGGGTTACGTTAGGTAATATTACGTTATTGATGTATATGAAGGTCAAACGGAGACGTAGAGGCCAACTCGCAAGGTATGTTGTCAAATATTACCGCCGAGATGTTCGGTTGGGTTAGGTTAGGTTATATTACGTTATTGATGTATATAAATGTCCCACGGGGACGCAGAGGCCAACTCACCAGGTATGTGGTCAAATATTACCGCGGAGATGTTAGGTTGGGTTAGGTTACGTTATATTACGTTATTGATGTATATGATGGTCAAACAGAGACGTAGATGCCATCTCGCCAGGAATGATGTCAAATATTACCGCCGAGATGTTAGGTTGGGTTAGGTTAGGTTATATTACGTTATTAATGTATATAAAGGTCCCACGGAGACGGACAAGCCAACTCGCCAGGAATGTGGTCAAATATTACCGCCGAGATGTTAGGTTGGGTTAGGTTAGGTTATATTACGTTATTGATGTATATAAAGATCCCACGGAGACGTAGAGGCCAACTCGCCAGGAATGATGTCAAATATTACCGCCGCGATGATAGGTTGGGTTAGGTTACGTTATATTACGTTATTGGTGTATATAAAGGTCCCACGGAGACATAGAGTCCAACAAGCCAGGAATGTGGTCAAATATTACCGCCGAGATGTTAGGTTGGGTTAGGTTAGGTTATATTACGTTATTGATGTATATAAGGGTCCCACGGAGACGGAGAAGCCAACTCGCCAGGAATGTTGTCAAATATTACCGCCGAGATGTTAGGTTGGGTTAGGTTAGGTTATATTACGTTCTTGAAGTATATAAAGGTCCCACGCAGACGTAGAGGCCAACAAGCCAGGAATGTTGTCAAATACTACCGTCGAGATGATAGGTTGGGTTACGTTAGGTAATATTACGTTATTCATGTATATGAAGGTCAAACGGAGACCTAGACGCCAACTCGAAAGGAATGTTGTCAAATATTACCGGCGAGATGTTAGGTTGGGTTAGGTTAGGTTATATTTCGTTATTGATGTATATGAAGGTCCCACGGAGACGTAGAGGCCAACAAGACAGGAATGTGGTCAAATATTACCGCCGAGATGTTAGGTTGGGTTAGGTTAGGTTATATTACGTTATTGATATATATAAAGGTCACACGGAGACGTAGAGGCCAACAAGACAGGAATGTGGTCAAATATTACCGCCGAGATGTTAGGTTGGGTTAGGTTAGGTTATATTACGATATTGATCTATTTAAAGCTCCCACGGAGACGTAGAGGCCAACTCGCCAGGAATGATGTCAAATATTACCGCCGAGATTTTAGGTTGGGTTAGGTTAGGTTATATTACGTTATTGATGTATATAAAGGTCCCACGGAGACATAGAGGCCAACAAGCCTGGAATGTGGTCAAATATTACCGCCGAGATGTTAGATTGGGTTAGGTTAGGTTATATTACGTACTTGATGTATATAAAGGTCCCACGCAGACGTAGAGGCCAACAAGCCAGGAATGTTGTCAAATACTACCGTCGAGATGATAGGTTGGGTTACGCTAGGTAATATTACGTTATTCATGTATATGAAGGTCAAACGGAGACCTAGACGCCAACTCGAAAGGAATGTTGTCAAATATTACCGGCGAGATGTTAGGTTGGGTTAGGTTAGGTTATATTTCGTTATTGATGTATATGAAGGTCCCACGGAGACGTAGATGCCAACAAGCCTGGAATGTGGTCAAATATTACCGCCGAGATGTTAGATTGGGTTAGGTTAGGTTATATTACGTTATTGATATATATAAAGGTCACACGGAGACGTAGAAGCCAACTCGCCAGGAATGTGGTCAAATATTACCGCCGAGATGTTAGATTGGGTTAGGATAGGTTATATTACGTTATTGATGTATATAAAGGTCCTACGGAGACGTAGAGGCCAACTCGCCAGGAATGATGTCAAATATTACCGCCGAGATTTTAGGTTGGGTTAGGTTAGGTTATATTACGTTATTGATGTATATAAAGGTCCCACGGAGACATAGATGCCAACAAGCCTGGAATGTGGTCAAATATTACCGCCGAGATGTTAGATTGGGTTAGGTTAGGATATATTACGTACTTGATGTATATAAAGATCACACGGAGACGGAGAAGCCAACTCGCCAGGAATGTGGTCAAATATTACCGCCGAGATGTTAGATTGGGTTAGGATAGGTTATATTACGTTATTGATGTATATAAAGATCCCACGGAGATGTAGAGGCCAACTCGCCAGGAATGATGTCAAATATTACCGCCGCGATGATAGGTTGGGTTAGGTTACGTTATATTACGTTATTGATGTATATAAAGGTCCCACGGAGACGGAGAAGCCAACTCGCCAGGAATGTTGTCAAATATTACCGCCGAGAGGTTAGGTTGGGTTAGGTTATGTTATATTACGTTCTTGATGTATATAAAGATCACACGGAGACGTAGAGGCCAATTCGCCAGGTATGTTGTCAAATATTACCGCCGAGATGATAGGTTGGGTTAGGTTGGGTTATATTACGTTATTGATGTATATAAAGGTCCCACGGAGACGTAGAAGCCAACTCGCCAGGAATGTTGTCAAATATTACCGCAGAGCAGATAGGTTGGGTTAGGTTATGTTATATTACGTTCTTGATGTATATAAAGATCACACGGAGACGTAGAGGCCAATTCGCCAGGTATGTTGTCAAATATAACCGCCGAGATGATAGGTTGGGTTAGGTTAGGTTATATTTCGTTATTGATGTATATGAATGTCCCACGGAGACGTAGAGGCCAACTCGCCAGGTATGTTGTCAAATATTACCACGGTGATGTTAGGTTGGGTTAGGTTACGTTATATTACGTTATTGATGTATATGATGGTCAAACGGAGACGTAGAAGCCAACTCGCCAGGAATGATGTCAAATATTACCGCCGAGATGTTAGGTTGGGTTAGGTTAGGTTATATTACGTTATTGGTGTATATAAAGGTCCCACGGAGACATAGAGTCCAACAAGCCAGGAATGTGGTCAAATATTACCGCCGAGATGTTAGGTTGGGTTAGGTTAGGTTATATTACGTTATTGATGTATATAAGGGTCCCACGGAGACGGAGAAGCCAACTCGCCAGGAATGTTGTCAAATATTACCGCCGAGATGTTAGGTTGGGTTAGGTTAGGTTATATTACGTTCTTGAAGTATATAAAGGTCCCACGCAGACGTAGAGGCCAACAAGCCAGGAATGTTGTCAAATACTACCGTCGAGATGATAGGTTGGGTTACGTTAGGTTATATTACGTTATTCATGTACATGAAGGTCAAACGGAGACCTAGACGCAAACTCGAAAGGAATGTTGTTAAATATTACCAGCGAGATGTTAGGTTGGGTTAGGTTAGGTTATATTTCGTTATTGATGTATATGAAGGTCCCACGGAGACGTAGAGGCCAACAAGACAGGAATGTGGTCAAATATTACCGCCGAGATGTTAGGTTGGGTTAGGTTAGGTTATATTACGTTATTGATATATATAAAGGTCACACGGAGACGTAGAGGCCAACAAGACAGGAATGTGGTCAAATATTACCGCCGAGATGTTAGGTTGGGTTAGGTTAGGTTATATTACGATATTGATCTATTTAAAGCTCCCACGGAGACGTAGAGGCCAACTCGCCAGGAATGATGTCAAATATTACCGCCGAGATTTTAGGTTGGGTTAGGTTAGGTTATATTACGTTATTGATGTATATAAAGGTCCCACGGAGACATAGAGGCCAACAAGACTGGAATGTGGTCAAATATTACCGCCGAGATGTTAGATTGGGTTAGGTTAGGTTATATTACGTACTTGATGTATATAAAGATCACACGGAGACGTAGAGGCCAATTCGCCAGGTATGTTGTCAAATATTACCGCCGAGATGATAGGTTGGGTTAGGTTAGGTTATATTTCGTTATTGATGTATATGAAGGTCCCACGGAGACGTAGAGGCCAACTCGCAAGGTATGTTGTCAAAAATTACCGCGGAGATGTTAGGTTGGGTTAGGTTAAGTTATATTACGTTATTGATGTATATAAAGGTCCTACGGAGACGTAGAGGCCAACTCGCCAGGTATGTTTTCAATTATTACCGCCGATAAGTTAGGTTGGGTTTGGTTAGGGTATATTACGTTATTGATGTGTATAAAGGTCCCACGGAGACGGACAAGCCAACTCGCCAGGAATGTTGTCAAATATTACCGCAGAGCAGATAGGTTGGATTAGGTTATGTTATATTACGTTCTTGATGTATATAAAGATCACACGGAGACGTAGAGGCCAATTCGCCAGGTATGTTGTCAAATATAACCGCCGAGATGATAGGTTGGGTTAGGTTAGGTTATATTTCGTTATTGATGTATATGAAGGTCCCACGGAGACGTAGAGGCCAACTCGCCAGGTATGTTGTCAAATATTACCACGGTGATGTTAGGTTGGGTTAGGTTACGTTATATTACGTTATTGATGTATATGATGGTCAAACGGAGACGTAGAAGCCAACTCGCCAGGAATGATGTCAAATATTACCGCCGAGATGTTAGGTTGGGTTAGGTTAGGTTATATTACGTTATTGGTGTATATAAAGGTCCCACGGAGACATAGAGTCCAACAAGCCAGGAATGTGGTCAAATATTACCCCCGAGATGTTAGGTTGGGTTAGGTTAGGTTATATTACGTTATTGATGTATATAAGGGTCCCACGGAGACGGAGAAGCCAACTCGCCAGGAATGTTGTCAAATATTACCGCCGAGATGTTAGGTTGGGTTAGGTTAGGTTATATTACGTTCTTGAAGTATATAAAGGTCCCACGCAGACGTAGAGGCCAACAAGCCAGGAATGTTGTCAAATACTACCGTCGAGATGATAGGTTGGGTTACGTTAGGTTATATTACGTTATTCATGTACATGAAGGTCAAACGGAGACCTAGACGCCAACTCGAAAGGAATGTTGTTAAATATTACCAGCGAGATGTTAGGTTGGGTTAGGTTAGGTTATATTTCGTTATTGATGTATATGAAGGTCCCACGGAGACGTAGAGGCCAACAAGACAGGAATGTGGTCAAATATTACCGCCGAGATGTTAGGTTGGGTTAGGTTAGGTTATATTACGTTATTGATGTATATAAAGGTCCCACGGAGACATAGAGTCCAACAAGACAGGAATGTGGTCAAATATTACCGCCGAGATGTTAGGTTGGGTCAGGTTAGGTTATATTACGTTATTGATGTATATAAGGGTCCCACGGAGACGGAGAAGCCAACTCGCCAGGCATGTTGTCAAATATTACCGCCGAGATGTTAGGTTGGGTTAGGTTAGGTTATATTACGTTCTTGAAGTATATAAACGTCCCACGCAGACGTAGAGGCCAACAAGCCAGGAATGTTGTCAAATATTACCGTCGAGATGATAGGTTGGGTTACGTTAGGTAATATTACGTTATTGATGTATATGAAGGTCAAACGGAGACGTAGAGGCCAACTCGCAAGGTATGTTGTCAAATATTACCGCCGAGATGTTCGGTTGGGTTAGGTTAGGTTATGTTACGTTATTGATGTATATAAATGTCCCACGGGGACGTAGAGGCCAACTCACCAGGTATGTGGTCAAATATTACCGCGGAGATGTTAGGTTGGGTTAGGTTACGTTATATTACGTTATTGATGTATATGATGGTCAAACAGAGACGTAGATGCCATCTCGCCAGGAATGATGTCAAATATTACCGCCGAGATGTTAGGTTGGGTTAGGTTAGGTTATATTACGTTATTAATGTATATAAAGGTCCCACGGAGACGGAGAAGCCAACTCGCCATGCATGTTGTCAAATATTACCGCCGAGATGTTGGGTTGGGTTAGGTTAGGTTATATTACGTTATTGATGTATATAAAGGTCACACGAAGACGGAGAAGCCAACTCGCCAGGAATGTTGTCAAATATTACCGCCGAGATGTTAGGTTGGGTTAGGTTAGGTTATATTACGTTCTTGAAGTATATAAACGTCCCACGCAGACGTAGAGGCCAACAAGCCAGAAATGTTGTCAAATATTACCGTCGAGATGATAGGTTGGGTTACGTTAGGTAATATTACGTTATTGATGTATATGAAGGTCAAACGGAGACGTAGAGGCCAACTCGCAAGGTATGTTGTCAAATATTACCGCCGAGATGTTCGGTTGGGTTAGGTTAGGTTATATTACGTTATTGATGTATATAAATGTCCCACGGGGACGTAGAGGCTAACTCACCAGGTATGTGGTCAAATATTACCGCGGAGATGTTAGGTTGGGTTAGGTTACGTTATATTACGTTATTGATGTATATGATGGTCAAACAGAGACGTAGATGCCATCTCGCCAGGAATGATGTCAAATATTACCGCCGAGATGTTAGGTTGGGTTAGGTTAGGTTATATTACGTTATTAATGTATATAAAGGTCCCACGGAGACGGACAAGCCAACTCGCCAGGAATGTGGTCAAATATTACCGCCGAGATGTTAGGTTGGGTTAGGTTAGGTTATATTACGTTATTGATGTATATAAAGATCCCACGGAGACGTAGAGGCCAACTCGCCAGGAATGATGTCAAATATTACCGCCGCGATGATAGGTTGGGTTAGGTTACGTTATATTACGTTATTGATGTATATAAAGGTCCCACGGAGACGGAGAAGCCAACTCGCCAGGAATGTTGTCAAATATTACCGCCGAGAAGGTAGGTTGGGTTAGGTTAGGTTATATTACGTTATTGATGTATATAAAGGTCCCACGGAGACGGAGAAGCCAACTCGCCAGGAATGTGGTCAAATATTACCGCCGAGATGTTAGATTGGGTTAGGATAGGTTATATTACGTTATTGATGTATATAAAGATCCCACGGAGATGTAGAGGCCAACTCGCCAGGAATGATGTCAAATATTACCGCCGCGATGATAGGTTGGGTTAGGTTACGTTATATTACGTTATTGATGTATATAAAGGTCCCACGGAGACGGAGAAGCCAACTCGCCAGGAATGTTGTCAAATATTACCGCCGAGAGGGTAGGTTGGGTTAGGTTATGTTATGTTACGTTCTTGATGTATATAAAGATCACACGGAGACGTAGAGGCCAATTCGCCAGGTATGTTGTCAAATATAACCGCCGAGATGATAGGTTGGGTTAGGTTAGGTTATATTTCGTTATTGATGTATATGAAGGTCCCACGGAGACGTAGAGGCCAACTCGCCAGGTATGTTGTCAAATATTACCACGGTGATGTTAGGTTGGGTTAGGTTACGTTATATTACGTTATTGATGTATATGATGGTCAAACGGAGACGTAGAAGCCAACTCGCCAGGAATGATGTCAAATATTACCGCCGAGATGTTAGGTTGGGTTAGGTTAGGTTATATTACGTTATTGGTGTATATAAAGGTCCCACGGAGACATAGAGTCCAACAAGCCAGGAATGTGGTCAAATATTACCGCCGAGATGTTAGGTTGGGTTAAGTTAGGTTATATTACGTTATTGATGTATATAAGGGTCCCACGGAGACGGAGAAGCCAACTCGCCAGGTATGTTGTCAAATATTACCGCGGTGATGTTAGGTTGGGTAAGGTTACGTTATATTACGTTATTGATGTATATGATGGTCAAACGGAGACGTAGAAGCCAACTCGCCAGGAATGATGTCAAATATTACCGCCGAGATGTTAGGTAGGGTTAGGTTAGGTTATATTACGTTATTGATGTATATAAAGGTCCCACGGAGACATAGAGTCCAACAAGCCAGGAATGTGGTCAAATATTACCGCCGAGATGTTGGGTTGGGTTAGGTTAGGTTATATTACGTTATTGATGTATATAAGGGTCCCACGGAGACGCAGAAGCCAACTCGCCAGGCATGTTGTCAAATATTACGGCCGAGATGTTAGGTTGGGTTAGGTTAGGTTATATTACGTTCTTGAAGTATATAAAGGTCCCACGCAGACGTAGAGGCCAACAAGCCAGGAATGTTGTCAAATACTACCGTCGAGATGATAGGTTGGGTTACGTTAGGTAATATTACGTTATTCATGTATATGAAGGTCAAACGGAGACCTAGACGCCAACTCGAAAGGAATGTTGTCAAATATTACCGGTGAGATGTTAGGTTGGGTTAGGTTAGGTTATATTACGTTATTGATATATATAAAGGTCACACGGAGACGTAGAGGCCAACAAGACAGGAATGTGGTCAAATATTACCGCCGAGATGAAAGGTTGGGTTAGGTTAGGTTATATTACGTTATTGATGTATATAAAGGTCCTACGGAGACGTAGAGGCCAACTCGCCAGGTATGTTTTCAATTATTACCGCCGATAAGTTAGGTTGGGTTTGGTTAGGTTATATTACGTTATTGATGTATATAAAGGTCCCACGGAGAAGGACAAGCCAACTCGCCAGGAATGTTGTCAAATATTACCGCAGAGAAGATAGGTTGGGTTAGGTTAGGTTATATTACGTTATTGATGTATATAAAGGTCACACGGAGACGTAGAGGCCAATTCGCCAGGTATGTTGTCAAATATTACCGCCGAGATGATAGGTTGGGTTAGGTTAGGTTATATTTCGTTATTGATGTATATGAAGGTCCCACGGAGACGTAGAGGCCAACTCGCCAGGTATGTGGTCAAATATTACCGCCGAGAAGATAGGTTGGGTTAGGTTAGGTTATATTACGTTCTTGATGTATATAAAGATCCCGCGGAGACGTAGAGGCCAACTCGCAAGGTATGTTGTCAAATATTACCGCCGAGATGTTCGGTTGGGTTAGGTTAGGTTATATTACGTTATTGATGTATATAAAGGTCCCACGGAGACGGAGAAGCCAACTCGCCAGGAATGTTGTCAAATATTACCGCCGAGATGTTAGGTTGGGTTAGGTTAGGTTATATTACGTTCTTGAAGTATATAAACGTCCCACGCAGACGTAGAGGCCAACAAGCCAGGAATGTTGTCAAATATTACCGTCGAGATGATAGGTTGGGTTACGTTAGGTAATATTACGTTATTGATGTATATGAAGGTCAAACGGAGACGTAGAGGCCAACTCGCAAGGTATGTTGTCAAATATTACCGCCGAGATGTTCGGTTGGGTTAGGTTAGGTTATATTACGTTATTGATGTATATAAATGTCCCACGGGGACGCAGAGGCCAACTCACCAGGTATGTGGTCAAATATTACCGCGGAGATGTTAGGTTGGGTTAGGTTACGTTATATTACGTTATTGATGTATATGATGGTCAAACAGAGACGTAGATGCCATCTCGCCAGGAATGATGTCAAATATTACCGCCGAGATGTTAGGTTGGGTTAGGTTAGGTTATATTACGTTATTAATGTATATAAAGGTCCCACGGAGACGGACAAGCCAACTCGCCAGGAATGTGGTCAAATATTACCGCCGAGATGTTAGGTTGGGTTAGGTTAGGTTATATTACGTTATTGATGTATATAAAGATCCCACGGAGACGTAGAGGCCAACTCGCCAGGAATGATGTCAAATATTACCGCCGCGATGATAGGTTGGGTTAGGTTACGTTATATTACGTTATTGGTGTATATAAAGGTCCCACGGAGACATAGAGTCCAACAAGCCAGGAATGTGGTCAAATATTACCGCCGAGATGTTAGGTTGGGTTAGGTTAGGTTATATTACGTTATTGATGTATATAAGGGTCCCACGGAGACGGAGAAGCCAACTCGCCAGGAATGTTGTCAAATATTACCGCCGAGATGTTAGGTTGGGTTAGGTTAGGTTATATTACGTTCTTGAAGTATATAAAGGTCCCGCGCAGACGTAGAGGCCAACAAGCCAGGAATGTTGTCAAATACTACCGTCGAGATGATAGGTTGGGTTACGTTAGGTAATATTACGTTATTCATGTATATGAAGGTCAAACGGAGACCTAGACGCCAACTCGAAAGGAATGTTGTCAAATATTACCGGCGAGATGTTAGGTTGGGTTAGGTTAGGTTATATTTCGTTATTGATGTATATGAAGGTCCCACGGAGACGTAGAGGCCAACAAGACAGGAATGTGGTCAAATATTACCGCCGAGATGTTAGGTTGGGTTAGGTTAGGTTATATTACGTTATTGATATATATAAAGGTCACACGGAGACGTAGAGGCCAACAAGACAGGAATGTGGTCAAATATTACCGCCGAGATGTTAGGTTGGGTTAGGTTAGGTTATATTACGATATTGATCTATTTAAAGCTCCCACGGAGACGTAGAGGCCAACTCGCCAGGAATGATGTCAAATATTACCGCCGAGATTTTAGGTTGGGTTAGGTTAGGTTATATTACGTTATTGATGTATATAAAGGTCCCACGGAGACATAGAGGCCAACAAGCCTGGAATGTGGTCAAATATTACCGCCGAGATGTTAGATTGGGTTAGGTTAGGTTATATTACGTACTTGATGTATATAAAGGTCCCACGCAGACGTAGAGGCCAACAAGCCAGGAATGTTGTCAAATACTACCGTCGAGATGATAGGTTGGGTTACGCTAGGTAATATTACGTTATTCATGTATATGAAGGTCAAACGGAGACCTAGACGCCAACTCGAAAGGAATGTTGTCAAATATTACCGGCGAGATGTTAGGTTGGGTTAGGTTAGGTTATATTTCGTTATTGATGTATATGAAGGTCCCACGGAGACGTAGAGGCCAACAAGACAGGAATGTGGTCAAATATTACCGCCGAGATGTTAGGTTGGGTTAGGTTAGGTTATATTACGTTATTGATATATATAAAGGTCACACGGAGACGTAGAGGCCAATTCGCCAGGTATGTTGTCAAATATTACCGCCGAGATGATAGGTTGGGTTAGGTTAGGTTATATTTCGTTATTGATGTATATGAAGGTCCCACGGAGACGTAGAGGCCAACTCGCAAGGTATGTTGTCAAATATTACCGCGGAGATGTTAGGTTGGGTTAGGTTAAGTTATATTACGTTCTTGATGTATATAAAGATCACACTGAGACGTATAGGCCAATTCGCCAGGTATGTTGTCAAATATTACCGCCGAGATGATAGGTTGGGTTAGGTTGGTTTATATTACGTTATTGATGTATATAAAGGTCCCACGGAGACGGAGAAGCCAACTCGCCAGGAATGTTGTCAAATATTACCGCAGAGCAGATAGGTTGGGTTAGGTTATGTTATATTACGTTCTTGATGTATATAAAGATCACACGGAGACGTAGAGGCCAATTCGCCAGGTATGTTGTCAAATATAACCGCCGAGATGATAGGTTGGGTTAGGTTAGGTTATATTTCGTTATTGATGTATATGAAGGTCCCACGGAGACGTAGAGGCCAACTCGCCAGGTATGTTGTCAAATATTACCACGGTGATGTTAGGTTGGGTTAGGTTACGTTATATTACGTTATTGATGTATATGATGGTCAAACGGAGACGTAGAAGCCAACTCGCCAGGAATGATGTCAAATATTACCGCCGAGATGTTAGGTTGGGTTAGGTTAGGTTATATTACGTTATTGGTGTATATAAAGGTCCCACGGAGACATAGAGTCCAACAAGCCAGGAATGTGGTCAAATATTACCGCCGAGATGTTAGGTTGGGTTAGGTTAGGTTATATTACGTTATTGATGTATATAAGGGTCCCACGGAGACGGAGAAGCCAACTCGCCAGGAATGTTGTCAAATATTACCGCCGAGATGTTAGGTTGGGTTAGGTTAGGTTATATTACGTTCTTGAAGTATATAAAGGTCCCACGCAGACGTAGAGGCCAACAAGCCAGGAATGTTGTCAAATACTACCGTCGAGATGATAGGTTGGGTTAGGTTAGGTTATATTACGTTATTGATGCATATAAGGGTCCCACGGAGACGGAGAAGCCAACTCGCCAGGCATGTTGTCAAATATTACCGCCGAGATGTTAGGTTGGGTTAGGTTAGGTTATATTACGTTATTGGTGTATATAAAGGTCCCACGGAGACGGAGAAGCCAACTCGCCAGGAATGTGGTCAAATATTACCGCCGAGATGTTGGGTTGGGTTAGGTTAGGTTATATTACGTTATTGATGTATATAAAGGTCACACGGAGACGGAGAAGCCAACTCGCCAGGAATGTTGTCAAATATTACCGCCGAGATGTTAGGTTGGGTTAGGTTAGGTTATATTACGTTCTTGAAGTATATAAACGTCCCACGCAGACGTAGAGGCCAACAAGCCAGGAATGTTGTCAAATATTACCGTCGAGATGATAGGTTGGGTTACGTTAGGTAATATTACGTTATTGATGTATATGAAGGTCAAACGGAGACGTAGAGGCCAACTCGCAAGGTATGTTGTCAAATATTACCGCCGAGATGTTCGGTTGGGTTAGGTTAGGTTATATTACGTTATTGATGTATATAAATGTCCCACGGGGACGTAGAGGCCAACTCACCAGGTATGTGGTCAAATATTACCGCGGAGATGTTAGGTTGGGTTAGGTTACGTTATATTACGTTATTGATGTATATGATGGTCAAACAGAGACGTAGATGCCATCTCGCCAGGAATGATGTCAAATATTACCGCCGAGATGTTAGGTTGGGTTAGGTTAGGTTATATTACGTTATTAATGTATATAAAGGTCCCACGGAGACGGACAAGCCAACTCGCCAGGAATGTGGTCAAATATTACCGCCGAGATGTTAGGTTGGGTTAGGTTAGGTTATATTACGTTATTGATGTATATAAAGATCCCACGGAGACGTAGAGGCCAACTCGCCAGGAATGATGTCAAATATTACCGCCGCGATGATAGGTTGGGTTAGGTTACGTTATATTACGTTATTGATGTATATAAAGGTCCCACGGAGACGGAGAAGCCAACTCGCCAGGAATGTTGTCAAATATTACCGCCGAGAAGGTAGGTTGGGTTAGGTTAGGTTATATTACGTTATTGATGTATATAAAGGTCCCACGGAGACGGAGAAGCCAACTCGCCAGGAATGTGGTCAAATATTACCGCCGAGATGTTAGATTGGGTTAGGATAGGTTATATTACGTTATTGATGTATATAAAGATCCCACGGAGATGTAGAGGCCAACTCGCCAGGAATGATGTCAAATATTACCGCCGCGATGATAGGTTGGGTTAGGTTACGTTATATTACGTTATTGATGTATATAAAGGTCCCACGGAGACGGAGAAGCCAACTCGCCAGGAATGTTGTCAAATATTACCGCCGAGAGGGTAGGTTGGGTTAGGTTATGTTATGTTACGTTCTTGATGTATATAAAGATCACACGGAGACGTAGAGGCCAATTCGCCAGGTATGTTGTCAAATATAACCGCCGAGATGATAGGTTGGGTTAGGTTAGGTTATATTTCGTTATTGATGTATATGAAGGTCCCACGGAGACGTAGAGGCCAACTCGCCAGGTATGTTGTCAAATATTACCACGGTGATGTTAGGTTGGGTTAGGTTACGTTATATTACGTTATTGATGTATATGATGGTCAAACGGAGACGTAGAAGCCAACTCGCCAGGAATGATGTCAAATATTACCGCCGAGATGTTAGGTTGGGTTAGGTTAGGTTATATTACGTTATTGGTGTATATAAAGGTCCCACGGAGACATAGAGTCCAACAAGCCAGGAATGTGGTCAAATATTACCGCCGAGATGTTAGGTTGGGTTAAGTTAGGTTATATTACGTTATTGATGTATATAAGGGTCCCACGGAGACGGAGAAGCCAACTCGCCAGGTATGTTGTCAAATATTACCGCGGTGATGTTAGGTTGGGTAAGGTTACGTTATATTACGTTATTGATGTATATGATGGTCAAACGGAGACGTAGAAGCCAACTCGCCAGGAATGATGTCAAATATTACCGCCGAGATGTTAGGTTGGGTTAGGTTAGGTTATATTACGTTATTGATGTATATAAAGGTCCCACGGAGACATAGAGTCCAACAAGCCAGGAATGTGGTCAAATATTACCGCCGAGATGTTGGGTTGGGTTAGGTTAGGTTATATTACGTTATTGATGTATATAAGGGTCCCACGGAGACGGAGAAGCCAACTCGCCAGGCATGTTGTCAAATATTACCGCCGAGATGTTAGGTTGGGTTAGGTTAGGTTATATTACGTTCTTGAAGTATATAAAGGTCCCACGCAGACGTAGAGGCCAACAAGCCAGGAATGTTGTCAAATACTACCGTCGAGATGATAGGTTGGGTTACGTTAGGTAATATTACGTTATTCATGTATATGAAGGTCAAACGGAGACCTAGACGCCAACTCGAAAGGAATGTTGTCAAATATTACCGGTGAGATGTTAGGTTGGGTTAGGTTAGGTTATATTACGTTATTGATATATATAAAGGTCACACGGAGACGTAGAGGCCAACAAGACAGGAATGTGGTCAAATATTACCGCCGAGATGTTAGGTTGGGTTAGGTTAGGTTATATTACGATATTGATCTATTTAAAGCTCCCACGGAGACGTAGAGGCCAACTCGCCAGGAATGATGTCAAATATTACCGCCGAGATTTTAGGTTGGGTTAGGTTAGGTTACATTACGTTATTGATGTATATAAAGGTCCCACGGAGACATAGAGGCCAACAAGCCTGGAATGTGGTCAAATATTACCGCCGAGATGAAAGGTTGGGTTAGGTTAGGTTATATTACGTTATTGATGTATATAAAGGTCCTACGGAGACGTAGAGGCCAACTCGCCAGGTATGTTTTCAATTATTACCGCCGATAAGTTAGGTTGGGTTTGGTTAGGTTATATTACGTTATTGATGTATATAAAGGTCCCACGGAGAAGGACAAGCCAACTCGCCAGGAATGTTGTCAAATATTACCGCCGAGATGTTAGGTTGGGTTAGGTTAGGTTATATTACGTTATTGATGTATATAAAGATCCCACGGAGACGTAGATGCCAACTCGCCAGGAATGATGTCAAATATTACCGCCGCGATGATAGGTTGGGTTAGGTTACGTTATATTACGTTATTGATGTATATAAAGGTCCCACGGAGACGGAGAAGCCAACTCGCCAGGAATGTTGTCAAATATTACCGCCGAGAAGGTAGGTTGGGTTAGGTTAGGTTATATTACGTTATTGATGTATATAAAGGTCCCACGGAGACGGAGAAGCCAACTCGCCAGGAATGTGGTCAAATATTACCGCCGAGATGTTAGATTGGGTTAGGATAGGTTATATTACGTTATTGATGTATATAAAGATCCCACGGAGATGTAGAGGCCAACTCGCCAGGAATGATGTCAAATATTACCGCCGCGATGATAGGTTGGGTTAGGTTACGTTATATTACGTTATTGATGTATATAAAGGTCCCACGGAGACGGAGAAGCCAACTCGCCAGGAATGTTGTCAAATATTACCGCCGAGAGGGTAGGTTGGGTTAGGTTATGTTATGTTACGTTCTTGATGTATATAAAGATCACACGGAGACGTAGAGGCCAATTCGCCAGGTATGTTGTCAAATATAACCGCCGAGATGATAGGTTGGGTTAGGTTAGGTTATATTTCGTTATTGATGTATATGAAGGTCCCACGGAGACGTAGAGGCCAACTCGCCAGGTATGTTGTCAAATATTACCACGGTGATGTTAGGTTGGGTTAGGTTACGTTATATTACGTTATTGATGTATATGATGGTCAAACGGAGACGTAGAAGCCAACTCGCCAGGAATGATGTCAAATATTACCGCCGAGATGTTAGGTTGGGTTAGGTTAGGTTATATTACGTTATTGGTGTATATAAAGGTCCCACGGAGACATAGAGTCCAACAAGCCAGGAATGTGGTCAAATATTACCGCCGAGATGTTAGGTTGGGTTAAGTTAGGTTATATTACGTTATTGATGTATATAAGGGTCCCACGGAGACGGAGAAGCCAACTCGCCAGGTATGTTGTCAAATATTACCGCGGTGATGTTAGGTTGGGTAAGGTTACGTTATATTACGTTATTGATGTATATGATGGTCAAACGGAGACGTAGAAGCCAACTCGCCAGGAATGATGTCAAATATTACCGCCGAGATGTTAGGTTGGGTTAGGTTAGGTTATATTACGTTATTGATGTATATAAAGGTCCCACGGAGACATAGAGTCCAACAAGCCAGGAATGTGGTCAAATATTACCGCCGAGATGTTGGGTTGGGTTAGGTTAGGTTATATTACGTTATTGATGTATATAAGGGTCCCACGGAGACGGAGAAGCCAACTCGCCAGGCATGTTGTCAAATATTACCGCCGAGATGTTAGGTTGGGTTAGGTTAGGTTATATTACGTTCTTGAAGTATATAAAGGTCCCACGCAGACGTAGAGGCCAACAAGCCAGGAATGTTGTCAAATACTACCGTCGAGATGATAGGTTGGGTTACGTTAGGTAATATTACGTTATTCATGTATATGAAGGTCAAACGGAGACCTAGACGCCAACTCGAAAGGAATGTTGTCAAATATTACCGGTGAGATGTTAGGTTGGGTTAGGTTAGGTTATATTACGTTATTGATATATATAAAGGTCACACGGAGACGTAGAGGCCAACAAGACAGGAATGTGGTCAAATATTACCGCCGAGATGAAAGGTTGGGTTAGGTTAGGTTATATTACGTTATTGATGTATATAAAGGTCCTACGGAGACGTAGAGGCCAACTCGCCAGGTATGTTTTCAATTATTACCGCCGATAAGTTAGGTTGGGTTTGGTTAGGTTATATTACGTTATTGATGTATATAAAGGTCCCACGGAGAAGGACAAGCCAACTCGCCAGGAATGTTGTCAAATATTACCGCAGAGAAGATAGGTTGGGTTAGGTTAGGTTATATTACGTTATTGATGTATATAAAGGTCACACGGAGACGTAGAGGCCAATTCGCCAGGTATGTTGTCAAATATTACCGCCGAGATGATAGGTTGGGTTAGGTTAGGTTATATTTCGTTATTGATGTATATGAAGGTCCCACGGAGACGTAGAGGCCAACTCGCCAGGTATGTGGTCAAATATTACCGCCGAGAAGATAGGTTGGGTTAGGTTAGGTTATATTACGTTCTTGATGTATATAAAGATCCCGCGGAGACGTAGAGGCCAACTCGCAAGGTATGTTGTCAAATATTACCGCCGAGATGTTCGGTTGGGTTAGGTTAGGTTATATTACGTTATTGATGTATATAAAGGTCCCACGGAGACGGAGAAGCCAACTCGCCAGGAATGTTGTCAAATATTACCGCCGAGATGTTAGGTTGGGTTAGGTTAGGTTATATTACGTTCTTGAAGTATATAAACGTCCCACGCAGACGTAGAGGCCAACAAGCCAGGAATGTTGTCAAATATTACCGTCGAGATGATAGGTTGGGTTACGTTAGGTAATATTACGTTATTGATGTATATGAAGGTCAAACGGAGACGTAGAGGCCAACTCGCAAGGTATGTTGTCAAATATTACCGCCGAGATGTTCGGTTGGGTTAGGTTAGGTTATATTACGTTATTGATGTATATAAATGTCCCACGGGGACGCAGAGGCCAACTCACCAGGTATGTGGTCAAATATTACCGCGGAGATGTTAGGTTGGGTTAGGTTACGTTATATTACGTTATTGATGTATATGATGGTCAAACAGAGACGTAGATGCCATCTCGCCAGGAATGATGTCAAATATTACCGCCGAGATGTTAGGTTGGGTTAGGTTAGGTTATATTACGTTATTAATGTATATAAAGGTCCCACGGAGACGGACAAGCCAACTCGCCAGGAATGTGGTCAAATATTACCGCCGAGATGTTAGGTTGGGTTAGGTTAGGTTATATTACGTTATTGATGTATATAAAGATCCCACGGAGACGTAGAGGCCAACTCGCCAGGAATGATGTCAAATATTACCGCCGCGATGATAGGTTGGGTTAGGTTACGTTATATTACGTTATTGGTGTATATAAAGGTCCCACGGAGACATAGAGTCCAACAAGCCAGGAATGTGGTCAAATATTACCGCCGAGATGTTAGGTTGGGTTAGGTTAGGTTATATTACGTTATTGATGTATATAAGGGTCCCACGGAGACGGAGAAGCCAACTCGCCAGGAATGTTGTCAAATATTACCGCCGAGATGTTAGGTTGGGTTAGGTTAGGTTATATTACGTTCTTGAAGTATATAAAGGTCCCGCGCAGACGTAGAGGCCAACAAGCCAGGAATGTTGTCAAATACTACCGTCGAGATGATAGGTTGGGTTACGTTAGGTAATATTACGTTATTCATGTATATGAAGGTCAAACGGAGACCTAGACGCCAACTCGAAAGGAATGTTGTCAAATATTACCGGCGAGATGTTAGGTTGGGTTAGGTTAGGTTATATTTCGTTATTGATGTATATGAAGGTCCCACGGAGACGTAGAGGCCAACAAGACAGGAATGTGGTCAAATATTACCGCCGAGATGTTAGGTTGGGTTAGGTTAGGTTATATTACGTTATTGATATATATAAAGGTCACACGGAGACGTAGAGGCCAACAAGACAGGAATGTGGTCAAATATTACCGCCGAGATGTTAGGTTGGGTTAGGTTAGGTTATATTACGATATTGATCTATTTAAAGCTCCCACGGAGACGTAGAGGCCAACTCGCCAGGAATGATGTCAAATATTACCGCCGAGATTTTAGGTTGGGTTAGGTTAGGTTATATTACGTTATTGATGTATATAAAGGTCCCACGGAGACATAGAGGCCAACAAGCCTGGAATGTGGTCAAATATTACCGCCGAGATGTTAGATTGGGTTAGGTTAGGTTATATTACGTACTTGATGTATATAAAGGTCCCACGCAGACGTAGAGGCCAACAAGCCAGGAATGTTGTCAAATACTACCGTCGAGATGATAGGTTGGGTTACGCTAGGTAATATTACGTTATTCATGTATATGAAGGTCAAACGGAGACCTAGACGCCAACTCGAAAGGAATGTTGTCAAATATTACCGGCGAGATGTTAGGTTGGGTTAGGTTAGGTTATATTTCGTTATTGATGTATATGAAGGTCCCACGGAGACGTAGAGGCCAACAAGACAGGAATGTGGTCAAATATTACCGCCGAGATGTTAGGTTGGGTTAGGTTAGGTTATATTACGTTATTGATATATATAAAGGTCACACGGAGACGTAGAGGCCAATTCGCCAGGTATGTTGTCAAATATTACCGCCGAGATGATAGGTTGGGTTAGGTTAGGTTATATTTCGTTATTGATGTATATGAAGGTCCCACGGAGACGTAGAGGCCAACTCGCAAGGTATGTTGTCAAATATTACCGCGGAGATGTTAGGTTGGGTTAGGTTAAGTTATATTACGTTCTTGATGTATATAAAGATCACACTGAGACGTATAGGCCAATTCGCCAGGTATGTTGTCAAATATTACCGCCGAGATGATAGGTTGGGTTAGGTTGGTTTATATTACGTTATTGATGTATATAAAGGTCCCACGGAGACGGAGAAGCCAACTCGCCAGGAATGTTGTCAAATATTACCGCAGAGCAGATAGGTTGGGTTAGGTTATGTTATATTACGTTCTTGATGTATATAAAGATCACACGGAGACGTAGAGGCCAATTCGCCAGGTATGTTGTCAAATATAACCGCCGAGATGATAGGTTGGGTTAGGTTAGGTTATATTTCGTTATTGATGTATATGAAGGTCCCACGGAGACGTAGAGGCCAACTCGCCAGGTATGTTGTCAAATATTACCACGGTGATGTTAGGTTGGGTTAGGTTACGTTATATTACGTTATTGATGTATATGATGGTCAAACGGAGACGTAGAAGCCAACTCGCCAGGAATGATGTCAAATATTACCGCCGAGATGTTAGGTTGGGTTAGGTTAGGTTATATTACGTTATTGGTGTATATAAAGGTCCCACGGAGACATAGAGTCCAACAAGCCAGGAATGTGGTCAAATATTACCGCCGAGATGTTAGGTTGGGTTAGGTTAGGTTATATTACGTTATTGATGTATATAAGGGTCCCACGGAGACGGAGAAGCCAACTCGCCAGGAATGTTGTCAAATATTACCGCCGAGATGTTAGGTTGGGTTAGGTTAGGTTATATTACGTTCTTGAAGTATATAAAGGTCCCACGCAGACGTAGAGGCCAACAAGCCAGGAATGTTGTCAAATACTACCGTCGAGATGATAGGTTGGGTTAGGTTAGGTTATATTACGTTATTGATGCATATAAGGGTCCCACGGAGACGGAGAAGCCAACTCGCCAGGCATGTTGTCAAATATTACCGCCGAGATGTTAGGTTGGGTTAGGTTAGGTTATATTACGTTATTGGTGTATATAAAGGTCCCACGGAGACGGAGAAGCCAACTCGCCAGGAATGTGGTCAAATATTACCGCCGAGATGTTGGGTTGGGTTAGGTTAGGTTATATTACGTTATTGATGTATATAAAGGTCACACGGAGACGGAGAAGCCAACTCGCCAGGAATGTTGTCAAATATTACCGCCGAGATGTTAGGTTGGGTTAGGTTAGGTTATATTACGTTCTTGAAGTATATAAACGTCCCACGCAGACGTAGAGGCCAACAAGCCAGGAATGTTGTCAAATATTACCGTCGAGATGATAGGTTGGGTTACGTTAGGTAATATTACGTTATTGATGTATATGAAGGTCAAACGGAGACGTAGAGGCCAACTCGCAAGGTATGTTGTCAAATATTACCGCCGAGATGTTCGGTTGGGTTAGGTTAGGTTATATTACGTTATTGATGTATATAAATGTCCCACGGGGACGTAGAGGCCAACTCACCAGGTATGTGGTCAAATATTACCGCGGAGATGTTAGGTTGGGTTAGGTTACGTTATATTACGTTATTGATGTATATGATGGTCAAACAGAGACGTAGATGCCATCTCGCCAGGAATGATGTCAAATATTACCGCCGAGATGTTAGGTTGGGTTAGGTTAGGTTATATTACGTTATTAATGTATATAAAGGTCCCACGGAGACGGACAAGCCAACTCGCCAGGAATGTGGTCAAATATTACCGCCGAGATGTTAGGTTGGGTTAGGTTAGGTTATATTACGTTATTGATGTATATAAAGATCCCACGGAGACGTAGAGGCCAACTCGCCAGGAATGATGTCAAATATTACCGCCGCGATGATAGGTTGGGTTAGGTTACGTTATATTACGTTATTGATGTATATAAAGGTCCCACGGAGACGGAGAAGCCAACTCGCCAGGAATGTTGTCAAATATTACCGCCGAGAAGGTAGGTTGGGTTAGGTTAGGTTATATTACGTTATTGATGTATATAAAGGTCCCACGGAGACGGAGAAGCCAACTCGCCAGGAATGTGGTCAAATATTACCGCCGAGATGTTAGATTGGGTTAGGATAGGTTATATTACGTTATTGATGTATATAAAGATCCCACGGAGATGTAGAGGCCAACTCGCCAGGAATGATGTCAAATATTACCGCCGCGATGATAGGTTGGGTTAGGTTACGTTATATTACGTTATTGATGTATATAAAGGTCCCACGGAGACGGAGAAGCCAACTCGCCAGGAATGTTGTCAAATATTACCGCCGAGAGGGTAGGTTGGGTTAGGTTATGTTATGTTACGTTCTTGATGTATATAAAGATCACACGGAGACGTAGAGGCCAATTCGCCAGGTATGTTGTCAAATATAACCGCCGAGATGATAGGTTGGGTTAGGTTAGGTTATATTTCGTTATTGATGTATATGAAGGTCCCACGGAGACGTAGAGGCCAACTCGCCAGGTATGTTGTCAAATATTACCACGGTGATGTTAGGTTGGGTTAGGTTACGTTATATTACGTTATTGATGTATATGATGGTCAAACGGAGACGTAGAAGCCAACTCGCCAGGAATGATGTCAAATATTACCGCCGAGATGTTAGGTTGGGTTAGGTTAGGTTATATTACGTTATTGGTGTATATAAAGGTCCCACGGAGACATAGAGTCCAACAAGCCAGGAATGTGGTCAAATATTACCGCCGAGATGTTAGGTTGGGTTAAGTTAGGTTATATTACGTTATTGATGTATATAAGGGTCCCACGGAGACGGAGAAGCCAACTCGCCAGGTATGTTGTCAAATATTACCGCGGTGATGTTAGGTTGGGTAAGGTTACGTTATATTACGTTATTGATGTATATGATGGTCAAACGGAGACGTAGAAGCCAACTCGCCAGGAATGATGTCAAATATTACCGCCGAGATGTTAGGTTGGGTTAGGTTAGGTTATATTACGTTATTGATGTATATAAAGGTCCCACGGAGACATAGAGTCCAACAAGCCAGGAATGTGGTCAAATATTACCGCCGAGATGTTGGGTTGGGTTAGGTTAGGTTATATTACGTTATTGATGTATATAAGGGTCCCACGGAGACGGAGAAGCCAACTCGCCAGGCATGTTGTCAAATATTACCGCCGAGATGTTAGGTTGGGTTAGGTTAGGTTATATTACGTTCTTGAAGTATATAAAGGTCCCACGCAGACGTAGAGGCCAACAAGCCAGGAATGTTGTCAAATACTACCGTCGAGATGATAGGTTGGGTTACGTTAGGTAATATTACGTTATTCATGTATATGAAGGTCAAACGGAGACCTAGACGCCAACTCGAAAGGAATGTTGTCAAATATTACCGGTGAGATGTTAGGTTGGGTTAGGTTAGGTTATATTACGTTATTGATATATATAAAGGTCACACGGAGACGTAGAGGCCAACAAGACAGGAATGTGGTCAAATATTACCGCCGAGATGTTAGGTTGGGTTAGGTTAGGTTATATTACGATATTGATCTATTTAAAGCTCCCACGGAGACGTAGAGGCCAACTCGCCAGGAATGATGTCAAATATTACCGCCGAGATTTTAGGTTGGGTTAGGTTAGGTTACATTACGTTATTGATGTATATAAAGGTCCCACGGAGACATAGAGGCCAACAAGCCTGGAATGTGGTCAAATATTACCGCCGAGATGAAAGGTTGGGTTAGGTTAGGTTATATTACGTTATTGATGTATATAAAGGTCCTACGGAGACGTAGAGGCCAACTCGCCAGGTATGTTTTCAATTATTACCGCCGATAAGTTAGGTTGGGTTTGGTTAGGTTATATTACGTTATTGATGTATATAAAGGTCCCACGGAGAAGGACAAGCCAACTCGCCAGGAATGTTGTCAAATATTACCGCCGAGATGTTAGGTTGGGTTAGGTTAGGTTATATTACGTTATTGATGTATATAAAGATCCCACGGAGACGTAGATGCCAACTCGCCAGGAATGATGTCAAATATTACCGCCGCGATGATAGGTTGGGTTAGGTTACGTTATATTACGTTATTGATGTATATAAAGGTCCCACGGAGACGGAGAAGCCAACTCGCCAGGAATGTTGTCAAATATTACCGCCGAGAAGGTAGGTTGGGTTAGGTTAGGTTATATTACGTTATTGATGTATATAAAGGTCCCACGGAGACGGAGAAGCCAACTCGCCAGGAATGTGGTCAAATATTACCGCCGAGATGTTAGATTGGGTTAGGATAGGTTATATTACGTTATTGATGTATATAAAGATCCCACGGAGATGTAGAGGCCAACTCGCCAGGAATGATGTCAAATATTACCGCCGCGATGATAGGTTGGGTTAGGTTACGTTATATTACGTTATTGATGTATATAAAGGTCCCACGGAGACGGAGAAGCCAACTCGCCAGGAATGTTGTCAAATATTACCGCCGAGAGGGTAGGTTGGGTTAGGTTATGTTATGTTACGTTCTTGATGTATATAAAGATCACACGGAGACGTAGAGGCCAATTCGCCAGGTATGTTGTCAAATATAACCGCCGAGATGATAGGTTGGGTTAGGTTAGGTTATATTTCGTTATTGATGTATATGAAGGTCCCACGGAGACGTAGAGGCCAACTCGCCAGGTATGTTGTCAAATATTACCACGGTGATGTTAGGTTGGGTTAGGTTACGTTATATTACGTTATTGATGTATATGATGGTCAAACGGAGACGTAGAAGCCAACTCGCCAGGAATGATGTCAAATATTACCGCCGAGATGTTAGGTTGGGTTAGGTTAGGTTATATTACGTTATTGGTGTATATAAAGGTCCCACGGAGACATAGAGTCCAACAAGCCAGGAATGTGGTCAAATATTACCGCCGAGATGTTAGGTTGGGTTAAGTTAGGTTATATTACGTTATTGATGTATATAAGGGTCCCACGGAGACGGAGAAGCCAACTCGCCAGGTATGTTGTCAAATATTACCGCGGTGATGTTAGGTTGGGTAAGGTTACGTTATATTACGTTATTGATGTATATGATGGTCAAACGGAGACGTAGAAGCCAACTCGCCAGGAATGATGTCAAATATTACCGCCGAGATGTTAGGTTGGGTTAGGTTAGGTTATATTACGTTATTGATGTATATAAAGGTCCCACGGAGACATAGAGTCCAACAAGCCAGGAATGTGGTCAAATATTACCGCCGAGATGTTGGGTTGGGTTAGGTTAGGTTATATTACGTTATTGATGTATATAAGGGTCCCACGGAGACGGAGAAGCCAACTCGCCAGGCATGTTGTCAAATATTACCGCCGAGATGTTAGGTTGGGTTAGGTTAGGTTATATTACGTTCTTGAAGTATATAAAGGTCCCACGCAGACGTAGAGGCCAACAAGCCAGGAATGTTGTCAAATACTACCGTCGAGATGATAGGTTGGGTTACGTTAGGTAATATTACGTTATTCATGTATATGAAGGTCAAACGGAGACCTAGACGCCAACTCGAAAGGAATGTTGTCAAATATTACCGGTGAGATGTTAGGTTGGGTTAGGTTAGGTTATATTACGTTATTGATATATATAAAGGTCACACGGAGACGTAGAGGCCAACAAGACAGGAATGTGGTCAAATATTACCGCCGAGATGTTAGGTTGGGTTAGGTTAGGTTATATTACGATATTGATCTATTTAAAGCTCCCACGGAGACGTAGAGGCCAACTCGCCAGGAATGATGTCAAATATTACCGCCGAGATTTTAGGTTGGGTTAGGTTAGGTTACATTACGTTATTGATGTATATAAAGGTCCCACGGAGACATAGAGGCCAACAAGCCTGGAATGTGGTCAAATATTACCGCCGAGATGAAAGGTTGGGTTAGGTTAGGTTATATTACGTTATTGATGTATATAAAGGTCCTACGGAGACGTAGAGGCCAACTCGCCAGGTATGTTTTCAATTATTACCGCCGATAAGTTAGGTTGGGTTTGGTTAGGTTATATTACGTTATTGATGTATATAAAGGTCCCACGGAGAAGGACAAGCCAACTCGCCAGGAATGTTGTCAAATATTACCGCAGAGAAGATAGGTTGGGTTAGGTTAGGTTATATTACGTTATTGATGTATATAAAGGTCACACGGAGACGTAGAGGCCAATTCGCCAGGTATGTTGTCAAATATTACCGCCGAGATGATAGGTTGGGTTAGGTTAGGTTATATTTCGTTATTGATGTATATGAAGGTCCCACGGAGACGTAGAGGCCAACTCGCCAGGTATGTGGTCAAATATTACCGCCGAGAAGATAGGTTGGGTTAGGTTATGTTATATTACGTTCTTGATGTATATAAAGATCCCGCGGAGACGTAGAGGCCAACTCGCAAGGTATGTTGTCAAATATTACCGCCGAGATGTTCGGTTGGGTTAGGTTAGGTTATATTACGTTATTGATGTATATAAAGGTCCCACGGAGACGGAGAAGCCAACTCGCCAGGAATGTTGTCAAATATTACCGCCGAGAAGGTAGGTTGGGTTAGGTTAGGTTATATTACGTTATTGATGTATATAAAGGTCCCACGGAGACGGAGAAGCCAACTCGCCAGGAATGTGGTCAAATATTACCGCCGAGATGTTAGATTGGGTTAGGATAGGTTATATTACGTTATTGATGTATATAAAGATCCCACGGAGATGTAGAGGCCAACTCGCCAGGAATGATGTCAAATATTACCGCCGCGATGATAGGTTGGGTTAGGTTACGTTATATTACGTTATTGATGTATATAAAGGTCCCACGGAGACGGAGAAGCCAACTCGCCAGGAATGTTGTCAAATATTACCGCCGAGAGGGTAGGTTGGGTTAGGTTATGTTATGTTACGTTCTTGATGTATATAAAGATCACACGGAGACGTAGAGGCCAATTCGCCAGGTATGTTGTCAAATATAACCGCCGAGATGATAGGTTGGGTTAGGTTAGGTTATATTTCGTTATTGATGTATATGAAGGTCCCACGGAGACGTAGAGGCCAACTCGCCAGGTATGTTGTCAAATATTACCACGGTGATGTTAGGTTGGGTTAGGTTACGTTATATTACGTTATTGATGTATATGATGGTCAAACGGAGACGTAGAAGCCAACTCGCCAGGAATGATGTCAAATATTACCGCCGAGATGTTAGGTTGGGTTAGGTTAGGTTATATTACGTTATTGGTGTATATAAAGGTCCCACGGAAACATAGAGTCCAACAAGCCAGGAATGTGGTCAAATATTACCGCCGAGATGTTAGGTTGGGTTAAGTTAGGTTATATTACGTTATTGATGTATATAAGGGTCCCACGGAGACGGAGAAGCCAACTCGCCAGGTATGTTGTCAAATATTACCGCGGTGATGTTAGGTTGGGTAAGGTTACGTTATATTACGTTATTGATGTATATGATGGTCAAACGGAGACGTAGAAGCCAACTCGCCAGGAATGATGTCAAATATTACCGCCGAGATGTTAGGTTGGGTTAGGTTAGGTTATATTACGTTATTGATGTATATAAAGGTCCCACGGAGACATAGAGTCCAACAAGCCAGGAATGTGGTCAAATATTACCGCCGAGATGTTGGGTTGGGTTAGGTTAGGTTATATTACGTTATTGATGTATATAAGGGTCTCACGGAGACGGAGAAGCCAACTCGCCAGGCATGTTGTCAAATATTACCGCCGAGATGTTAGGTTGGGTTAGGTTAGGTTATATTACGTTCTTGAAGTATATAAAGGTCCCACGCAGACGTAGAGGCCAACAAGCCAGGAATGTTGTCAAATACTACCGTCGAGATGATAGGTTGGGTTACGTTAGGTAATATTACGTTATTCATGTATATGAAGGTCAAACGGAGACCTAGACGCCAACTCGAAAGGAATGTTGTCAAATATTACCGGTGAGATGTTAGGTTGGGTTAGGTTAGGTTATATTACGTTATTGATATATATAAAGGTCACACGGAGACGTAGAGGCCAACAAGACAGGAATGTGGTCAAATATTACCGCCGAGATGTTAGGTTGGGTTAGGTTAGGTTATATTACGATATTGATCTATTTAAAGCTCCCACGGAGACGTAGAGGCCAACTCGCCAGGAATGATGTCAAATATTACCGCCGAGATTTTAGGTTGGGTTAGGTTAGGTTACATTACGTTATTGATGTATATAAAGGTCCCACGGAGACATAGAGGCCAACAAGCCTGGAATGTGGTCAAATATTACCGCCGAGATGAAAGGTTGGGTTAGGTTAGGTTATATTACGTTATTGATGTATATAAAGGTCCTACGGAGACGTAGAGGCCAACTCGCCAGGTATGTTTTCAATTATTACCGCCGATAAGTTAGGTTGGGTTTGGTTAGGTTATATTACGTTATTGATGTATATAAAGGTCCCACGGAGAAGGACAAGCCAACTCGCCAGGAATGTTGTCAAATATTACCGCAGAGAAGATAGGTTGGGTTAGGTTAGGTTATATTACGTTATTGATGTATATAAAGGTCACACGGAGACGTAGAGGCCAATTCGCCAGGTATGTTGTCAAATATTACCGCCGAGATGATAGGTTGGGTTAGGTTAGGTTATATTTCGTTATTGATGTATATGAAGGTCCCACGGAGACGTAGAGGCCAACTCGCCAGGTATGTGGTCAAATATTACCGCCGAGAAGATAGGTTGGGTTAGGTTATGTTATATTACGTTCTTGATGTATATAAAGATCCCGCGGAGACGTAGAGGCCAACTCGCAAGGTATGTTGTCAAATATTACCGCCGAGATGTTCGGTTGGGTTAGGTTAGGTTATATTACGTTATTGATGTATATAAAGGTCCCACGGAGACGGAGAAGCCAACTCGCCAGGAATGTGGTCAAATATTACCGCCGAGATGTTAGATTGGGTTAGGATAGGTTATATTACGTTATTGATGTATATAAAGATCCCACGGAGATGTAGAGGCCAACTCGCCAGGAATGATGTCAAATATTACCGCCGCGATGATAGGTTGGGTTAGGTTACGTTATATTACGTTATTGATGTATATAAAGGTCCCACGGAGACGGAGAAGCCAACTCGCCAGGAATGTTGTCAAATATTACCGCCGAGAGGGTAGGTTGGGTTAGGTTATGTTATATTACGTTCTTGATGTATATAAAGATCACACGGAGACGTAGAGGCCAATTCGCCAGGTATGTTGTCAAATATTACCGCCGAGATGATAGGTTGGGTTAGGTTGGGTTATATTACGTTATTGATGTATATAAAGGTCCCACGGAGACGGAGAAGCCAACTCGCCAGGAATGTTGTCAAATATTACCGCAGAGCAGATAGGTTGGGTTAGGTTATGTTATATTACGTTCTTGATGTATATAAAGATCACACGGAGACGTAGAGGCCAATTCGCCAGGTATGTTGTCAAAAATAACCGCCGAGATGATAGGTTGGGTTAGGTTAGGTTATATTTCGTTATTGATGCATATGAAGGTCCCACGGAGACGTAGAGGCCAACTCGCCAGGTATGTTGTCAAATATTACCACGGTGATGTTAGGTTGGGTTAGGTTACGTTATATTACGTTATTGATGTATATGATGGTCAAACGAAGACGTAGAAGCCAACTCGCCAGGAATGATGTCAAATATTACCGCCGAGATGTTAGGTTGGGTTAGGTTAGGTTATATTACGTTATTGGTGTATATAAAGGTCCCACGGAGACATAGAGTCCAACAAGCCAGGAATGTGGTCAAATATTACCGCCGAGATGTTAGGTTGGGTTAGGTTAGGTTATATTACGTTATTGATGTATATAAGGGTCCCACGGAGAAGGACAAGCCAACTCGCCAGGAATGTTGTCAAATATTACCGCAGAGAAGATAGGTTGGGTTAGGTTAGGTTATATTACGTTATTGATGTATATAAAGGTCACACGGAGACGTAGAGGCCAATTCGCCAGGTATGTTGTCAAATATTACCGCCGAGATGATAGGTTGGGTTAGGTTAGGTTATATTTCGTTATTGATGTATATGAAGGTCCCACGGAGACGTAGAGGCCAACTCGCCAGGTATGTGGTCAAATATTACCGCCGAGAAGATAGGTTGGGTTAGGTTAGGTTATATTACGTTCTTGATGTATATAAAGATCCCGCGGAGACGTAGAGGCCAACTCGCAAGGTATGTTGTCAAATATTACCGCCGAGATGTTCGGTTGGGTTAGGTTAGGTTATATTACGTTATTGATGTATATAAATGTCCCACGGGGACGTAGAGGCCAACTCACCAGGTATGTGGTCAAATATTACCGCGGAGATGTTAGGTTGGGTTAGGTTACGTTATATTACGTTATTGATGTATATGATGGTCAAACAGAGACGTAGATGCCATCTCGCCAGGAATGATGTCAAATATTACCGCCGAGATGTTAGGTTGGGTTAGGTTAGGTTATATTACGTTATTAATGTATATAAAGGTCCCACGGAGACGGACAAGCCAACTCGCCAGGAATGTGGTCAAATATTACCGCCGAGATGTTAGGTTGGGTTAGGTTAGGTTATATTACGTTATTGATGTATATAAAGATCCCACGGAGACGTAGAGGCCAACTGGCCAGGAATGATGTCAAATATTACCGCCGCGATGATAGGTTGGGTTAGGTTACGTTATATTACGTTATTGATGTATATAAAGGTCCCACGGAGACGGAGAAGCCAACTCGCCAGGAATGTTGTCAAATATTACCGCCGAGAAGGTAGGTTGGGTTAGGTTAGGTTATATTACGTTATTGATGTATATAAAGGTCCCACGGAGACGGAGAAGCCAACTCGCCAGGAATGTGGTCAAATATTACCGCCGAGATGTTAGATTGGGTTAGGATAGGTTATATTACGTTATTGATGTATATAAAGATCCCACGGAGATGTAGAGGCCAACTCGCCAGGAATGATGTCAAATATTACCGCCGCGATGATAGGTTGGGTTAGGTTACGTTATATTACGTTATTGATGTATATAAAGGTCCCACGAAGACGGAGAAGCCAACTCGCCAGGAATGTTGTCAAATATTACCGCCGAGAGGGTAGGTTGGGTTAGGTTATGTTATGTTACGTTCTTGATGTATATAAAGATCACACGGAGACGTAGAGGCCAATTCGCCAGGTATGTTGTCAAATATAACCGCCGAGATGATAGGTTGGGTTAGGTTAGGTTATATTTCGTTATTGATGTATATGAAGGTCCCACGGAGACGTAGAGGCCAACTCGCCAGGTATGTTGTCAAATATTACCACGTTGATGTTAGGTTGGGTTAGGTTACGTTATACTACGTTATTGATGTATATGATGGTCAAACGGAGACGTAGAAGCCAACTCGCCAGGAATGATGTCAAATATTACCGCCGAGATGTTAGGTTGGGTTAGGTTAGGTTATATTACGTTATTGGTGTATATAAAGGTCCCACGGAGACATAGAGTCCAACAAGCCAGGAATGTGGTCAAATATTACCGCCGAGATGTTAGGTTGGGTTAAGTTAGGTTATATTACGTTATTGATGTATATAAGGGTCCCACGGAGACGGAGAAGCCAACTCGCCAGGTATGTTGTCAAATATTACCGCGGTGATGTTAGGTTGGGTAAGGTTACGTTATATTACGTTATTGATGTATATGATGGTCAAACGGAGACGTAGAAGCCAACTCGCCAGGAATGATGTCAAATATTACCGCCGAGATGTTAGGTTGGGTTAGGTTAGGTTATATTACGTTATTGATGTATATAAAGGTCCCACGGAGAAGGACAAGCCAACTCGCCAGGAATGTTGTCAAATATTACCGCAGAGAAGATAGGTTGGGTTAGGTTAGGTTATATTACGTTATTGATGTATATAAAGGTCACACGGAGACGTAGAGGCCAATTCGCCAGGTATGTTGTCAAATATTACCGCCGAGATGATAGGTTGGGTTAGGTTAGGTTATATTTCGTTATTGATGTATATGAAGGTCCCACGGAGACGTAGAGGCCAACTCGCCAGGTATGTGGTCAAATATTACCGCCGAGAAGATAGGTTGGGTTAGGTTAGGTTATATTACGTTCTTGATGTATATAAAGATCCCGCGGAGACGTAGAGGCCAACTCGCAAGGTATGTTGTCAAATATTACCGCCGAGATGTTCGGTTGGGTTAGGTTAGGTTATATTACGTTATTGATGTATATAAATGTCCCACGGGGACGTAGAGGCCAACTCACCAGGTATGTGGTCAAATATTACCGCGGAGATGTTAGGTTGGGTTAGGTTACGTTATATTACGTTATTGATGTATATGATGGTCAAACAGAGACGTAGATGCCATCTCGCCAGGAATGATGTCAAATATTACCGCCGAGATGTTAGGTTGGGTTAGGTTAGGTTATATTACGTTATTAATGTATATAAAGGTCCCACGGAGACGGACAAGCCAACTCGCCAGGAATGTGGTCAAATATTACCGCCGAGATGTTAGGTTGGGTTAGGTTAGGTTATATTACGTTATTGATGTATATAAAGATCCCACGGAGACGTAGAGGCCAACTCGCCAGGAATGATGTCAAATATTACCGCCGCGATGATAGGTTGGGTTAGGTTACGTTATATTACGTTATTGATGTATATAAAGGTCCCACGGAGACGGAGAAGCCAACTCGCCAGGAATGTTGTCAAATATTACCGCCGAGAAGGTAGGTTGGGTTAGGTTAGGTTATATTACGTTATTGATGTATATAAAGGTCCCACGGAGACGGAGAAGCCAACTCGCCAGGAATGTGGTCAAATATTACCGCCGAGATGTTAGATTGGGTTAGGATAGGTTATATTACGTTATTGATGTATATAAAGATCCCACGGAGATGTAGAGGCCAACTCGCCAGGAATGATGTCAAATATTACCGCCGCGATGATAGGTTGGGTTAGGTTACGTTATATTACGTTATTGATGTATATAAAGGTCCCACGGAGACGGAGAAGCCAACTCGCCAGGAATGTTGTCAAATATTACCGCCGAGAGGGTAGGTTGGGTTAGGTTATGTTATGTTACGTTCTTGATGTATATAAAGATCACACGGAGACGTAGAGGCCAATTCGCCAGGTATGTTGCCAAATATAACCGCCGAGATGATAGGTTGGGTTAGGTTAGGTTATATTTCGTTATTGATGTATATGATGGTCAAACGGAGACGTAGAAGCCAACTCGCCAGGAATGATGTCAAATATTACCGCCGAGATGTTAGGTTGGGTTAGGTTAGGTTATATTACGTTATTGGTGTATATAAAGGTCCCACGGAGACATAGAGTCCAACAAGCCAGGAATGTGGTCAAATATTACCGCCGAGATGTTAGGTTGGGTTAAGTTAGGTTATATTACGTTATTGATGTATATAAGGGTCCCACGGAGACGGAGAAGCCAACTCGCCAGGTATGTTGTCAAATATTACCGCGGTGATGTTAGGTTGGGTAAGGTTACGTTATATTACGTTATTGATGTATATGATGGTCAAACGGAGACGTAGAAGCCAACTCGCCAGGAATGATGTCAAATATTACCGCCGAGATGTTAGGTTGGGTTAGGTTAGGTTATATTACGTTATTGATGTATATAAAGGTCCCACGGAGACATAGAGTCCAACAAGCCAGGAATGTGGTCAAATATTACCGCCGAGATGTTGGGTTGGGTTAGGTTAGGTTATATTACGTTATTGATGTATATAAGGGTCCCACGGAGACGGAGAAGCCAACTCGCCAGGAATGTTGTCAAATATTACCGCCGAGATGTTAGGTTGGGTTAAGTTAGGTTATATTACGTTATTGATGTATATAAGGGTCCCACGGAGACGGAGAAGCCAACTCGCCAGGTATGTTGTCAAATATTACCGCGGTGATGTTAGGTTGGGTAAGGTTACGTTATATTACGTTATTGATGTATATGATGGTCAAACGGAGACGTAGAAGCCAACTCGCCAGGAATGATGTCAAATATTACCGCCGAGATGTTAGGTTGGGTTAGGTTAGGTTATATTACGTTATTGATGTATCTAAAGGTCCCACGGAGACATAGAGTCCAACAAGCCAGGAATGTGGTCAAATATTACCGCCGAGATGTTGGGTTGGGTTAGGTTAGGTTATATTACGTTATTGATGTATATAAGGGTCCCACGGAGACGGAGAAGCCAACTCGCCAGGAATGTTGTCAAATATTACCGCCGAGATGTTAGGTTGGGTTAGGTTAGGTTATATTACGTTATTGATGTATATAAAGGTCCCACGGAGAAGGACAAGCCAACTCGCCAGGAATGTTGTCAAATATTACCGCAGAGAAGATAGGTTGGGTTAGGTTAGGTTATATTACGTTATTGATGTATATAAGGGTCACACGGAGACGTAGAGGCCAATTCGCCAGGTATGTTGTCAAATATTACCGCCGAGATGATAGGTTGGGTTAGGTTAGGTTATATTACGTTCTTGAAGTATATAAACGTCCCACGCAGACGTAGAGGCCAACAAGCCAGGAATGTTGTCAAATATTACCGTCGAGATGATAGGTTGGGTTACGTTAGGTAATATTACGTTATTGATGTATATGAAGGTCAAACGGAGACGTAGAGGCCAACTCGCAAGGTATGTTGTCAAATATTACCGCCGAGATGTTCGGTTGGGTTAGGTTAGGTTATATTACGTTATTGATGTATATAAATGTCCCACGGGGACGTAGAGGCCAACTCACCAAGTATGTGGTCAAATATTACCGCGGAGATGTTAGATTGGGTTAGGTTACGTTATATTACGTTATTGATGTATATGATGGTCAAACAGAGACGTAGATGCCATCTCGCCAGGAATGATGTCAAATATTACCGCCGAGATGTTAGGTTGGGTTAGGTTAGGTTATATTACGTTATTGATGTATATAAAGGTCCCACGGAGACGGAGAAGCCAACTCGCCAGGAATGTGGTCAAATATTACCGTCGAGATGTTAGATTGGGTTAGGATAGGTTATATTACGTTATTGATGTATATAAAGATCCCACGGAGATGTAGAGGCCAACTCGCCAGGAATGATGTCAAATATTACCGCCGCGATGATAGGTTGGGTTAGGTTACGTTATATTACGTTATTGATGTATATAAAGGTCCCACGGAGACGGAGAAGCCAACTCGCCAGGAATGTTGTCAAATATTACCGCCGAGAGGGTAGGTTGGGTTAGGTTATGTTATATTACGTTCTTGATGTATATAAAGATCACACGGAGACGTAGAGGCCAATTCGCCAGGTATGTTGTCAAATATTACCGCCGAGATGATAGGTTGGGTTAGGTTGGGTTATATTACGTTATTGATGTATATAAAGGTCCCACGGAGACGGAGAAGCCAACTCGCCAGGAATGTTGTCAAATATTACCGCAGAGCAGATAGGTTGGGTTAGGTTATGTTATATTACGTTCTTGATGTATATAAAGATCACACGGAGACGTAGAGGCCAATTCGCCAGGTATGTTGTCAAATATAACCGCCGAGATGATAGGTTGGGTTAGGTTAGGTTATATTTCGTTATTGATGTATATGAAGGTCCCACGGAGACGTAGAGGCCAACTCGCCAGGTATGTTGTCAAATATTACCACGGTGATGTTAGGTTGGGTTAGGTTACGTTATATTACGTTATTGATGTATATGATGGTCAAACGGAGACGTAGAAGCCAACTCGCCAGGAATGATGTCAAATATTACCGCCGAGATGTTAGGTTGGGTTAGGTTAGGTTATATTACGTTATTGGTGTATATAAAGGTCCCACGGAGACATAGAGTCCAACAAGCCAGGAATGTGGTCAAATATTACCGCGGAGATGTTAGGTTGGGTTAGGTTAGGTTACATTACGTTATTGATGTATATAAAGGTCCCACGGAGACATAGAGGCCAACAAGCCTGGAATGTGGTCAAATATTACCGCCGAGATGAAAGGTTGGGTTAGGTTAGGTTATATTACGTTATTGATGTATATAAAGGTCCTACGGAGACGTAGAGGCCAACTCGCCAGGTATGTTTTCAATTATTACCGCCGATAAGTTAGGTTGGGTTTGGTTAGGTTATATTACGTTATTGATGTATATAAAGGTCCCACGGAGAAGGACAAGCCAACTCGCCAGGAATGTTGTCAAATATTACCGCAGAGAAGATAGGTTGGGTTAGGTTAGGTTATATTACGTTATTGATGTATATAAAGGTCACACGGAGACGTAGAGGCCAATTCGCCAGGTATGTTGTCAAATATTACCGCCGAGATGATAGGTTGGGTTAGGTTAGGTTATATTTCGTTATTGATGTATATGAAGGTCCCACGGAGACGTAGAGGCCAACTCGCCAGGTATGTGGTCAAATATTACCGCCGAGAAGATAGGTTGGGTTAGGTTATGTTATATTACGTTCTTGATGTATATAAAGATCCCGCGGAGACGTAGAGGCCAACTCGCAAGGTATGTTGTCAAATATTACCGCCGAGATGTTCGGTTGGGTTAGGTTAGGTTATATTACGTTATTGATGTATATAAAGGTCCCACGGAGACGGAGAAGCCAACTCGCCAGGAATGTTGTCAAATATTACCGCCGAGATGTTAGGTTGGGTTAGGTTAGGTTATATTACGTTCTTGAAGTATATAAACGTCCCACGCAGACGTAGAGGCCAACAAGCCAGGAATGTTGTCAAATATTACCGTCGAGATGATAGGTTGGGTTACGTTAGGTAATATTACGTTATTGATGTATATGAAGGTCAAACGGAGACGTAGAGGCCAACTCGCAAGGTATGTTGTCAAATACTACCGCCGAGATGTTCGGTTGGGTTAGGTTAGGTTATATTACGTTATTGATGTATATAAATGTCCCACGGGGACGTAGAGGCCAACTCACCAAGTATGTGGTCAAATATTACCGCGGAGATGTTAGATTGGGTTAGGTTACGTTATATTACGTTATTGATGTATATGATGGTCAAACAGAGACGTAGATGCCATCTCGCCAGGAATGATGTCAAATATTACCGCCGAGATGTTAGGTTGGGTTAGGTTAGGTTATATTACGTTATTGATGTATATAAAGGTCCCACGGAGACGGAGAAGCCAACTCGCCAGGAATGTGGTCAAATATTACCGCCGAGATGTTAGGTTGGGTTAGGTTAGGTTATATTACGTTATTGATGTATATAAAGATCCCACGGAGACGTAGAGGCCAACTCGCCAGGAATGATGTCAAATATTACCGCCGCGATGATAGGTTGGGTTAGGTTACGTTATATTACGTTATTGATGTATATAAAGGTCCCACGGAGACGGAGAAGCCAACTCGCCAGGAATGTTGTCAAATATTACCGCCGAGAAGGTAGGTTGGGTTAGGTTAGGTTATATTACGTTATTGATGTATATAAAGGTCCCACGGAGACGGAGAAGCCAACTCGCCAGGAATGTGGTCAAATATTACCGCCGAGATGTTAGATTGGGTTAGGATAGGTTATATTACGTTATTGATGTATATAAAGATCCCACGGAGATGTAGAGGCCAACTCGCCAGGAATGATGTCAAATATTACCGTCGAGATGATAGGTTGGGTTACGTTAGGTAATATTACGTTATTGATGTATATGAAGGTCAAACGGAGACGTAGAGGCCAACTCGCAAGGTATGTTGTCAAATACTACCGACGAGATGTTCGGTTGGGTTAGGTTAGGTTATATTACGTTATTGATGTATATAAATGTCCCACGGGGACGTAGAGGCCAACTCACCAAGTATGTGGTCAAATATTACCGCGGAGATGTTAGATTGGGTTAGGTTACGTTATATTACGTTATTGATGTATATGATGGTCAAACAGAGACGTAGATGCCATCTCGCCAGGAATGATGTCAAATATTACCGCCGAGATGTTAGGTTGGGTTAGGTTAGGTTATATTACGTTATTGATGTATATAAAGGTCCCACGGAGACGGAGAAGCCAACTCGCCAGGAATGTGGTCAAATATTACCGCCGAGATGTTAGGTTGGGTTAGGTTAGGTTATATTACGTTATTGATGTATATAAAGATCCCACGGAGACGTAGAGGCCAACTCGCCAGGAATGATGTCAAATATTACCGCCGCGATGATAGGTTGGGTTAGGTTACGTTATATTACGTTATTGATGTATATAAAGGTCCCACGGAGACGGAGAAGCCAACTCGCCAGGAATGTTGTCAAATATTACCGCCGAGAAGGTAGGTTGGGTTAGGTTAGGTTATATTACGTTATTGATGTATATAAAGGTCCCACGGAGACGGAGAAGCCAACTCGCCAGGAATGTGGTCAAATATTACCGCCGAGATGTTAGATTGGGTTAGGATAGGTTATATTACGTTATTGATGTATATAAAGATCCCACGGAGATGTAGAGGCCAACTCGCCAGGAATGATGTCAAATATTACCGCCGCGATGATAGGTTGGGTTAGGTTACGTTATATTACGTTATTGATGTATATAAAGGTCCCACGGAGACGGAGAAGCCAACTCGCCAGGAATGTTGTCAAATATTACCGCCGAGAGGGTAGGTTGGGTTAGGTTATGTTATGTTACGTTCTTGATGTATATAAAGATCACACGGAGACGTAGAGGCCAATTCCCCAGGTATGTTGTCAAATATAACCGCCGAGATGATAGGTTGGGTTAGGTTAGGTTATATTTCGTTATTGATGTATATGAAGGTCCCACGGAGACGTAGAGGCCAACTCGCCAGGTATGTTGTCAAATATTACCACGGTGATGTTAGGTTGGGTTAGGTTACGTTATATTACGTTATTGATGTATATGATGGTCAAACGGAGACGTAGAAGCCAACTCGCCAGGAATGATGTCAAATATTACCGCCGAGATGTTAGGTTGGGTTAGGTTAGGTTATATTACGTTATTGGTGTATATAAAGGTCCCACGGAGACATAGAGTCCAACAAGCCAGGAATGTGGTCAAATATTACCGCCGAGATGTTAGGTTGGGTTAAGTTAGGTTATATTACGTTATTGATGTATATAAGGGTCCCACGGAGACGGAGAAGCCAACTCGCCAGGTATGTTGTCAAATATTACCGCGGTGATGTTAGGTTGGGTAAGGTTACGTTATATTACGTTATTGATGTATATGATGGTCAAACGGAGACGTAGAAGCCAACTCGCCAGGAATGATGTCAAATATTACCGCCGAGATGTTAGGTTGGGTTAGGTTAGGTTATATTACGTTATTGATGTATATAAAGGTCCCACGGAGACATAGAGTCCAACAAGCCAGGAATGTGGTCAAATATTACCGCCGAGATGTTGGGTTGGGTTAGGTTAGGTTATATTACGTTATTGATGTATATAAGGGTCCCACGGAGACGGAGAAGCCAACTCGCCAGGAATGTTGTCAAATATTACCGCCGAGATGTTAGGTTGGGTTAGGTTAGGTTATATTACGTTCTTGAAGTATATAAAGGTCCCACGCAGACGTAGAGGCCAACAAGCCAGGAATGTTGTCAAATACTACCGTCGAGATGATAGGTTGGGTTACGTTAGGTAATATTACGTTATTCATGTATATGAAGGTCAAACGGAGACCTAGACGCCAACTCGAAAGGAATGTTGTCAAATATTACCGGTGAGATGTTAGGTTGGGTTAGGTTAGGTTATATTACGTTATTGATATATATAAAGGTCACACGGAGACGTAGAGGCCAACAAGACAGGAATGTGGTCAAATATTACCGCCGCGATGATAGGTTGGGTTAGGTTACGTTATATTACGTTATTGATGTATATAAAGGTCCCACGGAGACGGAGAAGCCAACTCGCCAGGAATGTTGTCAAATATTACCGCCGAGAGGGTAGGTTGGGTTAGGTTATGTTATATTACGTTCTTGATGTATATAAAGATCACACGGAGACGTAGAGGCCAATTCGCCAGGTATGTTGTCAAATATAACCGCCGAGATGATAGGTTGGGTTAGGTTAGGTTATATTTCGTTATTGATGTATATGAAGGTCCCACGGAGACGTAGAGGCCAACTCGCCAGGTATGTTGTCAAATATTACCACGGTGATGTTAGGTTGGGTTAGGTTACGTTATATTACGTTATTGATGTATATGATGGTCAAACGGAGACGTAGAAGCCAACTCGCCAGGAATGATGTCAAATATTACCGCCGAGATGTTAGGTTGGGTTAGGTTAGGTTATATTACGTTATTGGTGTATATAAAGGTCCCACGGATACGGAGAAGCCAACTCGCCAGGAATGTTGACAAATATTACCGCCGAGATGTTAGGTTGGGTTAGGTTAGGTTATATTACGTTCTTGAAGTATATAAAGGTCCCACGCAGACGTAGAGGCCAACAAGCCAGGAATGTTGTCAAATACTACCGTCGAGATGATAGGTTGGGTTACGTTAGGTAATATTTCGTTATTGATGTATATGAAGGTCAAACGGAGACGTAGAGGCCAATTCGCCAGGTATGTTGTCAAATATTACCGCCGAGATGATAGGTTGGGTTAGGTTGGGTTATATTACGTTATTGATGTATATAAAGGTCCCACGGAGACGGAGAAGCCAACTCGCCAGGAATGTGGTCAAATATTACCGCCGAGATGTTAGATTGGGTTAGGATAGGTTATATTACGTTATTGATGTATATAAAGGTCCCACGGAGACGGAGAAGCCAACTCGCCAGGAATGTTGTCAAATATTACCGCCGAGAAGGTAGGTTGGGTTAGGTTAGGTTATATTACGTTATTAATGTATATAAAGGTCCCACGGAGACGGAGAAGCCAACTCGCCAGGAATGTGGTCAAATATTACCGCCGAGATGTTGGATTGGGTTAGGTTAGGTTATATTACGTTATTAATGTATATAAAGATCCCACGGAGATGTAGAGGCCAACTCGCCAGGAATGATGTCAAATATTACCGCCGCGATGATAGGTTGGGTTAGGTTACGTTATATTACGTTATTGATGTATATAAAGGTCCCACGGAGACGGAGAAGCCAACTCGCCAGGAATGTTGTCAAATATTACCGCCGAGAAGGTAGGTTGGGTTAGGTTAGGTTATATTACGTTATTGATGTATATAAAGGTCCCACGGAGACGGAGAAGCCAACTCGCCAGGAATGTGGTCAAATATTACCGCCGAGATGTTAGATTGGGTTAGGATAGGTTATATTACGTTATTGATGTATATAAAGATCCCACGGAGATGTAGAGGCCAACTCGCCAGGAATGATGTCAAATATTACCGCCGCGATGATAGGTTGGGTTAGGTTACGTTATATTACGTTATTGATGTATATAAAGGTCCCACGGTGACGGAGAAGCCAACTCGCCAGGAATGTTGTCAAATATTACCGCCGAGAGGGTAGGTTGGGTTAGGTTCTGTTATATTACGTTCTTGATGTATATAAAGATCACACGGAGACATAGAGTCCAACAAGCCAGGAATGTGGTCAAATATTACCGCCGAGATGTTAGGTTGGGTTAGGTTAGGTTATATTACGTTATTGATGTATATAAGGGTCCCACGGAGACGGAGAAGCCAAGTCGCCAGGAATGTTGTCAAATATTACCGCCGAGATGTTAGGTTGGGTTAGGTTAGGTTATATTACGTTCTTGAAGTATATAAAGGTCCCACGCAGACGTAGAGGCCAACAAGCCAGGAATGTTGTCAAATACTTCCGTCGAGATGAAAGGTTGGGTTACGTTAGGTAATATTACGTTATTCATGTATATGAAGGTCAAACGGAGACCTAGACGCCAACTCGAAAAGAATGTTGTCAAATATTACCGGCGAGATGTTAGGTTGGGTTAGGTTACGTTATATTACGTTATTGATGTATATGATGGTCAAACAGAGACGTAGAAGCCATCTCGCCAGGAATGATGTCAAATATTACCGCCGAGATGTTAGGTTGGGTTAGGTTAGGTTATATTACGTTATTAATGTATATAAAGGTCCCACGGAGACGGAGAAGCCAAATCGCCAGGAATATTGTCAAATATTACCGCCGAGATGTTAGGTTGGGTTAGGTTAGGTTATATTACGTTACTAATGTATATAAAGTTCCCACGGAGACGGAGAAGCCAACTCGCCAGGAATGTGGTCAAATATTACCGCCGAGATGTTAGGTTGGGTTAGGTAAGGTTATATTACGTTATTGATGTATATAAAATTCCCACGGGGACGTAGAGGCCAACTCACCAGGTATGTGGTCAAATATTACCGCGGAGATGTTACGTTGGGTTAGGTTACGTTATATTACGTTATTGATGTATATGATGGTCAAACAGAGACGTAGAAGCCATCTCGCCAGGAATGATGTCAAATATTACCGCCGAGAAGGTAGGTTGGGTTAGGTTAGGTTATATTACGTTATTGATGTATATAAAGGTCCCACGGAGACGGAGAAGCCAACTCGCCAGGAATGTGGTCAAATATTACCGCCGAGATGTTGGATTGGGTTAGGTTAGGTTATATTACGTTATTGATGTATATAAAGATCCCACGGAGATGTAGAGGCCAACTCGCCAGGAATGATGTCAAATATTACCGCCGCGATGATAGGTTGGGTTAGGTTAGGTTATATTTCGTTATTGATGTATATGAAGGTCCCACGGAGACGTAGAGGCCAACTCGCCAGGTATGTTGTCAAATATTACCACGGTGATGTTAGGTTGGGTTAGGTTACGTTATATTACGTTATTGATGTATATGATGGTCAAACGGAGACGTAGAAGCCAACTCGCCAGGAATGATGTCAAATATTACCGCCGAGATGTTAGGTTGGGTTAGGTTAGGTTATATTACGTTATTGGTGTATATAAAGGTCCCACGGAGACATAGAGTCCAACAAGCCAGGAATGTGGTCAAATATTACCGCCGAGATGTTAGGTTGGGTTAGGTTAGGTTATATTACGTTATTGATGTATATAAGGGTCCCACGGAGACAGAGAAGCCAACTCGCCAGGAATGTTGTCAAATATTACCGCCGAGATGTTAGGTTGGGTTAGGTTAGGTTATATTACGTTCTTGAAGTATATAAAGGTCCCACGCAGACGTAGAGGCCAACAAGCCAGGAATGTTGTCAAATACTACCGTCGAGATGATAGGTTGGGTTACGTTATGTAATATTACGTTATTCATGTATATGAAGGTCAAACGGAGACCTAGACGCCAACTCGAAAGGAATGTTGTCAAATATTACCGGCGAGATGTTAGGTTGGGTTAGGTTAGGTTATATTACGTTATTGATGTATATAAAGATCACACGGAGACGTAGAGGCCAATTCGCCAGGTATGCTGTCAAATATTACCGCCGAGATGATAGGTTGGGTTAGGTTAGGTTATATTTCGTTATTGATGTATATGAAGGTCCCACGGAGACGTAGAGGCCAACTCGCCAGGTATGTTGTCAAATATTACCGGCGAGATGTTAGGTTGGGTTAGGCTAGGTTATATTTCGTTATTGATGTATATGAAGGTCCCACGGAGACGTAGATGCCAACAAGACAGGAATGTGGTCAAATATTACCGCCGAGATGTTAGGTTGGTTTAGGTTAGGTTATATTACGTTATTGATGTATATAAAGGTCACACGGAGACGTAGAGGCCAACAAGACAGGAATGTGGTCAAATATTACCGCCGAGATGTTAGGTTGGGTTAGGTTAGGTTATATTACGATATTGATCTATATAAAGCTCCCACGGAGACGTAGAGGCCAACTCGCCAGGAATGATGTCAAATATTACCGCCGAGATTTTAGGTTGGGTTAGGTTAGGTTATATTACGTTATTGATGTATATAAAGGTCCCACGGAGACATAGAGGCCAACAAGCCTGGAATGTGGTCAAATATTACCGCCGAGATGAAAGGTTGGGTTAGGTTAGGTTATATTACGTTATTGATGTATATAAAGGTCCTACGGAGACGTAGGGGCCAACTCGCCAGGTATGTTTTCAATTATTACCGCCGATAAGTTAGGTTGGGTTTGGTTAGGTTATATTACGTTATTGATGTATATAAAGGTCCCACGGAGAAGGACAAGCCAACTCGCCAGGAATGTTGTCAAATATTACCGCAGAGATGAAAGGTTGGGTTAGGTTAGGTTATATTACGTTATTGATGTATATAAAGGTCCTACGGAGACGTAGAGGCCAACTCGCCAGGTATGTTTTCAATTATTACCGCCGATAAGTTAGGTTGGGTTTGGTTAGGTTATATTACGTTATTGATGTATATAAAGGTCCCACGGAGAAGGACAAGCCAACTCGCCAGGAATGTGGTCAAATATTACCGCCGAGATGTTAGGTTGGTTTAGGTTAGGTTATATTACGTTCTTGATGTATATAAAGATCACACTGAGACGTAGAGGCCAATTCGCCAGGTATGTTGTCAAATATTACCGGCGAGATGTTAGGTTGGGTTAGGTTAGGTTATATTTCGTTATTGATGTATATGAAGGTCCCACGGAGACGTAGAGGCCAACTCGCCAGGTATGTGGTCAAATATTACCGCGGAGATGTTAGGTTGGGTTAGGTTAGGTTATATTACGTTCTTGGATTATATAAAGGTCCCACGCAGACGTAGAGGCCAACAAGCCAGGAATGTTGTCAAATACTACCGTCGAGATGATAGGTTGAGTTAGGTTATGTTATATTACGTTCTTGATGTATATAAAGATCCCACGGAGACATAGAGGCCAACAAGCCTGTAATGTGGTCAAATATTACCGCCGAGATGAAAGGTTGGGTTAGGTTAGGTTATATTACGTTATTGATGTATATAAAGGTCCGACGGAGACGTAGAGGCCAACTCGCCAGGTATGTTTTCAATTATTACCGCCGATAAGTTAGGTTGGGTTTGGTTAGGTTATATTACGTTATTGATGTATATAAAGGTCCCACGGAGAAGGACAAGCCAACTCGCCAGGAATGTTGTCAAATATTACCGCAGAGATGTTAGGTTGGTTTAGGTTAGGTTATATTACGTTCTTGATGTATATAAAGATCCCGCGGAGACGTAGAGGCCAACTCGCAAGGTATGTTGTCAAATATTACCGCCGAGATGTTCGGTTGGGTTAGGTTAGGATATATTACGTTATTGATGTATATAAATGTCCCACGGAGACGGAGAAGCCAACTCGCCAGGAATGTTGTCAAATATTACCGCCGAGATGTTAGGTTGGGTTAGGTTAGGTTATATTACGTTATTAATGTATATAAAGGTCCCACGGAGACGGAGAAGCCAACTCGCCAGGAATGTGGTCAAATATTACCGCCGAGATGTTAGGTTGGGTTAGGTTAGGTTATATTACGTTATTAATGTATATAAAGGTCCCACGGAGACGGAGAAGCCAACTCGCCAGGAATGTGGTCAAATATTACCGCCGAGATGTGAGGTTGGGTTAGGTTACGTTATATTACGTTATTGATGTATATAAAGGTCCCACGGAGACGGAGAAGCCAACTCGCCAGGAATGTTGTCAAATATTACCGCCGAGAAGGTAGGTTGGGTTAGGTTAGGTTATATTACGTTATTGATGTATATAAAGGTCCCACGGAGACGTAGAGGCCAACTCGCCAGGAATGATGTCAAATATTACCGCCGAGATTTTAGGTTGGGTTAGGTTAGGCTATATTTCGTTATTGATGTATATGAAGGTCCCACGGAGACGTAGAGGCCAACTCGCCAGGTATGTTGTCAAATATTACCGCGGTGATGTTAGGTTGGGTTAGGTTAGGTTATATTACGTTATTGATGTATATAAAGGTCCCACGGAGACATAGAGTCCAACAAGCCAGGAATGTGGTCAAATATTACCGCCGAGATGTTGGGTTGGGTTAGGTTAGGTTATATTACGTTATTGATGTATATAAGGGTCCCACGGAGACGGAGAAACCAACTCGCCAGGAATGTTGTCAAATATTACCGCCGAGATGTTAGGTTGGGTTAGGTTAGGTTATATTACGTTCTTGAAGTATATAATGGTCCCACGCAGACGTAGAGGCCAACAAGACTGGAATGTGGTCAAATATTACCGCCGAGGTGTTAGGTTGGGTTAGGTTAGGTTATATTACGATATTGATCTATTTAAAGCTCCCACGGAGACGTAGAGGCCAACTCGCCAGGAATGATGTCAAATATTACCGCCGAGATTTTAGGTTGGGTTAGGTTAGGTTATATTACGTTATTGATGTATATAAAGGTCCCACGGAGACATAGAGGCCAACAAGCCTGGAATGTGGTCAAATATTACCGTCGAGATGAAAGGTTGGGTTAGGTTAGGTTATATTACGTTATAGATGTATATAAAGGTCCCACGGAGAAGGACAAGCCAACTCGCCAGGAATGTTGTCAAATATTACCGCAGAGAAGATAGGTTGGGTTAGGTTAGGTTATATTACGTTATTGATGTATATAAAGGTCACACGGAGACGTAGAGGCCAATTCGCCAGGTATGTTGTCAAATATTACCGCCGAGATGATAGGTTGGGTTAGGTTAGGTTATATTACGTTCTTGATGTATATAAAGATCACACTGAGACGTAGAGGCCAATTCGCCAGGTATGTTGTCAAATATTACCGGCGAGATGTTAGGTTGGGTTAGGCTAGGTTATATTTCGTTATTGATGTATATGAAGGTCCCACGGAGACGTAGATGCCAACAAGACAGGAATGTGGTCAAATATTACCGCCGAGATGTTAGGTTGGTTTAGGTTAGGTTATATTACGTTATTGATGTATATAAAGGTCACACGGAGACGTAGAGGCCAACAAGACAGGAATGTGGTCAAATATTACCGCCGAGATGTTAGGTTGGGTTAGGTTAGGTTATATTACGATATTGATCTATATAAAGCTCCCACGGAGACGTAGAGGCCAACTCGCCAGGAATGATGTCAAATATTACCGCCGAGATTTTAGGTTGGGTTAGGTTAGGTTATATTACGTTATTGATGTATATAAAGGTCCCACGGAGACATAGAGGCCAACAAGCCTGGAATGTGGTCAAATATTACCGCCGAGATGAAAGGTTGGGTTAGGTTAGGTTATATTACGTTATTGATGTATATAAAGGTCCTACGGAGACGTAGAGGCCAACTCGCCAGGTATGTTTTCAATTATTACCGCCGATAAGTTAGGTTGGGTTTGGTTAGGTTATATTACGTTATTGATGTATATAAAGGTCCCACGGAGAAGGACAAGCCAACTCGCCAGGAATGTTGTCAAATATTACCGCAGAGATGAAAGGTTGGGTTAGGTTAGGTTATATTACGTTATTGATGTATATAAAGGTCCTACGGAGACGTAGAGGCCAACTCGCCAGGTATGTTTTCAATTATTACCGCCGATAAGTTAGGTTGGGTTTGGTTAGGTTATATTACGTTATTGATGTATATAAAGGTCCCACGGAGAAGGACAAGCCAACTCGCCAGGAATGTGGTCAAATATTACCGCCGAGATGTTAGGTTGGTTTAGGTTAGGTTATATTACGTTCTTGATGTATATAAAGATCACACTGAGACGTAGAGGCCAATTCGCCAGGTATGTTGTCAAATATTACCGGCGAGATGTTAGGTTGGGTTAGGTTAGGTTATATTTCGTTATTGATGTATATGAAGGTCCCACGGAGACGTAGAGGCCAACTCGCCAGGTATGTGGTCAAATATTACCGCGGAGATGTTAGGTTGGGTTAGGTTAGGTTATATTACGTTCTTGGATTATATAAAGGTCCCACGCAGACGTAGAGGCCAACAAGCCAGGAATGTTGTCAAATACTACCGTCGAGATGATAGGTTGAGTTAGGTTATGTTATATTACGTTCTTGATGTATATAAAGATCCCACGGAGACATAGAGGCCAACAAGCCTGTAATGTGGTCAAATATTACCGCCGAGATGAAAGGTTGGGTTAGGTTAGGTTATATTACGTTATTGATGTATATAAAGGTCCGACGGAGACGTAGAGGCCAACTCGCCAGGTATGTTTTCAATTATTACCGCCGATAAGTTAGGTTGGGTTTGGTTAGGTTATATTACGTTATTGATGTATATAAAGGTCCCACGGAGAAGGACAAGCCAACTCGCCAGGAATGTTGTCAAATATTACCGCAGAGATGTTAGGTTGGTTTAGGTTAGGTTATATTACGTTCTTGATGTATATAAAGATCCCGCGGAGACGTAGAGGCCAACTCGCAAGGTATGTTGTCAAATATTACCGCCGAGATGTTCGGTTGGGTTAGGTTAGGATATATTACGTTATTGATGTATATAAATGTCCCACGGAGACGGAGAAGCCAACTCGCCAGGAATGTTGTCAAATATTACCGCCGAGATGTTAGGTTGGGTTAGGTTAGGTTATATTACGTTATTAATGTATATAAAGGTCCCACGGAGACGGAGAAGCCAACTCGCCAGGAATGTGGTCAAATATTACCGCCGAGATGTTAGGTTGGGTTAGGTTAGGTTATATTACGTTATTAATGTATATAAAGGTCCCACGGAGACGGAGAAGCCAACTCGCCAGGAATGTGGTCAAATATTACCGCCGAGATGTGAGGTTGGGTTAGGTTACGTTATATTACGTTATTGATGTATATAAAGGTCCCACGGAGACGGAGAAGCCAACTCGCCAGGAATGTTGTCAAATATTACCGCCGAGAAGGTAGGTTGGGTTAGGTTAGGTTATATTACGTTATTGATGTATATAAAGGTCCCACGGAGACGTAGAGGCCAACTCGCCAGGAATGATGTCAAATATTACCGCCGAGATTTTAGGTTGGGTTAGGTTAGGCTATATTTCGTTATTGATGTATATGAAGGTCCCACGGAGACGTAGAGGCCAACTCGCCAGGTATGTTGTCAAATATTACCGCGGTGATGTTAGGTTGGGTTAGGTTAGGTTATATTACGTTATTGATGTATATAAAGGTCCCACGGAGACATAGAGTCCAACAAGCCAGGAATGTGGTCAAATATTACCGCCGAGATGTTGGGTTGGGTTAGGTTAGGTTATATTACGTTATTGATGTATATAAGGGTCCCACGGAGACGGAGAAGCCAACTCGCCAGGAATGTTGTCAAATATTACCGCCGAGATGTTAGGTTGGGTTAGGTTAGGTTATATTACGTTCTTGAAGTATATAATGGTCCCACGCAGACGTAGAGGCCAACAAGCCAGGAATGTTGTCAAATACTACCGTCGAGATGATAGGTTGGGTTACGTTAGGTAATATTACGTTATTCATGTATATGAAGGTCAAACGGAGACCTAGACGCCAACTCGAAAGGAATGTTGTCAAATATTACCGGCGAGATGTTAGGTTGGGTTAGGTTAGGTTATATTTCGTTATTGATGTATATGAAGGTCCCACGGAGACGTAGAGGCCAACAAGACAGGAATGTGGTCAAATATTACCGCCGAGATGTTAGGTTGGGTTAGGTTAGGTTATATTACGTTATTGATGTATATAAAGGTCACACGGAGACGTAGAGGCCAACAAGACAGGAATGTGGTCAAATATTACCGCCGAGATGTTAGGTTGGGTTAGGTTAGGTTATATTACGATATTGATCTATTTAAAGCTCCCACGGAGACGTAGAGGCCAACTCGCCAGGAATGATGTCAAATATTACCGCCGAGATTTTAGGTTGGGTTAGGTTAGGTTATATTACGTTATTGATGTATATAAAGGTCCCACGGAGACGGAGAAGCCAACTCGCCAGGAATGTTGTCAAATATTACCGCCGAGAAGGTAGGTTGGGTTAGGTTAGGTTATATTACGTTATTGATGTATATAAAGGTCCCACGGAGACGGAGAAGCCAACTCGCCAGGAATGTGGTCAAATATTACCGCCGAGATGTTGGATTGGGTTAGGTTAGGTTATATTACGTTATTGATGTATATAAAGATCCCACGGAGATGTAGAGGCCAACTCGCCAGGAATGATGTCAAATATTACCGCCGCGATGATAGGTTGGGTTAGGTTACGTTATATTACGTTATTGATGTATATAAAGGTCCCACGGAGACGGAGAAGCCAACTCGCCAGGAATGTTGTCAAATATTACCGCCGAGAGGGTAGGTTGGGTTAGGTTATGTTATATTACGTTCTTGATGTATATAAAGATCACACGGAGACGTAGAGGCCAATTCGCCAGGTATGTTGTCAAATATTGCCGCCGAGATGATAGGTTGGGTTAGGTTGGGTTATATTACGTTATTGATGTATATAAAGGTCCCACGGAGACGGAGAAACCAACTCGCCAGGAATGTTGTCAAATATTACCGCAGAGCAGATAGGTTGGGTTAGGTTATGTTATATTACGTTCTTGATGTATATAAAGATCACACGGAGACGTAGAGGCCAATTCGCCAGGTATGTTGTCAAATATAACCGCCGAGATGATAGGTTGGGTTAGGTTAGGTTATATTTCGTTATTGATGTATATGAAGGTCCCACGGAGACGTAGAGGCCAACTCGCAAGGTATGTTGTCAAATATTACCGCGGAGATGTTAGGTTGGGTTAGGTTAGGATATATTACGTTCTTGAATTATATAAAGGTCCCACGCAGACGTAGAGGCCAACAAGCCAGGAATGTTGTCAAATACTACCGTCGAGATGATAGGTTGAGTTAGGTTATGTTATATTACGTTCTTGATGTATATAAAGATCCCACGGAGACATAGAGGCCAACAAGCCTGTAATGTGGTCAAATATTACCGCCGAGATGAAAGGTTGGGTTAGGTTAGGTTATATTACGTTATTGATGTATATAAAGGTCCGACGGAGACGTAGAGGCCAACTCGCCAGGTATGTTTTCAATTATTACCGCCGATAAGTTAGGTTGGGTTTGGTTAGGTTATATTACGTTATTGATGTATATAAAGGTCCCACGGAGAAGGACAAGCCAACTCGCCAGGAATGTTGTCAAATATTACCGCAGAGATGTTAGGTTGGGTTAGGTTAGGTTATATTACGTTATTAATGTATATAAAGGTCCCACGGAGACGGAGAAGCCAACTCGCCAGGAATGTGGTCAAATATTACCGCCGAGATGTTAGGTTGGTTTAGGTTAGGTTATATTACGTTCTTGATGTATATAAAGATCCCGCGGAGACGTAGAGGCCAACTCGCAAGGTATGTTGTCAAATATTACCGCCGAGATGTTCGGTTGGGTTAGGTTAGGATATATTACGTTATTGATGTATATAAATGTCCCACGGAGACGGAGAAGCCAACTCGCCAGGAATGTTGTCAAATATTACCGCCGAGATGTTAGGTTGGGTTAGGTTAGGTTATATTACGTTATTAATGTATATAAAGGTCCCACGGGGACGGAGAAGCCAACTCGCCAGGAATGTGGTCAAATATTACCGCCGAGATGTTAGGTTGGGTTAGGTTAGGTTATATTACGTTATTAATGTATATAAAGGTCCCACGGAGACGGAGAAGCCAACTCGCCAGGAATGTGGTCAAATATTACCGCCGAGATGTGAGGTTGGGTTAGGTTACGTTATATTACGTTATTGATGTATATAAAGGTCCCACGGAGACGGAGAAGCCAACTCGCCAGGAATGTTGTCAAATATTACCGCCGAGAAGGTAGGTTGGGTTAGGTTAGGTTATATTACGTTATTGATGTATATAAAGGTCCCACGGAGACGTAGAGGCCAACTCGCCAGGAATGATGTCAAATATTACCGCCGAGATTTTAGGTTGGGTTAGGTTAGGCTATATTTCGTTATTGATGTATATGAAGGTCCCACGGAGACGTAGAGGCCAACTCGCCAGGTATGTTGTCAAATATTACCGCGGTGATGTTAGGTTGGGTTAGGTTACGTTATATTACGTTATTGATGTATATGATGGTCAAACGGAGACGTAGAAGCCAACTCGCCAGGAATGATGTCAAATAATCCCGCCGAGATGTTAGGTTGGGTTCGGTTAGGTTATATTACGTTATTGATGTATATAAAGGTCCCACGGAGACATAGAGTCCAACAAGCCAGGAATGTGGTCAAATATTACCGCCGAGATGTTGGGTTGGGTTAGGTTAGGTTATATTACGTTATTGATGTATATAAGGGTCCCACGGAGACGGAGAAGCCAACTCGCCAGGAATGTTGTCAAATATTACCGCCGAGATGTTAGGTTGGGTTAGGTTAGGTTATATTACGTTCTTGAAGTATATAAAGGTCCCACGCAGACGTAGAGGCCAACAAGCCAGGAATGTTGTCAAATACTACCGTCGAGATGATAGGTTGGGTTACGTTAGGTAATATTACGTTATTCATGTATATGAAGGTCAAACGGAGACCTAGACGCCAACTCGAAAGGAATGTTGTCAAATATTACCGGCGAGATGTTAGGTTGGGTTAGGTTAGGTTATATTTCGTTATTGATGTATATGAAGGTCCCACGGAGACGTAGAGGCCAACAAGACAGGAATGTGGTCAAATATTACCGCCGAGATGTTAGGTTGGGTTAGGTTAGGTTATATTACGTTATTGATGTATATAAAGGTCACACGGAGACGTAGAGGCCAACAAGACTGGAATGTGGTCAAATATTACCGCCGAGGTGTTAGGTTGGGTTAGGTTAGGTTATATTACGATATTGATCTATTTAAAGCTCCCACGGAGACGTAGAGGCCAACTCGCCAGGAATGATGTCAAATATTACCGCCGAGATTTTAGGTTGGGTTAGGTTAGGTTATATTACGTTATTGATGTATATAAAGGTCCCACGGAGATATAGAGGCCAACAAGCCTGGAATGTGGTCAAATATTACCGTCGAGATGAAAGGTTGGGTTAGGTTAGGTTATATTACGTTATAGATGTATATAAAGGTCCCACGGAGAAGGACAAGCCAACTCGCCAGGAATGTTGTCAAATATTACCGCAGAGAAGATAGGTTGGGTTAGGTTAGGTTATATTACGTTATTGATGTATATAAAGGTCACACGGAGACGTAGAGGCCAATTCGCCAGGTATGTTGTCAAATATTACCGCCGAGATGATAGGTTGGGTTAGGTTAGGTTATATTACGTTCTTGATGTATATAAAGATCACACTGAGACGTAGAGGCCAATTCGCCAGGTATGTTGTCAAATATTACCGCCGAGATGATAGGTTGGGTTATGTTGGGTTATATTACGTTATTGATGTATATAAAGGTCCCACGGAGACGGAGAAGCCAACTCGCCAGGAATCTTGTCAAATATTACCGCAGAGCAGATAGGTTGGGTTAGGTTATGTTATATTACGTTATTGATGTATATAAAGGTCCCACGGAGACGGAGAAGCCAACTCGCCAGGAATGTTGCCAAATATTACCGCCGAGATGTTAGGTTGGGTTAGGTTAGGTTATATTACGTTCTTGAATTATATAAAGGTCCCACGCAGACGTAGAGGCCAACAAGCCAGGAATGTTGTCAAATACTACCGTCGAGATGATAGGTTGAGTTAGGTTATGTTATATTACGTTCTTGATGTATATAAAGATCCCACGGAGACATAGAGGCCAACAAGCCTGTAATGTGGTCAAATATTACCGCCGAGATGAAAGGTTGGGTTAGGTTAGGTTATATTACGTTATTGATGTATATAAAGGTCCGACGGAGACGTAGAGGCCAACTCGCCAGGTATGTTTTCAATTATTACCGCCGATAAGTTAGGTTGGGTTTGGTTAGGTTATATTACGTTATTGATGTATATAAAGGTCCCACGGAGAAGGACAAGCCAACTCGCCAGGAATGTTGTCAAATATTACCGCAGAGATGTTAGGTTGGGTTAGGTTAGGTTATATTACGTTATTAATGTATATAAAGGTCCCACGGAGACGGAGAAGCCAACTCGCCAGGAATGTGGTCAAATATTACCGCCGAGATGTTAGGTTGGTTTAGGTTAGGTTATATTACGTTCTTGATGTATATAAAGATCCCGCGGAGACGTAGAGGCCAACTCGCAAGGTATGTTGTCAAATATTACCGCCGAGATGTTCGGTTGGGTTAGGTTAGGTTATATTACGTTATTGATGTATATAAATGTCCCACGGAGACGGAGAAGCCAACTCGCCAGGAATGTTGTCAAATATTACCGCCGAGATGTTAGGTTGGGTTAGGTTAGGTTATATTACGTTATTAATGTATATAAAGGTCCCACGGAGACGGAGAAGCCAACTCGCCAGGAATGTGGTCAAATATTACCGCCGAGATGTTAGGTTGGGTTAGGTTAGGTTATATTACGTTATTAATGTATATAAAGGTCCCACGGAGACGGAGAAGCCAACTCGCCAGGAATGTGGTCAAATATTACCGCCGAGATGTGAGGTTGGGTTAGGTTACGTTATATTACGTTATTGATGTATATAAAGGTCCCACGGAGACGGAGAAGCCAACTCGCCAGGAATGTTGTCAAATATTACCGCCGAGAAGGTAGGTTGGGTTAGGTTAGGTTATATTACGTTATTGATGTATATAAAGGTCCCACGGAGACGTAGAGGCCAACTCGCCAGGAATGATGTCAAATATTACCGCCGAGATTTTAGGTTGGGTTAGGTTAGGCTATATTTCGTTATTGATGTATATGAAGGTCCCACGGAGACGTAGAGGCCAACTCGCCAGGTATGTTGTCAAATATTACCGCGGTGATGTTAGGTTGGGTTAGGTTAGGTTATATTACGTTATTGATGTATATAAAGGTCCCACGGAGACATAGAGTCCAACAAGCCAGGAATGTGGTCAAATATTACCGCCGAGATGTTGGGTTGGGTTAGGTTAGGTTATATTACGTTATTGATGTATATAAGGGTCCCACGGAGACGGAGAAGCCAACTCGCCAGGAATGTTGTCAAATATTACCGCCGAGATGTTAGGTTGGGTTAGGTTAGGTTATATTACGTTCTTGAAGTATATAATGGTCCCACGCAGACGTAGAGGCCAACAAGCCAGGAATGTTGTCAAATACTACCGTCGAGATGATAGGTTGGGTTACGTTAGGTAATATTACGTTATTCATGTATATGAAGGTCAAACGGAGACCTAGACGCCAACTCGAAAGGAATGTTGTCAAATATTACCGGCGAGATGTTAGGTTGGGTTAGGTTAGGTTATATTTCGTTATTGATGTATATGAAGGTCCCACGGAGACGTAGAGGCCAACAAGACAGGAATGTGGTCAAATATTACCGCCGAGATGTTAGGTTGGGTTAGGTTAGGTTATATTACGTTATTGATGTATATAAAGGTCACACGGAGACGTAGAGGCCAACAAGACAGGAATGTGGTCAAATATTACCGCCGAGATGTTAGGTTGGGTTAGGTTAGGTTATATTACGATATTGATCTATTTAAAGCTCCCACGGAGACGTAGAGGCCAACTCGCCAGGAATGATGTCAAATATTACCGCCGAGATTTTAGGTTGGGTTAGGTTAGGTTATATTACGTTATTGATGTATATAAAGGTCCCACGGAGACGGAGAAGCCAACTCGCCAGGAATGTTGTCAAATATTACCGCCGAGAAGGTAGGTTGGGTTAGGTTAGGTTATATTACGTTATTGATGTATATAAAGGTCCCACGGAGACGGAGAAGCCAACTCGCCAGGAATGTGGTCAAATATTACCGCCGAGATGTTGGATTGGGTTAGGTTAGGTTATATTACGTTATTGATGTATATAAAGATCCCACGGAGATGTAGAGGCCAACTCGCCAGGAATGATGTCAAATATTACCGCCGCGATGATAGGTTGGGTTAGGTTACGTTATATTACGTTATTGATGTATATAAAGGTCCCACGGAGACGGAGAAGCCAACTCGCCAGGAATGTTGTCAAATATTACCGCCGAGAGGGTAGGTTGGGTTAGGTTATGTTATATTACGTTCTTGATGTATATAAAGATCACACGGAGAAGTAGAGGCCAATTCGCCAGGTATGTTGTCAAATATTGCCGCCGAGATGATAGGTTGGGTTAGGTTGGGTTATATTACGTTATTGATGTATATAAAGGTCCCACGGAGACGGAGAAGCCAACTCGCCAGGAATGTTGTCAAATATTACCGCAGAGCAGATAGGTTGGGTTAGGTTATGTTATATTACGTTCTTGATGTATATAAAGATCACACGGAGACGTAGAGGCCAATTCGCCAGGTATGTTGTCAAATATAACCGCCGAGATGATAGGTTGGGTTAGGTTAGGTTATATTTCGTTATTGATGTATATGAAGGTCCCACGGAGACGTAGAGGCCAACTCGCAAGGTATGTTGTCAAATATTACCGCGGAGATGTTAGGTTGGGTTAGGTTAGGATATATTACGTTCTTGAATTATATAAAGGTCCCACGCAGACGTAGAGGCCAACAAGCCAGGAATGTTGTCAAATACTACCGTCGAGATGATAGGTTGAGTTAGGTTATGTTATATTACGTTCTTGATGTATATAAAGATCCCACGGAGACATAGAGGCCAACAAGCCTGTAATGTGGTCAAATATTACCGCCGAGATGAAAGGTTGGGTTAGGTTAGGTTATATTACGTTATTGATGTATATAAAGGTCCGACGGAGACGTAGAGGCCAACTCGCCAGGTATGTTTTCAATTATTACCGCCGATAAGTTAGGTTGGGTTTGGTTAGGTTATATTACGTTATTGATGTATATAAAGGTCCCACGGAGAAGGACAAGCCAACTCGCCAGGAATGTTGTCAAATATTACCGCAGAGATGTTAGGTTGGGTTAGGTTAGGTTATATTACGTTATTAATGTATATAAAGGTCCCACGGAGACGGAGAAGCCAACTCGCCAGGAATGTGGTCAAATATTACCGCCGAGATGTTAGGTTGGTTTAGGTTAGGTTATATTACGTTCTTGATGTATATAAAGATCCCGCGGAGACGTAGAGGCCAACTCGCAAGGTATGTTGTCAAATATTACCGCCGAGATGTTCGGTTGGGTTAGGTTAGGATATATTACGTTATTGATGTATATAAATGTCCCACGGAGACGGAGAAGCCAACTCGCCAGGAATGTTGTCAAATATTACCGCCGAGATGTTAGGTTGGGTTAGGTTAGGTTATATTACGTTATTAATGTATATAAAGGTCCCACGGGGACGGAGAAGCCAACTCGCCAGGAATGTGGTCAAATATTACCGCCGAGATGTTAGGTTGGGTTAGGTTAGGTTATATTACGTTATTAATGTATATAAAGGTCCCACGGAGACGGAGAAGCCAACTCGCCAGGAATGTGGTCAAATATTACCGCCGAGATGTGAGGTTGGGTTAGGTTACGTTATATTACGTTATTGATGTATATAAAGGTCCCACGGAGACGGAGAAGCCAACTCGCCAGGAATGTTGTCAAATATTACCGCCGAGAAGGTAGGTTGGGTTAGGTTAGGTTATATTACGTTATTGATGTATATAAAGGTCCCACGGAGACGTAGAGGCCAACTCGCCAGGAATGATGTCAAATATTACCGCCGAGATTTTAGGTTGGGTTAGGTTAGGCTATATTTCGTTATTGATGTATATGAAGGTCCCACGGAGACGTAGAGGCCAACTCGCCAGGTATGTTGTCAAATATTACCGCGGTGATGTTAGGTTGGGTTAGGTTACGTTATATTACGTTATTGATGTATATGATGGTCAAACGGAGACGTAGAAGCCAACTCGCCAGGAATGATGTCAAATAATCCCGCCGAGATGTTAGGTTGGGTTCGGTTAGGTTATATTACGTTATTGATGTATATAAAGGTCCCACGGAGACATAGAGTCCAACAAGCCAGGAATGTGGTCAAATATTACCGCCGAGATGTTGGGTTGGGTTAGGTTAGGTTATATTACGTTATTGATGTATATAAGGGTCCCACGGAGACGGAGAAGCCAACTCGCCAGGAATGTTGTCAAATATTACCGCCGAGATGTTAGGTTGGGTTAGGTTAGGTTATATTACGTTCTTGAAGTATATAAAGGTCCCACGCAGACGTAGAGGCCAACAAGCCAGGAATGTTGTCAAATACTACCGTCGAGATGATAGGTTGGGTTACGTTAGGTAATATTACGTTATTCATGTATATGAAGGTCAAACGGAGACCTAGACGCCAACTCGAAAGGAATGTTGTCAAATATTACCGGCGAGATGTTAGGTTGGGTTAGGTTAGGTTATATTTCCTTATTGATGTATATGAAGGTCCCACGGAGACGTAGAGGCCAACAAGACAGGAATGTGGTCAAATATTACCGCCGAGATGTTAGGTTGGGTTAGGTTAGGTTATATTACGTTATTGATGTATATAAAGGTCACACGGAGACGTAGAGGCCAACAAGACTGGAATGTGGTCAAATATTACCGCCGAGGTGTTAGGTTGGGTTAGGTTAGGTTATATTACGATATTGATCTATTTAAAGCTCCCACGGAGACGTAGAGGCCAACTCGCCAGGAATGATGTCAAATATTACCGCCGAGATTTTAGGTTGGGTTAGGTTAGGTTATATTACGTTATTGATGTATATAAAGGTCCCACGGAGACATAGAGGCCAACAAGCCTGGAATGTGGTCAAATATTACCGCCGAGATGAAAGGTTGGGTTAGGTTAGGTTATATTACGTTATTGATGTATATAAAGGTCCTACGGAGACGTAGAGGCCAACTCGCCAGGTATGTTTTCAATTATTACCGCCGATAAGTTAGGTTGGGTTTGGTTAGGTTATATTACGTTATTGATGTATATAAAGGTCCCACGGAGAAGGACAAGCCAACTCGCCAGGAATGTTGTCAAATATTACCGCAGAGAAGATAGGTTGGGTTAGGTTAGGTTATATTACGTTATTGATGTATATAAAGGTCACACGGAGACGTAGAGGCCAATTCGCCAGGTATGTTGTCAAATATTACCGCCGAGATGATAGGTTGGGTTAGGTTAGGTTATATTACGTTCTTGATGTATATAAAGATCACACTGAGACGTAGAGGCCAATTCGCCAGGTATGTTGTCAAATATTACCGCCGAGATGATAGGTTGGGTTATGTTGGGTTATATTACGTTATTGATGTATATAAAGGTCCCACGGAGACGGAGAAGCCAACTCGCCAGCAATCTTGTCAAATATTACCGCAGAGCAGATAGGTTGGGTTAGGTTATGTTATATTACGTTATTGATGTATATAAAGGTCCCACGGAGACGGAGAAGCCAACTCGCCAGGAATGTTGCCAAATATTACCGCCGAGATGTTAGGTTGGGTTAGGTTAGGTTATATTACGTTCTTGAAGTATATAAACGTCCCACGCAGACGTAGAGGCCAACAAGCCAGGAATGTTGTCAAATATTACCGTCGAGATGATAGGTTGGGTTACGTTAGGTAATATTACGTTATTGATGTATATGAAGGTCAAACGGAGACGTAGAGGCCAACTCGCAAGGTATGTTGTCAAATATTACCGCCGAGATGTTCGGTTGGGTTAGGTTAGGTTATATTACGTTATTGATGTATATAAAGATCCCACGGAGATGTAGAGGCCAACTCGCCAGGTATGTGGTCAAATATTACCGGCGAGATGTTAGGTTGGGTTAGGTTACGTTATATTACGTTATTGATGTATATGATGGTCAAACAGAGACGTAGAAGCCATCTCGCCAGGAATGATGTCAAATATTACCGCCGAGATGTTAGGTTGGGTTAGGTTAGGTTATATTACGTTATTAAAGTATATAAAGGTCCCACGGAGACGGAGAAGCCAAATCGCCAGGAATATTGTCAAATATTACCGCCGAGATGTTAGGTTGGGTTAGGTTAGGTTATATTACGTTATTAATGTATATAAAGTTCCCACGGAGACGGAGAAGCCAACTCGCCAGGAATGTGGTCAAATATTACCGCCGAGATGTTAGGTTGGGTTAGGTTAGGTTATATTACGTTATTGGTGTATATAAAGGTCCCACGGAGACATAGAGTCCAACAAGCCAGGAATGTGGTCAAATATTACCGCCGAGATGTTAGGTTGGGTTAGGTTAGGTTATATTACGTTATTGATGTATATAAGGGTCCCACGGAGACGGAGAAGCCAACTCGCCAGGAATGTTGTCAAATATTACCGCCGAGATGTTAGGTTGGGTTAGGTTAGGTTATATTTCGTTATTGATGTATATGAAGGTCCCACGGAGACGTAGAGGCCAACAAGACAGGAATGTGGTCAAATATTACCGCCGAGATGTTAGGTTGGGTTAGGTTAGGTTATATTACGTTATTGATGTATATAAAGGTCACACGGAGACGTAGAGGCCAACAAGACTGGAATGTGGTCAAATATTACCGCCGAGGTGTTAGGTTGGGTTAGGTTAGGTTATATTACGATATTGATCTATTTAAAGCTCCCACGGAGACGTAGAGGCCAACTCGCCAGGAATGATGTCAAATATTACCGCCGAGATTTTAGGTTGGGTTAGGTTAGGTTATATTACGTTATTGATGTATATAAAGGTCCCACGGAGACATAGAGGCCAACAAGCCTGGAATGTGGTCAAATATTACCGTCGAGATGAAAGGTTGGGTTAGGTTAGGTTATATTACGTTATAGATGTATATAAAGGTCCCACGGAGAAGGACAAGCCAACTCGCCAGGAATGTTGTCAAATATTACCGCAGAGATGTGAGGTTGGGTTAGGTTACGTTATATTACGTTATTGATGTATATAAAGGTCCCACGGAGACGGAGAAGCCAACTCGCCAGGAATGTTGTCAAATATTACCGCCGAGAAGGTAGGTTGGGTTAGGTTAGGTTATATTACGTTATTGATGTATATAAAGGTCCCACGGAGACGTAGAGGCCAACTCGCCAGGAATGATGTCAAATATTACCGCCGAGATTTTAGGTTGGGTTAGGTTAGGCTATATTTCGTTATTGATGTATATGAAGGTCCCACGGAGACGTAGAGGCCAACTCGCCAGGTATGTTGTCAAATATTACCGCGGTGATGTTAGGTTGGGTTAGGTTACGTTATATTACGTTATTGATGTATATGATGGTCAAACGGAGACGTAGAAGCCAACTCGCCAGGAATGATGTCAAATAATACCGCCGAGATGTTAGGTTGGGTTAGGTTAGGTTATATTACGTTATTGATGTATATAAAGGTCCCACGGAGACATAGAGTCCAACAAGCCAGGAATGTGGTCAAATATTACCGCCGAGATGTTGGGTTGGGTTAGGTTAGGTTATATTACGTTATTGATGTATATAAGGGTCCCACGGAGACGGAGAAGCCAACTCGCCAGGAATGTTGTCAAATATTACCGCCGAGATGTTAGGTTGGGTTAGGTTAGGTTATATTACGTTCTTGAAGTATATAAAGGTCCCACGCAGACGTAGAGGCCAACAAGACAGGAATGTGGTCAAATATTACCGCCGAGATGTTAGGTTGGGTTAGGTTAGGTTATATTACGTTATTGATGTATATAAAGGTCACACGGAGACGTAGAGGCCAACAAGACAGGAATGTGGTCAAATATTACCGCCGAGATGTTAGGTTGGGTTAGGTTAGGTTATATTACGATATTGATCTATTTAAAGCTCCCACGGAGACGTAGAGGCCAACTCGCCAGGAATGATGTCAAATATTACCGCCGAGATTTTAGGTTGGGTTAGGTTAGGTTATATTACGTTATTGATGTATATAAAGGTCCCACGGAGACATAGAGGCCAACAAGCCTGGAATGTGGTCAAATATTACCGCCGAGATGAAAGGTTGGGTTAGGTTAGGTTATATTACGTTATTGATGTATATAAAGGTCCTACGGAGACGTAGAGGCCAACTCGCCAGGTATGTTTTCAATTATTACCGCCGATAAGTTAGGTTGGGTTTGGTTAGGTTATATTACGTTATTGATGTATATAAAGGTCCCACGGAGAAGGACAAGCCAACTCGCCAGGAATGTTGTCAAATATTACCGCAGAGAAGATAGGTTGGGTTAGGTTAGGTTATATTACGTTATTGATGTATATAAAGGTCACACGGAGACGTAGAGGCCAATTCGCCAGGTATGTTGTCAAATATTACCGCCGAGATGATAGGTTGGGTTAGGTTAGGTTATATTACGTTCTTGATGTATATAAAGATCACACTGAGACGTAGAGGCCAATTCGCCAGGTATGTTGTCAAATATTACCGCCGAGATGATAGGTTGGGTTATGTTGGGTTATATTACGTTATTGATGTATATAAAGGTCCCACGGAGACGGAGAAGCCAACTCGCCAGGAATCTTGTCAAATATTACCGCAGAGCAGATAGGTTGGGTTAGGTTATGTTATATTACGTTATTGATGTATATAAAGGTCCCACGGAGACGGAGAAGCCAACTCGCCAGGAATGTTGCCAAATATTACCGCCGAGATGTTAGGTTGGGTTAGGTTAGGTTATATTACGTTCTTGAAGTATATAAACGTCCCACGCAGACGTAGAGGCCAACAAGCCAGGAATGTTGTCAAATATTACCGTCGAGATGATAGGTTGGGTTACGTTAGGTAATATTACGTTATTGATGTATATGAAGGTCAAACGGAGACGTAGAGGCCAACTCGCAAGGTATGTTGTCAAATATTACCGCCGAGATGTTCGGTTGGGTTAGGTTAGGTTATATTACGTTATTGATGTATATAAAGATCCCACGGAGATGTAGAGGCCAACTCGCCAGGTATGTGGTCAAATATTACCGGCGAGATGTTAGGTTGGGTTAGGTTACGTTATATTACGTTATTGATGTATATGATGGTCAAACAGAGACGTAGAAGCCATCTCGCCAGGAATGATGTCAAATATTACCGCCGAGATGTTAGGTTGGGTTAGGTTAGGTTATATTACGTTATTGATGTATATAAGGGTCCCACGGAGACGGAGAAGCCAACTCGCCAGGAATGTTGTCAAATATTACCGCCGAGATGTTAGGTTGGGTTAGGTTAGGTTATATTTCGTTATTGATGTATATGAAGGTCCCACGGAGACGTAGAGGCCAACAAGACAGGAATGTGGTCAAATATTACCGCCGAGATGTTAGGTTGGGTTAGGTTAGGTTATATTACGTTATTGATGTATATAAAGGTCACACGGAGACGTAGAGGCCAACAAGACTGGAATGTGGTCAAATATTACCGCCGAGGTGTTAGGTTGGGTTAGGTTAGGTTATATTACGATATTGATCTATTTAAAGCTCCCACGGAGACGTAGAGGCCAACTCGCCAGGAATGATGTCAAATATTACCGCCGAGATTTTAGGTTGGGTTAGGTTAGGTTATATTACGTTATTGATGTATATAAAGGTCCCACGGAGACATAGAGGCCAACAAGCCTGGAATGTGGTCAAATATTACCGTCGAGATGAAAGGTTGGGTTAGGTTAGGTTATATTACGTTATAGATGTATATAAAGGTCCCACGGAGAAGGACAAGCCAACTCGCCAGGAATGTTGTCAAATATTACCGCAGAGAAGATAGGTTGGGTTAGGTTAGGTTATATTACGTTATTGATGTATATAAAGGTCACACGGAGACGTAGAGGCCAATTCGCCAGGTATGTTGTCAAATATTACCGCCGAGATGATAGGTTGGGTTAGGTTAGGTTATATTACGTTCTTGATGTATATAAAGATCACACTGAGACGTAGAGGCCAATTCGCCAGGTATGTTGTCAAATATTACCGCCGAGATGATAGGTTGGGTTATGTTGGGTTATATTACGTTATTGATGTATATAAAGGTCCCACGGAGACGGAGAAGCCAACTCGCCAGGAATCTTGTCAAATATTACCGCAGAGCAGATAGGTTGGGTTAGGTTATGTTATATTACGTTATTGATGTATATAAAGGTCCCACGGAGACGGAGAAGCCAACTCGCCAGGAATGTTGCCAAATATTACCGCCGAGATGTTAGGTTGGGTTAGGTTAGGTTATATTACGTTCTTGAATTATATAAAGGTCCCACGCAGACGTAGAGGCCAACAAGCCAGGAATGTTGTCAAATACTACCGTCGAGATGATAGGTTGAGTTAGGTTATGTTATATTACGTTCTTGATGTATATAAAGATCCCACGGAGACATAGAGGCCAACAAGCCTGTAATGTGGTCAAATATTACCGCCGAGATGAAAGGTTGGGTTAGGTTAGGTTATATTACGTTATTGATGTATATAAAGGTCCGACGGAGACGTAGAGGCCAACTCGCCAGGTATGTTTTCAATTATTACCGCCGATAAGTTAGGTTGGGTTTGGTTAGGTTATATTACGTTATTGATGTATATAAAGGTCCCACGGAGAAGGACAAGCCAACTCGCCAGGAATGTTGTCAAATATTACCGCAGAGATGTTAGGTTGGGTTAGGTTAGGTTATATTACGTTATTAATGTATATAAAGGTCCCACGGAGACGGAGAAGCCAACTCGCCAGGAATGTGGTCAAATATTACCGCCGAGATGTTAGGTTGGTTTAGGTTAGGTTATATTACGTTCTTGATGTATATAAAGATCCCGCGGAGACGTAGAGGCCAACTCGCAAGGTATGTTGTCAAATATTACCGCCGAGATGTTCGGTTGGGTTAGGTTAGGTTATATTACGTTATTGATGTATATAAATGTCCCACGGAGACGGAGAAGCCAACTCGCCAGGAATGTTGTCAAATATTACCGCCGAGATGTTAGGTTGGGTTAGGTTAGGTTATATTACGTTATTAATGTATATAAAGGTCCCACGGAGACGGAGAAGCCAACTCGCCAGGAATGTGGTCAAATATTACCGCCGAGATGTTAGGTTGGGTTAGGTTAGGTTATATTACGTTATTAATGTATATAAAGGTCCCACGGAGACGGAGAAGCCAACTCGCCAGGAATGTGGTCAAATATTACCGCCGAGATGTGAGGTTGGGTTAGGTTACGTTATATTACGTTATTGATGTATATAAAGGTCCCACGGAGACGGAGAAGCCAACTCGCCAGGAATGTTGTCAAATATTACCGCCGAGAAGGTAGGTTGGGTTAGGTTAGGTTATATTACGTTATTGATGTATATAAAGGTCCCACGGAGACGTAGAGGCCAACTCGCCAGGAATGATGTCAAATATTACCGCCGAGATTTTAGGTTGGGTTAGGTTAGGCTATATTTCGTTATTGATGTATATGAAGGTCCCACGGAGACGTAGAGGCCAACTCGCCAGGTATGTTGTCAAATATTACCGCGGTGATGTTAGGTTGGGTTAGGTTACGTTATATTACGTTATTGATGTATATGATGGTCAAACGGAGACGTAGAAGCCAACTCGCCAGGAATGATGTCAAATAATACCGCCGAGATGTTAGGTTGGGTTAGGTTAGGTTATATTACGTTATTGATGTATATAAAGGTCCCACGGAGACATAGAGTCCAACAAGCCAGGAATGTGGTCAAATATTACCGCCGAGATGTTGGGTTGGGTTAGGTTAGGTTATATTACGTTATTGATGTATATAAGGGTCCCACGGAGACGGAGAAGCCAACTCGCCAGGAATGTTGTCAAATATTACCGCCGAGATGTTAGGTTGGGTTAGGTTAGGTTATATTACGTTCTTGAAGTATATAAAGGTCCCACGCAGACGTAGAGGCCAACAAGCCAGGAATGTTGTCAAATACTACCGTCGAGATGATAGGTTGGGTTACGTTAGGTAATATTACGTTATTCATGTATATGAAGGTCAAACGGAGACCTAGACGCCAACTCGAAAGGAATGTTGTCAAATATTACCGGCGAGATGTTAGGTAGGGTTAGGTTAGGTTATATTTCGTTATTGATGTATATGAAGGTCCCACGGAGACGTAGAGGCCAACAAGACAGGAATGTGGTCAAATATTACCGCCGAGATGTTAGGTTGGGTTAGGTTAGGTTATATTACGTTATTGATGTATATAAAGGTCACATGGAGACGTAGAGGCCAACAAGACAGGAATGTGGTCAAATATTACCGCCGAGATGTTAGGTTGGGTTAGGTTAGGTTATATTACGATATTGATCTATTTAAAGCTCCCACGGAGACGTAGAGGCCAACTCGCCAGGAATGATGTCAAATATTACCGCCGAGATGATAGGTTGGGTTAGGTTAGGTTATATTACGTTCTTGATGTATATAAAGATCACACTGAGACGTAGAGGCCAATTCGCCAGGTATGTTGTCAAATATTACCGCCGAGATGATAGGTTGGGTTATGTTGGGTTATATTACGTTATTGATGTATATAAAGGTCCCACGGAGACGGAGAAGCCAACTCGCCAGGAATCTTGTCAAATATTACCGCAGAGCAGATAGGTTGGGTTAGGTTATGTTATATTACGTTATTGATGTATATAAAGGTCCCACGGAGACGGAGAAGCCAACTCGCCAGGAATGTTGCCAAATATTACCGCCGAGATGTTAGGTTGGGTTAGGTTAGGTTATATTACGTTCTTGAATTATATAAAGGTCCCACGCAGACGTAGAGGCCAACAAGCCAGGAATGTTGTCAAATACTACCGTCGAGATGATAGGTTGAGTTAGGTTATGTTATATTACGTTCTTGATGTATATAAAGATCCCACGGAGACATAGAGGCCAACAAGCCTGTAATGTGGTCAAATATTACCGCCGAGATGAAAGGTTGGGTTAGGTTAGGTTATATTACGTTATTGATGTATATAAAGGTCCGACGGAGACGTAGAGGCCAACTCGCCAGGTATGTTTTCAATTATTACCGCCGATAAGTTAGGTTGGGTTTGGTTAGGTTATATTACGTTATTGATGTATATAAAGGTCCCACGGAGAAGGACAAGCCAACTCGCCAGGAATGTTGTCAAATATTACCGCAGAGATGTTAGGTTGGGTTAGGTTAGGTTATATTACGTTATTAATGTATATAAAGGTCCCACGGAGACGGAGAAGCCAACTCGCCAGGAATGTGGTCAAATATTACCGCCGAGATGTTAGGTTGGTTTAGGTTAGGTTATATTACGTTCTTGATGTATATAAAGATCCCGCGGAGACGTAGAGGCCAACTCGCAAGGTATGTTGTCAAATATTACCGCCGAGATGTTCGGTTGGGTTAGGTTAGGTTATATTACGTTATTGATGTATATAAATGTCCCACGGAGACGGAGAAGCCAACTCGCCAGGAATGTTGTCAAATATTACCGCCGAGATGTTAGGTTGGGTTAGGTTAGGTTATATTACGTTCTTGAAGTATATAAAGGTCCCACGCAGACGTAGAGGCCAACAAGCCAGGAATGTTGTCAAATACTACCGTCGAGATGATAGGTTGGGTTACGTTAGGTAATATTACGTTATTCATGTATATGAAGGTCAAACGGAGACCTAGACGCCAACTCGAAAGGAATGTTGTCAAATATTACCGGCGAGATGTTAGGTAGGGTTAGGTTAGGTTATATTTCGTTATTGATGTATATGAAGGTCCCACGGAGACGTAGAGGCCAACAAGACAGGAATGTGGTCAAATATTACCGCCGAGATGTTAGGTTGGGTTAGGTTAGGTTATATTACGTTATTGATGTATATAAAGGTCACATGGAGACGTAGAGGCCAACAAGACAGGAATGTGGTCAAATATTACCGCCGAGATGTTAGGTTGGGTTAGGTTAGGTTATATTACGATATTGATCTATTTAAAGCTCCCACGGAGACGTAGAGGCCAACTCGCCAGGAATGATGTCAAATATTACCGCCGAGATGATAGGTTGGGTTAGGTTAGGTTATATTACGTTCTTGATGTATATAAAGATCACACTGAGACGTAGAGGCCAATTCGCCAGGTATGTTGTCAAATATTACCGCCGAGATGATAGGTTGGGTTATGTTGGGTTATATTACGTTATTGATGTATATAAAGGTCCCACGGAGACGGAGAAGCCAACTCGCCAGGAATCTTGTCAAATATTACCGCAGAGCAGATAGGTTGGGTTAGGTTATGTTATATTACGTTATTGATGTATATAAAGGTCCCACGGAGACGGAGAAGCCAACTCGCCAGGAATGTTGCCAAATATTACCGCCGAGATGTTAGGTTGGGTTAGGTTAGGTTATATTACGTTCTTGAATTATATAAAGGTCCCACGCAGACGTAGAGGCCAACAAGCCAGGAATGTTGTCAAATACTACCGTCGAGATGATAGGTTGAGTTAGGTTATGTTATATTACGTTCTTGATGTATATAAAGATCCCACGGAGACATAGAGGCCAACAAGCCTGTAATGTGGTCAAATATTACCGCCGAGATGAAAGGTTGGGTTAGGTTAGGTTATATTACGTTATTGATGTATATAAAGGTCCGACGGAGACGTAGAGGCCAACTCGCCAGGTATGTTTTCAATTATTACCGCCGATAAGTTAGGTTGGGTTTGGTTAGGTTATATTACGTTATTGATGTATATAAAGGTCCCACGGAGAAGGACAAGCCAACTCGCCAGGAATGTTGTCAAATATTACCGCAGAGATGTTAGGTTGGGTTAGGTTAGGTTATATTACGTTATTAATGTATATAAAGGTCCCACGGAGACGGAGAAGCCAACTCGCCAGGAATGTGGTCAAATATTACCGCCGAGATGTTAGGTTGGTTTAGGTTAGGTTATATTACGTTCTTGATGTATATAAAGATCCCGCGGAGACGTAGAGGCCAACTCGCAAGGTATGTTGTCAAATATTACCGCCGAGATGTTCGGTTGGGTTAGGTTAGGTTATATTACGTTATTGATGTATATAAATGTCCCACGGAGACGGAGAAGCCAACTCGCCAGGAATGTTGTCAAATATTACCGCCGAGATGTTAGGTTGGGTTAGGTTAGGTTATATTACGTTATTAATGTATATAAAGGTCCCACGGAGACGGAGAAGCCAACTCGCCAGGAATGTGGTCAAATATTACCGCCGAGATGTTAGGTTGGGTTAGGTTAGGTTATATTACGTTATTAATGTATATAAAGGTCCCACGGAGACGGAGAAGCCAACTCGCCAGGAATGTGGTCAAATATTACCGCCGAGATGTGAGGTTGGGTTAGGTTACGTTATATTACGTTATTGATGTATATAAAGGTCCCACGGAGACGGAGAAGCCAACTCGCCAGGAATGTTGTCAAATATTACCGCCGAGAAGGTAGGTTGGGTTAGGTTAGGTTATATTACGTTATTGATGTATATAAAGGTCCCACGGAGACGTAGAGGCCAACTCGCCAGGAATGATGTCAAATATTACCGCCGAGATTTTAGGTTGGGTTAGGTTAGGCTATATTTCGTTATTGATGTATATGAAGGTCCCACGGAGACGTAGAGGCCAACTCGCCAGGTATGTTGTCAAATATTACCGCGGTGATGTTAGGTTGGGTTAGGTTACGTTATATTACGTTATTGATGTATATGATGGTCAAACGGAGACGTAGAAGCCAACTCGCCAGGAATGATGTCAAATAATACCGCCGAGATGTTAGGTTGGGTTAGGTTAGGTTATATTACGTTATTGATGTATATAAAGGTCCCACGGAGACATAGAGTCCAACAAGCCAGGAATGTGGTCAAATATTACCGCCGAGATGTTGGGTTGGGTTAGGTTAGGTTATATTACGTTATTGATGTATATAAGGGTCCCACGGAGACGGAGAAGCCAACTCGCCAGGAATGTTGTCAAATATTACCGCCGAGATGTTAGGTTGGGTTAGGTTAGGTTATATTACGTTCTTGAAGTATATAAAGGTCCCACGCAGACGTAGAGGCCAACAAGCCAGGAATGTTGTCAAATACTACCGTCGAGATGATAGGTTGGGTTACGTTAGGTAATATTACGTTATTCATGTATATGAAGGTCAAACGGAGACCTAGACGCCAACTCGAAAGCAATGTTGTCAAATATTACCGGCGAGATGTTAGGTAGGGTTAGGTTAGGTTATATTTCGTTATTGATGTATATGAAGGTCCCACGGAGACGTAGAGGCCAACAAGACAGGAATGTGGTCAAATATTACCGCCGAGATGTTAGGTTGGGTTAGGTTAGGTTATATTACGTTATTGATGTATATAAAGGTCACACGGAGACGTAGAGGCCAACAAGACAGGAATGTGGTCAAATATTACCGCCGAGATGTTAGGTTGGGTTAGGTTAGGTTATATTACGTTATTAAGGTATATAAAGGTCCCACGGAGACGGAGAAGCCAAATCGCCAGGAATATTGTCAAATATTACCGCCGAGATGTTAGGTTGGGTTAGGTTAGGTTATATTACGTTATTAATGTATATAAAGTTCCCACGGAGACGGAGAAGCCAACTCGCCAGGAATGTGGTCAAATATTACCGCCGAGATGTTAGGTTGGGTTAGGTTAGGTTATATTACGTTATTGGTGTATATAAAGGTCCCACGGAGACATAGAGTCCAACAAGCCAGGAATGTGGTCAAATATTACCGCCGAGATGTTAGGTTGGGTTAGGTTAGGTTATATTACGTTATTGATGTATATAAGGGTCCCACGGAGACGGAGAAGCCAACTCGCCAGGAATGTTGTCAAATATTACCGCCGAGATGTTAGGTTGGGTTATGTTAGGTTATATTTCGTTATTGATGTATATGAAGGTCCCACGGAGACGTAGAGGCCAACAAGACAGGAATGTGGTCAAATATTACCGCCGAGATGTTAGGTTGGGTTAGGTTAGGTTATATTACGTTATTGATGTATATAAAGGTCACACGGAGACATAGAGTCCAACAAGCCAGGAATGTGGTCAAATATTACCGCCGAGGTGTTAGGTTGGGTTAGGTTAGGTTATATTACGATATTGATCTATTTAAAGCTCCCACGGAGACGTAGAGGCCAACTCGCCAGGAATGATGTCAAATATTACCGCCGAGATTTTAGGTTGGGTTAGGTTAGGTTATATTACGTTATTGATGTATATAAAGGTCCCACGGAGACATAGAGGCCAACAAGCCTGGAATGTGGTCAAATATTACCGTCGAGATGAAAGGTTGGGTTAGGTTAGGTTATATTACGTTATAGATGTATATAAAGGTCCCACGGAGAAGGACAAGCCAACTCGCCAGGAATGTTGTCAAATATTACCGCAGAGATGTGAGGTTGGGTTAGGTTACGTTATATTACGTTATTGATGTATATAAAGGTCCCACGGAGACGGAGAAGCCAACTCGCCAGGAATGTTGTCAAATATTACCGCCGAGAAGGTAGGTTGGGTTAGGTTAGGTTATATTACGTTATTGATGTATATAAAGGTCCCACGGAGACGTAGAGGCCAACTCGCCAGGAATGATGTCAAATATTACCGCCGAGATTTTAGGTTGGGTTAGGTTAGGCTATATTTCGTTATTGATGTATATGAAGGTCCCACGGAGACGTAGAGGCCAACTCGCCAGGTATGTTGTCAAATATTACCGCGGTGATGTTAGGTTGGGTTAGGTTACGTTATATTACGTTATTGATGTATATGATGGTCAAACGGAGACGTAGAAGCCAACTCGCCAGGAATGATGTCAAATAATACCGCCGAGATGTTAGGTTGGGTTAGGTTAGGTTATATTACGTTATTGATGTATATAAAGGTCCCACGGAGACATAGAGTCCAACAAGCCAGGAATGTGGTCAAATATTACCGCCGAGATGTTGGGTTGGGTTAGGTTAGGTTATATTACGTTATTGATGTATATAAGGGTCCCACGGAGACGGAGAAGCCAACTCGCCAGGAATGTTGTCAAATATTACCGCCGAGATGTTAGGTTGGGTTAGGTTAGGTTATATTACGTTCTTGAAGTATATAAAGGTCCCACGCAGACGTAGAGGCCAACAAGCCAGGAATGTTGTCAAATACTACCGTCGAGATGATAGGTTGGGTTACGTTAGGTAATATTACGTTATTCATGTATATGAAGGTCAAACGGAGACCTAGACGCCAACTCGAAAGGAATGTTGTCAAATATTACCGGCGAGATGTTAGGTAGGGTTAGGTTAGGTTATATTTCGTTATTGATGTATATGAAGGTCCCACGGAGACGTAGAGGCCAACAAGACAGGAATGTGGTCAAATATTACCGCCGAGATGTTAGGTTGGGTTAGGTTAGGTTATATTACGTTATTGATGTATATAAAGGTCACACGGAGACGTAGAGGCCAACAAGACAGGAATGTGGTCAAATATTACCGCCGAGATGTTAGGTTGGGTTAGGTTAGGTTATATTACGATATTGATCTATTTAAAGCTCCCACGGAGACGTAGAGGCCAACTCGCCAGGAATGATGTCAAATATTACCGCCGAGATTTTAGGTTGGGTTAGGTTAGGTTATATTACGTTATTGATGTATATAAAGGTCCCACGGAGACATAGAGGCCAACAAGCCTGGAATGTGGTCAAATATTACCGCCGAGATGAAAGGTTGGGTTAGGTTAGGTTATATTACGTTATTGATGTATATAAAGGTCCTACGGAGACGTAGAGGCCAACTCGCCAGGTATGTTTTCAATTATTACCGCCGATAAGTTAGGTTGGGTTTGGTTAGGTTATATTACGTTATTGATGTATATAAAGGTCCCACGGAGAAGGACAAGCCAACTCGCCAGGAATGTTGTCAAATATTACCGCAGAGAAGATAGGTTGGGTTAGGTTAGGTTATATTACGTTATTGATGTATATAAAGGTCACACGGAGACGTAGAGGCCAATTCGCCAGGTATGTTGTCAAATATTACCGCCGAGATGATAGGTTGGGTTAGGTTAGGTTATATTACGTTCTTGATGTATATAAAGATCACACTGAGACGTAGAGGCCAATTCGCCAGGTATGTTGTCAAATATTACCGCCGAGATGATAGGTTGGGTTATGTTGGGTTATATTACGTTATTGATGTATATAAAGGTCCCACGGAGACGGAGAAGCCAACTCGCCAGGAATCTTGTCAAATATTACCGCAGAGCAGATAGGTTGGGTTAGGTTATGTTATATTACGTTATTGATGTATATAAAGGTCCCACGGAGACGGAGAAGCCAACTCGCCAGGAATGTTGTCAAATATTACCGTCGAGATGATAGGTTGGGTTACGTTAGGTAATATTACGTTATTGATGTATATGAAGGTCAAACGGAGACGTAGAGGCCAACTCGCAAGGTATGTTGTCAAATATTACCGCCGAGATGTTCGGTTGGGTTAGGTTAGGTTATATTACGTTATTGATGTATATAAAGATCCCACGGAGATGTAGAGGCCAACTCGCCAGGTATGTGGTCAAATATTACCGGCGAGATGTTAGGTTGGGTTAGGTTACGTTATATTACGTTATTGATGTATATGATGGTCAAACAGAGACGTAGAAGCCATCTCGCCAGGAATGATGTCAAATATTACCGCCGAGATGTTAGGTTGGGTTAGGTTAGGTTATATTACGTTATTAAAGTATATAAAGGTCCCACGGAGACGGAGAAGCCAAATCGCCAGGAATATTGTCAAATATTACCGCCGAGATGTTAGGTTGGGTTAGGTTAGGTTATATTACGTTATTAATGTATATAAAGTTCCCACGGAGACGGAGAAGCCAACTCGCCAGGAATGTGGTCAAATATTACCGCCGAGATGTTAGGTTGGGTTAGGTTAGGTTATATTACGTTATTGGTGTATATAAAGGTCCCACGGAGACATAGAGTCCAACAAGCCAGGAATGTGGTCAAATATTACCGCCGAGATGTTAGGTTGGGTTAGGTTAGGTTATATTACGTTATTGATGTATATAAGGGTCCCACGGAGACGGAGAAGCCAACTCGCCAGGAATGTTGTCAAATATTACCGCCGAGATGTTAGGTTGGGTTAGGTTAGGTTATATTTCGTTATTGATGTATATGAAGGTCCCACGGAGACGTAGAGGCCAACAAGACAGGAATGTGGTCAAATATTACCGCCGAGATGTTAGGTTGGGTTAGGTTAGGTTATATTACGTTATTGATGTATATAAAGGTCACACGGAGACGTAGAGGCCAACAAGACTGGAATGTGGTCAAATATTACCGCCGAGGTGTTAGGTTGGGTTAGGTTAGGTTATATTACGATATTGATCTATTTAAAGCTCCCACGGAGACGTAGAGGCCAACTCGCCAGGAATGATGTCAAATATTACCGCCGAGATTTTAGGTTGGGTTAGGTTAGGTTATATTACGTTATTGATGTATATAAAGGTCCCACGGAGACATAGAGGCCAACAAGCCTGGAATGTGGTCAAATATTACCGTCGAGATGAAAGGTTGGGTTAGGTTAGGTTATATTACGTTATAGATGTATATAAAGGTCCCACGGAGAAGGACAAGCCAACTCGCCAGGAATGTTGTCAAATATTACCGCAGAGATGTGAGGTTGGGTTAGGTTACGTTATATTACGTTATTGATGTATATAAAGGTCCCACGGAGACGGAGAAGCCAACTCGCCAGGAATGTTGTCAAATATTACCGCCGAGAAGGTAGGTTGGGTTAGGTTAGGTTATATTACGTTATTGATGTATATAAAGGTCCCACGGAGACGTAGAGGCCAACTCGCCAGGAATGATGTCAAATATTACCGCCGAGATTTTAGGTTGGGTTAGGTTAGGCTATATTTCGTTATTGATGTATATGAAGGTCCCACGGAGACGTAGAGGCCAACTCGCCAGGTATGTTGTCAAATATTACCGCGGTGATGTTAGGTTGGGTTAGGTTACGTTATATTACGTTATTGATGTATATGATGGTCAAACGGAGACGTAGAAGCCAACTCGCCAGGAATGATGTCAAATAATACCGCCGAGATGTTAGGTTGGGTTAGGTTAGGTTATATTACGTTATTGATGTATATAAAGGTCCCACGGAGACATAGAGTCCAACAAGCCAGGAATGTGGTCAAATATTACCGCCGAGATGTTGGGTTGGGTTAGGTTAGGTTATATTACGTTATTGATGTATATAAGGGTCCCACGGAGACGGAGAAGCCAACTCGCCAGGAATGTTGTCAAATATTACCGCCGAGATGTTAGGTTGGGTTAGGTTAGGTTATATTACGTTCTTGAAGTATATAAAGGTCCCACGCAGACGTAGAGGCCAACAAGCCAGGAATGTTGTCAAATACTACCGTCGAGATGATAGGTTGGGTTACGTTAGGTAATATTACGTTATTCATGTATATGAAGGTCAAACGGAGACCTAGACGCCAACTCGAAAGGAATGTTGTCAAATATTACCGGCGAGATGTTAGGTAGGGTTAGGTTAGGTTATATTTCGTTATTGATGTATATGAAGGTCCCACGGAGACGTAGAGGCCAACAAGACAGGAATGTGGTCAAATATTACCGCCGAGATGTTAGGTTGGGTTAGGTTAGGTTATATTACGTTATTGATGTATATAAAGGTCACACGGAGACGTAGAGGCCAACAAGACAGGAATGTGGTCAAATATTACCGCCGAGATGTTAGGTTGGGTTAGGTTAGGTTATATTACGATATTGATCTATTTAAAGCTCCCACGGAGACGTAGAGGCCAACTCGCCAGGAATGATGTCAAATATTACCGCCGAGATTTTAGGTTGGGTTAGGTTAGGTTATATTACGTTATTGATGTATATAAAGGTCCCACGGAGACATAGAGGCCAACAAGCCTGGAATGTGGTCAAATATTACCGCCGAGATGAAAGGTTGGGTTAGGTTAGGTTATATTACGTTATTGATGTATATAAAGGTCCTACGGAGACGTAGAGGCCAACTCGCCAGGTATGTTTTCAATTATTACCGCCGATAAGTTAGGTTGGGTTTGGTTAGGTTATATTACGTTATTGATGTATATAAAGGTCCCACGGAGAAGGACAAGCCAACTCGCCAGGAATGTTGTCAAATATTACCGCAGAGAAGATAGGTTGGGTTAGGTTAGGTTATATTACGTTATTGATGTATATAAAGGTCACACGGAGACGTAGAGGCCAATTCGCCAGGTATGTTGTCAAATATTACCGCCGAGATGATAGGTTGGGTTAGGTTAGGTTATATTACGTTCTTGATGTATATAAAGATCACACTGAGACGTAGAGGCCAATTCGCCAGGTATGTTGTCAAATATTACCGCCGAGATGATAGGTTGGGTTATGTTGGGTTATATTACGTTATTGATGTATATAAAGGTCCCACGGAGACGGAGAAGCCAACTCGCCAGGAATCTTGTCAAATATTACCGCAGAGCAGATAGGTTGGGTTAGGTTATGTTATATTACGTTATTGATGTATATAAAGGTCCCACGGAGACGGAGAAGCCAACTCGCCAGGAATGTTGCCAAATATTACCGCCGAGATGTTAGGTTGGGTTAGGTTAGGTTATATTACGTTCTTGAAGTATATAAACGTCCCACGCAGACGTAGAGGCCAACAAGCCAGGAATGTTGTCAAATATTACCGTCGAGATGATAGGTTGGGTTACGTTAGGTAATATTACGTTATTGATGTATATGAAGGTCAAACGGAGACGTAGAGGCCAACTCGCAAGGTATGTTGTCAAATATTACCGCCGAGATGTTCGGTTGGGTTAGGTTAGGTTATATTACGTTATTGATGTATATAAAGATCCCACGGAGATGTAGAGGCCAACTCGCCAGGTATGTGGTCAAATATTACCGGCGAGATGTTAGGTTGGGTTAGGTTACGTTATATTACGTTATTGATGTATATGATGGTCAAACAGAGACGTAGAAGCCATCTCGCCAGGAATGATGTCAAATATTACCGCCGAGATGTTAGGTTGGGTTAGGTTAGGTTATATTACGTTATTAAAGTATATAAAGGTCCCACGGAGACGGAGAAGCCAAATCGCCAGGAATATTGTCAAATATTACCGCCGAGATGTTAGGTTGGGTTAGGTTAGGTTATATTACGTTATTAATGTATATAAAGTTCCCACGGAGACGGAGAAGCCAACTCGCCAGGAATGTGGTCAAATATTACCGCCGAGATGTTAGGTTGGGTTAGGTTAGGTTATATTACGTTATTGGTGTATATAAAGGTCCCACGGAGACATAGAGTCCAACAAGCCAGGAATGTGGTCAAATATTACCGCCGAGATGTTAGGTTGGGTTAGGTTAGGTTATATTACGTTATTGATGTATATAAGGGTCCCACGGAGACGGAGAAGCCAACTCGCCAGGAATGTTGTCAAATATTACCGCCGAGATGTTAGGTTGGGTTAGGTTAGGTTATATTTCGTTATTGATGTATATGAAGGTCCCACGGAGACGTAGAGGCCAACAAGACAGGAATGTGGTCAAATATTACCGCCGAGATGTTAGGTTGGGTTAGGTTAGGTTATATTACGTTATTGATGTATATAAAGGTCACACGGAGACGTAGAGGCCAATTCGCCAGGTATGTTGTCAAATATTACCGCCGAGATGATAGGTTGGGTTAGGTTAGGTTATATTACGTTCTTGATGTATATAAAGATCACACTGAGACGTAGAGGCCAATTCGCCAGGTATGTTGTCAAATATTACCGCCGAGATGATAGGTTGGGTTATGTTGGGTTATATTACGTTATTGATGTATATAAAGGTCCCACGGAGACGGAGAAGCCAACTCGCCATGAATCTTGTCAAATATTACCGCAGAGCAGATAGGTTGGGTTAGGTTATGTTATATTACGTTATTGATGTATATAAAGGTCCCACGGAGACGGAGAAGCCAACTCGCCAGGAATGTTGCCAAATATTACCGCCGAGATGTTAGGTTGGGTTAGGTTAGGTCATATTACGTTCTTGAATTATATAAAGGTCCCACGCAGACGTAGAGGCCAACAAGCCAGGAATGTTGTCAAATACTACCGTCGAGATGATAGGTTGAGTTAGGTTATGTTATATTACGTTCTTGATGTATATAAAGATCCCACGGAGACATAGAGGCCAACAAGCCTGTAATGTGGTCAAATATTACCGCCGAGATGAAAGGTTGGGTTAGGTTAGGTTATATTACGTTATTGATGTATATAAAGGTCCGACGGAGACGTAGAGGCCAACTCGCCAGGTATGTTTTCAATTATTACCGCCGATAAGTTAGGTTGGGTTTGGTTAGGTTATATTACGTTATTGATGTATATAAAGGTCCCACGGAGAAGGACAAGCCAACTCGCCAGGAATGTTGTCAAATATTACCGCAGAGATGTTAGGTTGGGTTAGGTTAGGTTATATTACGTTATTAATGTATATAAAGGTCCCACGGAGACGGAGAAGCCAACTCGCCAGGAATGTGGTCAAATATTACCGCCGAGATGTTAGGTTGGTTTAGGTTAGGTTATATTACGTTCTTGATGTATATAAAGATCCCGCGGAGACGTAGAGGCCAACTCGCAAGGTATGTTGTCAAATATTACCGCCGAGATGTTCGGTTGGGTTAGGTTAGGTTATATTACGTTATTGATGTATATAAATGTCCCACGGAGACGGAGAAGCCAACTCGCCAGGAATGTTGTCAAATATTACCGCCGAGATGTTAGGTTGGGTTAGGTTAGGTTATATTACGTTATTAATGTATATAAAGGTCCCACGGAGACGGAGAAGCCAACTCGCCAGGAATGTGGTCAAATATTACCGCCGAGATGTTAGGTTGGGTTAGGTTAGGTTATATTACGTTATTAATGTATATAAAGGTCCCACGGAGACGGAGAAGCCAACTCGCCAGGAATGTGGTCAAATATTACCGCCGAGATGTGAGGTTGGGTTAGGTTACGTTATATTACGTTATTGATGTATATAAAGGTCCCACGGAGACGGAGAAGCCAACTCGCCAGGAATGTTGTCAAATATTACCGCCGAGAAGGTAGGTTGGGTTAGGTTAGGTTATATTACGTTATTGATGTATATAAAGGTCCCACGGAGACGTAGAGGCCAACTCGCCAGGAATGATGTCAAATATTACCGCCGAGATTTTAGGTTGGGTTAGGTTAGGCTATATTTCGTTATTGATGTATATGAAGGTCCCACGGAGACGTAGAGGCCAACTCGCCAGGTATGTTGTCAAATATTACCGCGGTGATGTTAGGTTGGGTTAGGTTACGTTATATTACGTTATTGATGTATATGATGGTCAAACGGAGACGTAGAAGCCAACTCGCCAGGAATGATGTCAAATAATACCGCCGAGATGTTAGGTTGGGTTAGGTTAGGTTATATTACGTTATTGATGTATATAAAGGTCCCACGGAGACATAGAGTCCAACAAGCCAGGAATGTGGTCAAATATTACCGCCGAGATGTTGGGTTGGGTTAGGTTAGGTTATATTACGTTATTGATGTATATAAGGGTCCCACGGAGACGGAGAAGCCAACTCGCCAGGAATGTTGTCAAATATTACCGCCGAGATGTTAGGTTGGGTTAGGTTAGGTTATATTACGTTCTTGAAGTATATAAAGGTCCCACGCAGACGTAGAGGCCAACAAGCCAGGAATGTTGTCAAATACTACCGTCGAGATGATAGGTTGGGTTACGTTAGGTAATATTACGTTATTCATGTATATGAAGGTCAAACGGAGACCTAGACGCCAACTCGAAAGGAATGTTGTCAAATATTACCGGCGAGATGTTAGGTAGGGTTAGGTTAGGTTATATTTCGTTATTGATGTATATGAAGGTCCCACGGAGACGTAGAGGCCAACAAGACAGGAATGTGGTCAAATATTACCGCCGAGATGTTAGGTTGGGTTAGGTTAGGTTATATTACGTTATTGATGTATATAAAGGTCACACGGAGACGTAGAGGCCAACAAGACAGGAATGTGGTCAAATATTACCGCCGAGATGTTAGGTTGGGTTAGGTTAGGTTATATTACGATATTGATCTATTTAAAGCTCCCACGGAGACGTAGAGGCCAACTCGCCAGGAATGATGTCAAATATTACCGCCGAGATTTTAGGTTGGGTTAGGTTAGGTTATATTACGTTATTGATGTATATAAAGGTCCCACGGAGACATAGAGGCCAACAAGCCTGGAATGTGGTCAAATATTACCGCCGAGATGAAAGGTTGGGTTAGGTTAGGTTATATTACGTTATTGATGTATATAAAGGTCCTACGGAGACGTAGAGGCCAACTCGCCAGGTATGTTTTCAATTATTACCGCCGATAAGTTAGGTTGGGTTTGGTTAGGTTATATTACGTTATTGATGTATATAAAGGTCCCACGGAGAAGGACAAGCCAACTCGCCAGGAATGTTGTCAAATATTACCGCAGAGAAGATAGGTTGGGTTAGGTTAGGTTATATTACGTTATTGATGTATATAAAGGTCACACGGAGACGTAGAGGCCAATTCGCCAGGTATGTTGTCAAATATTACCGCCGAGATGATAGGTTGGGTTAGGTTAGGTTATATTACGTTCTTGATGTATATAAAGATCACACTGAGACGTAGAGGCCAATTCGCCAGGTATGTTGTCAAATATTACCGCCGAGATGATAGGTTGGGTTATGTTGGGTTATATTACGTTATTGATGTATATAAAGGTCCCACGGAGACGGAGAAGCCAACTCGCCAGGAATCTTGTCAAATATTACCGCAGAGCAGATAGGTTGGGTTAGGTTATGTTATATTACGTTATTGATGTATATAAAGGTCCTACGGAGACGTAGAGGCCAACTCGCCAGGTATGTTTTCAATTATTACCGCCGATAAGTTAGGTTGGGTTTGGTTAGGTTATATTACGTTATTGATGTATATAAAGGTCCCACGGAGAAGGACAAGCCAACTCGCCAGGAATGTTGTCAAATATTACCGCAGAGAAGATAGGTTGGGTTAGGTTAGGTTATATTACGTTATTGATGTATATAAAGGTCACACGGAGACGTAGAGGCCAATTCGCCAGGTATGTTGTCAAATATTACCGCCGAGATGATAGGTTGGGTTAGGTTAGGTTATATTACGTTCTTGATGTATATAAAGATCACACTGAGACGTAGAGGCCAATTCGCCAGGTATGTTGTCAAATATTACCGCCGAGATGATAGGTTGGGTTATGTTGGGTTATATTACGTTATTGATGTATATAAAGGTCCCACGGAGACGGAGAAGCCAACTCGCCAGGAATCTTGTCAAATATTACCGCAGAGCAGATAGGTTGGGTTAGGTTATGTTATATTACGTTATTGATGTATATAAAGGTCCCACGGAGACGGAGAAGCCAACTCGCCAGGAATGTTGCCAAATATTACCGCCGAGATGTTAGGTTGGGTTAGGTTAGGTTATATTACGTTCTTGAAGTATATAAACGTCCCACGCAGACGTAGAGGCCAACAAGCCAGGAATGTTGTCAAATATTACCGTCGAGATGATAGGTTGGGTTACGTTAGGTAATATTACGTTATTGATGTATATGAAGGTCAAACGGAGACGTAGAGGCCAACTCGCAAGGTATGTTGTCAAATATTACCGCCGAGATGTTCGGTTGGGTTAGGTTAGGTTATATTACGTTATTGATGTATATAAAGATCCCACGGAGATGTAGAGGCCAACTCGCCAGGTATGTGGTCAAATATTACCGGCGAGATGTTAGGTTGGGTTAGGTTACGTTATATTACGTTATTGATGTATATGATGGTCAAACAGAGACGTAGAAGCCATCTCGCCAGGAATGATGTCAAATATTACCGCCGAGATGTTAGGTTGGGTTAGGTTAGGTTATATTACGTTATTAAAGTATATAAAGGTCCCACGGAGACGGAGAAGCCAAATCGCCAGGAATATTGTCAAATATTACCGCCGAGATGTTAGGTTGGGTTAGGTTAGGTTATATTACGTTATTAATGTATATAAAGTTCCCACGGAGACGGAGAAGCCAACTCGCCAGAAATGTGGTCAAATATTACCGCCGAGATGTTAGGTTGGGTTAGGTTAGGTTATATTACGTTATTGGTGTATATAAAGGTCCCACGGAGACATAGAGTCCAACAAGCCAGGAATGTGGTCAAATATTACCGCCGAGATGTTAGGTTGGGTTAGGTTAGGTTATATTACGTTATTGATGTATATAAGGGTCCCACGGAGACGGAGAAGCCAACTCGCCAGGAATGTTGTCAAATATTACCGCCGAGATGTTAGGTTGGGTTAGGTTAGGTTATATTACGTTCTTGAAGTATATAAAGGTCCCACGCAGACGTAGAGGCCAACAAGCCAGGAATGTTGTCAAATACTACCGTCGAGATGATAGGTTGGGTTACGTTAGGTAATATTACGTTATTCATGTATATGAAGGTCAAACGGAGACCTAGACGCCAACTCGAAAGGAATGTTGTCAAATATTACCGGCGAGATGTTAGGTTGGGTTAGGTTAGGTTATATTTCGTTATTGATGTATATGAAGGTCCCACGGAGACGTAGAGGCCAACAAGACAGGAATGTGGTCAAATATTACCGCCGAGATGTTAGGTTGGGTTAGGTTAGGTTATATTACGTTATTGATGTATATAAAGATCACACGGAGACGTAGAGGCCAATTCGCCAGGTATGCTGTCAAATATTACCGCCGAGATGATAGGTTGGGTTAGGTTAGGTTATATTTCGTTATTGATGTATATGAAGGTCCCACGGAGACGTAGAGGCCAACTCGCTAGGTATGTGGTCAAATATTACCGCCGAGAAGATAGGTTGGGTTAGGTTATGTTATATTACGTTCTTGATGTATATAAAGATCCCGCGGAGACGTAGAGGCCAACTCGCAAGGTATGTTGTCAAATATTACCGCCGAGATGTTCGGTTGGGTTAGGTTAGGTTATATCACGTTATTGATGTATATAAAGGTCCCACGGAGACGGAGAAGCCAACTCGCCAGGAATGTTGTCAAATATTACCGCCGAGATGTTAGGTTGGGTTAGGTTAGGTTATATTACGTTCTTGAAGTATATAAACGTCCCACGCAGACGTAGAGGCCAACAAGCCAGGAATGTTGTCAAATATTACCGTCGAGATGATAGGTTGGGTTACGTTAGGTAATATCACGTTATTGATGTATATGAAGGTCAAACGGAGACGTAGAGGCCAACTCGCAAGGTATGTTGTCAAATATTACCGCCGAGATGTTCGGTTGGGTTAGGTTAGGTTATATTACGTTATTGATGTATATAAATGTCCCACGGGGACGTAGAGGCCAACTCACCAGGTATGTGGTCAAATATTACCGCGGAGATGTTAGGTTGGGTTAGGTTACGTTATATTACGTTATTGATGTATATGATGGTCAAACAGAGACGTAGATGCCATCTCGCCAGGAATGATGTCAAATATTACCGCCGAGATGTTAGGTTGGGTTAGGTTAGGTTATATTACGTTATTAATGTATATAAAGGTCCCACGGAGACGGAGAAGCCAACTCGCCAGGAACTTTGTCAAATATTACCGCCGAGATGTTAGGTTGGGTTAGGTTAGGTTATATTACGTTATTAATGTATATAAAGGTCCCACGGAGACGGAGAAGCCAACTCGCCAGGAATGTGATCAAATATTACCGCCGAGATGTTAGGTTGGGTTAGGTAAGGTTATATTACGTTATTGATGTATATAAAAGTCCCACGGGGACGTAGAGACCAACTCACCAGGTATGTGGTCAAATATTACCGCGGAGATGTTAGGTTGGGTTAGGTTACGTTATATTACGTTATTGATGTATATGATGGTCAAACAGAGACGTAGAAGCCATCTCGCCAGGAATGATGTCAAATATAACCGCCGAGATGTTAGGTTGGGTTAGGTTAGGTTATATTACGTTATTAATGTATATAAAGGTCCCACGGAGACGGAGAAGCCAACTCGCCAGGAATGTGGTCAAATATTACCGCCGAGATGTTAGGTTGGGTTAGGTTAGGTTATATTACGTTATTGATGTATATAAGGGTCCCACGGAGACGGAGAAGCCAAGTCGCCAGGAATGTTGTCAAATATTACCGCCGAGATGTTAGGTTGGGTTAGGTTAGGTTATATTACGTTCTTGAAGTATATAAAGGTCCCACGCAGACGTAGAGGCCAACAAGCCAGGAATGTTGTCAAATACTACCGTCGAGATGAAAGGTTGGGTTACGTTAGGTAATATTACGTTATTCATGTATATGAAGGTCAAACGGAGACCTAGACGCCAACTCGAAAGGAATGTTGTCAAATATTACCGGCGAGATGTTAGGTTGGGTTAGGTTAGGTTATATTTCGTTATTGATGTATATGAAGGTCCCACGGAGACGTAGAGGCCAACAAGACAGGAATGTGGTCAAATATTACCGCCGAGATGTTAGGTTGGGTTAGGTTAGGTTATATTACGTTATTGGTGTATATAAAGGTCCCACGGAGACATAGAGTCCAACAAGCCAGGAATGTGGTCAAATATTACCGCCGAGATGTTAGGTTGGGTTAGGTTAGGTTATATTACGTTATTGATGTATATAAGGGTCCCACGGAGACGGAGAAGCCAACTCGCCAGGAATGTTGTCAAATATTACCGCCGAGATGTTAGGTTGGGTTAGGTTAGGTTATATTACGTTCTTGAAGTATATAAAGGTCCCACGCAGACGTAGAGGCCAACAAGCCAGGAATGTTGTCAAATACTACCGTCGAGATGATAGGTTGGGTTACGTTAGGTAATATTACGTTATTCATGTATATGAAGGTCAAACGGAGACCTAGACGCCAACTCGAAAGGAATGTTGTCAAATATTACCGGCGAGATGTTAGGTTGGGTTAGGTTAGGTTATATTTCGTTATTGATGTATATGAAGGTCCCACGGAGACGTAGAGGCCAACAAGACAGGAATGTGGTCAAATATTACCGCCGAGATGTTAGGTTGGGTTAGGTTAGGTTATATTACGTTATTGATGTATATAAAGATCACACGGAGACGTAGAGGCCAATTCGCCAGGTATGCTGTCAAATATTACCGCCGAGATGATAGGTTGGGTTAGGTTAGGTTATATTTCGTTATTGATGTATATGAAGGTCCCACGGAGACGTAGAGGCCAACTCGCTAGGTATGTGGTCAAATATTACCGCCGAGAAGATAGGTTGGGTTAGGTTATGTTATATTACGTTCTTGATGTATATAAAGATCCCGCGGAGACGTAGAGGCCAACTCGCAAGGTATGTTGTCAAATATTACCGCCGAGATGTTCGGTTGGGTTAGGTTAGGTTATATCACGTTATTGATGTATATAAAGGTCCCACGGAGACGGAGAAGCCAACTCGCCAGGAATGTTGTCAAATATTACCGCCGAGATGTTAGGTTGGGTTAGGTTAGGTTATATTACGTTCTTGAAGTATATAAACGTCCCACGCAGACGTAGAGGCCAACAAGCCAGGAATGTTGTCAAATATTACCGTCGAGATGATAGGTTGGGTTACGTTAGGTAATATCACGTTATTGATGTATATGAAGGTCAAACGGAGACGTAGAGGCCAACTCGCAAGGTATGTTGTCAAATATTACCGCCGAGATGTTCGGTTGGGTTAGGTTAGGTTATATTACGTTATTGATGTATATAAATGTCCCACGGGGACGTAGAGGCCAACTCACCAGGTATGTGGTCAAATATTACCGCGGAGATGTTAGGTTGGGTTAGGTTACGTTATATTACGTTATTGATGTATATGATGGTCAAACAGAGACGTAGATGCCATCTCGCCAGGAATGATGTCAAATATTACCGCCGAGATGTTAGGTTGGGTTAGGTTAGGTTATATTACGTTATTAATGTATATAAAGGTCCCACGGAGACGGAGAAGCCAACTCGCCAGGAACTTTGTCAAATATTACCGCCGAGATGTTAGGTTGGGTTAGGTTAGGTTATATTACGTTATTAATGTATATAAAGGTCCCACGGAGACGGAGAAGCCAACTCGCCAGGAATGTGATCAAATATTACCGCCGAGATGTTAGGTTGGGTTAGGTAAGGTTATATTACGTTATTGATGTATATAAAAGTCCCACGGGGACGTAGAGACCAACTCACCAGGTATGTGGTCAAATATTACCGCGGAGATGTTAGGTTGGGTTAGGTTACGTTATATTACGTTATTGATGTATATGATGGTCAAACAGAGACGTAGAAGCCATCTCGCCAGGAATGATGTCAAATATAACCGCCGAGATGTTAGGTTGGGTTAGGTTAGGTTATATTACGTTATTAATGTATATAAAGGTCCCACGGAGACGGAGAAGCCAACTCGCCAGGAATGTGGTCAAATATTACCGCCGAGATGTTAGGTTGGGTTAGGTTAGGTTATATTACGTTATTGATGTATATAAGGGTCCCACGGAGACGGAGAAGCCAAGTCGCCAGGAATGTTGTCAAATATTACCGCCGAGATGTTAGGTTGGGTTAGGTTAGGTTATATTACGTTCTTGAAGTATATAAAGGTCCCACGCAGACGTAGAGGCCAACAAGCCAGGAATGTTGTCAAATACTACCGTCGAGATGAAAGGTTGGGTTACGTTAGGTAATATTACGTTATTCATGTATATGAAGGTCAAACGGAGACCTAGACGCCAACTCGAAAGGAATGTTGTCAAATATTACCGGCGAGATGTTAGGTTGGGTTAGGTTAGGTTATATTTCGTTATTGATGTATATGAAGGTCCCACGGAGACGTAGAGGCCAACAAGACAGGAATGTGGTCAAATATTACCGCCGAGATGTTAGGTTGGGTTAGGTTAGGTTATATTACGTTATTGGTGTATATAAAGGTCCCACGGAGACATAGAGTCCAACAAGCCAGGAATGTGGTCAAATATTACCGCCGAGATGTTAGGTTGGGTTAGGTTAGGTTATATTACGTTATTGATGTATATAAGGGTCCCACGGAGACGGAGAAGCCAACTCGCCAGGAATGTTGTCAAATATTACCGCCGAGATGTTAGGTTGGGTTAGGTTAGGTTATATTACGTTCTTGAAGTATATAAAGGTCCCACGCAGACGTAGAGGCCAACAAGCCAGGAATGTTGTCAAATACTACCGTCGAGATGATAGGTTGGGTTACGTTAGGTAATATTACGTTATTCATGTATATGAAGGTCAAACGGAGACCTAGACGCCAACTCGAAAGGAATGTTGTCAAATATTACCGGCGAGATGTTAGGTTGGGTTAGGTTAGGTTATATTTCGTTATTGATGTATATGAAGGTCCCACGGAGACGTAGAGGCCAACAAGACAGGAATGTGGTCAAATATTACCGCCGAGATGTTAGGTTGGGTTAGGTTAGGTTATATTACGTTATTGATGTATATAAAGATCACACGGAGACGTAGAGGCCAATTCGCCAGGTATGCTGTCAAATATTACCGCCGAGATGATAGGTTGGGTTAGGTTAGTTTATATTTCGTTATTGATGTATATGAAGGTCCCACGGAGACGTAGAGGCCAACTCGCTAGGTATGTGGTCAAATATTACCGCCGAGAAGATAGGTTGGGTTAGGTTATGTTATATTACGTTCTTGATGTATATAAAGATCCCGCGGAGACGTAGAGGCCAACTCGCAAGGTATGTTGTCAAATATTACCGCCGAGATGTTCGGTTGGGTTAGGTTAGGTTATATCACGTTATTGATGTATATAAAGGTCCCACGGAGACGGAGAAGCCAACTCGCCAGGAATGTTGTCAAATATTACCGCCGAGATGTTAGGTTGGGTTAGGTTAGGTTATATTACGTTCTTGAAGTATATAAACGTCCCACGCAGACGTAGAGGCCAACAAGCCAGGAATGTTGTCAAATATTACCGTCGAGATGATAGGTTGGGTTACGTTAGGTAATATCACGTTATTGATGTATATGAAGGTCAAACGGAGACGTAGAGGCCAACTCGCAAGGTATGTTGTCAAATATTACCGCCGAGATGTTCGGTTGGGTTAGGTTAGGTTATATTACGTTATTGATGTATATAAATGTCCCACGGGGACGTAGAGGCCAACTCACCAGGTATGTGGTCAAATATTACCGCGGAGATGTTAGGTTGGGTTAGGTTACGTTATATTACGTTATTGATGTATATGATGGTCAAACAGAGACGTAGATGCCATCTCGCCAGGAATGATGTCAAATATTACCGCCGAGATATTAGGTTGGGTTAGGTTAGGTTATATTACGTTATTAATGTATATAAAGGTCCCACGGAGACGGAGAAGCCAACTCGCCAGGAACTTTGTCAAATATTACCGCCGAGATGTTAGGTTGGGTTAGGTTAGGTTATATTACGTTATTAATGTATATAAAGGTCCCACGGAGACGGAGAAGCCAACTCGCCAGGAATGTGATCAAATATTACCGCCGAGATGTTAGGTTGGGTTAGGTAAGGTTATATTACGTTATTGATGTATATAAAAGTCCCACGGGGACGTAGAGACCAACTCACCAGGTATGTGGTCAAATATTACCGCGGAGATGTTAGGTTGGGTTAGGTTACGTTATATTACGTTATTGATGTATATGATGGTCAAACAGAGACGTAGAAGCCATCTCGCCAGGAATGATGTCAAATATAACCGCCGAGATGTTAGGTTGGGTTAGGTTAGGTTATATTACGTTATTAATGTATATAAAGGTCCCACGGAGACGGAGAAGCCAACTCGCCAGGAATGTGGTCAAATATTACCGCCGAGATGTTAGGTTGGGTTAGGTTAGGTTATATTACGTTATTGATGTATATAAGGGTCCCACGGAGACGGAGAAGCCAAGTCGCCAGGAATGTTGTCAAATATTACCGCCGAGATGTTAGGTTGGGTTAGGTTAGGTTATATTACGTTCTTGAAGTATATAAAGGTCCCACGCAGACGTAGAGGCCAACAAGCCAGGAATGTTGTCAAATACTACCGTCGAGATGAAAGGTTGGGTTACGTTAGGTAATATTACGTTATTCATGTATATGAAGGTCAAACGGAGACCTAGACGCCAACTCGAAAGGAATGTTGTCAAATATTACCGGCGAGATGTTAGGTTGGGTTAGGTTAGGTTATATTTCGTTATTGATGTATATGAAGGTCCCACGGAGACGTAGAGGCCAACAAGACAGGAATGTGGTCAAATATTACCGCCGAGATGTTAGGTTGGGTTAGGTTAGGTTATATTACGTTATTGATGTATATAAAGGTCACACGGAGACGTAGAGGCCAACAAGACTGGAATGTGGTCAAATATTACCGCCGAGGTGTTAGGTTGGGTTAGGTTAGGTTATATTACGATATTGATCTATTTAAAGCTCCCACGGAGACGTAGAGGCCAACTCGCCAGGAATGATGTCAAATATTACCGCCGAGATTTTAGGTTGGGTTAGGTTAGGTTATATTACGTTATTGATGTATATAAAGGTCCCACGGAGACATAGAGGCCAACAAGCCTGGAATGTGGTCAAATATTACCGTCGAGATGAAAGGTTGGGTTAGGTTAGGTTATATTACGTTATAGATGTATATAAAGGTCCCACGGAGAAGGACAAGCCAACTCGCCAGGAATGTTGTCAAATATTACCGCAGAGAAGATAGGTTGGGTTAGGTTAGGTTATATTACGTTATTGATGTATATAAAGGTCACACGGAGACGTAGAGGCCAATTCGCCAGGTATGTTGTCAAATATTACCGCCGAGATGATAGGTTGGGTTAGGTTAGGTTATATTACGTTCTTGATGTATATAAAGATCACACTGAGACGTAGAGGCCAATTCGCCAGGTATGTTGTCAAATATTACCGCCGAGATGATAGGTTGGGTTATGTTGGGTTATATTACGTTATTGATGTATATAAAGGTCCCACGGAGACGGAGAAGCCAACTCGCCAGGAATGTTGCCAAATATTACCGCCGAGATGTTAGGTTGGGTTAGGTTAGGTTATATTACGTTCTTGAATTATATAAAGGTCCCACGCAGACGTAGAGGCCAACAAGCCAGGAATGTTGTCAAATACTACCGTCGAGATGATAGGTTGAGTTAGGTTATGTTATATTACGTTCTTGATGTATATAAAGATCCCACGGAGACATAGAGGCCAACAAGCCTGTAATGTGGTCAAATATTACCGCCGAGATGAAAGGTTGGGTTAGGTTAGGTTATATTACGTTATTAATGTATATAAAGGTCCCACGGAGACGGAGAAGCCAAATCGCCAGGAATATTGTCAAATATTACCGCCGAGATGTTAGGTTGGGTTAGGTTAGGTTATATTACGTTATTAATGTATATAAAGTTCCCACGGAGACGGAGAAGCCAACTCGCCAGGAATGTGGTCAAATATTACCGCCGAGATGTTAGGTTGGGTTAGGTAAGGTTATATTACGTTATTGATGTATATAAAAGTCCCACGGGGACGTAGAGGCCAACTCACCAGGTATGTGGTCAAATATTACCGCGGAGATGTTAGGTTGGGTTAGGTTACGTTATATTACGTTATTGATGTATATGATGGTCTAACAGAGACGTAGAAGCCATCTCGCCAGGAATGATGTCAAATATTACCGCCGAGAAGGTAGGTTGGGTTAGGTTAGGTTATATTACGTTATTGATGTATATAAAGGTCCCACGGAGACGGAGAAGCCAACTCGCCAGGAATGTGGTCAAATATTACCGCCGAGATGTTGGATTGGGTTAGGTTAGGTTATATTGCGTTATTGATGTATATAAAGATCCCACGGAGATGTAGAGGCCAACTCGCCAGGAATGATGTCAAATATTACCGCCGCGATGATAGGTTGGGTTAGGTTAGGTTATATTTCGTTATTGATGTATATGAAGGTCCCACGGAGACGTAGAGGCCAACTCGCCAGGTATGTTGTCAAATATTACCACGGTGATGTTAGGTTGGGTTAGGTTACGTTATATTACGTTATTGATGTATATGATGGTCAAACGGAGACGTAGAAGCCAACTCGCCAGGAATGATGTCAAATATTACCGCCGAGATGTTAGGTTGGGTTAGGTTAGGTTATATTACGTTATTGGTGTATATAAAGGTCCCACGGAGACATAGAGTCCAACAAGCCAGGAATGTGGTCAAATATTACCGCCGAGATGTTAGGTTGGGTTAGGTTAGGTTATATTACGTTATTGATGTATATAAGGGTCCCACGGAGACGGAGAAGCCAACTCGCCAGGAATGTTGTCAAATATTACCGCCGAGATGTTAGGTTGGGTTAGGTTAGGTTATATTACGTTCTTGAAGTATATAAAGGTCCCACGCAGACGTAGAGGCCAACAAGCCAGGAATGTTGTCAAATACTACCGTCGAGATGATAGGTTGGGTTACGTTAGGTAATATTACGTTATTCATGTATATGAAGGTCAAACGGAGACCTAGACGCCAACTCGAAAGGAATGTTGTCAAATATTACCGGCGAGATGTTAGGTTGGGTTAGGTTAGGTTATATTTCGTTATTGATGTATATGAAGGTCCCACGGAGACGTAGAGGCCAACAAGACAGGAATGTGGTCAAATATTACCGCGGAGATGTTAGGTTGGGTTAGGTTACGTTATATTACGTTATTGATGTATATGATGGTCAAACAGAGACGTAGATGCCATCTCGCCAGGAATGATGTCAAATATTACCGCCGAGATGTTAGGTTGGGTTAGGTTAGGTTATATTACGTTATTAATGTATATAAAGGTCCCACGGAGACGGAGAAGCCAACTCGCCAGGAATGTTGTCAAATATTACCGCCGAGATGTTAGGTTGGGTTAGGTTACGTTATATTACGTTATTGATGTATATGATGGTCAAACAGAGACGTAGAAGCCATCTCGCCAGGAATGATGTCAAATATAACCGCCGAGATGTTAGGTTGGGTTAGGTTAGGTTATATTACGTTATTAATGTATATAAAGGTCCCACGGAGACGGAGAAGCCAACTCGCCAGGAATGTGGTCAAATATTACCGCCGAGATGTTAGGTTGGGTTAGGTTAGGTTATATTACGTTATTGATGTATATAAAGATCCCACGGAGACGTAGAGGCTAACTCGCCAGGAATGATGTCAAATATTACCGCCGCGATGATAGGTTGGGTTAGGTTACGTTATATTACGTTATTGATGTATATAAAGGTCCCACGGAGACGGAGAAGCCAACTCGCCAGGAATGTTGTCAAATATTACCGCCGAGAAGGTAGGTTGGGTTAGGTTAGGTTATATTACGTTATTGATGGATATAAAGGTCCCACGGAGACGGAGAAGCCAACTCGCCAGGAATGTGGTCAAATATTACCGCCGAGATGTTGGATTGGGTTAGGTTAGGTTATATTACGTTATTGATGTATATAAAGATCCCACGGAGATGTAGAGGCCAACTCGCCAGGAATGATGTCAAATATTACCGCCGCGATGATAGGTTGGGTTAGGTTACGTTATATTACGTTATTGATGTATATAAAGGTCCCACGGAGACGGAGAAGCCAACTCGCCAGGAATGTTGTCAAATATTACCGCCGAGAGGGTAGGTTGGGTTAGGTTATGTTATATTACGTTCTTGATGTATATAAAGATCACACGGAGACGTAGAGGCCAATTCGCCAGGTATGTTGTCAAATATTACCGCCGAGATGATAGGTTGGGTTAGGTTGGGTTATATTACGTTATTGATGTATATAAAGGTCCCACGGAGACGGAGAAGCCAACTCGCCAGGAATGTTGTCAAATATTACCGCAGAGCAGATAGGTTGGGTTAGGTTATGTTATATTACGTTCTTGATGTATATAAAGATCACACGGAGACGTAGAGGCCAATTCGCCAGGTATGTTGTCAAATATAACCGCCGAGATGATAGGTTGGGTTAGGTTAGGTTATATTTCGTTATTGATGTATATGAAGGTCCCACGGAGACGTAGAGGCCAACTCGCAAGGTATGTTGTCAAATATTACCGCGGTGATGTTAGGTTGGGTTAGGTTACGTTATATTACGTTATTGATGTATATGATGGTCAAACGGAGACGTAGAAGCCAACTCGCCAGGAATGATGTCAAATATTACCGCCGAGATGTTAGGTTGGGTTAGGTTAGGTTATATTACGTTATTGATGTATATAAAGGTCCCACGGAGACATAGAGTCCAACAAGCCAGGAATGTGTCCAAATATTACCGCGGAGATGTTAGGTTGGGTTAGGTTACGTTATATTACGTTATTGATGTATATGATGGTCAAACAGAGACGTAGAAGCCATCTCGCCAGGAATGATGTCAAATATAACCGCCGAGATGTTAGGTTGGGTTAGGTTAGGTTATATTACGTTATTAATGTATATAAAGGTCCCACGGAGACGGAGAAGCCAACTCGCCAGGAATGTGGTCAAATATTACCGCCGAGATGTTAGGTTGGGTTAGGTTAGGTTATATTACGTTATTGATGTATATAAGGGTCCCACGGAGACGGAGAAGCCAAGTCGCCAGGAATGTTGTCAAATATTACCGCCGAGATGTTAGGTTGGGTTAGGTTAGGTTATATTACGTTCTTGAAGTATATAAAGGTCCCACGCAGACGTAGAGGCCAACAAGCCAGGAATGTTGTCAAATACTACCGTCGAGATGAAAGGTTGGGTTACGTTAGGTAATATTACGTTATTCATGTATATGAAGGTCAAACGGAGACCTAGACGCCAACTCGAAAGGAATGTTGTCAAATATTACCGGCGAGATGTTAGGTTGGGTTAGGTTAGGTTATATTTCGTTATTGATGTATATGAAGGTCCCACGGAGACGTAGAGGCCAACAAGACAGGAATGTGGTCAAATATTACCGCCGAGATGTTAGGTTGGGTTAGGTTAGGTTATATTACGTTATTGATGTATATAAAGGTCACACGGAGACGTAGAGGCCAACAAGACTGGAATGTGGTCAAATATTACCGCCGAGGTGTTAGGTTGGGTTAGGTTAGGTTATATTACGATATTGATCTATTTAAAGCTCCCACGGAGACGTAGAGGCCAACTCGCCAGGAATGATGTCAAATATTACCGCCGAGATTTTAGGTTGGGTTAGGTTAGGTTATATTACGTTATTGATGTATATAAAGGTCCCACGGAGACATAGAGGCCAACAAGCCTGGAATGTGGTCAAATATTACCGTCGAGATGAAAGGTTGGGTTAGGTTAGGTTATATTACGTTATAGATGTATATAAAGGTCCCACGGAGAAGGACAAGCCAACTCGCCAGGAATGTTGTCAAATATTACCGCAGAGAAGATAGGTTGGGTTAGGTTAGGTTATATTACGTTATTGATGTATATAAAGGTCACACGGAGACGTAGAGGCCAATTCGCCAGGTATGTTGTCAAATATTACCGCCGAGATGATAGGTTGGGTTAGGTTAGGTTATATTACGTTCTTGATGTATATAAAGATCACACTGAGACGTAGAGGCCAATTCGCCAGGTATGTTGTCAAATATTACCGCCGAGATGATAGGTTGGGTTATGTTGGGTTATATTACGTTATTGATGTATATAAAGGTCCCACGGAGACGGAGAAGCCAACTCGCCAGGAATGTTGCCAAATATTACCGCCGAGATGTTAGGTTGGGTTAGGTTAGGTTATATTACGTTCTTGAATTATATAAAGGTCCCACGCAGACGTAGAGGCCAACAAGCCAGGAATGTTGTCAAATACTACCGTCGAGATGATAGGTTGAGTTAGGTTATGTTATATTACGTTCTTGATGTATATAAAGATCCCACGGAGACATAGAGGCCAACAAGCCTGTAATGTGGTCAAATATTACCGCCGAGATGAAAGGTTGGGTTAGGTTAGGTTATATTACGTTATTGATGTATATAAAGATCACACGGAGACGTAGAGGCCAATTCGCCAGGTATGCTGTCAAATATTACCGCCGAGATGATAGGTTGGGTTAGGTTAGGTTATATTTCGTTATTGATGTATATGAAGGTCCCACGGAGACGTAGAGGCCAACTCGCTAGGTATGTGGTCAAATATTACCGCCGAGAAGATAGGTTGGGTTAGGTTATGTTATATTACGTTCTTGATGTATATAAAGATCCCGCGGAGACGTAGAGGCCAACTCGCAAGGTATGTTGTCAAATATTACCGCCGAGATGTTCGGTTGGGTTAGGTTAGGTTATATCACGTTATTGATGTATATAAAGGTCCCACGGAGACGGAGAAGCCAACTCGCCAGGAATGTTGTCAAATATTACCGCCGAGATGTTAGGTTGGGTTAGGTTAGGTTATATTACGTTCTTGAAGTATATAAACGTCCCACGCAGACGTAGAGGCCAACAAGCCAGGAATGTTGTCAAATATTACCGTCGAGATGATAGGTTGGGTTACGTTAGGTAATATCACGTTATTGATGTATATGAAGGTCAAACGGAGACGTAGAGGCCAACTCGCAAGGTATGTTGTCAAATATTACCGCCGAGATGTTCGGTTGGGTTAGGTTAGGTTATATTACGTTATTGATGTATATAAATGTCCCACGGAGACGGAGAAGCCAACTCGCCAGGAATGATGTCAAATATTACCGCCGAGATGTTAGGTTGGGTTAGGTTACGTTATATTACGTTATTGATGTATATGATGGTCAAACAGAGACGTAGAAGCCATCTCGCCAGGAATGATGTCAAATATAACCGCCGAGATGTTAGGTTGGGTTAGGTTAGGTTATATTACGTTATTAATGTATATAAAGGTCCCACGGAGACGGAGAAGCCAACTCGCCAGGAATGTGGTCAAATATTACCGCCGAGATGTTAGGTTGGGTTAGGTTAGGTTATATTACGTTATTGATGTATATAAGGGTCCCACGGAGACGGAGAAGCCAAGTCGCCAGGAATGTTGTCAAATATTACCGCCGAGATGTTAGGTTGGGTTAGGTTAGGTTATATTACGTTCTTGAAGTATATAAAGGTCCCACGCAGACGTAGAGGCCAACAAGCCAGGAATGTTGTCAAATACTACCGTCGAGATGAAAGGTTGGGTTACGTTAGGTAATATTACGTTATTCATGTATATGAAGGTCAAACGGAGACCTAGACGCCAACTCGAAAAGAATGTTGTCAAATATTACCGGCGAGATGTTAGGTTGGGTTAGGTTACGTTATATTACGTTATTGATGTATATGATGGTCAAACAGAGACGTAGAAGCCATCTCGCCAGGAATGATGTCAAATATTACCGCCGAGATGTTAGGTTGGGTTAGGTTAGGTTATATTACGTTATTAATGTATATAAAGGTCCCACGGAGACGGAGAAGCCAAATCGCCAGGAATATTGTCAAATATTACCGCCGAGATGTTAGGTTGGGTTAGGTTAGGTTATATTACGTTATTAATGTATATAAAGTTCCCACGGAGACGGAGAAGCCAACTCGCCAGGAATGTGGTCAAATATTACCGCCGAGATGTTAGGTTGGGTTAGGTAAGGTTATATTACGTTATTGATGTATATAAAAGTCCCACGGGGACGTAGAGGCCAACTCACCAGGTATGTGGTCAAATATTACCGCGGAGATGTTAGGTTGGGTTAGGTTACGTTATATTACGTTATTGATGTATATGATGGTCTAACAGAGACGTAGAAGCCATCTCGCCAGGAATGATGTCAAATATTACCGCCGAGAAGGTAGGTTGGGTTAGGTTAGGTTATATTACGTTATTGATGTATATAAAGGTCCCACGGAGACGGAGAAGCCAACTCGCCAGGAATGTGGTCAAATATTACCGCCGAGATGTTGGATTGGGTTAGGTTAGGTTATATTGCGTTATTGATGTATATAAAGATCCCACGGAGATGTAGAGGCCAACTCGCCAGGAATGATGTCAAATATTACCGCCGCGATGATAGGTTGGGTTAGGTTAGGTTATATTTCGTTATTGATGTATATGAAGGTCCCACGGAGACGTAGAGGCCAACTCGCCAGGTATGTTGTCAAATATTACCACGGTGATGTTAGGTTGGGTTAGGTTACGTTATATTACGTTATTGATGTATATGATGGTCAAACGGAGACGTAGAAGCCAACTCGCCAGGAATGATGTCAAATATTACCGCCGAGATGTTAGGTTGGGTTAGGTTAGGTTATATTACGTTATTGGTGTATATAAAGGTCCCACGGAGACATAGAGTCCAACAAGCCAGGAATGTGGTCAAATATTACCGCCGAGATGTTAGGTTGGGTTAGGTTAGGTTATATTACGTTATTGATGTATATAAGGGTCCCACGGAGACGGAGAAGCCAACTCGCCAGGAATGTTGTCAAATATTACCGCCGAGATGTTAGGTTGGGTTAGGTTAGGTTATATTACGTTCTTGAAGTATATAAAGGTCCCACGCAGACGTAGAGGCCAACAAGCCAGGAATGTTGTCAAATACTACCGTCGAGATGATAGGTTGGGTTACGTTAGGTAATATTACGTTATTCATGTATATGAAGGTCAAACGGAGACCTAGACGCCAACTCGAAAGGAATGTTGTCAAATATTACCGGCGAGATGTTAGGTTGGGTTAGGTTAGGTTATATTTCGTTATTGATGTATATGAAGGTCCCACGGAGACGTAGAGGCCAACAAGACAGGAATGTGGTCAAATATTACCGCGGAGATGTTAGGTTGGGTTAGGTTACGTTATATTACGTTATTGATGTATATGATGGTCAAACAGAGACGTAGATGCCATCTCGCCAGGAATGATGTCAAATATTACCGCCGAGATGTTAGGTTGGGTTAGGTTAGGTTATATTACGTTATTAATGTATATAAAGGTCCCACGGAGACGGAGAAGCCAACTCGCCAGGAATGTTGTCAAATATTACCGCCGAGATGTTAGGTTGGGTTAGGTTACGTTATATTACGTTATTGATGTATATGATGGTCAAACAGAGACGTAGAAGCCATCTCGCCAGGAATGATGTCAAATATAACCGCCGAGATGTTAGGTTGGGTTAGGTTAGGTTATATTACGTTATTAATGTATATAAAGGTCCCACGGAGACGGAGAAGCCAACTCGCCAGGAATGTGGTCAAATATTACCGCCGAGATGTTAGGTTGGGTTAGGTTAGGTTATATTACGTTATTGATGTATATAAAGATCCCACGGAGACGTAGAGGCTAACTCGCCAGGAATGATGTCAAATATTACCGCCGCGATGATAGGTTGGGTTAGGTTACGTTATATTACGTTATTGATGTATATAAAGGTCCCACGGAGACGGAGAAGCCAACTCGCCAGGAATGTTGTCAAATATTACCGCCGAGAAGGTAGGTTGGGTTAGGTTAGGTTATATTACGTTATTGATGGATATAAAGGTCCCACGGAGACGGAGAAGCCAACTCGCCAGGAATGTGGTCAAATATTACCGCCGAGATGTTGGATTGGGTTAGGTTAGGTTATATTACGTTATTGATGTATATAAAGATCCCACGGAGATGTAGAGGCCAACTCGCCAGGAATGATGTCAAATATTACCGCCGCGATGATAGGTTGGGTTAGGTTACGTTATATTACGTTATTGATGTATATAAAGGTCCCACGGAGACGGAGAAGCCAACTCGCCAGGAATGTTGTCAAATATTACCGCCGAGAGGGTAGGTTGGGTTAGGTTATGTTATATTACGTTCTTGATGTATATAAAGATCACACGGAGACGTAGAGGCCAATTCGCCAGGTATGTTGTCAAATATTACCGCCGAGATGATAGGTTGGGTTAGGTTGGGTTATATTACGTTATTGATGTATATAAAGGTCCCACGGAGACGGAGAAGCCAACTCGCCAGGAATGTTGTCAAATATTACCGCAGAGCAGATAGGTTGGGTTAGGTTATGTTATATTACGTTCTTGATGTATATAAAGATCACACGGAGACGTAGAGGCCAATTCGCCAGGTATGTTGTCAAATATAACCGCCGAGATGATAGGTTGGGTTAGGTTAGGTTATATTTCGTTATTGATGTATATGAAGGTCCCACGGAGACGTAGAGGCCAACTCGCAAGGTATGTTGTCAAATATTACCGCGGTGATGTTAGGTTGGGTTAGGTTACGTTATATTACGTTATTGATGTATATGATGGTCAAACGGAGACGTAGAAGCCAACTCGCCAGGAATGATGTCAAATATTACCGCCGAGATGTTAGGTTTGGTTAGGTTAGGTTATATTACGTTATTGATGTATATAAAGGTCCCACGGAGACATAGAGTCCAACAAGCCAGGAATGTGTCCAAATATTACCGCCGAGATGTTGGGTTGGGTTAGGTTAGGTTATATTACGTTATTGATGTATATAAGGGTCCCACGGAGACGGAGAAGCCAACTCGCCAGGAATGTTGTCAAATATTACCGCCGAGATGTTAGGTTGGGTTAGGTTAGGTTATATTACGTTCTTGAAGTATATAAAGGTCCCACGCAGACGTAGAGGCCAACAAGCCAGGAATGTTGTCAAATACTACCGTCGAGATGATAGGTTGGGTTACGTTAGGTAATATTACGTTATTCATGTATATGAAGGTCAAACGGAGACCTAGAGGCCAACTCGAAAGGAATGTTGTCAAATATTACCGGCGAGATGTTAGGTTGGGTTAGGTTAGGTTATATTTCGTTATTGATGTATATGAAGGTCCCACGGAGACGTAGAGGCCAACAAGACAGGAATGTGGTCAAATATTACCGCCGAGATGTTAGGTTGGGTTAGGTTAGGTTATATTACGTTATTGATGTATATAAAGGTCACACGGAGACGTAGAGGCCAACAAGACAGGAATGTGGTCAAATATTACCGCCGAGATGTTAGGTTGGGTTAGGTTAGGTTATATTACGATATTGATCTATATAAAGCTCCCACGGAGACGTAGAGGCCAACTCGCCAGGAATGATGTCAAATATTACCGCCGAGATTTTAGGTTGGGTTAGGTTAGGTTATATTACGTTATTGATGTATATAAAGGTCCCACGGAGACATAGAGGCCAACAAGCCTGGAATGTGGTCAAATATTACCGCCGAGATGAAAGGTTGGGTTAGGTTAGGTTATATTACGTTATTGATGTATATAAAGGTCCTACGGAGACGTAGAGGCCAACTCGCCAGGTATGTTTTCAATTATTACCGCCGATAAGTTAGGTTGGGTTTGGTTAGGTTATATTACGTTACTGATGTATATAAAGGTCCCACGGAGAAGGACAAGCCAACTCGCCAGGAATGTTGTCAAATATTACCGCAGAGAAGATAGGTTGGGTTAGGTTAGGTTATATTTCGTTATTGATGTATATGAAGGTCCCACGGAGACGTAGAGGCCAACTCGCCAGGTATGTGGTCAAATATTACCGCGGAGATGTTAGGTTGGGTTAGGTTAGGTTATATTACGTTCTTGAATTATATAAAGGTCCCACGCAGACGTAGAGGCCAACAAGCCAGGATTGTTGTCAAATACTACCGTCGAGGTGATAGGTTGAGTTAGGTTATGTTATATTACGTTCTTGATGTATATAAAGATCCCACGGAGACATAGAGGCCAACAAGCCTGTAATGTGGTCAAATATTACCGCCGAGATGAAAGGTTGGGTTAGGTTAGGTTATATTACGTTATTGATGTATATAAAGGTCCGACGGAGACGTAGAGGCCAACTCGCCAGGTATGTTTTCAGTTATTACCGCCGATAAGTTAGGTTGGGTTTGGTTAGGTTATATTACGTTATTGATGTATATAAAGGTCCCACGGAGAAGGACAAGCCAACTCGCCAGGAATGTTGTCAAATATTACCGCAGAGATGTTAGGTTGGGTTAGGTTAGGTTATATTACGTTATTAATGTATATAAAGGTCCCACGGAGACGGAGAAGCCAACTCGCCAGGAATGTGGTCAAATATTACCGCCGAGATGTTAGGTTGGTTTAGGTTAGGTTATATTACGTTCTTGATGTATATAAAGATCCCGCGGAGACGTAGAGGCCAACTCGCAAGGTATGTTGTCAAATATTACCGCCGAGATGTTCGGTTGGGTTAGGTTAGGTTATATTACGTTATTGATGTATATAAAGGTCCCACGGAGACGGAGAAGCCAACTCGCCAGGAATGTTGTCAAATATTACCGCCGAGATGTTAGGTTGGGTTAGGTTAGGTTATATTACGTTATTAATGTATATAAAGGTCCCACGGAGACGGAGAAGCCAACTCGCCAGGAATGTGGTCAAATATTACCGCCGAGATGTTAGGTTGGGTTAGGTAAGGTTATATTACGTTATTGATGTATATAAATGTCCCACGGGGACGTAGAGGCCAACTCACCAGGTATGTGGTCAAATATTACCGCGGAGATGTTAGGTTGGGTTAGGTTACGTTATATTACGTTATTGATGTATATGATGGTCAAACAGAGACGTAGAAGCCATCTCGCCAGGAATGATGTCAAATATTACCGCCGAGATGTTAGGTTGGGTTAGGTTAGGTTATATTACGTTATTAATGTATATAAAGGTCCCACGGAGACGGAGAAGCCAACTCGCCAGGAATGTTGTCAAATATTACCGCCGAGATGTTAGGTTGGGTTAGGTTAGGTTATATTACGTTATTAATGTATATAAAGGTCCCACGGAGACGAAGAAGCCAACTCGCCAGGAATGTGGTCAAATATTACCGCCGAGATGTGAGGTTGGGTTAGGTTACGTTATATTACGTTATTGATGTATATAAAGGTCCCACGGAGACGGAGAAGCCAACTCGCCAGGAATGTTGTCAAATATTACCGCCGAGAAGGTAGGTTGGGTTAGGTTAGGTTATATTACGTTATTAATGTATATAAAGGTCCCACGGAGACGGAGAAGCCAACTCGCCAGGAATGTGGTCAAATATTACCGCCGAGATGTTAGGTTGGGTTAGGTAAGGTTATATTACGTTATTGATGTATATAAATGTCCCACGGGGACGTAGAGGCCAACTCACCAGGTATGTGGTCAAATATTACCGCGGAGATGTTAGGTTGGGTTAGGTTACGTTATATTACGTTATTGATGTATATGATGGTCAAACAGAGACGTAGAAGCCATCTCGCCAGGAATGATGTCAAATATTACCGCCGAGATGTTAGGTTGGGTTAGGTTAGGTTATATTACGTTATTAATGTATATAAAGGTCCCACGGAGACGGAGAAGCCAACTCGCCAGGAATGTTGTCAAATATTACCGCCGAGATGTTAGGTTGGGTTAGGTTAGGTTATATTACGTTATTAATGTATATAAAGGTCCCACGGAGACGGAGAAGCCAACTCGCCAGGAATGTGGTCAAATATTACCGCCGAGATGTGAGGTTGGGTTAGGTTACGTTATATTACGTTATTGATGTATATAAAGGTCCCACGGAGACGGAGAAGCCAACTCGCCAGGAATGTTGTCAAATATTACCGCCGAGAAGGTAGGTTGGGTTAGGTTAGGTTATATTACGTTATTAATGTATATAAAGGTCCCGCGGAGACGCAGAGGCCAACTCGCCAGGAATGATGTCAAATATTACCGCCGAGATGTTAGGTTGGTTTAGGTTAGGTTATATTACGTTCTTGATGTATATAAAGATCCCGCGGAGACGTAGAGGCCAACTCGCAAGGTATGTTGTCAAATATTACCGCCGAGATGTTCGGTTGGGTTAGGTTAGGCTATATTTCGTTATTGATGTATATGAAGGTCCCACGGAGACGTAGAGGCCAACTCGCCAGGTATGTTGTCAAATATTACCGCGGTGATGTTAGGTTGGGTTAGGTTACGTTATATTACGTTATTGATGTATATGATGGTCAAACGGAGACGTAGAAGCCAACTCGCCAGGAACGATGTCAAATAATACCGCCGAGATGTTAGGTTGGGTTAGGTTAGGTTATATTACGTTATTGATGTATATAAAGGTCCCACGGAGACATAGAGTCCAACAAGCCAGGAATGTGGTCAAATATTACCGCCGAGATGTTGGGTTGGGTTAGGTTAGGTTATATTACGTTATTGATGTATATAAGGGTCCCACGGAGACGGAGAAGCCAACTCGCCAGGAATGTTGTCAAATATTACCGCCGAGATGTTAGGTTGGCTTAGGTTAGGTTATATTACGTTCTTGAAGTATATAAAGGTCCCACGCAGACGTAGAGGCCAACAAGCCAGGAATGTTGTCAAATACTACCGTCGAGATGATAGGTTGGGTTACGTTAGGTAATATTACGTTATTCATGTATATGAAGGTCAAGCGGAGACCTAGAGGCCAACTCGAAAGGAATGTTGTCAAATATTACCGGCGTGATGTTAGGTTGGGTTAGGTTAGGTTATATTTCGTTATTGATGTATATGAAGGTCCCACGGAGACGTAGAGGCCAACAAGACAGGAATGTGGTCAAATATTAGCGCCGAGATGTTAGGTTGGGTTAGGTTAGGTTATATTACGTTATTGATGTATATAAAGGTCACACGGAGACGTAGAGGCCAACAAGACAGGAATGTGGTCAAATATTACCGCCGAGATGTTAGGTTGGGTTAGGTTAGGTTATATTACGATATTGATCTATATAAAGCTCCCACGGAGGCGTAGAGGCCAACTCGCCAGGAATGATGTCAAATATTACCGCCGAGATTTTAGGTTGGGTTAGGTTAGGTTATATTTCGTTATTGATGTATATGAAGGTCCCACGGAGACGTAGAGGCCAACTCGCCAGGTATGTGGTCACATATTACCGCGGAGATGTTAGGTTGGGTTAGGTTAGGTTATATTACGTTATTGATGTATATAAGGGTCCTACGGAGACGTAGAGGCCAACTCGCCAGGTATGTTTGCAATTATTACCGCCGAGAAGTTATGTTGGGTTAGGTTTGGTTATATTACGTTATTGATGTAGATAAAAGTCCCACGGAGACGGAGAAGCCAACTCGCCAGGAATATTGTCAAATATTACCGCCGAGAAGATAGGTTGGGTTAGGTTATGTTATATTACGTTCTTGATGTATATAAAGATCCCGCGGAGACGTAGAGGCCAACAAGCCAGGAATGTTGTCAAATATTTCCGTCGAGATGATAGGTTGGGTTACGTTAGGTAATATTACGTTATTGATGTATATGACGGTCAAACGGAGACCTAGAGGCCAACTCGAAAGGAATGTTGTCAAATATTACCGCCGAGATGTTAGGTTGGGTTAGGTAAGGTTATATTACGTTATTGATGTATATAAATGTCCCACGGGGACGTAGAGGCCAACTCACCAGGTATGTGGTCAAATATTACCGCGGAGATGTTAGGTTGGGTTAGGTTACGTTATATTACGTTATTGATGTATATGATGGTCAAACAGAGACGTAGAAGCCATCTCGCCAGGAATGATGTCAAATATTACCGCCGAGATGTTAGGTTGGGTTAGGTTATGTTATATTACGTTATTAATGTATATAAAGGTCCCACGGAGACGGAGAAGCCAACTCGCCAGGAATGTGGTCAAATAATACCGCCGAGATGTTAGGTTGGTTTAGGTTAGGTTATATTACGTTCTTGATGTATATAAAGATCCCGCGGAGACGTAGAGGCCAACTCGCAAGGTATGTTGTCAAATATTACCGCCGAGATGTTCGGTTGGGTTAGGTTAGGTTATATTACGTTATTGATGTATATAAAGGTCCCACGGAGACGGAGAAGCCAACTCGCCAGGAATGTTGTCAAATATTACCGCCGAGATGTTAGGTTGGGTTAGGTTAGGTTATATTACGTTATTAATGTATATAAAGGTCCCACGGAGACGGAGAAGCCAACTCGCCAGGAATGTGGTCAAATATTACCGCCGAGATGTTAGGTTGGTTTAGGTTAGGTTATATTACGTTCTTGATGTATATAAAGATCCCGCGGAGACGTAGAGGCCAACTCGCAAGGTATGTTGTCAAATATTACCGCCGAGATGTTCGGTTGGGTTAGGTTAGGTTATATTATGTTATTGATGTATATAAAGGTCCCACGGAGACGGAGAAGCCAACTCGCCAGGAATGTTGTCAAATATTACCGCCGAGGTGTTAGGTTGGGTTAGGTTAGGTTATATTACGTTATTAATGTATATAAAGGTCCCACGGAGACGGAGAAGCCAACTCGCCAGGAATGTGGTCAAATATTACCGCCGAGATGTTAGGTTGGGTTAGGTAAGGTTATATTACGTTATTGATGTATATAAATGTCCCACGGGGACGTAGAGGCCAACTCACCAGGTATGTGGTCAAATATTACCGCGGAGATGTTAGGTTGGGTTAGGTTACGTTATATTACGTTATTGATGTATATGATGGTCAAACAGAGACGTAGAAGCCATCTCGCCAGGAATGATGTCAAATATTACCGCCGAGATGTTAGGTTGGGTTAGGTTAGGTTATATTACGTTATTAATGTATATAAAGGTCCCACGGAGACGGAGAAGCCAACTCGCCAGGAATGTTGTCAAATATTACCGCCGAGATGTTAGGTTGGGTTAGGTTAGGTTATAATACGTTATTAATGTATATAAAGGTCCCACGGAGACGGAGAAGCCAACTCGCCAGGAATGTGGTCAAATATTACCGCCGAGATGTGAGGTTGGGTTAGGTTACGTTATATTACGTTATTGATGTATATAAAGGTCCCACGGAGACGGAGAAGCCAACTCGCCAGGAATGTTGTCAAATATTACCGCCGAGAAGGTAGGTTGGGTTAGGTTAGGTTATATTACGTTATTGATGTATATAAAGGTCCCACGGAGACGTAGAGGCCAACTCGCCAGGTATGTTGTCAAATATTACCGCGGTGATGTTAGGTTGGGTTAGGTTACGTTATATTACGTTATTGATGTATATGATGGTCAAACGGAGACGTAGAAGCCAACTCGCCAGGAATGATGTCAAATAATACCGCCGAGATGTTAGGTTGGGTTAGGTTAGGTTATATTACGTTATTGATGTATATAAAGGTCCCACGGAGACATAGAGTCCAACAAGCCAGGAATGTGGTCAAATATTACCGCCGAGATGTTGGGTTGGGTTAGGTTAGGTTATATTACGTTATTGATGTATATAAGGGTCCCACGGAGACGGAGAAGCCAACTCGCCAGGAATGTTGTCAAATATTACCGCCGAGATGTTAGGTTGACTTAGGTTAGGTTATATTACGTTCTTGAAGTATATAAAGGTCCCACGCAGACGTAGAGGCCAACAAGCCAGGAATGTTGTCAAATACTACCGTCGAGATGATAGGTTGGGTTACGTTAGGTAATATTACGTTATTCATGTATATGAAGGTCAAACGGAGACCTAGAGGCCAACTCGAAAGGAATGTTGTCAAATATTACCGGCGTGATGTTAGGTTGGGTTAGGTTAGGTTATATTTCGTTATTGATGGATATGAAGGTCCCGCGGAGACGTAGAGGCCAACAAGACAGGAATGTGGTCAAATATTAGCGCCGAGATGTTAGGTTGGGTTAGGTTAGGTTATATTACGTTATTGATGTATATAAAGGTCACACGGAGACGTAGAGGCCAACAAGACAGGAATGTGGTCAAATATTACCGCCGAGATGTTAGGTTGGGTTAGGTTAGGTTATATTACGATATTGATCTATATAAAGCTCCCACGGAGACGTAGAGGCCAACTCGCCAGGAATGATGTCAAATATTACCGCCGAGATTTTAGGTTGGGTTAGGTTAGGTTATATTTCGTTATTGATGTATATGAAGGTCCCACGGAGACGTAGAGGCCAACTCGCCAGGTATGTGGTCACATATTACCGCGGAGATGTTAGGTTGGGTTACGTTAGGTAATATTACGTTATTCATGTATATGAAGGTCAAACGGAGACCTAGAGGCCAACTCGAAAGGAATGTTGTCAAATATTACCGGCGTGATGTTAGGTTGGGTTAGGTTAGGTTATATTTCGTTATTGATGTATATGAAGGTCCCACGGAGACGTAGAGGCCAACAAGACAGGAATGTGGTCAAATATTAGCGCCGAGATGTTAGGTTGGGTTAGGTTAGGTTATATTACGTTATTGATGTATATAAAGGTCACACGGAGACGTAGAGGCCAACAAGACAGGAATGTGGTCAAATATTACCGCCGAGATGTTAGGTTGGGTTAGGTTAGGTTATATTACGATATTGATCTATATAAAGCTCCCACGGAGACGTAGAGGCCAACTCGCCAGGAATGATGTCAAATATTACCGCCGAGATTTTAGGTTGGGTTAGGTTAGGTTATATTTCGTTATTGATGTATATGAAGGTCCCACGGAGACGAAGAGGCCAACTCGCCAGGTATGTGGTCACATATTACCGCGGAGATGTTAGGTTGGGTTAGATTAGGTTATATTACGTTATTGATGTATATAAGGGTCCTACGGAGACGTAGAGGCCAACTCGCCAGGTATGTTTTCAATTATTACCGCCGAGAAGTTATGTTGGGTTAGGTTTGGTTATATTACGTTATTGATGTAGATAAAAGTCCCACGGAGACGGAGAAGCCAACTCGCCAGGAATATTGTCAAATATTACCGCCGAGAAGATAGGTTGGGTTAGGTTATGTTATATTACGTTCTTGATGTATATAAAGATCCCGCGGAGACGTAGAGGCCAACTCGCAAGGTATGTTGTCAAATATTACCGCCGAGATGTTCGGTTGGGTTAGGTTAGGTTATATTACGTTATTGATGTATATAAAGGTCCCACGGAGACGGAGAAGCCAACTCGCCAGGAATGTTGTCAAATATTACCGCCGAGATGTTAGGTTGGGTTAGGTTAGGTTATATTACGTTCTTGAAGTATATAAACGTCCCACGCAGACGTAGAGGCCAACAAGCCAGGAATGTTGTCAAATATTACCGTCGAGATGATAGGTTGGGTTACGTTAGGTAATATTACGTTATTGATGTATATGAAGGTCAAACGGAGACGTAGAAGCCAACTCGCCAGGTATGTTGTCAAATATTACCGCCGAGATGATAGGTTGGGTTAGGTTAGGTTATATTACGTTATTGATGTATATAAGGGTCCCACGGAGACGGAGAAGCCAACTCGCCAGGAATGTTGTCAAATATTACCGCCGAGATGTTAGGTTGGGTTAGGTTAGGTTATATTACGTTCTTGAAGTATATAAAGGTCCCACGCAGACGTAGAGGCCAACAAGCCAGGAATGTTGTCAAATACTACCGTCGAGATGATAGGTTGGGTTACGTTAGGTAATATTACGTTATTCATGTATATGAAGGTCAAACGGAGACCTAGAGGCCAACTCGAAAGGAATGTTGTCAAATATTACCGGCGAGATGTTAGGTTGGGTTAGGTTAGGTTATATTTCGTTATTGATGTATATGAAGGTCCCACGGAGACGTAGAGGCCAACAAGACAGGAATGTGGTCAAATATTACCGCCGAGATGTTGGGTTGGGTTAGGTTAGGTTATATTACGTTATTGATGTATATAAAGGTCACACGGAGACGTAGAGGCCAACAAGACAGGAATGTGGTCAAATATTACCGCCGAGATGTTAGGTTGGGTTAAGTTAGGTTATATTACGATATTGATCTATATAAAGCTCCCACGGAGACGTAGAGGCCAACTCGCCAGGAATGTTGTCAAATATTACCGCCGAGATGATAGGTTGGGTTAGGTTACGTTATATTACGTTATTGATGTATATGAAGGTCCCACGGAGACGTAGAGTCCAACTCGCCAGGTATGTTGTCAAATATTACCGCCGAGATGTTAGGTTGGGTTAGGTTAGGTTATATTACGTTATTGATGTATATAAAGGTCACACGGAGACGTAGAGGCCAACAAGACAGGAATGTGGTCAAATATTACCGCCGAGATGTTAGGTTGGGTTAGGTTAGGTTATATTACGTTATTGATTTATATAAAGCTCCCACGGAGACGTAGAGGCCAACTCGCCAGGAATGTTGTCCAATATTACCGCCGAGATGATAGGTCGGTTTAGGTTACGTTATATTACGTTATTGATGTATATGAAGGTCCCACGGAGACGTAGAGTCCAACTCGCCAGGTATGTTGTCAAATATTACCGCCGAGATGTTCGGTTGGGTAAGGTTAGGTTATATTACGTTATTGATGTATATAAAGCTCCCACGGAGACGTAGAGGCCAACTCGCCAGGAATGATGTCAAATATTACCGCCGAGATTTTAGGTTGGGTTAGGTTAGGTTATATTACGTTATTGATGTATATAAAGGTCCCACGGAGACGTAGAGGCCAACTCGCCAGGAATGATGTCAAATATTACCGCCGAGATTTTAGGTTGGGTTAGGTTAGGTTATATTACGTTATTGATGTATATAAAGGTCACACGGAGACGTAGAGGCCAACAAGCCTGGAATGTGGTCAAATATTACCGCCGAGATCAAAGGTTGGGTTAGGTTAGGTTATATTACGTTATTGATGTATATAAAGGTCCCGCGGAGACATAGAGGCCAACAAGCCAGGAATGTGGTCAAATATTACCGCCGAGATGTTAGGTTGGGTTAGGTTAGGTTATATTACGTTATTGATGTATATAAGGGTCCTACGGAGACCTAGAGGCCAACTCGAAATGAATCTTGTCAAATATTACCGCCGAGATGAAAGGTTGGGTTAGGTTAGGTTATATTACGTTATTGATGTATATAAAGGTCCTACGGAGACGTAGAGGCCAACTCGCCAGGTATGTTTTCAATTATTACCGCCGATAAGTTAGGTTGGGTTTGGTTAGGTTATATTACGTTATTGATGTATATAAAGGTCCCACGGAGAAGGACAAGCCAACTCGCCAGGAATGTTGTCAAATATTACCGCAGAGAAGATAGGTTGGGTTAGGTTAGGTTATATTTCGTTATTGATGTATATGAAGGTCCCACGGAGACGTAGAGGCCAACTCGCCAGCTATGTGGTCAAATATTACCGCGGAGATGTTAGGTTGGGTTAGGTTAGGTTATATTACGATATTGATGTATATGAAGTACCCACGGAGACGTAGAGGCCAACTCGCCAGGTATGTGGTCAAATATTACCGCGGAGATGTTAGGTTGGGTTAGGTTAGGTTATATTACGATATTGATGTATATAAAGTTCCCACGGAGACGTAGAGGCCAACTCGCCAGGAATGATGTCAAATATTACCGCAGAGATTTTAGGTTGGGTTAGGTTACGTTATATTACGTTATTGATGTATATAAAGGTCCCGCGGAGACGTAGAGGCCAACAAGCCAGGAATGTGGTCAAATATTATCGCCGAGATGTTAGGTTGGTTTAGGTTAGGTTATATTACGTTATAGATGTATATAAAGGTCCCACGGAGACGTAGAGGCCAACTCGCCAGGATTGATGTCAAATATTACCGCCGAGATGTTAGGTTGGGTTAGGTTAGGTTATATTACGTTATTGATGTATATAAAGGTCCCACGGAGGCATAGAGGCCAACAAGCCTGGAATGTGGTCAAATATTACCGCCGAGATGTTAGGTTGGGTTAGGTTAGGTTATATTACGTTATTGATGTATATAAGGGTCCTACGGAGACCTAGAGGCCAACTCGAAATGAATCTTGTCAAATATTACCGCCGAGATGAAAGGTTGGGTTAGGTTAGGTTATATTACGTTATTGATGTATATAAAGGTCCTACGGAGACGTAGAGGCCAACTCGCCAGGTATGTTTTCAATTATTACCGCCGATAAGTTAGGTTGGGTTTGGTTAGGTTATATTACGTTATTGATGTATATAAAGGTCCCACGGAGAAGGACAAGCCAACTCGCCAGGAATGTTGTCAAATATTACCGCAGAGAAGATAGGTTGGGTTAGGTTAGGTTATATTTCGTTACTGATGTATATGAAGGTCCCACGGAGACGTAGAGGCCAACTCGCCAGGTATGTGGTCAAATATTACCGCGGAGATGTTAGGTTGGGTTAGGTTAGGTTATATTACGATATTGATGTATATAAACGTCCCACGCAGACGTAGCGGCCAACAAGCCAGGAATGTTGTCAAATATTACCGCCGAGATGTTAGGTTGGGTTAGGTTAGGTTACATTTCGTTATTGATGTATATGAAGGTCCCACGGAGACGTAGAGGCCGACTCGCCAGGTATGTGGTCAAATATTACCGCGGAGATGTTAGGTTGGGTTAGGTTACGTTATATTACGTTATTGATGTATATGATGGTCAAACGGAGACGTAGAAGCCATCTCGCCAGGAATGATGTCAAATATTACCGCCGAGATGTTAGGGTGGGTTAGGTTACGTTATATTACGTTATTGATGTATATAAAGGTCCCACGGAGACATAGAGGCCAACAAGCCAGGAATGTGGTCAAATATTACCGGCGAGATGTTAGGCTGGTTTAGTTAAGGTTATATTACGTTATTGATGTATATAAAGGTCCCACGGGGACGTAGAGGCCAACTCACCAGGTATGTGGTCAAATATTACCGCGGAAATGTTAGGTTGGGTTAGGTTACGTTATATTACGTTATTGATGTATATGATGGTCAAACAGAGACGTAGAAGCCATCTCGCCAGGAATGATGTCAAATATTACCGCCGAGATGTTAGGTTGGGTTAGGTTAGGTTATATTACGTTATTAATGTATATAAAGGTCCCACGGAGACGGAGAAGCCAACTCGCCAGGAATGTGGTCAAATATTACCGCCGAGATGTTAGGTTGGTTTAGGTAAGGTTATATTACGTTATTGATGTATATAAATGTCCCACGGGGACGTACAGGCCAACTCACCAGGTATGTGGTCAAATATTACCGCGGAGATGTTAGGTTGGGTTAGGTTACGTTATATTACGTTATTGATGTATATGATGGTCAAACAGAGACGTAGAAGCCATCTCGCCAGGAATGATGTCAAATATTACCGCCGAGATGTTAGGTTGGGTTAGGTTAGGTTATATTACGTTATTAATGTATATAAAGGTCCCACGGAGACGGAGAAGCCAACTCGCCAGGAATGTGGTCAAATATTACCGCCGATAAGTTAGGTTGGGTTTGGTTAGGTTATATTACGTTATTGATGTATATAAAGGTCCCACGGAGAAGGACAAGCCAACTCGCCAGTAATGTTGTCAAATATTACCGCCGATAAGTTAGGTTGGGTTTGGTTAGGTTATATTACGTTATTGATGTATATAAAGGTCCCACGGAGAAGGACAAGCCAACTCGCCAGGAATGTTGTCAAATATTACCGCAGAGAAGATAGGTTGGGTTAGGTTAGGTTATATTTCGTTATTGATGTATATGAAGGTCCCACGGTGACGTAGAGGCCAACTCGCCAGGTATGTGGTCAAATATTACCGCGGAGATGTTAGGTTGGGTTAGGTTAGGTTATATTACGATATTGATGTATATGAAGGTCCCACGGAGACGTAGAGGCCAACTCGCAAGGTATGTTGTCAAATATTACCGCGGAGATGTTAGGTTGGGTTAGGTTAAGTTATATTACGTTCTTGATGTATATAAAGATCACACGGAGACGTATAGGCCAATTCGCCAGGTATGTTGTCAAATATTACCGCCGAGATGATAGGTTGGGTTAGGTTATGTTATATTTCGTTATTGATGTATATGAAGGAACCACGGAGACGTAGAGGCCAACTCGCCAGGTATGTTGTCAAATATTACCGCGGTGATGTTAGGTTGGGTTAGGTTACGTTATATTACGTTATTGATGTATATGATGGTCAAACGGAGACGTAGAAGCCAACTCGCCAGGAATGATGTCAAATATTACCGCCGAGATGTTAGGTTGTGTTAGGTTAGGTTATATTACGTTATTGATGTATATAAAGGTCCCACGGAGACATAGAGTCCCTCAAGCCAGGAATGTGGTCAAATATTACCGCCGAGATGTTGGGTTGGGTTAGGTTAGGTTATATTACGTTATTGATGTATATAAGGGTCCCACGGAGACGGAGAAGCCAACTCGCCAGGAATGTTGTCAAATATTACCGCCGAGATGTTAGGTTGGGTTAGGTTAGGTTATATTACGTTCTTGAAGTATATAAAGGTCCCACGCAGACGTAGAGGCCAACAAGCCAGGAATGTTGTCAAATACTACCGTCGAGATGATAGGTTGGGTTACGTTAGGTAATATTACGTTATTCATGTATATGAAGGTCAAACGGAGACCTAGAGGCCAACTCGAAAGGAATGTTGTCAAATATTACCGGCGAGATGTTAGGTTGGGTTAGGTTAGGTTATATTTCGTTATTGATGTATATGAAGGTCCCACGGAGACGTAGAAGCCAACAAGACAGGAATGTGGTCAAATATTACCGCCGAGATGTTAGGTTGGGTTAGGTTAGGTTATATTACGTTATTGATGTATATAAAGGTCACACGGAGACGTAGAGGCCAACAAGACAGGAATGTGGTCAAATATTACCGCCGAGATGTTAGGTTGGGTTAAGTTAGGTTATATTACGATATTGATCTATATAAAGCTCCCACGGAGACGTAGAGGCCAACTCGCCAGGAATGTTGTCAAATATTACCGCCGAGATGATAGGTTGGGTTAGGTTACGTTATATTACGTTATTGATGTATATGAAGGTCCCACGGAGACGTAGAGTCCAACTCGCCAGGTATGTTGTCAAATATTACCGCCGAGATGTTAGGTTGGGTTAGGTTAGGTTATATTACGTTATTGATGTATATAAAGGTCACACGGAGACGTAGAGGCCAACAAGACAGGAATGTGGTCAAATATTACCGCCGAGATGTTAGGTTGGGTTAGGTTAGGTTATATTACGTTATTGATTTATATAAAGCTCCCACGGAGACGTAGAGGCCAACTCGCCAGGAATGATGTCAAATATTACCGCCGAGATTTTAGGTTGGGTTAGGTTAGGTTATATTACGTTATTGATGTCTATAAAGGTCCCACGGGGACGTAGAGGCCATCTCGCCAGGAATGTTGTCCAATATTACCGCCGAGATGATAGGTTGGTTTAGGTTACGTTATATTACGTTATTGATGTATATGAAGGTCCCACGGAGACGTAGAGTCCAACTCGCCAGGTATGTTGTCAAATATTACCGCCGAGATGTTCGGTTGGGTAAGGTTAGGTTATATTACGTTATTGATGTATATAAAGCTCCCACGGAGACGTAGAGGCCAACTCGCCATTAATGATGTCAAATATTACCGCCGAGATTTTAGGTTGGGTTAGGTTAGGTTATATTACGTTATTGATGTATATAAAGGTCCCACGGAGACGTAGAGGCCAACTCGCCAGGAATGATGTCAAATATTACCGCCGAGATTTTAGGTTGGGTTAGGTTAGGTTATATTACGTTATTGATGTATATAAAGGTCACACGGAGACGTAGAGGCCAACAAGCCTGGAATGTGGTCAAATATTACCGCCGAGATCAAAGGTTGGGTTAGGTTAGGTTATATTACGTTATTGATGTATATAAAGGTCCCGCGGAGACATAGAGGCCAACAAGCCAGGAATGTGGTCAAATATTACCGCCGAGATGTTAGGTTGGGTTAGGTTAGGTTATATTACGTTATTGATGTATATAAGGGTCCTACGGAGACCTAGAGGCCAACTCGAAATGAATCTTGTCAAATATTACCGCCGAGATGAAAGGTTGGGTTAGGTTAGGTTATATTACGTTATTGATGTATATAAAGGTCCTACGGAGACGTAGAGGCCAACTCGCCAGGTATGTTTTCAATTATTACCGCCGATAAGTTAGGTTGGGTTTGGTTAGGTTATATTACGTTATTGATGTATATAAAGGTCCCACGGAGAAGGACAAGCCAACTCGCCAGGAATGTTGTCAAATATTACCGCAGAGAAGATAGGTTGGGTTAGGTTAGGTTATATTTCGTTATTGATGTATATGAAGGTCCCACGGAGACGTAGAGGCCAACTCGCCAGGTATGTGGTCAAATATTACCGCGGAGATGTTAGGTTGGGTTAGGTTAGGTTATATTACGATATTGATGTATATGAAGTACCCACGGAGACGTAGAGGCCAACTCGCCAGGTATGTGGTCAAATATTACCGCGGAGATGTTAGGTTGGGTTAGGTTAGGTTATATTACGATATTGATGTATATAAAGTTCCCACGGAGACGTAGAGGCCAACTCGCCAGGAATGATGTCAAATATTACCGCAGAGATTTTAGGTTGGGTTAGGTTACGTTATATTACGTTATTGATGTATATAAAGGTCCCGCGGAGACGTAGAGGCCAACAAGCCAGGAATGTGGTCAAATATTATCGCCGAGATGTTAGGTTGGTTTAGGTTAGGTTATATTACGTTATAGATGTATATAAAGGTCCCACGGAGACGTAGAGGCCAACTCGCCAGGATTGATGTCAAATATTACCGCCGAGATGTTAGGTTGGGTTAGGTTAGGTTATATTACGTTATTGATGTATATGAAGGTCCCACGGAGGCATAGAGGCCAACAAGCCTGGAATGTGGTCAAATATTACCGCCGAGATGAAAGGTTGGGTTGGGTTAGGTTATATTACGTTATTGATGTATATAAAGGTCCCGCGGAGACATAGAGTCCAACAAGCCAGGAATGTGGTCAAATATTACCCCCGAGATGTTAGGTTGGGTTAGGTTAGGTTATATTACGTTATTGATGTATATAAGGGTCCTACGGAGACGTAGAGGCCAACTCGCCAGGTATGTTTTCAATTATTAGCGCCGAAGAAGTTATGTTGGGTTAGGTTTGGTTATATTACGTTATTGATGTAGATAAAGGTCCCACGGAGACGGAGAAGCCAACTCGCCAGGAATATTGTCAAATATTACCGCCGAGAAGATAGGTTGGGTTAGGTTATGTTATATTACGTTCTTGATGTATATAAAGATCCCGCGGAGACGTAGAGGCCAACTCGCAAGGTATGTTGTCAAATATTACCGCCGAGATGTTCGGTTGGGTTAGGTTAGGTTATATTACGTCTTTGATGTATATAAAGGTCCCACGGAGACGGAGAAGCCAACTCGCCAGGAATGTTGTCAAATATTACCGCCGAGATGTTAGGTTGGGTTAGGTTAGGTTATATTACGTTCTTGAAGTATATAAACGTCCCACGCAGACGTAGAGGCCAACAAGCCAGGAATGTTGTCAAATATTACCGCCGAGATGTTAGGTTGGGTTAGGTTAGGTTACATTTCGTTATTGATGTATATGAAGGTCCCACGGAGACGTAGAGGCCGACTCGCCAGGTATGTGGTCAAATATTACCGCGGAGATGTTAGGTTGGGTTAGGTTACGTTATATTACGTTATTGATGTATATGATGGTCAAACGGAGACGTAGAAGCCATCTCGCCAGGAATGATGTCAAATATTACCGCCGAGATGTTAGGGTGGGTTAGGTTACGTTATATTACGTTATTGATGTATATAAAGGTCCCACGGAGGCATAGAGGCCAACAAGCCAGGAATGTGGTCAAATATTACCGGCGAGATGTTAGGCTGGTTTAGGTAAGGTTATATTACGTTATTGATGTATATAAAGGTCCCACGGGGACGTAGAGGCCAACTCACCAGGTATGTGGTCAAATATTACCGCGGAAATGTTAGGTTGGGTTAGGTTACGTTATATTACGTTATTGATGTATATGATGGTCAAACAGAGACGTAGAAGCCATCTCGCCAGGAATGATGTCAAATATTACCGCCGAGATGTTAGGTGGGGTTAGGTTAGGTTATATTACGTTATTAATGTATATAAAGGTCCCACGGAGACGGAGAAGCCAACTCGCCAGGAATGTGGTCAAATATTACCGCCGAGATGTTAGGTTGGTTTAGGTAAGGTTATATTACGTTATAGATGTATATAAAGGTCCCACGGAGACGTAGAGGCCAACTCGCCAGGATTGATGTCAAATATTACCGCCGAGATGTTAGGTTGGGTTAGGTTAGGTTATATTACGTTATTGATGTATATAAAGGTCCCACGGAGGCATAGAGGCCAACAAGCCTGGAATGTGGTCAAATATTACCGCCGAGATGTTAGGTTGGGTTAGGTTAGGTTATATTACGTTATTGATGTATATAAGGGTCCTACGGAGACCTAGAGGCCAACTCGAAATGAATCTTGTCAAATATTACCGCCGAGATGAAAGGTTGGGTTAGGTTAGGTTATATTACGTTATTGATGTATATAAAGGTCCTACGGAGACGTAGAGGCCAACTCGCCAGGTATGTTTTCAATTATTACCGCCGATAAGTTAGGTTGGGTTTGGTTAGGTTATATTACGTTATTGATGTATATAAAGGTCCCACGGAGAAGGACAAGCCAACTCGCCAGGAATGTTGTCAAATATTACCGCAGAGAAGATAGGTTGGGTTAGGTTAGGTTATATTTCGTTACTGATGTATATGAAGGTCCCACGGAGACGTAGAGGCCAACTCGCCAGGTATGTGGTCAAATATTACCGCGGAGATGTTAGGTTGGGTTAGGTTAGGTTATATTACGATATTGATGTATATAAACGTCCCACGCAGACGTAGCGGCCAACAAGCCAGGAATGTTGTCAAATATTACCGCCGAGATGTTAGGTTGGGTTAGGTTAGGTTACATTTCGTTATTGATGTATATGAAGGTCCCACGGAGACGTAGAGGCCGACTCGCCAGGTATGTGGTCAAATATTACCGCGGAGATGTTAGGTTGGGTTAGGTTACGTTATATTACGTTATTGATGTATATGATGGTCAAACGGAGACGTAGAAGCCATCTCGCCAGGAATGATGTCAAATATTACCGCCGAGATGTTAGGGTGGGTTAGGTTACGTTATATTACGTTATTGATGTATATAAAGGTCCCACGGAGACATAGAGGCCAACAAGCCAGGAATGTGGTCAAATATTACCGGCGAGATGTTAGGCTGGTTTAGTTAAGGTTATATTACGTTATTGATGTATATAAAGGTCCCACGGGGACGTAGAGGCCAACTCACCAGGTATGTGGTCAAATATTACCGCGGAAATGTTAGGTTGGGTTAGGTTACGTTATATTACGTTATTGATGTATATGATGGTCAAACAGAGACGTAGAAGCCATCTCGCCAGGAATGATGTCAAATATTACCGCCGAGATGTTAGGTTGGGTTAGGTTAGGTTATATTACGTTATTAATGTATATAAAGGTCCCACGGAGACGGAGAAGCCAACTCGCCAGGAATGTGGTCAAATATTACCGCCGAGATGTTAGGTTGGTTTAGGTAAGGTTATATTACGTTATTGATGTATATAAATGTCCCACGGGGACGTACAGGCCAACTCACCAGGTATGTGGTCAAATATTACCGCGGAGATGTTAGGTTGGGTTAGGTTACGTTATATTACGTTATTGATGTATATGATGGTCAAACAGAGACGTAGAAGCCATCTCGCCAGGAATGATGTCAAATATTACCGCCGAGATGTTAGGTTGGGTTAGGTTAGGTTATAATACGTTATTAATGTATATAAAGGTCCCACGGAGACGGAGAAGCCAACTCGCCAGGAATGTGGTCAAATATTACCGCCGATAAGTTAGGTTGGGTTTGGTTAGGTTATATTACGTTATTGATGTATATAAAGGTCCCACGGAGAAGGACAAGCCAACTCGCCAGTAATGTTGTCAAATATTACCGCCGATAAGTTAGGTTGGGTTTGGTTAGGTTATATTACGTTATTGATGTATATAAAGGTCCCACGGAGAAGGACAAGCCAACTCGCCAGGAATGTTGTCAAATATTACCGCAGAGAAGATAGGTTGGGTTAGGTTAGGTTATATTTCGTTATTGATGTATATGAAGGTCCCACGGTGACGTAGAGGCCAACTCGCCAGGTATGTGGTCAAATATTACCGCGGAGATGTTAGGTTGGGTTAGGTTAGGTTATATTACGATATTGATGTATATGAAGGTCCCACGGAGACGTAGAGGCCAACTCGCAAGGTATGTTGTCAAATATTACCGCGGAGATGTTAGGTTGGGTTAGGTTAAGTTATATTACGTTCTTGATGTATATAAAGATCACACGGAGACGTATAGGCCAATTCGCCAGGTATGTTGTCAAATATTACCGCCGAGATGATAGGTTGGGTTAGGTTATGTTATATTTCGTTATTGATGTATATGAAGGAACCACGGAGACGTAGAGGCCAACTCGCCAGGTATGTTGTCAAATATTACCGCGGTGATGTTAGGTTGGGTTAGGTTACGTTATATTACGTTATTGATGTATATGATGGTCAAACGGAGACGTAGAAGCCAACTCGCCAGGAATGATGTCAAATATTACCGCCGAGATGTTAGGTTGTGTTAGGTTAGGTTATATTACGTTATTGATGTATATAAAGGTCCCACGGAGACATAGAGTCCCTCAAGCCAGGAATGTGGTCAAATATTACCGCCGAGATGTTGGGTTGGGTTAGGTTAGGTTATATTACGTTATTGATGTATATAAGGGTCCCACGGAGACGGAGAAGCCAACTCGCCAGGAATGTTGTCAAATATTACCGCCGAGATGTTAGGTTGGGTTAGGTTAGGTTATATTACGTTCTTGAAGTATATAAAGGTCCCACGCAGACGTAGAGGCCAACAAGCCAGGAATGTTGTCAAATACTACCGTCGAGATGATAGGTTGGGTTACGTTAGGTAATATTACGTTATTCATGTATATGAAGGTCAAACGGAGACCTAGAGGCCAACTCGAAAGGAATGTTGTCAAATATTACCGGCGAGATGTTAGGTTGGGTTAGGTTAGGTTATATTTCGTTATTGATGTATATGAAGGTCCCACGGAGACGTAGAAGCCAACAAGACAGGAATGTGGTCAAATATTACCGCCGAGATGTTAGGTTGGGTTAGGTTAGGTTATATTACGTTATTGATGTATATAAAGGTCACACGGAGACGTAGAGGCCAACAAGACAGGAATGTGGTCAAATATTACCGCCGAGATGTTAGGTTGGGTTAAGTTAGGTTATATTACGATATTGATCTATATAAAGCTCCCACGGAGACGTAGAGGCCAACTCGCCAGGAATGTTGTCAAATATTACAGCCGAGATGATAGGTTGGGTTAGGTTACGTTATATTACGTTATTGATGTATATGAAGGTCCCACGGAGACGTAGAGTCCAACTCGCCAGGTATGTTGTCAAATATTACCGCCGAGATGTTAGGTTGGGTTAGGTTAGGTTATATTACGTTATTGATGTATATAAAGGTCACACGGAGACGTAGAGGCCAACAAGACAGGAATGTGGTCAAATATTACCGCCGAGATGTTAGGTTGGGTTAGGTTAGGTTATATTACGTTATTGATTTATATAAAGCTCCCACGGAGACGTAGAGGCCAACTCGCCAGGAATGATGTCAAATATTACCGCCGAGATTTTAGGTTGGGTTAGGTTAGGTTATATTACGTTATTGATGTCTATAAAGGTCCCACGGGGACGTAGAGGCCATCTCGCCAGGAATGTTGTCCAATATTACCGCCGAGATGATAGGTTGGTTTAGGTTACGTTATATTACGTTATTGATGTATATGAAGGTCCCACGGAGACGTAGAGTCCAACTCGCCAGGTATGTTGTCAAATATTACCGCCGAGATGTTCGGTTGGGTAAGGTTAGGTTATATTACGTTATTGATGTATATAAAGCTCCCACGGAGACGTAGAGGCCAACTCGCCATTAATGATGTCAAATATTACCGCCGAGATTTTAGGTTGGGTTAGGTTAGGTTATATTACGTTATTGATGTATATAAAGGTCCCACGGAGACGTAGAGGCCAACTCGCCAGGAATGATGTCAAATATTACCGCCGAGATTTTAGGTTGGGTTAGGTTAGGTTATATTACGTTATTGATGTATATAAAGGTCACACGGAGACGTAGAGGCCAACAAGCCTGGAATGTGGTCAAATATTACCGCCGAGATCAAAGGTTGGGTTAGGTTAGATTATATTACGTTATTGATGTATATAAAGGTCCCGCGGAGACATAGAGGCCAACAAGCCAGGAATGTGGTCAAATATTACCGCCGAGATGTTAGGTTGGGTTAGGTTAGGTTATATTACGTTATTGATGTATATAAGGGTCCTACGGAGACCTAGAGGCCAACTCGAAATGAATCTTGTCAAATATTACCGCCGAGATGAAAGGTTGGGTTAGGTTAGGTTATATTACGTTATTGATGTATATAAAGGTCCTACGGAGACGTAGAGGCCAACTCGCCAGGTATGTTTTCAATTATTACCGCCGATAAGTTAGGTTGGGTTTGGTTAGGTTATATTACGTTATTGATGTATATAAAGGTCCCACGGAGAAGGACAAGCCAACTCGCCAGGAATGTTGTCAAATATTACCGCAGAGAAGATAGGTTGGGTTAGGTTAGGTTATATTTCGTTATTGATGTATATGAAGGTCCCACGGTGACGTAGAGGCCAACTCGCCAGGTATGTGGTCAAATATTACCGCGGAGATGTTAGGTTGGGTTAGGTTAGGTTATATTACGATATTGATGTATATGAAGGTCCCACGGAGACGTAGAGGCCAACTCGCCAGGTATGTGGTCAAATATTACCGCGGAGATGTTTGGTTGGGTTAGGTTAGGTTATATTACGATATTGATGTATATAAAGTTCCCACGGAGACGTAGAGGCCAACTCGCCAGGAATGATGTCAAATATTACCGCAGAGATTTTAGGTTGGGTTAGGTTACGTTATATTACGTTATTGATGTATATAAAGGTCCCGCGGAGACGTAGAGGCCAACAAGCCAGGAATGTGGTCAAATATTATCGCCGAGATGTTAGGTTGGTTTATGTTAGGTTATATTACGTTCTTGATGTATATAAAGGTCCCACGGAGACGTAGAGGCCAACTCGCCAGGATTGATGTCAAATATTACCGCCGAGATGTTAGGTTGGGTTAGGTTAGGTTATATTACGTTATTGATGTATATAAAGGTCCCACGGAGGCATAGAGGCCAACAAGCCTGGAATGTGGTCAAATATTACCGCCGAGATGAAAGGTTGGGTTAGGTTAGGTTATATTACGTTATTGATGTATATAAAGGACCCGCGGAGACATAGAGGCCAACAAGCCAGGAATGTGGTCAAATATTACCGCCGAGATGTTAGGTTGGGTTAGGTTAGGTTATATTACGTTATTGATTTATATAAGGGTCCTACGGAGACGTAGAGGCCAACTCGCCAGGTATGTTTTCAATTATTAGCGCCGAGAAGTTATGTTGGGTTAGGTTTGGTTATATTACGTTATTGATGTAGATAAAGGTCCCACGGAGACGGAGAAGCCAACTCGCCAGGAATATTGTCAAATATTACCGCCGAGAAGATAGGTTGGGTTAGGTTATGTTATATTACGTTCTTGATGTATATAAAGATCCCGCGGAGACGTAGAGGCCAACTCGCAAGGTATGTTGTCAAATATTACCGCCGAGATGTTCGATTGGGTTAGGTTAGGTTATATTACGTTATTGATGTATATAAAGGTCCCACGGAGACGGAGAAGCCAACTCGCCAGGAATGTTGTCAAATATTACCGCCGAGATGTTAGGTTGGGTTAGGTTAGGTTATATTACGTTCTTGAAGTATATAAACGTCCCACGCAGACGTAGAGGCCAACAAGCCAGGAATGTTGTCAAATATTACCGGCGAGATGTTAGGTTGGGTTAGGTTAGGTTACATTTCGTTATTGATGTATATGAAGGTCCCACGGAGACGTAGAGGCCGACTCGCCAGGTATGTGGTCAAATATTACCGCGGAGATGTTAGGTTGGGTTAGGTTACGTTATATTACGTTATTGATGTATATGATGGTCAAACGGAGACGTAGAAGCCATCTCGCCAGGAATGATGTCAAATATTACCGCCGAGATGTTAGGGTGGGTTAGGTTACGTTATATTACGTTATTGATGTATATAAAGGTCCCACGGAGACATAGAGGCCAACAAGCCAGGAATGTGGTCAAATATTACCGGCGAGATGTTAGGCTGGGTTAGGATAGGTTATATTACGTTATTGATGTATATAAAGGTCCCACGGGGACGTAGAGGCCAACTCACCAGGTATGTGGTCAAATATTACCGCGGAAATGTTAGGTTGGGTTAGGTTACGTTATATTACGTTATTGATGTATATGATGGTCAAACAGAGACGTAGAAGCCATCTCGCCAGGAATGATGTCAAATATTACCGCCGAGATGTTAGGTTGGGTTAGGTTAGGTTATATTACGTTATTAATGTATATAAAGGTCCCACGGAGACGGAGAAGCCAACTCGCCAGGAATGTGGTCAAATATTACCGCCGAGATGTTAGGTTGGTTTAGGTAAGGTTATATTACGTTATTGATGTATATAAATGTCCCACGGGGACGTACAGGCCAACTCACCAGGTATGTGGTCAAATATTACCGCGGAGATGTTAGGTTGGGTTAGGTTACGTTATATTACGTTATTGATGTATATGATGGTCAAACAGAGACGTAGAAGCCATCTCGCCAGGAATGATGTCAAATATTACCGCCGAGATGTTAGGTTGGGTTAGGTTAGGTTATATTACGTTATTAATGTATATAAAGGTCCCACGGAGACGGAGAAGCCAACTCGCCAGGAATGTGGTCAAATATTACCGCCGAGAAGTTATGTTGGGTTAGGTTTGGTTATATTACGTTATTGATGTATATAAAGGTCCCACGGAGACGTAGAGGCCAACTCGCCAGGTATGTGGTCAAATATTACCGCGGAGATGTTAGGTTGGGTTAGGTTAGGTTATATTACGATATTGATGTATATAAAGTTCCCACGGAGACGTAGAGGCCAACTCGCATGGAATGATGTCAAATATTACCGCAGAGATTTTAGGTTGGGTTAGGTTACGTTATATTACGTTATTGATGTATATAAAGGTCCCGCGGAGACGTAGAGGCCAACAAGCCAGGAATGTGGTCAAATATTATCGCCGAGATGTTAGGTTGGGTTAGGTTAGGTTATATTACGTTATTGATGTATATAAGGGTCCTACGGAGACGTAGAGGCCAACTCGCCAGGTATGTTTTCAATTATTAGCGCCGAGAAGTTATGTTGGGTTAGGTTTGGTTATATTACGTTATTGATGTAGATAAAGGTCCCACGGAGACGGAGAAGCCAACTCGCCAGGAATATTGTCAAATATTACCGCCGAGAAGATAGGTTGGGTTAGGTTATGTTATATTACGTTCTTGATGTATATAAAGATCCCGCGGAGACGTAGAGGCCAACTCGCCAGGAATGTTGTCAAATATTACCGCCGAGATGTTAGGTTGGGTTAGGTTAGGTTATATTACGTTCTTGAAGTATATAAACGTCCCACGCAGACGTAGAGGCCAACAAGCCAGGAATGTTGTCAAATATTACCGTCGAGATGATAGGTTGGGTTACGTTAGGTTATATTTCGTTATTGATGTATATGAAGGTCCCACGGAGACGTAGAGGCCAACAAGACAGGAATGTGGTCAAATATTACTGCCGAGATGTTAGGTTGGGTTAGGTTAGGTTATATTACGTTATTGATGTATATAAAGGTCCTACGGAGACGTAGAGGCCAACTCGCCAGGTATGTTTTCAATTATTACCGCCGATAAGTTAGGTTGGGTTTGTTTAGGTTATATTACGTTATTGATGTATATAAAGGTCCCACGGAGAGGGACAAGCCAACTCGCCAGGAATGTTGTCAAATATTACCGGAGAGAAGATAGGATGGTTTAGGTTAGGTTATATTTCGTTATTGATGTATATGAAGGTCCCACGGAGACGTAGAGGCCAACAAGCCAGGAAAGTGGTCAAATATTACCGCCGAGATGTTAGGTTGGGTTAGGTTAGGTTATATTACGTTATTGATGTATATAAGGGTCCTACGGAGACCTAGAGGCCAACTCGAAAGGAATCTTGTCAAATATTACCGCCGAGATGAAAGGTTGGGTTAGGTTAGGTTATATTTCGTTATTGATGTATATGAAGGTCCCACGGAGACGTAGAGGCCAACTCGCCAGGTATGTGGTCAAATATTACCGCGGAGATGTTAGGTTGGGTTAGGTTAGGTTATATTACGATATTGATGTATATGAAGTACCCACGGAGACGTAGAGGCCAACTCGCCAGGTATGTGGTCAAATATTACCGCGGAGATGTTAGGTTGGGTTAGGTTAGGTTATATTACGATATTGATGTATATAAAGTTCCCACGGAGACGTAGAGGCCAACTCGCCAGGAATGATGTCAAATATTACCGCAGAGATTTTAGGTTGGGTTAGGTTACGTTATATTACGTTATTGATGTATATAAAGGTCCCGCGGAGACGTAGAGGCCAACAAGCCAGGAATGTGGTCAAATATTATCGCCGAGATGTTAGGTTGGTTTAGGTTAGGTTATATTACGTTATAGATGTATATAAAGGTCCCACGGAGACGTAGAGGCCAACTCGCCAGGATTGATGTCAAATATTACCGCCGAGATGTAAGGTTGGGTTAGGTTAGGTTATATTACGTTATTGATGTATATAAAGGTCCCACGGAGGCATAGAGGCCAACAAGCCTGGAATGTGGTCAAATATTACCGCGGAGATGTTAGGTTGGGTTAGGTTACGTTATATTACGTTATTAATGTATATAAAGGTCCCACGGAGACGGAGAAGCCAACTCGCCAGGAATGATGTCAAATATTACCGCCGAGATGTTAGGTTGGTTTAGGTTAGGTTATATTACGATATTGATGTATATAAAGTTCCCACGGAGACGTAGAGGCCAACTCGCCAGGAATGATGTCAAATATTACCGCAGAGATTTTAGGTTGGGTTAGGTTACGTTATATTACGTTATTGATGTATATAAAGGTCCCGCGGAGACGTAGAGGCCAACAAGCCAGGAATGTGGTCAAATATTATCGCCGAGATGTTAGGTTGGTTTAGGTTAGGTTATATTACGTTATAGATGTATATAAAGGTCCCACGGAGACGTAGAGGCCAACTCGCCAGGATTGATGTCAAATATTACCGCCGAGATGTTAGGTTGGGTTAGGTTAGGTTATATTACGTTATTGATGTATATAAAGGTCCCACGGAGGCATAGAGGCCAACAAGCCTGGAATGTGGTCAAATATTACCGCCGAGATGAAAGGTTGGGTTGGGTTAGGTTATATTACGTTATTGATGTATATAAAGGTCCCGCGGAGACATAGAGTCCAACAAGCCAGGAATGTGGTCAAATATTACCCCCGAGATGTTAGGTTGGGTTAGGTTAGGTTATATTACGTTATTGATGTATATAAGGATCCTACGGAGACGTAGAGGCCAACTCGCCAGGTATGTTTTCAATTATTAGCGCCGAAGAAGTTATGTTGGGTTAGGTTTGGTTATATTACGTTATTGATGTAGATAAAGGTCCCACGGAGACGGAGAAGCCAACTCGCCAGGAATATTGTCAAATATTACCGCCGAGAAGATAGGTTGGGTTAGGTTATGTTATATTACGTTCTTGATGTATATAAAGATCCCGCGGAGACGTAGAGGCCAACTCGCAAGGTATGTTGTCAAATATTACCGCCGAGATGTTCGGTTGGGTTAGGTTAGGTTATATTACGTCTTTGATGTATATAAAGGTCCCACGGAGACGGAGAAGCCAACTCGCCAGGAATGTTGTCAAATATTACCGCCGAGATGTTAGGTTGGGTTAGGTTAGGTTATATTACGTTCTTGAAGTATATAAACGTCCCACGCAGACGTAGAGGCCAACAAGCCAGGAATGTTGTCAAATATTACCGCCGAGATGTTAGGTTGGGTTAGGTTAGGTTACATTTCGTTATTGATGTATATGAAGGTCCCACGGAGACGTAGAGGCCGACTCGCCAGGTATGTGGTCAAATATTACCGCGGAGATGTTAGGTTGGGTTAGGTTACGTTATATTACGTTATTGATGTATATGATGGTCAAACGGAGACGTAGAAGCCATCTCGCCAGGAATGATGTCAAATATTACCGCCGAGATGTTAGGGTGGGTTAGGTTACGTTATATTACGTTATTGATGTATATAAAGGTCCCACGGAGGCATAGAGGCCAACAAGCCAGGAATGTGGTCAAAAATTACCGGCGAGATGTTAGGCTGGTTTAGGTAAGGTTATATTACGTTATTGATGTATATAAAGGTCCCACGGGGACGTAGAGGCCAACTCACCAGGTATGTGGTCAAATATTACCGCGGAAATGTTAGGTTGGGTTAGGTTACGTTATATTACGTTATTGATGTATATGATGGTCAAACAGAGACGTAGAAGCCATCTCGCCAGGAATGATGTCAAATATTACCGCCGAGATGTTAGGTTGGGTTAGGTTAGGTTATATTACGTTATTAATGTATATAAAGGTCCCACGGAGACGGAGAAGCCAACTCGCCAGGAATGTGGTCAAATATTACCGCCGAGATGTTAGGTTGGTTTAGGTAAGGTTATATTACGTTATTGATGTATATAAATGTCCCACGGGGACGTACAGGCCAACTCACCAGGTATGTGGTCAAATATTACCGCGGAGATGTTAGGTTGGGTTAGGTTACGTTATATTACGTTATTGATGTATATGATGGTCAAACAGAGACGTAGAAGCCATCTCGCCAGGAATGATGTCAAATATTACCGCCGAGATGTTAGGTTGGGTTAGGTTAGGTTATATTACGTTATTAATGTATATAAAGGTCCCACGGAGACGGAGAAGCCAACTCGCCAGGAATGTGGTCAAATATTACCGCCGATAAGTTAGGTTGGGTTTGGTTAGGTTATATTACGTTATTGATGTATATAAAGGTCCCACGGAGAAGGACAAGCCAACTCGCCAGGAATGTTGTCAAATATTACCGCAGAGAAGATAGGTTGGGTTAGGTTAGGTTATATTTCGTTATTGATGTATATGAAGGTCCCACGGTGACGTAGAGGCCAACTCGCCAGGTATGTGGTCAAATATTACCGCGGAGATGTTAGGTTGGGTTAGGTTAGGTTATATTACGATATTGATGTATATGAAGGTCCCACGGAGACGTAGAGGCCAACTCGCCAGGTATGTGGTCAAATATTACCGCGGAGATGTTTGGTTGGGTTAGGTTAGGTTATATTACGATATTGATGTATATAAAGTTCCCACGGAGACGTAGAGGCCAACTCGCCAGGAATGATGTCAAATATTACCGCAGAGATTTTAGGTTGGGTTAGGTTACGTTATATTACGTTATTGATGTATATAAAGGTCCCGCGGAGACGTAGAGGCCAACAAGCCAGGAATGTGGTCAAATATTATCGCCGAGATGTTAGGTTGGTTTAGGTTAGGTTATATTACGTTCTTGATGTATATAAAGGTCCCACGGAGACGTAGAGGCCAACTCGCCAGGATTGATGTCAAATATTACCGCCGAGATGTTAGGTTGGGTTAGGTTAGGTTATATTACGTTATTGATGTATATAAAGGTCCCACGGAGGCATAGAGGCCAACAAGCCTGGAATGTGGTCAAATATTACCGCCGAGATGAAAGGTTGGGTTAGGTTAGGTTATATTACGTTATTGATGTATATAAAGGACCCGCGGAGACATAGAGGCCAACAAGCCAGGAATGTGGTCAAATATTACCGCCGAGATGTTAGGTTGGGTTAGGTTAGGTTATATTACGTTATTGATGTATATAAGGGTCCTACGGAGACGTAGAGGCCAACTCGCCAGGTATGTTTTCAATTATTAGCGCCGAGAAGTTATGTTGGGTTAGGTTTGGTTATATTACGTTATTGATGTAGATAAAGGTCCCACGGAGACGGAGAAGCCAACTCGCCAGGAATATTGTCAAATATTACCGCCGAGAAGATAGGTTGGGTTAGGTTATGTTATATTACGTTCTTGATGTATATAAAGATCCCGCGGAGACGTAGAGGCCAACTCGCAAGGTATGTTGTCAAATATTACCGCCGAGATGTTCGATTGGGTTAGGTTAGGTTATATTACGTTATTGATGTATATAAAGGTCCCACGGAGACGGAGAAGCCAACTCGCCAGGAATGTTGTCAAATATTACCGCCGAGATGTTAGGTTGGGTTAGGTTAGGTTATATTACGTTCTTGAAGTATATAAACGTCCCACGCAGACGTAGAGGCCAACAAGCCAGGAATGTTGTCAAATATTACCGGCGAGATGTTAGGTTGGGTTAGGTTAGGTTACATTTCGTTATTGATGTATATGAAGGTCCCACGGAGACGTAGAGGCCGACTCGCCAGGTATGTGGTCAAATATTACCGCGGAGATGTTAGGTTGGGTTAGGTTACGTTATATTACGTTATTGATGTATATGATGGTCAAACGGAGACGTAGAAGCCATCTCGCCAGGAATGATGTCAAATATTACCGCCGAGATGTTAGGGTGGGTTAGGTTACGTTATATTACGTTATTGATGTATATAAAGGTCCCACGGAGACATAGAGGCCAACAAGCCAGGAATGTGGTCAAATATTACCGGCGAGATGTTAGGCTGGGTTAGGTAAGGTTATATTACGTTATTGATGTATATAAAGGTCCCACGGGGACGTAGAGGCCAACTCACCAGGTATGTGGTCAAATATTACCGCGGAAATGTTAGGTTGGGTTAGGTTACGTTATATTACGTTATTGATGTATATGATGGTCAAACAGAGACGTAGAAGCCATCTCGCCAGGAATGATGTCAAATATTACCGCCGAGATGTTAGGTTGGGTTAGGTTAGGTTATATTACGTTATTAATGTATATAAAGGTCCCACGGAGACGGAGAAGCCAACTCGCCAGGAATGTGGTCAAATATTACCGCCGAGATGTTAGGTTGGTTTAGGTAAGGTTATATTACGTTATTGATGTATATAAATGTCCCACGGGGACGTACAGGCCAACTCACCAGGTATGTGGTCAAATATTACCGCGGAGATGTTAGGTTGGGTTAGGTTACGTTATATTACGTTATTGATGTATATGATGGTCAAACAGAGACGTAGAAGCCATCTCGCCAGGAATGATGTCAAATATTACCGCCGAGATGTTAGGTTGGGTTAGGTTAGGTTATATTACGTTATTAATGTATATAAAGGTCCCACGGAGACGGAGAAGCCAACTCGCCAGGAATGTGGTCAAATATTACCGCCGAGAAGTTATGTTGGGTTAGGTTTGGTTATATTACGTTATTGATGTATATAAAGGTCCCACGGAGACGTAGAGGCCAAGTCGCCAGGTATGTGGTCAAATATTACCGCGGAGATGTTAGGTTGGGTTAGGTTAGGTTATATTACGATATTGATGTATATAAAGTTCCCACGGAGACGTAGAGGCCAACTCGCATGGAATGATGTCAAATATTACCGCAGAGATTTTAGGTTGGGTTAGGTTACGTTATATTACGTTATTGATGTATATAAAGGTCCCGCGGAGACGTAGAGGCCAACAAGCCAGGAATGTGGTCAAATATTATCGCCGAGATGTTAGGTTGGGTTAGGTTAGGTTATATTACGTTATTGATGTATATAAGGGTCCTACGGAGACGTAGAGGCCAACTTGCCAGGTATGTTTTCAATTATTAGCGCCGAGAAGTTATGTTGGGTTAGGTTTGGTTATATTACGTTATTGATGTAGATAAAGGTCCCACGGAGACGGAGAAGCCAACTCGCCAGGAATATTGTCAAATATTACCGCCGAGAAGATAGGTTGGGTTAGGTTATGTTATATTACGTTCTTGATGTATATAAAGATCCCGCGGAGACGTAGAGGCCAACTCGCCAGGAATGTTGTCAAATATTACCGCCGAGATGTTAGGTTGGGTTAGGTTAGGTTATATTACGTTCTTGAAGTATATAAACGTCCCACGCAGACGTAGAGGCCAACAAGCCAGGAATGTTGTCAAATATTACCGTCGAGATGATAGGTTGGGTTACGTTAGGTTATATTTCGTTATTGATGTATATGAAGGTCCCACGGAGACGTAGAGGCCAACAAGACAGGAATGTGGTCAAATATTACTGCCGAGATGTTAGGTTGGGTTAGGTTAGGTTATATTACGTTATTGATGTATATAAAGGTCCTACGGAGACGTAGAGGCCAACTCGCCAGGTATGTTTTCAATTATTACCGCCGATAAGTTAGGTTGGGTTTGTTTAGGTTATATTACGTTATTGATGTATATAAAGGTCCCACGGAGAGGGACAAGCCAACTCGCCAGGAATGTTGTCAAATATTACCGGAGAGAAGATAGGATGGTTTAGGTTAGGTTATATTTCGTTATTGATGTATATGAAGGTCCCACGGAGACGTAGAGGCCAACAAGCCAGGAAAGTGGTCAAATATTACCGCCGAGATGTTAGGTTGGGTTAGGTTAGGTTATATTACGTTATTGATGTATATAAGGGTCCTATGGAGACCTAGAGGCCAACTCGAAAGGAATCTTGTCAAATATTACCGCCGAGATGAAAGGTTGGGTTAGGTTAGGTTATATTACGTTATTGATGTATATAAAGGTCCTACGGAGACGTAGAGGCCAACTCGCCAGGTATGTTTTCAATTATTACCGCCGATAAGTTAGGTTGGGTTTGGTTAGGTTATATTACGTTATTGATGTATATAAAGGTCCCACGGAGAAGGACAAGCCAACTCGCCGGGAATGTTGTCAAATATTACCGCAGAGAAGATAGGTTGGGTTAGGTTAGGTTATATTTCGTTATTGATGTATATGAAGGTCCCACGGAGACGTAGAGGCCAACTCGCCAGGTATGTGGTCAAATATTACCGCGGAGATGTTAGGTTGGGTTAGGTTAGGTTATATTACGATATTGATGTATATGAAGTACCCACGGAGACGTAGAGGCCAACTCGCCAGGTATGTGGTCAAATATTACCGCGGAGATGTTAGGTTGGGTTAGGTTAGGTTATATTACGATATTGATGTATATAAAGTTCCCACGGAGACGTAGAGGCCAACTCGCCAGGAATGATGTCAAATATTACCGCAGAGATTTTAGGTTGGGTTAGGTTACGTTATATTACGTTATTGATGTATATAAAGGTCCCGCGGAGACGTAGAGGCCAACAAGCCAGGAATGTGGTCAAATATTATCGCCGAGATGTTAGGTTGGTTTAGGTTAGGTTATATTACATTATAGATGTATATAAAGGTCCCACGGAGACGTAGAGGCCAACTCGCCAGGATTGATGTCAAATATTACCGCCGAGATGTAAGGTTGGGTTAGGTTAGGTTATATTACGTTATTGATGTATATAAAGGTCCCACGGAGGCATAGAGGCCAACAAGCCTGGAATGTGGTCAAATATTACCGCCGAAATGAAAGGTTGGGTTGGGTTAGGTTATATTACGTTATTGATGTATATAAAGGTCCCGCGGAGACATAGAGGCCAACAAGCCAGGAATGTGGTCAAATATTACCCCCGAGATGTTAGGTTGGGTTAGGTTAGGTTATATTACGTTATTGATGTATATAAGGGTCCTACGGAGACGTAGAGGCCAACTCGCCAGGTATGTTTTCAATTATTAGCGCCGAGAAGTTATGTTGGGTTAGGTTTGGTTATATTACGTTATTGATGTAGATAAAGGTCCCACGGAGACGGAGAAGCCAACTCGCCAGGAATATTGTCAAATATTACCGCGGAGATGTTAGGTTGGGTTAGGTTACGTTATATTACGTTATTGATGTATATGATGGTCAAACGGACACGTAGAAGCCATCTCGCCAGGAATGATGTCAAATATTACCGCCGAGATGTTAGGGTGGGTTAGGTTACGTTATATTACGTTATTGATGTATATAAAGGTCCCACGGAGACATAGAGGCCAACAAGCCAGGAATGTGGTCAAATATTACCGGCGAGATGTTAGGCTGGGTTAGGTAAGGTTATATTACGTTATTGATGTATATAAAGGTCCCACGGGGACGTAGAGGCCAACTCACCAGGTATGTGGTCAAATATTACCGCGGAAATGTTAGGTTGGGTTAGGTTACGTTATATTACGTTATTGATGTATATGATGGTCAAACAGAGACGTAGAAGCCATCTCGCCAGGAATGATGTCAAATATTACCGCCGAGATGTTAGGTTGGGTTAGGTTAGGTTATATTACGTTATTAATGTATATAAAGGTCCCACGGAGACGGAGAAGCCAACTCGCCAGGAATGTGGTCAAATATTACCGCCGAGATGTTAGGTTGGTTTAGGTAAGGTTATATTACGTTATTGATGTATATAAATGTCCCACGGGGACGTACAGGCCAACTCACCAGGTATGTGGTCAAATATTACCGCGGAGATGTTAGGTTGGGTTAGGTTACGTTATATTACGTTATTGATGTATATGATGGTCAAACAGAGACGTAGAAGCCATCTCGCCAGGAATGATGTCAAATATTACCGCCGAGATGTTAGGTTGGGTTAGGATAGGTTATATTACGTTATTAATGTATATAAAGGTCCCACGGAGACGGAGAAGCCAACTCGCCAGGAATGTGGTCAAATATTACCGCCGAGAAGTTATGTTGGGTTAGGTTTGGTTATATTACGTTATTGATGTATATAAAGGTCCCACGGAGACGGAGAAGCCAACTCGCCAGGAATGTTGTCAAATATTACCGCCGAGATGTTAGGTTGGGTTAGGTTAGGTTATATTACGTTATTAATGTATATAAAGGTTCCACGGAGACGGAGAAGCCAACTCGCCAGGAATGTGGTCAAATATTACCGCCGATAAGTTAGGTTGGGTTTGGTTAGGTTATATTACGTTATTGATGTATATAAAGGTCCCGCGGAGACGTAGAGGCCACCAAGCCAGGAATGTGGTCAAATATTATCGCCGAGATGTTAGGTTGGGTTAGGTTAGGTTATATTACGTTATTGATGTATATAAAGGTCCCGCGGAGACATAGAGGCCAACAAGCCAGGAATGTGGTCAAATATTACCGCCGAGATGTTAGGTTGGGTTAGGTTAGGTTATATTACGTTATTGATGTATATAAGGGTCCTACGGAGACGTAGAGGCCAACTCGCCAGGTATGTTTTCAATTATTAGCGCCGAGAAGTTATGTTGGGTTAGGTTTGGTTATATTACGTTATTGATGTAGATAAAGGTCCCACGGAGACGGAGAAGCCAACTCGCCAGGAATATTGTCAAGTATTACCGCCGAGAAGATAGGTTGGGTTAGGTTATGTTATATTACGTTCTTGATGTATATAAAGATCCCGCGGAGACGTAGAGGCCAACTCGCCAGGAATGTTGTCAAATATTACCGCCGAGATGTTAGGTTGGGTTAGGTTAGGTTATATTACGTTCTTGAGGTATATAAACGTCCCACGCAGACGTAGAGGCCAACAAGCCAGGAATGTTGTCAAATATTACCGTCGAGATGATAGGTTGGGTTACGTTAGGTTATATTTCGTTATTGATGTATATGAAGGTCCCACGGAGACGTAGAGGCCAACAAGACAGGAATGTGGTCAAATATTACCGCCGAGATGTTAGGTTGGGTTAGGTTAGGCTATATTACGTTATTGATGTATATAAAGGTCCTACGGAGACGTAGAGGCCAACTCGCCAGGATTGATGTCAAATATTACCGCCGAGATGTTAGGTTGGGTTAGGTTAGGTTATATTACGTTATTGATGTATATAAAGGTCCCACGGAGGCATAGAGGCCAACAAGCCTGGAATGTGGTCAAATATTACCGCCGAAATGAAAGGTTGGGTTGGGTTAGGTTATATTACGTTATTGATGTATATAAAGGTCCCGCGGAGACATAGAGGCCAACAAGCCAGGAATGTGGTCAAATATTACCCCCGAGATGTTAGGTTGGGTTAGGTTAGGTTATATTACGTTATTGATGTATATAAGGGTCCTACGGAGACGTAGAGGCCAACTCGCCAGGTATGTTTTCAATTATTAGCGCCGAGAAGTTATGTTGGGTTAGGTTTGGTTATATTACGTTATTGATGTAGATAAAGGTCCCACGGAGACGGAGAAGCCAACTCGCCAGGAATATTGTCAAATATTACCGCGGAGATGTTAGGTTGGGTTAGGTTACGTTATATTACGTTATTGATGTATATGATGGTCAAACGGACACGTAGAAGCCATCTCGCCAGGAATGATGTCAAATATTACCGCCGAGATGTTAGGGTGGGTTAGGTTACGTTATATTACGTTATTGATGTATATAAAGGTCCCACGGAGACATAGAGGCCAACAAGCCAGGAATGTGGTCAAATATTACCGGCGAGATGTTAGGCTGGGTTAGGTAAGGTTATATTACGTTATTGATGTATATAAAGGTCCCACGGGGACGTAGAGGCCAACTCACCAGGTATGTGGTCAAATATTACCGCGGAAATGTTAGGTTGGGTTAGGTTACGTTATATTACGTTATTGATGTATATGATGGTCAAACAGAGACGTAGAAGCCATCTCGCCAGGAATGATGTCAAATATTACCGCCGAGATGTTAGGTTGGGTTAGGTTAGGTTATATTACGTTATTAATGTATATAAAGGTCCCACGGAGACGGAGAAGCCAACTCGCCAGGAATGTGGTCAAATATTACCGCCGAGATGTTAGGTTGGTTTAGGTAAGGTTATATTACGTTATTGATGTATATAAATGTCCCACGGGGACGTACAGGCCAACTCACCAGGTATGTGGTCAAATATTACCGCGGAGATGTTAGGTTGGGTTAGGTTACGTTATATTACGTTATTGATGTATATGATGGTCAAACAGAGACGTAGAAGCCATCTCGCCAGGAATGATGTCAAATATTACCGCCGAGATGTTAGGTTGGGTTAGGATAGGTTATATTACGTTATTAATGTATATAAAGGTCCCACGGAGACGGAGAAGCCAACTCGCCAGGAATGTGGTCAAATATTACCGCCGAGAAGTTATGTTGGGTTAGGTTTGGTTATATTACGTTATTGATGTATATAAAGGTCCCACGGAGACGGAGAAGCCAACTCGCCAGGAATGTTGTCAAATATTACCGCCGAGATGTTAGGTTGGGTTAGGTTAGGTTATATTACGTTATTAATGTATATAAAGGTTCCACGGAGACGGAGAAGCCAACTCGCCAGGAATGTGGTCAAATATTACCGCCGATAAGTTAGGTTGGGTTTGGTTAGGTTATATTACGTTATTGATGTATATAAAGGTCCCGCGGAGACGTAGAGGCCACCAAGCCAGGAATGTGGTCAAATATTATCGCCGAGATGTTAGGTTGGGTTAGGTTAGGTTATATTACGTTATTGATGTATATAAAGGTCCCGCGGAGACATAGAGGCCAACAAGCCAGGAATGTGGTCAAATATTACCGCCGAGATGTTAGGTTGGGTTAGGTTAGGTTATATTACGTTATTGATGTATATAAGGGTCCTACGGAGACGTAGAGGCCAACTCGCCAGGTATGTTTTCAATTATTAGCGCCGAGAAGTTATGTTGGGTTAGGTTTGGTTATATTACGTTATTGATGTAGATAAAGGTCCCACGGAGACGGAGAAGCCAACTCGCCAGGAATATTGTCAAATATTACCGCCGAGAAGATAGGTTGGGTTAGGTTATGTTATATTACGTTCTTGATGTATATAAAGATCCCGCGGAGACGTAGAGGCCAACTCGCCAGGAATGTTGTCAAATATTACCGCCGAGATGTTAGGTTGGGTTAGGTTAGGTTATATTACGTTCTTGAAGTATATAAACGTCCCACGCAGACGTAGAGGCCAACAAGCCAGGAATGTTGTCAAATATTACCGTCGAGATGATAGGTTGGGTTACGTTAGGTTATATTTCGTTATTGATGTATATGAAGGTCCCACGGAGACGTAGAGGCCAACAAGACAGGAATGTGGTCAAATATTACCGCCGAGATGTTAGGTTGGGTTAGGTTAGGTTATATTACGTTATTGATGTATATAAAGGTCCTACGGAGACGTAGAGGCCAACTCGCCAGGTATGTTTTCAATTATTACCGCCGATAAGTTAGGTTGGGTTTGGTTAGGTTATATTACGTTATTGATGTATATAAAGGTCCCACGGAGAAGGACAAACCAACTCGCCAGGAATGTTGTCAAATATTACCGCAGAGAAGATAGGTTGGGTTAGGTTAGGTTATATTTCGTTATTGATGTATATGAAGGTCCCACGGAGACGTAGAGGCCAACTCGCCAGGTATGTGGTCAAATATTACCGCGGAGATGTTAGGTTGGGTTAGGTTAGGTTATATTACGATATTGATGTATATGAAGTACCCACGGAGACGTAGAGGCCAACTCACCAGGTATGTTTTCAATTATTACCGCCGATAAGTTAGGTTGGGTTTGGTTAGGTTATATTACGTTATTGATGTATATAAAGGTCCCACGGAGACGTAGAGGCCAACTCGCCAGGAATGTTGTCAAATATTACCGCAGAGAAGATAGGTTGGGTTAGGTAATGTTATATTACGTTCTTGATGTATATAAAGATCACACGGAGACGTAGAGGCCAATTCGCCAGGTATGTTGTCAAATATTACCGCCGAGATGATAGGTTGGGTTAGGTTAGGTTATATTTCGTTATTGATGTATATAAAGGTCCCGCGGAGATGTAGAGGCCAACAAGCCAGGAATGTGGTCAAATATTATCGCCGAGATGTTAGGTTGGTTTAGGTTAGGTTATATTACGTTATAGATGTATATAAAGGTCCCACGGAGACGTAGAGGCCAACTCGCCAGGATTGATGTCAAATATTACCGCCGAGATGTTAGGTTGGGTTAGGTTAGGTTATATTACGTTATTGATGTATATAAAGGTCTCACGGAGGCATAGAGGCCAACAAGCCTGGAATGTGGTCAAATATTACCGCCGAGATGAAAGGTTGGGTTAGGTTAGGCTATATTACGTTATTGATGTATATAAAGGTCCCGCGGAGACATAGAGGCCAACAAGCCAGGAATGTGGTCAAATATTACCGCCGAGATGTTAGGTTGGGTTAGGTTAGGTTATATTACGTTATTGATGTATATAAGGGTCCTACGGAGACGTAGAGGCCAACTCGCCAGGTATGTTTTCAATTATTAGCGCCGAGAAGTTATGTTGGGTTAGGTTTGGTTATATTACGTTATTGATGTAGATAAAGGTCCCACGGAGACGGAGAAGCCAACTCGCCAGGAATATTGTCAAATATTACCGCCAAGAAGATAGGTTGGGTTAGGTTATGTTATATTACGTTCTTGATGTATATAAAGATCCCGCGGAGACGTAGAGGCCAACTCGCAAGGTATGTTGTCAAATATTACCGCCGAGATGTTCGGTTGGGTTAGGTTAGGTTATATTACGTTATTGATGTATATAAAGGTCCCACGGAGACGGAGAAGCCAACTCGCCAGGAATGTTGTCAAATATTACCGCCGAGATGTTAGGTTGGGTTAGGTTAGGTTATATTACGTTCTTGAAGTAAATAAACGTCCCACGCAGACGTAGAGGCCAACAAGCCAGGAATGTTGTCAAATATTACCGTCGAGATGATAGGTTGGGTTACGTTAGGTAATATTACGTTATTGATGTATCTGAAGGTCAAACGGAGACCTAGAGGCCAACTCGAAAGGAATGTTGTCAAATATTACCGGCGAGATGTTAGGTTGGGTTAGGTTAGGTTACATTTCGTTATTGATGTATATGAAGGTCCCACGGAGACGTAGAGGCCGACTCGCCAGGTATGTGGTCAAATATTACCGCTGAGATGTTAGGGTGGGTTAGGTTACGTTATATTACGTTATTGATGTATATAAAGGTCCCACGGAGACATAGAGGCCAACAAGCCAGGAATGTGGTCAAATATTAGCGGCGAGATGTTAGGTTGGGTTAGGTAAGGTTATATTACGTTATTGATGTATATAAAGGTCCCACGGGGACGTAGAGGCCAACTCACCAGGTATGTGGTCAAATATTACCGCGGAGATGTTAGGTTGGGTTAGGTTACGTTATATTACGTTATTGATGTATATGATGGTCAAACAGAGACGTAGAAGCCATCTCGCCAGGAATGATGTCAAATATTACCGCCGAGATGTTAGGTTGGGTTAGGTTAGGTTATATTACGTTATTAATGTATATAAAGGTCCCACGGAGATGGAGAAGCCAACTCGCCAGGAATGTGGTCAAATATTACCGCCGAGATGTTAGGTTGGTTTAGGTAAGGTTATATTACGTTATTGATGTATATAAATGTCCCACGGGGACGTACAGGCCAACTCACCAGGTATGTGGTCAAATATTACCGCGGAGATGTTAGGTTGGGTTAGGTTACGTTATATTACGTTATTGATGTATATGATGGTCAAACAGAGACGTAGAAACCATCTCGCCAGGAATGATGTCAAATATTACCGCCGAGATGTTAGGTTGGGTTAGGTTAGGTTATATTACGTTATTAATGTATATAAAGGTCCCACGGAGACGGAGAAGCCAATTCGCCAGGAATGTGGTCAAATATTACCGCCGAGATGTTAGGTTGGGTTAGGTTAGGTTATATTACGTTCTTGATGTATATAAAGATCCCGCGGAGACGTAGAGGCCAACTCGCAAGGTATGTTGTCAAATATTACCGCCGAGATGTTCGGTTGGGTTAGGTAAGGTTATATTACGTTATTGATGTATATAAATGTCCCACGGAGACGGAGAAGCCAACTCGCCAGGAATGTGATCAAATATTACCGCCGAGATGTTAGGTTGGGTTAGGTTAGGTTATATTACGTTATTGATGTATATAAAGGTCCTACGGAGACGTAGAGGCCAACTCGCCAGGTATGTTTTCAATTATTACCGCCGATAAGTTAGGTTGGGTTTGGTTAGGGTATATTACGTTATTGATGTATATAAAGGTCCCACGGAGACGGACAAGCCAACTCGCCAGGAATGTTGTCAAATATTACCGCCGATAAGTTAGGTTGGGTTTGGTTAGGTTATATTACGTTATTGATGTATATAAAGGTCCCGCGGAGACGTAGAGGCCACCAAGCCAGGAATGTGGTCAAATATTATCGCCGAGATGTTAGGTTGGGTTAGGTTAGGTTATATTACGTTATTGATGTATATAAAGGTCCCGCGGAGACATAGAGGCCAACAAGCCAGGAATGTGGTCAAATATTACCGCCGAGATGTTAGGTTGGGTTAGGTTAGGTTATATTACGTTATTGATGTATATAAGGGTCCTACGGAGACGTAGAGGCCAACTCGCCAGGTATGTTTTCAATTATTAGCGCCGAGAAGTTATGTTGGGTTAGGTTTGGTTATATTACGTTATTGATGTAGATAAAGGTCCCACGGAGACGGAGAAGCCAACTCGCCAGGAATATTGTCAAGTATTACCGCCGAGAAGATAGGTTGGGTTAGGTTATGTTATATTACGTTCTTGATGTATATAAAGATCCCGCGGAGACGTAGAGGCCAACTCGCCAGGAATGTTGTCAAATATTACCGCCGAGATGTTAGGTTGGGTTAGGTTAGGTTATATTACGTTCTTGAGGTATATAAACGTCCCACGCAGACGTAGAGGCCAACAAGCCAGGAATGTTGTCAAATATTACCGTCGAGATGATAGGTTGGGTTACGTTAGGTTATATTTCGTTATTGATGTATATGAAGGTCCCACGGAGACGTAGAGGCCAACAAGACAGGAATGTGGTCAAATATTACCGCCGAGATGTTAGGTTGGGTTAGGTTAGGCTATATTACGTTATTGATGTATATAAAGGTCCTACGGAGACGTAGAGGCCAACTCGCCAGGATTGATGTCAAATATTACCGCCGAGATGTTAGGTTGGGTTAGGTTAGGTTATATTACGTTATTGATGTATATAAAGGTCCCACGGAGGCATAGAGGCCAACAAGCCTGGAATGTGGTCAAATATTACCGCCGAAATGAAAGGTTGGGTTGGGTTAGGTTATATTACGTTATTGATGTATATAAAGGTCCCGCGGAGACATAGAGGCCAACAAGCCAGGAATGTGGTCAAATATTACCCCCGAGATGTTAGGTTGGGTTAGGTTAGGTTATATTACGTTATTGATGTATATAAGGGTCCTACGGAGACGTAGAGGCCAACTCGCCAGGTATGTTTTCAATTATTAGCGCCGAGAAGTTATGTTGGGTTAGGTTTGGTTATATTACGTTATTGATGTAGATAAAGGTCCCACGGAGACGGAGAAGCCAACTCGCCAGGAATATTGTCAAATATTACCGCGGAGATGTTAGGTTGGGTTAGGTTACGTTATATTACGTTATTGATGTATATGATGGTCAAACGGACACGTAGAAGCCATCTCGCCAGGAATGATGTCAAATATTACCGCCGAGATGTTAGGGTGGGTTAGGTTACGTTATATTACGTTATTGATGTATATAAAGGTCCCACGGAGACATAGAGGCCAACAAGCCAGGAATGTGGTCAAATATTACCGGCGAGATGTTAGGCTGGGTTAGGTAAGGTTATATTACGTTATTGATGTATATAAAGGTCCCACGGGGACGTAGAGGCCAACTCACCAGGTATGTGGTCAAATATTACCGCGGAAATGTTAGGTTGGGTTAGGTTACGTTATATTACGTTATTGATGTATATGATGGTCAAACAGAGACGTAGAAGCCATCTCGCCAGGAATGATGTCAAATATTACCGCCGAGATGTTAGGTTGGGTTAGGTTAGGTTATATTACGTTATTAATGTATATAAAGGTCCCACGGAGACGGAGAAGCCAACTCGCCAGGAATGTGGTCAAATATTACCGCCGAGATGTTAGGTTGGTTTAGGTAAGGTTATATTACGTTATTGATGTATATAAATGTCCCACGGGGACGTACAGGCCAACTCACCAGGTATGTGGTCAAATATTACCGCGGAGATGTTAGGTTGGGTTAGGTTACGTTATATTACGTTATTGATGTATATGATGGTCAAACAGAGACGTAGAAGCCATCTCGCCAGGAATGATGTCAAATATTACCGCCGAGATGTTAGGTTGGGTTAGGATAGGTTATATTACGTTATTAATGTATATAAAGGTCCCACGGAGACGGAGAAGCCAACTCGCCAGGAATGTGGTCAAATATTACCGCCGAGAAGTTATGTTGGGTTAGGTTTGGTTATATTACGTTATTGATGTATATAAAGGTCCCACGGAGACGGAGAAGCCAACTCGCCAGGAATGTTGTCAAATATTACCGCCGAGATGTTAGGTTGGGTTAGGTTAGGTTATATTACGTTATTAATGTATATAAAGGTTCCACGGAGACGGAGAAGCCAACTCGCCAGGAATGTGGTCAAATATTACCGCCGATAAGTTAGGTTGGGTTTGGTTAGGTTATATTACGTTATTGATGTATATAAAGGTCCCGCGGAGACGTAGAGGCCACCAAGCCAGGAATGTGGTCAAATATTATCGCCGAGATGTTAGGTTGGGTTAGGTTAGGTTATATTACGTTATTGATGTATATAAAGGTCCCGCGGAGACATAGAGGCCAACAAGCCAGGAATGTGGTCAAATATTACCGCCGAGATGTTAGGTTGGGTTAGGTTAGGTTATATTACGTTATTGATGTATATAAGGGTCCTACGGAGACGTAGAGGCCAACTCGCCAGGTATGTTTTCAATTATTAGCGCCGAGAAGTTATGTTGGGTTAGGTTTGGTTATATTACGTTATTGATGTAGATAAAGGTCCCACGGAGACGGAGAAGCCAACTCGCCAGGAATATTGTCAAATATTACCGCCGAGAAGATAGGTTGGGTTAGGTTATGTTATATTACGTTCTTGATGTATATAAAGATCCCGCGGAGACGTAGAGGCCAACTCGCCAGGAATGTTGTCAAATATTACCGCCGAGATGTTAGGTTGGGTTAGGTTAGGTTATATTACGTTCTTGAAGTATATAAACGTCCCACGCAGACGTAGAGGCCAACAAGCCAGGAATGTTGTCAAATATTACCGTCGAGATGATAGGTTGGGTTACGTTAGGTTATATTTCGTTATTGATGTATATGAAGGTCCCACGGAGACGTAGAGGCCAACAAGACAGGAATGTGGTCAAATATTACCGCCGAGATGTTAGGTTGGGTTAGGTTAGGTTATATTACGTTATTGATGTATATAAAGGTCCTACGGAGACGTAGAGGCCAACTCGCCAGGTATGTTTTCAATTATTACCGCCGATAAGTTAGGTTGGGTTTGGTTAGGTTATATTACGTTATTGATGTATATAAAGGTCCCACGGAGAAGGACAAACCAACTCGCCAGGAATGTTGTCAAATATTACCGCAGAGAAGATAGGTTGGGTTAGGTTAGGTTATATTTCGTTATTGATGTATATGAAGGTCCCACGGAGACGTAGAGGCCAACTCGCCAGGTATGTGGTCAAATATTACCGCGGAGATGTTAGGTTGGGTTAGGTTAGGTTATATTACGATATTGATGTATATGAAGTACCCACGGAGACGTAGAGGCCAACTCACCAGGTATGTTTTCAATTATTACCGCCGATAAGTTAGGTTGGGTTTGGTTAGGTTATATTACGTTATTGATGTATATAAAGGTCCCACGGAGACGTAGAGGCCAACTCGCCAGGAATGTTGTCAAATATTACCGCAGAGAAGATAGGTTGGGTTAGGTAATGTTATATTACGTTCTTGATGTATATAAAGATCACACGGAGACGTAGAGGCCAATTCGCCAGGTATGTTGTCAAATATTACCGCCGAGATGATAGGTTGGGTTAGGTTAGGTTATATTTCGTTATTGATGTATATAAAGGTCCCGCGGAGATGTAGAGGCCAACAAGCCAGGAATGTGGTCAAATATTATCGCCGAGATGTTAGGTTGGTTTAGGTTAGGTTATATTACGTTATAGATGTATATAAAGGTCCCACGGAGACGTAGAGGCCAACTCGCCAGGATTGATGTCAAATATTACCGCCGAGATGTTAGGTTGGGTTAGGTTAGGTTATATTACGTTATTGATGTATATAAAGGTCTCACGGAGGCATAGAGGCCAACAAGCCTGGAATGTGGTCAAATATTACCGCCGAGATGAAAGGTTGGGTTAGGTTAGGCTATATTACGTTATTGATGTATATAAAGGTCCCGCGGAGACATAGAGGCCAACAAGCCAGGAATGTGGTCAAATATTACCGCCGAGATGTTAGGTTGGGTTAGGTTAGGTTATATTACGTTATTGATGTATATAAGGGTCCTACGGAGACGTAGAGGCCAACTCGCCAGGTATGTTTTCAATTATTAGCGCCGAGAAGTTATGTTGGGTTAGGTTTGGTTATATTACGTTATTGATGTAGATAAAGGTCCCACGGAGACGGAGAAGCCAACTCGCCAGGAATATTGTCAAATATTACCGCCAAGAAGATAGGTTGGGTTAGGTTATGTTATATTACGTTCTTGATGTATATAAAGATCCCGCGGAGACGTAGAGGCCAACTCGCAAGGTATGTTGTCAAATATTACCGCCGAGATGTTCGGTTGGGTTAGGTTAGGTTATATTACGTTATTGATGTATATAAAGGTCCCACGGAGACGGAGAAGCCAACTCGCCAGGAATGTTGTCAAATATTACCGCCGAGATGTTAGGTTGGGTTAGGTTAGGTTATATTACGTTCTTGAAGTAAATAAACGTCCCACGCAGACGTAGAGGCCAACAAGCCAGGAATGTTGTCAAATATTACCGTCGAGATGATAGGTTGGGTTACGTTAGGTAATATTACGTTATTGATGTATCTGAAGGTCAAACGGAGACCTAGAGGCCAACTCGAAAGGAATGTTGTCAAATATTACCGGCGAGATGTTAGGTTGGGTTAGGTTAGGTTACATTTCGTTATTGATGTATATGAAGGTCCCACGGAGACGTAGAGGCCGACTCGCCAGGTATGTGGTCAAATATTACCGCTGAGATGTTAGGGTGGGTTAGGTTACGTTATATTACGTTATTGATGTATATAAAGGTCCCACGGAGACATAGAGGCCAACAAGCCAGGAATGTGGTCAAATATTAGCGGCGAGATGTTAGGTTGGGTTAGGTAAGGTTATATTACGTTATTGATGTATATAAAGGTCCCACGGGGACGTAGAGGCCAACTCACCAGGTATGTGGTCAAATATTACCGCGGAGATGTTAGGTTGGGTTAGGTTACGTTATATTACGTTATTGATGTATATGATGGTCAAACAGAGACGTAGAAGCCATCTCGCCAGGAATGATGTCAAATATTACCGCCGAGATGTTAGGTTGGGTTAGGTTAGGTTATATTACGTTATTAATGTATATAAAGGTCCCACGGAGATGGAGAAGCCAACTCGCCAGGAATGTGGTCAAATATTACCGCCGAGATGTTAGGTTGGTTTAGGTAAGGTTATATTACGTTATTGATGTATATAAATGTCCCACGGGGACGTACAGGCCAACTCACCAGGTATGTGGTCAAATATTACCGCGGAGATGTTAGGTTGGGTTAGGTTACGTTATATTACGTTATTGATGTATATGATGGTCAAACAGAGACGTAGAAACCATCTCGCCAGGAATGATGTCAAATATTACCGCCGAGATGTTAGGTTGGGTTAGGTTAGGTTATATTACGTTATTAATGTATATAAAGGTCCCACGGAGACGGAGAAGCCAACTCGCCAGGAATGTGGTCAAATATTACCGCCGAGATGTTAGGTTGGGTTAGGTTAGGTTATATTACGTTCTTGATGTATATAAAGATCCCGCGGAGACGTAGAGGCCAACTCGCAAGGTATGTTGTCAAATATTACCGCCGAGATGTTCGGTTGGGTTAGGTAAGGTTATATTACGTTATTGATGTATATAAATGTCCCACGGAGACGGAGAAGCCAACTCGCCAGGAATGTGATCAAATATTACCGCCGAGATGTTAGGTTGGGTTAGGTTAGGTTATATTACGTTATTGATGTATATAAAGGTCCTACGGAGACGTAGAGGCCAACTCGCCAGGTATGTTTTCAATTATTACCGCCGATAAGTTAGGTTGGGTTTGGTTAGGGTATATTACGTTATTGATGTATATAAAGGTCCCACGGAGACGGACAAGCCAACTCGCCAGGAATGTTGTCAAATATTACCGCAGAGCAGATAGGTTGGGTTAGGTTATGTTATATTACGTTCTTGATGTATATAAAGATCACACGGAGACGTAGAGGCCAATTCGCCAGGTATGTTGTCAAATATTACCGCCGAGATGATAGGTTGGGTTAGGTTAGGTTATATTTCGTTATTGATGTATATGAAGGTCCCACGGAGACGTAGAGGCCAACTCGCAAGGTATGTTGTCAAATATTACCGCGGAGATGTTAGGTTGGGTTAGGTTAAGTTATATTACGTTCTTGATGTATATAAAGATCACACGGAGACGTATAGGCCAATTCGCCAGGTATGTTGTCAAATATTACCGCCGAGATGATAGGTTGGGTTAGGTTAGGTTATATTTCGTTATTGATTTATATGAAGGTCCCACGGAGACGTAGAGGCCAACTCGCCAGGTATGTTGTCAAATATTACCACGGTGATGTTAGGTTGGGTTAGGTTACGTTATATTACGTTATTGATGTATATGATGGTCAAACGGAGACGTACAAGCCAACTCGCCAGGAATGATGTCAAATATTACCGCCGAGATGTTAGGTTGGGTTAGGTTAGGTTATATTACATTATTGATGTATATAAAGGTCCCACGGAGACATAGAGTCCAACAAGCCAGGAATGTGGTCAAATATTACCGCCGAGATGTTGGGTTGGGTTCGGTTAGGTTATATTACGTTATTGATGTATATAAAGGTCCTACGGAGACGTAGAGGCCAACTCGCCAGGTATGTTTTCAATTATTACCGCCGATAAGTTATGTTGGGTTTGGTTAGGTTATATTACGTTATTGATGTATATAAAGGTCCCACAGAGAAGGACAAGCCAACTCGCCAGGAATGTTGTCAAATATTACCGCAGAGAAGATAGGTTGGGTTAGGTTAGGTTATATTTCGTTATTGATGTATATGAAGGTCCCACGGGGACGTAGGGGCCAACTCGCCAGGTATGTGGTCAAATATTACCGCGGAGATGTTAGGTTGGGTTAGGTTAGGTTATATTACGTTATTGATGTATATAAAGGTCCTACGGAGGCGTAGAGGCCAACTCGCCAGGTATGTTTTCAATTATTACCGCCGATAAGTTAGGTTGGGTTTGGTTAGGTTATATTACGTTATTGATGTATATAAAGGTCCCACGGAGACGGACAAGCCAACTCGCCACGAATGTTGTCAAATATTACCGCAGAGAAGATAGGTTGGGTTAGGTAATGTTATATTACGTTCTTGATGTATATAAAGATCACACGGAGACGTAGAGGCCAATTCGCCAGGTATGTTGTCAAATATTACCGCCGAGATGATAGGTTGGGTTAGGTTAGGTTATATTTCGTTATTGATGTATATGAAGGTCCCACGGAGACGTAGAGGCCAACTCGCCAGGTATGTGGTCAAATATTAGCGCGGAGATGTTAGGTTGGGTTAGGTTAGGTTATATTACGATATTGATGTATATAAAGTTCCCACGGAGACGTAGAGGCCAACTCGCCAGGAATGATGTCAAATATTACCGCCGAGATTTTAGGTTGGGTTAGGTTACGTTATATTACGTTATTGATGTATATAAAGGTCCCGCGGAGACGTAGAGGCCAACAAGCCAGGAATGTGGTCAAATATTATCGCCGAGATGTTAGGTTGGTTTAGGTTAGGTTATATTACGTTATAGATGTATATAAAGGTCCCACGGAGACGTAGAGGCCAACTCGCCAGGATTGATGTCAAATATTACCGCCGAGATGTTAGGTTGGGTTAGGTTAGGTTATATTACGTTATTGATGTATATAAAGGTCCCACGGAGGCATAGGGGACAACAAGCCAGGAATGTGGTCAAATATTACCCCCGAGATGATAGGTTGGGTTAGGTTAGGTTATATTACGTTATTGATGTATATAAAGGTCCCGCGGAGACATAGAGGCCAACAAGCCAGGAATGTTGTCAAATATTACCGTCGAGATGATAGGTTGGGTTACGTTAGGTAATATTACGTAATTGATGTATATGAAGGTCAAACGGAGACCTAGAGGCCAACTCGAAAGGAATGTTGTCAAATATTACCGGCGAGATGTTAGGTTGGGTTAGGTTAGGTTATATTTCGTTATTGATGTATATGAAGGTCCCACGGAGACGTAGAGGCCGACTCGCCAAGTATGTGGTCAAATATTACTGCGGTGATGTTAGGTTGGGTTAGGTTACGTTATATTACGTTATGGATGTATATGATGGTCAAACGGAGACGTAGAAGCCATCTCGCCAGGAATGATGTCAAATATTACCGCCGAGATGTTAGGGTGGGTTAGGTTACGTTATATTACGTTATTGATGTATATAAAGGTCCCACGGAGACATAGAGGCCAACAAGCCAGGAATGTGGTCAAATATTACCGGCGAGATGTTAGGTTGGGTTAGGTAAGGTTATATTACGTTATTGATGTATATAAAGGTCCCACGGGGACGTAGAGGCCAACTCACCAGGTATGTGGTCAAATATTACCGCCGAGATGTTAGGTTGGGTTAGGTTAGGTTATATTACGTTCTTGAAGTATATAAACGTCCCACGCAGACGTAGAGGCCAACAAGCCAGGAATGTTGTCAAATATTACCGTCGAGATGATAGGTTGGGTTACGTTAGGTAATATTACGTTATTGATGTATATGAAGGTCAAACGGAGACCTAGAGGCCAACTCGAAAGGAATGTTGTCAAATATTACCGCAGAGAAGATAGGTTGGGTTAGGTTAGGTTATATTTCGTTATTGATGTATATGAAGGTCCCACGGAGACGTAGAGGCCAACTCGCCAGGTATGTGGTCAAATATTACCGCGGAGATGTTAAGTTGGGTTAGGTTAGGTTATATTACGTTATTGATGTATATAAAGGTCCTACGGGGACGTAGAGGCCAACTCGCCAGGTATGTTTTCAATTATTACCGCCGATAAGTTAGGTTGGGTTTGGTTAGGTTATATTACGTTATTGATGTATATAAAGGTCCCACGGAGACGTAGAGGCCAACTCGCCAGGAATGTTGTCAAATATTACCGCAGAGAAGATAGGTTGGGTTAGGTAATGTTATATTACGTTCTTGATGTATATAAAGATCACACGGAGACGTAGAGGCCAATTCGCCAGGTATGTTGTCAAATATTACCGCCGAGATGATAGGTTGGGTTAGGTTAGGTTATATTTCGTTATTGATGTATATAAAGGTCCCGCGGAGATGTAGAGGCCAACAAGCCAGGAATGTGGTCAAATATTATCGCCGAGATGTTAGGTTGGTTTAGGTTAGGTTATATTACGTTATAGATGTATATAAAGGTCCCACGGAGACGTAGAGGCCAACTCGCCAGGATTGATGTCAAATATTACCGCCGAGATGTTAGGTTGGGTTAGGTTAGGTTATATTACGTTATTGATGTATATAAAGGTCTCACGGAGGCATAGAGGCCAACAAGCCTGGAATGTGGTCAAATATTACCGCCGAGATGAAAGGTTGGGTTAGGTTAGGCTATATTACGTTATTGATGTATATAAAGGTCCCGCGGAGACATAGAGGCCAACAAGCCAGGAATGTGGTCAAATATTACCGCCGAGATGTTAGGTTGGGTTAGGTTAGGTTATATTACGTTATTGATGTATATAAGGGTCCTACGGAGACGTAGAGGCCAACTCGCCAGGTATGTTTTCAATTATTAGCGCCGAGAAGTTATGTTGGGTTAGGTTTGGTTATATTACGTTATTGATGTAGATAAAGGTCCCACGGAGACGGAGAAGCCAACTCGCCAGGAATATTGTCAAATATTACCGCCGAGAAGATAGGTTGGGTTAGGTTATGTTATATTACGTTCTTGATGTATATAAAGATCCCGCGGAGACGTAGAGGCCAACTCGCAAGGTATGTTGTCAAATATTACCGCCGAGATGTTCGGTTGGGTTAGGTTAGGTTATATTACGTTATTGATGTATATAAAGGTCCCACGGAGACGGAGAAGCCAACTCGCCAGGAATGTTGTCAAATATTACCGCCGAGATGTTAGGTTGGGTTAGGTTAGGTTATATTACGTTCTTGAAGTAAATAAACGTCCCACGCAGACGTAGAGGCCAACAAGCCAGGAATGTTGTCAAATATTACCGTCGAGATGATAGGTTGGGTTACGTTAGGTAATATTACGTTATTGATGTATCTGAAGGTCAAACGGAGACCTAGAGGCCAACTCGAAAGGAATGTTGTCAAATATTACCGGCGAGATGTTAGGTTGGGTTAGGTTAGGTTACATTTCGTTATTGATGTATATGAAGGTCCCACGGAGACGTAGAGGCCGACTCGCCAGGTATGTGGTCAAATATTACCGCTGAGATGTTAGGGTGGGTTAGGTTACGTTATATTACGTTATTGATGTATATAAAGGTCCCACGGAGACATAGAGGCCAACAAGCCAGGAATGTGGTCAAATATTAGCGGCGAGATGTTAGGTTGGGTTAGGTAAGGTTATATTACGTTATTGATGTATATAAAGGTCCCACGGAGATGGAGAAGCCAACTCGCCAGGAATGTGGTCAAATATTACCGCCGAGATGTTAGGTTGGTTTAGGTAAGGTTATATTACGTTATTGATGTATATAAATGTCCCACGGGGACGTAGAGGCCAACTCACCAGGTATGTGGTCAAATATTACCGCGGAGATGTTAGGTTGGGTTAGGTTACGTTATATTACGTTATTGATGTATATGATGGTCAAACAGAGACGTAGAAACCATCTCGCCAGGAATGATGTCAAATATTACCGCCGAGATGTTAGGTTGGGTTAGGTTAGGTTATATTACGTTATTAATGTATATAAAGGTCCCACGGAGACGGAGAAGCCAACTCGCCAGGAATGTGGTCAAATATTACCGCCGAGATGTTAGGTTGGGTTAGGTTAGGTTATATTACGTTCTTGATGTATATAAAGATCCCGCGGAGACGTAGAGGCCAACTCGCAAGGTATGTTGTCAAATATTACCGCCGAGATGTTCGGTTGGGTTAGGTAAGGTTATATTACGTTATTGATGTATATAAATGTCCCACGGAGACGGAGAAGCCAACTCGCCAGGAATGTGATCAAATATTACCGCCGAGATGTTAGGTTGGGTTAGGTTAGGTTATATTACGTTATTGATGTATATAAAGGTCCTACGGAGACGTCGAGGCCAACTCGCCAGGTATGTTTTCAATTATTACCGCCGATAAGTTAGGTTGGGTTTGGTTAGGGTATATTACGTTATTGATGTATATAAAGGTCCCACGGAGACGGACAAGCCAACTCGCCAGGAATGTTGTCAAATATTACCGCAGAGCAGATAGGTTGGGTTAGGTTATGTTATATTACGTTCTTGATGTATATAAAGATCACACGGAGACGTAGAGGCCAATTCGCCAGGTATGTTGTCAAATATTACCGCCGAGATGATAGGTTGGGTTAGGTTAGGTTATATTTCGTTATTGATGTATATGAAGGTCCCACGGAGACGTAGAGGCCAACTCGCAAGGTATGTTGTCAAATATTACCGCGGAGATGTTAGGTTGGGTTAGGTTAAGTTATATTACGTTCTTGATGTATATAAAGATCACACGGAGACGTATAGGCCAATTCGCCAGGTATGTTGTCAAATATTACCGCCGAGATGATAGGTTGGGTTAGGTTAGGTTATATTTCGTTATTGATTTATATGAAGGTCCCACGGAGACGTAGAGGCCAACTCGCCAGGTATGTTGTCAAATATTACCACGGTGATGTTAGGTTGGGTTAGGTTACGTTATATTACGTTATTGATGTATATGATGGTCAAACGGAGACGTACAAGCCAACTCGCCAGGAATGATGTCAAATATTACCGCCGAGATGTTAGGTTGGGTTAGGTTAGGTTATATTACATTATTGATGTATATAAAGGTCCCACGGAGACATAGAGTCCAACAAGCCAGGAATGTGGTCAAATATTACCGCCGAGATGTTGGGTTGGGTTCGGTTAGGTTATATTACGTTATTGATGTATATAAAGGTCCTACGGAGACGTAGAGGCCAACTCGCCAGGTATGTTTTCAATTATTACCGCCGATAAGTTATGTTGGGTTTGGTTAGGTTATATTACGTTATTGATGTATATAAAGGTCCCACAGAGAAGGACAAGCCAACTCGCCAGGAATGTTGTCAAATATTACCGCAGAGAAGATAGGTTGGGTTAGGTTAGGTTATATTTCGTTATTGATGTATATGAAGGTCCCACGGGGACGTAGGGGCCAACTCGCCAGGTATGTGGTCAAATATTACCGCGGAGATGTTAGGTTGGGTTAGGTTAGGTTATATTACGTTATTGATGTATATAAAGGTCCTACGGAGGCGTAGAGGCCAACTCGCCAGGTATGTTTTCAATTATTACCGCCGATAAGTTAGGTTGGGTTTGGTTAGGTTATATTACGTTATTGATGTATATAAAGGTCCCACGGAGACGGACAAGCCAACTCGCCACGAATGTTGTCAAATATTACCGCAGAGAAGATAGGTTGGGTTAGGTAATGTTATATTACGTTCTTGATGTATATAAAGATCACACGGAGACGTAGAGGCCAATTCGCCAGGTATGTTGTCAAATATTACCGCCGAGATGATAGGTTGGGTTAGGTTAGGTTATATTTCGTTATTGATGTATATGAAGGTCCCACGGAGACGTAGAGGCCAACTCGCCAGGTATGTGGTCAAATATTACCGCGGAGATGTTAGGTTGGGTTAGGTTAGGTTATATTACGATATTGATGTATATAAAGTTCCCACGGAGACGTAGAGGCCAACTCGCCAGGAATGATGTCAAATATTACCGCCAAGATTTTAGGTTGGGTTAGGTTACGTTATATTACGTTATTGATGTATATAAAGGTCCCGCGGAGACGTAGAGGCCAACAAGCCAGGAATGTGGTCAAATATTATCGCCGAGATGTTAGGTTGGTTTAGGTTAGGTTATATTACGTTATAGATGTATATAAAGGTCCCACGGAGACGTAGAGGCCAACTCGCCAGGATTGATGTCAAATATTACCGCCGAGATGTTAGGTTGGGTTAGGTTAGGTTATATTACGTTATTGATGTATATAAAGGTCCCACGGAGGCATAGGGGACAACAAGCCAGGAATGTGGTCAAATATTACCCCCGAGATGATAGGTTGGGTTAGGTTAGGTTATATTACGTTATTGATGTATATAAAGGTCCCGCGGAGACATAGAGGCCAACAAGCCAGGAATGTTGTCAAATATTACCGTCGAGATGATAGGTTGGGTTACGTTAGGTAATATTACGTAATTGATGTATATGAAGGTCAAACGGAGACCTAGAGGCCAACTCGAAAGGAATGTTGTCAAATATTACCGGCGAGATGTTAGGTTGGGTTAGGTTAGGTTATATTTCGTTATTGATGTATATGAAGGTCCCACGGAGACGTAGAGGCCGACTCGCCAGGTATGTGGTCAAATATTACTGCGGTGATGTTAGGTTGGGTTAGGTTACGTTATATTACGTTATGGATGTATATGATGGTCAAACGGAGACGTAGAAGCCATCTCGCCAGGAATGATGTCAAATATTACCGCCGAGATGTTAGGGTGGGTTAGGTTACGTTATATTACGTTATTGATGTATATAAAGGTCCCACGGAGACATAGAGGCCAACAAGCCAGGAATGTGGTCAAATATTACCGGCGAGATGTTAGGTTGGGTTAGGTAAGGTTATATTACGTTATTGATGTATATAAAGGTCCCACGGGGACGTAGAGGCCAACTCACCAGGTATGTGGTCAAATATTACCGCCGAGATGTTAGGTTGGGTTAGGTTAGGTTATATTACGTTCTTGAAGTATATAAACGTCCCACGCAGACGTAGAGGCCAACAAGCCAGGAATGTTGTCAAATATTACCGTCGAGATGATAGGTTGGGTTACGTTAGGTAATATTACGTTATTGATGTATATGAAGGTCAAACGGAGACCTAGAGGCCAACTCGAAAGGAATGTTGTCAAATATTACCGCAGAGAAGATAGGTTGGGTTAGGTTAGGTTATATTTCGTTATTGATGTATATGAAGGTCCCACGGAGACGTAGAGGCCAACTCGCCAGGTATGTGGTCAAATATTACCGCGGAGATGTTAAGTTGGGTTAGGTTAGGTTATATTACGTTATTGATGTATATAAAGGTCCTACGGGGACGTAGAGGCCAACTCGCCAGGTATGTTTTCAATTATTACCGCCGATAAGTTAGGTTGGGTTTGGTTAGGTTATATTACGTTATTGATGTATATAAAGGTCCCACGGAGACGGACAAGCCAACTCGCCAGGAATGTTGTCAAATATTACGGCAGAGAAGATAGGTTGGGTTAGGTAATGTTATATTACGTTCTTGATGTATATAAAGATCACACGGAGACGTAGAGGCCAATTCGCCAGGTATGTTGTCAAATATTACCGCCGAGATGATAGGTTGGGTTAGGTTAGGTTATATTTCGTTATTGATGTATATGAAGGTCCCACGGAGACGTAGAGGCCAACTCGCCAGGTATGTGGTCAAATATTACCGCGGAGACGTTAGGTTGGGTTATGTTAGGTTATATTACGATATTGATGTATATAAAGTTCCCACGGAGACGTAGAGGCCAACTCGCAAGGAATGATGTCAAATATTACCGCCGAGATTTTAGGTTGGGTTAGGTTACGTTATATTACGTTATTGATGTATATAAAGGTCCCGCGGAGACGTAGAGGCCAACAAGTCAGGAATGTGGTCAAATATTATCGCCGAGATGTTAGGTTGGTTTAGGTTAGGTTATATTACGTTATAGATGTATATAAAGGTCCCACGGAGACGTAGAGGCCAACTCGCCAGGATTGATGTCAAATATTACCGCCGAGATGTTAGGTTGGGTTAGGTTAGGTTATATTACGTTATTGATGTATATAAAGGTTCCACGGAGGCATAGGGGACAACAAGCCTGGAATGTGGTCCAATATTACCGCCGAGAAGTTATGTTGGGTTAGGTTTGGTTATATTACGTTATTGATGTATATAAAGGTCCCACGGAGACGGAGAAGCCAACTCGCCAGGAATGTTGTCAAATATTACCGCCGAGATGATAGGTTGGGTTAGGTTAGGTTATATTTCGTTATTGATGTATATGAAGGTCCCACGGAGACGTAGAGGCCAACTCGCCAGGTATGTGGTCAAATATTACCGCGGAGATGTTAGGTTGGGTTATGTTAGGTTATATTACGATATTGATGTATATAAAGTTCCCACGGAGACGTAGAGGCCAACTCGCAAGGAATGATGTCAAATATTACCGCCGAGATTTTAGGTTGGGTTAGGTTACGTTATATTACGTTATTGATGTATATAAAGGTCCCGCGGAGACGTAGAGGCCAACAAGTCAGGAATGTGGTCAAATATTATCGCCGAGATGTTAGGTTGGTTTAGGTTAGGTTATATTACGTTATAGATGTATATAAAGGTCCCACGGAGACGTAGAGGCCAACTCGCCAGGATTGATGTCAAATATTACCGCCGAGATGTTAGGTTGGGTTAGGTTAGGTTATATTACGTTATTGATGTATATAAAGGTTCCACGGAGGCATAGGGGACAACAAGCCTGGAATGTGGTCAAATATTACCGCCGAGATGATAGATTGGGTTAGGTTAGGTTATATTACGTTATTGATGTATATAAAGGTCCCGCGGAGACATAGAGGCCAACAAGCCAGGAATGTTGTCAAATATTACCGTCGAGATGATAGGTTGGGTTACGTTAGGTAATATTACGTAATTGATGTATATGAAGGTCAAACGGAGACCTAGAGGCCAACTCGAAAGGAATGTTGTCAAATATTACCGGCGAGATGTTAGGTTGGGTTAGGTTAGGTTATATTTCGTTATTGATGTATATGAAGGTCCCACGGAGACGTAGAGGCCGACTCGCCAGGTATGTGGTCAAATATTACTGCGGTGATGTTAGGTTGGGTTAGGTTACGTTATATTACGTTATGGATGTATATGATGGTCAAACGGAGACGTAGAAGCCATCTCGCCAGGAATGATGTCAAATATTACCGCCGAGATGTTAGGGTGGGTTAGGTTACGTTATATTACGTTATTGATGTATATAAAGGTCCCACGGAGACATAGAGGCCAACAAGCCAGGAATGTGGTCAAATATTACCGGCGAGATGTTAGGTTGGGTTAGGTAAGGTTATATTACGTTATTGATGTATATAAAGGTCCCACGGGGACGTAGAGGCCAACTCACCAGGTATGTGGTCAAATATTACCGCCGAGATGTTAGGTTGGGTTAGGTTAGGTTATATTACGTTCTTGAAGTATATAAACGTCCCACGCAGACGTAGAGGCCAACAAGCCAGGAATGTTGTCAAATATTACCGTCGAGATGATAGGTTGGGTTACGTTAGGTAATATTACGTTATTGATGTATATGAAGGTCAAACGGAGACCTAGAGGCCAACTCGAAAGGAATGTTGTCAAATATTACCGCAGAGAAGATAGGTTGGGTTAGGTTAGGTTATATTTCGTTATTGATGTATATGAAGGTCCCACGGAGACGTAGAGGCCAACTCGCCAGGTATGTGGTCAAATATTACCGCGGAGATGTTAAGTTGGGTTAGGTTAGGTTATATTACGTTATTGATGTATATAAAGGTCCTACGGGGACGTAGAGGCCAACTCGCCAGGTATGTTTTCAATTATTACCGCCGATAAGTTAGGTTGGGTTTGGTTAGGTTATATTACGTTATTGATGTATATAAAGGTCCCACGGAGACGTAGAGGCCAACTCGCCAGGAATGTTGTCAAATATTACCGCAGAGAAGATAGGTTGGGTTAGGTAATGTTATATTACGTTCTTGATGTATATAAAGATCACACGGAGACGTAGAGGCCAATTCGCCAGGTATGTTGTCAAATATTACCGCCGAGATGATAGGTTGGGTTAGGTTAGGTTATATTTCGTTATTGATGTATATAAAGGTCCCGCGGAGATGTAGAGGCCAACAAGCCAGGAATGTGGTCAAATATTACCGCCGAGATGAAAGGTTGGGTTAGGTTAGGCTATATTACGTTATTGATGTATATAAAGGTCCCTTGGAGACATAGAGGCCAACAAGCCAGGAATGTGGTCAAATATTACCGCCGAGATGTTAGGTTGGGTTAGGTTAGGTTATATTACGTTATTGATGTATATAAGGGTCCTACGGAGACGTAGAGGCCAACTCGCCAGGTATGTTTTCAATTATTAGCGCCGAGAAGTTATGTTGGGTTAGGTTTGGTTATATTACGTTATTGATGTAGATAAAGGTCCCACGGAGACGGAGAAGCCAACTCGCCAGGAATATTGTCAAATATTACCGCCGAGAAGATAGGTTGGGTTAGGTTATGTTATATTACGTTCTTGATGTATATAAAGATCCCGCGGAGACGTAGAGGCCAACTCGCAAGGTATGTTGTCAAATATTACCGCCGAGATGTTCGGTTGGGTTAGGTTAGGTTATATTACGTTATTGATGTATATAAATGTCCCACGGGGACGTAGAGGCCAACTCACCAGGTATGTGGTCAAATATTACCGCGGAGATGTTAGGTTGGGTTAGGTTACGTTATATTACGTTATTGATGTATATGATGGTCAAACAGAGACGTAGAAACCATCTCGCCAGGAATGATGTCAAATATTACCGCCGAGATGTTAGGTTGGGTTAGGTTAGGTTATATTACGTTATTAATGTATATAAAGGTCCCACGGAGACGGAGAAGCCAACTCGCCAGGAATGTGGTCAAATATTACCGCCGAGATGTTAGGTTGGGTTAGGTTAGGTTATATTACGTTCTTGATGTATATAAAGATCCCGCGGAGACGTAGAGGCCAACTCGCAAGGTATGTTGTCAAATATTACCGCCGAGATGTTCGGTTGGGTTAGGTAAGGTTATATTACGTTATTGATGTATATAAATGTCCCACGGAGACGGAGAAGCCAACTCGCCAGGAATGTGATCAAATATTACCGCCGAGATGTTAGGTTGGGTTAGGTTAGGTTATATTACGTTATTGATGTATATAAAGGTCCTACGGAGACGTAGAGGCCAACTCGCCAGGTATGTTTTCAATTATTACCGCCGATAAGTTAGGTTGGGTTTGGTTAGGGTATATTACGTTATTGATGTATATAAAGGTCCCACGGAGACGGACAAGCCAACTCGCCAGGAATGTTGTCAAATATTACCGCAGAGCAGATAGGTTGGGTTAGGTTATGTTATATTACGTTCTTGATGTATATAAAGATCACACGGAGACGTAGAGGCCAATTCGCCAGGTATGTTGTCAAATATTACCGCCGAGATGATAGGTTGGGTTAGGTTAGGTTATATTTCGTTATTGATGTATATGAAGGTCCCACGGAGACGTAGAGGCCAACTCGCAAGGTATGTTGTCAAATATTACCGCGGAGATGTTAGGTTGGGTTAGGTTAAGTTATATTACGTTCTTGATGTATATAAAGATCACACGGAGACGTATAGGCCAATTCGCCAGGTATGTTGTCAAATATTACCGCCGAGATGATAGGTTGGGTTAGGTTAGGTTATATTTCGTTATTGATTTATATGAAGGTCCCACGGAGACGTAGAGGCCAACTCGCCAGGTATGTTGTCAAATATTACCACGGTGATGTTAGGTTGGGTTAGGTTACGTTATATTACGTTATTGATGTATATGATGGTCAAACGGAGACGTACAAGCCAACTCGCCAGGAATGATGTCAAATATTACCGCCGAGATGTTAGGTTGGGTTAGGTTAGGTTATATTACATTATTGATGTATATAAAGGTCCCACGGAGACATAGAGTCCAACAAGCCAGGAATGTGGTCAAATATTACCGCCGAGATGTTGGGTTGGGTTCGGTTAGGTTATATTACGTTATTGATGTATATAAAGGTCCTACGGAGACGTAGAGGCCAACTCGCCAGGTATGTTTTCAATTATTACCGCCGATAAGTTATGTTGGGTTTGGTTAGGTTATATTACGTTATTGATGTATATAAAGGTCCCACAGAGAAGGACAAGCCAACTCGCCAGGAATGTTGTCAAATATTACCGCAGAGAAGATAGGTTGGGTTAGGTTAGGTTATATTTCGTTATTGATGTATATGAAGGTCCCACGGGGACGTAGGGGCCAACTCGCCAGGTATGTGGTCAAATATTACCGCGGAGATGTTAGGTTGGGTTAGGTTAGGTTATATTACGTTATTGATGTATATAAAGGTCCTACGGAGGCGTAGAGGCCAACTCGCCAGGTATGTTTTCAATTATTACCGCCGATAAGTTAGGTTGGGTTTGGTTAGGTTATATTACGTTATTGATGTATATAAAGGTCCCACGGAGACGGACAAGCCAACTCGCCACGAATGTTGTCAAATATTACCGCAGAGAAGATAGGTTGGGTTAGGTAATGTTATATTACGTTCTTGATGTATATAAAGATCACACGGAGACGTAGAGGCCAATTCGCCAGGTATGTTGTCAAATATTACCGCCGAGATGATAGGTTGGGTTAGGTTAGGTTATATTTCGTTATTGATGTATATGAAGGTCCCACGGAGACGTAGAGGCCAACTCGCCAGGTATGTGGTCAAATATTACCGCGGAGATGTTAGGTTGGGTTAGGTTAGGTTATATTACGATATTGATGTATATAAAGTTCCCACGGAGACGTAGAGGCCAACTCGCCAGGAATGATGTCAAATATTACCGCCAAGATTTTAGGTTGGGTTAGGTTACGTTATATTACGTTATTGATGTATATAAAGGTCCCGCGGAGACGTAGAGGCCAACAAGCCAGGAATGTGGTCAAATATTATCGCCGAGATGTTAGGTTGGTTTAGGTTAGGTTATATTACGTTATAGATGTATATAAAGGTCCCACGGAGACGTAGAGGCCAACTCGCCAGGATTGATGTCAAATATTACCGCCGAGATGTTAGGTTGGGTTAGGTTAGGTTATATTACGTTATTGATGTATATAAAGGTCCCACGGAGGCATAGGGGACAACAAGCCAGGAATGTGGTCAAATATTACCCCCGAGATGATAGGTTGGGTTAGGTTAGGTTATATTACGTTATTGATGTATATAAAGGTCCCGCGGAGACATAGAGGCCAACAAGCCAGGAATGTTGTCAAATATTACCGTCGAGATGATAGGTTGGGTTACGTTAGGTAATATTACGTAATTGATGTATATGAAGGTCAAACGGAGACCTAGAGGCCAACTCGAAAGGAATGTTGTCAAATATTACCGGCGAGATGTTAGGTTGGGTTAGGTTAGGTTATATTTCGTTATTGATGTATATGAAGGTCCCACGGAGACGTAGAGGCCGACTCGCCAGGTATGTGGTCAAATATTACTGCGGTGATGTTAGGTTGGGTTAGGTTACGTTATATTACGTTATGGATGTATATGATGGTCAAACGGAGACGTAGAAGCCATCTCGACAGGAATGATGTCAAATATTACCGCCGAGATGTTAGGTTGGGTTAGGTTAGGTTATATTACGTTATTAATGTATATAAAGGTCCCACGGAGACGGAGAAGCCAACTCGCCAGGAATGTGGTCAAATATTACCGCCGAGATGTTAGGTTGGGTTAGGTTAGGTTATATTACGTTCTTGATGTATATAAAGATCCCGCGGAGACGTAGAGGCCAACTCGCAAGGTATGTTGTCAAATATTACCGCCGAGATGATAGGTTGGGTTAGGATAGGTTATATTTCGTTATTGATGTATATGAAGGTCCCACGGAGACGTAGAGGCCAACTCGCCAGGTATATTGTCAAATATTACCACGGTGATGTTAGGTTGGGTTAGGTTACGTTATATTACGTTATTGATGTATATGATGGTCAAACGGAGACGTACAAGCCAACTCGCCAGGAATGATGTCAAATATTACCGCCGAGATGTTAGGTTGGGTTAGGTTAGGTTATATTACGTTCTTGAAGTATATAAACGTCCCACGCAGACGTAGAGGCCAACAAGCCAGGAATGTTGTCAAATATTACCGTCGAGATGATAGGTTGGGTTACGTTAGGTAATATTACGTTATTGATGTATATGAAGGTCAAACGGAGACCTAGAGGCCAACTCGAAAGGAATGTTGTCAAATATTACCGCAGAGAAGATAGGTTGGGTTAGGTTAGGTTATATTTCGTTATTGATGTATATGAAGGTCCCACGGAGACGTAGAGGCCAACTCGCCAGGTATGTGGTCAAATATTACCGCGGAGATGTTAAGTTGGGTTAGGTTAGGTTATATTACGTTATTGATGTATATAAAGGTCCTACGGGGACGTAGAGGCCAACTCGCCAGGTATGTTTTCAATTATTACCGCCGATAAGTTAGGTTGGGTTTGGTTAGGTTATATTACGTTATTGATGTATATAAAGGTCCCACGGAGACGGAGAAGCCAACTCGCCAGGAATGTGGTCAAATATTACCGCCGAGAAGTTATGTTGGGTTAGGTTTGGTTATATTACGTTATTGATGTATATAAAGGTCCCACGGAGACGGAGAATCCAACTCGCCAGGAATGTTGTCAAATATTACCGCCGAGATGATAGGTTGGGTTAGGTTAGGTTATATTTCGTTATTGATGTATATGAAGGTCCCACGGAGACGTAGAGGCCAACTCGCCAGGTATGTGGTCAAATATTACCGCGGAGATGTTAGGTTGGGTTATGTTAGGTTATATTACGATATTGATGTATATAAAGTTCCCACGGAGACGTAGAGGCCAACTCGCAAGGAATGATGTCAAATATTACCGCCGAGATTTTAGGTTGGGTTAGGTTACGTTATATTACGTTATTGATGTATATAAAGGTCCCGCGGAGACGTAGAGGCCAACAAGTCAGGAATGTGGTCAAATATTATCGCCGAGATGTTAGGTTGGTTTAGGTTAGGTTATATTACGTTATAGATGTATATAAAGGTCCCACGGAGACGTAGAGGCCAACTCGCCAGGATTGATGTCAAATATTACCGCCGAGATGTTAGGTTGGGTTAGGTTAGGTTATATTACGTTATTGATGTATATAAAGGTTCCACGGAGGCATAGGGGACAACAAGCCTGGAATGTGGTCAAATATTACCGCCGAGATGATAGATTGGGTTAGGTTAGGTTATATTACGTTATTGATGTATATAAAGGTCCCGCGGAGACATAGAGGCCAACAAGCCAGGAATGTTGTCAAATATTACCGTCGAGATGATAGGTTGGGTTACGTTAGGTAATATTACGTAATTGATGTATATGAAGGTCAAACGGAGACCTAGAGGCCAACTCGAAAGGAATGTTGTCAAATATTACCGGCGAGATGTTAGGTTGGGTTAGGTTAGGTTATATTTCGTTATTGATGTATATGAAGGTCCCACGGAGACGTAGAGGCCGACTCGCCAGGTATGTGGTCAAATATTACTGCGGTGATGTTAGGTTGGGTTAGGTTACGTTATATTACGTTATGGATGTATATGATGGTCAAACGGAGACGTAGAAGCCATCTCGCCAGGAATGATGTCAAATATTACCGCCGAGATGTTAGGGTGGGTTAGGTTACGTTATATTACGTTCTTGAAGTATATAAACGTCCCACGCAGACGTAGAGGCCAACAAGCCAGGAATGTTGTCAAATATTACCGTCGAGATGATAGGTTGGGTTACGTTAGGTAATATTACGTTATTGATGTATATGAAGGTCAAACGGAGACCTAGAGGCCAACTCGAAAGGAATGTTGTCAAATATTACCGCAGAGAAGATAGGTTGGGTTAGGTTAGGTTATATTTCGTTATTGATGTATATGAAGGTCCCACGGAGACGTAGAGGCCAACTCGCCAGGTATGTGGTCAAATATTACCGCGGAGATGTTAAGTTGGGTTAGGTTAGGTTATATTACGTTATTGATGTATATAAAGGTCCTACGGGGACGTAGAGGCCAACTCGCCAGGTATGTTTTCAATTATTACCGCCGATAAGTTAGGTTGGGTTTGGTTAGGTTATATTACGTTATTGATGTATATAAAGGTCCCACGGAGACGGACAAGCCAACTCGCCAGGAATGTTGTCAAATATTACGGCAGAGAAGATAGGTTGGGTTAGGTAATGTTATATTACGTTCTTGATGTATATAAAGATCACACGGAGACGTAGAGGCCAATTCGCCAGGTATGTTGTCAAATATTACCGCCGAGATGATAGGTTGGGTTAGGTTAGGTTATATTTCGTTATTGATGTATATGAAGGTCCCACGGAGACGTAGAGGCCAACTCGCCAGGTATGTGGTCAAATATTACCGCGGAGATGTTAGGTTGGGTTATGTTAGGTTATATTACGATATTGATGTATATAAAGTTCCCACGGAGACGTAGAGGCCAACTCGCAAGGAATGATGTCAAATATTACCGCCGAGATTTTAGGTTGGGTTAGGTTACGTTATATTACGTTATTGATGTATATAAAGGTCCCGCGGAGACGTAGAGGCCAACAAGTCAGGAATGTGGTCAAATATTATCGCCGAGATGTTAGGTTGGTTTAGGTTAGGTTATATTACGTTATAGATGTATATAAAGGTCCCACGGAGACGTAGAGGCCAACTCGCCAGGATTGATGTCAAATATTACCGCCGAGATGTTAGGTTGGGTTAGGTTAGGTTATATTACGTTATTGATGTATATAAAGATTCCACGGAGGCATAGGGGACAACAAGCCTGGAATGTGGTCAAATATTACCGCCGAGATGATAGGTTGGGTTAGGTTAGGTTATATTACGTTATTGATGTATATAAAGGTCCCGCGGAGACATAGAGGCCAACAAGCCAGGAATGTGGTCAAATATTACCGCCGAGATGTTAGGTTGGGTTAGGTTAGGTTATATTACGTTCTTGAAGTATATAAACGTCCCACGCAGACGTAGAGGCCAACAAGCCAGGAATGTTGTCAAATATTACCGCCGAGATGATAGGTTGGGTTACGTTAGGTAATATTACGTTATTGACGTATATGAAGGTCAAACGGAGACCTAGAGGCCAACTCGAAAGGAATGTTGTCAAATATTACAGGCGAGATGTTAGGTTGGGTTAGGTTAGGTTATATTTCGTTACTGATGTATATGAAGGTCCCACGGAGACGTAGAGGCCGACTCGCCAGGTATGTGGTCAAATATTACCGCGGAGATGTTAGGTTGGGTTAGGTTACGTTATATTACGTTATGGATGTATATGATGGTCAAACGGAGACGTAGAAGCCATCTCGCCAGGAATGATGTCAAATATTACCGCCGAGATGTTAGGGTGGGTTAGGTTACGTTATATTACGTTATTGATGTATATAAAGGTCCCACGGAGGCATAGGGGACAACAAGCCAGGAATGTGGTCAAATATTACCCCCGAGATGATAGGTTGGGTTAGGTTAGGTTATATTACGTTATTGATGTATATAAAGGTCCCGCGGAGACATAGAGGCCAACAAGCCAGGAATGTTGTCAAATATTACCGTCGAGATGATAGGTTGGGTTACGTTAGGTAATATTACGTAATTGATGTATATGAAGGTCAAACGGAGACCTAGAGGCCAACTCGAAAGGAATGTTGTCAAATATTACCGGCGAGATGTTAGGTTGGGTTAGGTTAGGTTATATTTCGTTATTGATGTATATGAAGGTCCCACGGAGACGTAGAGGCCGACTCGCCAGGTATGTGGTCAAATATTACCGCGGTGATGTTAGGTTGGGTTAGGTTACGTTATATTACGTTATGGATGTATATGATGGTCAAACGGAGACGTAGAAGCCATCTCGCCAGGAATGATGTCAAATATTACCGCCGAGATGTTAGGGTGGGTTAGGTTACGTTATATTACGTTATTGATGTATATAAAGGTCCCACGGAGACATAGAGGCCAACAAGCCAGGAATGTGGTCAAATATTACCGGCGAGATGTTAGGTTGGGTTAGGTAAGGTTATATTACGTTATTGATGTATATAAAGGTCCCACGGGGACGTAGAGGCCAACTCGCCAGGTATGTTTTCAATTATTACCGCCGATAAGTTAGGTTGGGTTTGGTTAGGTTATATTACGTTATTGATGTATATAAAGGTCCCACGGAGACGGACAAGCCAACTCGCCAGGAATGTTGTCAAATATTACGGCAGAGAAGATAGGTTGGGTTAGGTAATGTTATATTACGTTCTTGATGTATATAAAGATCACACGGAGACGTAGAGGCCAATTCGCCAGGTATGTTGTCAAATATTACCGCCGAGATGATAGGTTGGGTTAGGTTAGGTTATATTTCGTTATTGATGTATATGAAGGTCCCACGGAGACGTAGAGGCCAACTCGCCAGGTATGTGGTCAAATATTACCGCGGAGATGTTAGGTTGGGTTATGTTAGGTTATATTACGATATTGATGTATATAAAGTTCCCACGGAGACGTAGAGGCCAACTCGCCAGGTATGTGGTCAAATATTACCGCGGAGATGTTAGGTTGGGTTATGTTAGGTTATATTACGATATTGATGTATATAAAGTTCCCACGGAGACGTAGAGGCCAACTCGCAAGGAATGATGTCAAATATTACCGCCGAGATTTTAGGTTGGGTTAGGTTACGTTATATTACGTTATTGATGTATATAAAGGTCCCGCGGAGACGTAGAGGCCAACAAGTCAGGAATGTGGTCAAATATTATCGCCGAGATGTTAGGTTGGTTTAGGTTAGGTTATATTACGTTATAGATGTATATAAAGGTCCCACGGAGACGTAGAGGCCAACTCGCCAGGATTGATATCAAATATTACCGCCGAGATGTTAGGTTGTGTTAGGTTAGGTTATATTACGTTATTGATGTATATAAAGGTCCCGCGGAGACATAGAGGCCAACAAGCCAGGAATGTGGTCAAATATTACCGCCGAGATGTTAGGTTGGGTTAGGTTAGGTTATATTACGTTCTTGAAGTATATAAACGTCCCACGCAGACGTAGAGGCCAACAAGCCAGGAATGTTGTCAAATATTACCGCCGAGATGATAGGTTGGGTTACGTTAGGTAATATTACGTTATTGACGTATATGAAGGTCAAACGGAGACCTAGAGGCCAACTCGAAAGGAATGTTGTCAAATATTACAGGCGAGATGTTAGGTTGGGTTAGGTTAGGTTATATTTCGTTATTGATGTATATGAAGGTCCCACGGAGACGTAGAGGCCGACTCGCCAGGTATGTGGTCAAATATTACCGCGGAGATGTTAGGTTGGGTTAGGTTACGTTATATTACGTTATGGATGTATATGATGGTCAAACGGAGACGTAGAAGCCATCTCGCCAGGAATGATGTCAAATATTACCGCCGAGATGTTAGGGTGGGTTAGGTTACGTTATATTACGTTATTGATGTATATAAAGGTCCCACGGAGACATAGAGGCCAACAAGCCAGGAATGTGGTCAAATATTACCGGCGAGATGTTAGGTTGGGTTAGGTAAGGTTATATTACGTTATTGATGTATATAAAGGTCCCACGGGGACGTAGAGGGCAACTCACCAGGTATGTGGTCAAATATTACCGCGGAGATGTTAGGTTGGGTTAGGTTACGTTATATTACGTTATTGATGTATATGATGGTCAAACAGAGACGTAGAAGCCATCTCGCCAGGAATGATGTCAAATATTACCGCCGAGAAGTTAGGTTGGGTTAGGTTAGGTTATATTAGGTTATTAATGCATATAAAGGTCCCACGGAGACGGAGAAGCCAACTCGCCAGGAATGTGGTCAAATATTACCGCCGAGATGTTAGGTTGGGTTAGGTAAGGTTATATTACGTTATTGATGTATATAAATGTCCCATGGGGACGTAGAGGCCAACTCACCAGGTATGTGGTCAAATATTACCGCGGAGATGTTAGGTTGGGTTAGGTTACGTTATATTACGTTATTGATGTATATGATGGTCAAACAGAGACGTAGAAGCCATCTCGCCAGGAATGATGTAAAATATTACCGCCGAGATGTTTGGTTGGGACAGGTTAGGTTATATTACGTTATTGATGTATATAAAGATCCCACAGAGACGTAGAGGCCAACTCGCCAGGAATGATGTCAAATATTACCGCCGAGATGTTAGGTTGGGTTAGGTTAGGTTATATTACGTTATTGATGTATATAAAGGTCCCACGGAGACATAGAGTCCAACAAGCCAGGAATGTGGTCAAATATTACCGCCGAGATGTTGGGTTGGGTTAGGTTAGGTTATATTACGTTATTGATATATATAAGGGTCCCATGGAGACGGAGAAGCCAACTCGCCAGGAATGTTGTCAAATATTACCGCCGAGATGTTAGGTTGGGTTAGGTTAGGTTATATTACGTTCTTGAAGTATATAAAGGTCCCACGCAGACGTAGAGGCCAACAAGCCAGGAATGTTGTCAAATACTACCGTCGAGATGATAGGTTGGGTTACGTTAGGTAATATTACGTTATTCATGTATATGAAGGTCAAACGGAGACCTAGAGGCCAACTCGAAAGGAATGTTGTCAAATATTACCGGCGAGATGTTAGGTTGGGTTAGGTTAGGTTATATTTCGTTATTGATGTATATAAAGGTCCCACGGAGACATAGAGGCCAACAAGCCTGGAATGTGGTCAAATATTACCGCCGAGATGAAAGCTTGGGTTAGGTTAGGTTATATTACGTTATTGATGTATATAAAGGTCCTACGGAGACGTAGAGGCCAACTCGCCAGGTATGTTTTCAATTATTACCGCCGATAAGTTAGGTTGGGTTTGGTTAGGTTATATTACGTTATTGATGTATATAAAGGTCCCACGGAGAAGGACAAGCCAACTCGCCAGGAATGTTGTCAAATATTACCGCAGAGAAGATAGGTTGGGTTAGGTTAGGTTATATTTCGTTATTGATGTATATGAAGGTCCCACGGAGACGTAGAGGCCAACTCGCCAGGTGTGTGGTCAAATATTACCGCGGAGATGTTAGGTTGGGTTAGGTTAGGTTATATTACGATATTGATGTATATAAAGTTCCCACGGAGACGTAGAGGCCAACTCGCCAGGTATGTGGTCAAATATTACCGCGGAGATGTTAGGTTGGGTTAGGTTACGTTATATTACGTTATTGATGTATATGATGGTCAAACGGAGACGTAGAAGCCATCTAGCCAGGAATGATGTCAAATATTACCGCCGAGATGTTAGGGTGGGTTAGGTTACGTTATATTACGTTATTGATGTATATAAAGGTCCCACGGAGACAAAGAGGCCAACAAGCCAGGAATGTGGTCAAATATTACCGGCGAGATGTTAGGTTGGGTTAGGTTAGGTTATATTACGTTATTGATGTATATAAGGGTCCTACGGAGACGTAGAGGCCAACTCGCCAAGTATGTTTTCAATTATTACCGCCGAGAAGTTATGTTGGGTTAGGTTTGGTTATATTACGTTATTGATGTAGATAAAGGTCCCACGGAGACGGAGAAGCCAACTCGCCAGGAATATTGTCAAATATTACCGCCGAGAAGATAGGTTGGGTTAGGTTATGTTATATTACGTTCTTGATGTATATAAAGATCCCGCGGAGACGTAGAGGCCAACTCGCAAGGTATGTTGTCAAATATTACCGCCGAGATGTTCGGTTGGGTTAGGTTAGGTTATATTACGTTATTGATGTATATGAAGGTCCCACGGAGACGCAGAGGCCGACTCGCCAGGTATGTGGTCAAATATTACCGCGGAGATGTTAGGTTGGGTTAGGTTACGTTATATTACGTTATTGATGTATATGATGGTCAAACGGAGACGTAGAAGCCATCTCGCCAGGAATGATGTCAAATATTACCGCCGAGATGTTAGGGTGGGTTAGGTTACGTTATATTACGTTATTGATGTATATAAAGGTCCCACGGAGACATAGAGGCCAACAAGCCAGGAATGTGGTCAAATATTACCGGCGAGATGTTAGGTTGGGTTAGGTAAGGTTATATTACGTTATTGATGTATATAAAGGTCCCACGGGGACGTAGAGGCCAACTCACCAGGTATGTGGTCAAATATTACCGCGGAGATGTTAGGTTGGGTTAGGTTACGTTATATTACGTTATTGATGTATATAAATGTCCCACGGAGACGGAGAAGCCAACTCGCCAGGAATGTTGTCAAATATTACCGCCGAGAAGGTAGGTTGGGTTAGGTTAGGTTATATTACGTTATTGATGTATATAAAGGTCCCACGGATACGGAGAAGCCAACTCGCCAGGAATGTGGTCAAATATTACCGCCGAGATGTTTGATTGGGTTAGGTTAGGTTATATTACGTTATTGATGTATATAAAGATCCCACGGAGATGTAGAGGCCAACTCGCCAGGAATGATGTCAAATATTACCGCCGCGAAGATAGTTTGGGTTAGGTTACGTTATATTACGTTATTGATGTATATAAAGGTCCCACGGAGACATAGAGGCCAACAAGCCAGGAATATGGTCAAATATTACCGCCGAGATGTTAGGTTGGGTTAGGTTAGGTTATATTACGTTATTGATGTATATAAGGGTCCTACGGAGACGTAGAGGCCAACTCGCCAGGTATGTTTTCAATTATTACCGCCGAGAAGTTATGTGGGGTTAGGTTTGGTTATATTACGTTATTGATGTAGATAAAGGTCCCACGGAGACGGAGAAGCCAACTCGCCAGGAATATTGTCAAATATTACCGCCGAGATGATAGGTTGGGTTAGGTTATGTTATATTACGTTCTTGATGTATATAAAGATCCCGCGGAGACGTAGAGGCCAACTCGCAAGGTATGTTGTCAAATATTACCGCCGAGATGTTCGGTTGGGTTAGGTTAGGTTATATTACGTTATTGATGTATATAAAGGTCCCACGGAGACGGAGAAGCCAACTCGCCAGGAATGTTGTCAAATATTACCGCCGCGATGTTAGGTTGGGTTAGGTTAGGTTATATTACGTTCTTGAAGTACATAAACGTCCCACGCAGACGTAGAGGCCAACAAGCCAGGAATGTTGTCAAATATTACCGCCGAGATGTTAGGTTGGGTTAGGTTAGGTTATATTACGTTATTGATGTATATAAGGGTCCTACGGAGACGTAGAGGCCAACTCGCCAGGTATGTTTTCAATTATTACCGCCGAGAAGTTATGTTCTGTTAGGTTTGGTTATATTACGTTATTGATGTATATGATGGTCAAACGGAGACGTAGAAGCCATCTCGCCAGGAATGATGTCAAATATTACCGCCGAGATGTTAGGGTGGGTTAGGTTACGTTATATTACGTTATTGATGTATATAAAGGTCCCACGGAGACATAGAGGCCAACAAGCCAGGAATGTGGTCAAATATTACCGGCGAGATGTTAGGTTGGGTTAGGTAAGGTTATATTACGTTATTGATGTATATAAAGGTCCCACGGGGACGTAGAGGCCAACTCACCTGGTATGTGGTCAAATATTACCGCGGAGATGTTAGGTTGGTTTAGGTTACGTTATATTACGTTCTTGATGTATATGATGGTCAAACAGAGACGTAGAAGCCATCTCGCCAGGAATGATGTCAAATATTACCGCCGAGATGTTAGGTTGGGTTAGGTTAGGATATATTACGTTATTAATGTATATAAAGGTCGAACGGAGACATAGAGGCCAACAAGCCAGGAATGTGATCAAATATTACCGGCGAGATGTTAGGTTGGGTTAGGTAAGGTTATATTACGTTATTGATGTATATAAAGCTCCCACGGGGACGTAGAGGCCAACTCGCCAGGAATGTTTTCAAATATTACCGCCGAGATGTTAGGTTGGGTTAGGTTAGGTTATATTACGTTATAGTTCTCTATGACGGCCCCACGGAGACGTAGAGTCCAACAAGCCAGGAATGTGGTCAAATATTACCGCCGAGATGTTATATTGGGTTAGCTTATGTTATATTATGTTATTGATGTATATAAATATCCCACGGAGACGTAGAGGCCACCTCGCCAGGTATGTTTTCAAATATTACCGCCGAGATGATAGGTTGGGTTAGGTTAGGTTATATTTCGTTATTGATGTATATGAAGGTCCCACGGAGACGTAGAGGCCAACTCGCAAGGTATGTTGTCAAATATTACCGCGGAGATGTTAGGTTGGGTTAGGTTAAGTTATATTACGTTCTTGATGTATATAAAGATCACACGGAGACGTAGAGGCCAACTCGCCAGGAATGATGTCAAATATTACCGCCGAGATGATAGGTTGGGTTAGGTTAGGTTATATTTCGTTATTGATGTATATGAAGGTCCCACGGAGACGTAGAGGCCAACTCGCCAGGTATGTTGTCAAATATTACCGCGGTGATGTTAGGTTGGGTTAGGTTACGTTATATTACGTTATTGATGTATATGATGGTCAAACGGAGACGTAGAAGCCAACTCGCCAGGAATGATGTCAAATATTACCGCCGAGATGTTAGGTTGGGTTAGGTTAGGTTATATTACGTTATTGATGTATATAAAGGTCCCACGGAGACATAGAGTCCAACAAGCCAGGAAGGTGGTCAAATATTACCGCCGAGATGTTGGGTAGGGTTAGGTCAGGTTATATTACGTTATTGATGTATATAAGCGTCCCACGGAGACGGAGAAGCCAACTCGCCAGGAATGTTGTCAAATATTACCGCCGAGATGTTAGGTTGGGTTAGGTTAGGTTATATTACGTTCTTGAAGTATATAAAGGTCCCACGCAGACGTAGAGGCCAACAAGCCAGGAATGTTGTCAAATACTACCGTCGAGATGATAGGTTGGGTTACGTTAGGTAATATTACGTTATTGATGTATATGAAGGTCAAACGGAGACCTAGAGGCCAACTCGAAAGGAATGTTGTCAAATATTACCGCAGAGAAGATAGGTTGGGTTAGGTTAGGTTATATTTCGTTATTGATGTATATGAAGGTCCCACGGAGACGTAGAGGCCAACTCGCCAGGTATGTGGTCAAATATTACCGCGGAGATGTTAAGTTGGGTTAGGTTAGGTTATATTACGTTATTGATGTATATAAAGGTCCTACGGGGACCTAGAGGCCAACTCGCCAGGTATGTTTTCAATTATTACCGCCGATAAGTTAGGTTGGGTTTGGTTAGGTTATATTACGTTATTGATGTATATAAAGGTCCCACGGAGACGGACAAGCCAACTCGCCAGGAATGTTGTCAAATATTACGGCAGGGAAGATAGGTTGGGTTAGGTAATGTTATATTACGTTCTTGATGTATATAAAGATCACACGGAGACGTAGAGGCCAATTCGCCAGGTATGTTGTCAAATATTACCGCCGAGATGATAGGTTGGGTTAGGTTAGGTTATATTTCGTTATTGATGTATATGAAGGTCCCACGGAGACGTAGAGGCCAACTCGCAAGTTATGTTGTCAAAAATTACCGCGGAGATGTTAGGTTGGGTTAGGTTAGGTTATATTACGTTATTGATGTATATAAAGGTCCCACGGAGACATAGAGGCCAACTCGCCAGGAATGATGTCAAATATTACCGCCGAGATTTTAGGTTGGGTTAGGTTACGTTATATTACGTTATTGATGTATATAAAGGTCCCGCGGAGACGTAGAGGCCAACAAGTCAGGAATGTGGTCAAATATTATCGCCGAGATGTTAGGTTGGTTTAGGTTAGGTTATATTACGTTATAGATGTATATAAAGGTCCCACGGAGACGTAGAGGCCAACTCGCCAGGATTGATGTCAAATATTACCGCCGAGATGTTAGGTTGGGTTAGGTTAGGTTATATTACGTTATTGATGTATATAAAGGTTCCACGGAGGCATAGGGGACAACAAGCCTGGAATGTGGTCAAATATTACCGCCGAGATGATAGGTTGGGTTAGGTTAGGTTATATTACGTTATTGGTGTATATAAAGGTCCCGCGGAGACATAGAGGCCAACAAGCCAGGAATGTGGTCAAATATTACCGCCGAGATGTTAGGTTGGGTTAGGTTAGGTTATATTACGTTCTTGAAGTATATAAACGTCCCACGCAGACGTAGAGGCCAACAAGCCAGGAATGTTGTCAAATATTACCGCCGAGATGATAGGTTGGGTTACGTTAGGTAATATTACGTTATTGACGTATATGAAGGTCAAACGGAGACCTAGAGGCCAACTCGAAAGGAATGTTGTCAAATATTACAGGCGAGATGTTAGGTTGGGTTAGGTTAGGTTATATTTCGTTATTGATGTATATGAAGGTCCCACGGAGACGTAGAGGCCGACTCGCCAGGTATGTGGTCAAATATTACCGCGAAGATGTTAGGTTGGGTTAGGTTACGGTATATTACGTTATGGATGTATATGATGGTCAAACGGAGACGTAGAAGCCATCTCGCCAGGAATGATGTCAAATATTACCGCCGAGATGTTAGGGTGGGTTAGGTTACGTTATATTACGTTATTGATGTATATAAAGGTCCCACGGAGACATAGAGGCCAACAAGCCAGGAATGTGGTCAAATATTACCGGCGAGATATTAGGTTGGGTTAGGTAAGGTTATATTACGTTATTGATGTATATAAAGGTCCCACGGGGACGTAGAGGCCAACTCACCAGGTATGTGGTCAAATATTACCGCGGAGATGTTAGGTTGGGTTAGGTTACGTTATATTACGTTATTGATGTATATGATGGTCAAACAGAGACGTAGAAGCCATCTCGCCAGGAATGATGTCAAATATTACCGCCGAGAAGTTAGGTTGGGTTAGGTTAGGTTATATTAGGTTATTAATGTATATAAAGGTCCCACGGAGACGGAGAAGCCAACTCGCCAGGAATGTGGTCAAATATTACCGCCGAGATGTTAGGTTGGGTTAGGTAAGGTTATATTACGTTATTGATGTATATAAATGTCCCACGGGGACGTAGAGGCCAACTCACCAGGTATGTGGTCAAATATTACCGCGGAGATGTTAGGTTGGGTTAGGTTACGTTATATTACGTTATTGATGTATATGATGGTCAAACAGAGACGTAGAAGCCATCTCGCCAGGAATGATGTCAAATATTACCGCCGAGATGTTTGGTTGGGACAGGTTAGGTTATATTACGTTATTGATGTATATAAAGATCCCACAGAGACGTAGAGGCCAACTCGCCAGGAATGATGTCAAATATTACCGCCGAGATGTTAGGTTGGGTTAGGTTAGGTTATATTACGTTATTGATGTATATAAAGGTCCCACGGAGACATAGAGTCCAACAAGCCAGGAATGTGGTCAAATATTACCGCCGAGATGTTGGGTTGGGTTAGGTTAGGTTATATTACGTTATTGATATATATAAGGGTCCCATGGAGACGGAGAAGCCAACTCGCCAGGAATGTTGTCAAATATTACCGCCGAGATGTTAGGTTGGGTTAGGTTAGGTTATATTACGTTCTTGAAGTATATAAAGGTCCCACGCAGACGTAGAGGCCAACAAGCCAGGAATGTTGTCAAATACTACCGTCGAGATGATAGGTTGGGTTACGTTAGGTAATATTACGTTATTCATGTATATGAAGGTCAAACGGAGACCTAGAGGCCAACTCGAAAGGAATGTTGTCAAATATTACCGGCGAGATGTTAGGTTGGGTTAGGTTAGGTTATATTTCGTTATTGATGTATATGAAGGTCCCACGGAGACGTAGAGGCCAACAAGACAGGAATGTGGTCAAATATTACCGCCGAGATGTTAGGTTGGGTTAGGTTAGGTTATATTACGTTATTGATGTATATAAAGGTCCCACGGAGACATAGAGGCCAACAAGCCTGGAATGTGGTCAAATATTACCGCCGAGATGAAAGCTTGGGTTAGGTTAGGTTATATTACGTTATTGATGTATATAAAGGTCCTACGGAGACGTAGAGGCCAACTCACCAGGTATGTGGTCAAATATTACCGCGGAGATGTTAGGTTGGGTTAGGTTACGTTATATTACGTTATTGATGTATATGATGGTCAAACAGAGACGTAGAAGCCATCTCGCCAGGAATGATGTCAAATATTACCGCCGAAAAGTTAGGTTGGGTTAGGTTAGGTTATATTAGGTTATTAATGTATATAAAGGTCCCACGGAGACGGAGAAGCCAACTCGCCAGGAATGTGGTCAAATATTACCGCCGAGATGTTTGATTGGGTTAGGTTAGGTTATATTACGTTATTGATGTATATAAAGATCCCACGGAGATGTAGAGGCCAACTCGCCAGGAATGATGTCAAATATTACCGCCGCGATGATAGTTTGGGTTAGGTTACGTTATATTACGTTATTGATGTATATAAAGGTCCCACGGAGACATAGAGGCCAACAAGCCAGGAATATGGTCAAATATTACCGCCGAGATGTTAGGTTGGGTTAGGTTAGGTTATATTACGTTATTGATGTATATAAGGGTCCTACGGAGACGTAGAGGCCAACTCGCCAGGTATGTTTTCAATTATTACCGCCGAGAAGTTATGTTGGGTTAGGTTTGGTTATATTACGTTATTGATGTAGATAAAGGTCCCACGGAGACGGAGAAGCCAACTCGCCAGGAATATTGTCAAATATTACCGCCGAGATGATAGGTTGGGTTAGGTTATGTTATATTACGTTCTTGATGTATATAAAGATCCCGCGGAGACGTAGAGGCCAACTCGCAAGGTATGTTGTCAAATATTACCGCCGAGATGTTCGGTTGGGTTAGGTTAGGTTATATTACGTTATTGATGTATATAAAGGTCCCACGGAGACGGAGGAGCCAACTCGCCAGGAATGTTGTCAAATATTACCGCCGCGATGTTAGGTTGGGTTAGGTTAGGTTATATTACGTTCTTGAAGTACATAAACGTCCCACGCAGACGTAGAGGCCAACAAGCCAGGAATGTTGTCAAATATTACCGCCGAGATGTTAGGTTGGGTTAGGTTAGGTTATATTACGTTATTGATGTATATAAGGGTCCTACGGAGACGTAGAGGCCAACTCGCCAGGTATGTTTTCAATTATTACCGCCGAGAAGTTATGTTGTGTTAGGTTTGGTTATATTACGTTATTGATGTATATGATGGTCAAACGGAGACGTAGAAGCCATCTCGCCAGGAATGATGTCAAATATTACCGCCGAGATGTTAGGGTGGGTTAGGTTACGTTATATTACGTTATTGATGTATATAAAGGTCCCACGGAGACATAGAGGCCAACAAGCCAGGAATGTGGTCAAATATTACCGGCGAGATGTTAGGTTGGGTTAGGTAAGGTTATATTACGTTATTGATGTATATAAAGGTCCCACGGGGACGTAGAGGCCAACTCACCTGGTATGTGGTCAAATATTACCGCGGAGATGTTAGGTTGGTTTAGGTTACGTTATATTACGTTCTTGATGTATATGATGGTCAAACAGAGACGTAGAAGCCATCTCGCCAGGAATGATGTCAAATATTACCGCCGAGATGTTAGGTTGGGTTAGGTTAGGATATATTACGTTATTAATGTATATAAAGGTCGAACGGAGACATAGAGGCCAACAAGCCAGGAATGTGATCAAATATTACCGGCGAGATGTTAGGTTGGGTTAGGTAAGGTTATATTACGTTATTGATGTATATAAAGCTCCCACGGGGACGTAGAAGCCAACTCGCCAGGAATGTTTTCAAATATTACCGCCGAGATGTTAGGTTGGGTTAGGTTAGGTTATATTACGTTATAGTTCTCTATGACGGCCCCACGGAGACGTAGAGTCCAACAAGCCAGGAATGTGGTCAAATATTACCGCCGAGATGTTATATTGGGTTAGCTTATGTTATATTATGTTATTGATGTATATAAATATCCCACGGAGACGTAGAGGCCACCTCGCCAGGTATGTTTTCAAATATTACCGCCGAGATGATAGGTTGGGTTAGGTTAGGTTATATTTCGTTATTGATGTATATGAAGGTCCCACGGAGACGTAGAGGCCAACTCGCAAGGTATGTTGTCAAATATTACCGCGGAGATGTTAGGTTGGGTTAGGTTAAGTTATATTACGTTCTTGATGTATATAAAGATCACACGGAGACGTAGAGGCCAACTCGCCAGGAATGATGTCAAATATTACCGCCGAGATGATAGGTTGGGTTAGGTTAGGTTATATTTCGTTATTGATGTATATGAAGGTCCCACGGAGACGTAGAGGCCAACTCGCCAGGTATGTTGTCAAATATTACCGCGGTGATGTTAGGTTGGGTTAGGTTACGTTATATTACGTTATTGATGTATATGATGGTCAAACGGAGACGTAGAAGCCAACTCGCCAGGAATGATGTCAAATATTACCGCCGAGATGTTAGGTTGGGTTAGGTTAGGTTATATTACGTTATTGATGTATATAAAGGTCCCACGGAGACATAGAGTCCAACAAGCCAGGAAGGTGGTCAAATATTACCGCCGAGATGTTGGGTAGGGTTAGGTCAGGTTATATTACGTTATTGATGTATATAAGCGTCCCACGGAGACGGAGAAGCCAACTCGCCAGGAATGTTGTCAAATATTACCGCCGAGATGTTAGGTTGGGTTAGGTTAGGTTATATTACGTTCTTGAAGTATATAAAGGTCCCACGCAGACGTAGAGGCCAACAAGCCAGGAATGTTGTCAAATACTACCGTCGAGATGATAGGTTGGGTTACGTTAGGTAATATTACGTTATTGATGTATATGAAGGTCAAACGGAGACCTAGAGGCCAACTCGAAAGGAATGTTGTCAAATATTACCGCAGAGAAGATAGGTTGGGTTAGGTTAGGTTATATTTCGTTATTGATGTATATGAAGGTCCCACGGAGACGTAGAGGCCAACTCGCCAGGTATGTGGTCAAATATTACCGCGGAGATGTTAAGTTGGGTTAGGTTAGGTTATATTACGTTATTGATGTATATAAAGGTCCTACGGGGACGTAGAGGCCAACTCGCCAGGTATGTTTTCAATTATTACCGCCGATAAGTTAGGTTGGGTTTGGTTAGGTTATATTACGTTATTGATGTATATAAAGGTTCCACGGAGGCATAGGGGACAACAAGCCTGGAATGTGGTCAAATATTACCGCCGAGATGATAGGTTGGGTTAGGTTAGGTTATATTACGTTATTGGTGTATATAAAGGTCCCGCGGAGACATAGAGGCCAACAAGCCAGGAATGTGGTCAAATATTACCGCCGAGATGTTAGGTTGGGTTAGGTTAGGTTATATTACGTTCTTGAAGTATATAAACGACCCACGCAGACGTAGAGGCCAACAAGCCAGGAATGTTGTCAAATATTACCGCCGAGATGATAGGTTGGGTTACGTTAGGTAATATTACGTTATTGACGTATATGAAGGTCAAACGGAGACCTAGAGGCCAACTCGAAAGGAATGTTGTCAAATATTACAGGCGAGATGTTAGGTTGGGTTAGGTTAGGTTATATTTCGTTATTGATGTATATGAAGGTCCCACGGAGACGTAGAGGCCGACTCGCCAGGTATGTGGTCAAATATTACCGCGGAGATGTTAGGTTGGGTTAGGTTACGTTATATTACGTTATTGATGTATATGATGGTCAAACGGAGACGTAGAAGCCATCTCGCCAGGAATGATGTCAAATATTACCGCCGAGATGTTAGGGTGGGTTAGGTTACGTTATATTACGTTATTGATGTATATAAAGGTCCCACGGAGACATAGAGGCCAACAAGCCAGGAATGTGGTCAAATATTACCGGCGAGATGTTAGGTTGGGTTAGGTAAGGTTATATTACGTTATTGATGTATATAAAGGTCCCACGGGGACGTAGAGGCCAACTCACCAGGTATGTGGTCAAATATTACCGCGGAGGTGTTAGGTTGGGTTAGGTTACGTTATATTACGTTATTGATGTATATGATGGTCAAACAGAGACGTAGAAGCCATCTCGCCAGGAATGATGTCAAATATTACCGCCGAGAAGTTAGGTTGGGTTAGGTTAGGTTATATTAGGTTATTAATGTATATAAAGGTCCCACGGAGACGGAGAAGCCAACTCGCCAGGAATGTGGTCAAATATTACCGCCGAGATGTTAGGTTGGGTTAGGTAAGGTTATATTACGTTATTGATGTATATAAATGTCCCACGGGGACGTAGAGGCCAACTCACCAGGTATGTGGTCAAATATTACCGCGGAGATGTTAGGTTGGGTTAGGTTACGTTATATTACGTTATTGATGTATATGATGGTCAAACAGAGACGTAGAAGCCATCTCGCCAGGAATGATGTCAAATATTACCGCCGAGATGTTTGGTTGGGACAGGTTAGGTTATATTACGTTATTGATGTATATAAAGATCCCACAGAGACGTAGAGGCCAACTCGCCAGGAATGATGTCAAATATTACCGCCGAGATGTTAGGTTGGGTTAGGTTAGGTTATATTACGTTATTGATGTATATAAAGGTCCCACGGAGACATAGAGTCCAACAAGCCAGGAATGTGGTCAAATATTACCGCCGAGATGTTGGGTTGGGTTAGGTTAGGTTATATTACGTTATTGATATATATAAGGGTCCCATGGAGACGGAGAAGCCAACTCGCCAGGAATGTTGTCAAATATTACCGCCGAGATGTTAGGTTGGGTTAGGTTAGGTTATATTACGTTCTTGAAGTATATAAAGGTCCCACGCAGACGTAGAGGCCAACAAGCCAGGAATGTTGTCAAATACTACCGTCGAGATGATAGGTTGGGTTACGTTAGGTAATATTACGTTATTCATGTATATGAAGGTCAAACGGAGACCTAGAGGCCAACTCGAAAGGAATGTTGTCAAATATTACCGGCGAGATGTTAGGTTGGGTTAGGTTAGGTTATATTTCGTTATTGATGTATATGAAGGTCCCACGGAGACGTAGAGGCCAACAAGACAGGAATGTGGTCAAATATTACCGCCGAGATGTTAGGTTGGGTTAGGTTAGGTTATATTACGTTATTGATGTATATAAAGGTCCCACGGAGACATAGAGGCCAACAAGCCTGGAATGTGGTCAAATATTACCGCCGAGATGAAAGCTTGGGTTAGGTTAGGTTATATTACGTTATTGATGTATATAAAGGTCCTACGGAGACGTAGAGGCCAACTCGCCAGGTATGTTTTCAATTATTACCGCCGATAAGTTAGGTTGGGTTTGGTTAGGTTATATTACGTTATTGATGTATATAAAGGTCCCACGGAGAAGGACAAGCCAACTCGCCAGGAATGTTGTCAAATATTACCGCAGAGAAGATAGGTTGGGTTAGGTTAGGTTATATTTCGTTATTGATGTATATGAAGGTCCCACGGAGACGTAGAGGCCAACTCGCCAGGTATGTGGTCAAATATTACCGCGGAGATGTTAGGTTGGGTTAGGTTAGGTTATATTACGATATTGATGTATATAAAGTTCCCACGGAGACGTAGAGGCCAACTCGCCAGGAATGATGTCAAATATTACCGCCGAGATTTTAGGTTGGGTTAGGTTACGTTATATTACGTTATTGATGTATATAAAGGTCCCGCGGAGACGTAGAGGCCAACAAGCCTGGAATGTGGTCACATATTACCGCCGAGATGAAAGGTTGGGTTAGGTTAGGTTATATTACGTTATTGATGTATATAAAGGTCCCGCGAAGACATAGAGGCCAACAAGCCAGGAATGTGGTCAAATATTACCGCCGAGATGTTAGGTTGGGTTAGGTTAGGTTATATTACGTTATTGATGTATATAAGGGTCCTACGGAGACGTAGAGGCCAACTCGCCAAGTATGTTTTCAATTATTACCGCCGAGAAGTTATGTTGGGTTAGGTTTGGTTATATTACGTTATTGATGTAGATAAAGGTCCCACGGAGACGGAGAAGCCAACTCGCCAGGAATATTGTCAAATATTACCGCCGAGAAGATAGGTTGGGTTAGGTTATGTTATATTACGTTCTTGATGTATATAAAGATCCCGCGGAGACGTAGAGGCCAACTCGCAAGGTATGTTGTCAAATATTACCGCCGAGATGTTCGGTTGGGTTAGGTTAGGTTATATTACGTTATTGATGTATATAAAGGTCCCACGGAGACGGAGAAGCCAACTCGCCAGGAATGTTGTCAAATATTACCGCCGAGATGTTAGGTTGGGTTAGGTTAGGTTACATTACGTTCTTGAAGTATATAAACGTCCCACGCAGACGTAGAGGCCAACAAGCCAGGAATGTTGTCAAATATTACCGTCGAGATGATAGGTTGGGTTACGTTAGGTAATATTACGTTATTGATGTATATGAAGGTCAAACGGAGACCTAGAGGCCAACTCGAAAGGAATGTTGTCAAATATTACCGGCGAGATGTTAGGTTGGGTTAGGTTAGGTTATATTTCGTTATTGATGTATATGAAGGTCCCACGGAGACGCAGAGGCCGACTCGCCAGGTATGTGGTCAAATATTACCGCGGAGATGTTAGGTTGGGTTAGGTTACGTTATATTACGTTATTGATGTATATGATGGTCAAACGGAGACGTAGAAGCCATCTCGCCAGGAATGATGTCAAATATTACCGCCGAGATGTTAGGGTGGGTTAGGTTACGTTATATTACGTTATTGATGTATATAAATGTCCCACGGAGACGGAGAAGCCAACTCGCCAGGAATGTGGTCAAATATTACCGCCGAGAAGGTAGGTTGGGTTAGGTTAGGTTATATTACGTTATTGATGTATATAAAGGTCCCACGGATACGGAGAAGCCAACTCGCCAGGAATGTGGTCAAATATTACCGCCGAGATGTTTGATTGGGTTAGGTTAGGTTATATTACGTTATTGATGTATATAAAGGTCCCACGGAGATGTAGAGGCCAACTCGCCAGGAATGATGTCAAATATTACCGCCGCGATGATAGTTTGGGTTAGGTTACGTTATATTACGTTATTGATGTATATAAAGGTCCCACGGAGACGGAGAAGCCAACTCGCCAGGAATGTTGTCGAATATTACCGCCGAGAGGGTAGGTTGGGTTAGGTTATGTTATATTACGTTCTTGATGTATATAAAGATCACACGGAGACGTAGAGGCCAACTCGCAAGGTATGTTTTCAATTATTACCGCCGATAAGTTAGGTTGGGTTTGGTTAGGTTATATTACGTTATTGATGTATATAAAGGTCCCACGGAGACGGACAAGCCAACTCGCCAGGAATGTTGTCAAATATTACCGCAGAGCAGATAGGTTGGGTTAGGTCATGTTATATTACGTTCTTGATGTATATAAATATCACACGGAGACGTAGAGGCCAATTCGCCAGGTATGTTGTCAAATATTACCGCCGAGATGATAGGTTGGGTTAGGTTAGGTTATATTTCGTTATTGATGTACATGAAGGTCCCACGGAGACGTAGAGGCCAACTCGCCAGGTCTGTGGTCAAATATTACCGCGGAAATGTTAGGTTGGGTTAGGTTAGGTTATATTACGATATTGATGTATATAAAGTTCCCACGGAGACGTAGAGGCCAACTCGCCAGGAATCATGTCAAATATTACCGCCGAGATTTTAGGTTGGGTTAGGTAAGGTTATATTTCGTTATTGATGTATATGAAGATCCCACGGAGACGTAGAAGCCAACTCGCCAGGTATGTGGTCAAATATTACCGCGGAGATGTTAGGTTGGGTTAGGTTAGGTTATATTACGATATTGATGTATATAAAGTTCCCGCGGAGACATAGAGGCCAACAAGCCAGGAATGTGGTCAAATATTACCGCCGAGATGTTAGGTTGGGTTAGGTTAGGTTATATTACGTTATTGATGTATATAAGGGTCCTACGGAGACGTAGAGGCCAACTCGCCAGGTATGTTTTCAATTATTACCGCCGAGAAGTTATGTTGGGTTAGGTTTGGTTATATTACGTTATTGATGTAGATAAAGGTCCCACGGAGACGGAGAAGCCAACTCGCCAGGAATATTGTCAAATATTACCGCCGAGATGATAGGTTGGGTTAGGTTATGTTATATTACGTTCTTGATGTATATAAAGATCCCGCGGAGACGTAGAGGCCAACTCGCAAGGTATGTTGTCAAATATTACCGCCGAGATGTTCGGTTGGGTTAGGTTAGGTTATATTACGTTATTGATGTATATAAAGGTCCCACGGAGACGGAGAAGCCAACTCGCCAGGAATGTTGTCAAATATTGCCGCCGCGATGTTAGGTTGGGTTAGGTTAGGTTATATTACGTTCTTGAAGTACATAAACGTCCCACGCAGACGTAGAGGCCAACAAGCCAGGAATGTTGTCAAATATTACCGCCGAGATGTTAGGTTGGGTTAGGTTAGGTTATATTACGTTATTGATGTATATAAGGGTCCTACGGAGACGTAGAGGCCAACTCGCCAGGTATGTTTTCAATTATTACCGCCGAGAAGTTATGTTGTGTTAGGTTTGGTTATATTACGTTATTGATGTATATGATGGTCAAACGGAGACGTAGAAGCCATCTCGCCAGGAATGATGTCAAATATTACCGCCGAGATGTTAGGGTGGGTTAGGTTACGTTATATTACGTTATTGATGTATATAAAGGTCCCACGGAGACATAGAGGCCAACAAGCCAGGAATGTGGTCAAATATTACCGGCGAGATGTTAGGTTGGGTTAGGTAAGGTTATATTACGTTATTGATGTATATAAAGGTCCCACGGGGACGTAGAGGCCAACTCACCTGGTATGTGGTCAAATATTACCGCGGAGATGTTAGGTTGGTTTAGGTTACGTTATATTACGTTCTTGATGTATATGATGGTCAAACAGAGACGTAGAAGCCATCTCGCCAGGAATGATGTCAAATATTACCGCCGAGATGTTAGGTTGGGTTAGGTTAGGATATATTACGTTATTAATGTATATAAAGGTCGAACGGAGACATAGAGTCCAACAAGCCAGGAATGTGGTCAAATATTACCGCCGAGATGTTATATTGGGTTAGCTTATGTTATATTATGTTATTGATGTATATAAATATCCCACGGAGGCGTAGAGGCCACCTCGCCAGGTATGTTTTCAAATATTACCGACGAGATGATAGGTTGGGTTAGGTTAGGTTATATTTCGTTATTGATGTATATGAAGGTCCCACGGAGACGTGGAGGCCAACTCGCAAGGTATGTTGTCAAATATTACCGCGGAGATGTTAGGTTGGGTTAGGTTAAGTTATATTACGTTCTTGATGTATATAAAGATCACACGGAGACGTAGAGGCCAACTCGCCAGGAATGATGTCAAATATTACCGCCGAGATGATAGGTTGGGTTAGGTTAGGTTATATTTCGTTATTGATGTATATGAAGGTCCCACGGAGACGTAGAGGCCAACTCGCCAGGTATGTTGTCAAATATTACCGCGGTGATGTTAGGTTGGGTTAGGTTACGTTATATTACGTTATTGATGTATATGATGGTCAAACGGAGACGTAGAAGCCAACTCGCCAGGAATGATGTCAAATATTACCGCCGAGATGTTTGGTTGGGACAGGTTAGGTTATATTACGTTATTGATGTATATAAAGATCCCACAGAGACGTAGAGGCCAACTCGCCAGGAATGATGTCAAATATTACCGCCGAGATGTTAGGTTGGGTTAGGTTAGGTTATATTACGTTATTGATGTATATAAAGGTCCCACGGAGACATAGAGTCCAACAAGCCAGGAATGTGGTCAAATATTACCGCCGAGATGTTGGGTTGGGTTAGGTTAGGTTATATTACGTTATTGATATATATAAGGGTCCCATGGAGACGGAGAAGCCAACTCGCCAGGAATGTTGTCAAATATTACCGCGGTGATGTTAGGTTGGGTTAGGTTACGTTATATTACGTTATTGATGTATATGATGGTCAAACGGAGACGTAGAAGCCAACTCGCCAGGAATGATGTCAAATATTACCGCCGAGATGTTTGGTTGGGACAGGTTAGGTTATATTACGTTATTGATGTATATAAAGATCCCACAGAGACGTAGAGGCCAACTCGCCAGGAATGATGTCAAATATTACCGCCGAGATGTTAGGTTGGGTTAGGTTAGGTTATATTACGTTATTGATGTATATAAAGGTCCCACGGAGACATAGAGTCCAACAAGCCAGGAATGTGGTCAAATATTACCGCCGAGATGTTGGGTTGGGTTAGGTTAGGTTATATTACGTTATTGATATATATAAGGGTCCCATGGAGACGGAGAAGCCAACTCGCCAGGAATGTTGTCAAATATTACCGCCGAGATGTTAGGTTGGGTTAGGTTAGGTTATATTACGTTCTTGAAGTATATAAAGGTCCCACGCAGACGTAGAGGCCAACAAGCCAGGAATGTTGTCAAATACTACCGTCGAGATGATAGGTTGGGTTACGTTAGGTAATATTACGTTATTCATGTATATGAAGGTCAAACGGAGACCTAGAGGCCAACTCGAAAGGAATGTTGTCAAATATTACCGGCGAGATGTTAGGTTGGGTTAGGTTAGGTTATATTTCGTTATTGATGTATATGAAGGTCCCACGGAGACGTAGAGGCCAACAAGACAGGAATGTGGTCAAATATTACCGCCGAGATGTTAGGTTGGGTTAGGTTAGGTTATATTACGTTATTGATGTATATAAAGGTCCCACGGAGACATAGAGGCCAACAAGCCTGGAATGTGGTCAAATATTACCGCCGAGATGAAAGCTTGGGTTAGGTTAGGTTATATTACGTTATTGATGTATATAAAGGTCCTACGGAGACGTAGAGGCCAACTCGCCAGGTATGTTTTCAATTATTACCGCCGATAAGTTAGGTTGGGTTTGGTTAGGTTATATTACGTTATTGATGTATATAAAGGTCCCACGGAGAAGGACAAGCCAACTCGCCAGGAATGTTGTCAAATATTACCGCAGAGAAGATAGGTTGGGTTAGGTTAGGTTATATTTCGTTATTGATGTATATGAAGGTCCCACGGAGACGTAGAGGCCAACTCGCCAGGTATGTGGTCAAATATTACCGCGGAGATGTTAGGTTGGGTTAGGTTAGGTTATATTACGATATTGATGTATATAAAGTTCCCACGGAGACGTAGAGGCCAACTCGCCAGGAATGATGTCAAATATTACCGCCGAGATTTTAGGTTGGGTTAGGTTACGTTATATTACGTTATTGATGTATATAAAGGTCCCGCGGAGACGTAGAGGCCAACAAGCCTGGAATGTGGTCACATATTACCGCCGAGATGAAAGGTTGGGTTAGGTTAGGTTATATTACGTTATTGATGTATATAAAGGTCCCGTGAAGACATAGAGGCCAACAAGCCAGGAATGTGGTCAAATATTACCGCCGAGATGTTAGGTTGGGTTAGGTTAGGTTATATTACGTTATTGATGTATATAAGGGTCCTACGGAGACGTAGAGGCCAACTCGCCAAGTATGTTTTCAATTATTACCGCCGAGAAGTTATGTTGGGTTAGGTTTGGTTATATTACGTTATTGATGTAGATAAAGGTCCCACGGAGACGGAGAAGCCAACTCGCCAGGAATATTGTCAAATATTACCGCCGAGAAGATAGGTTGGGTTAGGTTATCTTATATTACGTTCTTGATGTATATAAAGATCCCGCGGAGACGTAGAGGCCAACTCGCACGGTATGTTGTCAAATATTACCGCCGAGATGTTCGGTTGGGTTAGGTTAGGTTATATTACGTTATTGATGTATATAAAGGTCCCACGGAGACGGAGAAGCCAACTCGCCAGGAATGTTGTCAAATATTACCGCCGAGATGTTAGGTTGGGTTAGGTTAGGTTACATTACGTTCTTGAAGTATATAAACGTCCCACGCAGACGTAGAGGCCAACAAGCCAGGAATGTTGTCAAATATTACCGTCGAGATGATAGGTTGGGTTACGTTAGGTAATATTACGTTATTGATGTATATGAAGGTCAAACGGAGACCTAGAGGCCAACTCGAAAGGAATGTTGTCAAATATTACCGGCGAGATGTTAGGTTGGGTTAGGTTAGGTTATATTTCGTTATTGATGTATATGAAGGTCCCACGGAGACGCAGAGGCCGACTCGCCAGGTATGTGGTCAAATATTACCGCGGAGATGTTAGGTTGGGTTAGGTTACGTTATATTACGTTATTGATGTATATGATGGTCAAACGGAGACGTAGAAGCCATCTCGCCAGGAATGATGTCAAATATTACCGCCGAGATGTTAGGGTGGGTTAGGTTAGGTTATATTACGTTCTTGAAGTATATAAACGTCCCACGCAGACGTAGAGGCCAACAAGCCAGGAATGTTGTCAAATATTAGCGGCGAGATGTTAGGTTGGGTTAGGTAAGGTTATATTACGTTATTGATGTATATAAAGGTCCCACGGGGACGTAGAGGCCAACTCACCAGGTATGTGGTCAAATATTACCGCGGAGATGTTAGGTTGGGTTAGGTTACGTTATATTACGTTATTGATGTATATAAATGTCCCACGGAGACGGAGAAGCCAACTCGCCAGGAATGTTGTCAAATATTACCGCCGAGAAGGTAGGTTGGGTTAGGTTAGGTTATATTACGTTATTGATGTATATAAAGGTCCCACGGATACGGAGAAGCCAACTCGCCAGGAATGTGGTCAAATATTACCGCCGAGATGTTTGATTGGGTTAGGTTAGGTTATATTACGTTATTGATGTATATAAAGATCCCACGGAGATGTAGAGGCCAACTCGCCAGGAATGATGTCAAATATTACCGCCGCGATGATAGTTTGGGTTAGGTTACGTTATATTACGTTATTGATGTATATAAAGGTCCCACGGAGACGGAGAAGCCAACTCGCCAGGAATGTTGTCAAATATTACCGCCGAGAGGGTAGGTTGGGTTAGGTTATGTTATATTACGTTCTTGATGTATATAAAGATCACACGGAGACGTAGAGGCCAACACGCAAGGTATGTTGTCAAATATTACCGCGGAGATGTTAGGTTGGGTTAGGTTAAGTTATATTACGTTATTGATGTATATAAAGGTCCTACGGAGACGTAGAGGCCAACTCGCCAGGTATGTTTTCAATTATTACCGCCGATAAGTTAGGTTGGGTTTGGTTAGGTTATATTACGTTATTGATGTATATAAAGGTCCCACGGAGACGGACAAGCCAACTCGCCAGGAATGTTGTCAAATATTACCGCAGAGCAGATAGGTTGGGTTAGGTTATGTTATATTACGTTCTTGATGTATATAAATATCACACGGAGACGTAGAGGCCAATTCGCCAGGTATGTTGTCAAATATTACCGCCGAGATGATAGGTTGGGTTAGGTTAGGTTATATTTCGTTATTGATGTACATGAAGGTCCCACGGAGACGTAGAGGCCAACTCGCCAGGTATGTGGTCAAATATTACCGCGGAAATGTTAGGTTGGGTTAGGTTAGGTTATATTACGATATTGATGTATATAAAGTTCCCACGGAGACGTAGAGGCCAACTCGCCAGGAATCATGTCAAATATTACCGCCGAGATTTTAGGTTGGGTTAGGTAAGGTTATATTTCGTTATTGATGTATATGAAGATCCCACGGAGACGTAGAGGCCAACTCGCCAGGTATGTGGTCAAATATTACCGCGGAGATGTTAGGTTGGGTTAGGTTAGGTTATATTACGATATTGATGTATATAAAGTTCCCGCGGAGACATAGAGGCCAACAAGCCAGGAATGTGGTCAAATATTACCGCCGAGATGTTAGGTTGGGTTAGGTTAGGTTATATTACGTTATTGATGTATATAAGGGTCCTACGGAGACGTAGAGGCCAACTCGCCAGGTATGTTTTCAATTATTACCGCCGAGAAGTTATGTTGGGTTAGGTTTGGTTATATTACGTTATTGATGTAGATAAAGGTCCCACGGAGACGGAGAAGCCAACTCGCCAGGAATATTGTGAAATATTACCGCCGAGATGATAGGTTGGGTTAGGTTATGTTATATTACGTTCTTGATGTATATAAAGATCCCGCGGAGACGTAGAGGCCAACTCGCAAGGTATGTTGTCAAATATTACCGCCGAGATGTTCGGTTGGGTTAGGTTAGGTTATATTACGTTCTTGAAGTACATAAACGTCCCACGCAGGACGTAGAGGCCAACAAGCCAGGAATGTTGTCAAATACTACCGGCGAGATGTTAGGTTGGGTTAGGTTAGGTTATATTTCGTTATTGATGTATATGAAGGTCCGACGGAGACGTAGAGGCCAACAAGACAGGAATGTGGTCAAATATTACCGCCGAGATGTTAGGTTGGGTTAGGTTAGGTTATATTACGTTATTGATGTATATAAAGGTCCCACGGAGACATAGAGGCCAACAAGCCTGGAATGTTGTCAAATATTACCGCAGAGAAGATAGGTTGGGTTAGGTTAGGTTATATTTCGTTATTGATGTATATGAAGGTCCCACGGAGACGTAGAGGCCAACTCGCCAGGTATGTGGTCAAATATTACCGCCGAGATTTTAGGTTGGGTTAGGTTACGTTATATTACGTTATTGATGTATATAAAGGTCCCGCGGAGACATAGAGGCCAACAAGCCTGGAATGTGGTCACATATTACCGCCGAGATGAAAGGTTGGGTTAGGTTAGGTTATATTACGTTATTGATGTAAATAAAGGTCCCGCGAAGACATAGAGGCCAACAAGCCAGGAATGTGGTCAAATATTACCGCCGAGATGTTAGGTTGGGTTAGGTTAGGTTATATTACGTTATTGATGTATATAAGGGTCCTACGGAGACGTAGAGGCCAACTCGCCAAGTATGTTTTCAATTATTACCGCCGAGAAGTTATGTTGGGTTAGGTTTGGTTATATTACGTTATTGATGTAGATAAAGGTCCCACGGAGACGGAGAAGCCAACTCGCCAGGAATATTGTCAAATATTACCGCCGAGAAGATAGGTTGGGTTAGGTTATGTTATATTACGTTCTTGATGTATATAAAGATCCCGCGGAGACGTAGAGGCCAACTCGCACGGTATGTTGTCAAATATTACCGCCGAGATGTTCGGTTGGGTTAGGTTAGGTTATATTACGTTATTGATGTATATAAAGGTCCCACGGAGACGGAGAAGCCAACTCGCCAGGAATGTTGTCAAATATTACCGCCGAGATGTTAGGTTGGGTTAGGTTAGGTTACATTACGTTCTTGAAGTATATAAACGTCCCACGCAGACGTAGAGGCCAACAAGCCAGGAATGTTGTCAAATATTACCGTCGAGATGATAGGTTGGGTTACGTTAGGTAATATTACGTTATTGATGTATATGAAGGTCAAACGGAGACCTAGAGGCCAACTCGAAAGGAATGTTGTCAAATATTACCGGCGAGATGTTAGGTTGGGTTAGGTTAGGTTATATTTCGTTATTGATGTATATGAAGGTCCCACGGAGACGCAGAGGCCGACTCGCCAGGTATGTGGTCAAATATTACCGCGGAGATGTTAGGTTGGGTTAGGTTACGTTATATTACGTTATTGATGTATATGATGGTCAAACGGAGACGTAGAAGCCATCTCGCCAGGAATGATGTCAAATATTACCGCCGAGATGTTAGGGTGGGTTAGGTTACGTTATATTACGTTATTGATGTATATAAAGGTCCCACGGAGACATAGAGGCCAACAAGCCAGGAATGTGGTCAAATATTACCGGCGAGATGTTAGGTTGGGTTAGGTAAGGTTATATTACGTTATTGATGTATATAAAGGTCCCACGGGGACGTAGAGGCCAACTCACCTGGTATGTGGTCAAATATTACCGCGGAGATGTTAGGTTGGTTTAGGTTACGTTATATTACGTTCTTGATGTATATGATGGTCAAACAGAGACGTAGAAGCCATCTCGCCAGGAATGATGTCAAATATTACCGCCGAGATGTTAGGTTGGGTTAGGTTAGGATATATTACGTTATTAATGTATATAAAGGTCGAACGGAGACATAGAGGCCAACAAGCCAGGAATGTGGTCAAATATTACCGGCGAGATGTTATATTGGGTTAGCTTATGTTATATTATGTTATTGATGTATATAAATATCCCACGGAGACGTAGAGGCCACCTCGCCAGGTATGTTTTCAAATATTACCGCCGAGATGATAGGTTGGGTTAGGTTAGGTTATATTTCGTTATTGATGTATATGAAGGTCCCACGGAGACGTAGAGGCCAACTCGCAAGGTATGTTGTCAAATATTACCGCGGAAATGTTAGGTTGGGTTAGGTTAAGTTATATTACGTTCTTGATGTATATAAAGATCACACGGAGACGTAGAGGCCAACTCGCCAGGAATGATGTCAAATATTACCGCCGAGATGATAGGTTGGGTTAGGTTAGGTTATATTTCGTTATTGATGTATATGAAGGTCCCACGGAGACGTAGAGGCCAACTCGCAAGGTATGTTGTCAAATATTACCGCGGAGATGTTAGGTTGGGTTAGGTTAAGTTATATTACGTTCTTGATGTATATAAAGATCACACGGAGACGTAGAGGCCAACTCGCCAGGAATGATGTCAAATATTACCGCCGAGATGATAGGTTGGGTTAGGTTAGGTTATATTTCGTTATTGATGTATATGAAGGTCCCACGGAGACGTAGAGGCCAACTCGCCAGGAATGATGTCAAATATTACCGCCGAGATGATAGGTTGGGTTAGGTTAGGTTATATTTCGTTATTGATGTATATGAAGGTCCCACGGAGACGTAGAGGCCAACTCGCCAGGTATGTTGTCAAATATTACCGCGGTGATGTTAGGTTGGGTTAGGTTACGTTATATTACGTTATTGATGTATATGATGGTCAAACGGAGACGTAGAAGCCAACTCGCCTGGAATGATGTCAAATATTACCGCCGAGATGTTAGGTTGGGTTAGGTTAGGTTATATTACGTTATTGATGTATATAAAGGTCCCACGGAGACATAGAGTCCAACAAGCCAGGAAGGTGGTCAAATATTACCGCCGAGATGTTGGGTAGGGTTAGGTCAGGTTATATTACGTTATATTTCGTTATTGATGTATATGAAGATCCCACGGAGACGTAGAGGCCAACTCGCCAGGTATGTGGTCAAATATTACCGCGGAGATGTTAGGTTGGGTTAGGTTAGGTTATATTACGATATTGATGTATATAAAGTTCCCACGGAGACGTAGAGGCCAACTCGCCAGGAATGATGTCAAATATTACCGCCGAGATTTTAGGTTGGGTTAGGTTACGTTATATTACGTTATTGATGTATATAAAGGTCCCGCGGAGACGTAGAGGTCAACAAGCCTGGAATGTGGTCACATATTACCGCCGAGATGAAAGGTTGGGTTAGGTTAGGTTATATTACGTTATTGATGTATATAAAGGTCCCGCGAAGACATAGAGGCCAACAAGCCAGGAATGTGGTCAAATATTACCGCCGAGATGTTAGGTTGGGTTAGGTTAGGTTACATTACGTTCTTGAAGTATATAAACGTCCCACGCAGACGTAGAGGCCAACAAGCCAGGAATGTTGTCAAATATTACCGTCGAGATGATAGGTTGGGTTACGTTAGGTAATATTACGTTATTGATGTATATGAAGGTCAAACGGAGACCTAGAGGCCAACTCGAAAGGAATGTTGTCAAATATTACCGGCGAGATGTTAGGTTGGGTTAGGTTAGGTTATATTTCGTTATTGATGTATATGAAGGTCCCACGGAGACGCAGAGGCCGACTCGCCAGGTATGTGGTCAAATATTACCGCGGAGATGTTAGGTTGGGTTAGGTTACGTTATATTACGTTATTGATGTATATGATGGTCAAACGGAGACGTAGAAGCCATCTCGCCAGGAATGATGTCAAATATTACCGCCGAGATGTTAGGGTGGGTTAGGTTACGTTATATTACGTTATTGATGTATATAAAGGTCCCACGGAGACATAGAGGCCAACAAGCCAGGAATGTGGTCAAATATTACCGGCGAGATGTTAGGTTGGGTTAGGTAAGGTTATATTACGTTATTGATGTATATAAAGGTCCCACGGGGACGTAGAGGCCAACTCACCAGGTATGTGGTCAAATATTACCGCGGAGATGTTAGGTTGGGTTAGGTTACGTTATATTACGTTATTGATGTATATAAATGTCCCACGGAGACGGAGAAGCCAACTCGCCAGGAATGTTGTCAAATATTACCGCCGAGAAGGTAGGTTGGGTTAGGTTAGGTTATATTACGTTATTGATGTATATAAAGGTCCCACGGATACGGAGAAGCCAACTCGCCAGGAATGTGGTCAAATATTACCGCCGAGATGTTTGATTGGGTTAGGTTAGGTTATATTACGTTATTGATGTATATAAAGATCCCACGGAGATGTAGAGGCCAACTCGCCAGGAATGATGTCAAATATTACCGCCGCGATGATAGTTTGGGTTAGGTTACGTTATATTACGTTATTGATGTATATAAAGGTCCCACGGAGACATAGAGGCCAACAAGCCAGGAATGTGGTCAAATATTACCGCCGAGATGTTAGGTTGGGTTAGGTTAGGTTATATTACGTTATTGATGTATATAAGGGTCCTACGGAGACGTAGAGGCCAAATCGCCAGGTATGTTTTCAATTATTACCGCCGAGAAGTTATGTTGGGTTAGGTTTGGTTATATTACGTTATTGATGTAGATAAAGGTCCCACGGAGACGGAGAAGCCAACTCGCCAGGAATATTGTCAAATATTACCGCCGAGATGATAGGTTGGGTTAGGTTATGTTATGTTATATTACGTTCTTGATGTATATAAAGATCCCGCGGAGACGTAGAGGCCAACTCGCAAGGTATGTTGTCAAATATTACCGCCGAGATGTTCGGTTGGGTTAGGTTAGGTTATATTACGTTATTGATGTATATAAGGGTCCTACGGAGACGTAGAGGCCAACTCGCCAGGTATGTTTTCAATTATTACCGCCGAGAAGTTATGTTGTGTTAGGTTTGGTTATATTACGTTATTGATGTATATGATGGTCAAACGGAGACGTAGAAGCCATCTCGCCAGGAATGATGTCAAATATTACCGCCGAGATGTTAGGTTGGGTTAGGTTAGTATATATTACGTTATTAATGTATATAAAGGTCGAACGGAGACATAGAGGCCAACAAGCCAGGAATGTGGTGAAATATTACCGGCGAGATGTTAGGTTGGGTTAGGTAAGGTTATATTACGTTATTGATGTATATAAAGCTCCCACGGGGACGTAGAGTCCAACTCGCCAGGAATGTTTTCAAATATTACCGCCGAGATGTTAGGTTGGGTTAGGTTAGGTTATATTACGTTATAGTTCTCTATGACGGCCCCACGGAGACGTAGAGTCCAACAAGCCAGGAATGTGGTCAAATATTACCGCCGAGATGTTATATTGGGTTAGCTTATGTTATATTATGTTATTGATGTATATAAATATCCCACGGAGACGTAGAGGCCACCTCGCCAGGTATGTTTTCAAATATTACCGCCGAGATGATAGGTTGGGTTAGGTTAGGTTATATTTCGTTATTGATGTATATGAAGGTCCCACGGAGACGTAGAGGCCAACTCGCAAGGTATGTTGTCAAATATTACCGCGGAGATGTTAGGTTGGGTTAGGTTAAGTTATATTACGTTCTTGATGTATATAAAGATCACACGGAGACGTAGAGGCCAACTCGCCAGGAATGATGTCAAATATTACCGCCGAGATGATAGGTTGGGTTAGGTTAGGTTATATTTCGTTATTGATGTATATGAAGGTCCCACGGAGACGTAGAGGCCAACTCGCCAGGTATGTTGTCAAATATTACCGCGGTGATGTTAGGTTGGGTTAGGTTACGTTATATTACGTTATTGATGTATATGATGGTCAAACGGAGACGTAGAAGCCAACTCGCCAGGAATGATGTCAAATATTACCGCCGAGATGTTAGGTTGGGTTAGGTTAGGTTATATTACGTTATTGATGTATATAAAGGTCCCACGGAGACATAGAGTCCAACAAGCCAGGAAGGTGGTCAAATATTACCGCCGAGATGTTGGGTAGGGTTAGGTCAGGTTATATTACGTTATATTTCGTTATTGATGTATATGAAGATCCCACGGAGACGTAGAGGCCAACTCGCCAGGTATGTGGTCAAATATTACCGCGGAGATGTTAGGTTGGGTTAGGTTAGGTTATATTACGATATTGATGTATATAAAGTTCCCGCGGAGACATAGAGGCCAACAAGCCAGGAATGTGGTCAAATATTACCGCCTAGATGTTAGGTTGGGTTAGGTTAGGTTATATTACGTTATTGATGTATATAAGGGTCCCACGGAGACGGAGAAGCCAACTCGCCAGGAATATTGTCAAATATTACCGCCGAGATGATAGGTTGGGTTAGGTTATGTTATATTACGTTCTTGATGTATATAAAGATCCCGCGGAGACGTAGAGGCCAACTCGCAAGGTATGTTGTCAAATATTACCGCCGAGATGTTCGGTTGGGTTAGGTTAGGTTATATTACGTTATTGATGTATATAAAGGTACCACGGAGACGGAGAAGCCAACTCGCCAGGAATGTTGTCAAATATTACCGCCGCGATGTTAGGTTGGGTTAGGTTAGGTTATATTACGTTCTTGAAGTACATAAACGTCCCACGCAGACGTAGAGGCCAACAAGCCAGGAATGTTGTCAGATACTACCGTCGAGATGATAGGTTGGGTTACGTTAGGTAATATTACGTTATTCATGTATATGAAGGTCAAACGGAGACCTAGAGGCCAACTCGAAAGGAATGTTGTCAAATATTACCGGCGAGATGTTAGGTTGGGTTAGGTTAGGTTATATTTCGTTATTGATGTATATGAAGGTCCCACGGAGACGTAGAGGCCAACAAGACAGGAATGTGGTCAAATATTACCTCCGAGATGTTAGGTTGGGTTAGGTTAGGTTATATTACGTTATTGATGTATATAAAGGTCCCACGGAGACATAGAGGCCAACAAGACTGGAATGTGGTCAAATATTACCGCCGAGATGAAAGCTTGGGTTAGGTTAGGTTATATTACGTTATTGATGTATATAAAGGTCCTACGGAGACGTAGAGGCCAACTCGCCAGGTATGTTTTCAATTATTACCGCCGATAAGTTAGGTTGGGTTTGGTTAGGTTATATTACGTTATTGATGTATATAAAGGTCCCACGGAGAAGGACAAGCCAACTCGCCTGGAATGTTGTCAAATATTACCGCAGAGAAGATAGGTTGGGTTAGGTTAGGTTATATTTCGTTATTGATGTATATGAAGGTCCCACGGAGACGTAGAGGCCAACTCGCCAGGTATGTGGTCAAATATTACCGCGGAGATGTTAGGTTGGGTTAGGTTAGGTTATATTACGATATTGATGTATATAAAGTTCCCACGGAGACGTAGAGGCCAACTCGCCAGGAATGATGTCAAATATTACCGCCGAGATTTTAGGTTGGGTTAGGTTACGTTATATTACGTTATTGATGTATATAAAGGTCCCGCGGAGACGTAGAGGCCAACAAGCCTGGAATGTGGTCACATATTACCGCCGAGATGAAAGGTTGGGTTAGGTTAGGTTATATTACGTTATTGATGTATATAAAGGTCCCGCGAAGACATAGAGGCCAACAAGCCAGGAATGTGGTCAAATATTACCGCCGAGATGTTAGGTTGGGTTAGGTTAGGTTATATTACGTTATTGATGTATATAAGGGTCCTACGGAGACGTAGAGGCCAACTCGCCAAGTATGTTTTCAATTATTACCGCCGAGAAGTTATGTTGGGTTAGGTTTGGTTATATTACGTTATTGATGTAGATAAAGGTCCCACGGAGACGGAGAAGCCAACTTGCCAGGAATATTGTCAAATATTACCGCCGAGAAGATAGGTTGGGTTAGGTTATGTTATATTACGTTCTTGATGTATATAAAGATCCCGCGGAGACGTAGAGGCCAACTCGCACGGTATGTTGTCAAATATTACCGCCGAGATGTTCGGTTGGGTTAGGTTAGGTTATATTACGTTATTGATGTATATAAAGGTCCCACGGAGACGGAGAAGCCAACTCGCCAGGAATGTTGTCAAATATTACCGCCGAGATGTTAGGTTGGGTTAGGTTAGGTTACATTACGTTCTTGAAGTATATAAACGTCCCACGCAGACGTAGAGGCCAACAAGCCAGGAATGTTGTCAAATATTACCGCCGAGATGTTAGGTTGGGTTAGGTTAGGTTATATTACGTTATTGATGTATATAAGGGTCCTACGGAGACGTAGAGGCCAACTCGCCAGGTATGTTTTCAATTATTACCGCCGAGAAGTTATGTTGTGTTAGGTTTGGTTATATTACGTTATTGATGTATATGATGGTCAAACGGAGACGTAGAAGCCATCTCGCCAGGAATGATGTCAAATATTACCGCCGAGATGTTAGGGTGGGTTAGGTTACGTTATATTACGTTCTTGAAGTATATAAACGTCCCACGCAGACGTAGAGGCCAACAAGCCAGGAATGTTGTCAAATATTACCGTCGAGATGATAGGTTGGGTTACGTTAGGTAATATTACGTTATTGATGTATATGAAGGTCAAACGGAGACCTAGAGGCCAACTCGAAAGGAATGTTGTCAAATATTACCGGCGAGATGTTAGGTTGGGTTAGGTTAGGTTATATTTCGTTATTGATGTATATGAAGGTCCCACGGAGACGTAGAGGCCGACTCGCCAGGTATGTGGTCAAATATTACCGCGGAGATGTTAGGTTGGGTTAGGTTACGTTATATTACGTTATTGATGTATATGATGGTCAAACGGAGACGTAGAAGCCATCTCGCCAGGAATGATGTCAAATATTACCGCCGAGATGTTAGGGTGGGTTAGGTTACGTTATATTACGTTACTGATGTATATAAAGGTCCCACGGAGACACAGAGGCCAACAAGCCAGGAATGTGGTCAAATATTACCGGCGAGATGTTAGGTTGGGTTAGGTAAGGTTATATTACGTTATTGATGTATATAAAGGTCCCATGGGGAAGTAGAGGCCAACTCACCAGGTATGTGGTCAAATATTACCGCGGAGATGTTAGGTTGGTTTAGGTTACGTTATATTACGTTATTGATGTATATGATGGTCAAACAGAGACGTAGAAGCCATCTCGCCAGGAATGATGTCAAATATTACCGCCGAGATGTTAGGTTGGGTTAGGTTAGGTTATATTACGTTATTAATGTATATAAAGGTCCCACGGAGACATAGAGGCCAACACGCCAGGAATGTGGTCAAATATTACCGGCGAGATGTTAGGTTGGGTTAGTTAAGGTTATATTACGTTATTGATGTATATAAAGCTCCCACGGGGACGTAGAGGCCAAGTCGCCAGGAATGTTTTCAAATATTACCGCCGAGATGTTAGGTTGGGTTAGGTTAGGTTATATTACGTTCTTGAAGTATATAAAGGTCCGACGCAGACGTAGAGGCCAACAAGCCAGGAATGTTGTCAAATACTACCGTCGAGATGATAGGTTGGGTTACGTTAGGTAATATTACGTTATTCATGTATATGAAGGTCAAACGGAGACCTAGAGGCCAACTCGAAAGGAATGTTGTCAAATATTACCGGCGAGATGTTAGGTTGGGTTAGGTTAGGTTATATTACGTTATTGATGTATATAAGCGTCCTACGGAGACGTAGAGGCCAACTCGCTAGGTATGTTTTCAATTATTACCGCCGAGAAGTTATGTTGGGTTAGGTTTGGTTATATTACGTTATTGATGTATATAAGCGTCCTACGGAGACGTAGAGGCCAACTCGCCAAGTATGTTTTCAATTATTACCGCCGAGAAGTTATGTTGGGTTAGGTTTGGTTATATTACGTTATTGATGTAGATAAAGGTCCCACGGAGACGGAGAAGCCAACTCGCCAGGTATGTGGTCAAATATTACCGCGGAGATGTTAGGTTGGGTTAGGTTAGGTTATATTACGATATTGATGTATATAAAGTTCCCACGGAGACGTAGAGGCCAACTCGCCAGGAATGATGCCAAATATTACCGCCGAGATTTTAGGTTGGGTTAGGTAAGGTTATATTTCGTTATTGATGCATATGAAGGTCCCACGGAGACGTAGAGGCCAACTCGCCAGGTATGTGGTCAAATATTACCGCGGAGATGTTAGGTTGGGTTAGGTTAGGTTATATTACGATATTGATGTATATAAAGTTCCCGCGGAGACATAGAGGCCAACAAGCCAGGAATGTGGTCAAATATTACCGCCGAGATGTTAGGTTGGGTTAGGTTAGGTTATATTACGTTATTGATGTATATAAGCGTCCTACGGAGACGTAGAGGCCAACTCGCTAGGTATGTTTTCAATTATTACCGCCGAGAAGTTATGTTGGGTTAGGTTTGGTTATATTACGTTATTGATGTATATAAAGGTCCCACGGAGACGGAGAAGCCAACTCGCCAGGAATATTGTCAAATATTACCGCCGAGAAGATAGGTTGGGTTAGGTTATGTTATATTACGTTCTTGATGTATATAAAGATCCCGCGGAGACGTAGAGGCCAACTCGCAAGGTATATTGTCAAATATTACCGCCGCGATGTTCGGTTGGGTTAGGTTAGGTTATATTACGTTATTGATGTATATAAAGGTCCCACGGAGACGGAGAAGCCAACTCGCCAGGAATGTTGTCAAATATTACCGCAGAGATGTTAGATTGGGTTAGGTTAGGTTATATTACGTTCTTGAAGTATATAAACGTCCCACGCAGACGTAGAGGCCAACAAGCCAGGAATGTTGTCAAATATTACCGTCGAGATGATAGGTTGGGTTACGTTAGGTAATATTACGTTATTGATGTATATGAAGGTCAAACGGAGACCTAGAGGCCAACTCGAAAGGAATGTTGTCAAATATTACCGGCGAGATGTTAGGTTGGGTTAGGTTAGGTTATATTTCGTTATTGATGTATATGAAGGTCCCACGGAGACGTAGAGGCCGACTCGCCAGGTATGTGGTCAAATATTACCGCGGAGATGTTAGGTTGGGTTAGGTTACGTTATATTACGTTATTGATGTATATGATGGTCAAACGGAGACGTAGAAGCCATCTCGCCAGGAATGATGTCAAATATTACCGCCGAGATGTTAGGGTGGGTTAGGTTACGTTATATTACGTTATTGATGTATATAAAGGTCCCACGGAGACATAGAGGCCAACAAGCCAGGAATGTGGTCAAATATTACCGGCGAGATGTTAGGTTGGGTTAGGTAAGGTTATATTACGTTATTGATGTATATAAAGGTCCCACGGGGACGTAGAGGCCAACTCACCAGGTATGTGGTCAAATATTACCGCGGTGGTGTTAGGTTGGGTTAGGTTACGTTATATTACGTTATTGATGTATATGATGGTCAAACGGAGACGTAGAAGCCATCTCGCCAGGAATGATGTCAAATATTACCGCCGAGATTTTAGGTTGGGTTAGGTAAGGTTATATTTCGTTATTGATGCATATGAAGGTCCCACGGAGACGTAGAGGCCAACTCGCCAGGTATGTGGTCAAATATTACCGCGGAGATGTTAGGTTGGGTTAGGTTAGGTTATATTACGATATTGATGTATATAAAGTTCCCGCGGAGACATAGAGGCCAACAAGCCAGGAATGTGGTCAAATATTACCGCCGAGATGTTAGGTTGGGTTAGGTTAGGTTATATTACGTTATTGATTTATATAAGCGTCCTACGGAGACGTAGAGGCCAACTCGCCAGGTATGTTTTCAATTATTACCGCCGAGAAGTTATGTTGGGTTAGGTTTGGTTATATTACGTTATTGATGTATATAAAGGTCCCACGGAGACGGAGAAGCCAACTCGCCAGGAATATTGTCAAATATTACCGCCGATAAGATAGGTTGGGTTAGGTTATGTTATATTACGTTCTTGATGTATATAAAGATCCCGCGGAGACGTAGAGGCCAACTCGCAAGGTATGTCGTCAAATATTACCGCCGAGATGTTCGGTTGGGTTAGGTTAGGTTATATTACGTTATTGATGTATATAAATGTCCCACGGAGACGGAGAAGCCAACTCGCCAGGAATTTTGTCAAATATTACCGCCGAGATGTTAGGTTGGGTTAGGGTAGGTTATATTACGTTCTTGAAGTATATAAACGTCCCACGCAGACGTAGAGGCCAACAAGCCAGGAATGTTGTCAAATATTACCGTCGAGATGATAGGTTGGGTTACGTTAGGTAATATTACGTTATTGATGTATATGAAGGTCAAACGGAGACCTAGAGGCCAACTCGAAAGGAATGTTGTCAAATATTACCGGCGAGATGTTAGGTTGGGTTAGGTTAGGTTATATTTCGTTATTGATGTATATGAAGGTCCCACGGAGACGTAGAGGCCGACTCGCCAGGTATGTGGTCAAATATTACCGCGGAGATGTTAGGTTGGGTTAGGTTACGTTATATTACGTTATTGATGTATATAAGGGTCCTACGGAGACGTAGAGGCCAACTCGCCAAGTATGTTTTCAATTATTACCGCCGAGAAGTTATGTTGGGTTAGGTTTGGTTATATTACGTTATTGATGTAGATAAAGGTCCCACGGAGACGGAGAAGCCAACTCGCCAGGAATATTGTCAAATATTACCGCCGAGAAGATAGGTTGGGTTAGGTTATGTTATATTACGTTCTTGATGTATATAAAGATCCCGCGGAGACGTAGAGGCCAACTCGCAAGGTATATTGTCAAATATTACCGCCGAGATGTTCGGTTGGGTTAGGTTAGGTTATATTACGTTATTGATGTATATAAAGGTCCCACGGAGACGGAGAAGCCAACTCGCCAGGAATGTTGTCAAATATTACCGCAGAGATGTTAGGTTGGGTTAGGTTAGGTTATATTACGTTCTTGAAGTATATAAACGTCCCACGCAGACGTAGAGGCCAACAAGCCAGGAATGTTGTCAAATATTACCGTCGAGATGATAGGTTGGGTTACGTTAGGTAATATTACGTTATTGATGTATATGAAGGTCAAACGGAGACCTAGAGGCCAACTCGAAAGGAATGTTGTCAAATATTACCGGCGAGATGTTAGGTTGGGTTAGGTTAGGTTATATTTCGTTATTGATGTATATGAAGGTCCCACGGAGACGTAGAGGCCGACTCGCCAGGTATGTGGTCAAATATTACCGCGGAGATGTTAGGTTGGGTTAGGTTACGTTATATTACGTTATTGATGTATATGATGGTCAAACGGAGACGTAGAAGCCATCTCGCCAGGAATGATGTCAAATATTACCGCCGAGATGTTAGGGTGGGTTAGGTTACGTTATATTACGTTATTGATGTATATAAAGGTCCCACGGAGACATAGAGGCCAACAAGCCAGGAATGTGGTCAAATATTACCGGCGAGATGTTAGGTTGGGTTAGGTAAGGTTATATTACGTTATTGATGTATATAAAGGTCCCACGGGGACGTAGAGGCCAACTCACCAGGTATGTGGTCAAATATTACCGCGGAGGTGTTAGGTTGGGTTAGGTTACGTTATATTACGTTATTGATGTATATGATGGTCAAACGGAGACGTAGAAGCCATCTCGCCAGGAATGATGTCAAATATTACCGCCGAGATTTTAGGTTGGGTTAGGTAAGGTTATATTTCGTTATTGATGCATATGAAGGTCCCACGGAGACGTAGAGGCCAACTCGCCAGGTATGTGGTCAAATATTACCGCGGAGATGTTAGGTTGGGTTAGGTTAGGTTATATTACGATATTGATGTATATAAAGTTCCCGCGGAGACATAGAGGCCAACAAGCCAGGAATGTGGTCAAATATTACCGCCGAGATGTTAGGTTGGGTTAGGTTAGGTTATATTACGTTATTGATGTATATAAGCGTCCTACGGAGACGTAGAGGCCAACTCGCCAGGTATGTTTTCAATTATTACCGCCGAGAAGTTATGTTGGGTTAGGTTTGGTTATATTACGTTATTGATGTATATAAAGGTCCCACGGAGACGGAGAAGCCAACTCGCCAGGAATATTGTCAAATATTACCGCCGATAAGATAGGTTGGGTTAGGTTATGTTATATTACGTTCTTGATGTATATAAAGATCCCGCGGAGACGTAGAGGCCAACTCGCAAGGTATGTCGTCAAATATTACCGCCGAGATGTTCGGTTGGGTTAGGTTAGGTTATATTACGTTATTGATGTATATAAATGTCCCACGGAGACGGAGAAGCCAACTCGCCAGGAATTTTGTCAAATATTACCGCCGAGATGTTAGGTTGGGTTAGGGTAGGTTATATTACGTTCTTGAAGTATATAAACGTCCCACGCAGACGTAGAGGCCAACAAGCCAGGAATGTTGTCAAATATTACCGTCGAGATGATAGGTTGGGTTACGTTAGGTAATATTACGTTATTGATGTATATGAATGTCAAACGGAGACCTAGAGGCCAACTCGAAAGGAATGTTGTCAAATATTACCGGCGAGATGTTAGGTTGGGTTAGGTTAGGTTATATTTCGTTATTGATGTATATGAAGGTCCCACGGAGACGTAGAGGCCGACTCGCCAGGTATGTGGTCAAATATTACCGCGGAGATGTTAGGTTGGGTTAGGTTACGTTATATTACGTTATTGATGTATATGATGGTCAAACGGAGACGTAGAAGCCATCTCGCCAGGAATGATGTCAAATATTACCGCCGAGATGTTAGGGTGGGTTAGGTTACGTTATATTACGTTACTGATGTATATAATGGTCCCACGGAGACACAGAGGCCAACAAGCCAGGAATGTGGTCAAATATTACCGGCGAGATGTTAGGTTGGGTTAGGTAAGGTTATATTACGTTATTGATGTATATAAAGGTCCCACGGGGAAGTAGAGGCCAACTCACCAGGTATGTGGTCAAATATTACCGCGGAGATGTTAGGTTGGTTTAGGTTACGTTATATTACGTTATTGATGTATATGATGGTCAAACAGAGACGTAGAAGCCATCTCGCCAGGAATGATGTCAAATATTACCGCCGAGATGTTAGGTTGGGTTAGGTTAGGTTATATTACGTTATTAATGTATATAAAGGTCCCACGGAGACATAGAGGCCAACACGCCAGGAATGTGGTCAAATATTACCGGCGAGATGTTAGGTTGGGTTAGTTAAGGTTATATTACGTTATTGATGTATATAAAGCTCCCACGGGGACGTAGAGGCCAAGTCGCCAGGAATGTTTTCAAATATTACCGCCGAGATGTTAGGTTGGGTTAGGTTAGGTTATATTACGTTCTTGAAGTATATAAAGGTCCCACGCAGACGTAGAGGCCAACAAGCCAGGAATGTTGTCAAATACTACCGTCGAGATGATAGGTTGGGTTACGTTAGGTAATATTACGTTATTCATGTATATGAAGGTCAAACGGAGACCTAGAGGCCAACTCGAAAGGAATGTTGTCAAATATTACCGCCGAGATGTTAGGTTGGGTTAGGTTAGGTTATATTACGATATTGATCTATATAAAGCTCCCACGGAGACGTAGGGGCCAACTCGCCAGGAATGATGTCAAATATTACCGCCGAGATTTTAGGTTGGGTTAGGTTAGGTTATATTACGTTATTGATGTATATAAAGGTCCCACGGAGACATAGAGGCCAACAAGCCTGGAATGTGGTCAAATATTACCGCCGAGATGAAAGGTTGGGTTAGGTTAGGTTATATTACGTTATTGATGTATATAAAGGTCCTACGGAGACGTAGAGGCCAACTCGCCAGGTATGTTTTCAATTATTACCGCCGATAAGTTAGGTTGGGTTTGGTTAGGTTATATTACGTTATTGATGTATATAAAGGTCCCACGGAGAAGGACAAGCCAACTCGCCAGGAATGTTGTCAAATATTACCGCAGAGAAGATAGGTTGGGTTAGGTTAGGTTATATTTCGTTATTGATGTATATGAAGGTCCCACGGAGACGTAGAGGCCAACTCGCCAGGTATGTGGTCAAATATTACCGCGGAGATGTTAGGTTGGGTTAGGTTAGGTTATATTACGATATTGATGTATATAAAGTTCCCACGGAGACGTAGAGGCCAACTCGCCAGGAATGATGTCAAATATTACCGCCGAGATTTTAGGTTGGGTTAGGTTACGTTATATTACGTTATTGATGTATATAAAGGTCCCGCGGAGACGTAGAGGCCAACAAGCCAGGAATGTGGTCAAATATTATCGCCGAGATGTTAGGTTGGTTTAGGTTAGGTTATATTACGTTATAGATGTATATAAAGGTCCCACGGAGACGTAGAGGCCAACTCGCCAGGATTGATGTCAAATATTACCGCCGAGATGTTATGTTGGGTTAGGTTAGGTTATATTACGTTATTGATGTATATAAAGGTCCCACGGAGGCATAGAGGCCAACAAGCCTGGAATGTGGTCACATATTACCGCCGAGATGAAAGGTTGGGTTAGGTTAGGTTATATTACGTTATTGATGTATATAAAGGTCCCGCGAAGACATAGAGGCCAACAAGCCAGGAATGTGGTCAAATATTACCGCCGAGATGTTAGGTTGGGTTAGGTTAGGTTATATTACGTTATTGATGTATATAAAGGTCCCACGGAGACGGAGAAGCCAACTCGCCAGGAATGTTGTCAAATATTACCGCAGAGATGTTAGGTTGGGTTAGGTTAGGTTATATTACGTTCTTGAAGTATGTAAACGTCCCACGCAGACGTAGAGGCCAACAAGCCAGGAATGTTGTCAAATATTACCGTCGAAATGATAGGTTGGCTTACGTTAGGTAATATTACGTTATTGATGTATATGAAGGTCAAACGGAGACCTAGAGGCCAACTCGAAAGGAATGTTGTCAAATATTACCGGCGAGATGTTAGGTTGGGTTAGGTTAGGTTATATTTCGTTATTGATGTATATAAAGGTCCCACGGGGACGTAGAGGCCAACTCACCAGGTATGTGGTCAAATATTACCGCGGAGATGTTAGGTTGGGTTAGGTTACGTTATATTACGTTATTGATGTATATGATGGTCAAACAGAGACGTAGAAGCCATCTCGCCAGGAATGATGTCAAATATTACCGCCGAGATGTTAGGTTGGGTTAGGTTAAGTTATATTACGTTATTGATGTATATAAAGGTCCTACGGAGACGTAGAGGCCAACTCGCCAGGTATGTTTTCAATTATTACCGCCGATAAGTTAGGTTGGGTTTGGTTAGATTATATTACGTTATTGATGTATATAAAGGTCCCACGGAGACGGACAAGCCAACTCGCCAGGAATGTTGTCAAATATTACCGCAGAGCAGATAGGTTGGGTTAGGTTATGTTATATTACGTTCTTGATGTATATAAATATCACACGGAGACGTAGAGGCCAATTCACCAGGTATGTTGTCAAATATTACCGCCGAGATGATAGGTTGGGTTAGGTTAGGTTATATTTCGTTATTGATGTATATGAAGGTACCACGGAGACGTAGAGGCCAACTCGCCAGGTATGTGGTCAAATATTACCGCGGAGATGTTAGGTTGGGTTAGGTTAGGTTATATTACGATATTGATGTATATAAAGTTCCCACGCAGACGTAGAGGCCAACAAGCCAGGAATGTTGTCAAATATTACCGCCGAGATATTAGGGTGGGTTAGGTTACGTTATATTACGTTATTGATGTATATAAAGGTCCCACGGAGACATAGAGGCCAACAAGCCAGGAATGTGGTCAAATATTACCGGCGAGATGTTAGGTTGGGTTAGGTAAGGTTATATTACGTTATTAATGTATATAAAGGTCCCACGGAGACGGAGAAGCCAACTCGCCAGGAATGTGGTCAAATATTACTGCCGAGATGTTAGGTTGGGTTAGGTTAGGTTATATTACGTTATTGATGTATATAAAGATCCCACGGAGACGTAGAGGCCAACTCGCCAGGAATGATGTCAAATATTACCGCCGCGATGATAGGTTGGGTTAGGTTACGTTATATTACGTTATTGATGTATATAAATGTCCCACGGAGACGGAGAAGCCAACTCGCCAGGAATGTTGTCAAATATTACCGCCGAGAAGGTAGGTTGGGTTAGGTTAGGTTATATTACGTTATTGATGTATATAAAGGTCCCACGGATACGGAGAAGCCAACTCGCCAGGAATGTGGTCAAATATTACCGCCGAGATGTTAGATTGTGTTAGGTTAGGTTATATTACGTTATTGATGTATATAAAGATCCCACGGAGATGTAGAGGCCAACTCGCCAGGAGTGATGTCAAATATTACCGCCGCGATGATAGTTTGGGTTAGGTTACGTTATATTACGTTATTGATGTATATAAAGGTCCCACGGAGACCGAAAAGCCAACTCGCCAGGAATGTTGTCAAATATTACCGCCGAGATGAAAGGTTGGGTTAGGTTAGGTTATATTACGTTATTGATGTATATAAGGGTCCTACGGAGACGCAGAGGCCAACTCGCCAAGTATGTTTTCAATTATTACCGCCGAGAAGTTATGTTGGGTTAGGTTTGGTTATATTACGTTATTGATGTAGATAAAGGCCCCACGGAGACGGAGAAGCCAACTCGCCAGGAATATTGTCAAATATTACCGCCGAGAAGATAGGTTGGGTTAGGTTATGTTATATTACGTTCTTGATGTATATAAAGATCCCGCGGAGACGTAGAGGCCAACTCGCAAGGTATGTTGTCAAATATTACCGCCGAGATGTTCGGTTGGGTTAGGTTAGGTTATATTACGTTATTGATGTATATAAAGGTCCCACGGAGACGGAGAAGCCAACTCGCCAGGAATGTTGTCAAATATTACCGCAGAGATGTTAGGTTGGGTTAGGTTAGGTTATATTTCGTTATTGATGTAGATAAAGGTCCCACGGGGACGTAGAGGCCAACTCACCAGGTATGTGGTCAAATATTACCGCGGAGGTGTTAGGTTGGGTTAGGTTACGTTATATTACGTTATTGATGTATATGATGGTCAAACAGAGACGTAGAAGCCATATCGCCAGGAATGATGTCAAATATTACCGCCGAGGTGTTAGGTTGGGTTAGGTTAGGTTATATTACGTTATTAATGTATATAAAGGTCCCACGGAGACGGAGAAGCCAACTCGCCAGGTATGTTTTCAATTATTACCGCCGAGAAGTTATGTTGGGTTAGGTTTGGTTATATTACGTTATTGATGTATATAAAGGTTCCACGGGGACGTAGAGGCCAACTCACCAGGTATGTGGTCAAATATTACCGCGGAGGTGTTAGGTTGGGTTAGGTTACGTTATATTACGTTATTGATGTATATGATGGTCAAACAGAGACGTAGAAGCCATATCGCCAGGAATGATGTCAAATATTACCGCCGAGATGTTAGGTTGGGTTAGGTTAGGTTATATTACGTTATTAATGTATATAAAGGTCCCACGGAGACGGAGAAGCCAACTCGCCAGGAATGTGGTCAAATATTACCGCCGAGATGTTAGGTTGGGTTAGGTTAGGTTATATTACGTTATTGATGTATATAAAGATCCCACGGAGACGTAGAGGCCAACTCGCCAGGAATGATGTCAAATATTACCGCCGCGATGATAGGTTGGGTTAGGTTACGTTATATTACGTTATTGATGTATATAAATGTCCCACGGAGACGGAGAAGCCAACTCGCCAGGAATGTTGTCAAATATTACCGCCGAGAAGGTAGGTTGGGTTAGGTTAGGTTATATTACGTTATTGATGTATATAAAGGTCCCACGGATACGGAGAAGCCAACTCGCCAGGAATGTGGTCAAATATTACCGCCGAGATGTTAGATTGTGTTAGGTTAGGTTATATTACGTTATTGATGTATATAAAGATCCCACGGAGATGTAGAGGCCAACTCGCCAGGAGTGATGTCAAATATTACCGCCGCGATGATAGTTTGGGTTAGGTTACGTTATATTACGTTATTGATGTATATAAAGGTCCCACGGAGACCGAAAAGCCAACTCGCCAGGAATGTTGTCAAATATTACCGCCGAGAGGGTAGGTTGGGTTAGGTTATGTTATATTACGTTCTTGATGTATATAAAGATCACACGGAGACGTAGAGGCCAATTCGCCAGGTATGTTGTCAAATATTACCACCGAGATTATAGGTTGGGTTAGGTTAGGTTATATTTCGTTATTGATGTATATGAAGGTCCCACGGAGACGTAGAGGCCAACTCGCAAGGTATGTTGTCAAATATTACCGCGGAGATGTTAGGTTGGGTTAGGTTAAGTTATATTACGTTATTGATGTATATAAAGGTCCCACGGAGACATAGAGGCCAACAAGACTGGAATGTGGTCAAATATTACCGCCGAGATGAAAGCTTGGGTTAGGTTAGGTTATATTACGTTATTGATGTATATAAAGGTCCTACGGAGACGTAGAGGCCAACTCGCCAGGTATGTTTTCAATTATTACCGCCGATAAGTTAGGTTGGGTTTGGTTAGGTTATATTACGTTATTGATGTATATAAAGGTCCCACGGAGAAGGACAAGCCAACTCGCCTGGAATGTTGTCAAATATTACCGCAGAGAAGATAGGTTGGGTTAGGTTAGGTTATATTTCGTTATTGATGTATATGAAGGTCCCACGGAGACGTAGAGGCCAACTCGCCAGGTATGTGGTCAAATATTACCGCGGAGATGTTAGGTTGGGTTAGGTTAGGTTATATTACGATATTGATGTATATAAAGTTCCCACGGAGACGTAGAGGCCAACTCGCCAGGAATGATGTCAAATATTACCGCCGAGATTTTAGGTTGGGTTAGGTTACGTTATATTACGTTATTGATGTATATAAAGGTCCCGCGGAGACGTAGAGGCCAACAAGCCTGGAATGTGGTCACATATTACCGCCGAGATGAAAGGTTGGGTTAGGTTAGGTTATATTACGTTATTGATGTATATAAAGGTCCCGCGAAGACATAGAGGCCAACAAGCCAGGAATGTGGTCAAATATTACCGCCGAGATGTTAGGTTGGGTTAGGTTAGGTTATATTACGTTATTGATGTATATAAGGGTCCTACGGAGACGTAGAGGCCAACTCGCCAAGTATGTTTTCAATTATTACCGCCGAGAAGTTATGTTGGGTTAGGTTTGGTTATATTACGTTATTGATGTAGATAAAGGTCCCACGGAGACGGAGAAGCCAACTTGCCAGGAATATTGTCAAATATTACCGCCGAGAAGATAGGTTGGGTTAGGTTATGTTATATTACGTTCTTGATGTATATAAAGATCCCGCGGAGACGTAGAGGCCAACTCGCACGGTATGTTGTCAAATATTACCGCCGAGATGTTCGGTTGGGTTAGGTTAGGTTATATTACGTTATTGATGTATATAAAGGTCCCACGGAGACGGAGAAGCCAACTCGCCAGGAATGTTGTCAAATATTACCGCCGAGATGTTAGGTTGGGTTAGGTTAGGTTACATTACGTTCTTGAAGTATATAAACGTCCCACGCAGACGTAGAGGCCAACAAGCCAGGAATGTTGTCAAATATTACCGCCGAGATGTTAGGTTGGGTTAGGTTAGGTTATATTACGTTATTGATGTATATAAGGGTCCTACGGAGACGTAGAGGCCAACTCGCCAGGTATGTTTTCAATTATTACCGCCGAGAAGTTATGTTGTGTTAGGTTTGGTTATATTACGTTATTGATGTATATGATGGTCAAACGGAGACGTAGAAGCCATCTCGCCAGGAATGATGTCAAATATTACCGCCGAGATGTTAGGGTGGGTTAGGTTACGTTATATTACGTTCTTGAAGTATATAAACGTCCCACGCAGACGTAGAGGCCAACAAGCCAGGAATGTTGTCAAATATTACCGTCGAGATGATAGGTTGGGTTACGTTAGGTAATATTACGTTATTGATGTATATGAAGGTCAAACGGAGACCTAGAGGCCAACTCGAAAGGAATGTTGTCAAATATTACCGGCGAGATGTTAGGTTGGGTTAGGTTAGGTTATATTTCGTTATTGATGTATATGAAGGTCCCACGGAGACGTAGAGGCCGACTCGCCAGGTATGTGGTCAAATATTACCGCGGAGATGTTAGGTTGGGTTAGGTTACGTTATATTACGTTATTGATGTATATGATGGTCAAACGGAGACGTAGAAGCCATCTCGCCAGGAATGATGTCAAATATTACCGCCGAGATGTTAGGGTGGGTTAGGTTACGTTATATTACGTTACTGATGTATATAAAGGTCCCACGGAGACACAGAGGCCAACAAGCCAGGAATGTGGTCAAATATTACCGGCGAGATGTTAGGTTGGGTTAGGTAAGGTTATATTACGTTATTGATGTATATAAAGGTCCCATGGGGAAGTAGAGGCCAACTCACCAGGTATGTGGTCAAATATTACCGCGGAGATGTTAGGTTGGTTTAGGTTACGTTATATTACGTTATTGATGTATATGATGGTCAAACAGAGACGTAGAAGCCATCTCGCCAGGAATGATGTCAAATATTACCGCCGAGATGTTAGGTTGGGTTAGGTTAGGTTATATTACGTTATTAATGTATATAAAGGTCCCACGGAGACATAGAGGCCAACACGCCAGGAATGTGGTCAAATATTACCGGCGAGATGTTAGGTTGGGTTAGTTAAGGTTATATTACGTTATTGATGTATATAAAGCTCCCACGGGGACGTAGAGGCCAAGTCGCCAGGAATGTTTTCAAATATTACCGCCGAGATGTTAGGTTGGGTTAGGTTAGGTTATATTACGTTCTTGAAGTATATAAAGGTCCGACGCAGACGTAGAGGCCAACAAGCCAGGAATGTTGTCAAATACTACCGTCGAGATGATAGGTTGGGTTACGTTAGGTAATATTACGTTATTCATGTATATGAAGGTCAAACGGAGACCTAGAGGCCAACTCGAAAGGAATGTTGTCAAATATTACCGGCGAGATGTTAGGTTGGGTTAGGTTAGGTTATATTTCGTTATTGATGTATATGAAGGTCCCACGGAGACGTAGAGGCCAACAAGACAGGAATGTGGTCAAATATTACCGCCGAGATGTTAGGTTGGGTTAGGTTAGGTTATATTACGTTATTGATGTATATAAAGGTCACACGGGGACGTAGAGGCCAACAAGACAGGAATGTGGTCAAATATTACCGCCGAGATGTTAGGTTGGGTTAGGTTAGGTTATATTACGATATTGATCTATATAAAGCTCCCACGGAGACGTAGGGGCCAACTCGCCAGGAATGATGTCAAATATTACCGCCGAGATTTTAGGTTGGGTTAGGTTAGGTTATATTACGTTATTGATGTATATAAAGGTCCCACGGAGACATAGAGGCCAACAAGCCTGGAATGTGGTCATATATTACCGCCGAGATGAAAGGTTGGGTTAGGTTAGGTTATATTACGTTATTGATGTATATAAAGGTCCTACGGAGACGTAGAGGCCAACTCGCCAGGTATGTTTTCAATTATTACCGCCGATAAGTTAGGTTGGGTTTGGTTAGGTTATATTACGTTATTGATGTATATAAAGGTCCCACGGAGAAGGACAAGCCAACTCGCCAGGAATGTTGTCAAATATTACCGCCGAGATGATAGGTTGGGTTAGGTTAGGTTATATTTCGTTATTGATGTACATGAAGGTCCCACGGAGACGTAGAGGCCAACTCGCCAGGTATGTGGTCAAATATTACCGCGGAGATGTTAGGTTGGGTTAGGTTAGGTTATATTACGATATTGATGTATATAAAGTTCCCACGGAGACGTAGAGGCCAACTCGCCAGGAATGATGCCAAATATTACCGCCGAGATTTTAGGTTGGGTTAGGTAAGGTTATATTTCGTTATTGATGCATATGAAGGTCCCACGGAGACGTAGAGGCCAACTCGCCAGGTATGTGGTCAAATATTACCGCGGAGATGTTAGGTTGGGTTAGGTTAGGTTATATTACGATATTGATGTATATAAAGTTCCCGCGGAGACATAGAGGCCAACAAGCCAGGAATGTGGTCAAATATTACCGCCGAGATGTTAGGTTGGGTTAGGTTAGGTTATATTACGTTATTGATGTATATAAGCGTCCTACGGAGACGTAGAGGCCAACTCGCTAGGTATGTTTTCAATTATTACCGCCGAGAAGTTATGTTGGGTTAGGTTTGGTTATATTACGTTATTGATGTATATAAAGGTCCCACGGAGACGGAGAAGCCAACTCGCCAGGAATATTGTCAAATATTACCGCCGATAAGATAGGTTGGGTTAGGTTATGTTATATTATGTTCTTGATGTATATAAAGATCCCGCGGAGACGTAGAGGCCAACTCGCAAGGTATGTTGTCAAATATTACCGCCGAGATGTTCGGTTGGGTTAGGTTAGGTTATATTACGTTATTGATGTATATAAATGTCCCACGGAGACGGAGAAGCCAACTCGCCAGGAATTTTGTCAAATATTACCGCCGAGATGTTAGGTTGGGTTAGGGTAGGTTATATTACGTTCTTGAAGTATATAAACGTCCCACGCAGACGTAGAGGCCAACAAGCCAGGAATGTTGTCAAATATTACCGTCGAGATGATAGGTTGGGTTACGTTAGGTAATATTACGTTATTGATGTATATGAAGGTCAAACGGAGACCTAGAGGCCAACTCGAAAGGAATGTTGTCAAATATTACCGGCGAGATGTTAGGTTGGGTTAGGTTAGGTTATATTTCGTTATTGATGTATATGAAGGTCCCACGGAGACGTAGAGGCCGACTCGCCAGGTATGTGGTCAAATATTACCGCGGAGATGTTAGGTTGGGTTAGGTTACGTTATATTACGTTATTGATGTATATAAGGGTCCTACGGAGACGTAGAGGCCAACTCGCCAAGTATGTTTTCAATTATTACCGCCGAGAAGTTATGTTGGGTTAGGTTTGGTTATATTACGTTATTGATGTAGATAAAGGTCCCACGGAGACGGAGAAGCCAACTCGCCAGGAATATTGTCAAATATTACCGCCGAGAAGATAGGTTGGGTTAGGTTATGTTATATTACGTTCTTGATGTATATAAAGATCCCGCGGAGACGTAGAGGCCAACTCGCAAGGTATATTGTCAAATATTACCGCCGCGATGTTCGGTTGGGTTAGGTTAGGTTATATTACGTTATTGATGTATATAAAGGTCCCACGGAGACGGAGAAGCCAACTCGCCAGGAATGTTGTCAAATATTACCGCAGAGATGTTAGATTGGGTTAGGTTAGGTTATATTACGTTCTTGAAGTATATAAACGTCCCACGCAGACGTAGAGGCCAACAAGCCAGGAATGTTGTCAAATATTACCGTCGAGATGATAGGTTGGGTTACGTTAGGTAATATTACGTTATTGATGTATATGAAGGTCAAACGGAGACCTAGAGGCCAACTCGAAAGGAATGTTGTCAAATATTACCGGCGAGATGTTAGGTTGGGTTAGGTTAGGTTATATTTCGTTATTGATGTATATGAAGGTCCCACGGAGACGTAGAGGCCGACTCGCCAGGTATGTGGTCAAATATTACCGCGGAGATGTTAGGTTGGGTTAGGTTACGTTATATTACGTTATTGATGTATATGATGGTCAAACGGAGACGTAGAAGCCATCTCGCCAGGAATGATGTCAAATATTACCGCCGAGATGTTAGGGTGGGTTAGGTTACGTTATATTACGTTATTGATGTATATAAAGGTCCCACGGAGACATAGAGGCCAACAAGCCAGGAATGTGGTCAAATATTACCGGCGAGATGTTAGGTTGGGTTAGGTAAGGTTATATTACGTTATTGATGTATATAAAGGTCCCACGGGGACGTAGAGGCCAACTCACCAGGTATGTGGTCAAATATTACCGCGGTGGTGTTAGGTTGGGTTAGGTTACGTTATATTACGTTATTGATGTATATGATGGTCAAACGGAGACGTAGAAGCCATCTCGCCAGGAATGATGTCAAATATTACCGCCGAGATTTTAGGTTGGGTTAGGTAAGGTTATATTTCGTTATTGATGCATATGAAGGTCCCACGGAGACGTAGAGGCCAACTCGCCAGGTATGTGGTCAAATATTACCGCGGAGATGTTAGGTTGGGTTAGGTTAGGTTATATTACGATATTGATGTATATAAAGTTCCCGCGGAGACATAGAGGCCAACAAGCCAGGAATGTGGTCAAATATTACCGCCGAGATGTTAGGTTGGGTTAGGTTAGGTTATATTACGTTATTGATTTATATAAGCGTCCTACGGAGACGTAGAGGCCAACTCGCCAGGTATGTTTTCAATTATTACCGCCGAGAAGTTATGTTGGGTTAGGTTTGGTTATATTACGTTATTGATGTATATAAAGGTCCCACGGAGACGGAGAAGCCAACTCGCCAGGAATATTGTCAAATATTACCGCCGATAAGATAGGTTGGGTTAGGTTATGTTATATTACGTTCTTGATGTATATAAAGATCCCGCGGAGACGTAGAGGCCAACTCGCAAGGTATGTCGTCAAATATTACCGCCGAGATGTTCGGTTGGGTTAGGTTAGGTTATATTACGTTATTGATGTATATAAATGTCCCACGGAGACGGAGAAGCCAACTCGCCAGGAATTTTGTCAAATATTACCGCCGAGATGTTAGGTTGGGTTAGGGTAGGTTATATTACGTTCTTGAAGTATATAAACGTCCCACGCAGACGTAGAGGCCAACAAGCCAGGAATGTTGTCAAATATTACCGTCGAGATGATAGGTTGGGTTACGTTAGGTAATATTACGTTATTGATGTATATGAAGGTCAAACGGAGACCTAGAGGCCAACTCGAAAGGAATGTTGTCAAATATTACCGGCGAGATGTTAGGTTGGGTTAGGTTAGGTTATATTTCGTTATTGATGTATATGAAGGTCCCACGGAGACGTAGAGGCCGACTCGCCAGGTATGTGGTCAAATATTACCGCGGAGATGTTAGGTTGGGTTAGGTTACGTTATATTACGTTATTGATGTATATAAGGGTCCTACGGAGACGTAGAGGCCAACTCGCCAAGTATGTTTTCAATTATTACCGCCGAGAAGTTATGTTGGGTTAGGTTTGGTTATATTACGTTATTGATGTAGATAAAGGTCCCACGGAGACGGAGAAGCCAACTCGCCAGGAATATTGTCAAATATTACCGCCGAGAAGATAGGTTGGGTTAGGTTATGTTATATTACGTTCTTGATGTATATAAAGATCCCGCGGAGACGTAGAGGCCAACTCGCAAGGTATATTGTCAAATATTACCGCCGAGATGTTCGGTTGGGTTAGGTTAGGTTATATTACGTTATTGATGTATATAAAGGTCCCACGGAGACGGAGAAGCCAACTCGCCAGGAATGTTGTCAAATATTACCGCAGAGATGTTAGGTTGGGTTAGGTTAGGTTATATTACGTTCTTGAAGTATATAAACGTCCCACGCAGACGTAGAGGCCAACAAGCCAGGAATGTTGTCAAATATTACCGTCGAGATGATAGGTTGGGTTACGTTAGGTAATATTACGTTATTGATGTATATGAAGGTCAAACGGAGACCTAGAGGCCAACTCGAAAGGAATGTTGTCAAATATTACCGGCGAGATGTTAGGTTGGGTTAGGTTAGGTTATATTTCGTTATTGATGTATATGAAGGTCCCACGGAGACGTAGAGGCCGACTCGCCAGGTATGTGGTCAAATATTACCGCGGAGATGTTAGGTTGGGTTAGGTTACGTTATATTACGTTATTGATGTATATGATGGTCAAACGGAGACGTAGAAGCCATCTCGCCAGGAATGATGTCAAATATTACCGCCGAGATGTTAGGGTGGGTTAGGTTACGTTATATTACGTTATTGATGTATATAAAGGTCCCACGGAGACATAGAGGCCAACAAGCCAGGAATGTGGTCAAATATTACCGGCGAGATGTTAGGTTGGGTTAGGTAAGGTTATATTACGTTATTGATGTATATAAAGGTCCCACGGGGACGTAGAGGCCAACTCACCAGGTATGTGGTCAAATATTACCGCGGAGGTGTTAGGTTGGGTTAGGTTACGTTATATTACGTTATTGATGTATATGATGGTCAAACGGAGACGTAGAAGCCATCTCGCCAGGAATGATGTCAAATATTACCGCCGAGATTTTAGGTTGGGTTAGGTAAGGTTATATTTCGTTATTGATGCATATGAAGGTCCCACGGAGACGTAGAGGCCAACTCGCCAGGTATGTGGTCAAATATTACCGCGGAGATGTTAGGTTGGGTTAGGTTAGGTTATATTACGATATTGATGTATATAAAGTTCCCGCGGAGACATAGAGGCCAACAAGCCAGGAATGTGGTCAAATATTACCGCCGAGATGTTAGGTTGGGTTAGGTTAGGTTATATTACGTTATTGATGTATATAAGCGTCCTACGGAGACGTAGAGGCCAACTCGCCAGGTATGTTTTCAATTATTACCGCCGAGAAGTTATGTTGGGTTAGGTTTGGTTATATTACGTTATTGATGTATATAAAGGTCCCACGGAGACGGAGAAGCCAACTCGCCAGGAATATTGTCAAATATTACCGCCGATAAGATAGGTTGGGTTAGGTTATGTTATATTACGTTCTTGATGTATATAAAGATCCCGCGGAGACGTAGAGGCCAACTCGCAAGGTATGTCGTCAAATATTACCGCCGAGATGTTCGGTTGGGTTAGGTTAGGTTATATTACGTTATTGATGTATATAAATGTCCCACGGAGACGGAGAAGCCAACTCGCCAGGAATTTTGTCAAATATTACCGCCGAGATGTTAGGTTGGGTTAGGGTAGGTTATATTACGTTCTTGAAGTATATAAACGTCCCACGCAGACGTAGAGGCCAACAAGCCAGGAATGTTGTCAAATATTACCGTCGAGATGATAGGTTGGGTTACGTTAGGTAATATTACGTTATTGATGTATATGAATGTCAAACGGAGACCTAGAGGCCAACTCGAAAGGAATGTTGTCAAATATTACCGGCGAGATGTTAGGTTGGGTTAGGTTAGGTTATATTTCGTTATTGATGTATATGAAGGTCCCACGGAGACGTAGAGGCCGACTCGCCAGGTATGTGGTCAAATATTACCGCGGAGATGTTAGGTTGGGTTAGGTTACGTTATATTACGTTATTGATGTATATGATGGTCAAACGGAGACGTAGAAGCCATCTCGCCAGGAATGATGTCAAATATTACCGCCGAGATGTTAGGGTGGGTTAGGTTACGTTATATTACGTTACTGATGTATATAATGGTCCCACGGAGACACAGAGGCCAACAAGCCAGGAATGTGGTCAAATATTACCGGCGAGATGTTAGGTTGGGTTAGGTAAGGTTATATTACGTTATTGATGTATATAAAGGTCCCACGGGGAAGTAGAGGCCAACTCACCAGGTATGTGGTCAAATATTACCGCGGAGATGTTAGGTTGGTTTAGGTTACGTTATATTACGTTATTGATGTATATGATGGTCAAACAGAGACGTAGAAGCCATCTCGCCAGGAATGATGTCAAATATTACCGCCGAGATGTTAGGTTGGGTTAGGTTAGGTTATATTACGTTATTAATGTATATAAAGGTCCCACGGAGACATAGAGGCCAACACGCCAGGAATGTGGTCAAATATTACCGGCGAGATGTTAGGTTGGGTTAGTTAAGGTTATATTACGTTATTGATGTATATAAAGCTCCCACGGGGACGTAGAGGCCAAGTCGCCAGGAATGTTTTCAAATATTACCGCCGAGATGTTAGGTTGGGTTAGGTTAGGTTATATTACGTTCTTGAAGTATATAAAGGTCCCACGCAGACGTAGAGGCCAACAAGCCAGGAATGTTGTCAAATACTACCGTCGAGATGATAGGTTGGGTTACGTTAGGTAATATTACGTTATTCATGTATATGAAGGTCAAACGGAGACCTAGAGGCCAACTCGAAAGGAATGTTGTCAAATATTACCGCCGAGATGTTAGGTTGGGTTAGGTTAGGTTATATTACGATATTGATCTATATAAAGCTCCCACGGAGACGTAGGGGCCAACTCGCCAGGAATGATGTCAAATATTACCGCCGAGATTTTAGGTTGGGTTAGGTTAGGTTATATTACGTTATTGATGTATATAAAGGTCCCACGGAGACATAGAGGCCAACAAGCCTGGAATGTGGTCAAATATTACCGCCGAGATGAAAGGTTGGGTTAGGTTAGGTTATATTACGTTATTGATGTATATAAAGGTCCTACGGAGACGTAGAGGCCAACTCGCCAGGTATGTTTTCAATTATTACCGCCGATAAGTTAGGTTGGGTTTGGTTAGGTTATATTACGTTATTGATGTATATAAAGGTCCCACGGAGAAGGACAAGCCAACTCGCCAGGAATGTTGTCAAATATTACCGCAGAGAAGATAGGTTGGGTTAGGTTAGGTTATATTTCGTTATTGATGTATATGAAGGTCCCACGGAGACGTAGAGGCCAACTCGCCAGGTATGTGGTCAAATATTACCGCGGAGATGTTAGGTTGGGTTAGGTTAGGTTATATTACGATATTGATGTATATAAAGTTCCCACGGAGACGTAGAGGCCAACTCGCCAGGAATGATGTCAAATATTACCGCCGAGATTTTAGGTTGGGTTAGGTTACGTTATATTACGTTATTGATGTATATAAAGGTCCCGCGGAGACGTAGAGGCCAACAAGCCAGGAATGTGGTCAAATATTATCGCCGAGATGTTAGGTTGGTTTAGGTTAGGTTATATTACGTTATAGATGTATATAAAGGTCCCACGGAGACGTAGAGGCCAACTCGCCAGGATTGATGTCAAATATTACCGCCGAGATGTTATGTTGGGTTAGGTTAGGTTATATTACGTTATTGATGTATATAAAGGTCCCACGGAGGCATAGAGGCCAACAAGCCTGGAATGTGGTCACATATTACCGCCGAGATGAAAGGTTGGGTTAGGTTAGGTTATATTACGTTATTGATGTATATAAAGGTCCCGCGAAGACATAGAGGCCAACAAGCCAGGAATGTGGTCAAATATTACCGCCGAGATGTTAGGTTGGGTTAGGTTAGGTTATATTACGTTATTGATGTATATAAAGGTCCCACGGAGACGGAGAAGCCAACTCGCCAGGAATGTTGTCAAATATTACCGCAGAGATGTTAGGTTGGGTTAGGTTAGGTTATATTACGTTCTTGAAGTATGTAAACGTCCCACGCAGACGTAGAGGCCAACAAGCCAGGAATGTTGTCAAATATTACCGTCGAAATGATAGGTTGGCTTACGTTAGGTAATATTACGTTATTGATGTATATGAAGGTCAAACGGAGACCTAGAGGCCAACTCGAAAGGAATGTTGTCAAATATTACCGGCGAGATGTTAGGTTGGGTTAGGTTAGGTTATATTTCGTTATTGATGTATATAAAGGTCCCACGGGGACGTAGAGGCCAACTCACCAGGTATGTGGTCAAATATTACCGCGGAGATGTTAGGTTGGGTTAGGTTACGTTATATTACGTTATTGATGTATATGATGGTCAAACAGAGACGTAGAAGCCATCTCGCCAGGAATGATGTCAAATATTACCGCCGAGATGTTAGGTTGGGTTAGGTTAAGTTATATTACGTTATTGATGTATATAAAGGTCCTACGGAGACGTAGAGGCCAACTCGCCAGGTATGTTTTCAATTATTACCGCCGATAAGTTAGGTTGGGTTTGGTTAGATTATATTACGTTATTGATGTATATAAAGGTCCCACGGAGACGGACAAGCCAACTCGCCAGGAATGTTGTCAAATATTACCGCAGAGCAGATAGGTTGGGTTAGGTTATGTTATATTACGTTCTTGATGTATATAAATATCACACGGAGACGTAGAGGCCAATTCACCAGGTATGTTGTCAAATATTACCGCCGAGATGATAGGTTGGGTTAGGTTAGGTTATATTTCGTTATTGATGTATATGAAGGTACCACGGAGACGTAGAGGCCAACTCGCCAGGTATGTGGTCAAATATTACCGCGGAGATGTTAGGTTGGGTTAGGTTAGGTTATATTACGATATTGATGTATATAAAGTTCCCACGCAGACGTAGAGGCCAACAAGCCAGGAATGTTGTCAAATATTACCGCCGAGATATTAGGGTGGGTTAGGTTACGTTATATTACGTTATTGATGTATATAAAGGTCCCACGGAGACATAGAGGCCAACAAGCCAGGAATGTGGTCAAATATTACCGGCGAGATGTTAGGTTGGGTTAGGTAAGGTTATATTACGTTATTAATGTATATAAAGGTCCCACGGAGACGGAGAAGCCAACTCGCCAGGAATGTGGTCAAATATTACTGCCGAGATGTTAGGTTGGGTTAGGTTAGGTTATATTACGTTATTGATGTATATAAAGATCCCACGGAGACGTAGAGGCCAACTCGCCAGGAATGATGTCAAATATTACCGCCGCGATGATAGGTTGGGTTAGGTTACGTTATATTACGTTATTGATGTATATAAATGTCCCACGGAGACGGAGAAGCCAACTCGCCAGGAATGTTGTCAAATATTACCGCCGAGAAGGTAGGTTGGGTTAGGTTAGGTTATATTACGTTATTGATGTATATAAAGGTCCCACGGATACGGAGAAGCCAACTCGCCAGGAATGTGGTCAAATATTACCGCCGAGATGTTAGATTGTGTTAGGTTAGGTTATATTACGTTATTGATGTATATAAAGATCCCACGGAGATGTAGAGGCCAACTCGCCAGGAGTGATGTCAAATATTACCGCCGCGATGATAGTTTGGGTTAGGTTACGTTATATTACGTTATTGATGTATATAAAGGTCCCACGGAGACCGAAAAGCCAACTCGCCAGGAATGTTGTCAAATATTACCGCCGAGATGAAAGGTTGGGTTAGGTTAGGTTATATTACGTTATTGATGTATATAAGGGTCCTACGGAGACGCAGAGGCCAACTCGCCAAGTATGTTTTCAATTATTACCGCCGAGAAGTTATGTTGGGTTAGGTTTGGTTATATTACGTTATTGATGTAGATAAAGGCCCCACGGAGACGGAGAAGCCAACTCGCCAGGAATATTGTCAAATATTACCGCCGAGAAGATAGGTTGGGTTAGGTTATGTTATATTACGTTCTTGATGTATATAAAGATCCCGCGGAGACGTAGAGGCCAACTCGCAAGGTATGTTGTCAAATATTACCGCCGAGATGTTCGGTTGGGTTAGGTTAGGTTATATTACGTTATTGATGTATATAAAGGTCCCACGGAGACGGAGAAGCCAACTCGCCAGGAATGTTGTCAAATATTACCGCAGAGATGTTAGGTTGGGTTAGGTTAGGTTATATTTCGTTATTGATGTAGATAAAGGTCCCACGGGGACGTAGAGGCCAACTCACCAGGTATGTGGTCAAATATTACCGCGGAGGTGTTAGGTTGGGTTAGGTTACGTTATATTACGTTATTGATGTATATGATGGTCAAACAGAGACGTAGAAGCCATATCGCCAGGAATGATGTCAAATATTACCGCCGAGGTGTTAGGTTGGGTTAGGTTAGGTTATATTACGTTATTAATGTATATAAAGGTCCCACGGAGACGGAGAAGCCAACTCGCCAGGTATGTTTTCAATTATTACCGCCGAGAAGTTATGTTGGGTTAGGTTTGGTTATATTACGTTATTGATGTATATAAAGGTTCCACGGGGACGTAGAGGCCAACTCACCAGGTATGTGGTCAAATATTACCGCGGAGGTGTTAGGTTGGGTTAGGTTACGTTATATTACGTTATTGATGTATATGATGGTCAAACAGAGACGTAGAAGCCATATCGCCAGGAATGATGTCAAATATTACCGCCGAGATGTTAGGTTGGGTTAGGTTAGGTTATATTACGTTATTAATGTATATAAAGGTCCCACGGAGACGGAGAAGCCAACTCGCCAGGAATGTGGTCAAATATTACCGCCGAGATGTTAGGTTGGGTTAGGTTAGGTTATATTACGTTATTGATGTATATAAAGATCCCACGGAGACGTAGAGGCCAACTCGCCAGGAATGATGTCAAATATTACCGCCGCGATGATAGGTTGGGTTAGGTTACGTTATATTACGTTATTGATGTATATAAATGTCCCACGGAGACGGAGAAGCCAACTCGCCAGGAATGTTGTCAAATATTACCGCCGAGAAGGTAGGTTGGGTTAGGTTAGGTTATATTACGTTATTGATGTATATAAAGGTCCCACGGATACGGAGAAGCCAACTCGCCAGGAATGTGGTCAAATATTACCGCCGAGATGTTAGATTGTGTTAGGTTAGGTTATATTACGTTATTGATGTATATAAAGATCCCACGGAGATGTAGAGGCCAACTCGCCAGGAGTGATGTCAAATATTACCGCCGCGATGATAGTTTGGGTTAGGTTACGTTATATTACGTTATTGATGTATATAAAGGTCCCACGGAGACCGAAAAGCCAACTCGCCAGGAATGTTGTCAAATATTACCGCCGAGAGGGTAGGTTGGGTTAGGTTATGTTATATTACGTTCTTGATGTATATAAAGATCACACGGAGACGTAGAGGCCAATTCGCCAGGTATGTTGTCAAATATTACCACCGAGATTATAGGTTGGGTTAGGTTAGGTTATATTTCGTTATTGATGTATATGAAGGTCCCACGGAGACGTAGAGGCCAACTCGCAAGGTATGTTGTCAAATATTACCGCGGAGATGTTAGGTTGGGTTAGGTTAAGTTATATTACGTTATTGATGTATATAAAGGTCCTACGGAGACGTAGAGGCCAACTCGCCAGGTATGTTTTCAATTATTACCGCCGATAAGCTAGGTTGGGTTTGATTAGGTTATATTACGTTATTGATGTATATAAAGGTCCCACGGAGACGGACAAGCCAACTCGCCAGGAATGTTGTCAAATATTACCGCAGAGCAGATAGGTTGGGTTAGGTTATGTTATATTACGTTCTTGATGTATATAAATATCACACGGAGACGTAGAGGCCAATTCGCAAGGTATGTTGTCAAATATTACCGCCGAGATGATAGGTTGGGTTAGGTTAGGTTATATTTCGTTATTGATGTACACGAAGGTCCCACGGAGACGTAGAGGCCAACTCGCCAGGTATGAGGTCAAATATTACCGCGGAGATGTTAGGTTGGGTTAGGTTAGGTTATATTACGATATTGATGTATATAAAGTTCCCGCGGAGACATAGAGGCCAACAAGCCAGGAATGTGGTCAAATATTACCGCCGAGATGTTAGGTTGGGTTAGGTTAGGTTATATTACGTTATTGATGTATATAAGGTTCCTACGGAGACGTAGAGGCCAACTCGCCAGGTATGTTTTCAATTATTACCGCCGAGAAGTTATGTTGGGTTAGGTTTGGTTATATTACGTTATTGACGTAGATAAAGGTCCCACGGAGACGGAGAAGCCAACTTGCCAGGAATATTGTCAAATATTACCGCCGAGAAGATAGGTTGGGTTAGGTTATGTTATATTACGTTCTTGATGTATATAAAGATCCCGCGGAGACGTAGAGGCCAACTCGCAAGCTATGTTGTCAAATATTACCGCCGAGATGTTCGGTTGGGTTAGGTTAGGTTATATTACGTTATTGATGTATATAAAGGTCCCACGGAGACGGAGAAGCCAACTCGCCAGGAATGTTGTCAAATATTACCGCCGAGATGTTAGGTTGGGTTATGTTAGGTAATATTACGTTATTGATGTATATGAAGGTCAAACGGAGACCTAGAGGCCAACTCGAAAGGAATGTTGTCAAATATTACCGGCGAGATGTTAGGTTGGGTTAGGTTAGGTTATATTTCGTTATTGATGTATATGAAGGTCCCACGGAGACGTAGAGGCCGACTCGCCAGGTATGTGGTCAAATATTACCGCCGAGACGTTAGGTTGGGTTAGGTTAGGTTATATTACGTTATTGATGTATATAAAGGTCCCACGGAGACGGAGAAGCCAACTCGCCAGGAATGTGGTCAAATATTACCGCCGAAATGTTAGATTGGGTTAGGTTAGGTTATATTACGTTATTGATGTATATAAAGATCACACGGAGATGTAGAGGCCAACTCGCCAGGAATGATGTTAAATATTACCGCCGCGATGATAGGTTGGGTTAGGTTACGTTATATTACGTTATTGATGTATATAAAGGTCCCACGGAGACGGAGAAGCCAACTCGCCAGGAATGTTGTCAAATATTACCGCCGAGAAGGTAGGTTGGGTTAGGTTATGTTATATTACGTTCTTGATGTATATAAAGATCACACGGAGACGTAGAGGCCAATTCGCCAGGTATGTTGTCAAATATTACCGCCGAGATGATATGTTGGGTTAGGTTAGGTTATATTTCGTTATTGATGTATATGAATGTCCCACGGAGACGTAGAGGCCAACTCGCAAGGTATGTTGTCAAATATTACCGCGGAGATGTTAGGTTGGGTTAGGTTAAGTTATATTACGTTATTGATGTATATAAAGGTCCTACGGAGACGTAGAGGCCAACTCGCCAGGTATGTTTTCAATTATTACCGCCGATAAGTTAGGTTGGGTTTGGTTAGGTTATATTACGTTATTGATGTATATAAAGGTCCCACGGAGACGGACAAGCCAACTCGCCAGGAATGTTGTCAAATATTGCCGCCGAGAAGGTAGGTTGGGTTAGGTTATGTTATATTACGTTCTTGATGTATATGAAGGTCCCACGGAGACGTAGAGGCCAACTCGCAAGGTATGTTGTCAAATATTACCGCGGAGATGTTAGGTTGGGTTAGGTTAAGTTATATTACGTTATTGATGTATATAAAGGTCCTACGGAGACGTAGAGGCCAACTCGCCAGGTATGTTTTCAATTATTACCGCCGATAAGTTAGGTTGGGTTTGGTTAGGTTATATTACGTTATTGATGTATATAAAGGTCCCACGGAGACGGACAAGCCAACTCGCCAGGAATGTTGTCAAATATTACCGCAGAGCAGATAGGTTGGGTTAGGTTATGTTATATTACGTTCTTGATGTATATAAAGATCCCGCGGAGACGTAGAGGCCAACTCGCAAGGTATGTTGTCAAATATTACCGCCGAGATGATAGGTTGGGTTAGGTTAGGTTATATTTCGTTATTGATGTATATAAGGGTCCCACGGAGACGGAGAAGCCAACTCGCCAGGAATGTTGTCAAATATTACCGCCGAGATGTTAGGTTGGGTTAGGTTAGGTTATATTACGTTCTTGAAGTATATAAAGGTCCCACGCAGACGTAGAGGCCAACAAGCCAGGAATGTTGTCAAATACTACCGTCGAGATGATAGGTTGGGTTACGTTAGGTAATATTACGTTATTCATGTATATGAAGGTCAAACGGAGACCTAGAGGCCAACACGAAAGGAATGTTGTCAAATATTACCGGCGAGATGTTAGGTTGGGTCAGGTTAGGTTATATTTCGTTATTGATGTATACGAAGGTCCCACGGAGACGTAGAGGCCAACAAGACAGGAATGTGGTTAAATATTACCGCCGAGATGTTAGGTTGGGTTAGGTTAGGTTATATTACGTTATTGATGTATATAAAGATCACACGGAGACGTAGAGGCCAACAAGACAGGAATGTGGTCAAATATTACCGCCGAGATGTTAGGTTGGGTTAGGTTAGGTTATATTACGATATTGATCTATATAAAGCTCCCACGGAGACGTAGAGGCCAACTCGCCAGGAATGATGTCAAATATTACCGCCGAGATGTTAGGTTGGGTTAGGTTAGGTTATATTACGTTATTGATGTATATAAAGGTCCCACGGAGGCATAGAGGCCAACAAGACAGGAATGTGGTCAAATATTACCGCCGAGATGTTAGGTTGGGATAGGTTAGGTTATATTACGATATTGATCTATATAAAGCTCCCACGGAGACGTAGAGTCCAACAAGCCAGGAATGTGGTCAAATATTACCGCCGAGATGTTATATTGGGTTAGCTTATGTTATATTATGTTATTGATGTATATAAATATCCCACGGAGACGTAGAGGCCACCTCGCCAGGTATGTTTTCAAATATTACCGCCGAGACGTTAGGTTGGGTTAGGTTAGGTTATATTACGTTATTGATGTATATAAAGGTCCCACGGAGACGGAGAAGCCAACTCGCCAGGAATGTGGTCAAATATTACCGCCGAGATGTTAGATTGGGTTAGGTTAGGTTATATTACGTTATTGATGTATATAAAGATCCCACGGAGATGTAGAGGCCAACTCGCCAGGAATGATGTCAAATATTACCGCCGCGATGATAGGTTGGGTTAGGTTACGTTATATTACGTTATTGATGTATATAAAGGTCCCACGGAGACGGAGAAGCCAACTCACCAGGAATGTTGTCAAATATTACCGCCGAGAAGGTAGGTTGGGCTAGGTTATGTTATATTACGTTCTTGATGTATATAAAGATCACACGGAGACGTAGAGGCCAATTCGCCAGGTATGTTGTCAAATATTAACGCCGAGATGATAGGTTGGGTTAGGTTAGGTTATATTTCGTTATTGATGTATATGAAGGACCCACGGAGACGTAGAGGCCAACTCGCAAGGTATGTTGTCAAATATTACCGCGGAGATGTTAGGTTGGGTTAGGTTAAGTTATATTACGTTATTGATGTATATAAAGGTCCTACGGAGACGTAGAGGCCAACTCGCCAGGTATGTTTTCAATTATTACCGCCGATAAGTTAGGTTGGGTTTGGTTAGGTTATATTACGTTATTGATGTATGTAAAGGTCCCACGGAGACGGACAAGCCAACTCGCCAGGAATGTTGTCAAATATTACCGCAGAGCAGATAGGTTGGGTTAGGTTATGTTATATTACGTTCTTGATGTATGTAAACATCCCGCGGAGACGTAGGGGCCAACTCGCAAGGTATGTTGTCAAATATTACCGCCGAGATGTTAGGTTGGGTTAGGTTAGGTTATATTACGTTATTGATGTATATAAAGGTCCCACGGAGGCATAGAGGCCAACAAGACAGGAATGTGGTCAAATATTACCGCCGAGATGTTAGGTTGGTTTCGGTTAGGTTATATTACGTTATAGATGTATATAAAGGTCCCACGGAGACGTAGAGGCCAACTCGCCAGGATTGATGTCAAATATTACCGCCGAGATGATAGGTTGGGTTAGGTTAGGTTATATTTCGTTATTGATGTATATAAGGGTCCCACGGAGACGGAGAAGCCAACTCGCCAGAAATGTTGTCAAATATTACCGCCGAGATGTTAGGTTGGGTTAGGTTAGGTTATATTACGTTCTTGAAGTATATAAAGGTCCCACGCAGACGTAGAGGCCAACAAGCCAGGAATGTTGTCAAATACTACCGTCGAGATGATAGGTTGGGTTACGTTAGGTAATATTACGTTATTCATGTATATGAAGGTCAAACGGAGACCTAGAGGCCAACTCGAAAGGAATGTTGTCAAATATTACCGGCGAGATGTTAGGTAGGGTTAGGTTAGGTTATATTTCGCTATTGATGTATATGAAGGTCCCACGGAGACGTAGAGGCCAACAAGACAGGAATGTGGTCAAATATTACCGCCGAGATGTTAGGTTGGTTTAGGTTAGGTTATATTACGTTATAGATGTATAAAAAGGTCCCACGGAGACGTAGAGGCCAACTCGCCAGGATTGATGTCAAATATTACCGCCGAGATGTTAGGTTGGGTTAGGTTTCGTTATATTACGTTATTGATGTATATAAAGGTCCCACGGAAGCATAGAGGCCAACAAGCCAGGAATGTGGTCAAATATTACCGCCGAGATGTTAGGTTGGGTTAGGTTAGGTTATATTACGTTATTGATGTATATAAGGGTCCTACGGAGACGTAGAGGCCAACTCGCCAGGAATGATGTCAAATATTACCGCCGAGACTTTAGGTTGGGCTAGGTAAGGTTATATTACGTTATTGATGTATATAAAGGTCCCACGGAGACGTAGAGGCCAACAAGACAGGAATGTGGTCAAATATTACCGCCGAGATGTTAGGTTGGGTTAGGTTACGTTATATTACGTTATTGATGTATATAAAGGTCCCGCGGAGACGTAGAGGCCAACAAGCCAGGAATGTGGTCAAATATTATCGCCGAGATGTTAGGTTGGTTTAGGTTAGGTTATATTACGTTATAGATGTATATAAAGGTCCCACGGAGACGTAGAGGCCACCTCGCCAGGTATGTTTTCAAATATTACCGCCGAGACGTTAAGTTGGGTTAGGTTAGGTTATATTACGTTATTGATGTATATAAAGGTCCCACGGAGACGGAGAAGCCAACTCGCCAGGAATGTGGTCAAATATTACCGCCGAGATGTTAGATTGGGTTAGGTTAGGTTATATTACGTTCTTGATGTATGTAAACATCCCGCGGAGACGTAGGGGCCAACTCGCAAGGTATGTTGTCAAATATTACCGCCGAGATGTTAGGTTGGGTTAGGTTAGGTTATATTACGTTATTGATGTATATAAAGGTCCCACGGAGGCATAGAGGCCAACAAGACAGGAATGTGGTCAAATATTACCGCCGAGATGTTAGGTTGGGATAGGTTAGGTTATATTACGATATTGATCTATATAAAGCTCCCACGGAGACGTAGAGTCCAACAAGCCAGGAATGATGTCAAATATTACCGCCGAGATGTTATATTGGGTTAGCTTATGTTATATTATGTTATTGATGTATATAAATATCCCACGGAGACGTAGAGGCCACCTCGCCAGGTATGTTTTCAAATATTACCGCCGAGACGTTAGGTTGGGTTAGGTTAGGTTATATTACGTTATTGATGTATATAAAGGTCCTACGGAGACGGAGAAGCCAACTCGCCAGGAATGTGGTCAAATATTACCGCCGAGATGTTAGATTGGGTTAGGTTAGGTTATATTTCGTTATTGATGTATATAAGGGTCCCACGGAGACGGAAAAGCCAACTCGCCAGAAATGTTGTCAAATATTACCGCCGAGATGTTAGGTTGGGTTAGGTTAGGTTATATTACGTTCTTGAAGTATATAAAGGTCCCACGCAGACGTAGAGGCCAACAAGCCAGGAATGTTGTCAAATACTACCGTCGAGATGATAGGTTGGGTTACGTTAGGTAATATTACGTTATTCATGTATATGAAGGTCAAACGGAGACCTAGAGGCCAACTCGAAAGGAATGTTGTCAAATATTACCGGCGAGATGTTAGGTAGGGTTAGGTTAGGTTATATTTCGCTATTGATGTATATGATGGTCCCACGGAGACGTAGAGGCCAACAAGACAGGAATGTGGTCAAATATTACCGCCGAGATGTTAGGTTGGTTTAGGTTAGGTTATATTACGTTATAGATGTATATAAAGGTCCCACGGAGACGTAGAGGCCAACTCGCCAGGATTGATGTCAAATATTACCGCCGAGATGATAGGTTGGGTTAGGTTAGGTTATATTTCGTTATTGATGTATATAAGGGTCCCACGGAGACGGAGAAGCCAACTCGCCAGAAATGTTTTCAAATATTACCGCCGAGATGTTAGGTTGGGTTAGGTTAGGTTATATTACGTTCTTGAAGTATATAAAGGTCCCACGCAGACGTAGAGGCCAACAAGCCAGGAATGTTGTCAAATACTACCGTCGAGACGATAGGTTGGGTTACGTTAGGTAATATTACGTTATTCATGTATATGAAGGTCAAACGGAGACCTAGAGGCCAACTCGAAAGGAATGTTGTCAAATATTACCGGCGAGATGTTAGGTAGGGTTAGGTTAGGTTATATTTCGCTATTGATGTATATGAAGGTCCCACGGAGACGTAGAGGCCAACAAGACAGGAATGTGGTCAAATATTACCGCCGAGATGTTAGGTTGGTTTAGGTTAGGTTATATTACGTTATAGATGTATATAAAGGTCCCACGGAGACGTAGAGGCCAACTCGCCAGGATTGATGTCAAATATTACCGCCGAGATGTTAGGTTGGGTTAGGTTTCGTTATATTACGTTATTGATGTATATAAAGGTCCCACGGAAGCATAGAGGCCAACAAGCCAGGAATGTGGTCAAATATTACCGCCGAGATGTTAGGTTGGGTTAGGTTAGGTTATATTACGTTATTGATGTATATAAGGGTCCTACGGAGACGTAGAGGCCAACTCGCCAGGAATGATGTCAAATATTACCGCCGAGACTTTAGGTTGGGCTAGGTAAGGTTATATTACGTTATTGATGTATATAAAGGTCCCACGGAGACGTAGAGGCCAACAAGACAGGAATGTGGTCAAATATTACCGCCGAGATGTTAGGTTGGGTTAGGTTACGTTATATTACGTTATTGATGTATATAAAGGTCCCGCGGAGACGTAGAGGCCAACAAGCCAGGAATGTGGTCAAATATTATCGCCGAGATGTTAGGTTGGTTTAGGTTAGGTTATATTACGTTATAGATGTATATAAAGGTCCCACGGAGACGTAGAGGCCAACTCGCCAGGATTGATGTCAAATATTACCGCCGAGATGTTAGGTTGGGTTAGGTTACGTTATATTACGTTATTGATGTATATAAAGGTCCCACGGAAGCATAGAGGCCAACAAGCCTGGAATGTGGTCAAATATTACCGCCGAGATGAAAGGTTGGGTTAGGTTAGGTTATATTACGTTATTGATGTATATAAGGGTCCTACGGAAACGTAGAGGCCAACTCGCCAGTTATGTTTTCAATTATTACCGCCGAGAAGTTATGTTGGGTTAGGTTTGGTTATATTACGTTATTGATGTAAATAAAGGTCCCACGGAGACGGAGAAGCCAACTCGCCAGGAATGTTGTCAAATATTACCGCTGAGAAGGTAGGTTGGGTTAGGTTATGTTATATTACGTTCTTGATGTATATAAAGGTCCCACGGAGACGGACAAGCCAACTCGCCAGGAATGTTGTCAAATATTACCGCAGAGCAGATAGGTTGGATTAGGTTATGTTATGTTACGTTCTTGATGTATATAAAGATCCCGCGGAGACGTAGAGGCCAACTCGCAAGGTATGTTGTCAAATATTACCGCCGAGATGATAGGTTGGGTTAGGTTAGGTTATATTTCGTTCTTGATGTATATAAGGGTCCCACGGAGACGGAGAAGCCAACTCGCGAGGAATGTTGTCAAATATTACCGCCGAGATGTTAGGTTGGGTTAGGTTATATTACGTTCTTGAATTATATAAAGGTCCCACGCAGACGTAGAGGCCAACAAGCCAGGAATGTTGTCAAATACTACCGTCGAGATGATAGGTTGGGTTACGTTAGGTAATATTACGTTATTCATGTATATGAAGGTCAAACGGAGACCTAGAGGCCAACTCGCCAGGTATGTTTTCAATTATTACCGCCGATAAGTTAGGTTGGGTTAGGTAACGTTATATTACGTTCTTGATGTATATAAAGATCACACGGAGACGTAGAGGCCAATTCGCCAGGTATGTTGTCAAATATTACCGCCGAGATGATAGGTTGGCTTAGGTTAGGTTATATTTCGTTATTGATGTATATGAAGGTTCCACGGAGACGTAGAGGCCAACTCGCCAGGTATGTGGTCAAATATTACCGCGGATATGTTAGGTTGGGTTAGGTTAGGTTATATTACGATATTGATGTATATAAAGTTCCCACGGAGACGTAGAGGCCAACTCGCCAGGAATGATGTCAAATATTACCGCCGAGATTTTAGGTTGGGTTAGGTAAGGTTATATTACGTTATTGATGTATATAAAGGTCCCACGGAGACGTAGAGGCCAGCAAGACAGGAATGTGTTCAAATATTACTGCCGAGATGTTAGGTTGGGTTAGGTTACGTTATATTACGTTATTGATGTATATAAAGGTCCCGCGGAGACGTAGAGGCCAACAAGCCAGGAATGTGGTCAAATATTATCGCCGAGATGTTAGGTTGGTTTAGGTTAGGTTATATTACGTTATAGATGTATATAAAGGTCCCACGGAGACGTAGAGGCCAACTCGCCAGGATTGATGTCAAATATTACCGCCGAGATGTTAGGTTGGGTTAGGTTAGGTTATATTACGTTATTGATGTATATAAAGGTCCCACGGAGACATAGAGGCCAACAAGCCTGGAATGTGGTCAAATATTACCGCCGAGATGAACGGTTGGGTTAGGTTAGGTTATATTACGTTATTGATGTATATAAAGGTCCCGCGGAGACATGGAGGCCAACAAGCCAGGAATGTGGTCAAATATTACCGCCGAGATGTTAGGTTGGGTTAGGTTAGGTTATATTACGTTATTGATGTATATAAAGGTCACACGGAGACGTAGAGGCCAACAAGACAGGAATGTGGTCAAATATTACCGCCGAGATGTTAGGTTGGGTTAGGTTAGGTTATATTACGATATTGATCTATATAAAGCTCCCACGGAGACGTAGAGGCCAACTCGCCAGGAATGATGTCAAATATTACCGCCGAGATTTATGTTGGGTTAGGTTAGGTTATATTACGTTATTGATGTATATAAAGGTCCCGCGGAGACGTAGAGGCCAACAAGCCAGGAATGTGGTCAAATATTATCGCCGAGATGTTAGGTTGGTTTAGGTTAGGTTATATTACGTTATAGATGTATATAAAGGTCCCACGGAGACGTAGAGGCCAACTCGCCAGGATTGATGTCAAATATTACCGCCGAGATGTTAGGTTGGGTTAGGTTTCGTTATATTACGTTATTGATGTATATAAAGGTCCCACGGAAGCATAGAGGCCAACAAGCCAGGAATGTGGTCAAATATTACCGCCGAGATGTTAGGTTGGGTTAGGTTAGGTTATATTACGTTATTGATGTATATAAGGGTCCTACGGAGACGTAGAGGCCAACTCGCCAGGAATGATGTCAAATATTACCGCCGAGACTTTAGGTTGGGCTAGGTAAGGTTATATTACGTTATTGATGTATATAAAGGTCCCACGGAGACGTAGAGGCCAACAAGACAGGAATGTGGTCAAATATTACCGCCGAGATGTTAGGTTGGGTTAGGTTACGTTATATTACGTTATTGATGTATATAAAGGTCCCGCGGAGACGTAGAGGCCAACAAGCCAGGAATGTGGTCAAATATTATCGCCGAGATGTTAGGTTGGTTTAGGTTAGGTTATATTACGTTATAGATGTATATAAAGGTCCCACGGAGACGTAGAGGCCAACTCGCCAGGATTGATGTCAAATATTACCGCCGAGATGTTAGGTTGGGTTAGGTTACGTTATATTACGTTATTGATGTATATAAAGGTCCCACGGAAGCATAGAGGCCAACAAGCCTGGAATGTGGTCAAATATTACCGCCGAGATGAAAGGTTGGGTTAGGTTAGGTTATATTACGTTATTGATGTATATAAGGGTCCTACGGAAACGTAGAGGCCAACTCGCCAGTTATGTTTTCAATTATTACCGCCGAGAAGTTATGTTGGGTTAGGTTTGGTTATATTACGTTATTGATGTAAATAAAGGTCCCACGGAGACGGAGAAGCCAACTCGCCAGGAATGTTGTCAAATATTACCGCTGAGAAGGTAGGTTGGGTTAGGTTATGTTATATTACGTTCTTGATGTATATAAAGGTCCCACGGAGACGGACAAGCCAACTCGCCAGGAATGTTGTCAAATATTACCGCAGAGCAGATAGGTTGGGTTAGGTTATGTTATGTTACGTTCTTGATGTATATAAAGATCCCGCGGAGACGTAGAGGCCAACTCGCAAGGTATGTTGTCAAATATTACCGCCGAGATGATAGGTTGGGTTAGGTTAGGTTATATTTCGTTCTTGATGTATATAAGGGTCCCACGGAGACGGAGAAGCCAACTCGCGAGGAATGTTGTCAAATATTACCGCCGAGATGTTAGGTTGGGTTAGGTTAGGTTATATTACGTTCTTGAATTATATAAAGGTCCCACGCAGACGTAGAGGCCAACAAGCCAGGAATGTTGTCAAATACTACCGTCGAGATGATAGGTTGGGTTACGTTAGGTAATATTACGTTATTCATGTATATGAAGGTCAAACGGAGACCTAGAGGCCAACTCGCCAGGTATGTTTTCAATTATTACCGCCGATAAGTTAGGTTGGGTTAGGTAACGTTATATTACGTTCTTGATGTATATAAAGATCACACGGAGACGTAGAGGCCAATTCGCCAGGTATGTTGTCAAATATTACCGCCGAGATGATAGGTTGGCTTAGGTTAGGTTATATTTCGTTATTGATGTATATGAAGGTTCCACGGAGACGTAGAGGCCAACTCGCCAGGTATGTGGTCAAATATTACCGCGGATATGTTAGGTTGGGTTAGGTTAGGTTATATTACGATATTGATGTATATAAAGTTCCCACGGAGACGTAGAGGCCAACTCGCCAGGAATGATGTCAAATATTACCGCCGAGATTTTAGGTTGGGTTAGGTAAGGTTATATTACGTTATTGATGTATATAAAGGTCCCACGGAGACGTAGAGGCCAGCAAGACAGGAATGTGGTCAAATATTACTGCCGAGATGTTAGGTTGGGTTAGGTTACGTTATATTACGTTATTGATGTATATAAAGGTCCCGCGGAGACGTAGAGGCCAACAAGCCAGGAATGTGGTCAAATATTATCGCCGAGATGTTAGGTTGGTTTAGGTTAGGTTATATTACGTTATAGATGTATATAAAGGTCCCACGGAGACGTAGAGGCCAACTCGCCAGGATTGATGTCAAATATTACCGCCGAGATGTTAGGTTGGGTTAGGTTAGGTTATATTACGTTATTGATGTATATAAAGGTCCCACGGAGACATAGAGGCCAACAAGCCTGGAATGTGGTCAAATATTACCGCCGAGATGAACGGTTGGGTTAGGTTAGGTTATATTACGTTATTGATGTATATAAAGGTCCCGCGGAGACATGGAGGCCAACAAGCCAGGAATGTGGTCAAATATTACCGCCGAGATGTTAGGTTGGGTTAGGTTAGGTTATATTACGTTATTGATGTATATAAAGGTCACACGGAGACGTAGAGGCCAACAAGACAGGAATGTGGTCAAATATTACCGCCGAGATGTTAGGTTGGGTTAGGTTAGGTTATATTACGATATTGATCTATATAAAGCTCCCACGGAGACGTAGAGGCCAACTCGCAAGGAATGATGTCAAATATTACCGCCGAGATTTTAGGTTGGGTTAGGTTAGGTTATATTTCGTTCTTGATGTATATAAGGGTCCCACGGAGACGGAGAAGCCAACTCGCGAGGAATGTTGTCAAATATTACCGCCGAGATGTTAGGTTGGGTTAGGTTAGGTTATATTACGTTCTTGAATTATATAAAGGTCCCACGCAGACGTAGAGGCCAACAAGCCAGGAATGTTGTCAAATACTACCGTCGAGATGATAGGTTGGGTTACGTTAGGTAATATTACGTTATTCATGTATATGAAGGTCAAACGGAGACCTAGAGGCCAACTCGCCAGGTATGTTTTCAATTATTACCGCCGATAAGTTAGGTTGGGTTAGGTAATGTTATATTACGTTCTTGATGTATATAAAGATCACACGGAGACGTAGAGGCCAATTCGCCAGGTATGTTGTCAAATATTACCGCCGAGATGATAGGTTGGCTTAGGTTAGGTTATATTTCGTTATTGATGTATATGAAGGTCCCACGGAGACGTAGAGGCCAACTCGCCAGGTATGTGGTCAAATATTACCGCGGAGATGTTAGGTTGGGTTAGGTTAGGTTATATTACGATATTGATGTATATAAAGTTCCCACGGAGACGTAGAGGCCAACTCGCCAGGAATGATGTCAAATATTACCGCCGAGATTTTAGGTTGGGTTAGGTAAGGTTATATTACGTTATTGATGTATATAAAGGTCCCACGGAGACGTAGAGGCCAGCAAGACAGGAATGTGGTCAAATATTACCGCCGAGATGTTAGGTTGGGTTAGGTTACGTTATATTACGTTATTGATGTATATAAAGGTCCCGCGGAGACGTAGAGGCCAACAAGCCAGGAATGTGGTCAAATATTACCGCCGAGATGTTAGGTTGGGTTAGGTTAGGTTATATTACGATATTGATCTATATAAAGCTCCCACGGAGACGTAGAGGCCAACTCGCCAGGAATGATGTCAAATATTACCGCCGAGATTTTAGGTTGGGTTAGGTTAGGTTATATTACGTTATTGATGTATATAAAGGTCCCGCGGAGACGTAGAGGCCAACAAGCCAGGAATGTGGTCAAATATTATCGCCGAGATGTTAGGTTGGTTTAGGTTAGGTTATATTACGTTATAGATGTATATAAAGGTCCCACGGAGACGTAGAGGCCAACTCGCCAGGATTGATGTCAAATATTACCGCCGAGATGTCAGGTTGGGTTAGGTTACGTTATATTACGTTATTGATGTATATAAATGTCCCACGGAAGCATAGAGGCCAACAAGCCTGGAATGTGGTCAAATATTACCGCCGAGATGAAAGGTTGGGTTAGGTTAGGTTATATTACGTTATTGATGTATATAAGGGTCCTACGGAGACGTAGAGGCCAACTCGCCAGTTATGTTTTCAATTATTACCGCCGAGAAGTTATGTTGGGTTAGGTTTGGTTATATTACGTTATTGATGTAAATAAAGGTCCCACGGAGACGGAGAAGCCAACTCGCCAGGAATGTTGTCAAATATTACCGCCGAGAAGGTAGGTTGGGTTAGGATATGTTATATTACGTTCTTGATGTATATAAAGGTCCCACGGAGACGGACAAGCCAACTCGCCAGGAATGTTGTCAAATATTACCGCAGAGCAGATAGGTTGGGTTAGGTTATGTTATGTTACGTTCTTGATGTATATAAAGATCCCGCGGAGACGTAGAGGCCAACTCGCAAGGTATGTTGTCAAATATTACCGCCGAGATGATAGGTTGGGTTAGGTTAGGTTATATTTCGTTCTTGATGTATATAAGGGTCCCACGGAGACGGAGAAGCCAACTCGCGAGGAATGTTGTCAAATATTACCGCCGAGATGTTAGGTTGGGTTAGGTTAGGTTATATTACGTTCTTGAATTATATAAAGGTCCCACGCAGACGTAGAGGCCAACAAGCCAGGAATGTTGTCAAATACTACCGTCGAGACGATAGGTTGGGTTACGTTAGGTAATATTACGTTATTCATGTATATGAAGGTCAAACGGAGACCTAGAGGCCAACTCGCCAGGTATGTTTTCAATTATTACCGCCGATAAGTTAGGTTGGGTTAGGTAATGTTATATTACGTTCTTGATGTATATAAAGATCACACGGAGACGTAGAGGCCAATTCGCCAGGTATGTTGTCAAATATTACTGCCGAGATGATAGGTTGGGTTAGGTTAGGTTATATTTCGTTATTGATGTATATGAAGGTCCCACGGAGACGTAGAGGCCAACTCGCCAGGTATGTGGTCAAATATTACCGCGGAGATGTTAGGTTGGGTTAGGTTAGGTTATATTACGATATTGATGTATATAAAGTTCCCACGGAGACGTAGAGGCCAACTCGCCAGGAATGATGTCAAATATTACCGCCGAGATTTTAGGTTGGGTTAGGTAAGGTTATATTACGTTATTGATGTATATACAGGTCCCACGGAGACGTAGAGGCCAGCAAGACAGGAATGTGGTCAAATATTACCGCCGAGATGTTAGGTTGGGTTAGGTTACGTTATATTACGTTATTGATGTATATAAAGGTCCCGCGGAGACGTAGAGGCCAACAAGCCAGGAATGTGGTCAAATATTATCGCCGAGATGTTAGGTTGGTTTAGGTTAGGTTATATTACGTTATAGATGTATATAAAGGTCCCACGGAGACGTAGAGGTCAACTCGCCAGGATTGATGTCAAATATTACCGCCGAGATGTTAGGTTGGGTTAGGTTAGGTTATATTACGTTATTGATGTATATAAAGGTCCCACGGAGACATAGAGGCCAACAAGCCTGGAATGTGGTCAAATATTACCGCCGAGATGAAAGGTTGGGTTAGGTTAGGTTATATTACGTTATTGATGTATATAAAGGTCCCGCGGAGACATGGAGGCCAACAAGCCAGGAATGTGGTCAAATATTACCGCCGAGATGTTAGGTTGGGTTAGGTTAGGTTATATTACGTTATTGATGTATATAAAGGTCACACGGAGACGTAGAGGCCAACAAGGCAGGAATGTGGTCAAATATTACCGCCGAGATGTTAGGTTGGGTTAGGTTAGGATATATTACGATATTGATCTATATAAAGCTCCCACGGAGACGTAGAGGCCAACTCGCCAGGAATGATGTCAAATATTACCGCCGAGATTTTAGGTTGGGTTAGGTTAGGTTATATTTCGTTATTGATGTATATGAAGGTCCCACGGAGACGTAGAGGCCAACTCGCCAGGTATGTGGTCAAATATTACCGCGGAGATGTTAGGTTGGGTTAGGTTAGGTTATATTACGATATTGATGTATATAAAGTTCCCACGGAGACGTAGAGGCCAACTCGCCAGGAATGATGTCAAATATTACCGCCGAGATTTTAGGTTGGGTTAGGTAAGGTTATATTACGTTATTGATGTATATAAAGGTCCCACGGAGACGTAGAGGCCAGCAAGACAGGAATCTGGTCAAATATTACCGCCGAGATGTTAGGTTGGGTTAGGTTACGTTATATTACGTTATTGATGTATATAAAGGTCCCGCGGAGACGTAGAGGCCAACAAGCCAGGAATGTGGTCAAATATTATCGCCGAGATGTTAGGTTGGTTTAGGTTAGGTTATATTACGTTATAGATGTATATAAAGGTCCCACGGAGACGTAGAGGCCAACTCGCAAGGATTGATGTCAAATATTACCGCCGAGATGTTAGGTTGGGTTAGGTTAGGTTATATTACGTTATTGATGTATATAAAGGTCCCACGGAGACATAGAGACCAACAAGCCTGGAATGTGGTCAAATATTACCGCCGAGATGAAAGGTTGGGTTAGGTTAGGTTATATTACGTTATTGATGTATATAAAGGTCCCGCGGAGACATGGAGGCCAACAAGCCAGGAATGTGGTCAAATATTACCGCCGAGATGTTAGGTTGGGTTAGGTTAGGTTATATTACGTTATTGATGTATATAAAGGTCACACGGAGACGTAGAGGCCAACAAGGCAGGAATGTGGTCAAATATTACCGCCGAGATGTTAGGTTGGGTTAGGTTAGGTTATATTACGATATTGATCTATATAAAGCTCCCACGGAGACGTAGAGGCCAACTCGCCAGGAATGATGTCAAATATTACCGCCGAGATTTTAGGTTGGGTTAGGTTAGGTTATATTACGTTATTGATGTATATAAAGGTCCCACGGAGACATAGAGACCAACATGCCTGGAATGTGGTCAAATATTACCGCCGAGATGAAAGGTTGGGTTAGGTTAGGTTATATTACGTTATTGATGTATATAAAGGCCCTACGGAGACGTAGAGGCCAACTCGCCAGGTATGTTTTCAATTATTACCGCCGATAAGTTAGGTTGGGTTTGGTTAGGTTATATTACGTTATTGATGTATATAAGGGTCCTACGGAGACGTAGAGGCCAACTCGCCAGTTATGTTTTCAATTATTACCGCCGAGAAGTTATGTTGGGTTAGGTTTGGTTATATTACGTTATTGATGTAAATAAAGGTCCCACGGAGACGGAGAAACCAACTCGCCAGGAATGTTGTCAAATATTACCGCCGAGAAGGTAGGTTGGGTTAGGTTATGTTATATTACGTTCTTGATGTATATAAAGGTCCCACGGAGACGGACAAGCCAACTCGCCAGGAATGTTGTCAAATATTACCGCGGAGCAGATAGGTTGGGTTAGGTTATGTTATGTTACGTTCTTGATGTATATAAAGATCCCGCGGAGACGTAGAGGCCAACTCGCAAGGTATGTTGTCAAATATTACCGCCGAGATGATAGGTTGGGTTAGGTTAGGTTATATTTCGTTCTTGATGTATATAAGGGTCCCACGGAGACGGAGAAGCCAACTCGCGAGGAATGTTGTCAAATATTACCGCCGAGATGTTAGGTTGGGTTAGGTTAGGTTATATTACGTTCTTGAATTATATAAAGGTCCCACGCAGACGTAGAGGCCAACAAGCCAGGAATGTTGTCAAATACTACCGTCGAGATGATAGGTTGGGTTACGTTAGGTAATATTACGTTATTCATGTATATGAAGGTCAAACGGAGACCTAGAGGCCAACTCGCCAGGTATGTTTTCAATTATTACCGCCGATAAGTTAGGTTGGGTTAGGTAATGTTATATTACGTTCTTGATGTATATAAAGATCACACGGAGACGTAGAGGCCAATTCGCCAGGTATGTTGTCAAATATTACCGCCGAGATGATAGGTTGGCTTAGGTTAGGTTATATTTCGTTATTGATGTATATGAAGGTCCCACGGAGACGTAGAGGCCAACTCGCCAGGTATGTGGTCAAATATTACCGCGGAGATGTTAGGTTGGGTTAGGTTAGGTTATATTACGATATTGATGTATATAAAGTTCCCACGGAGACGTAGAGGCCAACTCGCCAGGAATGATGTCAAATATTACCGCCGAGATTTTAGGTTGGGTTAGGTAAGGTTATATTACGTTATTGATGTATATAAAGGTCCCACGGAGACGTAGAGGCCAGCAAGACAGGAATGTGGTCAAATATTACCGCCGAGATGTTCGGTTGGGTTAGGTTACGTTATATTACGTTATTGATGTATATAAAGGTCCCGCGGAGACGTAGAGGCCAACAAGCCAGGAATGTGGTCAAATATTATCGCCGAGATGTTAGGTTGGTTTAGGTTAGGTTATATTACGTTATAGATGTATATAAAGGTCCCACGGAGACGTAGAGGCCAACTCGCCAGGATTGATGTCAAATATTACCGCCGAGATGTTAGGTTGGGTTAGGTTAGGTTATATTACGTTATTGATGTATATAAAGGTCCCACGGAGACATAGAGGCCAACAAGCCTGGAATGTGGTCAAATATTACCGCCGAGATGAAAGGTTGGGTTAGGTTAGGTTATATTACGTTATTGATGTATATAAAGGTCCCGCGGAGACATGGAGGCCAACAAGCCAGGAATGTGGTCAAATATTACCGCCGAGATGTTAGGTTGGGTTAGGTTAGGTTATATTACGTTATTGATGTATATAAAGGTCACACGGAGACGTAGAGGCCAACAAGACAGGAATGTGGTCAAATATTACCGCCGAGATGTTAGGTTGGGTTAGGTTAGGTTATATTACGATATTGATCTATATAAAGCTCCCACGGAGACGTAGAGGCCAACTCGCCAGGAATGATGTCAAATATTACCGCCGAGATTTTAGGTTGGGTTAGGTTAGGTTATATTACGTTATTGATGTATATAAAGGTCCCGCGGAGACGTAGAGGCCAACAAGCCAGGAATGTGGTCAAATATTATCGCCGAGATGTTAGGTTGGTTTAGGTTAGGTTATATTACGTTATAGATGTATATAAAGGTCCCACGGAGACGTAGAGGCCAACTCGCCAGGATTGGTGTCAAATATTACCGCCGAGATGTCAGGTTGGGTTAGGTTACGTTATATTACGTTATTGATGTATATAAAGGTCCCACGGAAGCATAGAGGCCAACAAGCCTGGAATGTGGTCAAATATTACCGCCGAGATGAAAGGTTGGGTTAGGTTAGGTTTTATTACGTTATTGATGTATATAAGGGTCCTACGGAGACGTAGAGGCCAACTCGCCAGTTATGTTTTCAATTATTACCGCCGAGAAGTTATGTTGGGTTAGGTTTGGTTATATTACGTTATTGATGTAAATAAAGGTCCCACGGAGACGGAGAAGCCAACTCGCCAGGAATGTTGTCAAATATTACCGCCGAGAAGGTAGGTTGGGTTAGGTTATGTTATATTACGTTCTTGATGTATATAAAGGTCCCACGGAGACGGACAAGCCAACTCGCCAGGAATGTTGTCAAATATTACCGCAGAGCAGATAGGTTGGGTTAGGTTATGTTATGTTACGTTCTTGATGTATATAAAGATCCCGCGGAGACGTAGAGGCCAACTCGCAAGGTATGTTGTCAAATATTACCGCCGAGATGATAGGTTGGGTTAGGTTAGGTTATATTTCGTTCTTGATGTATATAAGGGTCCCACGGAGACGGAGAAGCCAACTCGCGAGGAATGTTGTCAAATATTACCGCTGAGATGTTAGGTTGGGTTAGGTTAGGTTATATTACGTTCTTGAATTATATAAAGGTCCCACGCAGACGTAGAGGCCAACAAGCCAGGAATGTTGTCAAATACTACCGTCGAGACGATAGGTTGGGTTACGTTAGGTAATATTACGTTATTCATGTATATGAAGGTCAAACGGAGACCTAGAGGCCAACTCGCCAGGTATGTTTTCAATTATTACCGCCGATAAGTTAGGTTGGGTTAGGTAATGTTATATTACGTTCTTGATGTATATAAAGATCACACGGAGACGTAGAGGCCAATTCGCCAGGTATGTTGTCAAATATTACTGCCGAGATGATAGGTTGGGTTAGGTTAGGTTATATTTCGTTATTGATGTATATGAAGGTCCCACGGAGACGTAGAGGCCAACTCGCCAGGTATGTGGTCAAATATTACCGCGGAGATGTTAGGTTGGGTTAGGTTAGGTTATATTACGATATTGATGTATATAAAGTTCCCACGGAGACGTAGAGGCCAACTCGCCAGGAATGATGTCAAATATTACCGCCGAGATTTTAGGTTGGGTTAGGTAAGGTTATATTACGTTATTGATGTATATACAGGTCCCACGGAGACGTAGAGGCCAGCAAGACAGGAATGTGGTCAAATATTACCGCCGAGATGTTAGGTTGGGTTAGGTTACGTTATATTACGTTATTGATGTATATAAAGGTCCCGCGGAGACGTAGAGGCCAACAAGCCAGGAATGTGGTCAAATATTATCGCCGAGATGTTAGGTTGGTTTAGGTTAGGTTATATTACGTTATAGATGTATATAAAGGTCCCACGGAGACGTAGAGGCCAACTCGCCAGGATTGATGTCAAATATTACCGCCGAGATGTTAGGTTGGGTTAGGTTAGGTTATATTACGTTATTGATGTATATAAAGGTCCCACGGAGACATAGAGGCCAACAAGCCTGGAATGTGGTCAAATATTACCGCCGAGATGAAAGGTTGGGTTAGGTTAGGTTATATTACGTTATTGATGTATATAAAGGTCCCGCGGAGACATGGAGGCCAACAAGCCAGGAATGTGGTCAAATATTACCGCCGAGATGTTAGGTTGGGTTAGGTTAGGTTATATTACGTTATTGATGTATATAAAGGTCACACGGAGACGTAGAGGCCAACAAGGCAGGAATGTGGTCAAATATTACCGCCGAGATGTTAGGTTGGGTTAGGTTAGGTTATATTACGATATTGATCTATATAAAGCTCCCACGGAGACGTAGAGGCCAACTCGCCAGGAATGATGTCAAATATTACCGCCGAGATTTTAGGTTGGGTTAGGTTAGGTTATATTACGTTATTGATGTATATAAAGGTCCCACGGAGACATAGAGACCAACAAGCCTGGAATGTGGTCAAATATTACCGCCGAGATGAAAGGTTGGGTTTGGTTAGGTTATATTACGTTATTGATGTATATAAAGGTCTCACGGAGACGGACAAGCCAACTCGCCAGGAATGTTGTCAAATATTACCGCAGAGAAGATAGGTTGGGTTAGGTAATGTTATATTACGTTCTTGATGTATATAAAGGTCCCGCGGAGACGTAGAGGCCAACAAGCCAGGAATGTGGTCAAATATTATCGCCGAGATGTTAGGTTGGTTTAGGTTAGGTTATATTACGTTATAGATGTATATAAATGTCCCACGGAGACGTAGAGGCCAACTCGCCAGGATTGATGTCAAATATTACCGCCGAGATGTTAGGTTGGGTTAGGTTAGGTTATATTACGTTATTGATGTATATAAAGGTCCCACGGAGACATAGAGGCCAACAAGCCTGGAATGTGGTCAAATATTACCGCCGAGATGAAAGGTTGGGTTAGGTTAGGTTATATTACGTTATTGATGTATATAAAGGTCCCGCGGAGACATGGAGGCCAACAAGCCAGGAATGTGGTCAAATATTACCGCCGAGATGTTAGGTTGGGTTAGGTTAGGTTATATTACGTTATTGATGTATATAAAGGTCACACGGAGACGTAGAGGCCAACAAGACAGGAATGTGGTCAAATATTACCGCCGAGATGTTAGGTTGGGTTAGGTTAGGTTATATTACGATATTGATCTATATAAAGCTCCCACGGAGACGTAGAGGCCAACTCGCCAGGAATGATGTCAAATATTACCGCCGAGATTTTAGGTTGGGTTAGGTTAGGTTATATTACGTTATTGATGTATATAAAGGTCCCGCGGAGACGTAGAGGCCAACAAGCCAGGAATGTGGTCAAATATTATCGCCGAGATGTTAGGTTGGTTTAGGTTAGGTTATATTACGTTATAGATGTATATAAAGGTCCCACGGAAACGTAGAGGCCAACTCGCCAGGATTGATGTCAAATATTACCGCCGAGATGTTAGGTTGGGTTAGGTTACGTTATATTACGTTATTGATGTATATAAAGGTCCCACGGAAGCATAGAGGCCAACAAGCCTGGAATGTGGTCAAATATTACCGCCGAGATGAAAGGTTGGGTTAGGTTAGGTTATATTACGTTATTGATGTATATAAGGGTCCTACGGAGACGTAGAGGCCAACTCGCCAGTTATGTTTTCAATTATTACCGCCGAGAAGTTATGTTGGGTTAGGTTTGGTTATATTACGTTATTGATGTAAATAAAGGTCCCACGGAGACGGAGAAGCCAACTCGCCAGGAATGTTGTCAAATATTACCGCCGAGAAGGTAGGTTGGGTTAGGTTATGTTATATTACGTTCTTGATGTATATAAAGGTCCCACGGAGACGGACAAGCCAACTCGCCAGGAATGTTGTCAAATATTACCGCAGAGCAGATAGGTTGGGTTAGGTTATGTTATGTTACGTTCTTGATGTATATAAAGATCCCGCGGAGACGTAGAGGCCAACTCGCAAGGTATGTTGTCAAATATTACCGCCGAGATGATAGGTTGGGTTAGGTTAGGTTATATTTCGTTCTTGATGTATATAAGGGTCCCACGGAGACGGAGAAGCCAACTCGCGAGGAATGTTGTCAAATATTACCGCCGAGATGTTAGGTTGGGTTAGGTTAGGTTATATTACGTTCTTGAATTATATAAAGGTCCCACGCAGACGTAGAGGCCAACAAGCCAGGAATGTTGTCAAATACTACCGTCGAGATGATACGTTGGGTTACGTTAGGTAATATTACGTTATTCATGTATATGAAGGTCAAACGGAGACCTAGAGGCCAACTCGCCAGGTATGTTTTCAATTATTACCGCCGATAAGTTAGGTTGGGTTAGGTAATGTTATATTACGTTCTTGATGTATATAACGATCACACGGAGACGTAGAGGCCAATTCGCCAGGTATGTTGTCAAATATTACCGCCGAGATGATAGGTTGGGTTAGGTTAGGTTATATTTCGTTATTGATGTATATGAAGGTCCCACGGAGACGTAGAGGCCAACTCGCCAGGTATGTGGTCAAATATTACCGCGGAGATGTTAGGTTGGGTTAGGTTAGGTTATATTACGATATTGATGTATATAAAGTTCCCACGGAGACGTAGAGGCCAACTCGCCAGGAATGATGTCAAATATTACCGCCGAGATTTTAGGTTGGGTTAGGTAAGGTTATATTACGTTATTGATGTATATAAAGGTCCCGCGGAGACGTAGAGGCCAACAAGCCAGGAATGTGGTCAAATATTATCGCCGAGATGTTAGGTTGGTTTAGGTTAGGTTATATTACGTTATAGATGTATATAAAGGTCCCACGGAGACGTAGAAGCCAACTCGCCAGGATTGATGTCAAATATTACCGCCGAGATGTTAGGTTGGGTTAGGTTAGGTTATATTACGTTATTGATGTATATAAAGGTCCCACGGAGGCATAGAGGCCAACAAGCCTGGAATGTGGTCAAATATTACCGCCGAGATGAAAGGTTGGGTTAGGTTAGGTTATATTACGTTATTGATGTATATAAAGGTCCCGCGGAGACATAGAGGCCAACAAGCCAGGAATGTGGTCAAATATTACCGCCGAGATGTTAGGTTGGGTTAGGTGAGGTTATATTACGTTATTGATGTATATAACGCTCCCACGGGGACGTAGAGGCCAACTCGCCAGGAATGTTTTCAAATATTACCGCCAAGATGTTAGGTTGGGTTAGGTTAGGTTATATTACCTTATAGCTCTCTATGACGGCCTCACGGAGACGTAGAGTCCAACAAGCCAGGGATATGGTCAAATATTACCGCCGAGATGTTATATTGGGTTAGCTTATGTTATATTATGTTATTGATGTATATAAATATCCCACGGAGACGTAGAGGCCACCTCGCCAGGTATGTTTTCAAATATTACAGCCGAGACGTTAGGTTGGGTTAGGTTAGGTTATATTACGTCATTGATGTATATAAAGGTCCCACGGAGACGTAGAGGCCAACTCGCCAGGATTGATGTCAAATATTACCGCCGAGATGTTAGGTTGGGTTAGGTTAGGTTATATTACGTTATTGATGTATATAAAGATCCCACGGAGACGTAGAGGCCAACTCGCCAGGAATGATGTCAAATATTACCGCCGCGATGATAGGTTGGGTTAGGTTACGTTATATTACGTAATCGATGTATATAAAGGTCCCACGGAGACGGAGAAGCCAACTCGCCGGGAATGTTGTCATATATTACCGCCGAGAAGATAGGTTGGGTTAGGTTATGTTATATTACGTTCTTGATGTATATAAAGATCACACGGAGACGTAGAGGCCAATTCGCCAGGTATGTTGTCAAATATTACCGCCGAGATGATAGGTTGGGTTAGGTTAGGTTATATTTCGTTATTGATGTATATGAAGGTCCCACGGAGACGTAGAGGCCAACTCGCAAGGTATGTTGTCAAATATTACCGCGGAGATGTTAGGTTGTGCTAGGTTCGGTTATATTTCGTTATTGATGTATATGAAGGTCCCACGGAGACGTAGAGGCCAACTCGCAAGGTATGTTGTCAAATATTACCGCGGAGATGTTAGGTTGGGTTAGGTTAAGTTATATTACGTTATTGATGTATATAAAGGTCCCACGGATACGGAGAAGCCAACTCGCCAGGAATGTTGACAAATATTACCGCCGAGATGTTAGGTTGGGTTAGGTTAGGTTATATTACGTTCTTGAAGTATATAAAGGTCCCACGCAGACGTAGAGGCCAACAAGCCAGGAATGTTGTCAAATACTACCGTCGAGATGATAGGTTGGGTTACGTTAGGTAATATTTCGTTATTGATGTATATGAAGGTCAAACGGAGACGTAGAGGCCAATTCGCCAGGTATGTTGTCAAATATTACCGCCGAGATGATAGGTTGGGTTAGGTTAGGTTATATTACGTTATAGTTCTCTATGACGGCCCCACGGAGACGTAGAGGCCAACTCGCAAGGTATGTTGTCATATATTACCGCGGAGAAGTTAGGTTGGGTTAGGTTAAGTTATATTACGTTATTGATGTATATAAAGGTCCCACGGAGACGTAGAGTCCAACTCGCCGGGAATGATGTCAAATACTACCGCCGCGATGCTAGGTTGGGTTAGGTTAGGTTATATTACGTTATTGATGTATATAAAGGTCCCACGGAGACGTAGATGCCAACTCGCCAGGAATGTTTTCAAATATTACCGCCGAGACGTTAGGTTGGGTTAGGTTAGGTTATATTACGTTATTGATGTATATAAAGGTCCCACGGAGACGGAGAAGCCAACTCGCCAGGAATGTGGTCAAATATTACCGCCGGGAAGTTAGGTTGGGTTAGGTTAGGTTATATTACGTTATTGATGTATATAAAGGTCCCACGGAGACGGAGAAGCCAACTCGCTAGGAATGTGGTCAAATATTACCGCCGAGATGTTAGGTTGGGTTAGGTTAGGTTATATTACGTTATTGATGTATATAAAGATCCCACGGAGACGTAGAGGCCAACTCGCCAGGAATGATGTCAAATATTACCGCCGCGATGATAGGTTGGGTTAGGTTACGTTATATTACGTTATTGATGTATATAAAGGTCCCACGGAGACGGAGAAGCCAACTCGCCAGGAATGTTGTCAAATATTACCGCCGAGAAGATAGGTTGGGTTAGGTTATGTTATATTACGTTCTTGATGTATATAAAGATCACACGGAGACGTAGAGGCCAATTCGCCAGGTATGTTGTCAAATATTACCCCCGAGATGATACGTTGGGTTAGGTTAGGTTATATTTCGTTATTGATGTATATTAAAGTCCCACGGAGACATAGAAGCCAATTCGCCAGGTATGTTGTCAAATATTACCGCCGAGATGATAGGTTGGGTTAGGTTAGGTTATATTTCGTTATTGATGTATATTAAGGTCCCACGGAGACGTAGAGGCCAATTCGCCAGGTATGTTGTCAAATATTACCGCCGAGATGATAGGTTGGGTTAGGTTAGGTTATATTTCGTTATTGATGTATATGAAGGTCCCACGGAGACGTAGAGGCCGACTCGCCAGGAATGATGTCAAATATTACCGCCGCGATGATAGGTTGGGTTAGGTTACGTTATATTACGTTATTGATGTATATCAAGGTCCCACGGAGACGGAGAAGCCAACTCGCCAGGAATGTTGTCAAATATTACCGCCGAGAAGATAGGTTGGGTTAGGTTATGTTATATTACGTTCTTGATGTATATAAAGATCACACGGAGACGTAGAGGCCAATTCGCCAGGTATGTTGTCAAATATTACCGCCGAGATGATAGGTTGGGTTAGGTTATGTTATATTACGTTCTTGATGTATATAAAGATCACACGGAGACGTAGAGGCCAATTCGCCAGGTATGTTGTCAAATATTACCGCCGAGACGATAGGTTGGGTTAGGTTCGGTTATATTTCGTTATTGATGTATATGAAGGTCCCACGGAGACGTAGAGACCAACTCGCCGGGAATGATGTCAAATACCACCGCCGCGATGCTAGGTTGGGTTAGGTTAGGTTATATTACGTTATTGATGTATATAAAGGTCCCACGGAGACGTAGATGCCAACTCGCCAGGAATGTTTTCAAATATTACCGCCGAGATGTTAAGTTGGGTTAGGTTAGGTTATATTACGTTATAGTTCTCTATGACGGCCCCGCGGAGACGTAGAGTCCAACAAGCCAGGAATGTGGTCAAATATTACCGCCGAGATGTTATATTGGGTTAGCTTATGTTATATTATGTTATTGATGTGTATAAATATCCCACGGAGACGTAGAGGCCACCTCGCCAGGTATGTTTTCAAATATTACCGTCGATACGTTAGGTTGGGTTAGGTTAGGTTATATTACGTTATTGATGTATATAAAGGTCCCACGGAGACGGAGAAGCCAACTCGCCAGGAATGTGGTCAAATATTACCGCCGGGATGTTAGGTTGGGTTAGGTTAGGTTATATTACGTTATTGATGTATATAAAGATCCCACGGAGACGTAGAGGCCAACTCGCCAGGAATGTTGTCAAATATTACCGCCGCGATGATAGGTTGGGTTAGGTTACGTTATATTACGTTATTGATGTGTATAAAGGTCCCACGGGGACGGAGAATCCAACTCGCCAGGAATGTTGTCAAATCTTACCGCCGAGAAGATAGGTTGGGTTAGGTTATGTTATCTTACGTTCTTGATGTATATAAAGATCCCACGGAGACGTAGAGGCCAACTCGCCAGGAATGATGTCAAATATTACCGCCGCGATGATAGGTTGGGTTAGGTTACGTTATATTACGTTATCGATGTATATAAAGGTCCCACGGAGACGGAGAAGCCAACTCGCCGGGAATGTTGTCATATATTACCGCCGAGAAGATAGGTTGGGTTAGGTTATGTTATATTACGTTCTTGATGTATATAAAGATCACACGGAGACGTAGAGGCCAATTCGCCAGGTATGTTGTCAAATATTACCGCCGAGATGATAGGTTGGGTTAGGTTAGGTTATATTTCGTTATTGATGTATATGAAGGTCCCACGGAGACGTAGAGGCCAACTCGCAAGGTATGTTGTCAAATATTACCGCGGAGATGTTAGGTTGTGCTAGGTTCGGTTATATTTCGTTATTGATGTATATGAAGGTCCCACGGAGACGTAGAGGCCAACTCGCAAGGTATGTTGTCAAATATTACCGCGGAGATGTTAGGTTGGGTTAGGTTAAGTTATATTACGTTATTGATGTATATAAAGGTCCCACGGATACGGAGAAGCCAACTCGCCAGGAATGTTGTCAAATATTACCGCCGAGATGTTAGGTTGGGTTAGGTTAGGTTATATTACGTTCTTGAAGTATATAAAGGTCCCACGCAGACGTAGAGGCCAACAAGCCAGGAATGTTGTCAAATACTACCGTCGAGATGATAGGTTGGGTTACGTTAGGTAATATTTCGTTCTTGATGTATATGAACGTCAAACGGAGACGTAGAGGCCAATTCGCCAGCTATGTTGTCAAATATTACCGCCGAGATGATAGGTTGTGTTAGGTTAGGTTATATTACGTTATAGTTCTCTATGACGGCCCCACGGAGACGTAGAGGCCAACTCGCAAGGTATGTTGTCATATATTACCGCGGAGATGTTAGGTTGGGTTAGGTTAAGTTATATTACGTTATTGATGTATATAAAGGTCCCACGGAGACGTAGATGCCAACTCGCCAGGAATGTTTTCAAATATTACCGCCGAGACGTTAGGTTGGGTTAGGTTACGTTATATTACGTTATTGATGTATATAAAGGTCCCACGGAGACGGAGACGCCAACTCGCCAGGAATGTGGTCAAATATTACCGCCGAGACGTTAGGTTGGGTTAGGTTACGTTATATTACGTTATTGATGTATATAAAGGTCCCACGGAGACGGAGAAGCCAACTCGCCAGGAATGTTGTCAAATATTACCGCCGAGACGTTAGGTTGGGTTAGGTTAGGTTATATTACGTTATTGATGTATATAAAGGTCCCACGGAGACGGAGAAGCCAACTCGCTAGGAATGTGGTCAAATATTACCGCCGAGATGTTAGGTTGGGTTAGGTTAGGTTATATTACGTTATTGATGTATATAAAGATCCCACGGAGACGTAGATGCCAACTCGCCAGGAATGATGTCAAATATTACCGCCGCGATGATAGGTTGGGTTAGGTTACGTTATATTACGTTATTGATGTATATAAAGGTCCCACGGAGACGTAGAGGCCAATTCGCCAGGTATGTTGTCAAATATTACCGCCGAGATGATACGTTGGGTTAGGTTAGGTTATATTTCGTTATTGATGTATATTAAGGTCCCACGGAGACGTAGAAGCCAATTAGCCAGGTATGTTGTCAAATATTACCGCCGAGATGATAGGTTGGGTTAGGTTAGGTTATATTTCGTTATTGATGTATATTAAGGTCCCACGGAGACGTAGAGGCCAATTCGCCAGGTATGTTGTCAAATATTACCGCCGAGATGATAGGTTGGGTTAGGTTAGGTTATATTTCGTTATTGATGTATATGAAGGTCCCACGGAGACGTAGAGGCCGACTCGCCAGGAATGATGTCAAATATTACCGCCGCGATGATAGGTTGGGTTAGGTTACGTTATATTACGTTATTGATGTATATCAAGGTCCCACGGAGACGGAGAAGCCAACTCGCCAGGAATGTTGTCAAATATTACCGCCGAGAAGATAGGTTGGGTTAGGTTATGTTATATTACGTTCTTGATGTATATAAAGATCACACGGAGACGTAGAGGCCAATTCGCCAGGTATGTTGTCAAATATTACCGCCGAGATGATAGGTTGGGTTAGGTTATGTTATATTACGTTCTTGATGTATATAAAGATCACACGGAGACGTAGAGGCCAATTCGCCAGGTATGTTGTCAAATATTACCGCCGAGACGATAGGTTGGGTTAGGTTCGGTTATATTTCGTTATTGATGTATATGAAGGTCCCACGGAGACGTAGAGTCCAACTCGCCGGGAATGATGTCAAATACTACCGCCGCGATGCTAGGTTGGGTTAGGTTAGGTTATATTACGTTATTGATGTATATAAAGGTCCCACGGAGACGGAGAAGCCAACTCGCCAGGAATGTGGTCAAATATTACCGCCGAGAAGTTAGGTTGGGTTAGGTTAGGTTATATTACGTTATTGATGTATATAAAGGTCCCACGGAGACGGAGAAGCCAGCTCGCTAGGAATGTGGTCAAATATTACCGCCGAGATGTTAGGTTGGGTTAGGTTAGGTTATATTACGTTATTGATGTATATAAAGATCCCACGGAGACGTAGAGGCCAACTCGCCAGGAATGATGTCAAATATTACCGCCGCGATGATAGGTTGGGTTAGGTTACGTTATATTACGTTATTGATGTATATCAAGGTCCCACGGAGACGGAGAAGCCAACTCGCCAGGAATGTTGTCAAATATTACCGCCGAGAAGATAGGTTGGGTTAGGTTATGTTATATTACGTTCTTGATGTATATAAAGATCACACGGAGACGTAGAGGCCAATTCGCCAGGTATGTTGTCAAATATTACCGCCGAGATGATAGGTTGGGTTAGGTTAGGTTATATTTCGTTATTGATGTATATGAAGGTCCCACGGAGACGTAGAGGCCAACTCGCAAGCTATGTTGTCAAATATTACCGCGGAGATGTTAGGTTGTGCTAGGTTCGGTTATATTTCGTTATTGATGTATATGAAGGTCCCACGGAGACGTAGAGGCCAACTCGCAAGGTATGTTGTCAAATATTACCGCGGAGATGTTACGTTGGGTTAGGTTAAGTTATATTACGTTATTGATGTATATAAAAGGTCCCACGGATACGGAGAAGCCAACTCGCCAGGAATGTTGTCAAATATTACCGCCGAGATGTTAGGTTGGGTTAGGTTAGGTTATATTACGTTCTTGAAGTATATAAAGGTCCCACGCAGACGTAGAGGCCAACAAGCCAGGAATGTTGTCAAATACTACCGTCGAGATGATAGGTTGGGTTACGTTAGGTAATATTTCGTTATTGATGTATATGAAGGTCAAACGGAGACGTAGAGGCCAATTCGCCAGGTATGTTGTCAAATATTACCGCCGAGATGATAGGTTGGGTTAGGTTAGGTTATATTACGTTATAGTTCTCTATGACGGCCCCACGGAGACGTTGAGGCCAACTCGCAAGGTATGTTGTCATATATTACCGCGGAGATGTTAGGTTGGGTTAGGTTAAGTTATATTACGTTATTGATGTATATAAAGGTCCCACGGAGACGTAGAGTCCAACTCGCCGGGAATGATGTCAAATACTACCGCCGCGATGCTAGGTTGGGTTAGGTTAGGTTATATTCCGTTATTGATGTATATAAAGGTCCCACGGAGACGTAGATGCCAACTCGCCAGGAATGTTTTCAAATATTACCGCCGAGACGTTAGGTTGGGTTAGGTTAGGTTATATTACGTTATTGATGTATATAAAGGTCCCACGGAGACGGAGAAGCCAACTCGCCAGGAATGTGGTCAAATATTACCGCCGAGAAGTTAGGTTGGGTTAGGTTAGGTTATATTACGTTATTGATGTATATAAAGGTCCCACGGAGACGGAGAAGCCAACTCGCTAGGAATGTGGTCAAATATTACCGCCGAGATGTTAGGTTGGGTTAGGTTAGGTTATATTACGTTATTGATGTATATAAAGATCCCACGGAGACGTAGAGGCCAACTCGCCAGGAATGATGTCAAATATTACCGCCGCGATGATAGGTTGGGTTAGGTTACGTTATATTACGTTATTGATGTATATAAAGGTCCCACGGAGACGGAGAAGCCAACTCGCCAGGAATGTTGTCAAATATTACCGCCGAGAAGATAGGTTGGGTTAGGTTATGTTATATTACGTTCTTGATGTATATAAAGATCACACGGAGACGTAGAGGCCAATTCGCCAGGTATGTTGTCAAATATTACCGCCGAGATGATAGGTTGGGTTAGGTTAGGTTATATTTCGTTATTGATGTATATGAAGGTCCCACGGAGACGTAGAGGCCGACTCGCCAGGAATGATGTCAAATATTACCGCCGCGATGATAGGTTGGGTTAGGTTACGTTATATTACGTTATTGATGTATATCAAGGTCCCACGGAGACGGAGAAGCCAATTAGCCAGGAATGTTGTCAAATATTACCGCCGAGAAGATAGGTTGGGTTAGGTTATGGTATATTACGTTCTTGATGTATATAAAGATCACACGGAGACGTAGAGGCCAATTCGCCAGGTATGTTGTCAAATATCACCGCCGAGATGATAGGTTGGGTTAGGTTAGGTTATATTTCGTTATTGATGTATATGAAGGTCCCACGGAGACGTAGAGGCCAACTCGCAAGGTATGTTGTCAAATATTACCGCGGAGATGTTAGGTTGTGCTAGGTTCGGTTATATTTCGTTATTGATGTATATGAAGGTCCCACGGAGACGTAGAGGCCAACTCGCAAGGTATGTTGTCAAATATTACCGCGGAGATGTTACGTTGGGTTAGGTTAAGTTATATTACGTTATTGATGTATATAAAAGGTCCCACGGATACGGAGAAGCCAACTCGCCAGGAATGTTGTCAAATATTACCGCCGAGATGTTAGGTTGGGTTAGGTTAGGTTATATTACGTTCTTGAAGTATATAAAGGTCCTACGCAGACGTAGAGGCCAACAAGCCAGGAATGTTGTCAAATATTACCGCCGAGAAGATAGGTTGGGTTAGGTTATGTTATATTACGTTCTTGATGTATATAAAGATCACACGGAGACGTAGAGGCCAATTCGCCAGGTATGTTGTCAAATATTACCGCCGAGATGATAGGTTGGGTTAGGTTAGGTTATATTTCGTTATTGATGTATATGAAGGTCCCACGGAGACGTAGAGGCCAACTCGCAAGGTATGTTGTCAAATATTACCGCGGAGATGTTAGGTTGTGCTAGGTTCGGTTATATTTCGTTATTGATGTATATGAAGGTCCCACGGAGACGTAGAGGCCAACTCGCAAGGTATGTTGTCAAATATTACCGCGGAGATGTTACGTTGGGTTAGGTTAAGTTATATTACGTTATTGATGTATATAAAAGGTCCCACGGATACGGAGAAGCCAACTCGCCAGGAATGTTGTCAAATATTACCGCCGAGATGTTAGGTTGGGTTAGGTTAGGTTATATTACGTTCTTGAAGTATATAAAGGTCCCACGCAGACGTAGAGTCCAACTCGCCGGGAATGATGTCAAATACTACCGCCGCGATGCTAGGTTGGGTTAGGTTAGGTTATATCCCGTTATTGATGTATATAAAGGTCCCACGGAGACGTAGATGCCAACTCGCCAGGAATGTTTTCAAATCTTACCGCCGAGACGTTAGGTTGGGTTAGGTTAGGTTATATTACGTTATTGATGTATATAAAGGTCCCACGGAGACGGAGAAGCCAACTCGCCAGGAATGTGGTCAAATATTACCGCCGAGAAGTTAGGTTGGGTTAGGTTAGGTTATATTACGTTATTGATGTATATAAAGGTCCCACGGAGACGGAGAAGCCAACTCGCTAGGAATGTGGTCAAATATTACCGCCGAGATGTTAGGTTGGGTTAGGTTAGGTTATATTACGTTATTGATGTATATAAAGATCCCACGGAGACGTAGAGGCCAACTCGCCAGGAATGATGTCAAATATTACCGCCGCGATGATAGGTTGGGTTAGGTTACGTTATATTACGTTATTGATGTATATAAAGGTCCCACGGAGACGGAGAAGCCAACTCGCCAGGAATGTTGTCAAATATTACCGCCGAGAAGATAGGTTGGGTTAGGTTATGTTATATTACGTTCTTGATGTATATAAAGATCACACGGAGACGTAGAGGCCAATTCGCCAGGTATGTTGTCAAATATTACCGCCGAGATGATAGGTTGGGTTAGGTTATGTTATATTACGTTCTTGATGTATATTAAGGTCCCACGGAGACGTAGAGGCCAATTCGCCAGGTATGTTGTCAAATATTACCGCCGAGATGATAGGTTGGGTTAGGTTAGGTTATATTTCGTTATTGATGTATATGAAGGTCCCACGGAGACGTAGAGGCCAACTCGCAAGGTATGTTGTCAAATATTACCGCGGAGATGTTAGGTTGTGCTAGGTTCGGTTATATTTCGTTATTGATGTATATGAAGGTCCCACGGAGACGTAGAGGCCAACTCGCAAGGTATGTTGTCAAATATTACCGCGGAGATGTTAGGTTGTGCTAGGTTCGGTTATATTTCGTTATTGATGTATATGAAGGTCCCACGGAGACGTAGAGGCCAACTCGCAAGGAATGTTGTCAAATATTACCGCCGAGATGTTAGGTTGGGTTAGGTTAGGTTATATTACGTTCTTGAAGTATATAAAGGTCCCACGCAGACGTAGAGGCCAACAAGCCAGGAATGTTGTCAAATACTACCGTCGAGATGATAGGTTGGGTTACGTTAGGTAATATTTCGTTATTGATGTATATGAAGGTCAAACGGAGACGTAGAGGCCAATTCGCCAGGTATGTTGTCAAATATTACCGCCGAGATGATAGGTTGGGTTAGGTTAGGTTATATTACGTTATAGTTCTCTATGACGGCCCCACGGAGACGTAGAGGCCAACTCGCAAGGTATGTTGTCATATATTACCGCGGAGATGTTAGGTTGGGTTAGGTTAAGTTATATTACGTTATTGATGTATATAAAGGTCCCACGGAGACGTAGAGTCCAACTCGCCGGGAATGATGTCAAATACTACCGCCGCGATGCTAGGTTGGGTTAGGTTAGGTTATATTCCGTTATTGATGTATATAAAGGTCCCACGGAGACGTAGATGCCAACTCGCCAGGAATGTTTTCAAATATTACCGCCGAGACGTTAGGTTGGGTTAGGTTAGGTTATATTACGTTATTGATGTATATAAAGGTCCCACGGAGACGGAGAAGCCAACTCGCCAGGAATGTGGTCAAATATTACCGCCGAGAAGTTAGGTTGGGTTAGGTTAGGTTATATTACGTTATTGATGTATATAAAGGTCCCACGGAGACGGAGAAGCCAACTCGCTAGGAATGTGGTCAAATATTACCGCCGAGATGTTAGGTTGGGTTAGGTTAGGTTATATTACGTTATTGATGTATATAAAGATCCCACGGAGACGTAGAGGCCAACTCGCCCTGAATGATGTCAAATATTACCGCCGCGATGATAGGTTGGGTTAGGTTACGTTATATTACGTTATTGATGTATATAAAGGTCCCACGGAGACGGAGAAGCCAACTCGCCAGGAATGTTGTCAAATATTACCGCCGAGAAGATAGGTTGGGTTAGGTTATGTTATATTACGTTCTTGATGTATATAAAGATCACACGGAGACGTAGAGGCCAATTCGCAAGGTATGTTGTCAAATATTACCGCCGAGATGATACGTTGGGTTAGGTTAGGTTATATTTCGTTATTGATGTATATTAAAGTCCCACGGAGACGTAGAAGCCAATTCGCCAGGTATGTTGTCAAATATTACCGCCGAGATGATAGGTTGGGTTAGGTTAGGTTATATTTCGTTATTGATGTATATTAAGGTCCCACGGAGACGTAGAGGCCAATTCGCCAGGTATGTTGTCAAATATTACCGCCGAGATGATAGGTTGGGTTAGGTTAGGTTATATTTCGTTATTGATGTATATGAAGGTCCCACGGAGACGTAGAGGCCGACTCGCCAGGAATGATGTCAAATATTACCGCCGCGATGATAGGTTGGGTTAGGTTACGTTATATTACGTTATTGATGTATATCAAGGTCCCACGGAGACGGAGAAGCCAATTCGCCAGGAATGTTGTCAAATATTACCGCCGAGAAATTAGGTTGGGTTAGGTTATGTTATATTACGTTCTTGCTGTATATAAAGATCACACGGAGACGTAGAGGCCTATTCGCCAGGTATGTTGTCAAATATTACCGCCGAGATGATAGGTTGGGTTAGGTTAGGTTATATTTCGTTATTGATGTATATGAAAGTCCCACGGAGACGTAGAGGCCAACTCGCAAGGTATGTTGTCAAATATTACCGCGGAGATGTTAGGTTGTGCTAGGTTCGGTTATATTTCGTTATTGATGTATATGAAGGTCCCACGGAGACGTAGAGGCCAACTCGCAAGGTATGTTGTCAAATATTACCGCGGAGATGTTACGTTGGGTTAGGTTAAGTTATATTACGTTATTGATGTATATAAAAGGTCCCACGGATACGGAGAAGCCAACTCGCCAGGAATGTTGTCAAATATTACCGCCGAGATGTTAGGTTGGGTTAGGTTAGGTTATATTACGTTCTTGAAGTATATAAAGGTCCCACGCAGACGTAGAGGCCAACAAGACAGGAATGTTGTCAAATACTACCGTCGAGATGATAGGTTGGGTTACGTTAGGTAATATTTCGTTATTGATGTATATGAAGGTCAAACGGAGACGTAGAGGCCAATTCGCCAGGTATGTTGTCAAATATTACCGCCGAGATGATAGGTTGGGTTAGGTTAGGTTATATTACGTTATAGTTCTCTATGACGGCCCCACGGAGACGTTGAGGCCAACTCGCAAGGTATGTTGTCATATATTACCGCGGAGATGTTAGGTTGGGTTAGGTTAAGTTATATTACGTTATTGATGTATATAAAGGTCCCACGGAGACGTAGAGTCCAACTCGCCGGGAATGATGTCAAATACTACCGCCGCGATGCTAGGTTGGGTTAGGTTAGGTTATATTCCGTTATTGATGTATATAAAGGTCCCACGGAGACGTAGATGCCAACTCGCCAGGAATGTTTTCAAATATTACCGCCGAGACGTTAGGTTGGGTTAGGTTAGGTTATATTACGTTATTGATGTATATAAAGGTCCCACGGAGACGGAGAAGCCAACTCGCCAGGAATGTGGTCAAATATTACCGCCGAGATGTTAGGTTGGGTTAGGTTAGGTTATATTACGTTATTGATGTATATAAAGATCCCACGGAGACGTAGAGGCCAACTCGCCAGGAATGATGTCAAATATTACCGCCGCGATGATAGGTTGGGTTAGGTTACGTTATATTACGTTATTGATGTATATAAAGGTCCCACGGAGACGGAGAAGCCAACTCGCCAGGAATGTTGTCAAATATTACCGCCGAGAAGATAGGTTGGGTTAGGTTATGTTATATTACGTTCTTGATGTATATAAAGATCACACGGAGACGTAGAGGCCAATTCGCCAGGTATGTTGTCAAATATTACCGCCGAGATGATACGTTGGGTTAGGTTAGGTTATATTTCGTTATTGATGTATATTAAAGTCCCACGGAGACGTAGAAGCCAATTCGCCAGGTATGTTGTCAAATATTACCGCCGAGATGATAGGTTGGGTTAGGTTAGGTTATATTTCGTTATTGATGTATATTAAGGTCCCATGGAGACGTAGAGGCCAATTCGCCAGGTATGTTGTCAAATATTACCGCCGAGATGATAGGTTGGGTTAGGTTAGGTTATATTTCGTTATTGATGTATATGAAGGTCCCACGGAGACGTAGATGCCAACTCGCCAGGAATGTTTTCAAATATTACCGCCGAGACGTTAGGTTGGGTTAGGTTAGGTTATATTACGTTATTGATGTATATAAAGGTCCCACGGAGACGGAGAAGCCAACTCGCCAGGAATGTGGTCAAATATTACCGCGGAGATGTTACGTTGGGTTAGGTTAAGTTATATTACGTTATTGATGTATATAAAAGGTCCCACGGATACGGAGAAGCCAACTCGCCAGGAATGTTGTCAAATATTACCGCCGAGATGTTAGGTTGGGTTAGGTTAGGTTATATTACGTTCTTGAAGTATATAAAGGTCCCACGCAGACGTAGAGGCCAACAAGCCAGGAATGTTGTCAAATACTACCGTCGAGATGATAGGTTGGGTTACGTTAGGTAATATTTCGTTATTGATGTATATGAAGGTCAAACGGAGACGTAGAGGCCAATTCGCCAGGTATGTTGTCAAATATTACCGCCGAGATGATAGGTTGGGTTAGGTTACGTTATATTACGTTATTGATGTATATAAAGGTCCCACGGAGACGGAGAAGCCAACTCGCCAGGAATGTTGTCAAATATTACCGCCGAGAAGATAGGTTGGGTTAGGTTATGTTATATTACGTTCTTGATGTATATAAAGATCACACGGAGACGTAGAGGCCAATTCGCCAGGTATGTTGTCAAATATTACCGCCGAGATGATAGGTTGGGTTAGGTTAGGTTATATTTCGTTATTGATGTATATGAAGGTCCCACGGAGACGTAGAGGCCGACTCGCCAGGAATGATGTCAAATATTACCGCCGCGATGATAGGTTGGGTTAGGTTACGTTATATTACGTTATTGATGTATATCAAGGTCCCACGGAGACGGAGAAGCCAATTCGCCAGGAATGTTGTCAAATATTACCGCCGAGAAGATAGGTTGGGTTAGGTTATGTTATATTACGTTCTTGATGTATATAAAGATCACACGGAGACGTAGAGTCCAACTCGCCGGGAATGATGTCAAATACTACCGCCGCGATGCTAGGTTGGGTTAGGTTAGGTTATATTCCGTTATTGATGTATATAAAGGTCCCACGGAGACGTAGATGCCAACTCGCCAGGAATGTTTTCAAATATTACCGCCGAGACGTTAGGTTGGGTTAGGTTAGGTTATATTACGTTATTGATGTATATAAAGGTCCCACGGAGACGGAGAAGCCAACTCGCCAGGAATGTGGTCAAATATTACCGCGGAGATGTTACGTTGGGTTAGGTTAAGTTATATTACGTTATTGATGTATATAAAAGGTCCCACGGATACGGAGAAGCCAACTCGCCAGGAATGTTGTCAAATATTACCGCCGAGATGTTAGGTTGGGTTAGGTTAGGTTATATTACGTTCTTGAAGTATATAAAGGTCCCACGCAGACGTAGAGGCCAACAAGCCAGGAATGTTGTCAAATACTACCGTCGAGATGATAGGTTGGGTTACGTTAGGTAATATTTCGTTATTGATGTATATGAAGGTCAAACGGAGACGTAGAGGCCAATTCGCCAGGTATGTTGTCAAATATTACCGCCGAGATGATAGGTTGGGTTAGGTTAGGTTATATTACGTTATAGTTCTCTATGACGGCCCCACGGAGACGTTGAGGCCAACTCGCAAGGTATGTTGTCATATATTACCGCGGAGATGTTAGGTTGGGTTAGGTTAAGTTATATTACGTTATTGATGTATATAAAGGTCCCACGGAGACGTAGAGTCCAACTCGCCGGGAATGATGTCAAATACTACCGCCGCGATGCTAGGTTGGGTTAGGTTAGGTTATATTCCGTTATTGATGTATATAAAGGTCCCACGGAGACGTAGATGCCAACTCGCCAGGAATGTTTTCAAATATTACCGCCGAGACGTTAGGTTGGGTTAGGTTACGTTATATTACGTTATTGATGTATATAAAGGTCCCACGGAGACGGAGAAGCCAACTCGCCAGGAATGTGGTCAAATATTACCGCCGAGACGTTAGGTTGGGTTAGGTTACGTTATATTACGTTATTGATGGATATAAAGGTCCCACGGAGACGGAGAAGCCAACTCGCCAGGAATGTTGTCAAATATTACCGCCGAGACGTTAGGTTGGGTTAGGTTAGGTTATATTACGTTATTGATGTATATAAAGGTCCCACGGAGACGGAGAAGCCAACTCGCTAGGAATGTGGTCAAATATTACCGCCGAGATGTTAGGTTGGGTTAGGTTAGGTTATATTACGTTATTGATGTATATAAAGATCCCACGGAGACGTAGAGGCCAACTCGCCAGGAATGATGTCAAATATTACCGCCGCGATGATAGGTTGGGTTAGGTTACGTTATATTACGTTATTGATGTATATAAAGGTCCCACGGAGACGTAGAGGCCAATTCGCCAGGTATGTTGTCAAATATTACCGCCGAGATGATACGTTGGGTTAGGTTAGGTTATATTTCGTTATTGATGTATATTAAGGTCCCACGGAGACGTAGAAGCCAATTAGCCAGGTATGTTGTCAAATATTACCGCCGAGATGATAGGTTGGGTTAGGTTAGGTTATATTTCGTTATTGATGTATATTAAGGTCCCACGGAGACGTAGAGGCCAATTCGCCAGGTATGTTGTCAAATATTACCGCCGAGATGATAGGTTGGGTTAGGTTAGGTTATATTTCGTTATTGATGTATATGAAGGTCCCACGGAGACGTAGAGGCCAACTCGCAAGGTATGTTGTCAAATATTACCGCGGAGATGTTACGTTGGGTTAGGTTAAGTTATATTACGTTATTGATGTATATAAAAGGTCCCACGGATACGGAGAAGCCAACTCGCCAGGAATGTTGTCAAATATTACCGCCGAGATGTTAGGTTGGGTTAGGTTAGGTTATATTACGTTCTTGAAGTATATAAAGGTCCCACGCAGACGTAGAGGCCAACAAGCCAGGAATGTTGTCAAATATTACCGCCGGGAAGATAGGTTGGGTTAGGTTATGTTATATTACGTTCTTGATGTATATAAAGATCACACGGAGACGTAGAGGCCAATTCGCCAGGTATGTTGTCAAATATTACCGCCGAGATGATAGGTTGGGTTAGGTTAGGTTATATTTCGTTATTGATGTATATGAAGGTCCCACGGAGACGTAGAGGCCAACTCGCAAGGTATGTTGTCAAATATTACCGCGGAGATGTTAGGTTGTGCTAGGTTCGGTTATATTTCGTTATTGATGTATATGAAGGTCCCACGGAGACGTAGAGGCCAACTCGCAAGGTATGTTGTCAAATATTACCGCGGAGATGTTACGTTGGGTAAGGTTAAGTTATATTACGTTATTGATGTATATAAAAGGTCCCACGGATACGGAGAAGCCAACTCGCCAGGAATGTTGTCAAATATTACCGCCGAGATGTTAGGTTGGGTTAGGTTAGGTTATATTACGTTCTTGAAGTATATAAAGGTCCCACGCAGACGTAGAGGCCAACAAGCCAGGAATGTTGTCAAATACTACCGTCGAGATGATAGGTTGGGTTACGTTAGGTAATATTTCGTTATTGATGTATATGAAGGTCAAACGGAGACGTAGAGGCCAATTCGCCAGGTATGTTGTCAAATATTACCGCCGAGATGATAGGTTGGGTTAGGTTAGGTTATATTACGTTATAGTTCTCTATGACGGCCCCACGGAGACGTAGAGGCCAACTCGCAAGGTATGTTGTCATATATTACCGCGGAGATGTTAGGTTGGGTTAGGTTAAGTTATATTACGTTATTGATGTATATAAAGGTCCCACGGAGACGTAGAGTCCAACTCGCCGGGAATGATGTCAAATACTACCGCCGCGATGCTAGGTTGGGTTAGGTTAGGTTATATTCCGTTATTGATGTATATAAAGGTCCCACGGAGACGTAGATGCCAACTCGCCAGGAATGTTTTCAAATATTACCGCCGAGACGTTAGGTTGGGTTAGGTTAGGTTATATTACGTTATTGATGTATATAAAGGTCCCACGGAGACGGAGAAGCCAACTCGCCAGGAATGTGGTCAAATATTACCGCCGAGAAGTTAGGTTGGGTTAGGTTAGGTTATATTACGTTATTGATGTATATAAAGGTCCCACGGAGACGGAGAAGCCAACTCGCTAGGAATGTGGTCAAATATTACCGCCGAGATGTTAGGTTGGGTTAGGTTAGGTTATATTACGTTATTGATGTATATAAAGATCCCACGGAGACGTAGAGGCCAACTCGCCCTGAATGATGTCAAATATTACCGCCTCGATGATAGGTTGGGTTAGGTTACGTTATATTACGTTATTGATGTATATAAAGGTCCCACGGAGACGGAGAAGCCAACTCGCCAGGAATGTTGTCAAATATTACCGCCGAGAAGATAGGTTGGGTTAGGTTATGTTATATTACGTTCTTGATGTATATAAAGATCACACGGAGACGTAGAGGCCAATTCGCAAGGTATGTTGTCAAATATTACCGCCGAGATGATACGTTGGGTTAGGTTAGGTTATATTTCGTTATTGATGTATACTAAAGTCCCACGGAGACGTAGAAGCCAATTCGCCAGGTATGTTGTCAAATATTACCGCCGAGATGATAGGTTGGGTTAGGTTAGGTTATATTTCGTTATTGATGTATATTAAGGTCCCACGGAGACGTAGAGGCCAATTCGCCAGGTATGTTGTCAAATATTACCGCCGAGATGATAGGTTGGGTTAGGTTAGGTTATATTTCGTTATTGATGTATATGAAGGTCCCACGGAGACGTAGAGGCCGACTCGCCAGGAATGATGTCAAATATTACCGCCGCGATGATAGGTTGGGTTAGGTTACGTTATATTACGTTATTGATGTATATCAAGGTCCCACGGAGACGGAGAAGCCAATTCGCCAGGAATGTTGTCAAATATTACCGCCGAGAAGTTAGGTTGGGTTAGGTTATGTTATATTACGTTCTTGCTGTATATAAAGATCACACGGAGACGTAGAGGCCTATTCGCCAGGTATGTTGTCAAATATTACCGCCGAGATGATAGGTTGGGTTAGGTTAGGTTATATTTCGTTATTGATGTATATGAAGGTCCCACGGAGACGTAGAGGCCAACTCGCAAGGTATGTTGTCAAATATTACCGCGGAGATGTTAGGTTGTGCTAGGTTCGGTTATATTTCGTTATTGATGTATATGAAGGTCCCACGGAGACGTAGAGGCCAACTCGCAAGGTATGTTGTCAAATATTACCGCGGAGATGTTACGTTGGGTTAGGTTAAGTTATATTACGTTATTGATGTATATAAAAGGTCCCACGGATACGGAGAAGCCAACTCGCCAGGAATGTTGTCAAATATTACCGCCGAGATGTTAGGTTGGGTTAGGTTAGGTTATATTACGTTCTTGAAGTATATAAAGGTCCCACGCAGACGTAGAGGCCAACAAGACAGGAATGTTGTCAAATACTACCGTCGAGATGATAGGTTGGGTTACGTTAGGTAATATTTCGTTATTGATGTATATGAAGGTCAAACGGAGACGTAGAGGCCAATTCGCCAGGTATGTTGTCAAATATTACCGCCGAGATGATAGGTTGGGTTAGGTTAGGTTATATTACGTTATAGTTCTCTATGACGGCCCCACGGAGACGTTGAGGCCAACTCGCAAGGTATGTTGTCATATATTACCGCGGAGATGTTAGGTTGGGTTAGGTTAAGTTATATTACGTTATTGATGTATATAAAGGTCCCACGGAGACGTAGAGTCCAACTCGCCGGGAATGATGTCAAATACTACCGCCGCGATGCTAGGTTGGGTTAGGTTAGGTTATATTCCGTTATTGATGTATATAAAGGTCCCACGGAGACGTAGATGCCAACTCGCCAGGAATGTTTTCAAATATTACCGCCGAGACGTTAGGTCGGGTTAGGTTAGGTTATATTACGTTATTGATGTATATAAAGGTCCCACGGAGACGGAGAAGCCAACTCGCCAGGAATGTTGTCAAATATTACCGCCGAGAAGATAGGTTGGGTTAGGTTATGTTATATTACGTTCTTGATGTATATAAAGATCACACGGAGACGTAGAGGCCAATTCGCCAGGTATGTTGTCAAATATTACCGCCGAGATGATACGTTGGGTTAGGTTAGGTTATATTTCGTTATTGATGTATATTAAAGTCCCACGGAGACGTAGAAGCCAATTCGCCAGGTATGTTGTCAAATATTACCGCCGAGATGATAGGTTGGGTTAGGTTAGGTTATATTTCGTTATTGATGTATATTAAGGTCCCACGGAGACGTAGAGGCCAATTCGCCAGGTATGTTGTCAAATATTACCGCCGAGATGATAGGTTGGGTTAGGTTAGGTTATATTTCGTTATTGATGTATATGAAGGTCCCACGGAGACGTAGAGGCCGACTCGCCAGGAATGATGTCAAATATTACCGCCGCGATGATAGGTTGGGTTAGGTTACGTTATATTACGTTATTGATGTATATCAAGGTCCCACGGAGACGGAGAAGCCAATTCGCCAGGAATGTTGTCAAATATTACCGCCGAGAAGATAGGTTGGGTTAGGTTATGTTATATTACGTTCTTCATGTATATAAAGATCACACGGAGACGTAGAGTCCAACTCGCCGGGAATGATGTCAAATACTACCGCCGCGATGCTAGGTTGGGTTAGGTTAGGTTATATTCCGTTATTGATGTATATAAAGGTCCCACGGAGACGTAGATGCCAACTCGCCAGGAATGTTTTCAAATATTACCGCCGAGACGTTAGGTTGGGTTAGGTTAGGTTATATTACGTTATTGATGTATATAAAGGTCCCACGGAGACGGAGAAGCCAACTCGCCAGGAATGTGGTCAAATATTACCGCGGAGATGTTACGTTGGGTTAGGTTAAGTTATATTACGTTATTGATGTATATAAAAGGTCCCACGGATACGGAGAAGCCAACTCGCCAGGAATGTTGTCAAATATTACCGCCGAGATGTTAGGTTGGGTTAGGTTAGGTTATATTACGTTCTTGAAGTATATAAAGGTCCCACGCAGACGTAGAGGCCAACAAGCCAGGAATGTTGTCAAATACTACCGTCGAGATGATAGGTTGGGTTACGTTAGGTAATATTTCGTTATTGATGTATATGAAGGTCAAACGGAGACGTAGAGGCCAATTCGCCAGGTATGTTGTCAAATATTACCGCCGAGATGATAGGTTGGGTTAGGTTAGGTTATATTACGTTATAGTTCTCTATGACGGCCCCACGGAGACGTTGAGGCCAACTCGCAAGGTATGTTGTCATATATTACCGCGGAGATGTTAGGTTGGGTTAGGTTAAGTTATATTACGTTATTGATGTATATAAAGGTCCCACGGAGACGTAGAGTCCAACTCGCCGGGAATGATGTCAAATACTACCGCCGCGATGCTAGGTTGGGTTAGGTTAGGTTATATTCCGTTATTGATGTATATAAAGGTCCCACGGAGACGTAGATGCCAACTCGCCAGGAATGTTTTCAAATATTACCGCCGAGACGTTAGGTTGGGTTAGGTTACGTTATATTACGTTATTGATGTATATAAAGGTCCCACGGAGACGGAGAAGCCAACTCGCCAGGAATGTGGTCAAATATTACCGCCGAGACGTTAGGTTGGGTTAGGTTACGTTATATTACGTTATTGATGGATATAAAGGTCCCACGGAGACGGAGAAGCCAACTCGCCAGGAATGTTGTCAAATATTACCGCCGAGACGTTAGGTTGGGTTAGGTTAGGTTATATTACGTTATTGATGTATATAAAGGTCCCACGGAGACGGAGAAGCCAACTCGCTAGGAATGTGGTCAAATATTACCGCCGAGATGTTAGGTTGGGTTAGGTTAGGTTATATTACGTTATTGATGTATATAAAGATCCCACGGAGACGTAGAGGCCAACTCGCCAGGAATGATGTCAAATATTACCGCCGCGATGATAGGTTGGGTTAGGTTACGTTATATTACGTTATTGATGTATATAAAGGTCCCACGGAGACGTAGAGGCCAATTCGCCAGGTATGTTGTCAAATATTACCGCCGAGATGATACGTTGGGTTAGGTTAGGTTATATTTCGTTATTGATGTATATTAAGGTCCCACGGAGACGTAGAAGCCAATTAGCCAGGTATGTTGTCAAATATTACCGCCGAGATGATAGGTTGGGTTAGGTTAGGTTATATTTCGTTATTGATGTATATTAAGGTCCCACGGAGACGTAGAGGCCAATTCGCCAGGTATGTTGTCAAATATTACCGCCGAGATGATAGGTTGGGTTAGGTTAGGTTATATTTCGTTATTGATGTATATGAAGGTCCCACGGAGACGTAGAGGCCAACTCGCAAGGTATGTTGTCAAATATTACCGCGGAGATGTTACGTTGGGTTAGGTTAAGTTATATTACGTTATTGATGTATATAAAAGGTCCCACGGATACGGAGAAGCCAACTCGCCAGGAATGTTGTCAAATATTACCGCCGAGATGTTAGGTTGGGTTAGGTTAGGTTATATTACGTTCTTGAAGTATATAAAGGTCCCACGCAGACGTAGAGGCCAACAAGCCAGGAATGTTGTCAAATATTACCGCCGGGAAGATAGGTTGGGTTAGGTTATGTTATATTACGTTCTTGATGTATATAAAGATCACACGGAGACGTAGAGGCCAATTCGCCAGGTATGTTGTCAAATATTACCGCCGAGATGATAGGTTGGGTTAGGTTAGGTTATATTTCGTTATTGATGTATATGAAGGTCCCACGGAGACGTAGAGGCCAACTCGCAAGGTATGTTGTCAAATATTACCGCGGAGATGTTAGGTTGTGCTAGGTTCGGTTATATTTCGTTATTGATGTATATGAAGGTCCCACGGAGACGTAGAGGCCAACTCGCAAGGTATGTTGTCAAATATTACCGCGGAGATGTTACGTTGGGTAAGGTTAAGTTATATTACGTTATTGATGTATATAAAAGGTCCCACGGATACGGAGAAGCCAACTCGCCAGGAATGTTGTCAAATATTACCGCCGAGATGTTAGGTTGGGTTAGGTTAGGTTATATTACGTTCTTGAAGTATATAAAGGTCCCACGCAGACGTAGAGGCCAACAAGCCAGGAATGTTGTCAAATACTACCGTCGAGATGATAGGTTGGGTTACGTTAGGTAATATTTCGTTATTGATGTATATGAAGGTCAAACGGAGACGTAGAGGCCAATTCGCCAGGTATGTTGTCAAATATTACCGCCGAGATGATAGGTTGGGTTAGGTTAGGTTATATTACGTTATAGTTCTCTATGACGGCCCCACGGAGACGTAGAGGCCAACTCGCAAGGTATGTTGTCATATATTACCGCGGAGATGTTAGGTTGGGTTAGGTTAAGTTATATTACGTTATTGATGTATATAAAGGTCCCACGGAGACGTAGAGTCCAACTCGCCGGGAATGATGTCAAATACTACCGCCGCGATGCTAGGTTGGGTTAGGTTAGGTTATATTCCGTTATTGATGTATATAAAGGTCCCACGGAGACGTAGATGCCAACTCGCCAGGAATGTTTTCAAATATTACCGCCGAGACGTTAGGTTGGGTTAGGTTAGGTTATATTACGTTATTGATGTATATAAAGGTCCCACGGAGACGGAGAAGCCAACTCGCCAGGAATGTGGTCAAATATTACCGCCGAGAAGTTAGGTTGGGTTAGGTTAGGTTATATTACGTTATTGATGTATATAAAGGTCCCACGGAGACGGAGAAGCCAACTCGCTAGGAATGTGGTCAAATATTACCGCCGAGATGTTAGGTTGGGTTAGGTTAGGTTATATTACGTTATTGATGTATATAAAGATCCCACGGAGACGTAGAGGCCAACTCGCCCTGAATGATGTCAAATATTACCGCCTCGATGATAGGTTGGGTTAGGTTACGTTATATTACGTTATTGATGTATATAAAGGTCCCACGGAGACGGAGAAGCCAACTCGCCAGGAATGTTGTCAAATATTACCGCCGAGAAGATAGGTTGGGTTAGGTTATGTTATATTACGTTCTTGATGTATATAAAGATCACACGGAGACGTAGAGGCCAATTCGCAAGGTATGTTGTCAAATATTACCGCCGAGATGATACGTTGGGTTAGGTTAGGTTATATTTCGTTATTGATGTATATTAAAGTCCCACGGAGACGTAGAAGCCAATTCGCCAGGTATGTTGTCAAATATTACCGCCGAGATGATAGGTTGGGTTAGGTTAGGTTATATTTCGTTATTGATGTATATTAAGGTCCCACGGAGACGTAGAGGCCAATTCGCCAGGTATGTTGTCAAATATTACCGCCGAGATGATAGGTTGGGTTAGGTTAGGTTATATTTCGTTATTGATGTATATGAAGGTCCCACGGAGACGTAGAGGCCGACTCGCCAGGAATGATGTCAAATATTACCGCCGCGATGATAGGTTGGGTTAGGTTACGTTATATTACGTTATTGATGTATATCAAGGTCCCACGGAGACGGAGAAGCCAATTCGCCAGGAATGTTGTCAAATATTACCGCCGAGATGTTAGGTTGGGTTAGGTTAGGTTATATTACGTTCTTGAAGTATATAAAGGTCCCACGCAGACGTAGAGGCCAACAAGACAGGAATGTTGTCAAATACTACCGTCGAGATGATAGGTTGGGTTACGTTAGGTAATATTTCGTTATTGATGTATATGAAGGTCAAACGGAGACGTAGAGGCCAATTCGCCAGGTATGTTGTCAAATATTACCGCCGAGATGATAGGTTGGGTTAGGTTAGGTTATATTACGTTATAGTTCTCTATGACGGCCCCACGGAGACGTTGAGGCCAACTCGCAAGGTATGTTGTCATATATTACCGCGGAGATGTTAGGTTGGGTTAGGTTAAGTTATATTACGTTATTGATGTATATAAAGGTCCCACGGAGACGTAGAGTCCAACTCGCCGGGAATGATGTCAAATACTACCGCCGCGATGCTAGGTTGGGTTAGGTTAGGTTATATTCCGTTATTGATGTATATAAAGGTCCCACGGAGACGTAGATGCCAACTCGCCAGGAATGTTTTCAAATATTACCGCCGAGACGTTAGGTTGGGTTAGGTTAGGTTATATTACGTTATTGATGTATATAAAGGTCCCACGGAGACGGAGAAGCCAACTCGCCAGGAATGTGGTCAAATATTACCGCCGAGAAGTTAGGTTGGGTTAGGTTAGGTTATATTACGTTATTGATGTATATAAAGGTCCCACGGAGACGGAGAAGCCAACTCGCTAGGAATGTGGTCAAATATTACCGCCGAGATGTTAGGTTGGGTTAGGTTAGGTTATATTACGTTATTGATGTATATAAAGATCCCACGGAGACGTAGAGGCCAACTCGCCAGGAATGATGTCAAATATTACCGCCGCGATGATAGGTTGGGTTAGGTTACGTTATATTACGTTATTGATGTATATAAAGGTCCCACGGAGACGGAGAAGCCAACTCGCCAGGAATGTTGTCAAATATTACCGCCGAGAAGATAGGTTGGGTTAGGTTATGTTATATTACGTTCTTGATGTATATAAAGATCACACGGAGACGTAGAGGCCAATTCGCCAGGTATGTTGTCAAATATTACCGCCGAGATGATACGTTGGGTTAGGTTAGGTTATATTTCGTTATTGATGTATATTAAAGTCCCACGGAGACGTAGAAGCCAATTCGCCAGGTATGTTGTCAAATATTACCGCCGAGATGATAGGTTGGGTTAGGTTAGGTTATATTTCGTTATTGATGTATATTAAGGTCCCACGGAGACGTAGAGGCCAATTCGCCAGGTATGTTGTCAAATATTACCGCCGAGATGATAGGTTGGGTTAGGTTAGGTTATATTTCGTTATTGATGTATATGAAGGTCCCACGGAGACGTAGAGGCCGACTCGCCAGGAATGATGTCAAATATTACCGCCGCGATGATAGGTTGGGTTAGGTTACGTTATATTACGTTATTGATGTATATCAAGGTCCCACGGAGACGGAGAAGCCAATTCGCCAGGAATGTTGTCAAATATTACCGCCGAGAAGATAGGTTGGGTTAGGTTATGTTATATTACGTTCTTGATGTATATAAAGATCACACGGAGACGTAGAGTCCAACTCGCCGGGAATGATGTCAAATACTACCGCCGCGATGCTAGGTTGGGTTAGGTTAGGTTATATTCCGTTATTGATGTATATAAAGGTCCCACGGAGACGTAGATGCCAACTCGCCAGGAATGTTTTCAAATATTACCGCCGAGACGTTAGGTTGGGTTAGGTTAGGTTATATTACGTTATTGATGTATATAAAGGTCCCACGGAGACGGAGAAGCCAACTCGCCAGGAATGTGGTCAAATATTACCGCGGAGATGTTACGTTGGGTTAGGTTAAGTTATATTACGTTATTGATGTATATAAAAGGTCCCACGGATACGGAGAAGCCAACTCGCCAGGAATGTTGTCAAATATTACCGCCGAGATGTTAGGTTGGGTTAGGTTAGGTTATATTACGTTCTTGAAGTATATAAAGGTCCCACGCAGACGTAGAGGCCAACAAGCCAGGAATGTTGTCAAATACTACCGTCGAGATGATAGGTTGGGTTACGTTAGGTAATATTTCGTTATTGATGTATATGAAGGTCAAACGGAGACGTAGAGGCCAATTCGCCAGGTATGTTGTCAAATATTACCGCCGAGATGATAGGTTGGGTTAGGTTAGGTTATATTACGTTATAGTTCTCTATGACGGCCCCACGGAGACGTTGAGGCCAACTCGCAAGGTATGTTGTCATATATTACCGCGGAGATGTTAGGTTGGGTTAGGTTAAGTTATATTACGTTATTGATGTATATAAAGGTCCCACGGAGACGTAGAGTCCAACTCGCCGGGAATGATGTCAAATACTACCGCCGCGATGCTAGGTTGGGTTAGGTTAGGTTATATTCCGTTATTGATGTATATAAAGGTCCCACGGAGACGTAGATGCCAACTCGCCAGGAATGTTTTCAAATATTACCGCCGAGACGTTAGGTTGGGTTAGGTTACGTTATATTACGTTATTGATGTATATAAAGGTCCCACGGAGACGGAGAAGCCAACTCGCCAGGAATGTGGTCAAATATTACCGCCGAGACGTTAGGTTGGGTTAGGTTACGTTATATTACGTTATTGATGGATATAAAGGTCCCACGGAGACGGAGAAGCCAACTCGCCAGGAATGTTGTCAAATATTACCGCCGAGACGTTAGGTTGGGTTAGGTTAGGTTATATTACGTTATTGATGTATATAAAGGTCCCACGGAGACGGAGAATCCAACTCGCCAGGAATGTTGTCAAATCTTACCGCCGAGAAGATAGGTTGGGTTAGGTTATGTTATCTTACGTTCTTGATGTATATAAAGATCACACGGAGACGTAGAGGCCAATTCGCCAGGTATGTTGTCAAATATTACCGCCGAGAAGATAGGTTGGGTTAGGTTAGGTTATATTACGTTATTGATGTATATAAAGTTCCCACGGAGACGTAGAGGCCAACTCGCCAGGAATGATGTCAAATATTACCGCCGAGATTTTAGGTTGGGTTAGGTAAGGTTATATTACGTTATTGATGTATATAAAGGTCCCACGGAGACGTAGAGGCCAACAAGACAGGAATGTGGTCAAATATTACCGCCGAGATGTTAGATTGGGTTAGGTTAGGTTATATTACGTTATTGATGTATATAAAGATGCCACGGAGATGTAGAGGCCAACTCGCCAGGAATGATGTCAAATATTACCGCCGCGATGATAGGTTGGGTTAGGTTACGTTATATTACGTTATTGATGTATATAAAGGTCCCACGGAGACGGAGAAGCCAACTCGCCAGGAATGTTGTCAAATATTACCGCCGAGAAGGTAGGTTGGGTTAGGTTATGTTATATTACGTTCTTGATGTATATAAAGATCCCACGGAGACGTAGAGGCCAACTCGCCAGGATTGATGTCAAATATTACCGCCGCGATGATAGGTTGGGTTAGGTTACGTTATATTACGTTACCGATGTATATAAAGGTCCCACGGATACGGAGAAGCCAACTCGCCGGGAATGTTGTCATATATTACCGCCGAGAAGATAGGTTGGGTTAGGTTATGTTATATTACGTTCTTGATGTATATAAAGATCACACGGAGACGTAGAGGCCAATTCGCCAGGTATGTTGTCAAATATTACCGCCGAGATGATAGGTTGGGTTAGGTTAGGTTATATTTCGTTATTGATGTATATGAAGGTCCCACGGAGACGTAGAGGCCAACTCGCAAGGTATGTTGTCAAATATTACCGCGGAGATGTTAGGTTGTGCTAGGTTCGGTTATATTTCGTTATTGATGTATATGAAGGTCCCACGGAGACGTAGAGGCCAACTCGCAAGGTATGTTGTCAAATATTACCGCGGAGATGTTAGGTTGGGTTAGGTTAAGTTATATTACGTTATTGATGTATATAAAGGTCCCACGGATACGGAGAAGCCAACTCGCCAGGAATGTTGTCAAATATTACCGCCGAGATGTTAGGTTGGGTTAGGTTAGGTTATATTACGTTCTTGAAGTATATAAAGGTCCCACGCAGACGTAGAGGCCAACTCGCCCTGAATGATGTCAAATATTACCGCCTCGATGATAGGTTGGGTTAGGTTACGTTATATTACGTTATTGATGTATATAAAGGTCCCACGGAGACGGAGAAGCCAACTCGCCAGGAATGTTGTCAAATATTACCGCCGAGAAGATAGGTTGGGTTAGGTTATGTTATATTACGTTCTTGATGTATATAAAGATCACACGGAGACGTAGAGGCCAATTCGCAAGGTATGTTGTCAAATATTACCGCCGAGATGATACGTTGGGTTAGGTTAGGTTATATTTCGTTATTGATGTATATTAAAGTCCCACGGAGACGTAGAAGCCAATTCGCCAGGTATGTTGTCAAATATTACCGCCGAGATGATAGGTTGGGTTAGGTTAGGTTATATTTCGTTATTGATGTATATTAAGGTCCCACGGAGACGTAGAGGCCAATTCGCCAGGTATGTTGTCAAATATTACCGCCGAGATGATAGGTTGGGTTAGGTTAGGTTATATTTCGTTATTGATGTATATGAAGGTCCCACGGAGACGTAGAGGCCGACTCGCCAGGAATGATGTCAAATATTACCGCCGCGATGATAGGTTGGGTTAGGTTACGTTATATTACGTTATTGATGTATATCAAGGTCCCACGGAGACGGAGAAGCCAATTCGCCAGGAATGTTGTCAAATATTACCGCCGAGAAGTTAGGTTGGGTTAGGTTATGTTATATTACGTTCTTGCTGTATATAAAGATCACACGGAGACGTAGAGGCCTATTCGCCAGGTATGTTGTCAAATATTACCGCCGAGATGATAGGTTGGGTTAGGTTAGGTTATATTTCGTTATTGATGTATATGAAGGTCCCACGGAGACGTAGAGGCCAACTCGCAAGGTATGTTGTCAAATATTACCGCGGAGATGTTAGGTTGTGCTAGGTTCGGTTATATTTCGTTATTGATGTATATGAAGGTCCCACGGAGACGTAGAGGCCAACTCGCAAGGTATGTTGTCAAATATTACCGCGGAGATGTTACGTTGGGTTAGGTTAAGTTATATTACGTTATTGATGTATATAAAAGGTCCCACGGATACGGAGAAGCCAACTCGCCAGGAATGTTGTCAAATATTACCGCCGAGATGTTAGGTTGGGTTAGGTTAGGTTATATTACGTTCTTGAAGTATATAAAGGTCCCACGCAGACGTAGAGGCCAACAAGACAGGAATGTTGTCAAATACTACCGTCGAGATGATAGGTTGGGTTACGTTAGGTAATATTTCGTTATTGATGTATATGAAGGTCAAACGGAGACGTAGAGGCCAATTCGCCAGGTATGTTGTCAAATATTACCGCCGAGATGATAGGTTGGGTTAGGTTAGGTTATATTACGTTATAGTTCTCTATGACGGCCCCACGGAGACGTTGAGGCCAACTCGCAAGGTATGTTGTCATATATTACCGCGGAGATGTTAGGTTGGGTTAGGTTAAGTTATATTACGTTATTGATGTATATAAAGGTCCCACGGAGACGTAGAGTCCAACTCGCCGGGAATGATGTCAAATACTACCGCCGCGATGCTAGGTTGGGTTAGGTTAGGTTATATTCCGTTATTGATGTATATAAAGGTCCCACGGAGACGTAGATGCCAACTCGCCAGGAATGTTTTCAAATATTACCGCCGAGACGTTAGGTTGGGTTAGGTTAGGTTATATTACGTTATTGATGTATATAAAGGTCCCACGGAGACGGAGAAGCCAACTCGCCAGGAATGTGGTCAAATATTACCGCCGAGAAGTTAGGTTGGGTTAGGTTAGGTTATATTACGTTATTGATGTATATAAAGGTCCCACGGAGACGGAGAAGCCAACTCGCTAGGAATGTGGTCAAATATTACCGCCGAGATGTTAGGTTGGGTTAGGTTAGGTTATATTACGTTATTGATGTATATAAAGATCCCACGGAGACGTAGAGGCCAACTCGCCAGGAATGATGTCAAATATTACCGCCGCGATGATAGGTTGGGTTAGGTTACGTTATATTACGTTATTGATGTATATAAAGGTCCCACGGAGACGGAGAAGCCAACTCGCCAGGAATGTTGTCAAATATTACCGCCGAGAAGATAGGTTGGGTTAGGTTATGTTATATTACGTTCTTGATGTATATAAAGATCACACGGAGACGTAGAGGCCAATTCGCCAGGTATGTTGTCAAATATTACCGCCGAGATGATACGTTGGGTTAGGTTAGGTTATATTTCGTTATTGATGTATATTAAAGTCCCACGGAGACGTAGAAGCCAATTCGCCAGGTATGTTGTCAAATATTACCGCCGAGATGATAGGTTGGGTTAGGTTAGGTTATATTTCGTTATTGATGTATATTAAGGTCCCACGGAGACGTAGAGGCCAATTCGCCAGGTATGTTGTCAAATATTACCGCCGAGATGATAGGTTGGGTTAGGTTAGGTTATATTTCGTTATTGATGTATATGAAGGTCCCACGGAGACGTAGAGGCCGACTCGCCAGGAATGATGTCAAATATTACCGCCGCGATGATAGGTTGGGTTAGGTTACGTTATATTACGTTATTGATGTATATCAAGGTCCCACGGAGACGGAGAAGCCAATTCGCCAGGAATGTTGTCAAATATTACCGCCGAGAAGATAGGTTGGGTTAGGTTATGTTATATTACGTTCTTGATGTATATAAAGATCACACGGAGACGTAGAGTCCAACTCGCCGGGAATGATGTCAAATACTACCGCCGCGATGCTAGGTTGGGTTAGGTTAGGTTATATTCCGTTATTGATGTATATAAAGGTCCCACGGAGACGTAGATGCCAACTCGCCAGGAATGTTTTCAAATATTACCGCCGAGACGTTAGGTTGGGTTAGGTTAGGTTATATTACGTTATTGATGTATATAAAGGTCCCACGGAGACGGAGAAGCCAACTCGCCAGGAATGTGGTCAAATATTACCGCGGAGATGTTACGTTGGGTTAGGTTAAGTTATATTACGTTATTGATGTATATAAAAGGTCCCACGGATACGGAGAAGCCAACTCGCCAGGAATGTTGTCAAATATTACCGCCGAGATGTTAGGTTGGGTTAGGTTAGGTTATATTACGTTCTTGAAGTATATAAAGGTCCCACGCAGACGTAGAGGCCAACAAGCCAGGAATGTTGTCAAATACTACCGTCGAGATGATAGGTTGGGTTACGTTAGGTAATATTTCGTTATTGATGTATATGAAGGTCAAACGGAGACGTAGAGGCCAATTCGCCAGGTATGTTGTCAAATATTACCGCCGAGATGATAGGTTGGGTTAGGTTAGGTTATATTACGTTATAGTTCTCTATGACGGCCCCACGGAGACGTTGAGGCCAACTCGCAAGGTATGTTGTCATATATTACCGCGGAGATGTTAGGTTGGGTTAGGTTAAGTTATATTACGTTATTGATGTATATAAAGGTCCCACGGAGACGTAGAGTCCAACTCGCCGGGAATGATGTCAAATACTACCGCCGCGATGCTAGGTTGGGTTAGGTTAGGTTATATTCCGTTATTGATGTATATAAAGGTCCCACGGAGACGTAGATGCCAACTCGCCAGGAATGTTTTCAAATATTACCGCCGAGACGTTAGGTTGGGTTAGGTTACGTTATATTACGTTATTGATGTATATAAAGGTCCCACGGAGACGGAGAAGCCAACTCGCCAGGAATGTGGTCAAATATTACCGCCGAGACGTTAGGTTGGGTTAGGTTACGTTATATTACGTTATTGATGGATATAAAGGTCCCACGGAGACGGAGAAGCCAACTCGCCAGGAATGTTGTCAAATATTACCGCCGAGACGTTAGGTTGGGTTAGGTTAGGTTATATTACGTTATTGATGTATATAAAGGTCCCACGGAGACGGAGAATCCAACTCGCCAGGAATGTTGTCAAATCTTACCGCCGAGAAGATAGGTTGGGTTAGGTTATGTTATCTTACGTTCTTGATGTATATAAAGATCACACGGAGACGTAGAGGCCAATTCGCCAGGTATGTTGTCAAATATTACCGCCGAGAAGATAGGTTGGGTTAGGTTAGGTTATATTACGTTATTGATGTATATAAAGTTCCCACGGAGACGTAGAGGCCAACTCGCCAGGAATGATGTCAAATATTACCGCCGAGATTTTAGGTTGGGTTAGGTAAGGTTATATTACGTTATTGATGTATATAAAGGTCCCACGGAGACGTAGAGGCCAACAAGACAGGAATGTGGTCAAATATTACCGCCGAGATGTTAGATTGGGTTAGGTTAGGTTATATTACGTTATTGATGTATATAAAGATGCCACGGAGATGTAGAGGCCAACTCGCCAGGAATGATGTCAAATATTACCGCCGCGATGATAGGTTGGGTTAGGTTACGTTATATTACGTTATTGATGTATATAAAGGTCCCACGGAGACGGAGAAGCCAACTCGCCAGGAATGTTGTCAAATATTACCGCCGAGAAGGTAGGTTGGGTTAGGTTATGTTATATTACGTTCTTGATGTATATAAAGATCCCACGGAGACGTAGAGGCCAACTCGCCAGGATTGATGTCAAATATTACCGCCGCGATGATAGGTTGGGTTAGGTTACGTTATATTACGTTACCGATGTATATAAAGGTCCCACGGATACGGAGAAGCCAACTCGCCGGGAATGTTGTCATATATTACCGCCGAGAAGATAGGTTGGGTTAGGTTATGTTATATTACGTTCTTGATGTATATAAAGATCACACGGAGACGTAGAGGCCAATTCGCCAGGTATGTTGTCAAATATTACCGCCGAGATGATAGGTTGGGTTAGGTTAGGTTATATTTCGTTATTGATGTATATGAAGGTCCCACGGAGACGTAGAGGCCAACTCGCAAGGTATGTTGTCAAATATTACCGCGGAGATGTTAGGTTGTGCTAGGTTCGGTTATATTTCGTTATTGATGTATATGAAGGTCCCACGGAGACGTAGAGGCCAACTCGCAAGGTATGTTGTCAAATATTACCGCGGAGATGTTAGGTTGGGTTAGGTTAAGTTATATTACGTTATTGATGTATATAAAGGTCCCACGGATACGGAGAAGCCAACTCGCCAGGAATGTTGTCAAATATTACCGCCGAGATGTTAGGTTGGGTTAGGTTAGGTTATATTACGTTCCTGAAGTATATAAAGGTCCCACGCAGACGTAGAGGCCAACAAGCCAGGAATGTTGTCAAATACTACCGTCGAGATGATAGGTTGGGTTACGTTAGGTAATATTTCGTTATTGATGTATATGAAGGTCAAACGGAGACGTAGAGGCCAATTCGCCAGGTATGTTGTCAAATATTACCGCCGAGATGATAGGTTGGGTTAGGTTAGGTTATATTACGTTATAGTTCTCTATGACGCCCCCACGGAGACGTAGAGGCCAACTCGCAAGGTATGTTGTCATATATTACCGCGGAGATGTTAGGTTGGGTTAGGTTAAGTTATATTACGTTATTGATGTATATAAAGGTCCCACGGAGACGTAGAGTCCAACTCGCCGGGAATGATGTCAAATACTACCGCCGCGATGCTAGGTTGGGTTAGGTTAGGTTATATTACGTTATTGATGTATATAAAGGTCCCACGGAGACGTAGATGCCGACTCGCCAGGAATGTTTTCAAATATTACCGCCGAGACGTTAGGTTGGGTTAGGTTACGTTATATTACGTTATTGATGTATATAAAGGTCCCACGGAGACGGAGAAGCCAACTCGCCAGGAATGTGGTCAAATATTACCGCCGAGACGTTAGGTTGGGTTAGGTTACGTTATATTACGTTATTGATGTATATAAAGGTCCCACGGAGACGGAGAAGCCAACTCGCCAGGAATGTTGTCAAATATTACCGCCGAGACGTTAGGTTGGGTTAGGTTAGGTTATATTACGTTATTGATGTATATAAAGGTCCCACGGAGACGGAGAAGCCAACTCGCTAGGAATGTGGTCAAATATTACCGCCGAGATGTTAGGTTGGGTTAGGTTAGGTTATATTACGTTATTGATGTATATAAAGATCCCACGGAGACGTAGAGGCCAACTCGCCAGGAATGATGTCAAATATTACCACCGCGATGATAGGTTGGGTTAGGTTACGTTATATTACGTTATTGATGTATATAAAGGTCCCACGGAGACGGAGAAGCCAACTCGCCAGGAATGTTGTCAAATATTACCGCCGAGAAGATAGGTTGGGTTAGGTTATGTTATATTACGTTCTTGATGTATATAAAGATCACACGGAGACGTAGAGGCCAATTCGCCAGGTATGTTGTCAAATATTACCGCCGAGATGATACGTTGGGTTCGGTTAGGTTATATTTCGTTATTGATGTATATTAAGGTCCCACGGAGACGTAGAAGCCAATTAGCCAGGTATGTTGTCAAATATTACCGCCGAGATGATAGGTTGGGTTAGGTTAGGTTATATTTCGTTATTGATGTATATTAAGGTCCCACGGAGACGTAGAGGCCAATTCGCCAGGTATGTTGTCAAATATTACCGCCGAGATGATAGGTTGGGTTAGGTTAGGTTATATTTCGTTATTGATGTATATGAAGGTCCCACGGAGACGTAGAGGCCGACTCGCCAGGAATGATGTCAAATATTACCGCCGCGATGATAGGTTGGGTTAGGTTACGTTATATTACGTTATTGATGTATATCAAGGTCCCACGGAGACGGAGAAGCCAACTCGCCAGGAATGTTGTCAAATATTACCGCCGAGAAGATAGGTTGGGTTAGGTTATGTTATATTACGTTCTTGATGTATATAAAGATCACACGGAGACGTAGAGGCCAATTCGCCAGGTATGTTGTCAAATATTACCGCCGAGATGATAGGTTGGGTTAGGTTATGTTATATTACGTTCTTGATGTATATAAAGATCACACGGAGACGTAGAGGCCAATTCGCCAGGTATGTTGTCAAATATTACCGCCGAGACGATAGGTTGGGTTAGGTTCGGTTATATTTCGTTATTGATGTATATGAAGGTCCCACGGAGACGTAGAGTCCAACTCGCCGGGAATGATGTCAAATACTACCGCCGCGATGCTAGGTTGGGTTAGGTTAGGTTATATTACGTTATTGATGTATATAAAGGTCCCACGGAGACGTAGATGCCAACTCGCCAGGAATGTTTTCAAATATTACCGCCGAGATGTTAAGTTGGGTTAGGTTAGGTTATATTACGTTATAGTTCTCTATGACGGCCCCGCGGAGACGTAGAGTCCAACAAGCCAGGAATGTGGTCAAATATTACCGCCGAGATGTTATATTGGGTTAGCTTATGTTATATTATGTTATTGATGTATATAAATATCCCACGGAGACGTAGAGGCCACCTCGCCAGGTATGTTTTCAAATATTACCGTCGAGACGTTAGGTTGGGTTAGGTTAGGTTATATTACGTTATTGATGTATATAAAGGTCCCACGGAGACGGAGAAGCCAACTCGCCAGGAACGTGGTCAAATATTACCGCCGGGATGTTAGGTTGGGTTAGGTTAGGTTATATTACGTTATTGATGTATATAAAGATCCCACGGAGACGTAGAGGCCAACTCGCCAGGAATGTTGTCAAATATTACCGCCGCGATGATAGGTTGGGTTAGGTTACGTTATATTACGTTATTGATGTGTATAAAGGTCCCACGGAGACGGAGAATCCAACTCGCCAGGAATGTTGTCAAATCTTACCGCCGAGAAGATAGGTTGGGTTAGGTTATGCTATCTTACGTTCTTGATGTATATAAAGATCACACGGAGACGTAGAGGCCAATTCGCCAGGTATGTTGTCAAATATTACCGCCGAGAAGATAGGTTGGGTTAGGTTAGGTTATATTACGTTATTGATGTATATAAAGGTCCCACGGAGACATAGAGGCCAACAAGCCAGGAATGTGGTCAAATATTACCGGCGAGATGTTAGGTTGGGTTAGGTAAGGTTATATTACGTTATTGATGTATATAAAGCTCCCACGGGGACGTAGAGGCCAACTCGCCAGGAATGTTTTCAAATATTACCGCCGAGATGTTAGGTTGGGTTAGGTTAGGTTATATTACGTTATTGATGTATATAAAGATCCCACGGAGACGTAGAGGCCAACTCGCCAGGTATGTGGTCAAATATTACCGCGGAGATGTTAGGTTGGGTTAGGTTAGGTTATATTACGATATTGATGTATATAAAGTCCCCACGGAGACGTAGAGGCCAACTCGCCAGGAATGATGTCAAATATTACCGCCGAGATTTTAGGTTGGGTTAGGTAAGGTTATATTACGTTATTGATGTATATAAAGGTCCCACGGAGACGTAGAGGCCAACAAGACAGGAATGTGGTCAAATATTATCGCCGAGATGTTAGATTGGGTTAGGTTAGGTTATATTACGTTATTGATGTATATAAAGATCCCACGGAGATGTAGAGGCCAACTCGCCAGGAATGATGTCAAATATTACCGCCGCGATGATAGGTTGGGTTAGGTTACGTTATATTACGTTATTGATGTATATAAAGGTCCCACGGAGACGGAGAAGCCAACTCGCCAGGAATGTTGTCAAATATTACCGCCGAGAAGGTAGGTTGGGTTAGGTTATGTTATATTACGTTCTTGATGTATATAAAGATCACACGGAGACGTAGAGGCCAATTCGCCAGGTATGTTGTCAAATATTACCGCCGAGATGATAGGTTGGGTTAGGTTAGGTTATATTTCGTTATTGATGTATATGAAGGACCCACGGAGACGTAGAGGCCAACTCGCAAGGTATGTTGTCAAATATTACCGCGGAGATGTTAGGTTGGGTTAGGTTAAGTTATATTACGTTATTGATGTATATAAAGGTCCTACGGAGACGTAGAGGCCAACTCGCCAGGTATGTTTTCAATTATTACCGCCGATAAGTTAGGTTGGGTTTGGTTAGGTTATATTACGTTATTGATGTATGTAAAGGTCCCACGGAGACGGACAAGCCAACTCGCCAGGAATGTTGTCAAATATTACCGCAGAGCAGATATGTTGGGTTAGGTTATGTTATATTACGTTCTTGATGTATGTAAAGATCCCGCGGAGACGTAGGGGCCAACTCGCAAGGTATGTTGTCAAATATTACCGCCGAGATGATAGGTTGGGTTACGTTAGGTTATATTTCGTTATTGATGTATATAAGGGTCCCACGGAGACGGAGAAGCCAACTCGCCAGGAATGTTGTCAAATATTACCGCCGAGATGTTAGGTTGGGTTAGGTTAGGTTATATTACGTTCTTGAAGTATATAAAGGTCCCACGCAGACGTAGAGGCCAACAAGCCAGGAATGTTGTCAAATACTACCGTCGAGATGATAGGTTGGGTTACGTTAGGTAATATTACGTTATTCATGTATATGAAGGTCAAACGGAGACCTAGAGGCCAACTCGAAAGGAATGTTGTCAAATATTACCGGCGAGATGTTAGGTAGGGTTAGGTTAGGTTATATTTCGCTATTGATGTATATGAAGGTCCCACGGAGACGTAGAGGCCAACAAGACAGGAATGTGGTCAAATATTACCGCCGAGATGTTAGGTTGGGTTAGGTTAGGTTATATTACGTTATTGATGTATATAAAGGTCACACGGAGACGTAGAGGCCAACAAGACAGGAATGTGGTCAAATATTACCGCCGAGATGTTAGGTTGGGTTAGGTTACGTTATATTACGTTATTGATGTATATAAAGGTCCCGCGGAGACGTAGAGGCCAACAAGCCAGGAATGTGGTCAAATATTATCGCCGAGATGTTAGGTTGGTTTAGGTTAGGTTATATTACGTTATAGATGTATATAAAGGTCCCACGGAGACGTAGAGACCAACTCGCCAGGATTGATGTCAAATATTACCGCCGAGATGTTAGGTTGGGTTAGGTTACGTTATATTACGTTATTGATGTATATAAAGGTCCCACGGAGGCATAGAGGCCAACAAGCCTGGAATGTGGTCAAATATTACCGCCGAGATGAAAGGTTGGGTTAGGTTAGGTTATATTACGTTATTGATGTATATAAGGGTCCTACGGAGACGTAGAGGCCAACTCGCCAGGTATGTTTTCAATTATTACCGCCGAGAAGTTATGTTGGGTTAGGTTTGGTTATCTTACGTTATTGATGTAAATAAAGGTCCCACGGAGACGGAGAAGCCAACTCGCCAGGAATGTTGTCAAATATTACCGCCGAGAAGGTAGGTTGGGTTAGGTTATGTTATATTACGTTCTTGATGTATATAAAGGTCCCACGGAGACGGACAAGCCAACTCGCCAGGAATGTTGTCAAATATTACCGCAGAGCAGATAGGTTGGGTTAGGTTATGTTATGTTACGTTCTTGATGTATATGAAGGTCCCACGGAGACGGAGAAGCCAACTCGCGAGGAATGTTGTCAAATATTACCGCCGAGATGTTAGGTTGGGTTAGGTTATGTTATATTACGTTCTTGATGTATATAAAGATCACACGGAGACGTAGAGGCCAATTCGCCAGGTATGTTGTCAAATATTACCGCCGAGATGATAGGTTGGGTTAGGTTATGTTATATTACGTTCTTGATGTATATAAAGATCACACGGAGACGTAGAGGCCAATTCGCCAGGTATGTTGTCAAATATTACCGCCGAGACGATAGGTTGGGTTAGGTTCGGTTATATTTCGTTATTGATGTATATGAAGGTCCCACGGAGACGTAGAGTCCAACTCGCCGGGAATGATGTCAAATACTACCGCCGCGATGCTAGGTTGGGTTAGGTTAGGTTATATTACGTTATTGATGTATATAAAGGTCCCACGGAGACGTAGATGCCAACTCGCCAGGAATGTTTTCAAATATTACCGCCGAGATGTTAAGTTGGGTTAGGTTAGGTTATATTACGTTATAGTTCTCTATGACGGCCCCGCGGAGACGTAGAGTCCAACAAGCCAGGAATGTGGTCAAATATTACCGCCGAGATGTTATATTGGGTTAGCTTATGTTATATTATGTTATTGATGTATATAAATATCCCACGGAGACGTAGAGGCCACCTCGCCAGGTATGTTTTCAAATATTACCGTCGATACGTTAGGTTGGGTTAGGTTAGGTTATATTACGTTATTGATGTATATAAAGGTCCCACGGAGACGGACAAGCCAACTCGCCAGGAATGTGGTCAAATATTACCGCCGGGATGTTAGGTTGGGTTAGGTTAGGTTATATTACGTTATTGATGTATATAAAGATCCCACGGAGACGTAGAGGCCAACTCGCCAGGAATGTTGTCAAATATTACCGCCGCGATGATAGGTTGGGTTAGGTTACGTTATATTACGTTATTGATGTGTATAAAGGTCCCACGGAGACGGAGAATCCAACTCGCCAGGAATGTTGTCAAATCTTACCGCCGAGAAGATAGGTTGGGTTAGGTTATGTTATCTTACGTTCTTGATGTATATAAAGATCACACGGTGACGTAGAGGCCAATTCGCCAGGTATGTTGTCAAATATTACCGCCGAGAAGATAGGTTGGGTTAGGTTAGGTTATATTTCGTTATTGATGTATATGAAGGACCCACGGAGACGTAGAGGCCAACTCGCAAGGTATGTTGTCAAATATTACCGCGGAGATGTTAGGTTGGGTTAGGTTAAGTTATATTACGTTATTGATGTATATAAAGGTCCTACGGAGACGTAGAGGCCAACTCGCCAGGTATGTTTTCAATTATTACCGCCGATAAGTTAGGTTGGGTTTGGTTAGGTTATATTACGTTATTGATGTATGTAAAGGTCCCACGGAGACGGACAAGCCAACTCGCCAGGAATGTTGTCAAATATTACCGCAGAGCAGATATGTTGGGTTAGGTTATGTTATATTACGTTCTTGATGTATGTAAAGATCCCGCGGAGACGTAGGGGCCAACTCGCAAGGTATGTTGTCAAATATTACCGCCGAGATGATAGGTTGGGTTACGTTAGGTTATATTTCGTTATTGATGTATATAAGGGTCCCACGGAGACGGAGAAGCCAACTCGCCAGGAATGTTGTCAAATATTACCGCCGAGATGTTAGGTTGGGTTAGGTTAGGTTATATTACGTTCTTGAAGTATATAAAGGTCCCACGCAGACGTAGAGGCCAACAAGCCAGGAATGTTGTCAAATACTACCGTCGAGATGATAGGTTGGGTTACGTTAGGTAATATTACGTTATTCATGTATATGAAGGTCAAACGGAGACCTAGAGGCCAACTCGAAAGGAATGTTGTCAAATATTACCGGCGAGATGTTAGGTAGGGTTAGGTTAGGTTATATTTCGCTATTGATGTATATGAAGGTCCCACGGAGACGTAGAGGCCAACAAGACAGGAATGTGGTCAAATATTACCGCCGAGATGTTAGGTTGGGTTAGGTTAGGTTATATTACGTTATTGATGTATATAAAGGTCACACGGAGACGTAGAGGCCAACAAGACAGGAATGTGGTCAAATATTACCGCCGAGATGTTAGGTTGGGTTAGGTTACGTTATATTACGTTATTGATGTATATAAAGGTCCCGCGGAGACGTAGAGGCCAACAAGCCAGGAATGTGGTCAAATATTATCGCCGAGATGTTAGGTTGGTTTAGGTTAGGTTATATTACGTTATAGATGTATATAAAGGTCCCACGGAGACGTAGAGACCAACTCGCCAGGATTGATGTCAAATATTACCGCCGAGATGTTAGGTTGGGTTAGGTTACGTTATATTACGTTATTGATGTATATAAAGGTCCCACGGAGGCATAGAGGCCAACAAGCCTGGAATGTGGTCAAATATTACCGCCGAGATGAAAGGTTGGGTTAGGTTAGGTTATATTACGTTATTGATGTATATAAGGGTCCTACGGAGACGTAGAGGCCAACTCGCCAGGTATGTTTTCAATTATTACCGCCGAGAAGTTATGTTGGGTTAGGTTTGGTTATCTTACGTTATTGATGTAAATAAAGGTCCCACGGAGACGGAGAAGCCAACTCGCCAGGAATGTTGTCAAATATTACCGCCGAGAAGGTAGGTTGGGTTAGGTTATGTTATATTACGTTCTTGATGTATATAAAGGTCCCACGGAGACGGACAAGCCAACTCGCCAGGAATGTTGTCAAATATTACCGCAGAGCAGATAGGTTGGGTTAGGTTATGTTATGTTACGTTCTTGATGTATATGAAGGTCCCACGGAGACGGAGAAGCCAACTCGCGAGGAATGTTGTCAAATATTACCGCCGAGATGTTAGGTTGGGTTAGGTTATGTTATATTACGTTCTTGATGTATATAAAGATCACACGGAGACGTAGAGGCCAATTCGCCAGGTATGTTGTCAAATATTACCGCCGAGACGATAGGTTGGGTTAGGTTCGGTTATATTTCGTTATTGATGTATATGAAGGTCCCACGGAGACGTAGAGTCCAACTCGCCGGGAATGATGTCAAATACTACCGCCGCGATGCTAGGTTGGGTTAGGTTAGGTTATATTACGTTATTGATGTATATAAAGGTCCCACGGAGACGTAGATGCCAACTCGCCAGGAATGTTTTCAAATATTACCGCCGAGATGTTAAGTTGGGTTAGGTTAGGTTATATTACGTTATAGTTCTCTATGACGGCCCCGCGGAGACGTAGAGTCCAACAAGCCAGGAATGTGGTCAAATATTACCGCCGAGATGTTATATTGGGTTAGCTTATGTTATATTATGTTATTGATGTATATAAATATCCCACGGAGACGTAGAGGCCACCTCGCCAGGTATGTTTTCAAATATTACCGTCGATACGTTAGGTTGGGTTAGGTTAGGTTATATTACGTTATTGATGTATATAAAGGTCCCACGGAGACGGACAAGCCAACTCGCCAGGAATGTGGTCAAATATTACCGCCGGGATGTTAGGTTGGGTTAGGTTAGGTTATATTACGTTATTGATGTATATAAAGATCCCACGGAGACGTAGAGGCCAACTCGCCAGGAATGTTGTCAAATATTACCGCCGCGATGATAGGTTGGGTTAGGTTACGTTATATTACGTTATTGATGTGTATAAAGGTCCCACGGAGACGGAGAATCCAACTCGCCAGGAATGTTGTCAAATCTTACCGCCGAGAAGATAGGTTGGGTTAGGTTATGTTATCTTACGTTCTTGATGTATATAAAGATCACACGGTGACGTAGAGGCCAATTCGCCAGGTATGTTGTCAAATATTACCGCCGAGAAGATAGGTTGGGTTAGGTTAGGTTATATTACGTTATTGATGTATATAAAGGTCCCACGGAGACATAGAGGCCAACAAGCCAGGAATGTGGTCAAATATTACCGGCGAGATGTTAGGTTGGGTTAGGTAAGGTTATATTACGTTATTGATGTATATAAAGGTCCCACGGAGACGTAGAGGCCAACAAGACAGGAATGTGGTCAAATATTACCGCCGAGATGTTAGATTGGGTTAGGTTAGGTTATATTACGTTATTGATGTATATAAAGATGCCACGGAGATGTAGAGGCCAACTCGCCAGGAATGATGTCAAATATTACCGCCGCGATGATAGGTTGGGTTAGGTTACGTTATATTACGTTATTGATGTATATAAGGGTCCCACGGAGACGGAGAAGCCAACTCGCCAGGAATGTTGTCAAATATTACCGCCGAGAAGGTAGGTTGGGTTAGGTTATGTTATATTACGTTCTTGATGTATATAAAGATCCCACGGAGACGTAGAGGCCAACTCGCCAGGAATGATGTCAAATATTACCGCCGCGATGATAGGTTGGGTTAGGTTACGTTATATTACGTTATCGATGTATATAAAGGTCCCACGGAGACGGAGAAGCCAACTCGCCGGGAATGTTGTTATATATTACCGCCGAGAAGATAGGTTGGGTTAGGTTATGTTATATTACGTTCTTGATGTATATAAAGATCACACGGAGACGTAGAGGCCAATTCGCCAGGTATGTTGTCAAATATTACCGCCGAGATGATAGGTTGGGTTATGTTAGGTTATATTTCGTTATTGATGTATATGAAGGTCCCACGGAGACGTAGAGGCCAACTCGCAAGGTATGTTGTCAAATAATACCGCGGAGATGTTAGGTTGTGCTAGGTTCGGTTATATTTCGTTATTGATGTATATGAAGGTCCCACGGAGACGTAGAGGCCAACTCGCAAGGTATGTTGTCAAATATTACCGCGGAGATGTTAGGTTGGGTTAGGTTAAGTTATATTACGTTATTGATGTATATAAAGGTCCCACGGATACGGAGAAGCCAACTCGCCAGGAATGTTGTCAAATATTACCGCCGAGATGTTAGGTTGGGTTAGGTTAGGTTATATTACGTTCTTGAAGTATATAAAGGTCCCACGCAGACGTAGAAGCCAACAAGCCAGGAATGTTGTCAAATACTACCGTCGAGATGATAGGTTGGGTTAGGTTATGTTATCTTACGTTCTTGATGTATATAAAGATCACACGGAGACGTAGAGGCCAATTCGCCAGGTATGTTGTCAAATATTACCGCCGAGAAGATAGGTTGGGTTAGGTTAGGTTATATTACGTTATTGATGTATATAAAGGTCCCACGGAGACATAGAGGCCAACAAGCCAGGAATGTGGTCAAATATTACCGGCGAGATGTTAGGTTGGGTTAGGTAAGGTTATATTACGTTATTGATGTATATAAAGCTCCCACGGGGACGTAGAGGCCAACTCGCCAGGAATGTTTTCAAATATTACCGCCGAGATGTTAGGTTGGGTTAGGTTAGGTTATATTACGTTATTGATGTATATAAAGATCCCACGGAGACGTAGAGGCCAACTCGCCAGGTATGTGGTCAAATATTACCGCGGAGATGTTAGGTTGGGTTAGGTTAGGTTATATTACGATATTGATGTATATAAAGTTCCCACGGAGACGTAGAGGCCAACTCGCCAGGAATGATGTCAAATATTACCGCCGAGATTTTAGGTTGGGTTAGGTAAGGTTATATTACGTTATTGATGTATATAAAGGTCCCACGGAGACGTAGAGGCCAACAAGACAGGAATGTGGTCAAATATTACCGCCGAGATGTTAGATTGGGTTAGGTTAGGTTATATTACGTTATTGATGTATATAAAGATCCCACGGAGATGTAGAGGCCAACTCGCCAGGAATGATGTCAAATATTACCGCCGCGATGATAGGTTGGGTTAGGTTACGTTATATTACGTTATTGATGTATATAAAGGTCCCACGGAGACGGAGAAGCCAACTCGCCAGGAATGTTGTCAAATATTACCGCCGAGAAGGTAGGTTGGGTTAGGTTATGTTATATTACGTTCTTGATGTATATAAAGATCACACGGAGACGTAGAGGCCAATTCGCCAGGTATGTTGTCAAATATTACCGCCAAGATGATAGGTTGGGTTAGGTTAGGTTATATTTCGTTATTGATGTATATGAAGGACCCACGGAGACGTAGAGGCCAACTCGCAAGGTATGTTGTCAAATATTACCGCGGAGATGTTATGTTGGGTTAGGTTAAGTTATATTACGTTATTGATGTATATAAAGGTCCTACGGAGACGTAGAGGCCAACTCGCCAGGTATGTTTTCAATTATTACCGCCGATAAGTTAGGTTGGGTTTGGTTAGGTTATATTACGTTATTGATGTATGTAAAGGTCCCACGGAGACGGACAAGCCAACTCGCCAGGAATGTTGTCAAATATTACCGCAGAGCAGATATGTTGGGTTAGGTTATGTTATATTACGTTCTTGATGTATGTAAAGATCCCGCGGAGACGTAGGGGCCAACTCGCAAGGTATGTTGTCAAATATTACCGCCGAGATGATAGGTTGGGTTACGTTAGGTTATATTTCGTTATTGATGTATATAAGGGTCCCACGGAGACGGAGAAGCCAACTCGCCAGGAATGTTGTCAAATATTACCGCCGAGATGTTAGGTTGGGTTAGGTTAGGTTATATTACGTTCTTGAAGTATATAAAGGTCCCACGCAGACGTAGAGGCCAACAAGCCAGGAATGTTGTCAAATACTACCGTCGAGATGATAGGTTGGGTTACGTTAGGTAATATTACGTTATTCATGTATATGAAGGTCAAACGGAGACCTAGAGGCCAACTCGAAAGGAATGTTGTCAAATATTACCGGCGAGATGTTAGGTAGGGTTAGGTTAGGTTATATTTCGCTATTGATGTATATGAAGGTCCCACGGAGACGTAGAGGCCAACAAGACAGGAATGTGGTCAAATATTTCCGCCGAGATGTTAGGTTGGGTTAGGTTAGGTTATATTACGTTATTGATGTATATAAAGGTCACACGGAGACGTAGAGGCCAACAAGACAGGAATGTGGTCAAATATTACCGCCGAGATGTTAGGTTGGGTTAGGTTAGGTTATATTACGATATTGATCTATATAAAGCTCCCACGGAGACGTAGAGGCCAACTCGCCAGGAATGATGTCAAATATTACCGCCGAGATGTTAGGTTGGGTTAGGTTAGGTTATATTACGTTATTGATGTGTATAAAGGTCCCACGGAGACGGAGAATCCAACTCGCCAGGAATGTTGTCAAATCTTACCGCCGAGAAGATAGGTTGGGTTAGGTTATGTTATCTTACGTTCTTGATGTATATAAAGATCACACGGAGACGTAGAGGCCAATTCGCCAGGTATGTTGTCAAATATTACCGCCGAGAAGATAGGTTGGGTTAGGTTAGGTTATATTACGTTATTGATGTATATAAAGGTCCCACGGAGACATAGAGGCCAACAAGCCAGGAATGTGGTCAAATATTACCGGCGAGATGTTAGGTTGGGTTAGGTAAGGTTATATTGCGTTATTGATGTATATAAAGCTCCCACGGGGACGTAGAGGCCAACTCGCCAGGAATGTCTTCAAATATTACCGCCGAGATGTTAGGTTGGGTTAGGTTAGGTTATATTACGTTATTGATGTATATAAAGATCCCACGGAGACGTAGAGGCCAACTCGCCAGGTATGTGGTCAAATATTACCGCGGAGATGTTAGGTTGGTTTAGGTTAGGTTATATTACGATATTGATGTATATAAAGTTCCCACGGAGACGTAGAGGCCAACTCGCCAGGAATGATGTCAAATATTACCGCCGAGATTTTAGGTTGGGTTAGGTAAGGTTATATTACGTTATTGATGTATATAAAGGTCCCACGGAGACGTAGAGGCCAACAAGACAGGAATGTGGTCAAATATTACCGCCGAGATGTTAGATTGGGTTAGGTTAGGTTATATTACGTTATTGATGTATATAAAGATGCCACGGAGATGTAGAGGCCAACTCGCCAGGAATGATGTCAAATATTACCGCCGCGATGATAGGTTGGGTTAGGTTACGTTATATTACGTTATTGATGTATATAAGGGTCCCACGGAGACGGAGAAGCCAACTCGCCAGGAATGTTGTCAAATATTACCGCCGAGAAGCTAGGTTGGGTTAGGTTATGTTATATTACGTTCTTGATGTATATAAAGATCCCACGGAGACGTAGAGGCCAACTCGCCAGGAATGATGTCAAATATTACCGCCGCGATGATAGGTTGGGTTAGGTTACGTTATATTACGTTATCGATGTATATAAAGGTCCCACGGAGACGGAGAAGCCAACTCGCCGGGAATGTTGTTATATATTACCGCCGAGAAGATAGGTTGGGTTAGGTTATGTTATATTACGTTCTTGATGTATATAAAGATCACACGGAGACGTAGAGGCCAATTCGCCAGGTATGTTGTCAAATATTACCGCCGAGATGATAGGTTGGGTTAGGTTAGGTTATATTTCGTTATTGATGTATATGAAGGTCCCACGGAGACGTAGAGGCCAACTCGCAAGGTATGTTGTCAAATATTACCGCGGAGATGTTAGGTTGTGCTAGGTTCGGTTATATTTCGTTATTGATGTATATGAAGGTCCCACGGAGACGTAGAGGCCAACTCGCAAGGTATGTTGTCAAATATTACCGCGGAGATGTTAGGTTGGGTTAGGTTAAGTTATATTACGTTATTGATGTATATAAAGGTCCCACGGATACGGAGAAGCCAACTCGCCAGGAATGTTGTCAAATATTACCGCCGAGATGTTAGGTTGGGTTAGGTTAGGTTATATTACGTTCTTGAAGTATATAAAGGTCCCACGCAGACGTAGAGGCCAACAAGCCAGGAATGTTGTCAAATACTACCGTCGAGATGATAGGTTGGGTTAGGTTATGTTATCTTACGTTCTTGATGTATATAAAGATCACACGGAGACGTAGAGGCCAATTCGCCAGGTATGTTGTCAAATATTACCGCCGAGAAGATAGGTTGGGTTAGGTTAGGTTATATTACGTTATTGATGTATATAAAGGTCCCACGGAGACATAGAGGCCAACAAGCCAGGAATGTGGTCAAATATTACCGGCGAGATGTTAGGTTGGGTTAGGTAAGGTTATATTACGTTATTGATGTATATAAAGCTCCCACGGGGACGTAGAGGCCAACTCGCCAGGAATGTTTTCAAATATTACCGCCGAGATGTTAGGTTGGGTTAGGTTAGGTTATATTACGTTATTGATGTATATAAAGATCCCACGGAGACGTAGAGGCCAACTCGCCAGGTATGTGGTCAAATATTACCGCGGAGATGTTAGGTTGGGTTAGGTTAGGTTATATTACGATATTGATGTATATAAAGTTCCCACGGAGACGTAGAGGCCAACTCGCCAGGAATGATGTCAAATATTACCGCCGAGATTTTAGGTTGGGTTAGGTAAGGTTATATTACGTTATTGATGTATATAAAGGTCCCACGGAGACGTAGAGGCCAACAAGACAGGAATGTGGTCAAATATTACCGCCGAGATGTTAGATTGGGTTAGGTTAGGTTATATTACGTTATTGATGTATATAAAGATCCCACGGAGATGTAGAGGCCAACTCGCCAGGAATGATGTCAAATATTACCGCCGCGATGATAGGTTGGGTTAGGTTACGTTATATTACGTTATTGATGTATATAAAGGTCCCACGGAGACGGAGAAGCCAACTCGCCAGGAATGTTGTCAAATATTACCGCCGAGAAGGTAGGTTGGGTTAGGTTATGTTATATTACGTTCTTGATGTATATAAAGATCACACGGAGACGTAGAGGCCAATTCGCCAGGTATGTTGTCAAATATTACCGCCGAGATGATAGGTTGGGTTAGGTTAGGTTATATTTCGTTATTGATGTATATGAAGGACCCACGGAGACGTAGAGGCCAACTCGCAAGGTATGTTGTCAAATATTACCGCGGAGATGTTATGTTGGGTTAGGTTAAGTTATATTACGTTATTGATGTATATAAAGGTCCTACGGAGACGTAGAGGCCAACTCGCCAGGTATGTTTTCAATTATTACCGCCGATAAGTTAGGTTGGGTTTGGTTAGGTTATATTACGTTATTGATGTATGTAAAGGTCCCACGGAGACGGACAAGCCAACTCGCCAGGAATGTTGTCAAATATTACCGCAGAGCAGATATGTTGGGTTAGGTTATGTTATATTACGTTCTTGATGTATGTAAAGATCCCGCGGAGACGTAGGGGCCAACTCGCAAGGTATGTTGTCAAATATTACCGCCGAGATGATAGGTTGGGTTACGTTAGGTTATATTTCGTTATTGATGTATATAAGGGTCCCACGGAGACGGAGAAGCCAACTCGCCAGGAATGTTGTCAAATATTACCGCCGAGATGTTAGGTTGGGTTAGGTTAGGTTATATTACGTTCTTGAAGTATATAAAGGTCCCACGCAGACGTAGAGGCCAACAAGCCAGGAATGTTGTCAAATACTACCGTCGAGATGATAGGTTGGGTTACGTTAGGTAATATTACGTTATTCATGTATATGAAGGTCAAACGGAGACCTAGAGGCCAACTCGAAAGGAATGTTGTCAAATATTACCGGCGAGATGTTAGGTAGGGTTAGGTTAGGTTATATTTCGCTATTGATGTATATGAAGGTCCCACGGAGACGTAGAGGCCAACAAGACAGGAATGTGGTCAAATATTACCGCCGAGATGTTAGGTTGGGTTAGGTTAGGTTATATTACGTTATTGATGTATATAAAGGTCACACGGAGACGTAGAGGCCAACAAGACAGGAATGTGGTCAAATATTACCGCCGAGATGTTAGGTTGGGTTAGGTTAGGTTATATTACGATATTGATCTATATAAAGCTCCCACGGAGACGTAGAGGCCAACTCGCCAGGAATGATGTCAAATATTACCGCCGAGATGTTAGGTTGGGTTAGGTTAGGTTATATTACGTTATTGATGTATATAAAGGTCCCACGGAGACGTAGAGGCCAACAAGACAGGAATGTGGTCAAATATTACCGCCGAGATGTTAGGTTGGGTTAGGTTACGTTATATTACGTTATTGATGTATATAAAGGTCCCGCGGAGACGTAGAGGCCAACAAGCCAGGAATGTGGTCAAATATTATCGCCGAGATGTTAGGTTGGTTTAGGTTAGGTTATATTACGTTATAGATGTATATAAAAGTCCCACGGAGACGTAGAGGCCAACTCGCCAGGATTGATGTCAAATATTACCGCCGAGATGTTAGGTTGGGTTAGGTTACGTTATATTACGTTATTGATGTATATAAAGGTCCCACGGAGGCATAGAGGCCAACAAGCCTGGAATGTGGTCAAATATTACCGCCGAGATGAATGGTTGGGTTAGGTTAGGTTATATTACGTTATTGATGTATATAAGGGTCCTACGGAGACGTAGAGGCCAACTCGACAGGTATGTTTTCAATTATTACCGCCGAGAAGTTATGTTGGGTTAGGTTTGGTTATATTACGTTATTGATGTAAATAAAGGTCCCACGGAGACGGAGAAGCCAACTCGCCAGGAATGTTGTCAAATATTACCGCCGAGAAGGTAGGTTGGGTTAGGTTATGTTATATTACGTTCTTGATGTATATAAAGGTCCCACGGAGACGGACAAGCCAACTCGCCAGGAATGTTGTCAAATATTACCGCAGAGCAGATAGGTTGGGTTAGGTTATGTTATGTTACGTTCTTGATGTATATGAAGGTCCCACGGAGACGGAGAAGCCAACTCGCGAGGAATGTTGTCAAATATTACCGCCGAGATGTTAGGTTGGGTTAGGTTAGGTTATATTACGTTCTTGAATTATATAAAGGTCCCACGCAGACGTAGAGGCCAACAAGCCAGGAATGTTGTCAAATACTACCGTCGAGATGATAGGTTGGGTTACGTTAGGTAATATTACGTTATTCATGTATATGAAGGTCAAACGGAGACCTAGAGGCCAACTCGCCAGGTATGTTTTCAATTATTACCGCCGATAAGTTAGGTTGCGTTAGGTAATGTTATATTACGTTCTTGATGTATATAAAGATCACACGGAGACGTAGAGGCCAATTCGCCAGGTATGTTGTCAAATATTACAGCCGAGATGATAGGTTGGGTTAGGTTAGGTTATATTTCGTTATTGATGTATATGAAGGTCCCACGGAGACGTAGAGGCCAACTCGCCAGGTATGTGGTCAAATATTACCGCGGAGATGTTAGGTTGGGTTAGGTTAGATTATATTACGATATTGATGTATATAAAGTTCCCACGGAGACGTAGAGGCCAACTCGCCAGGAATGATGTCAAATATTACCGCCGAGATTTTAGGTTGGGTTAGGTAAGGTTATATTACGTTATTGATGTATATAAAGATCCCACGGAGACGTAGAGGCCAACTCGCCAGGTATGTGGTCAAATATTACCGCGGAGATGTTAGGTTGGGTTAGGTTAGGTTATATTACGATATTGATGTATATAAAGTTCCCACGGAGACGTAGAGGCCAACTCGCCAGGAATGATGTCAAATATTACCGCCGAGATTTTAGGTTGGGTTAGGTAAGGTTATATTACGTTATTGATGTATATAAAGGTCCCACGGAGACGTAGAGGCCAACAAGACAGGAATGTGGTCAAATATTACCGCCGAGATGTTAGATTGGGTTAGGTTAGGTTATATTACGTTATTGATGTATATAAAGATCCCACGGAGATGTAGAGGCCAACTCGCCAGGAATGATGTCAAATATTACCGCCGCGATGATAGGTTGGGTTAGGTTACGTTATATTACGTTATTGATGTATATAAAGGTCCCACGGAGACGGAGAAGCCAACTCGCCAGGAATGTTGTCAAATATTACCGCCGAGAAGGTAGGTTGGGTTAGGTTATGTTATATTACGTTCTTGATGTATATAAAGATCACACGGAGACGTAGAGGCCAATTCGCCAGGTATGTTGTCAAATATTACCGCCGAGATGATAGGTTGGGTTAGGTTAGGTTATATTTCGTTATTGATGTATATGAAGGACCCACGGAGACGTAGAGGCCAACTCGCAAGGTATGTTGTCAAATATTACCGCGGAGATGTTAGGTTGGGTTAGGTTAAGTTATATTACGTTATTGATGTATATAAAGGTCCTACGGAGACGTAGAGGCCAACTCGCCAGGTATGTTTTCAATTATTACCGCCGATAAGTTAGGTTGGGTTTGGTTAGGTTATATTACGTTATTGATGTATGTAAAGGTCCCACGGAGACGGACAAGCCAACTCGCCAGGAATGTTGTCAAATATTACCGCAGAGCAGATATGTTGGGTTAGGTTATGTTATATTACGTTCTTGATGTATGTAAAGATCCCGCGGAGACGTAGGGGCCAACTCGCAAGGTATGTTGTCAAATATTACCGCCGAGATGATAGGTTGGGTTACGTTAGGTTATATTTCGTTATTGATGTATATAAGGGTCCCACGGAGACGGAGAAGCCAACTCGCCAGGAATGTTGTCAAATATTACCGCCGAGATGTTAGGTTGGGTTAGGTTAGGTTATATTACGTTCTTGAAGTATATAAAGGTCCCACGCAGACGTAGAGGCCAACAAGCCAGGAATGTTGTCAAATACTACCGTCGAGATGATAGGTTGAGTTACGTTAGGTAATATTACGTTATTCATGTATATGAAGGTCAAACGGAGACCTAGAGGCCAACTCGAAAGGAATGTTGTCAAATATTACCGGCGAGATGTTAGGTAGGGTTAGGTTAGGTTATATTTCGCTATTGATGTATATGAAGGTCCCACGGAGACGTAGAGGCCAACAAGACAGGAATGTGGTCAAATATTACCGCCGAGATGTTAGGTTGGGTTAGGTTAGGTTATATTACGTTATTGATGTATATAAAGGTCACACGGAGACGTAGAGGCCAACAAGACAGGAATGTGGTCAAATATTACCGCCCAGATGTTAGGTTGGGTTAGGTTAGGTTATATTACGATATTGATCTATATAAAGCTCCCACGGAGACGTAGAGGCCAACTCGCCAGGAATGATGTCAAATATTACCGCCGAGATGTTAGGTTGGGTTAGGTTAGGTTATATTATGTTATTGATGTATATAAAGGTCCCACGGAGGCATAGAGGCCAACAAGCCTGGAATGTTTTCAAATATTACCGCCGAGATGAAAGGTTGGGTTAGGTTAGGTTATATTACGTTATTGATGTATATAAAGGTCCCGCGGAGACATAGAGTCCAACAAGCCATGAATGTGGTCAAATATTACCGCCGAGATGTTAGGTTGGATTAGGTTAGGTTATATTACGTTATTGATGTATATAAGGGTCCTACGGAGACGTAGAGGCCAACCCGCCAGGAATGATGTCAAATATTACCGCCGAGATTTTAGGTTGGGTTAGGTAAGGTTATATTACGTTATTGATGTATATAAAGGTCCCACGGAGACGTAGAGGCCAACAAGACAGGAATGTGGTCAAATATTACCGCCGAGATGTTAGGTTGGGTTAGGTTACGTTATATTACGTTATTGATGTATATAAAGGTCCCGCGGAGACGTAGAGGCCAACAAGCCAGGAATGTGGTCAAATATTATCGCCGAGATGTTAGGTTGGTTTAGGTTAGGTTATATTACGTTATAGATGTATATAAAGGTCCCACGGAGACGTAGAGGCCAACTCGCCAGGATTGATGTCAAATATTACCGCCGAGATGTTAGGTTGGGTTAGGTTACGTTATATTACGTTATTGATGTATATAAAGGTCCCACGGAGGCATAGAGGCCAACAAGCCTGGAATGTGGTCAAATATTACCGCCGAGATGAATGGTTGGGTTAGGTTAGGTTATATTACGTTATTGATGTATATAAGGGTCCTACGGAGACGTAGAGGCCAACTCGACAGGTATGTTTTCAATTATTACCGCCGAGAAGTTATGTTGGGTTAGGTTTGGTTATATTACGTTATTGATGTAAATAAAGGTCCCACGGAGACGGAGAAGCCAACTCGCCAGGAATGTTGTCAAATATTACCGCCGAGAAGGTAGGTTGGGTTAGGTTATGTTATATTACGTTCTTGATGTATATAAAGGTCCCACGGAGACGGACAAGCCAACTCGCCAGGAATGTTGTCAAATATTACCGCAGAGCAGATAGGTTGGGTTAGGTTATGTTATGTTACGTTCTTGATGTATATGAAGGTCCCACGGAGACGGAGAAGCCAACTCGCGAGGAATGTTGTCAAATATTACCGCCGAGATGTTAGGTTGGGTTAGGTTAGGTTATATTACGTTCTTGAATTATATAAAGGTCCCACGCAGACGTAGAGGCCAACAAGCCAGGAATGTTGTCAAATACTACCGTCGAGATGATAGGTTGGGTTACGTTAGGTAATATTACGTTATTCATGTATATGAAGGTCAAACGGAGACCTAGAGGCCAACTCGCCAGGTATGTTTTCAATTATTACCGCCGATAAGTTAGGTTGCGTTAGGTAATGTTATATTACGTTCTTGATGTATATAAAGATCACACGGAGACGTAGAGGCCAATTCGCCAGGTATGTTGTCAAATATTACCGCCGAGATGATAGGTTGGGTTAGGTTAGGTTATATTTCGTTATTGATGTATATGAAGGTCCCACGGAGACGTAGAGGCCAACTCGCCAGGTATGTGGTCAAATATTACCGCGGAGATGTTAGGTTGGGTTAGGTTAGATTATATTACGATATTGATGTATATAAAGTTCCCACGGAGACGTAGAGGCCAACTCGCCAGGAATGATGTCAAATATTACCGCCGAGATTTTAGGTTGGGTTAGGTAAGGTTATATTACGTTATTGATGTATATAAAGATCCCACGGAGACGTAGAGGCCAACTCGCCAGGTATGTGGTCAAATATTACCGCGGAGATGTTAGGTTGGGTTAGGTTAGGTTATATTACGATATTGATGTATATAAAGTTCCCACGGAGACGTAGAGGCCAACTCGCCAGGAATGATGTCAAATATTACCGCCGAGATTTTAGGTTGGGTTAGGTAAGGTTATATTACGTTATTGATGTATATAAAGGTCCCACGGAGACGTAGAGGCCAACAAGACAGGAATGTGGTCAAATATTACCGCCGAGATGTTAGATTGGGTTAGGTTAGGTTATATTACGTTATTGATGTATATAAAGATCCCACGGAGATGTAGAGGCCAACTCGCCAGGAATGATGTCAAATATTACCGCCGCGATGATAGGTTGGGTTAGGTTACGTTATATTACGTTATTGATGTATATAAAGGTCCCACGGAGACGGAGAAGCCAACTCGCCAGGAATGTTGTCAAATATTACCGCCGAGAAGGTAGGTTGGGTTAGGTTATGTTATATTACGTTCTTGATGTATATAAAGATCACACGGAGACGTAGAGGCCAATTCGCCAGGTATGTTGTCAAATATTACCGCCGAGATGATAGGTTGGGTTAGGTTAGGTTATATTTCGTTATTGATGTATATGAAGGACCCACGGAGACGTAGAGGCCAACTCGCAAGGTATGTTGTCAAATATTACCGCGGAGATGTTAGGTTGGGTTAGGTTAAGTTATATTACGTTATTGATGTATATAAAGGTCCTACGGAGACGTAGAGGCCAACTCGCCAGGTATGTTTTCAATTATTACCGCCGATAAGTTAGGTTGGGTTTGGTTAGGTTATATTACGTTATTGATGTATGTAAAGGTCCCACGGAGACGGACAAGCCAACTCGCCAGGAATGTTGTCAAATATTACCGCAGAGCAGATATGTTGGGTTAGGTTATGTTATATTACGTTCTTGATGTATGTAAAGATCCCGCGGAGACGTAGGGGCCAACTCGCAAGGTATGTTGTCAAATATTACCGCCGAGATGATAGGTTGGGTTACGTTAGGTTATATTTCGTTATTGATGTATATAAGGGTCCCACGGAGACGGAGAAGCCAACTCGCCAGGAATGTTGTCAAATATTACCGCCGAGATGTTAGGTTGGGTTAGGTTAGGTTATATTACGTTCTTGAAGTATATAAAGGTCCCACGCAGACGTAGAGGCCAACAAGCCAGGAATGTTGTCAAATACTACCGTCGAGATGATAGGTTGAGTTACGTTAGGTAATATTACGTTATTCATGTATATGAAGGTCAAACGGAGACCTAGAGGCCAACTCGAAAGGAATGTTGTCAAATATTACCGGCGAGATGTTAGGTAGGGTTAGGTTAGGTTATATTTCGCTATTGATGTATATGAAGGTCCCACGGAGACGTAGAGGCCAACAAGACAGGAATGTGGTCAAATATTACCGCCGAGATGTTAGGTTGGGTTAGGTTAGGTTATATTACGTTATTGATGTATATAAAGGTCACACGGAGACGTAGAGGCCAACAAGACAGGAATGTGGTCAAATATTACCGCCCAGATGTTAGGTTGGGTTAGGTTAGGTTATATTACGATATTGATCTATATAAAGCTCCCACGGAGACGTAGAGGCCAACTCGCCAGGAATGATGTCAAATATTACCGCCGAGATGTTAGGTTGGGTTAGGTTAGGTTATATTATGTTATTGATGTATATAAAGGTCCCACGGAGGCATAGAGGCCAACAAGCCTGGAATGTTTTCAAATATTACCGCCGAGATGAAAGGTTGGGTTAGGTTAGGTTATATTACGTTATTGATGTATATAAAGGTCCCGCGGAGACATAGAGTCCAACAAGCCATGAATGTGGTCAAATATTACCGCCGAGATGTTAGGTTGGATTAGGTTAGGTTATATTACGTTATTGATGTATATAAGGGTCCTACGGAGACGTAGAGGCCAACCCGCCAGGAATGATGTCAAATATTACCGCCGAGATTTTAGGTTGGGTTAGGTAAGGTTATATTACGTTATTGATGTATATAAAGGTCCCACGGAGACGTAGAGGCCAACAAGACAGGAATGTGGTCAAATATTACCGCCGAGATGTTAGGTTGGGTTAGGTTACGTTATATTACGTTATTGATGTATATAAAGGTCCCGCGGAGACGTAGAGGCCAACAAGCCAGGAATGTGGTCAAATATTATCGCCGAGATGTTAGGTTGGTTTAGGTTAGGTTATATTACGTTATAGATGTATATAAAGGTCCCACGGAGACGTAGAGGCCAACTCGCCAGGATTGATGTCAAATATTACCGCCGAGATGTTAGGTTGGGTTAGGTTACGTTATATTACGTTATTGATGTATATAAAGGTCCCACGGAGGCATAGAGGCCAACAAGCCTGGAATGTGGTCAAATATTACCGCCGAGATGAATGGTTGGGTTAGGTTAGGTTATATTACGTTATTGATGTATATAAGGGTCCTACGGAGACGTAGAGGCCAACTCGCCAGGAATGATGTCAAATATTACCGCCGCGATGATAGGTTGGGTTAGGTTACGTTATATTACGTTATTGATGTATATAAAGGTCCCACGGAGACGGAGAAGCCAACTCGCCAGGAATGTTGTCAAATATTACCGCCGAGAAGGTAGGTTGGGTTAGGTTATGTTATATTACGTTCTTGATGTATATAAAGATCACACGGAGACGTAGAGGCCAATTCGCCAGGTATGTTGTCAAATATTACCGCCGAGATGATAGGTTGGGTTAGGTTAGGTTATATTTCGTTATTGATGTATATGAAGGACCCACGGAGACGTAGAGGCCAACTCGCAAGGTATGTTGTCAAATATTACCGCGGAGATGTTAGGTTGGGTTAGGTTAAGTTATATTACGTTATTGATGTATATAAAGGTCCTACGGAGACGTAGAGGCCAACTCGCCAGGTATGTTTTCAATTATTACCGCCGATAAGTTAGGTTGGGTTTGGTTAGGTTATATTACGTTATTGATGTATGTAAAGGTCCCACGGAGACGGACAAGCCAACTCGCCAGGAATGTTGTCAAATATTACTGCAGAGCAGATAGGTTGGGTTAGGTTATGTTATATTACGTTCTTGATGTATGTAAAGATCCCGCGGAGACGTAGGGGCCAACTCGCAAGGTATGTTGTCAAATATTACCGCCGAGATGATAGGTTGGGTTACGTTAGGTTATATTTCGTTATTGATGTATATAAGGGTCCCACGGAGACGGAGAAGCCAACTCGCCAGGAATGTTGTCAAATATTACCGCCGAGATGTTAGGTTGGGTTAGGTTAGGTTATATTACGTTCTTGAAGTATATAAAGGTCCCACGCAGACGTAGAGGCCAACAAGCCAGGAATGTTGTCAAATACTACCGTCGAGATGATAGGTTGGGTTACGTTAGGTAATATTACGTTATTCATGTATATGAAGGTCAAACGGAGACCTAGAGGCCAACTCGAAAGGAATGTTGTCAAATATTACCGGCGAGATGTTAGGTAGGGTTAGGTTAGGTTATATTTCGCTATTGATGTATATGAAGGTCCCACGGAGACGTAGAGGCCAACAAGACAGGAATGTGGTCAAATATTACCGCCGAGATGTTAGGTTGGGTTAGGTTAGTTTATATTACGTTATTGATGTATATAAAGGTCACACGGAGACGTAGAGGCCAACAAGACAGGAATGTGGTCAAATATTACCGCCGAGATGTTAGGTTGGGTTAGGTTAGGTTATATTACGATATTGATCTATATAAAGCTCCCACGGAGACGTAGAGGCCAACTCGCCAGGAATGATGTCAAATATTACCGCCGAGATGTTAGGTTGGGTTAGGTTAGGTTATATTACGTTATTGATGTATATAAAGGTCCCACGGAGACGTAGAGGCCAACAAGACAGGAATGTGGTCAAATATTACCGCCGAGATGTTAGGTTGGGTTAGGTTACGTTATATTACGTTATTGATGTATATAAAGGTCCCGCGGAGACGTAGAGGCCAACAAGCCAGGAATGTGGTCAAATATTATCGCCGAGATGTTAGGTTGGTTTAGGTTAGGTTATATTACGTTATAGATGTATATAAAGGTCCCACGGAGACGTAGAGGCCAACTCGCCAGGATTGATGTCAAATATTACCGCCGAGATGTTAGGTTGGGTTAGGTTACGTTATATTACGTTATTGATGTATATAAAGGTCCCACGGAGGCATAGAGGCCAACAAGCCTGGAATGTGGTCAAATATTACCGCCGAGATGAAAGGTTGGGTTAGGTTAGGTTATATTACGTTATTGATGTATATAAGGGTCCTACGGAGACGTAGAGGCCAACTCGCCAGGTATGTTTTCAATTATTACCGCCGAGAAGTTATGTTGGGTTAGGTTTGGTTATATTACGTTATTGATGTAAATAAAGGTCCCACGGAGACGGACAAGCCAACTCGCCAGGAATGTTGTCAAATATTACCGCAGAGCAGATAGGTTGGGTTAGGTTATGTTATGTTACGTTCTTGATGTATATAAAGATCCCGCGGAGACGTAGAGGCCAACTCGCCAGGAATGATGTCAAATATTACCGCCGAGATTTTAGGTTGGGTTAGGTTAGGTTATATTACGTTATTGATGTATATAAAGGTCCCACGTAGACATAGAGACCAACATGCCTGGTATGTGGTCAAATATTACCGCCGAGATGAAAGGTTGGGTTAGGTTAGGTTATATTACGTTATTGATGTATATAAAGGTCCTACGGAGACGTAGAGGCCAACTCGCCAGGTATGTTTTCCATTATTACCGCCGATAAGTTAGGTTGGGTTTGGTTAGGTTATATTACGTTATTGATGTATATAAAGGTCCCACGGAGACGGACAAGCCAACTCGCCAGGAATGTTGTCAAATATTACCGCAGATAAGATAGGTTGGGTTAGGTAATGTTATATTACATTCTTGATGTATATAAAGATCACACGGAGGCGTAGAGGCCAATTCGCCAGGTATGTTGTCAAATATTACCGCCGAGATGATAGGTTGGGTTAGGTTTGGTTATATTACGTTATTGATGTAAATAAAGGTCCCACGGAGACGGAGAAGCCAACTCGCCAGGAATGTGGTGAAATATTACCGCCGAGATGTTAGGTTGGGTTAGGTTAGTTTATATTACGTTATTGATGTATATAAAGATCCCACGGATATGTAGAGGCCAACTCGCCAGGAATGATGTCAAATATTACCGCCGCGATGATAGGTTGGGTTAGGTTACGTTATATTACGTTATTGATGTATATAAAGGTCCCACGGAGACGGAGAAGCCAACTCGCCAGGAATGTGGTCAAATATTACCGCCGAGATGTTATATTGGATTAGCTTATGTTATATTATGTTGTTGATGTATATAAATATCCCACGGAGACGTAGAGGCCACCTCGCCAGGTATGTTTTCAAATATTACCGCCGAGACGTTAGGTTGGGTTAGGTTAGGTTATATTACGTTATTGATGTATATAAAGGTCCCACGGAGACGTAGAGGCGAACAAGACAGGAATGTGGTCAAATATTACCGCCGAGATGTTAGATTGGGTTAGGTTAGGTTATATTACGTTATTGATGTATATAAAGATCCCACGGAGATGTAGAGGCCAACTCGCCAGGAATGATGTCAAATATTACCGCCGCGATGATAGGTTGGGTTAGGTTACGTTATATTACGTTATTGATGTATATAAAGGTCCCACGGAGACGGAGAAGCCAACTCGCCAGGAATGTTGTCAAATATTACCGCCGAGAAGGTAGGTTGGGTTAGGTTATGTTATATTACGTTCTTGATTTATATAAAGATCACACGGAGACGTAGAGGCCAATTCGCCAGGTATGTTGTCAAATATTACCGCCGAGATGATAGGTTGGGTTAGGTTAGGTTATATTTCGTTATTGATGTATATGAAGGACCCACGGAGACGTAGAGGCCAACTCGCAAGGTATGTTGTCAAATATTACCGCGGAGATGTTAGGTTGGGTTAGGTTAAGTTATATTACGTTATTGATGTATATAAAGGTCCTACGGAGACGTAGAGGCCAACTCGCCAGGTATGTTTTCAATTATTACCGCCGATAAGTTAGGTTGGGTTTGGTTAGGTTATATTACGTTATTGATGTATGTAAAGGTCCCACGGAGACGGACAAGCCAACTCGCCAGGAATGTTGTCAAATATTACCGCAGAGCAGATAGGTTGGGTTAGGTTATGTTATATTACGTTCTTGATGTATGTAAAGATCCCGCGGAGACGTAGGGGCCAACTCGCAAGGTATGTTGTCAAATATTACCGCCGAGATGATAGGTTGGGTTACGTTAGGTTATATTTCGTTATTGATGTATATAAGGGTCCCACGGAGACGGAGAAGCCAACTCGCCAGGAATGTTGTCAAATATTACCGCCGAGATGTTAGGTTGGGTTAGGTTAGGTTATATTACGTTCTTGAAGTATATAAAGGTCCCACGCAGACGTAGAGGCCAACAAGCCAGGAATGTTGTCAAATACTACCGTCGAGATGATAGGTTGGGTTACGTTAGGTAATATTACGTTATTCATGTATATGAAGGTCAAACGGAGACCTAGAGGCCAACTCGAAAGGAATGTTGTCAAATATTACCGGCGAGATGTTAGGTAGGGTTAGGTTAGGTTATATTTCGCTATTGATGTATATGAAGGTCCCACGGAGACGTAGAGGCCAACAAGACAGGAATGTGGTCAAATATTACCGCCGAGATGTTAGGTTGGGTTAGGTTAGGTTATATTACGTTATTGATGTATATAAAGGTCACACGGAGACGTAGAGGCCAACAAGACAGGAATGTGGTCAAATATTACCGCCGAGATGTTAGGTTGGGTTAGGTTAGGTTATATTACGATATTGATCTATATAAAGCTCCCACGGAGACGTAGAGGCCAACTCGCCAGGAATGATGTCAAATATTACCGCCGAGATGTTAGGTTGGGTTAGGTTAGGTTATATTACGTTATTGATGTATATAAAGGTCCCACGGAGACGTAGAGGCCAACAAGACAGGAATGTGGTCAAATATTACCGCCGAGATGTTAGGTTGGGTTAGGTTACGTTATATTACGTTATTGATGTATATAAAGGTCCCGCGGAGACGTAGAGGCCAACAAGCCAGGAATGTGGTCAAATATTATCGCCGAGATGTTAGGTTGGTTTAGGTTAGGTTATATTACGTTATAGATGTATATAAAGGTCCCACGGAGACGTAGAGGCCAACTCGCCAGGATTGATGTCAAATATTACCGCCGAGATGTTAGGTTGGGTTAGGTTACGTTATATTACGTTATTGATGTATATAAAGGTCCCACGGAGGCATAGAGGCCAACAAGCCTGGAATGTGGTCAAATATTACCGCCGAGATGAAAGGTTGGGTTAGGTTAGGTTATATTACGTTATTGATGTATATAAGGGTCCTACGGAGACGTAGAGGCCAACTCGCCAGGTATGTTTTCAATTATTACCGCCGAGAAGTTATGTTGGGTTAGGTTTGGTTATATTACGTTATTGATGTAAATAAAGGTCCCACGGAGACGGACAAGCCAACTCGCCAGGAATGTTGTCAAATATTACCGCAGAGCAGATAGGTTGGGTTAGGTTATGTTATGTTACGTTCTTGATGTATATAAAGATCCCGCGGAGACGTAGAGGCCAACTCGCCAGGAATGATGTCAAATATTACCGCCGAGATTTTAGGTTGGGTTAGGTTAGGTTATATTACGTTATTGATGTATATAAAGGTCCCACGTAGACATAGAGACCAACATGCCTGGTATGTGGTCAAATATTACCGCCGAGATGAAAGGTTGGGTTAGGTTAGGTTATATTACGTTATTGATGTATATAAAGGTCCTACGGAGACGTAGAGGCCAACTCGCCAGGTATGTTTTCCATTATTACCGCCGATAAGTTAGGTTGGGTTTGGTTAGGTTATATTACGTTATTGATGTATATAAAGGTCCCACGGAGACGGACAAGCCAACTCGCCAGGAATGTTGTCAAATATTACCGCAGATAAGATAGGTTGGGTTAGGTAATGTTATATTACATTCTTGATGTATATAAAGATCACACGGAGGCGTAGAGGCCAATTCGCCAGGTATGTTGTCAAATATTACCGCCGAGATGATAGGTTGGGTTAGGTTTGGTTATATTACGTTATTGATGTAAATAAAGGTCCCACGGAGACGGAGAAGCCAACTCGCCAGGAATGTGGTGAAATATTACCGCCGAGATGTTAGGTTGGGTTAGGTTAGTTTATATTACGTTATTGATGTATATAAAGATCCCACGGATATGTAGAGGCCAACTCGCCAGGAATGATGTCAAATATTACCGCCGCGATGATAGGTTGGGTTAGGTTACGTTATATTACGTTATTGATGTATATAAAGGTCCCACGGAGACGGAGAAGCCAACTCGCCAGGAATGTGGTCAAATATTACCGCCGAGATGTTATATTGGATTAGCTTATGTTATATTATGTTGTTGATGTATATAAATATCCCACGGAGACGTAGAGGCCACCTCGCCAGGTATGTTTTCAAATATTACCGCCGAGACGTTAGGTTGGGTTAGGTTAGGTTATATTACGTTATTGATGTATATAAAGGTCCCACGGAGACGTAGAGGCCAATTCGCCAGGTATGTTGGCAAATATTACCGCCGAGATGATAGGTTGGTTTAGGTTAGATTATATTTCGTTATTGATGTATATAAGGGTCCTACGGAGACGTAGAGGCCAACTCGCCAGGTATGTGGTCAAATATTACCGCGGAGATGTTAGGTTGGGTTAGGTTAGGTTATATTACGATATTGATGTATATAAAGTTCCCACGGAGACGTAGAGGCCAACTCGCCAGGAATGATGTCAAATATTACCGCCGAGATTTTAGGTTGGGTTAGGTAAGGTTATATTACGTTATTGATGTATATAAAGGTCCCACGGAGACGTAGAGGCGAACAAGACAGGAATGTGGTCAAATATTACCGCCGAGATGTTAGATTGGGTTAGGTTAGGTTATATTACGTTATTGATGTATATAAAGATCCCACGGAGATGTAGAGGCCAACTCGCCAGGAATGATGTCAAATATTACCGCCGCGATGATAGGTTGGGTTAGGTTACGTTATATTACGTTATTGATGTATATAAAGGTCCCACGGAGACGGAGAAGCCAACTCGCCAGGAATGTTGTCAAATATTACCGCCGAGAAGGTAGGTTGGGTTAGGTTATGTTATATTACGTTCTTGATGTATATAAAGATCACACGGAGACGTAGAGGCCAATTCGCCAGGTATGTTGTCAAATATTACCGCCGAGATGATAGGTTGGGTTAGGTTAGGTTATATTTCGTTATTGATGTATATGTAGGACCCACGGAGACGTAGAGGCCAACTCGCAAGGTATGTTGTCAAATATTACCGCGGAGATGTTAGGTTGGGTTAGGTTAAGTTATATTACGTTATTGATGTATATAAAGGTCCTACGGAGACGTAGAGGCCAACTCGCCAGGTATGTTTTCAATTATTACCGCCGATAAGTTAGGTTGGGTTTGGTTAGGTTATATTACGTTATTGATGTATGTAAAGGTCCCACGGAGACGGACAAGCCAACTCGCCAGGAATGTTGTCAAATATTACCGCAGAGCAGATAGGTTGGGTTAGGTTATGTTATATTACGTTCTTGATGTATGTAAAGATCCCGCGGAGACGTAGGGGCCAACTCGCAAGGTATGTTGTCAAATATTACCGCCGAGATGATAGGTTGGGTTACGTTAGGTTATATTTCGTTATTGATGTATATAAGGGTCCCACGGAGACGGAGAAGCCAACTCGCCAGGAATGTTGTCAAATATTACCGCCGAGATGTTAGGTTGGGTTAGGTTAGGTTATATTACGTTCTTGAAGTATATAAAGGTCCCACGCAGACGTAGAGGCCAACAAGCCAGGAATGTTGTCAAATACTACCGTCGAGATGATAGGTTGGGTTACGTTAGGTAATATTACGTTATTCATGTATATGAAGGTCAAACGGAGACCTAGAGGCCAACTCGAAAGGAATGTTGTCAAATATTACCGGCGAGATGTTAGGTAGGGTTAGGTTAGGTTATATTTCGCTATTGATGTATATGAAGGTCCCACGGAGACGTAGAGGCCAACAAGACAGGAATGTGGTCAAATATTACCGCCGAAATGTTAGGTTGGGTTAGGTTAGGTTATATTACGTTATTGATGTATATAAAGGTCACTCGGAGACGTAGAGGCCAACAAGACAGGAATGTGGTCAAATATTACCGCCGAGATGTTAGGTTGGGTTAGGTTAGGTTATATTACGATATTGATCTATATAAAGCTCCCACGGAGACGTAGAGGCCAACTCGCCAGGAATGATGTCAAATATTACCGCCGAGATGTTAGGTTGGGTTAGGTTAGGTTATATTACGTTATTGATGTATATAAAGGTCCCACGGAGGCATAGAGGCCAACAAGCCTGGAATGTTTTCAAATATTACCGCCGAGATGAAACGTTGGGTTAGGTTAGGTTATATTACGTTATTGATGTATATAAAGGTCCCGCGGAGACATAGAGGCCAACAAGCCAGGAATGTGGTCAAATATTACCGCCGAGATGTTAGGTTGGGTTAGGTTAGGTTATATTACGTTATTGATGTATATAAGGGTCCTACGGAGACGTAGAGGCCAACCCGCCAGGAATGATGTCAAATATTACCGCCGAGATTTTAGGTTGGGTTAGGTAAGGTTATATTACGTTATTGATGTATATAAAGGTCCCACGGAGACGTAGAGGCCAACAAGACAGGAATGTGGTCAAATATTACCGCCGAGATGTTAGGTTGGGTTAGGTTACGTTATATTACGTTATTGATGTATATAAAGGTCCCGCGGAGACGTAGAGGCCAACAAGCCAGGAATGTGGTCAAATATTATCGCCGAGATGTTAGGTTGGTTTAGGTTAGGTTATATTACGTTATAGATGTATATAAAGGTCCCACGGAGACGTAGAGGCCAACTCGCTAGGATTGATGTCAAATATTACCGCCGAGATGTTAGGTTGGGTTAGGTTACGTTATATTACGTTATTGATGTATATAAAGGTCCCACGGAGGAATAGAGGCCAACAAGCCTGGAATGTGGTCAAATATTACCGCCGAGATGAAAGGTTGGGTTAGGTTAGGTTATATTACGTTATTGATGTATATAAGGGTCCTACGGAGACGTAGAGGCCAACTCGCCAGGTATGTTTTCAATTATTACCGCCGAGAAGTTATGTTGGGTTAGGTTTGGTTATATTACGTTATTGATGTAAATAAAGGTCCCACGGAGACGGAGAAGCCAACTCGCCAGGAATGTTGTCAAATATTACCGTCGAGAAGGTAGGTTGGGTTAGGTTATGTTATATTACGTTCTTGATGTATATAAAGGTCCCACGGAGACGGACAAGCCAACTCGCCAGGAATGTTGTCAAATATTACCGCAGAGCAGATAGGTTGGGTTAGGTTATGTTATGTTACGTTCTTGATGTATATAAAGATCCCGCGGAGACGTAGAGGCCAACTCGCAAGGTATGTTGTCAAATATTACCGCCGAGATGATAGGTTGGGTTAGGTTAGGTTATATTACGTTATTGATGTATATAAAGGTCACACGGAGACGTAGAGGCCAACAAGACAGGAATGTGGTCAAATATTACCGCCGAGATGTTAGGTTGGGTTAGGTTAGGTTATATTACGATATTGATCTATATAAAGCTCCCACGGAGACGTAGAGGCCAACTCGCCAGGAATGATGTCAAATATTACCGCCGAGATTTTAGGTTGGGTTAGGTTAGGTTATATTACGTTATTGATGTATATAAAGGTCCCACGGAGACATAGAGACCAACATGCCCGGAATGTGGTCAAATATTACCGCCGAGATGAAAGGTTGGGTTAGGTTAGGTTATATTACGTTATTGATGTATATAAAGGTCCTACGGAGACGTAGAGGCCAACTCGCCAGGTATGTTTTCAATTATTACCGCCGATAAGTTAGGTTGGGTTTGGTTAGGTTATATTACGTTATTGATGTATATAAAGGTCCCACGGAGACGGACAAGCCAACTCGCCAGGAATGTTGTCAAATATTACCGCAGATAAGATAGGTTGGGTTAGGTAATGTTATATTACGTTCTTGATGTATATAAAGATCACACGGAGGCGTAGAGGCCAATTCGCCAGGTATGTTGTCAAATATTACCGCCGAGATGATAGGTTGGGTTAGGTGAGGTTATATTTCATTATTGATGTATATGAAGGTCCCACGGAGACGTAGAGGCCAACTCGCCAGGTATGTGGTCAAATATTGCGGCGGAGATGTTAGGTTGGGTTAGGTTAGGTTATATTACGATATTGATGTATATAAAGTTCCCACGGAGACGGACAAGCCAACTCGCCAGGAATGTTGTCAAATATTACCGCAGATAAGATAGGTTGGGTTAGGTTAGGTTATATTACGATATTGATGTATATAAAGTTCCCACGGAGACGTAGAGGCCAACTCGCCAGGAATGATGTCAAATATTACCGCCGAGATTTTAGGTTGGGTTAGGTGAGGTTATATTACGTTATTGATGTATATAAAGGTCCCACGGAGACGTAGAGGCCAACAAGACAGGAATGTGGTCAAATATTACCGCCGAGATGTTAGGTTGGGTTAGGTTACGTTATATTACGTTATTGATGTATATGATGGTCAAACGGCGACGTAGAAGCCATCTCGCCAGGAATGATGTCAAATATTACCGCCGAGATGTTAGGGTGGGTTAGGTTACGTTATATTACGTTATTGATGTATATAAAGGTCCCACGGAGACATAGAGGCCAACAAGCCAGGAATGTGGTCAAATATTACCGGCGAGATGTTAGGTTGGGTTAGGTAAGGTTATATTACGTTATTGGTGTATATAAAGGTCCCACGGGGACGTAGAGGCCAACTCGCCAGGTATGTGGTCAAATATTACCGCGGAGATGTTAGGTTGGGTTAGGTTACGTTATATTACGTTATTGATGTATATGATGGTCAAACGGAGACGTAGAAGCCATCTCGCCAGGAATGATGTCAAATATTACCGCCGAGATGTTAGGTTGGCTTAGGTTAGGTTATATTACGTTATTGATGTATATAAAGGTCCCACGGAGACATAGAGGCCAACAAGCCAGGAATGTGGTCAAATATTAGCGGCGAGATGTTAGGTTGGGTTAGGTAAGGTTATATTACGTTATTGATGTATATAAAGCTCCCACGGGGACGTAGAGGCCAACTCGCCAGGAATGTTTTCAAATATTACCGCCGAGATGTCAGGTTGGGTTAGGTTAGGTTATATTACGTTATAGTTCTCTATGACGGCCCCACGGAGACGTAGAGTCCAACAAGCCAGGAATGTGGTCAAATATTACCGCCGAGACGTTAGGTTGGGTTAGGTTAGGTTATATTACGTTATTGATGTATATAAAGGTTCCACGGAGACGGAGAAGCCAACTCGCCAGGAATGTGGTCAAATATTACCGCCGAGAATTTAGGTTGGGTTAGGTTAGTTTATATTACGTTATTGATGTATATAAAGATCCCACGGATATGTAGAGGCCAACTCGCCAGGAATGATGTCAAATATTACCGCCGCGATGATAGGTTGGGTTAGGTTACGTTATATTACGTTATTGATGTATATAAAGGTCCCACGGAGACGGAGAAGCCAACTCGCCAGGAATGTGGTCAAATATTACCGCCGAGATGTTATATTGGATTAGCTTATGTTATATTATGTTATTGATGTATATAAATATCCCACGGAGACGTAGAGGCCACCTCGCCAGGTATGTTTTCAAATATTACCGCCGAGACGTTAGGTTGGGTTAGGTTAGGTTATATTACGTTATTGATGTATATAAAGGTCCCACGGAGACGGAGAAGCCAACTCGCCAGGAATGTTGTCAAATATTACCGCCGAGATGTTAGGTTTGGTTAGGTTAAGTTATATTACGTTCTTGAAGTATATAAACGTCCCACGCAGACGTAGAGGCCAACAAGCCAGGAATGTTGTCAAATATTACCGTCGAGATGATAGGTTGGGTTACGTTAGGTAATATTACGTTATTGATGTATATGAAGGTCAAACGGAGACCTGGAGGCCAACTCGAAAGGAATGTTGTCAAATATTACCGGCGAGATGTTAGGTTGGGTTAGGTTAGGTTATATTTCGTTATTGATGTATATGAAGGTCCCACGGAGACGTAGAGGCCGACTCGCCAGGTATGTGGTCAAATATTACCGCGGAGATGTTAGGTTGGGTTAGGTTACGTTATATTACGTTATTGATGTATATGATGGTCAAACGGCGACGTAGAAGCCATCTCGCCAGGAATGATGTCAAATATTACCGCCGAGATGTTAGGGTGGGTTAGGTTACGTTATATTACGTTATTGATGTATATAAAGGTCCCACGGAGACATAGAGGCCAACAAGCCAGGAATGTGGTCAAATATTACAGGCGAGATGTTAGGTTGGGTTAGGTAAGGTTATATTACGTTATTGATGTATATAACGCTCCCACGGGGACGTAGAGGCCAACTCGCCAGGAATGTTTTCAAATATTACCGCCAAGATGTTAGGTTGGGTTAGGTTAGGTTATATTACGTTATAGCTCTCTATGACGGCCCCACGGAGACGTAGAGTCCAACAAGCCAGGAATATGGTCAAATATTACCGCCGAGATGTTATATTGGGTTAGCTTATGTTATATTATGTTATTGATGTATATAAATATCCCACGGAGACGTAGAGGCCACCTCGCCAGGTATGTTTTCAAATATTACAGCCGAGACGTTAGGTTGGGTTAGGTTAGGTTATATTACGTCATTGATGTATATAAAGGTCCCACGGAGACGGAGAAGCCAACTCGCCAGGAATGTGGTCAAATATTACCGCCGAGATGTTAGGTTGGGTTAGGTTAGGTTATATTACGTTATTGATGTATATAAAGATCCCACGGAGACGTAGAGGCCAACTCGCCAGGAATGATGTCAAATATTACCGCCGCGATGATAGGTTGGGTTAGGTTACGTTATATTACGTTATTGATGTATATAAAGGTCCCGCGGAGACGTAGAGGCCAATTCGCCAGGTATGTGGTCAAATATTACCGCCGAGATGTTAGGTTGGGTTAGGTTAGGTTATATTACGTTATTGATGTATATAAAGCTCCCACGGAGACGTAGAGGCCAACTCGCAAGGTATGTTGTCAAATATTACCGCCGAGATGTTCGGTTGGGTTAGGTTAGGTTATATTACGTTATTGATGTATATAAAGGTCCCACGGAGACGGAGAAGCCAACTCGCCAGGAATGTTGTCAAATATTACCGCCGAGATGTTAGGTTTGGTTAGGTTAAGTTATATTACGTTCTTGAAGTATATAAACGTCCCACGCAGACGTAGAGGCCAACAAGCCAGGAATGTTGTCAAATATTACCGTCGAGATGATAGGTTGGGTTACGTTAGGTAATATTACGTTATTGATGTATATGAAGGTCAAACGGAGACCTGGAGGCCAACTCGAAAGGAATGTTGTCAAATATTACCGGCGAGATGTTAGGTTGGGTTAGGTTAGGTTATATTTCGTTATTGATGTATATGAAGGTCCCACGGAGACGTAGAGGCCGACTCGCCAGGTATGTGGTCAAATATTACCGCGGAGATGTTAGGTTGGGTTAGGTTACGTTATATTACGTTATTGATGTATATGATGGTCAAACGGCGACGTAGAAGCCATCTCGCCAGGAATGATGTCAAATATTACCGCCGAGATGTTAGGGTGGGTTAGGTTACGTTATATTACGTTATTGATGTATATAAAGGTCCCACGGAGACATAGAGGCCAACAAGCCAGGAATGTGGTCAAATATTACAGGCGAGATGTTAGGTTGGGTTAGGTAAGGTTATATTACGTTATTGATGTATATAACGCTCCCACGGGGACGTAGAGGCCAACTCGCCAGGAATGTTTTCAAATATTACCGCCAAGATGTTAGGTTGTGTTAGGTTAGGTTATATTACGTTATAGTTCTCTATGACGGCCCCACGGAGACGTAGAGTCCAACAAGCCAGGAATGTGGTCAAATATTACCGCCGAGATGTTATATTGGGTTAGCTTATGTTATATTATGTTATTGATGTATATAAATATCCCACGGAGACGTAGAGGCCACCTCGCCAGGTATGTTTTCAAATATTACCGCCGAGACGTTAGGTTGGGTTAGGTTAGGTTATATTACGTTATTGATGTATATAAAGGTCCCACGGAGACGGAGAAGCCAACTCGCCAGGAATGTGGTCAAATATTACCGCCGAGACGTTAGGTTGGGTTAGGTTAGGTTATATTACGTTATTGATGTATATAAAGGTCCCACGGAGACGCAGAAGCCAATTCGCCAGGTATGTTGTCAAATATTACCGCCGAGATGATAGGTTGGGTTAGGTTAGGTTATATTTCGTTATTGATGTATATGAAGGTCCCACGGAAACGTAGAGGCCGACTCGCCAGGAATGATGTCAATTATTACGGCCGCGATGATAGGTTGGGTTAGGTTACGTTATATTACGTTATTGATGTATATCAAGGTCCCACGGAGACGGAGAAGCCAACTCGCCAGGAATGTTGTCAAATATTACCGCCGAGAAGATAGGTTGGGTTAGGTTATGTTATATTACGTTCTTGATGTATATGAAGGTCCCACGGAGACGTAGAGGCCAACTCACAAGGTATGTTGTCAAATATTACCGCGGAGATGTTCGGTTGGGTTAGGTTAAGTTATATTACGTTATTGATGTATATAAAGGTCCCACGGAGACGGAGAAGCCAACTCGCCAGGAATGTTGTCAAATATTACCGCCGAGAAGATAGGTTGGGTTAGGTTATGTTATATTACGTTCTTGATGTATATAAAGATCACACGGAGACGTAGAGGCCAATTCGCCAGGTATGTTGTCAAATATTACCGCCGAGATGATAGGTTGGGTTAGGTTAGGTTATATTTCGTTATTGATGTATATGAAGGTCCCACGGAGACGTAGAGGCCGACTCACCAGGTATGTGGTCAAATATTACCGCGGAGATGTTAGGTTGGGTTAGGTTACGTTATATTACGTTATTGATGTATATGATGGTCAAACGGCGACGTAGAAGCCATCTCGCCAGGAATGATGTCAAATATTACCGCCGAGATGTTAGGGTGGGTTAGGTTACGTTATATTACGTTATTGATGTATATAAAGGTCCCACGGAGACATAGAGGCCAACAAGCCAGGAATGTGGTCAAATATTACAGGCGAGATGTTAGGTTGGGTTAGGTAAGGTTATATTACGTTATTGATGTATATAACGCTCCCACGGGGACGTAGAGGCCAACTCGCCAGGAATGTTTTCAAATATTACCGCCAAGATGTTAGGTTGGGTTAGGTTAGGTTATATTACGTTATAGCTCTCTATGACGGCCCCACGGAGACGTAGAGTCCAACAAGCCAGGAATATGGTCAAATATTACCGCCGAGATGTTATATTGGGTTAGCTTATGTTATATTATGTTATTGATGTATATAAATATCCCACGGAGACGTAGAGGCCACCTCGCCAGGTATGTTTTCAAATATTACAGCCGAGACGTTAGGTTGGGTTAGGTTAGGTTATATTACGTCATTGATGTATATAAAGGTCCCACGGAGACGGAGAAGCCAACTCGCCAGGAATGTGGTCAAATATTACCGCCGAGATGTTAGGTTGGGTTAGGTTATGTTATATTACGTTATTGATGTATATAAAGATCCCACGGAGACGTAGAGGCCAACTCGCCAGGAATGATGTCAAATATTACCGCCGCGATGATAGGTTGGGTTAGGTTACGTTATATTACGTTATCGATGTATATAAAGGTCCCACGGAGACGGAGAAGCCAACTCGCCGGGAATGTTGTCATATATTACCGCCGAGAAAATAGGTTGGGTTAGGTTATGTTATATTACGTTCTTGATGTATATAAAGATCACACGGAGACGTAGAGGCCAATTCGCCAGGTATGTTGTCAAATATTACCGCCGAGATGATAGGTTGGGTTAGGTTAGGTTATATTACGTTATAGTTCTCTATGACGGCCCCACGGAGACGTAGAGGCCAACTCGCAAGGTATGTTGTCATATATTACCGCGGAGATGTTAGGTTGGGTTAGGTTAGGTTATATTTCGTTATTGATGTATATGAAGGTCCCACGGAGACGTAGAGGCCGACTCGCCAGGTATGTGGTCAAATATTACCGCGGAGATGTTAGGTTGGGTTAGGTTACGTTATATTACGTTATTGATGTATATGATGGTCAAACGGAGACGTAGAAGCCATCTCGCCAGGAGTGATGTCAAATATTACCGCCGAGATGTTAGGTTGGGTTAGGTTAGGTTATATTACGTTATTGATGTATATAAAGGTCCCACGGGGACATAGAGGCCAACAAGCCAGGAATGTGGTCAAATATTACCGGCGAGATGTTAGGTTGGGTTAGGTAAGGTTATATTACTTTGTTGATGTATATAAAGCTCCCGCGGGGACGTAGAGGCCAATTCGCCAGGTATGTTTTCAAATATTACCTCCGAGATGTTAGGTTGGGTTAGGTTAGGTTATATTACGTTATAGTTCTCTATGACGGCCCCGCGGAGACGTAGAGTCCAACAAGCCAGGAGTGTGGTCAAATATTACCGCCGAGATGTTATATTGGGTTAGCTTATGTTATATTATGTTATTGATGTATGTAAATATCCCACGGAGACGTAGAGGCCACCTCGCCAGGTATGTTTTCAAATATTACCGCCGAGACGTTAGGTTGGATTAGGTTAGGTTATATTACGTTATTGATGTATATAAAGGTCCCACGGAGACGGAGAAGCCAACTCGCTAGGAATGTGGTCAAATATTACCGCCGAGATGATAGGTTGGGTTAGGTTCGGTTATATTTCGTTATTGATGTATATGAAGGTCCCACGGAGACGTAGAGGCCAACTCACAAGGTATGTTGTCAAATATTACCGCGGAGATGTTCGGTTGGGTTAGGTTAAGTTATATTACGTTATTGATGTATATAAAGGTCCCACGGAGACGGAGAAGCCAACTCGCCAGGAATGTTGTCAAATATTACCGCCGAGAAGATAGGTTGGGTTAGGTTATGTTATATTACGTTCTTGATGTATATAAAGATCACACGGAGACGTAGAGGCCAATTCGCCAGGTATGTTGTCAAATATTACCGCCGAGATGATAGGTTGGGTTAGGTTAGGTTATATTTCGTTATTGATGTATATGAAGGTCCCACGGAGACGTAGAGGCCGACTCACCAGGTATGTGGTCAAATATTACCGCGGAGATGTTAGGTTGGGTTAGGTTACGTTATATTACGTTATTGATGTATATGATGGTCAAACGGAGACGTAGAAGCCATCTCGCCAGGAATGATGTCAAATATTACCGCCGAGATGTTAGGTTGGGTTAGGTTAGGTTATATTACGTTATTGATGTATGTAAAGGTCCCACGGAGACATAGAGGCCAAGAAGCCAGGAATGTGGTCAAATATTACCGGCGAGATGTTAGGTTGGGTTAGGTAAGATTATATTACGTTATTGATGCATATAAAGGTCCCACGGAGACGTAGAGGCCAACTCGCCAGGTATGTGGTCAAATATTACCGCGGAGATGTTAGGTTGGGTTAGGTTACGTTATATTACGTTATTGATGTATATGATGGTCAAACGGAGACGTAGAAGCCATCTCGCCAGGAATGATGTCAAATATTACCGCCGAGATGTTAGGTTGGGTTAGGTGAGGTTATATTACGTTATTGATGTATATAAAGGTCCCACGGAGACGGAGAAGCCAACTCGCCAGGAATGTTGTCAAATATTACCGCCGAGATGTTAGGTTGGGTTAGGTTAGGTTATATTACGTTATTGATGTATATAAAGGTCCCACGCAGACGTAGAGGCCAACAAGCCAGGAATGTTGTCAAATACTACCGTCGAGATGATAGGTTGGGTTACGTTAGGTAATATTTCGTTATTGATGTATATGAAGTTCAAACGGAGACGTAGAGGCCAATTCGCCAGGTATGTTGTCAAATATTACCGCCGAGATGATGGGTTGGGTTAGGTTAGGTTATATTTCGTTATTGATGTATATGAGGGTCCCACGGAGACGTAGAGGCCAACTCGCAAGGTATGTTGTCAAATATTACCGCGGAGATGTTAGGTTGGGTTAGGTTAAGTTATATTACGTTATTGATGTATATAAAGGTCCCACGGAGACGGAGAAGCCCACTCGCCAGGAATGTTGTCAAATATTACCGCGGAGATGTTAGGTTGGGTTAGGTTACGTTATATTACGTTATTGATGTATATGATGGTCAAACGGAGACGTAGAAGCCATCTCGCCAGGAATGATGTCAAATATTACCGCCGAGATGTTAGGTTGGGTTAGGTTAGGTTATATTACGTTATTGATGTATATAAAGGTCCCACGGGGACATAGAGGCCAACAAGCCAGGAATGTGGTCAAATATTACCGGCGAGATGTTAGGTTGGGTTAGGTAAGATTATATTACGTTATTGATGTATATAAAGGTCCCACGGAGACGTAGAGGCCAACTCGCCAGGTATGTGGTCAAATATTACCGCGGAGATGTTAGGTTGGGTTAGGTTACGTTATATTACGTTATTGATGTATATGATGGTCAAACGGAGACGTAGAAGCCATCTCGCCAGGAATGATGTCAAATATTACCGCCGAGATGTTAGGTTGGTTTAGGTGAGGTTATATTACGTTATTGATGTATATAAAGGTCCCACGGAGACATAGAGGCCAACAAGCCAGGAATGTGGTCAAATATTACCGGCGAGATGTTAGGTTGGGTTAGGTAAGGTTATATTACTTTGTTGATGTATATAAAGCTCCCACGGGGACGTAGAGGCCAACTCGCCAGGAATATTTTCAAATATTACCTCCGAGATGTTAGGTTGGGTTAGGTTAGGTTATATTACGTTATTGATGTATATAAAGGTCCCACGGAGACGGAGAAGCCAACTCGCTAGGAATGTGGTCAAATATTACCGCCGAGATGTTAGGTTGGGTTAGGTTAGGTTATATTACGTTATTGATGTATATAAAGATCCCACGGAGACGTAGAGGCCAACTCGCCAGGAATGATGTCAAATATTACCGCCGAGATGACAGGTTGGGTTAGGTTAGGTTATATTTCGTTATTGATGTATATGAGGGTACCACGGAGACGTAGAGGCCAACTCGCAAGGTATGTTGTCAAATATTACCGCGGAGATGTTAGGTTGGGTTAGGTTATGTTATATTACGTTATTGATGTATATAAATGTCCCACGGAGACGGAGAAACCAACTCGCCAGGAATGTTGTCAAATATTACCGCCGAGAAGATAGGTTGGGTTAGGTTAGGTTATATTACGTTATTGATGTATATAAAGATCCCACGGAGACGTAGAGGCCAACTCGCCAGGAATGATGTCAAATATTACCGCCGCGATGATAGGTTGGGTTAGGTTACGTTATATTACGTTATTGATGTATATAAAGGTCCCACGGAGACGGAGAAGCCAACTCGCCAGGAATGTTGTCAAATATTACCGCCGAGAAGATAGGTTGGGTTAGGTTATGTTATATTACGTTCTTGATGTATATAAAGATCACACGGAGACGTAGAGGCCAATTCGCCAGGTATGTTGTCAAATATTACCGCCGAGATGATAGGTTGGGTTAGGTTCGGTTATATTTCGTTATTGATGTATATAAAGGTCCCACGGAGACATAGAGGCCAACAAGCCAGGAATGTGGTCAAATATTACCGGCGAGATCTTAGGTTGGGTTAGGTAAGATTATATTACGTTATTGATGCATATAAAGGTCCCACGGAGACGTAGAGGCCAACTCGCCAGGTATGTGGTCAAATATTACCGCGGAGATGTTAGGTTGGGTTAGGTTACGTTATATTACGTTATTGATGTATATGATGGTCAAACGGAGACGTAGAAGCCATCTCGCCAGGAATGATGTCAAATATTACCGCCGAGATGTTAGGTTGGGTTAGGTGAGGTTATATTACGTTATTGATGTATATAAAGGTCCCACGGAGACGGAGAAGCCAACTCGCCAGGAATGTTGTCAAATATTACCGCCGAGATGTTAGGTTGGGTTAGGTTAGGTTATATTACGTTATTGATGTATATAAAGGTCCCACGCAGACGTAGAGGCCAACAAGCCAGGAATGTTGTCAAATACTACCGTCGAGATGATAGGTTGGGTTACGTTAGGTAATATTTCGTTATTGATGTATATGAAGTTCAAACGGAGACGTAGAGGCCAATTCGCCAGGTATGTTGTCAAATATTACCGCCGAGATGATGGGTTGGGTTAGGTTAGGTTATATTTCGTTATTGATGTATATGAGGGTCCCACGGAGACGTAGAGGCCAACTCGCAAGGTATGTTGTCAAATATTACCGCGGAGATGTTAGGTTGGGTTAGGTTAAGTTATATTACGTTATTGATGTATATAAAGGTCCCACGGAGACGGAGAAGCCCACTCGCCAGGAATGTTGTCAAATATTACCGCGGAGATGTTAGGTTGGGTTAGGTTACGTTATATTACGTTATTGATGTATATGATGGTCAAACGGAGACGTAGAAGCCATCTCGCCAGGAATGATGTCAAATATTACCGCCGAGATGTTAGGTTGGGTTAGGTTAGGTTATATTACGTTATTGATGTATATAAAGGTCCCACGGGGACATAGAGGCCAACAAGCCAGGAATGTGGTCAAATATTACCGGCGAGATGTTAGGTTGGGTTAGGTAAGATTATATTACGTTATTGATGTATATAAAGGTCCCACGGAGACGTAGAGGCCAACTCGCCAGGTATGTGGTCAAATATTACCGCGGAGATGTTAGGTTGGGTTAGGTTACGTTATATTACGTTATTGATGTATATGATGGTCAAACGGAGACGTAGAAGCCATCTCGCCAGGAATGATGTCAAATATTACCGCCGAGATGTTAGGTTGGGTTAGGTGAGGTTATATTACGTTATTGATGTATATAAAGGTCCCACGGAGACATAGAGGCCAACAAGCCAGGAATGTGGTCAAATATTACCGGCGAGATGTTAGGTTGGGTTAGGTAAGGTTATATTACTTTGTTGATGTATATAAAGCTCCCACGGGGACGTAGAGGCCAACTCGCCAGGAATATTTTCAAATATTACCTCCGAGATGTTAGGTTGGGTTAGGTTAGGTTATATTACGTTATAGTTCTCTATGACGGCCCCGCGGAGACGTAGAGTCCAACAAGCCAGGAGTGTGGTCAAATATTACCGCCGAGATGTTATATTGGGTTAGCTTATGTTATATTATGTTATTGATATATGTAAATATCCCACGGAGACGCAGAGGCCATCTCGCCAGGTATGTTTTCAAATATTACCGCCGAGACGTTAGGTTGGGTTAGGTTAGGTTATATTACGTTATTGATGTATATAAAGGTCCCACGGAGACGGAGAAGCCAACTTGCTAGGAATGTGGTCAAATATTACCGCCGAGATGTTAGGTTGGGTTAGGTTAGGTTATATTACGTTATTGATGTATATAAAGATCCCACGGAGACGTAGAGGCCAACTCGCCAGGAATGATGTCAAATATTACCGCCGCGATGATAGGTTGGTTTAGGTTACGTTATATTACGCTATTGATGTATATAAAGGTCCCACGGAGACGGAGAAGCCAACTCGCCAGGAATGTTGTCAAATATTACCGCCGAGAAGATAGGTTGGGTTAGGTTATGTTATATTACGTTCTTGATGTATATAAAGATCACACGGAGACGTAGAGGCCAACTCGCAAGGTATGTTGTCAAATATTACCGCGGAGATGTTAGGTTGGGTTAGGTTAAGTTATATTACGTTATTGATGTATATAAAGGTCCCACGGAGACGGAGAAGCCAACTCGCCAGGAATGTTGTCAAATATTACCGCCGAGATGTTAGGTTGGGTTAGGTTAGGTTATATTACGTTATTGATGTATATAAAGGTCCCACGCAGACGTAGAGGCCAACAAGCCAGGAATGTTGTCAAATACTACCGTCGAGATGATAGGTTGGGTTACGTTAGGTAATATTTCGTTATTGATGTATATGAAGTTCAAACGGAGACGTAGAGGCCAATTCGCCAGGTATGTTGTCAAATATTACCGCCGAGATGATGGGTTGGGTTAGGTTAGGTTATATTTCGTTATTGATGTATATGAGGGTCCCACGGAGACGTAGAGGCCAACTCGCAAGGTATGTTGTCAAATATTACCGCGGAGATGTTAGGTTGTGTTAGGTTAAGTTATATTACGTTATTGATGTATATAAAGGTCCCACGGAGACGGAGAAGCCCACTCGCCAGGAATGTTGTCAAATATTACCGCGGAGATGTTAGGTTGGGTTAGGTTACGTTATATTACGTTATTGATGTATATGATGGTCAAACGGAGACGTAGAAGCCATCTCGCCAGGAATGATGTCAAATATTACCGCCGAGATGTTAGGTTGGGTTAGGTTAGGTTATATTACGTTATTGATGTATATAAAGGTCCCACGGGGACATAGAGGCCAACAAGCCAGGAATGTGGTCAAATATTACCGGCGAGATGTTAGGTTGGGTTAGGTAAGATTATATTACGTTATTGATGTATATAAAGGTCCCACGGAGACGTAGAGGCCAACTCGCCAGGTATGTGGTCAAATATTACCGCGGAGATGTTACGTTGGGTTAGGTTACGTTATATTACGTTATTGATGTATATGATGGTCAAACGGAGACGTAGAAGCCATCTCGCCAGGAATGATGTCAAATATTACCGCCGAGATGTTAGGTTGGGTTAGGTGAGGTTATATTACGTTATTGATGTATATAAAGGTCCCACGGAGACATAGAGGCCAACAAGCCAGGAATGTGGTCAAATATTACCGGCGAGATGTTAGGTTGGGTTAGGTAAGGTTATATTACTTTGTTGATGTATATAAAGCTCCCACGGGGACGTAGAGGCCAACTCGCCAGGAATATTTTCAAATATTACCTCCGAGATGTTAGGTTGGGTTAGGTTAGGTTATATTACGTTATAGTTCTCTATGACGGCCCCGCGGAGACGTAGAGTCCAACAAGCCAGGAGTGTGGTCAAATATTACCGCCGAGATGTTATATTGGGTTAGCTTATGTTATATTATGTTATTGATGTATGTAAATATCCCACGGAGACGCAGAGGCCATCTCGCCAGGTATGTTTTCAAATATTACCGCCGAGACGTTAGGTTGGGTTAGGTTAGGTTATATTACGTTATTGATGTATATAAAGGTCCCACGGAGACGGAGAAGCCAACTTGCTAGGAATGTGGTCAAATATTACCGCCGAGATGTTAGGTTGGGTTAGGTTAGGTTATATTACGTTATTGATGTATATAAAGATCCCACGGAGACGTAGAGGCCAACTCGCCAGGAATGATGTCAAATATTACCGCCGCGATGATAGGTTGGTTTAGGTTACGTTATATTACGCTATTGATGTATATAAAGGTCCCACGGAGACGGAGAAGCCAACTCGCCAGGAATGTTGTCAAATATTACCGCCGAGAAGATAGGTTGGGTTAGGTTATGTTATATTACGTTCTTGATGTATATAAAGATCACACGGAGACGTAGAGGCCAACTCGCAAGGTATGTTGTCAAATATTACCGCGGAGATGTTAGGTTGGGTTAGGTTAAGTTATATTACGTTATTGATGTATATAAAGGTCCCACGGAGACGGAGAAGCCAACTCGCCAGGAATGTTGTCAAATATTACCGCCGAGATGTTAGGTTGGGTTAGGTTAGGTTATATTACGTTCTTGAAGTATATAAAGGTCCCACGCAGACGTAGAGGCCAACAAGCCAGGAATGATGTCAAATACTACCGTCGAGATGATAGGTTGGGTTACGTTAGGTAATATTTCGTTATTGATGTATATGAAGGTCAAACGGAGACGTAGAGGCCAATTCGCCAGGTATGTTCTCAAATATTACCGCCGAGATGACAGGTTGGGTTAGGCTAGGTTATATTTCGTTATTGATGTATATGAGGGTACCACGGAGACGTAGAGGCCAACTCGCAAGGTATGTTGTCAAATATTACCGCGGAAATGTTAGGTTGGGTTAGGTTAAGTTATATTACGTTATTGATGTATATAAAGGTCCCACGGAGACGGAGAAACCAACTCGCCAGGAATGTTGTCAAATATTACCGCCGAGAAGATAGGTTGGGTTAGGTTAGGTTATATTACGTTATTGATGTATATAAAGATCCCACGGAGACGTAGAGGCCAACTCGCCAGGAATGATGTCAAATATTACCGCCGCGATGATAGGTTGGGTTAGGTTACGTTATATTACGTTATTGATGTATATAAAGGTCCCACGGAGACGGAGAAGCCAACTCGCCAGGAATGTTGTCAAATATTACCGCCGAGAAGATAGGTTGGGTTAGGTTATGTTATATTACGTTCTTGATGTATATAAAGATCACACGGAGACGTAGAGGCCAATTCGCCAGGTATGTTGTCAAATATTACCGCCGAGATGATGGGTTGGGTTAGGTTAGGTTATATTTCGTTATTGATGTATATGAGGGTCCCACGGAGACGTAGAGGCCAGCTCGCAAGGTATGTTGTCAAATATTACCGCGGAGATGTTAGGTTGGGTTAGGTTAAGTTATATTACGTTATTGATGTATATAAAGGTCCCACGGAGACGGAGAAGCCCACTCGCCAGGAATGTTGTCAAATATTACCGCCGAGAAGATAGGTTGGGTTAGGTTCTGTTATATTACGTTCTTGATGTATATAAAGATCACACGGAGACGTAGAGGCCAATTCGCCAGGTATGTTGTCAAATATTACCGCCGAGATGATAGGTTGGGTTAGGTTAGGTTATATTTCGTTATTGATGTATATGAAGGTCCCACGGAGACGTAGAGGCCGACTCGCCAGGTATGTGGTCAAATATTACCGCGGAGATGTTAGGTTGGGTTAGGTTACGTTATATTACGTTATTGATGTATATGATGGTCAAACGGAGACGTAGAAGCCATCTCGCCAGGAATGATGTCAAATACTACCGCCGAGATGTTAGGTTGGGTTAGGTTAGGTTATATTACGTTCTTGATGTATATAAAGATCACACGGAGACGTAGAGGCCAATTCGCCAGGTATGTTGTCAAATATTACCGCCGAGATGATAGGTTGGGTTAGGTTAGGTTATATTTCGTTATTGATGTATATGAAGGTCCCACGGAGACGTAGAGGCCGACTCGCCAGGTATGTGGTCAAATATTACCGCGGAGATGTTAGGTTGGGTTAGGTTACGTTATATTACGTTATTGATGTATATGATGGTCAAACGGAGACGTAGAAGCCATCTCGCCAGGAATGATGTCATATATTACCGCCGAGATGTTAGGTTGGGTTAGGTTAGGTTATATTACGTTACTGATGTATATAAAGGTCCCACGGGGACATAGAGGCCAACAAGCAAGGAATGTGGTCAAATATTACCGGCGAGATGTTAGGTTGGGTTAGGTAAGATTATATTACGTTATTGATGTATATAAAGGTCCCACGGAGACGTAGAGGCCAACTCGCCAGGTATGTGGTCAAATATTACCGCGGAGATGTTAGGTTGGGTTAGGTTACGTTATATTACGTTATTGATGTATATGATGGTCAAACGGAGACGTAGAAGCCATCTCGCCAGGAATGATGTCAAATATTACCGCCGAGATGTTAGGTTGGGTTAGGTGAGGTTATATTACGTTATTGATGTATATAAAGGTCCCACGGAGACATAGAGGCCAACAAGCCAGGAATGTGGTCAAATATTACCGGCGAGATGTTAGGTTGGGTTAGGTAAGGTTATATTACTTTGTTGATGTATATAAAGCACCCACGGGGACGTAGAGGCCAACTCGCCAGGAATGTTTTCAAATATTACCTCCGAGATGTTAGGTTGCGTTAGGTTAGGTTATATTACGTTATAGTTCTCTATGACGTCCCCGCGGAGACGTAGAGTCCAACAAGCCAGGAGTGTGGTCAAATATTACCGCCGAGATGTTATATTGGGTTAGCTTATGTTATATTATGTTATTGATGTATGTAAATATCCCACGGAGACGTAGAGGCCACCTCGCCAGGTATGATGTCAAATATTACCGCCGAGATGACAGGTTGGGTTAGGTTAGGTTATATTTCGTTATTGATGTATATGAGGGTACCACGGAGACGTAGAGGCCAACTCGCAAGGTATGTTGTCAAATATTACCGCGGAGATGTTAAGTTGGGTTAGGTTATGTTATATTACGTTATTGATGTATATAAATGTCCCACGGAGACGGAGAAACCAACTCGCCAGGAATGTTGTCAAATATTACCGCCGAGAAGATAGGTTGGGTTAGGTTAGGTTATATTACGTTATTGATGTATATAAAGATCCCACGGAGACGTAGAGGCCAACTCGCCAGGAATGATGTCAAATATTACCGCCGCGATGATAGGTTGGGTTAGGTTACGTTATTTTACGTTATTGATGTATATAAAGGTCCCACGGAGACGGAGAAGCCAACTCGCCAGGAATGTTGTCAAATATTACCGCCGAGAAGATAGGTTGGGTTAGGTTATGTTATATTACGTTCTTGATGTATATAAAGATCACACGGAGACGTAGAGGCCAATTCGCCAGGTATGTTGTCAAATATTACCGCCGAGATGATAGGTTGGGTTAGGTTCGGTTATATTTCGTTATTGATGTATATGAAGGTCCCACGGAGACGTAGAGGCCAACTCGCAAAGGTATGTTGTCAAATATTACCGCGGAGATGTTAGGTTGGGTTAGGTTAAGTTATATTACGTTATTGATGTATATAAAGGTCCCACGGAGACGGAGAAGCCAACTCGACAGGAATGTCGTCAAATATTACCGCCGAGAAGATAGGTTGGGTTAGGTTATGTTATATTACGTTCTTGATGTATATAAAGATCACACGGAGACGTAGAGGCCAATTCGCCAGGTATGTTGTCAAATATTACCGCCGAGATGATAGGTTGGGTTAGGTTATGTTATATTACGTTCTTGATGTATATAAAGATCACACGGAGACGTAGAGGCCAATTCGCCAGGTATGTTGTCAAATATTACCGCCGAGACGATAGGTTGGGTTAGGTTCGGTTATATTTCGTTATTGATGTATATGAAGGTCCCACGGAGACGTAGAGTCCAACTCGCCGGGAATGATGTCAAATACTACCGCCGCGATGCTAGGTTGGGTTAGGTTAGGTTATATTACGTTATTGATGTATATAAAGGTCCCACGGAGACGTAGATGCCAACTCGCCAGGAATGTTTTCAAATATTACCGCCGAGATGTTAGGTTGGGTTAGGTTAGGTTATATTACGTTACAGTTCTCTATGACGGCCCCACGGAGACGTAGAGTCCAACAAGCCAGGAATGTGGTCATATATTACCGCCGAGATGTTATATTGGGTTAGCTTATGTTATATTATGTTATTGATGTATATAAATATCCCACGGAGACGTAGAGGCCACCTCGCCAGGTATGTTTTCAAATATTACCGCCGAGACGTTAGGTTGGGTTAGGATAGGTTATATTACGTTATTGATGTATATAAAGATCCCACGGAGACGTAGAGGCCAACTCGCCAGGAATGTTGTCAAATATTACCGCCGCGATGATAGGTTGGGTTAGGTTACGTTATATTACGTTATTGATGTGTATAAAGGTCCCACGGAGACGGAGAATCCAACTCGCCAGGAATGTTGTCAAATCTTACCGCCGAGAAGATAGGTTGGGTTAGGTTATGTTATATTACGTTCTTGATGTATATAAAGATCACACGGAGACGTAGAGGCCAATTCGCCAGGTATGTTGTCAAATATTACCGCCGAGAAGATAGGTTGGGTTAGGTTAGGTTATATTTCGTTATTGATGTATATAAAGGTCCCACGGAGACGGAGAAGCCAACTCGCCAGGAATGTTGTCAAATATTACCGCCGAGAAGATAGGTTGGGTTAGGTTATGTTATATTACGTTCTTGATGTGTATAAAGATCACACGGAGCCGTAGAGGCCAATTCGCCAGGTATGTTCTCAAATATTACCGCCGAGATGATAGGTTGGGTTAGGTTAGGTTATATTTCGTTATTGATGTATATGAGAGTCCCACGGAGACGTAGAGGCCAACTCGCAAGGTATGTTGTCAAATATTACCGCGGAGATGTTAGGTTGGGTTAGGTTAAGTTATATTACGTTATTGATGTATATAAATGTCCCACGGAGACGGAGAAGCCAACTCGCCAGGAATGTTGTCAAATATTACCGCCGAGAAGATAGGTTGGGTTAGGTTAGGTTATATTACGTTATTGATGTATATAAAGGTCCCACGGAGACGAAGAAGCCAACTCGCTAGGAATGTGGTCAAATATTACCGCCGAGATGTTAGGTTGGGTTAGGTTAGGTTATATTACGTTATTGATGTATATAAAGATCCCACGGAGACGTAGAGGCCAACTCGCCAGGAATGATGTCAAATATTACCGCCGCGATGATAGGTTGGGTTAGGATACGTTTTATTACGTTATTGATGTATATAAAGGTCCCACGGAGACGGAGAAGCCAACTCGCCAGGAATGTTGTCAAATATTACCGCCGAGAAGATAGGTTGGGTTAGGTTATGTTATATTACGTTCTTGATGTATATAAAGATCACACGGAGACGTAGAGGCCAATTCGCCAGGTATGTTGTCAAATATTACCGCCGAGATGATAGGTTGGGTTAGGATCGGTTATATTTCGTTATTGATGTATATGAAGGTCCCACGGAGACGTAGAGGCCAACTCGCAAGGTATGTTGTCAAATATTACCGCGGAGATGTTAGGTTGGGTTAGGTTAAGTTATATTACGTTATTGATGTATATAAAGGTCCCACGGAGACGGAGAAGCCAACTCGCCAGGAATGTTGTCAAATATTACCGCCGAGATGTTAGGTTGGGTTAGGTTAGGTTATATTACGTTCTTGAAGTATATAAAGGTCCCACGCAGACGTAGAGGCCATCTCGCCAGGAATGATGTCAAATATTACCGCCGAGATGTTAGGTTGGGTTAGGTTAGGTTATATTACGTTATTGATGTATATAAAGGTCCCACGGAGACATAGAGGCCAATTCGCCAGGTATGTTGTCAAATATTACCGCCGAGATGATAGGTTGGGTTAGGTTCGGTTATATTTCGTTATTGATGTATATGAAGGTCCCACGGAGACGTAGAGGCCAACTCGCAAGGTATGTTGTCAAATATTACCGCGGAGATGTTAGGTTGGGTTAGGTTATGTTATATTACGTTCTTGATGTATATAAAGATCACACGGAGACGTAGAGGCCAATTCGCCAGGTATGTTGTCAAATATTACCGCCGAGATGATAGGTTGGGTTAGGTTAGGTTATATTTCGTTATTGATGTATATGAAGGTCCCACGGAGACGTAGAGGCCGACTCACCAGGTATGTGGTCAAATATTACCGCGGAGATGTTAGGTTGGGTTAGGTTACGTTATATTACGTTATTGATGTATATGATGGTCAAACGGAGACGTAGAAGCCATCTCGCCAGGAATGATGTCAAATATTACCGCCGAGATGTTAGGTTGGGTTAGGTTAGGTTATATTACGTTATTGATGTATATAAAGGTCCCACGGAGACATAGAGGCCAACAAGCCAGGAATGTGGTCAAATATTACCGGCGAGATGTTAGGTTGGGTTAGGTAAGATTATATTACGTTATTGATGCATATAAAGGTCCCACGGAGACGTAGAGGCCAACTCGCCAGGTATGTGGTCAAATATTACCGCGGAGATGTTAGGTTGGGTTAGGTTACGTTATATTACGTTATTGATGTATATGATGGTCAAACGGAGACGTAGAAGCCATCTCGCCAGGAATGATGTCAAATATTACCGCCGAGATGTTAGGTTGGGTTAGGTGAGGTTATATTACGTTATTGATGTATATAAAGGTCCCACGGAGACGGAGAAGCCAACTCGCCAGGAATGTTGTCAAATATTACCGCCGAGATGTTAGGTTGGGTTAGGTTAGGTTATATTACGTTATTGATGTATATAAAGGTCCCACGCAGACGTAGAGGCCAACAAGCCAGGAATGTTGTCAAATACTACCGTCGAGATGATAGGTTGGGTTACGTTAGGTAATATTTCGTTATTGATGTATATGAAGTTCAAACGGAGACGTAGAGGCCAATTCGCCAGGTATGTTGTCAAATATTACCGCCGAGATGATGGGTTGGGTTAGGTTAGGTTATATTTCGTTATTGATGTATATGAGGGTCCCACGGAGACGTAGAGGCCAACTCGCAAGGTATGTTGTCAAATATTACCGCGGAGATGTTAGGTTGGGTTAGGTTAAGTTATATTACGTTATTGATGTATATAAAGGTCCCACGGAGACGGAGAAGCCAACTCGCCAGGAATGTTGTCAAATATTACCGCCGAGAAGATAGGTTGGGTTAGGTTATGTTATATTACGTTCTTGATGTATATAAAGATCACACGGAGACGTAGAGGCCAATTCGCCAGGTATGTTGTCAAATATTACCGCCGAGATGATAGGTTGGGTTAGGTTCGGTTATATTTCGTTATTGATGTATATGAAGGTCCCACGGAGACGTAGAGGCCAACTCGCAAAGGTATGTTGTCAAATATTACCGCGGAGATGTTAGGTTGGGTTAGGTTAAGTTATATTACGTTACAGTTCTCTATGACGGCCCCACGGAGACGTAGAGTCCAACAAGCCAGGAATGTGGTCATATATTACCGCCGAGATGTTATATTGGGTTAGCTTATGTTATATTATGTTATTGATGTATATAAATATCCCACGGAGACGTAGAGGCCACCTCGCCAGGTATGTTTTCAAATATTACCGCCGAGACGTTAGGTTGGGTTAGGATAGGTTATATTACGTTATTGATGTATATAAAGATCCCACGGAGACGTAGAGGCCAACTCGCCAGGAATGTTGTCAAATATTACCGCCGCGATGATAGGTTGGGTTAGGTTACGTTATATTACGTTATTGATGTGTATAAAGGTCCCACGGAGACGGAGAATCCAACTCGCCAGGAATGTTGTCAAATCTTACCGCCGAGAAGATAGGTTGGGTTAGGTTATGTTATATTACGTTCTTGATGTATATAAAGATCACACGGAGACGTAGAGGCCAATTCGCCAGGTATGTTGTCAAATATTACCGCCGAGAAGATAGGTTGGGTTAGGTTAGGTTATATTTCGTTATTGATGTATATAAAGGTCCCACGGAGACGGAGAAGCCAACTCGCCAGGAATGTTGTCAAATATTACCGCCGAGAAGATAGGTTGGGTTAGGTTATGTTATATTACGTTCTTGATGTGTATAAAGATCACACGGAGCCGTAGAGGCCAATTCGCCAGGTATGTTCTCAAATATTACCGCCGAGATGATAGGTTGGGTTAGGTTAGGTTATATTTCGTTATTGATGTATATGAGAGTCCCACGGAGACGTAGAGGCCAACTCGCAAGGTATGTTGTCAAATATTACCGCGGAGATGTTAGGTTGGGTTAGGTTAAGTTATATTACGTTATTGATGTATATAAATGTCCCACGGAGACGGAGAAGCCAACTCGCCAGGAATGTTGTCAAATATTACCGCCGAGAAGATAGGTTGGGTTAGGTTAGGTTATATTACGTTATTGATGTATATAAAGGTCCCACGGAGACGAAGAAGCCAACTCGCTAGGAATGTGGTCAAATATTACCGCCGAGATGTTAGGTTGGGTTAGGTTAGGTTATATTACGTTATTGATGTATATAAAGATCCCACGGAGACGTAGAGGCCAACTCGCCAGGAATGATGTCAAATATTACCGCCGCGATGATAGGTTGGGTTAGGATACGTTTTATTACGTTATTGATGTATATAAAGGTCCCACGGAGACGGAGAAGCCAACTCGCCAGGAATGTTGTCAAATATTACCGCCGAGAAGATAGGTTGGGTTAGGTTATGTTATATTACGTTCTTGATGTATATAAAGATCACACGGAGACGTAGAGGCCAATTCGCCAGGTATGTTGTCAAATATTACCGCCGAGATGATAGGTTGGGTTAGGATCGGTTATATTTCGTTATTGATGTATATGAAGGTCCCACGGAGACGTAGAGGCCAACTCGCAAGGTATGTTGTCAAATATTACCGCGGAGATGTTAGGTTGGGTTAGGTTAAGTTATATTACGTTATTGATGTATATAAAGGTCCCACGGAGACGGAGAAGCCAACTCGCCAGGAATGTTGTCAAATATTACCGCCGAGATGTTAGGTTGGGTTAGGTTAGGTTATATTACGTTCTTGAAGTATATAAAGGTCCCACGCAGACGTAGAGGCCATCTCGCCAGGAATGATGTCAAATATTACCGCCGAGATGTTAGGTTGGGTTAGGTTAGGTTATATTACGTTATTGATGTATATAAAGGTCCCACGGAGACATAGAGGCCAATTCGCCAGGTATGTTGTCAAATATTACCGCCGAGATGATAGGTTGGGTTAGGTTCGGTTATATTTCGTTATTGATGTATATGAAGGTCCCACGGAGACGTAGAGGCCAACTCGCAAGGTATGTTGTCAAATATTACCGCGGAGATGTTAGGTTGGGTTAGGTTATGTTATATTACGTTCTTGATGTATATAAAGATCACACGGAGACGTAGAGGCCAATTCGCCAGGTATGTTGTCAAATATTACCGCCGAGATGATAGGTTGGGTTAGGTTAGGTTATATTTCGTTATTGATGTATATGAAGGTCCCACGGAGACGTAGAGGCCGACTCACCAGGTATGTGGTCAAATATTACCGCGGAGATGTTAGGTTGGGTTAGGTTACGTTATATTACGTTATTGATGTATATGATGGTCAAACGGAGACGTAGAAGCCATCTCGCCAGGAATGATGTCAAATATTACCGCCGAGATGTTAGGTTGGGTTAGGTTAGGTTATATTACGTTATTGATGTATATAAAGGTCCCACGGAGACATAGAGGCCAACAAGCCAGGAATGTGGTCAAATATTACCGGCGAGATGTTAGGTTGGGTTAGGTAAGATTATATTACGTTATTGATGCATATAAAGGTCCCACGGAGACGTAGAGGCCAACTCGCCAGGTATGTGGTCAAATATTACCGCGGAGATGTTAGGTTGGGTTAGGTTACGTTATATTACGTTATTGATGTATATGATGGTCAAACGGAGACGTAGAAGCCATCTCGCCAGGAATGATGTCAAATATTACCGCCGAGATGTTAGGTTGGGTTAGGTGAGGTTATATTACGTTATTGATGTATATAAAGGTCCCACGGAGACGGAGAAGCCAACTCGCCAGGAATGTTGTCAAATATTACCGCCGAGATGTTAGGTTGGGTTAGGTTAGGTTATATTACGTTATTGATGTATATAAAGGTCCCACGCAGACGTAGAGGCCAACAAGCCAGGAATGTTGTCAAATACTACCGTCGAGATGATAGGTTGGGTTACGTTAGGTAATATTTCGTTATTGATGTATATGAAGTTCAAACGGAGACGTAGAGGCCAATTCGCCAGGTATGTTGTCAAATATTACCGCCGAGATGATGGGTTGGGTTAGGTTAGGTTATATTTCGTTATTGATGTATATGAGGGTCCCACGGAGACGTAGAGGCCAACTCGCAAGGTATGTTGTCAAATATTACCGCGGAGATGTTAGGTTGGGTTAGGTTAAGTTATATTACGTTATTGATGTATATAAAGGTCCCACGGAGACGGAGAAGCCAACTCGCCAGGAATGTTGTCAAATATTACCGCCGAGAAGATAGGTTGGGTTAGGTTATGTTATATTACGTTCTTGATGTATATAAAGATCACACGGAGACGTAGAGGCCAATTCGCCAGGTATGTTGTCAAATATTACCGCCGAGATGATAGGTTGGGTTAGGTTCGGTTATATTTCGTTATTGATGTATATGAAGGTCCCACGGAGACGTAGAGGCCAACTCGCAAAGGTATGTTGTCAAATATTACCGCGGAGATGTTAGGTTGGGTTAGGTTAAGTTATATTACGTTACAGTTCTCTATGACGGCCCCACGGAGACGTAGAGTCCAACAAGCCAGGAATGTGGTCATATATTACCGCCGAGATGTTATATTGGGTTAGCTTATGTTATATTATGTTATTGATGTATATAAATATCCCACGGAGACGTAGAGGCCACCTCGCCAGGTATGTTTTCAAATATTACCGCCGAGACGTTAGGTTGGGTTAGGATAGGTTATATTACGTTATTGATGTATATAAAGATCCCACGGAGACGTAGAGGCCAACTCGCCAGGAATGTTGTCAAATATTACCGCCGCGATGATAGGTTGGGTTAGGTTACGTTATATTACGTTATTGATGTGTATAAAGGTCCCACGGAGACGGAGAATCCAACTCGCCAGGAATGTTGTCAAATCTTACCGCCGAGAAGATAGGTTGGGTTAGGTTATGTTATATTACGTTCTTGATGTATATAAAGATCACACGGAGACGTAGAGGCCAATTCGCCAGGTATGTTGTCAAATATTACCGCCGAGAAGATAGGTTGGGTTAGGTTAGGTTATATTTCGTTATTGATGTATATAAAGGTCCCACGGAGACGGAGAAGCCAACTCGCCAGGAATGTTGTCAAATATTACCGCCGAGAAGATAGGTTGGGTTAGGTTATGTTATATTACGTTCTTGATGTGTATAAAGATCACACGGAGCCGTAGAGGCCAATTCGCCAGGTATGTTCTCAAATATTACCGCCGAGATGATAGGTTGGGTTAGGTTAGGTTATATTTCGTTATTGATGTATATGAGAGTCCCACGGAGACGTAGAGGCCAACTCGCAAGGTATGTTGTCAAATATTACCGCGGAGATGTTAGGTTGGGTTAGGTTAAGTTATATTACGTTATTGATGTATATAAATGTCCCACGGAGACGGAGAAGCCAACTCGCCAGGAATGTTGTCAAATATTACCGCCGAGAAGATAGGTTGGGTTAGGTTAGGTTATATTACGTTATTGATGTATATAAAGGTCCCACGGAGACGAAGAAGCCAACTCGCTAGGAATGTGGTCAAATATTACCGCCGAGATGTTAGGTTGGGTTAGGTTAGGTTATATTACGTTATTGATGTATATAAAGATCCCACGGAGACGTAGAGGCCAACTCGCCAGGAATGATGTCAAATATTACCGCCGCGATGATAGGTTGGGTTAGGATACGTTTTATTACGTTATTGATGTATATAAAGGTCCCACGGAGACGGAGAAGCCAACTCGCCAGGAATGTTGTCAAATATTACCGCCGAGAAGATAGGTTGGGTTAGGTTATGTTATATTACGTTCTTGATGTATATAAAGATCACACGGAGACGTAGAGGCCAATTCGCCAGGTATGTTGTCAAATATTACCGCCGAGATGATAGGTTGGGTTAGGATCGGTTATATTTCGTTATTGATGTATATGAAGGTCCCACGGAGACGTAGAGGCCAACTCGCAAGGTATGTTGTCAAATATTACCGCGGAGATGTTAGGTTGGGTTAGGTTAAGTTATATTACGTTATTGATGTATATAAAGGTCCCACGGAGACGGAGAAGCCAACTCGCCAGGAATGTTGTCAAATATTACCGCCGAGATGTTAGGTTGGGTTAGGTTAGGTTATATTACGTTCTTGAAGTATATAAAGGTCCCACGCAGACGTAGAGGCCATCTCGCCAGGAATGATGTCAAATATTACCGCCGAGATGTTAGGTTGGGTTGGGTTAGGTTATATTACGTTATTGATGTATATAAAGGTCCCACGGAGACATAGAGGCCAATTCGCCAGGTATGTTGTCAAATATTACCGCCGAGATGATAGGTTGGGTTAGGTTCGGTTATATTTCGTTATTGATGTATATGAAGGTCCCACGGAGTCGTAGAGGCCGACTCACCAGGTATGTGGTCAAATATTACCGCGGAGATGTTAGGTTGGGTTAGGTTACGTTATATTACGTTATTGATGTATATGATGGTCAAACGGAGACGTAGAAGCCATCTCGCCAGGAATGATGTCAAATATTACCGCCGAGATGTTAGGTTGGGTTAGGTTAGGTTATATTACGTTATTGATGTATATAAAGGTCCCACGGAGACATAGAGGCCAACAAGCCAGGAATGTGGTCAAATATTACCGGCGAGATGTTAGGTTGGGTTAGGTAAGATTATATTACGTTATTGATGCATATAAAGGTCCCACGGAGACGTAGAGGCCAACTCGCCAGGTATGTGGTCAAATATTACCGCGGAGATGTTAGGTTGGGTTAGGTTACGTTATATTACGTTATTGATGTATATGATGGTCAAACGGAGACGTAGAAGCCATCTCGCCAGGAATGATGTCAAATATTACCGCCGAGATGTTAGGTTGGGTTAGGTGAGGTTATATTACGTTATTGATGTATATAAAGGTCCCACGGAGACGGAGAAGCCAACTCGCCAGGAATGTTGTCAAATATTACCGCCGAGATGTTAGGTTGGGTTAGGTTAGGTTATATTACGTTATTGATGTATATAAAGGTCCCACGCAGACGTAGAGGCCAACAAGCCAGGAATGTTGTCAAATACTACCGTCGAGATGATAGGTTGGGTTACGTTAGGTAATATTTCGTTATTGATGTATATGAAGTTCAAACGGAGACGTAGAGGCCAATTCGCCAGGTATGTTGTCAAATATTACCGCCGAGATGATGGGTTGGGTTAGGTTAGGTTATATTTCGTTATTGATGTATATGAGGGTCCCACGGAGACGTAGAGGCCAACTCGCAAGGTATGTTGTCAAATATTACCGCGGAGATGTTAGGTTGGGTTAGGTTAAGTTATATTACGTTATTGATGTATATAAAGGTCCCACGGAGACGGAGAAGCCCACTCGCCAGGAATGTTGTCAAATATTACCGCGGAGATGTTAGGTTGGGTTAGGTTACGTTATATTACGTTATTGATGTATATGATGGTCAAACGGAGACGTAGAAGCCATCTCGCCAGGAATGATGTCAAATATTACCGCCGAGATGTTAGGTTGGGTTAGGTTAGGTTATATTACGTTATTGATGTATATAAAGGTCCCACGGGGACATAGAGGCCAACAAGCCAGGAATGTGGTCAAATATTACCGGCGAGATGTTAGGTTGGGTTAGGTAAGATTATATTACGTTATTGATGTATATAAAGGTCCCACGGAGACGTAGAGGCCAACTCGCCAGGTATGTGGTCAAATATTACCGCGGAGATGTTAGGTTGGGTTAGGTTACGTTATATTACGTTATTGATGTATATGATGGTCAAACGGAGACGTAGAAGCCATCTCGCCAGGAATGATGTCAAATATTACCGCCGAGATGTTAGGTTGGGTTAGGTGAGGTTATATTACGTTATTGATGTATATAAAGGTCCCACGGAGACATAGAGGCCAACAAGCCAGGAATGTGGTCAAATATTACCGGCGAGATGTTAGGTTGGGTTAGGTAAGGTTATATTACTTTGTTGATGTATATAAAGCTCCCACGGGGACGTAGAGGCCAACTCGCCAGGAATGTTTTCAAATATTACCTCCGAGATGTTAGGTTGCGTTAGGTTAGGTTATATTACGTTATAGTTCTCTATGACGTCCCCGCGGAGACGTAGAGTCCAACAAGCCAGGAGTGTGGTCAAATATTACCGCCGAGATGTTATATTGGGTTAGCTTATGTTATATTATGTTATTGATGTATGTAAATATCCCACGGAGACGTAGAGGCCACCTCGCCAGGTATGATGTCAAATATTACCGCCGAGATGACAGGTTGGGTTAGGTTAGGTTATATTTCGTTATTGATGTATATGAGGGTACCACGGAGACGTAGAGGCCAACTCGCAAGGTATGTTGTCAAATATTACCGCGGAGATGTTAGGTTGGGTTAGGTTATGTTATATTACGTTATTGATGTATATAAATGTCCCACGGAGACGGAGAAACCAACTCGCCAGGAATGTTGTCAAATATTACCGCCGAGAAGATAGGTTGGGTTAGGTTAGGTTATATTACGTTATTGATGTATATAAAGATCCCACGGAGACGTAGAGGCCAACTCGCCAGGAATGATGTCAAATATTACCGCCGCGATGATAGGTTGGGTTAGGTTACGTTATATTACGTTATTGATGTATATAAAGGTCCCACGGAGACGGAGAAGCCAACTCGCCAGGAATGTTGTCAAATATTACCGCCGAGAAGATAGGTTGGGTTAGGTTATGTTATATTACGTTCTTGATGTATATAAAGATCACACGGAGACGTAGAGGCCAATTCGCCAGGTATGTTGTCAAATATTACCGCCGAGATGATAGGTTGGGTTAGGTTCGGTTATATTTCGTTATTGATGTATATGAAGGTCCCACGGAGACGTAGAGGCCAACTCGCAAAGGTATGTTGTCAAATATTACCGCGGAGATGTTAGGTTGGGTTAGGTTAAGTTATATTACGTTATTGATGTATATAAAGGTCCCACGGAGACGGAGAAGCCAACTCGACAGGAATGTCGTCAAATATTACCGCCGAGAAGATAGGTTGGGTTAGGTTATGTTATATTACGTTCTTGATGTATATAAAGATCACACGGAGACGTAGAGGCCAATTCGCCAGGTATGTTGTCAAATATTACCGCCGAGATGATAGGTTGGGTTAGGTTATGTTATATTACGTTCTTGATGTATATAAAGATCACACGGAGACGTAGAGGCCAATTCGCCAGGTATGTTGTCAAATATTACCGCCGAGACGATAGGTTGGGTTAGGTTCGGTTATATTTCGTTATTGATGTATATGAAGGTCCCACGGAGACGTAGAGTCCAACTCGCCGGGAATGATGTCAAATACTACCGCCGCGATGCTAGGTTGGGTTAGGTTAGGTTATATTACGTTATTGATGTATATAAAGGTCCCACGGAGACGTAGATGCCAACTCGCCAGGAATGTTTTCAAATATTACCGCCGAGATGTTAGGTTGGGTTAGGTTAGGTTATATTACGTTACAGTTCTCTATGACGGCCCCACGGAGACGTAGAGTCCAACAAGCCAGGAATGTGGTCATATATTACCGCCGAGATGTTATATTGGGTTAGCTTATGTTATATTATGTTATTGATGTATATAAATATCCCACGGAGACGTAGAGGCCACCTCGCCAGGTATGATGTCAAATATTACCGCCGCGATGATAGGTTGGGTTAGGTTACGTTATATTACGTTATTGATGTATATAAAGGTCCCACGGAGACGGAGAAGCCAACTCGCCAGGAATGTTGTCAAATATTACCGCCGAGAAGATAGGTTGGGTTAGGTTATGTTATATTACGTTCTTGATGTATATAAAGATCACACGGAGACGTAGAGGCCAATTCGCCAGGTATGTTGTCAAATATTACCGCCGAGATGATAGGTTGGGTTAGGTTCGGTTATATTTCGTTATTGATGTATATGAAGGTCCCACGGAGACGTAGAGGCCAACTCGCAAAGGTATGTTGTCAAATATTACCGCGGAGATGTTAGGTTGGGTTAGGTTAAGTTATATTACGTTATTGATGTATATAAAGGTCCCACGGAGACGGAGAAGCCAACTCGACAGGAATGTCGTCAAATATTACCGCCGAGAAGATAGGTTGGGTTAGGTTATGTTATATTACGTTCTTGATGTATATAAAGATCACACGGAGACGTAGAGGCCAATTCGCCAGGTATGTTGTCAAATATTACCGCCGAGATGATAGGTTGGGTTAGGTTATGTTATATTACGTTCTTGATGTATATAAAGATCACACGGAGACGTAGAGGCCAATTCGCCAGGTATGTTGTCAAATATTACCGCCGAGACGATAGGTTGGGTTAGGTTCGGTTATATTTCGTTATTGATGTATATGAAGGTCCCACGGAGACGTAGAGTCCAACTCGCCGGGAATGATGTCAAATACTACCGCCGCGATGCTAGGTTGGGTTAGGTTAGGTTATATTACGTTATTGATGTATATAAAGGTCCCACGGAGACGTAGATGCCAACTCGCCAGGAATGTTTTCAAATATTACCGCCGAGATGTTAGGTTGGGTTAGGTTAGGTTATATTACGTTACAGTTCTCTATGACGGCCCCACGGAGACGTAGAGTCCAACAAGCCAGGAATGTGGTCATATATTACCGCCGAGATGTTATATTGGGTTAGCTTATGTTATATTATGTTATTGATGTATATAAATATCCCACGGAGACGTAGAGGCCACCTCGCCAGGTATGTTTTCAAATATTACCGCCGAGACGTTAGGTTGGGTTAGGATAGGTTATATTACGTTATTGATGTATATAAAGATCCCACGGAGACGTAGAGGCCAACTCGCCAGGAATGTTGTCAAATATTACCGCCGCGATGATAGGTTGGGTTAGGTTACGTTATATTACGTTATTGATGTGTATAAAGGTCCCACGGAGACGGAGAATCCAACTCGCCAGGAATGTTGTCAAATCTTACCGCCGAGAAGATAGGTTGGGTTAGGTTATGTTATATTACGTTCTTGATGTATATAAAGATCACACGGAGACGTAGAGGCCAATTCGCCAGGTATGTTGTCAAATATTACCGCCGAGAAGATAGGTTGGGTTAGGTTAGGTTATATTTCGTTATTGATGTATATAAAGGTCCCACGGAGACGGAGAAGCCAACTCGCCAGGAATGTTGTCAAATATTACCGCCGAGAAGATAGGTTGGGTTAGGTTATGTTATATTACGTTCTTGATGTGTATAAAGATCACACGGAGCCGTAGAGGTCAATTCGCCAGGTATGTTCTCAAATATTACCGCCGAGATGATAGGTTGGGTTAGGTTAGGTTATATTTCGTTATTGATGTATATGAGAGTCCCACGGAGACGTAGAGGCCAACTCGCAAGGTATGTTGTCAAATATTACCGCGGAGATGTTAGGTTGGGTTAGGTTAAGTTATATTACGTTATTGATGTATATAAATGTCCCACGGAGACGGAGAAGCCAACTCGCCAGGAATGTTGTCAAATATTACCGCCGAGAAGATAGGTTGGGTTAGGTTAGGTTATATTACGTTATTGATGTATATAAAGGTCCCACGGAGACGAAGAAGCCAACTCGCTAGGAATGTGGTCAAATATTACCGCCGAGATGTTAGGTTGGGTTAGGTTAGGTTATATTACGTTATTGATGTATATAAAGATCCCACGGAGACGTAGAGGCCAACTCGCCAGGAATGATGTCAAATATTACCGCCGCGATGATAGGTTGGGTTAGGATACGTTTTATTACGTTATTGATGTATATAAAGGTCCCACGGAGACGGAGAAGCCAACTCGCCAGGAATGTTGTCAAATATTACCGCCGAGAAGATAGGTTGGGTTAGGTTATGTTATATTACGTTCTTGATGTATATAAAGATCACACGGAGACGTAGAGGCCAATTCGCCAGGTATGTTGTCAAATATTACCGCCGAGATGATAGGTTGGGTTAGGATCGGTTATATTTCGTTATTGATGTATATGAAGGTCCCACGGAGACGTAGAGGCCAACTCGCAAGGTATGTTGTCAAATATTACCGCGGAGATGTTAGGTTGGGTTAGGTTAAGTTATATTACGTTATTGATGTATATAAAGGTCCCACGGAGACGGAGAAGCCAACTCGCCAGGAATGTTGTCAAATATTACCGCCGAGATGTTAGGTTGGGTTAGGTTAGGTTATATTACGTTCTTGAAGTATATAAAGGTCCCACGCAGACGTAGAGGCCATCTCGCCAGGAATGATGTCAAATATTACCGCCGAGATGTTAGGTTGGGTTAGGTTAGGTTATATTACGTTATTGATGTATATAAAGGTCCCACGGAGACATAGAGGCCAATTCGCCAGGTATGTTGTCAAATATTACCGCCGAGATGATAGGTTGGGTTAGGTTCGGTTATATTTCGTTATTGATGTATATGAAGGTCCCACGGAGACGTAGAGGCCAACTCGCAAGGTATGTTGTCAAATATTACCGCGGAGATGTTAGGTTGGGTTAGGTTATGTTATATTACGTTCTTGATGTATATAAAGATCACACGGAGACGTAGAGGCCAATTCGCCAGGTATGTTGTCAAATATTACCGCCGAGATGATAGGTTGGGTTAGGTTAGGTTATATTTCGTTATTGATGTATATGAAGGTCCCACGGAGACGTAGAGGCCGACTCACCAGGTATGTGGTCAAATATTACCGCGGAGATGTTAGGTTGGGTTAGGTTACGTTATATTACGTTATTGATGTATATGATGGTCAAACGGAGACGTAGAAGCCATCTCGCCAGGAATGATGTCAAATATTACCGCCGAGATGTTAGGTTGGGTTAGGTTAGGTTATATTACGTTATTGATGTATATAAAGGTCCCACGGAGACATAGAGGCCAACAAGCCAGGAATGTGGTCAAATATTACCGGCGAGATGTTAGGTTGGGTTAGGTAAGATTATATTACGTTATTGATGCATATAAAGGTCCCACGGAGACGTAGAGGCCAACTCGCCAGGTATGTGGTCAAATATTACCGCGGAGATGTTAGGTTGGGTTAGGTTACGTTATATTACGTTATTGATGTATATGATGGTCAAACGGAGACGTAGAAGCCATCTCGCCAGGAATGATGTCAAATATTACCGCCGAGATGTTAGGTTGGGTTAGGTGAGGTTATATTACGTTATTGATGTATATAAAGGTCCCACGGAGACGGAGAAGCCAACTCGCCAGGAATGTTGTCAAATATTACCGCCGAGATGTTAGGTTGGGTTAGGTTAGGTTATATTACGTTATTGATGTATATAAAGGTCCCACGCAGACGTAGAGGCCAACAAGCCAGGAATGTTGTCAAATACTACCGTCGAGATGATAGGTTGGGTTACGTTAGGTAATATTTCGTTATTGATGTATATGAAGTTCAAACGGAGACGTAGAGGCCAATTCGCCAGGTATGTTGTCAAATATTACCGCCGAGATGATGGGTTGGGTTAGGTTAGGTTATATTTCGTTATTGATGTATATGAGGGTCCCACGGAGACGTAGAGGCCAACTCGCAAGGTATGTTGTCAAATATTACCGCGGAGATGTTAGGTTGGGTTAGGTTAAGTTATATTACGTTATTGATGTATATAAAGGTCCCACGGAGACGGAGAAGCCAACTCGCCAGGAATGTTGTCAAATATTACCGCCGAGAAGATAGGTTGGGTTAGGTTATGTTATATTACGTTCTTGATGTATATAAAGATCACACGGAGACGTAGAGGCCAATTCGCCAGGTATGTTGTCAAATATTACCGCCGAGATGATAGGTTGGGTTAGGTTCGGTTATATTTCGTTATTGATGTATATGAAGGTCCCACGGAGACGTAGAGGCCAACTCGCAAAGGTATGTTGTCAAATATTACCGCGGAGATGTTAGGTTGGGTTAGGTTAAGTTATATTACGTTACAGTTCTCTATGACGGCCCCACGGAGACGTAGAGTCCAACAAGCCAGGAATGTGGTCATATATTACCGCCGAGATGTTATATTGGGTTAGCTTATGTTATATTATGTTATTGATGTATATAAATATCCCACGGAGACGTAGAGGCCACCTCGCCAGGTATGTTTTCAAATATTACCGCCGAGACGTTAGGTTGGGTTAGGATAGGTTATATTACGTTATTGATGTATATAAAGATCCCACGGAGACGTAGAGGCCAACTCGCCAGGAATGTTGTCAAATATTACCGCCGCGATGATAGGTTGGGTTAGGTTACGTTATATTACGTTATTGATGTGTATAAAGGTCCCACGGAGACGGAGAATCCAACTCGCCAGGAATGTTGTCAAATCTTACCGCCGAGAAGATAGGTTGGGTTAGGTTATGTTATATTACGTTCTTGATGTATATAAAGATCACACGGAGACGTAGAGGCCAATTCGCCAGGTATGTTGTCAAATATTACCGCCGAGAAGATAGGTTGGGTTAGGTTAGGTTATATTTCGTTATTGATGTATATAAAGGTCCCACGGAGACGGAGAAGCCAACTCGCCAGGAATGTTGTCAAATATTACCGCCGAGAAGATAGGTTGGGTTAGGTTATGTTATATTACGTTCTTGATGTGTATAAAGATCACACGGAGCCGTAGAGGCCAATTCGCCAGGTATGTTCTCAAATATTACCGCCGAGATGATAGGTTGGGTTAGGTTAGGTTATATTTCGTTATTGATGTATATGAGAGTCCCACGGAGACGTAGAGGCCAACTCGCAAGGTATGTTGTCAAATATTACCGCGGAGATGTTAGGTTGGGTTAGGTTAAGTTATATTACGTTATTGATGTATATAAATGTCCCACGGAGACGGAGAAGCCAACTCGCCAGGAATGTTGTCAAATATTACCGCCGAGAAGATAGGTTGGGTTAGGTTAGGTTATATTACGTTATTGATGTATATAAAGGTCCCACGGAGACGAAGAAGCCAACTCGCTAGGAATGTGGTCAAATATTACCGCCGAGATGTTAGGTTGGGTTAGGTTAGGTTATATTACGTTATTGATGTATATAAAGATCCCACGGAGACGTAGAGGCCAACTCGCCAGGAATGATGTCAAATATTACCGCCGCGATGATAGGTTGGGTTAGGATACGTTTTATTACGTTATTGATGTATATAAAGGTCCCACGGAGACGGAGAAGCCAACTCGCCAGGAATGTTGTCAAATATTACCGCCGAGAAGATAGGTTGGGTTAGGTTATGTTATATTACGTTCTTGATGTATATAAAGATCACACGGAGACGTAGAGGCCAATTCGCCAGGTATGTTGTCAAATATTACCGCCGAGATGATAGGTTGGGTTAGGATCGGTTATATTTCGTTATTGATGTATATGAAGGTCCCACGGAGACGTAGAGGCCAACTCGCAAGGTATGTTGTCAAATATTACCGCGGAGATGTTAGGTTGGGTTAGGTTAAGTTATATTACGTTATTGATGTATATAAAGGTCCCACGGAGACGGAGAAGCCAACTCGCCAGGAATGTTGTCAAATATTACCGCCGAGATGTTAGGTTGGGTTAGGTTAGGTTATATTACGTTCTTGAAGTATATAAAGGTCCCACGCAGACGTAGAGGCCATCTCGCCAGGAATGATGTCAAATATTACCGCCGAGATGTTAGGTTGGGTTGGGTTAGGTTATATTACGTTATTGATGTATATAAAGGTCCCACGGAGACATAGAGGCCAATTCGCCAGGTATGTTGTCAAATATTACCGCCGAGATGATAGGTTGGGTTAGGTTCGGTTATATTTCGTTATTGATGTATATGAAGGTCCCACGGAGTCGTAGAGGCCGACTCACCAGGTATGTGGTCAAATATTACCGCGGAGATGTTAGGTTGGGTTAGGTTACGTTATATTACGTTATTGATGTATATGATGGTCAAACGGAGACGTAGAAGCCATCTCGCCAGGAATGATGTCAAATATTACCGCCGAGATGTTAGGTTGGGTTAGGTTAGGTTATATTACGTTATTGATGTATATAAAGGTCCCACGGAGACATAGAGGCCAACAAGCCAGGAATGTGGTCAAATATTACCGGCGAGATGTTAGGTTGGGTTAGGTAAGATTATATTACGTTATTGATGCATATAAAGGTCCCACGGAGACGTAGAGGCCAACTCGCCAGGTATGTGGTCAAATATTACCGCGGAGATGTTAGGTTGGGTTAGGTTACGTTATATTACGTTATTGATGTATATGATGGTCAAACGGAGACGTAGAAGCCATCTCGCCAGGAATGATGTCAAATATTACCGCCGAGATGTTAGGTTGGGTTAGGTGAGGTTATATTACGTTATTGATGTATATAAAGGTCCCACGGAGACGGAGAAGCCAACTCGCCAGGAATGTTGTCAAATATTACCGCCGAGATGTTAGGTTGGGTTAGGTTAGGTTATATTACGTTATTGATGTATATAAAGGTCCCACGCAGACGTAGAGGCCAACAAGCCAGGAATGTTGTCAAATACTACCGTCGAGATGATAGGTTGGGTTACGTTAGGTAATATTTCGTTATTGATGTATATGAAGTTCAAACGGAGACGTAGAGGCCAATTCGCCAGGTATGTTGTCAAATATTACCGCCGAGATGATGGGTTGGGTTAGGTTAGGTTATATTTCGTTATTGATGTATATGAGGGTCCCACGGAGACGTAGAGGCCAACTCGCAAGGTATGTTGTCAAATATTACCGCGGAGATGTTAGGTTGGGTTAGGTTAAGTTATATTACGTTATTGATGTATATAAAGGTCCCACGGAGACGGAGAAGCCCACTCGCCAGGAATGTTGTCAAATATTACCGCGGAGATGTTAGGTTGGGTTAGGTTACGTTATATTACGTTATTGATGTATATGATGGTCAAACGGAGACGTAGAAGCCATCTCGCCAGGAATGATGTCAAATATTACCGCCGAGATGTTAGGTTGGGTTAGGTTAGGTTATATTACGTTATTGATGTATATAAAGGTCCCACGGGGACATAGAGGCCAACAAGCCAGGAATGTGGTCAAATATTACCGGCGAGATGTTAGGTTGGGTTAGGTAAGATTATATTACGTTATTGATGTATATAAAGGTCCCACGGAGACGTAGAGGCCAACTCGCCAGGTATGTGGTCAAATATTACCGCGGAGATGTTAGGTTGGGTTAGGTTACGTTATATTACGTTATTGATGTATATGATGGTCAAACGGAGACGTAGAAGCCATCTCGCCAGGAATGATGTCAAATATTACCGCCGAGATGTTAGGTTGGGTTAGGTGAGGTTATATTACGTTATTGATGTATATAAAGGTCCCACGGAGACATAGAGGCCAACAAGCCAGGAATGTGGTCAAATATTACCGGCGAGATGTTAGGTTGGGTTAGGTAAGGTTATATTACTTTGTTGATGTATATAAAGCTCCCACGGGGACGTAGAGGCCAACTCGCCAGGAATATTTTCAAATATTACCTCCGAGATGTTAGGTTGGGTTAGGTTAGGTTTTATTACGTTATAGTTCTCTATGACGGCCCCGCGGAGACGTAGAGTCCAACAAGCCAGGAGTGTGGTCAAATATTACCGCCGAGATGTTATATTGGGTTAGCTTATGTTATATTATGTTATTGATGTATGTAAATATCCCACGGAGACGCAGAGGCCACCTCGCCAGGTATGTTTTCAAATATTACCGCCGAGACGTTAGGTTGGGTTAGGTTAGGTTATATTACGTTATTGATGTATATAAAGGTCCCACGGAGACGGAGAAGCCAACTTGCTAGGAATGTGGTCAAATATTACCGCCGAGATGTTAGGTTGGGTTAGGTTAGGTTATATTACGTTATTGATGTATATAAAGATCCCACGGAGACGTAGAGGCCAACTCGCCAGGAATGATGTCAAATATTACCGCCGCGATGATAGGTTGGTTTAGGTTACGTTATATTACGCTATTGATGTATATAAAGGTCCCACGGAGACGGAGAAGCCAACTCGCCAGGAATGTTGTCAAATATTACCGCCGAGAAGATAGGTTGGGTTAGGTTATGTTATATTACGTTCTTGATGTATATAAAGATCACACGGAGACGTAGAGGCCAACTCGCAAGGTATGTTGTCAAATATTACCGCGGAGATGTTAGGTTGGGTTAGGTTAAGTTATATTACGTTATTGATGTATATAAAGGTCCCACGGAGACGGAGAAGCCAACTCGCCAGGAATGTTGTCAAATATTACCGCCGAGATGTTAGGTTGGGTTAGGTTAGGTTATATTACGTTCTTGAAGTATATAAAGGTCCCACGCAGACGTAGAGGCCAACAAGCCAGGAATGATGTCAAATACTACCGTCGAGATGATAGGTTGGGTTACGTTAGGTAATATTTCGTTATTGATGTATATGAAGGTCAAACGGAGACGTAGAGGCCAATTCGCCAGGTATGTTCTCAAATATTACCGCCGAGATGACAGGTTGGGTTAGGTTAGGTTATATTTCGTTATTGATGTATATGAGGGTACCACGGAGACGTAGAGGCCAACTCGCAAGGTATGTTGTCAAATATTACCGCGGAGATGTTAGGTTGGGTTAGGTTAAGTTATATTACGTTATTGATGTATATAAAGGTCCCACGGAGACGGAGAAACCAACTCGCCAGGAATGTTGTCAAATATTACCGCCGAGAAGATAGGTTGGGTTAGGTTAGGTTATATTACGTTATTGATGTATATAAAGATCCCACGGAGACGTAGAGGCCAACTCGCCAGGAATGATGTCAAATATTACCGCCGCGATGATAGGTTGGGTTAGGTTACGTTATATTACGTTATTGATGTATATAAAGGTCCCACGGAGACGGAGAAGCCAACTCGCCAGGAATGTTGTCAAATATTACCGCCGAGAAGATAGGTTGGGTTAGGTTATGTTATATTACGTTCTTGATGTATATAAAGATCACACGGAGACGTAGAGGCCAATTCGCCAGGTATGTTGTCAAATATTACCGCCGAGATGATGGGTTGGGTTAGGTTAGGTTATATTTCGTTATTGATGTATATGAGGGTCCCACGGAGACGTAGAGGCCAACTCGCAAGGTATGTTGTCAAATATTACCGCGGAGATGTTAGGTTGGGTTAGGTTAAGTTATATTACGTTATTGATGTATATAAAGGTCCCACGGAGACGGAGAAGCCCACTCGCCAGGAATGTTGTCAAATATTACCGCCGAGAAGATAGGTTGGGTTAGGTTCTGTTATATTACGTTCTTGATGTATATAAAGATCACACGGAGACGTAGAGGCCAATTCGCCAGGTATGTTGTCAAATATTACCGCCGAGATGATAGGTTGGGTTAGGTTAGGTTATATTTCGTTATTGATGTATATGAAGGTCCCACGGAGACGTAGAGGCCGACTCGCCAGGTATGTGGTCAAATATTACCGCGGAGATGTTAGGTTGGGTTAGGTTACGTTATATTACGTTATTGATGTATATGATGGTCAAACGGAGACGTAGAAGCCATCTCGCCAGGAATGATGTCAAATACTACCGCCGAGATGTTAGGTTGGGTTAGGTTAGGTTATATTACGTTCTTGATGTATATAAAGATCACACGGAGACGTAGAGGCCAATTCGCCAGGTATGTTGTCAAATATAACCGCCGAGATGATAGGTTGGGTTAGGTTAGGTTATATTTCGTTATTGATGTATATGAAGGTCCCACGGAGACGTAGAGGCCGACTCGCCAGGTATGTGGTCAAATATTACCGCGGAGATGTTAGGTTGGGTTAGGTTACGTTATATTACGTTATTGATGTATATGATGGTCAAACGGAGACGTAGAAGCCATCTCGCCAGGAATGATGTCATATATTACCGCCGAGATGTTAGGTTGGGTTAGGTTAGGTTATATTACGTTATTGATGTATATAAAGGTCCCACGGGGACATAGAGGCCAACAAGCCAGGAATGTGGTCAAATATTACCGGCGAGATGTTAGGTTGGGTTAGGTAAGATTATATTACGTTATTGATGTATATAAAGGTCCCACGGAGACGTAGAGGCCAACTCGCCAGGTATGTGGTCAAATATTACCGCGGAGATGTTAGGTTGGGTTAGGTTACGTTATATTACGTTATTGATGTATATGATGGTCAAACGGAGACGTAGAAGCCATCTCGCCAGGAATGATGTCAAATATTACCGCCGAGATGTTAGGTTGGGTTAGGTGAGGTTATATTACGTTATTGATGTATATAAAGGTCCCACGGAGACATAGAGGCCAACAAGCCAGGAATGTGGTCAAATATTACCGGCGAGATGTTAGGTTGGGTTAGGTAAGGTTATATTACTTTGTTGATGTATATAAAGCTCCCACGGGGACGTCGAGGCCAACTCGCCAGGAATGTTTTCAAATATTACCTCCGAGATGTTAGGTTGGGTTAGGTTAGGTTATATTACGTTATAGTTCTCTATGACGTCCCCGCGGAGACGTAGAGTCCAACAAGCCAGGAGTGTGGTCAAATATTACCGCCGAGATGTTATATTGGGTTAGCTTATGTTATATTATGTTATTGATGTATGTAAATATCCCACGGAGACGTAGAGGCCACCTCGCCAGGTATGATGTCAAATATTACCGCCGAGATGACAGGTTGGGTTAGGTTAGGTTATATTTCGTTATTGATGTATATGAGGGTACCACGGAGACGTAGAGGCCAACTCGCAAGGTATGTTGTCAAATATTACCGCGGAGATGTTAGGTTGGGTTAGGTTATGTTATATTACGTTATTGATGTATATAAAGATCACACGGAGACGTAGAGGCCAATTCGCCAGGTATGTTGTCAAATATTACCGCCGAGATGATAGGTTGGGTTAGGTTATGTTATATTACGTTCTTGATGTATATAAAGATCACACGGAGACGTAGAGGCCAATTCGCCAGGTATGTTGTCAAATATTACCGCCGAGACGATAGGTTGGGTTAGGTTCGGTTATATTTCGTTATTGATGTATATGAAGGTCCCACGGAGACGTAGAGTCCAACTCGCCGGGAATGATGTCAAATACTACCGCCGCGATGCTAGGTTGGGTTAGGTTAGGTTATATTACGTTATTGATGTATATAAAGGTCCCACGGAGACATAGAGGCCAACAAGCCAGGAATGTGGTCAAATATTACCGGCGAGATGTTAGGTTGGGTTAGGTAAGATTATATTACGTTATTGATGTACATAAAGGTCCCACGGAGACGCAGAGGCCAACTCGCCAGGTATGTGGTCAAATATTACCGCGGAGATGTTAGGTTGGGTTAGGTTACGTTATATTACGTTATTGATGTATATAAAGGTCCCACGGAGACGGAGAAGCCAACTCGCCAGGAATGTTGTCAAATATTACCGCCGAGAAGATAGGTTGGGTTAGGTTATGTTATATTACGTTCTTGATGTATATAAAGATCACACGGAGACGTAGAGGCCAATTCGCCAGGTATGTTGTCAAATATTACCGCCGAGATGATAGGTTGGGTTAGGATCGGTTATATTTCGTTATTGATGTATATGAAGGTCCCACGGAGACGTAGAGGCCAACTCGCAAGGTATGTTGTCAAATATTACCGCGGAGATGTTAGGTTGGGTTAGGTTAAGTTATATTACGTTATTGATGTATATAAAGGTCCCACGGAGACGGAGAAGCCAACTCGCCAGGAATGTTGTCAAATATTACCGCCGAGATGTTAGGTTGGGTTAGGTTAGGTTATATTACGTTCTTGAAGTATATAAAGGTCCCACGCAGACGTAGAGGCCATCTCGCCAGGAATGATGTCAAATATTACCGCCGAGATGTTAGGTTGGGTTAGGTTAGGTTATATTACGTTATTGATGTATATAAAGGTCCCACGGAGACATAGAGGCCAATTCGCCAGGTATGTTGTCAAATATTACCGCCGAGATGATAGGTTGGGTTAGGTTCGGTTATATTTCGTTATTGATGTATATGAAGGTCCCACGGAGACGTAGAGGCCAACTCGCAAGGTATGTTGTCAAATATTACCGCGGAGATGTTAGGTTGGGTTAGGTTAAGTTATATTACGTTATTGATGTATATAAAGGTCCCACGGAGACGGAGAAGCCAACTCGCCAGGAATGTTGTCAAATATTACCGCCGAGATGTTAGGTTGGGTTAGGTTAGGTTATATTACGTTCTTGAAGTATATAAAGGTCCCACGCAGACGTAGAGGCCAACAAGCCAGGAATGTTGTCAAATACTACCGTCGAGATGATAGGTTGGGTTACGTTAGGTAATATTTCGTTATTGATGTATATGAAGGTCCCACGGAGACGTAGAGGCCAACTCGCAAGGTATGTTGTCAAATATTACCGCGGAGATGTTAGGTTGGGTTAGGTTAAGTTATATTACGTTCTTGATGTATATAAAGATCGCACGGAGACGTAGAGGCCAATTCGCCAGGTTAGATGTCAAATATTACCGCCGAGATGTTAGGTTGGTTTAGGTAAGGTTATATTACGTTCTTGAAGTATATAAAGGTCCCACGCAGACGTAGAGGCCAACAAGCCAGGAATGATGTCAAATATTACCGCCGCGATGATAGGTTGGGTTAGGTTAGGTTATATTTCGTTATTGATGTATATGAAGGTCCCACGGAGACGTAGAGGCCGACTCGCCAGGTATGTGGTCAAATATTACCGCGGAGATGTTAGGTTGGGTTAGGTTACGTTATATTACGTTATTGATGTATATGATGGTCAAACGAAGACGTAGAAGCCATCTCGCCAGGAATGATGTCAAATATTACCGCCGAGATGTTAGGTTGGGTTAGGTTAGGTTATATTACGTTATTGATGTATATAAAGGTCCCACGGAGACATAGAGGCCAACAAGCCAGGAATGTGGTCAAATATTACCGGCGAGATGTTAGGTTGGGTTAGGTAAGATTATATTACGTTATTGATGTATATAAAGGTCCCACGGAGACGTAGAGGCCAACAAGCCAGGAATGTGGTCAAATATTACCGGCGAGATGTTAGGTTGGGTTAGGTAAGATTATATTACGTTATTGATGTATATGATGGTCAAACGGAGACGTAGAAGCCATCTCGCCAGGAATGATGTCAAATATTACCGCCGAGATGTTAGGTTGGGTTAGGTGAGGTTATATTACGTTATTGATGTATATAAAGGTCCCACGGAGACATAGAGGCCAACAAGCCAGGAATGTGGTCAAATATTACCGGCGAGATGTTAGGTTGGGTTAGGTAAGGTTATATTACGTTATTGATGTATATAAAGCTCCCACGGGGACGTAGAGGCCAACTCGCCAGGAATGTTTTCAAATATTACCGCCGAGATGTTAGGTTGGGTTAGGTTAGGTTATATTACGTTATATTTCTCTATGACGGCCCCGCGGAGACGTAGAGTCCAACAAGCCAGGAATGTGGTCAAATATTACCGCGGAGATGTTAGGTTGGGTTAGGTTAAGTTATATTACGTTATTGATGTATATAAAGGTTCCACGGAGACGGAGAAGCCAACTCGCCAGGAATGTTGTCAAATATTACCGCCGAGATGTTAGGTTGGGTTAGGTTAGGTTATATTACGTTATTGATGTATATAAAGGTCCCACGGAGACGGAGAAGCCAACTCGCTAGGAATGTGGTCAAATATTACCGCCGAGATGTTAGGTTGGGTTAGGTTAGGTTATATTACGTTATTGATGTATATAAAGATCCCACGGAGACGTAGAGGCCAACTCGCCAGGAATGATGTCAAATATTACCGCCGCGATGATAGGTTGGGTTAGGTTACGTTATATTACGCTATTGATGTATATAAAGGTCCCACGGAGACGGAGAAGCCAACTCGCCAGGAATGTTGTCAAATATTACCGCCGAGAAGATAGGTTGGGTTAGGTTATGTTATATTACGTTCTTGATATATATAAAGATCACACGGAGACGTAGAGGCCAATTCGCCAGGTATGTTGTCAAATATTACCGCCGAAATGATAGGTTGGGTTAGGTTCGGTTATATTTCGTTATTGATGTATATGAAAGTCCCACGGATACGTAGAGGCCAACTCGCAAGGTATGTTGTCAAATATTACCGCGGAGATGTTAGGTTGGGTTAGGTTAAGTTATATTACGTTATTGATGTATATAAAGGTCCCACGGAGACGGAGAAGCCAACTCGCCAGGAATGTTGTCAAATATTACCGCCGAGATGTTAGGTTGGGTTAGGTTAGGTTATATTACGTTCTTGAAGTATATAAAGGTCCCACGCAGACGTAGAGGCCAACAAGCCAGGAATGTTGTCAAAAACTACCGTCGAGATGATAGGTTGGGTTACGTTAGGTAATATTTCGTTATTGATGTATATGAAGGTCTAACGGAGACGTAGAGGCCAATTCGCCAGGTATGTTCTCAAATATTACCGCCGTGATGATAGGTTGGGTTAGGTTAGGTTATATTACGTTCTTGATGTATATAAAGATCGCACGGAGACGTAGAGGCCAATTCGCCAGGTTAGTTGTCAAATATTACCGCCGAGATGTTAGGTTGGGTTAGGTAAGGTTATATTCGTTCTTGATGTATATAAAGATCGCACGGAGACGTAGAGGCCAATTCGCCAGGTTAGTTGTCAAATATTACCGCCGAGATGTTAGGTTGGGTTAGGTAAGGTTATATTACGTTCTTGAAGTATATAAAGGTCCCACGCAGACGTAGAGGCCAACAAGCCAGGAATGATGTCAAATATTACCGCCGCGATGATAGGTTGGGTTAGGTTAGGTTATATTTCGTTATTGATGTATATGAAGGTCCCACGGAGACGTAGAGGCCGACTCGCCAGGTATGTGGTCAAATATTACCGCGGAGATGTTAGGTTGGGTTAGGTTACGTTATATTACGTTATTGATGTATATGTTGGTCAAACGAAGACGTAGAAGCCATCTCGCCAGGAATGATGTCAAATATTACCGCCGAGATGTTAGGTTGGGTTAGGTTAGGTTATATTACGTTATTGATGTATATAAAGGTCCCACGGAGACATAGAGGCCAACAAGCCAGGAATGTGGTCAAATATTACCGGCGAGATGTTAGGTTGGGTTAGGTAAGATTATATTACGTTATTGATGTACATAAAGGTCCCACGGAGACGTAGAGGCCAACTCGCCAGGTATGTGGTCAAATATTACCGCGGAGATGTTAGGTTGGGTTAGGTTACGTTATATTACGTTATTGATGTATATAAAGGTCCCACGGAGACGGAGAAGCCAACTCGCCAGGAATGTTGTCAAATATTACCGCCGAGAAGATAGGTTGGGTTAGGTTATGTTATATTACGTTCTTGATGTATATAAAGATCACACGGAGACGTAGAGGCCAATTCGCCAGGTATGTTGTCAAATATTACCGCCGAGATGATAGGTTGGGTTAGGATCGGTTATATTTCGTTATTGATGTATATGAAGGTCCCACGGAGACGTAGAGGCCAACTCGCAAGGTATGTTGTCAAATATTACCGCGGAGATGTTAGGTTGGGTTAGGTTAAGTTATATTACGTTATTGATGTATATAAAGGTCCCACGGAGACGGAGAAGCCAACTCGCCAGGAATGTTGTCAAATATTACCGCCGAGATGTTAGGTTGGGTTAGGTTAGGTTATATTACGTTCTTGAAGTATATAAAAGTCCCACGCAGACGTAGAGGCCATCTCGCCAGGAATGATGTCAAATATTACCGCCGAGATGTTAGGTTGGGTTAGGTTAGGTTATATTACGTTATTGATGTATATAAAGGTCCCACGGAGACATAGAGGCCAATTCGCCAGGTATGTTGTCAAATATTACCGCCGAGATGATAGGTTGGGTTAGGTTCGGTTATATTTCGTTATTGATGTATATGAAGGTCCCACGGAGACGTAGAGGCCAACTCGCAAGGTATGTTGTCAAATATTACCGCGGAGATGTTAGGTTGGGTTAGGTTAAGTTATATTACGTTATTGATGTATATAAAGGTCCCACGGAGACGGAGAAGCCAACTCGCCAGGAATGTTGTCAAATATTACCGCCGAGATGTTAGGTTGGGTTAGGTTAGGTTATATTACGTTCTTGAAGTATATAAAGGTCCCACGCAGACGTAGAGGCCAACAAGCCAGGAATGTTGTCAAATACTACCGTCGAGATGATAGGTTGGGTTACGTTAGGTAATATTTCGTTATTGATGTATATGAAGGTCCCACGGAGACGTAGAGGCCAACTCGCAAGGTATGTTGTCAAATATTACCGCGGAGATGTTAGGTTGGGTTAGGTTAAGTTATATTACGTTCTTGATGTATATAAAGATCGCACGGAGACGTAGAGGCCAATTCGCCAGGTTAGTTGTCAAATATTACCGCCGAGATGTTAGGTTGGGTTAGGTAAGGTTATATTACGTTCTTGAAGTATATAAAGGTCCCACGCAGACGTAGAGGCCAACAAGCCAGGAATGATGTCAAATATTACCGCCGCGATGATAGGTTGGGTTAGGTTAGGTTATATTTCGTTATTGATGTATATGAAGGTCCCACGGAGACGTAGAGGCCGACTCGCCAGGTATGTGGTCAAATATTACCGCGGAGATGTTAGGTTGGGTTAGGTTACGTTATATTACGTTATTGATGTATATGATGGTCAAACGAAGACGTAGAAGCCATCTCGCCAGGAATGATGTCAAATATTACCGCCGAGATGTTAGGTTGGGTTAGGTTAGGTTATATTACGTTATTGATGTATATAAAGGTCCCACGGAGACATAGAGGCCAACAAGCCAGGAATGTGGTCAAATATTACCGGCGAGATGTTAGGTTGGGTTAGGTAAGATTATATTACGTTATTGATGTATATAAAGGTCCCACGGAGACGTAGAGGCCAACTCGCCAGGTATGTGGTCAAATATTACCGCGGAGGTGTTAGGTTGGGTTAGGTTACGTTATATTACGTTATTGATGTATATGATGGTCAAACGGAGACGTAGAAGCCATCTCGCCAGGAATGATGTCAAATATTACCGCCGAGATGTTAGGTTGGGTTAGGTGAGGTTATATTACGTTATTGATGTATATAAAGGTCCCACGGAGACATAGAGGCCAACAAGCCAGGAATGTGGTCAAATATTACCGGCGAGATGTTAGGTTGGGTTAGGTAAGGTTATATTACGTTATTGATGTATATAAAGCTCCCACGGGGACGTAGAGGCCAACTCGCCAGGAATGTTTTCAAATATTACCGCCGAGATGTTAGGTTGGGTTAGGTTAGGTTATATTACGTTATATTTCTCTATGACGGCCCCGCGGAGACGTAGAGTCCAACAAGCCAGGAATGTGGTCAAATATTACCGCCGAGATGTTATATTGGGTTAGCTTATGTTATATTATGTTATTGATGTATGTAAATATCCCACGGAGACGTAGAGGCCACCTCGCCAGGTATGTTTTCAAATATTACCGCCGAGAAGATAGGTTGGGTTAGGTTAGGTTATATTACGTTATTGATGTATATAAAGGTCCCACGGAGACGGAGAAGCCAACTCGCTAGGAATGTGGTCAAATATTACCGCCGAGATGTTAGGTTGGGTTAGGTTAGGTTATATTACGTTATTGATGTATATAAAGATCCCACGGAGACGTAGAGGCCAACTCGCCAGGAATGATGTCAAATATTACCGCCGCGATGATAGGTTGGGTTAGGTTACGTTATATTACGCTATTGATGTATATAAAGGTCCCACGGAGACGGAGAAGCCAACTCGCCAGGAATGTTGTCAAATATTACCGCCGAGAAGATAGGTTGGGTTAGGTTAGGTTATATTACGTTATTGATGTATATAAAGATCCCACGGAGACGTAGAGGCCAACTCGCCAGGAATGATGTCAAATATTACCGCCGCGATGATAGGTTGGGTTAGGTTACGTTATATTACGTTATTGATGTATATAAAGGTCCCACGGAGACGGAGAAGCCAACTCGCCAGGAATGTTGTCAAATATTACCGCCGAGAAGATAGGTTGGGTTAGGTTATGTTATATTACGTTCTTGATGTATATAAAGATCGCACGGAGACGTAGAGGCCAATTCGCCAGGTATGTTGTCAAATATTACCGCCGAGATGATAGGTTGGGTTAGGTTATGTTATATTTCGTTATTGATGTATATAAAGGTCCCACGGAGACGGAAAAGCCAACTCGCCAGGAATGTTGTCAAATATTACCGCCGAGATGTTAGGTTGGGTTAGGTTAGGTTATATTACGTTATTGATGTATATAAAGGTCCCACGGAGACGTAGAGTCCAACTCGCCGGGAATGATGTCAAATACGACCGCCGCGATGCTAGGTTGGGTCAGGTTAGGTTATATTACGTTATTGAAGTATATAAAGGTCCCACGGAGACGTAGAGGCCAACAAGAAAGGAATGTGGTCAAATATTACCGGCGAGATGTTAGGTTGGGTTAGGTTAGGTTATATTACGTTATTAATGTTTATAAAGCTCCCACGGAGACGTAGAGGCCAACTCGCCAGGAATGATGTCAAATATTACCGCCGAGATTTTATGTTGGGTTAGGTTAGGTTATATTACGTTATTGATGTATATAAAGGTCCCACGGAGACATAGAGGCCAACAAGCCAGGAATGTGGTCAAATATTACCGGCGAGATGTTAGGTTGGGTTAGGTAAGGTTATATTACGTTATTGATGTATATAAAGCTCCCACGGGGACGTAGAGGCCAACTCGCCAGGAATGTTTTCAAATATTACCGCCGAGATGTTAGGTTGGGTTAGGTTAGGTTATATTACGTTATATTTCTCTATGACGGCCCCGCGGAGACGTAGAGTCCAACAAGCCAGGAATGTGGTCAAATATTACCGCCGAGATGTTATATTGGGTTAGCTTATGTTATATTATGTTATTGATGTATGTAAATATCCCACGGAGACGTAGAGGCCACCTCGCCAGGTATGTTTTCAAATATTACCGCCGAGAAGATAGGTTGGGTTAGGTTAGGTTATATTACGTTATTGATGTATATAAAGGTCCCACGGAGACGGAGAAGCCAACTCGCTAGGAATGTGGTCAAATATTACCGCCGAGATGTTAGGTTGGGTTAGGTTAGGTTATATTACGTTATTGATGTATATAAAGATCCCACGGAGACGTAGAGGCCAACTCGCCAGGAATGATGTCAAATATTACCGCCGCGATGATAGGTTGGGTTAGGTTACGTTATATTACGCTATTGATGTATATAAAGGTCCCACGGAGACGGAGAAGCCAACTCGCCAGGAATGTTGTCAAATATTACCGCCGAGAAGATAGGTTGGGTTAGGTTATGTTATATTACGTTCTTGATATATATAAAGATCACACGGAGACGTAGAGGCCAATTCGCCAGGTATGTTGTCAAATATTACCGCCGAAATGATAGGTTGGGTTAGGTTCGGTTATATTTCGTTATTGATGTATATGAAAGTCCCACGGATACGTAGAGGCCAACTCGCAAGGTATGTTGTCAAATATTACCGCGGAGATGTTAGGTTGGGTTAGGTTAAGTTATATTACGTTATTGATGTATATAAAGGTCCCACGGAGACGGAGAAGCCAACTCGCCAGGAATGTTGTCAAATATTACCGCCGAGATGTTAGGTTGGGTTAGGTTAGGTTATATTACGTTCTTGAAGTATATAAAGGTCCCACGCAGACGTAGAGGCCATCTCGCCAGGAATGATGTCAAATATTACCGCCGAGATGTTAGGTTGGGTTAGGTTAGGTTATATTACGTTATTGATGTATATAAAGGTCCCACGGAGACATAGAGGCCAATTCGCCAGGTATGTTGTCAAATATTACCGCCGAGATGATAGGTTGGGTTAGGTTCGGTTATATTTCGTTATTGATGTATATGAAGGTCCCACGGAGACGTAGAGGCCAACTCGCAAGGTATGTTGTCAAATATTACCGCGGAGATGTTAGGTTGGGTTAGGTTAAGTTATATTACGTTATTGATGTATATAAAGGTCCCACGGAGACGGAGAAGCCAACTCGCCAGGAATGTTGTCAAATATTACCGCCGAGATGTTAGGTTGGGTTAGGTTAGGTTATATTACGTTCTTGAAGTATATAAAGGTCCCACGCAGACGTAGAGGCCAACAAGCCAGGAATGTTGTCAAATACTACCGTCGAGATGATAGGTTGGGTTACGTTAGGTAATATTTCGTTATTGATGTATATGAAGGTCAAACGGAGACGTAGAGGCCAATTCGCCAGGTATGTTCTCAAATATTACCGCCGAGATGTTAGGTTGGGTTAGGTTAGGTTATATTTCGTTATTGATGTATATGAGGGTCCCACGGAGACGTAGAGGCCAACTCGCAAGGTATGTTGTCAAATATTACCGCGGAGATGTTAGGTTGGGTTAGGTTAAGTTATCCTACGTTATTGATGTATATAAAGGTCCCACGGAGACGGAGAAACCAACTCGCCAGGAATGTTGTCAAATATTACCGCCGAGAAGATAGGTTCGGTTAGGTTAGGTTATATTACGTTATTGATGTATATGAAGGTCCCACGGAGACGTAGAGGCCAACTCGCCAGGAATGATGTCAAATATTACCGCCGCGATGATAGGTTGGGTTAGGTTACGTTATATTACGTTATTGATGTATATAAAGGTCCCACGGAGACGGAGAAGCCAACTCGCCAGGAATGTTGTCAAATATTACCGCCGAGAAGATAGGTTGGGTTAGGTTAGGTTATATTACGTTATTGATGTATATAAAGATCCCACGGAGACGTAGAGGCCAACTCGCCAGGAATGATGTCAAATATTACCGCCGCGATGATAGGTTGGGTTAGGTTACGTTATATTACGTTATTGATGTATATAAAGGTCCCACGGAGACGGAGAAGCCAACTCGCCAGGAATGTTGTCAAATATTACCGCCGAGAAGATAGGTTGGGTTAGGTTATGTTATATTACGTTCTTGATGTATATAAAGATCGCACGGAGACGTAGAGGCCAATTCGCCAGGTATGTTGTCAAATATTACCGCCGAGATGATAGGTTGGGTTAGGTTATGTTATATTTCGTTATTGATGTATATAAAGGTCCCACGGAGACGGAAAAGCCAACTCGCCAGGAATGTTGTCAAATATTACCGCCGAGATGTTAGGTTGGGTTAGGTTAGGTTATATTACGTTATTGATGTATATAAAGGTCCCACGGAGACGTAGAGTCCAACTCGCCGGGAATGATGTCAAATACGACCGCCGCGATGCTAGGTTGGGTCAGGTTAGGTTATATTACGTTATTGAAGTATATAAAGGTCCCACGGAGACGTAGAGGCCAACAAGAAAGGAATGTGGTCAAATATTACCGGCGAGATGTTAGGTTGGGTTAGGTTAGGTTATATTACGTTATTAATGTTTATAAAGCTCCCACGGAGACGTAGAGGCCAACTCGCCAGGAATGATGTCAAATATTACCGCCGAGATTTTATGTTGGGTTAGGTTAGGTTATATTACGTTATTGATGTATATAAGGGTCCCACGGAGACGTAGAGGCCAACTCGCCAGGAATGTTGTCAAATACTATCGCCGAGATGTTAGTTTGGGTTAGGTTAGGTTATATTACGTTATAGTTCTCTATGACGGCCCCACGGAGACGAAGAGTCCAACAAGCCAGGAATGTGGTCAAATATTACCGCCGAGATGTTATATTGGCTTAGCTTATGTTATATTATGTTATTGATGTATATAAATATCCCACGGAGACGTAGAGGCCACCTCGCCAGGTATGTTTTCAAATATTACCGCCGAGACGTTAGGTTGGGTTAGGTTAGGTTATATTACGTTATTGATGTATATAAAGGTCCCACGGAGACGGAGAAGCCAAATCGCCAGGTATGTGGTCAAATATTACCGCGGAGATGTTAGGGTGGGTTAGGTTACGTTATATTACGTTATTGATGTTTTTGGTGGTCAAACGGAGACGTAGAAGCCATCTCGCCAGGAATGATGTCAAATATTACCGCCGAGATGTTAGGTTGGGTTAGGTGAGGTTATATTACGTTATTGATGTATATAAAGGTCCCACGGAGACATAGAGGCCAACAAGCCAGGAATGTGGTCAAATATTACCGGCTAGATGTTAGGTTGGGTTAGGTATGGTTATATTACGTTATTGATGTATATAAAGCTCCCACGGGAACGTAGAGGCCAACTCGCCAGGAATGTTTTCAAATATTACCGCCGAGATGTTAGGTTGGGTTAGGTTAGGTTATATTACGTTATATTTCTCTATGACGGCCCCGCGGAGAGGTAGAGTCCAACAAGCCAGGAATGTGGTCAAATATTACCGCCGAGATGTTATATTGGGTTAGCTTATGTTATATTATGTTATTGATGTATGTAAATATCCCACGGAGTCGTAGAGGCCACCTCGCCAGGTATGTTTTCAAATATTACCGCCGAGAAGATAGGTTGGGTTAGGTTATGTTATATTACATTCTTGATGTATATAAAGATCGCACGGAGACGTAAAGGCCAATTCGCCAGGTATGTTGTCAAATATTACCGCCGAGATGATAGGTTGGGTTAGGTTATGTTATATTTCGTTATTGATGTATATAAAGGTCCCACGGAGATGGAGAAGCCAACTCGCCAGGAATGTTGTCAAATATTACCGCCGAGATGTTAGGTTGGGTTAGGTTAGGTTATATTACGTTATTGATGTATATAAAGGTCCCACGGAGACGTAGAGTCCAACTCGCCGGGAATGATGTCAAATACGACCGCCGCGATGATAGGTTGGGTTAGGTTAGGTTATATTACGTAATTGATGTATATAAAGGTCCCACGGAGACGTAGAGGCCAACAAAACAGGAATGTGGTCAAATATTACCGCCGAGATGTTAGGTTGGGTTAGGTTAGGTTATATTACGTTATTGATGTTTATAAAGCTCCCACGGAGACGTAGAGGCCAACTCGCCAGGAATGATGTCAAATATTACCGCCGAGATTTTATGTTGGGTTAGGTTAGGTTATATTACGTTATTGATGTATATAAAGGTCCCACGGAGACGTAGATGCCAACTCGCCAGGAATGTTTTCAAATATTACCGCCGAGATGTTAGGTTGGGTTAGGTTAGGTTATATTACGTTATATTTCTCTATGACGGCCCCGCGGAGAGGTAGAGTCCAACAAGCCAGGAATGTGGTCAAATATTACCGCCGAGATGTTATATTGGGTTAGCTTATGTTATATTATGTTATCGATGTATGTAAATATCCCACGGAGACGTACAGGCCACCTCGCCAGGTATGTTTTCAAATATTACCGCCGAGACGTTAGGTTGGGTTAGGTTAGGTTATATTACGTTATTGATGTATATAAAGATCCCACGGAGACGGAGAAGCCAACTCGCTAGGAATGTGGTCAAATATTACCGCCGAGATGTTAGGTTGGGTTAGGTTAGGTTATATTACGTTATTGATGTATATAAAGATCCCACGGAGACGTAGAGGCCAACTCGCCAGGAATGATGTCAAATATTACCGCCGCGATGATAGGTTGGGTTAGGTTAGGTTATATTACGTTCTTGAAGTATATAAAGGTCCCACGCAGACGTAGAGGCCAACAAGCCAGGAATGTTGTCAAATACTACCGTCGAGATGATAGGTTGGGTTACGATAGGTAATATTTCGTTATTGATGTATATGAAGGTCAAACGGAGACGTAGAGGCCAATTTGCCAGGTATGTTCTCAAATATTACCGCCGAGATGATAGGTTGGGTTAGGTTAGGTTATATTTCGTTATTGATGTATATGAAGGTCCCACGGAGACGTAGAGGCCAACTCGCAAGTTATGTTGTCAAATATTACCGCGGAGATGTTAGGTTGGGTTAGGTTAAGTTATATTACGTTATTGATGTATATAAAGGACCCACGGAGACGGAGAAGCCAACTCGCCAGGAATGTTGTCAAATATTACCGCCGAGAAGATAGGTTGGGTTAGGTTAGGTTATATAACGTTATTGATGTATATAAAGATCCCACGGAGACGTAGATGCCAACTCGCCAGGAATGATGTCAAATATTACCGCCGCGATGATAGGTTGGGTTAGGTTACGTTATATTACGTTATTGATGTATATAAAGGTCCCACGGAGACGGAGAAGCCAACTCGCCAGGAATGTTGTCAAATATTACCGCCGAGAAGATAGGTTGGGTTAGGTTATGTTATATTACGTTCTTGATGTATATAAAGATCGCACGGAGACGTAGAGGCCAATTGGCCAGGTATGTTGTCAAATATTACCGCCGAGATGATAGGTTGGGTTAGGTTATGTTATATTTCGTTATTGATGTATATAAAGGTCCCACGGAGATGGAGAAGCCAACTCGCCAGGAATGTTGTCAAATATTACCGCCGAGATGTTAGGTTGGGTTAGGTTAGGTTATATTACGTTATTGATGTATATAAAGGTCCCACGGAGACGTAGAGTCCAACTCGCCGGGAATGATGTCAAATACGACCGCCGCGATGCTAGGTTGGGTTAGGTTAGGTTATATTACGTAATTGATGTATATAAAGGTCCCACGGAGACGTAGAGGCCAACAAGACAGGAATGTGGTCAAATATTACCGCCGAGATGTTAGGTTGGGTTAGGTTAGGTTATATTACGTTATTGATGTTTACAAAGCTCCCACGGAGACGTAGAGGCCAACTCGCCAGGAATGATGTCAAATATTACCGCCGAGATTTTATGTTGGGTTAGGTTAGGTTATATTACGTTATTGATGTATATAAAGGTCCCACGGAGACGTAGATGCCAACTCGCCAGGAATGTTTTCAAATATTACCGCCGAGATGTTAGGTTGGGTTAGGTTAGGTTATATTACGTTATAGTTCTCTATGACGGCCCCACGGAGACGTAGAGTCCAACAAGCCAGGAATGTGGTCAAATATTACCGCCGAGATGTTATATTGGCTTAGCTTATGTTATATTATGTTATTGATGTATATAAATATCCCACGGAGACGTAGAGGCCACCTCGCCAGGTATGTTTTCAAATATTACCGCCGAGAAGTTGGGTTGGGTTAGGTTAGGTTATATTACGTTATTGATGTATATAAAGGTCCCACGGAGACGGAGAAGCCAACTCGCCAGGTATGTGGTCAAATATTACCGCGGAGATGTTAGGTTGGGTTAGGTTACGTTATATTACGTTATTGATGTATATGATGGTCAAACGGAGACGTAGAAGCCATCTCGCCAGGAATGATGTCAAATATGACCGCCGAGATGTTAGGTTGGGTTAGGTTAGGTTATATTACGTTATTGATGTATATAAAGGTCCCACGGAGACATAGAGGCCAACAAGCCAGGAATGTGGTCAAATATTACCGGCGAGATGTTAGGTTGGGTTAGGTAATGTTATATTACGTTATTGATGTATATAAAGGTCCCACGGGGACGTAGAGGCCAACTCGCCAGGAATGTTGTCAAATATTACCGCCGAGATGTTAGGTTGGGTTAGGTTAGGTTATATTACGTTATAGTTCTCTATGACGGCCCCACGGAGACGTAGAGTTCAACAAGCCAGGAATGTGGTCGAATATTACCGCCGAGATGTTATATTGGGTTAGCTTATGTTATATTATGTTATTGATGTATATAAATATCCCACGGAGACGTAGAGGTCACCTCGCCAGGTATGTTTTCAAATACTACCGCCGAGACGTTAGGTTGGGTTAGGTTAGGTTATATTACGTTATTGATGTATATAAAGGTCCCACGGAGACGTAGATGCCAACTCGCCAGGAATGTTTTCAAATATTACCGCCGAGATGTTAGGTTGGGTTAGGTTAGGTTATATTACGTTATAGTTCTCTATGACGGCCCCGCGGAGACGTAGAGTCCAACAAGCCAGGAATGTGGTCAAATATTACCGCCGAGATGTTATATTGGGTTAGCTTATGTTATATTATGTTATTGATGTATGTAAATATCCCACGGAGACGTAGAGGCCACCTCGCCAGGTATGTTTTCAAATATTACCGCCGAGACGTTAGGTTGGGTTAGGTTAGGTTATATTACGTTATTGATGTATATAAAGGTCCCACGGAGACGGAGAAGCCAACTCGCCAGGAATGTTGTCAAATATTACCGCCGAGATGTTAGGTTGGGTTAGGTTAGGTTATATTACGTTCTTGAAGTATATAAAGGTCCCACGCAGACGTAGAGGCCAACAAGCCAGGAATGTTGTCAAATACTACCGTCGAGATGATAGGTTGGGTTACGTTAGGTAATATTTCGTTATTGATGTATATGAAGGACAAACGGAGACGTAGAGGCCAATTCGCCAGGTATGTTGTCAAATATGACTGCCGAGATGATAGGTTGGGTTAGGTTAGGTTATATTTCGTTATTGATGTATATGAGGGTCCCACGGAGACGTAGAGGCCAACTCGCAAGGTATGTTGTCAAATATTACCGCGGAGATGTTAGGTTGGGTTAGGTTAAGTTATATTACGTTATTGATGTATATAAAGGTCCCACGGAGACGGAGAAGCCAACTCGCCAGGAATGTTGTCAAATATTACCGCCGAGAAGATAGGTTGGGTTAGGTTATGTCTTATTACGTTCTTGATGTATATAAAGATCACACGGAGACGTAGAGGCCAATTCGCCAGGTATGTTGTCAAATATTACCGCCGAGATGATAGGTTGGGTTAGGTTAGGTTATATTTCGTTATTGATGTATATAAAGGTCCCACGGAGACGGAGAAGCCAACTCGCCAGGAATGTTGTCAAATATTACCGCCGAGATGTTAGGTTGGGTTAGGTTAGGTTATATTACGTTATTGATGTATATAAAGGTCCCACGGAGACGTAGAGTCCAACTCGCGGGAATGATGTCAAATACTACCGCCGCGATGCTAGGTTGGGTTAGGTTAGGTTATATTTCGTTATTGATGTATATAAAGGTCCCACGGAGACGTAGAGGCCAACTCGCCAGGAATGTTGTCAAATATTACCGCCGCGATGATAGGTTGGGTTAGGTTACGTTATATTACGTTATTGATGTATATAAAGGTCCCACGGAGACGGAGAAGCCAACTCGCCAGGAATGTTGTCAAATATTACCGCCGAGAAGATAGGTTGGGTTAGGTTATGTTATATTACGTTCTTGATGTATATAAAGATCACACGGAGACGTAGAGGCCAATTCGCCAGGTATGTTGTCAAATATTACCGCCGAGATGATAGGTTGGGTTAGGTTCGGTTATATTTCGTTATTGATGTATATGAAGGTCCCACGGAGACGTAGAGGCCAACTCGCAAGGTATGTTGTCAAATATTACCGCGGAGATGTTAGGTTGGGTTAGGTTAAGTTATATTACGTTATTGATGTATATAAAGGTCCCACGGAGACGGAGAAGCCAACTCGCCAGGAATGTTGTCAAATATTACCGCCGAGATGTTAGGTTGGGTTAGGTTAGGTTATATTACGTTCTTGAAGTATATAAAGGTCCCACGCAGACGTAGAGGCCAACAAGCCAGGAATGTTGTCAAATACTACCGTCGAGATGATAGGTTAGGTTACGTTAGGTAATATTTCGTTATTGATGTATATGAAGGTCAAACGGAGACGTAGAGGCCAATTCGCCAGGTATGTTCTCAAATATTACCGCCGAGATGATAGGTTGGGTTAGGTTAGGTTATATTTCGTTATTGATGTATATGAGGGTCCCACGGAGACGTAGAGGCCAACTCGCAAGGTATGTTGTCAAATATTACCGCGGAGATGTTAGGTTGGGTTAGGTTAAGTTATATTACGTTATTGATGTATATAAAGGTCCCACGGAGACGGAGAAGCCAACTCGCCAGGAATGTTGTCAAATATTACCGCCGAGATGTTAGGTTGGGTTAGGTTAGGTTATATTACGTTATTGATGTATATAAAGGTCCCACGGAGACGTAGAGTCCAACTCGCGGGAATGATGTCAAATACTACCGCCGCGATGCTAGGTTGGGTTAGGTTAGGTTATATTACGTTATTGATGTATATAAAGGTCCCACGGAGACGGAGAACCCAACTCGCCAGGAATGTTGTCAAATATTACCGCCGAGATGTTAGGTTGGGTTAGGTTAGGTTATATTACGTTCTTGAAGTATATAAAGGTCCCACGCAGACGTAGAGGCCAACAAGCCAGGAATGTTGTCAAATACTACCGTCGAGATGATAGGTTGGGTTACGTTAGGTAATATTTCGTTATTGATGTATATGAAGGTCAAACGGAGACGTAGAGGCCAATTCGCCAGGTATGTTCTCAAATATTACCGCCGAGATGATAGGTTGGGTTAGGTTAGGTTATATTTCGTTATTGATGTATATGAGGGTCCCACGGAGACGTAGAGGCCAACTCGCCAGGAATGATGTCAAATATTACCGCCGAGATTTTATGTTGGGTTAGGTTAGGTTATATTACGTTATTGATGTATATAAAGGTCCCACGGAGACGTAGAGGCCAACTCGCCAGGAATGTTGTCAAATACTATCGCCGAGATGTTAGGTTGGGTTAGGTTAGGTTATATTACGCTATAGTTCTCTATGACGGCCCCACGGAGACGAAGAGTGCAACAAGCCAGGAATGTGGTCAAATATTACCGCCGAGATGTTATATTGGCTTAGCTTATGTTATATTATGTTATTGATGTATATAAATATCCCACGGAGACGTAGAGGCCACCTCGCCAGGTATGTTTTCAAATATTACCGCCGAGACGTTAGGTTGGGTTAGGTTAGGTTATATTACGTTATTGATGTATATAAAGGTCCCACGGAGACGGAGAAGCCAACTCGCCAGGTATGTGGTCAAATATTACCGCGGAGATGTTAGGGTGGGTTAGGTTACGTTATATTACGTTATTGATGTTTTTGATGGTCAAACGGAGACGTAGAAGCCATCTCGCCAGTAATGATGTCAAATATTACCGCCGAGATGTTAGGTTGGGTTAGGTTAGGTTATATTACGTTATTGATGTATATAAAGGTCCCACGGAGACATAGAGGCCAAAAAGCCAGGAATGTGGTCAAATATTACCGGCGAGATGTTAGGTTGGGTTAGGTAAGATTATATTACGTTATTGATGTATATAAAGGTCCCACGGAGACGTAGAGGCCAACTCGCCAGGTATGTGGTCAAATATTACCGCGGAGATGTTAGGTTGGTTTAGGTTACGTTATATTACGTTATTGATGTATATGATGGTCAAACGGAGACGTAGAAGCCATCTCGCCAGGAATGATGTCAAATATTACCGCCGAGATGTTAGGTTGGGTTAGGTGAGGTTATATTACGTTATTGATGTATATAAAGGTCCCACGGAGACATAGAGGCCAACAAGCCAGGAATGTGGTCAAATATTACCGGCGAGATGTTAGGTTGGGTTAGGTAAGGTTATATTACGTTATTGATGTATATAAAGCTCCCACGGGGACGTAGAGGCCAACTCGCCAGGGATGTTTTCAAATATTACCGCCGAGATATTAGGTTGGGTTAGGTTAGGTTATATTACGTTATAGTTCTCTATGACGGCCCCGCGGAGACGTAGAGTCCAACAAGCCAGGAGTGTGGTCAAATATTACCGCCGAGATGTTATATTGGGTTAGCTTATGTTATATTATGTTATTGATGTATGTAAATATCCCACGGAGACGTAGAGGCCACCTCGCCAGGTATGTTTTCAAATATTACCGCCGAGACGTTAGGTTGGGTTAGGTTAGGTTATATTACGTTATTGATGTATATAAAGGTCCCACGGAGACGGAGAAGCCAACTCGCTAGGAATGTGGTCAAATATTACCGCCGAGATGTTAGGTTGGGTTAGGTTAGGTTATATTACGTTATTGATGTATATAAAGATCCCACGGAGACGTAGAGGCCAACTCGCCAGGAATGATGTCAAATATTACCGCCGCGATGATAGGTTGGGTTAGGTTACGTTATATTACGCTATTGATGTATATAAAGGTCCCACGGAGACGGAGAAGCCAACTCGCCAGGAATGTTGTCAAATATTACCGCCGAGAAGATAGGTTGGGTTAGGTTATGTTATATTACGTTCTTGATGTATATAAGGTCCCACGCAGACGTAGAGGCCAACAAGCCAGGAATGTTGTCAAATACTACCGTCGAGATGATAGGTTGGGTTACGTTAGGTAATATTTCGTTATTGATGTATATGAAGGTCAAACGGAGACGTAGAGGCCAATTCGCCAGGTATGTTCTCAAATATTACCGCCGAGATGATAGGTTGGGTTAGGTTAGGTTATATTTCGTTATTGATGTATATGAGGGTCCCACGGAGACGTAGAGGCCAACTCGCAAGGTATGTTGTCAAATATTACCGCGGAGATGTTAGGTTGGGTTAGGTTAAGTTATATTACGTTATTGATGTATATAAAGGTCCCACGGAGACGGAGAAGCCAACTCGCCAGGAATGTTGTCAAATATTACCGCCGAGATGTTAGGTTGGGTTAGGTTAGGTTATATTACGTTATTGATGTATATAAAGGTCCCACGGAGACGTAGAGTCCAACTCGCGGGAATGATGTCAAATACTACCGCCGCGATGCTAGGTTGGGTTAGGTTAGGTTATATTACGTTATTGATGTATATAAAGGTCCCACGGAGACGGAGAAGCCAACTCGCCAGGAATGTTGTCAAATATTACCGCCGAGATGTTAGGTTGGGTTAGGTTAGGTTATATTACGTTCTTGAAGTATATAAAGGTCCCACGCAGACGTAGAGGCCAACAAGCCAGGAATGTTGTCAAATACTACCGTCGAGATGATAGGTTGGGTTACGTTAGGTAATATTTCGTTATTGATGTATATGAAGATCAAACGGAGACGTAGAGGCCAATTCGCCAGGTATGTTCTCAAATATTACCGCCGAGATGATAGGTTGGGTTAGGTTAGGTTATATTTCGTTATTGATGTATATGAGGGTCCCACGGAGACGTAGAGGCCAACTCGCCAGGAATGATGTCAAATATTACCGCCGAGACGTTAGGTTGGGTTAGGTTAGGTTATATTACGTTATTGATGTATATAAAGGTCCCACGGAGACGGAGAAGCCAACTCGCCAGGTATGTGGTCAAATATTACCGCGGAGATGTTAGGGTGGGTTAGGTTACGTTATATTACGTTATTGATGTTTTTGATGGTCAAACGGAGACGTAGAAGCCATCTCGCCAGTAATGATGTCAAATATTACCGCCGAGATGTTAGGTTGGGTTAGGTTAGGTTATATTACGTTATTGATGTATATAAAGGTCCCACGGAGACATAGAGGCCAAAAACTCAGGAATGTGGTCAAATATTACCGGCGAGATGTTAGGTTGGGTTAGGTAAGATTATATTACGTTATTGATGTATATAAAGGTCCCACGGAGACGTAGAGGCCAACTCGCCAGGTATGTGGTCAAATATTACCGCGGAGATGTTAGGTTGGGTTAGGTTACGTTATATTACGTTATTGATGTATATGATGGTCAAACGGAGACGTAGAAGCCATCTCGCCAGGAATGATGTCAAATATTACCGCCGAGATGTTAGGTTGGGTTAGGTGAGGTTATATTACGTTATTGATGTATATAAAGGTCCCACGGAGACATAGAGGCCAACAAGCCAGGAATGTGGTCAAATATTACCGGCGAGATGTTAGGTTGGGTTAGGTATGGTTATATTACGTTATTGATGTATATAAAGATCCCACGGGAACGTAGAGGCCAACTCGCCAGGAATGTTTTCAAATATTACCGCCGAGATATTAGGTTGGGTTAGGTTAGGTTATATTACGTTATAGTTCTCTATGACGGCCCCGCGGAGACGTAGAGTCCAACAAGCCAGGAGTGTGGTCAAATATTACCGCCGAGATGTTATATTGGGTTAGCTTATGTTATATTATGTTATTGATGTATGTAAATATCCCACGGAGACGTAGAGGCCACCTCGCCAGGTATGTTTTCAAATATTACCGCCGAGACGTTAGGTTGGGTTAGGTTAGGTTATATTACGTTATTGATGTATATAAAGGTCCCACGGAGACGGAGAAGCCAACTCGCTAGGAATGTGGTCAAATATTACCGCCGAGAAGATAGGTTGGGTTAGGTTAGGTTATATTACGTTATTGATGTATATAAAGATCCCACGGGGACGTAGAGGCCAACTCGCCAGGAATGATGTCAAATATTACCGCCGCGATGATAGGTTGGGTTAGGTTACGTTATATTACGTTATTGATGTATATAAAGGTCCCACGGAGACGGAGAAGCCAACTCGCCAGGAATGTTGTCAAATATTACCGCCGAGAAGATAGGTTGGGTTAGGTTATGTTATATTACGTTCTTGATGTATATAAAGATCGCACGGAGACGTAGAGGCCAATTCGCCAGGTATGTTGTCAAATATTACCGCCGAGATGATAGGTTGGGTTAGGTTATGTTATATTTCGTTATTGATGTATATAAAGGTCCCACGGAGACGGAAAAGCCAACTCGCCAGGAATGTTGTCAAATATTACCGCCGAGATGTTAGGTTGGGTTAGGTTAGGTTATATTACGTTATTGATGTATATAAAGGTCCCACGGAGACGTAGAGTCCAACTCGCCGGGAATGATGTCAAATACGACCGCCGCGATGCTAGGTTGGGTCAGGTTAGGTTATATTACGTTATTGAAGTATATAAAGGTCCCACGGAGACGTAGAGGCCAACAAGACAGGAATGTGGTCAAATATTACCGGCGAGATGTTAGGTTGGGTTAGGTTAGGTTATATTACGTTATTGATGTATATAAAGGTCCCACGGAGACGTAGAGGCCAACTCGCCAGGAATGTTGTCAAATACTATCGCCGAGATGTTAGGTTGGGTTAGGTTAGGTTATATTACGTTATAGTTCTCTATGACGGCCCCACGGAGACGAAGAGTCCAACAAGCCAGGAATGTGGTCAAATATTACCGCCGAGATGTTATATTGGCTTAGCTTATGTTATATTATGTTATTGATGTATATAAATATCCCACGGAGACGTAGAGGCCACCTCGCCAGGTATGTTTTCAAATATTACCGCCGAGATGTTAGGTTGGATTAGGTTAGGTTATATTACGTGATTGATGTATATAAAGGTCCCACGGAGACGGAGAAGCCAACTCGCCAGGTATGTGGTCAAATATTACCGCGGAGATGTTAGGGTGGGTTAGGTTACGTTATATTACGTTATTGATGTTTTTGATGGTCAAACGGAGACGTAGAAGCCATCTCGCCAGGAATGATGTCAAATATTACCGCCGAGATGTTAGGTTGGGTTAGGTGAGGTTATATTACGTTATTGATGTATATAAAGGTCCCACGGAGACATAGAGGCCAACAAGCCAGGAATGTGGTCAAATATTACCGGCGAGATGTTAGGTTGGGTTAGGTATGGTTATATTACGTTATTGATGTATATAAAGATCCCACGGGAACGTAGAGGCCAACTCGCCAGGAATGTTTTCAAATATTACCGCCGAGATGTTAGGTTGGGTTAGGTTAGGTTATATTACGTTATATTTCTCTATGACGGCCCCGCGGAGACGTAGAGTCCAACAAGCCAGGAATGTGGTCAAATATTACCGCCGAGATGTTATATTGGGTTAGCTTATGTTATATTATGTTATTGATGTATGTAAATATCCCACGGAGACGTAGAGGCCACCTCGCCAGGTATGTTTTCAAATATTACCGCCGAGACGTTAGGTTGGGTTAGGTTAGGTTATATTACGTTATTGATGTATATAAAGGTCCCACGGAGACGGAGAAGCCAACTCGCCAGGTATGTGGTCAAATATTACCGCGGAGATGTTAGGGTGGGTTAGGTTACGTTATATTACGTTATTGATGTTTTTGATGGTCAAACGGAGACGTAGAAGCCATCTCGCCAGTAATGATGTCAAATATTACCGCCGAGATGTTAGGTTGGGTTAGGTTAGGTTATATTACGTTCTTGAAGTATATAAAGGTCCCACGCAGACGTAGAGGCCAATTCGCCAGGTATGTTCTCAAATATTACCGCCGAGATGATAGGTTGGGTTAGGTTAGGTTATATTTCGTTATTGATGTATATGAAGGTCCCACGGAGACGTAGAGGCCAACTCGCAAGTTATGTTGTCAAATATTACCGCGGAGATGTTAGGTTGGGTTAGGTTAAGTTATATTACGTTATTGATGTTTATAAAGGACCCACAGAGACGGAGAAGCCAACTCGCCAGGAATGTTGTCAAATATTACCGCCGAGAAGATAGGTTGGGTTAGGGTAGGTTATATTACGTTATTGATGTATATAAAGATCCCACGGAGACGTAGATGCCAACTCGCCAGGAATGATGTCAAATATTACCGCCGCGATGATAGGTTGGGTTAGGTTACGTTATATTACGTTATTGATGTATATAAAGGTCCCACGGAGACGGAGAAGCCAACTCGCCAGGAATGTTGTCAAATATTACCGCCGAGAAGATAGGTTGGGTTAGGTTATGTTATATTACGTTCTTGATGTATATAAAGATCGCACGGAGACGTAGAGGCCAATTCGCCAGGTATGTTGTCAAATATTACCGCCGAGATGACGGGTTGGGTTAGGTTATGTTATATTTCGTTATTGATGTATATAAATGTCCCACGGAGATGGAGAAGCCAACTCGCCAGGAATGTTGTCAAATATTACCGCCGAGATGTTAGGTTGGGTTAGGTTAGGTTATATTACGTTCTTGAAGTATATAAAGGTCCCACGCAGACGTAGAGGCCAACAAGCCAGGAATGTTGTCAAATACTACCGTCGAGATGATAGGTTGGGTTACGTTAGGTAATATTTCGTTATTGATGTATATGAAGGTCAAACGGAGACGTAGAGGCCAATTCGCCAGGTATGTTCTCAAATATTACCGCCGAGATGATAGGTTGGGTTAGGTTAGGTTATATTTCGTTATTGATGTATATGAGGGTCCCACGGAGACGTAGAGGCCAACTCGCAAGGTATGTTGTCAAATATTACCGCGGAGATGTTAGGTTGGGTTAGGTTAAGTTATACTACGTTATTGATGTATATAAAGGTCCCACGGAGACGTAGATGCCAACTCGCCAGGAATGTTTTCAAATATTACCGCCGAGATGTTAGGTTGGGTTAGGTTAGGTTATATTACGTTATTGATGTATATAAAGGTCCCACGGAGACGTAGAGGCCAACTCGCCAGGAATGATGTCAAATATTACCGCCGCGATGATAGGTTGGGTTAGGTTACGTTATATTACGTTATTGATGTATATAAAGGTCCCACGGAGACGGAGAAGCCAACTCGCCAGGAATGTTGTCAAATATTACCGCCGAGAAGATAGGTTGGGTTAGGTTAGGTTATATTACGTTATTGATGTATATAAAGATCCCACGGAGACGTAGAGGCCAACTCGCCAGGAATGATGTCAAATATTACCGCCGCGATGATAGGTTGGGTTAGGTTACGTTATATTACGTTATTGATGTATATAAAGGTCCCACGGAGACGGAGAAGCCAACTCGCCAGGAATGTTGTCAAATATTACCGCCGAGAAAATAGGTTGGGTTAGGTTATGTTATATTACGTTCTTGATGTATATAAAGATCGCACGGAGACGTAGAGGCCAATTCGCCAGGTATGTTGTCAAATATTACCGCCGAGATGACAGGTTGGGTTAGGTTATGTTATATTTCGTTATTGATGTATATAAAGGTCCCACGGAGATGGAGAAGCCAACTCGCCAGGAATGTTGTCAAATATTACCGCCGAGATGTTAGGTTGGGTTAGGTTAGGTTATATTACGTTATTGATGTATATAAAGGTCCCACGGAGACGTAGAGTCCAACTCGCCGGGAATGATGTCAAATACGACCGCCGCGATGCTAGGTTGGGTTAGGTTAGGTTATATTACGTAATTGATGTATATAAAGGTCCCACGGAGACGTAGAGGCCAACAAGACAGGAATGTGGTCAAATATTACCGCCGCGATGCTAGGTTGGGTTAGGTTAGGTTATATTTCGTTATTGATGTTTATAAAGCTCCCACGGAGACGTAGAGGCCAACTCGCCAGGAATGATGTCAAATATTACCGCCGAGATTTTAGGTTGGGTTAGGTTAGGTTATATTACGTTATTGATGTATATAAAGGTCCCACGGAGACGTAGATGCCAACTCGCCAGGAATGTTTTCAAATATTACCGCCGAGATGTTAGGTTGGGTTAGGTTAGGTTATATTACGTTATAGTTCTCTATGACGGCCCCACGGAGACGTAGAGTCCAACAAGCCAGGAATGTGGTCAAATATTACCGCCGAGATGTTATATTGGCTTAGCTTATGTTATATTATGTTATTGATGTATATAAATATCCCACGGAGACGTAGAGGCCACCTCGCCAGGTATGTTTTCAAATATTACCGCCGAGACGTTGGGTTGGGTTAGGTTAGGTTATATTACGTTATTGATGTATATAAAGGTCCCACGGAGACGGAGAAGCCAACTCGCCAGGTATGTGGTCAAATATTACCGCGGAGATGTTAGGTTGGGTTAGGTTACGTTATATTACGTTATTGATGTATATGATGGTCAAACGGAGACGTAGAAGCCATCTCGCCAGGAATGATGTCAAATATGACCGCCGAGATGTTAGGTTGGGTTAGGTTAGGTTATATTACGTTATTGATGTATATAAAGGTCCCACGGAGACGGAGAAGCCAACTCGCTAGGAATGTGGTCAAATATTACCGCCGAGATGTTAGGTTGGGTTAGGTTAGGTTATATTACGTTATTGATGTATATAAAGATCCCACGGAGACGTAGAGGCCAACTCGCCAGGAATGATGTCAAATATTACCGCCGCGATGATAGGTTGGGTTAGGTTACGTTATATTACGCTATTGATGTATATAAAGGTCCCACGGAGACGGAGAAGCCAACTCGCCAGGAATGTTGTCAAATATTACCGCCGAGAAGATAGGTTGGGTTAGGTTATGTTATATTACGTTCTTGATGTATATAAAGATCACACGGAGACGTAGAGGCCAATTCGCCAGGTATGTTGTCAAATATTACCGCCGAGATGATAGGTTGGGTTAGGTTCGGTTATATTTCGTTATTGATGTATATGAAGGTCCCACGGATACGTAGAGGCCAACTCGCAAGGTATGTTGTCAAATATTACCGCGGAGATGTTAGGTTGGCTTAGGTTAAGTTATATTACGTTATTGATGTATATAAAGGTCCCACGGAGACGGAGAAGCCAACTCGCCAGGAATGTTGTCAAATATTACCGCCGAGATGTTAGGTTGGGTTAGGTTAGGTTATATTACGTTCTTGAAGTATATAAAGGTCCCACGCAGACGTAGAGGCCAACAAGCCAGGAATGTTGTCAAATACTACCGTCGAGATGATAGGTTGGGTTACGTTAGGTAATATTTCGTTATTGATGTATATGAAGGTCAAACGGAGACGTAGAGGCCAATTCGCCAGGTATGTTCTCAAATATTACCGCCGAGATGATAGGTTGGGTTAGGTTAGGTTATATTTCGTTATTGATGTATATGAGGGTCCCACGGAGACGTAGAGGCCAACTCGCAAGGTATGTTGTCAAATATTACCGCGGAGATGTTAGGTTGGGTTAGGTTAAGTTATACTACGTTATTGATGTATATAAAGGTCCCACGGAGACGGAGAAACCAACTCGCCAGGAATGTTGTCAAATATTACCGCTGAGAAGATAGGTTGGGTTAGGTTAGGTTATATTACGTTATTGATGTATATAAAGGTCCCACGGAGACGTAGAGGCCAACTCGCCAGGAATGATGTCAAATATTACCGCCGCGATGATAGGTTGGGTTAGGTTACGTTATATTACGTTATTGATGTATATAAAGGTCCCACGGAGACGGAGAAGCCAACTCGCCAGGAATGTTGTCAAATATTACCGCCGAGAAAATAGGTTGGGTTAGGTTAGGTTATATTACGTTATTGATGTATATAAAGATCCCACGGAGACGTAGAGGCCAACTCGCCAGGAATGATGTCAAATATTACCGCCGCGATGATTGGTTGGGTTAGGTTACGTTATATTACGTTATTGATGTATATAAAGGTCCCACGGAGACGGAGAAGCCAACTCGCCGGGAATGTTGTCAAATATTACCGCCGAGAAGATAGGTTGGGTTAGGTTATGTTATATTACGTTCTTGATGTATATAAAGATCGCACGGAGACGTAGAGGCCAATTCGCCAGGTATGTTGTCAAATATTACCGCCGAGACGTTAGGTTGGGTTAGGTTAGGTTATATTACGATATTGATGTATATAAAGGTCCCACGGAGACGGAGAAGCCAACTCGCTAGGAATGTGGTCAAATATTACCGCCGAGATGTTAGGTTGGGTTAGGTTAGGTTATATTACGTTATTGATGTATATAAAGATCCCACGGAGACGTAGAGGCCAACTCGCCAGGAATGATGTCAAATATTACCGCCGCGATGATAGGTTGGGTTAGGTTAGGTTATATTACGTTCTTGAAGTATATAAAGGTCCCACGCAGACGTAGAGGCCAACAAGCCAGGAATGTTGTCAAATACTACCGTCGAGATGATAGGTTGGGTTACGATAGGTAATATTTCGTTATTGATGTATATGAAGGTCAAACGGAGACGTAGAGGCCAATTCGCCAGGTATGTTCTCAAATATTACCGCCGAGATGATAGGTTGGGTTAGGTTAGGTTATATTTCGTTATTGATGTATATGAAGGTCCCACGGAGACGTAGAGGCCAACTCGCAAGTTATGTTGTCAAATATTACCGCGGAGATGTTAGGTTGGATTAGGTTAAGTTATATTACGTTATTGATGTATATAAAGGACCCACGGAGACGGAGAAGCCAACTCGCCAGGAATGTTGTCAAATATTACCGCCGCGATGATAGGTTGGGTTAGGTTACGTTATATTACGTTATTGATGTATATAAAGGTCCCACGGAGACGGAGAAGCCAACTCGCCAGGAATGTCGTCAAATATTACCGCCGAGAAGATAGGTTGGGTTAGGTTATGTTATATTACGTTCTTGATGTATATAAAGATCGCACGGAGACGTAGAGGCCAATTCGCCAGGTATGTTGTCAAATATTACCGCCGAGATGACGGGTTGGGTTAGGTTATGTTATATTTCGTTATTGATGTATATAAAGGTCCCACGGAGATGGAGAAGCCAACTCGCCAGGAATGTTGTCAAATATTACCGCCGAGATGTTAGGTTGGGTTAGGTTAGGTTATATTACGTTATTGATGTATATAAAGGTCCCACGGAGACGTAGAGTCCAACTCGCCGGGAATGATGTCAAATACGACCGCCGCGATGCTAGGTTGGGTTAGGTTAGGTTATATTACGTAATTGATGTATATAAAGGTCCCACGGAGACGTAGAGGCCAACAAGACAGGAATGTGGTGAAATATTACCGCCGCGATGCTAGGTTGGGTTAGGTTAGGTTATATTTCGTTATTGATGTTTATAAAGCTCCCACGGAGACGTAGAGGCCAACTCGCAAGGTATGTTGTCAAATATTACCGTGGAGATGTTAGGTTGGGTTAGGTTAAGTTATATTACGTTATTGATGTATATAAAGGTCCCACGGAGACGGAGAAGCCAACTCGCCAGGAATGTTGTCAAATATTACCGCCGAGATGTTAGGTTGGGTTAGGTTAGGTTATATTACGTTCTTGAAGTATATAAAGGTCCCACGCAGACGTAGAGGCCAACAAGCCAGGAATGTTGTCAAATACTACCGTCGAGATGATAGGTTGGGTTACGTTAGGTAATATTTCGTTATTGATGTATATCAAGGTCAAACGGAGACGTAGAGGCCAATTCGCCAGGTATGTTCTCAAATATTACCGCCGAGATGATAGGTTGGGTTAGGTTAGGTTATATTTCGTTATTGATGTATATGAGGGTCCCACGGAGACGTAGAGGCCAACTCGCAAGGTATGTTGTCAAATATTACCGCGGAGATGTTAGGTTGGGTTAGGTTAAGTTATACTACGTTATTGATGTATATAAAGGTCCCACGGAGACGTAGATGCCAACTCGCCAGGAATGTTTTCAAATATTACCGCCGAGATGTTAGGTTGGGTTAGGTTAGGTTATATTACGTTATTGATGTATATAAAGGTCCCACGGAGACGTAGAGGCCAACTCGCCAGGAATGATGTCAAATATTACCGCCGCGATGATAGGTTGGGTTAGGTTACGTTATATTACGTTATTGATGTATATAAAGGTCCCACGGAGACGGAGAAGCCAACTCGCCAGGAATGTTGTCAAATATTACCGCCGAGAAGATAGGTTGGGTTAGGTTAGGTTATATTACGTTATTGATGTATATAAAGATCCCACGGAGACGTAGAGGCCAACTCGCCAGGAATGATGTCAAATATTACCGCCGCGATGATAGGTTGGGTTAGGTTACGTTATATTACGTTATTGATGTATATAAAGGTCCCACGGAGACGGAGAAGCCAACTCGCCAGGAATGTTGTCAAATATTACCGCCGAGAAAATAGGTTGGGTTAGGTTATGTTATATTACGTTCTTGATGTATATAAAGATCGCACGGAGACGTAGAGGCCAATTCGCCAGGTATGTTGTCAAATATTACCGCCGAGATGACAGGTTGGGTTAGGTTATGTTATATTTCGTTATTGATGTATATAAAGGTCCCACGGAGATGGAGAAGCCAACTCGCCAGGAATGTTGTCAAATATTACCGCCGAGATGTTAGGTTGGGTTAGGTTAGGTTATATTACGTTATTGATGTATATAAAGGTCCCACGGAGACGTAGAGTCCAACTCGCCGGGAATGATGTCAAATACGACCGCCGCGATGCTAGGTTGGGTTAGGTTAGGTTATATTACGTAATTGATGTATATAAAGGTCCCACGGAGACGTAGAGGCCAACAAGACAGGAATGTGGTCAAATATTACCGCCGCGATGCTAGGTTGGGTTAGGTTAGGTTATATTTCGTTATTGATGTTTATAAAGCTCCCACGGAGACGTAGAGGCCAACTCGCCAGGAATGATGTCAAATATTACCGCCGAGATTTTAGGTTGGGTTAGGTTAGGTTATATTACGTTATTGATGTATATAAAGGTCCCACGGAGACGTAGATGCCAACTCGCCAGGAATGTTTTCAAATATTACCGCCGAGATGTTAGGTTGGGTTAGGTTAGGTTATATTACGTTATAGTTCTCTATGACGGCCCCACGGAGACGTAGAGTCCAACAAGCCAGGAATGTGGTCAAATATTACCGCCGAGATGTTATATTGGCTTAGCTTATGTTATATTATGTTATTGATGTATATAAATATCCCACGGAGACGTAGAGGCCACCTCGCCAGGTATGTTTTCAAATATTACCGCCGAGACGTTGGGTTGGGTTAGGTTAGGTTATATTACGTTATTGATGTATATAAAGGTCCCACGGAGACGGAGAAGCCAACTCGCCAGGTATGTGGTCAAATATTACCGCGGAGATGTTAGGTTGGGTTAGGTTACGTTATATTACGTTATTGATGTATATGATGGTCAAACGGAGACGTAGAAGCCATCTCGCCAGGAATGATGTCAAATATGACCGCCGAGATGTTAGGTTGGGTTAGGTTAGGTTATATTACGTTATTGATGTATATAAAGGTCCCACGGAGACGGAGAAGCCAACTCGCTAGGAATGTGGTCAAATATTACCGCCGAGATGTTAGGTTGGGTTAGGTTAGGTTATATTACGTTATTGATGTATATAAAGATCCCACGGAGACGTAGAGGCCAACTCGCCAGGAATGATGTCAAATATTACCGCCGCGATGATAGGTTGGGTTAGGTTACGTTATATTACGCTATTGATGTATATAAAGGTCCCACGGAGACGGAGAAGCCAACTCGCCAGGAATGTTGTCAAATATTACCGCCGAGAAGATAGGTTGGGTTAGGTTATGTTATATTACGTTCTTGATGTATATAAAGATCACACGGAGACGTAGAGGCCAATTCGCCAGGTATGTTGTCAAATATTACCGCCGAGATGATAGGTTGGGTTAGGTTCGGTTATATTTCGTTATTGATGTATATGAAGGTCCCACGGATACGTAGAGGCCAACTCGCAAGGTATGTTGTCAAATATTACCGCGGAGATGTTAGGTTGGCTTAGGTTAAGTTATATTACGTTATTGATGTATATAAAGGTCCCACGGAGACGGAGAAGCCAACTCGCCAGGAATGTTGTCAAATATTACCGCCGAGATGTTAGGTTGGGTTAGGTTAGGTTATATTACGTTCTTGAAGTATATAAAGGTCCCACGCAGACGTAGAGGCCAACAAGCCAGGAATGTTGTCAAATACTACCGTCGAGATGATAGGTTGGGTTACGTTAGGTAATATTTCGTTATTGATGTATATGAAGGTCAAACGGAGACGTAGAGGCCAATTCGCCAGGTATGTTCTCAAATATTACCGCCGAGATGATAGGTTGGGTTAGGTTAGGTTATATTTCGTTATTGATGTATATGAGGGTCCCACGGAGACGTAGAGGCCAACTCGCAAGGTATGTTGTCAAATATTACCGCGGAGATGTTAGGTTGGGTTAGGTTAAGTTATACTACGTTATTGATGTATATAAAGGTCCCACGGAGACGGAGAAACCAACTCGCCAGGAATGTTGTCAAATATTACCGCTGAGAAGATAGGTTGGGTTAGGTTAGGTTATATTACGTTATTGATGTATATAAAGGTCCCACGGAGACGTAGAGGCCAACTCGCCAGGAATGATGTCAAATATTACCGCCGCGATGATAGGTTGGGTTAGGTTACGTTATATTACGTTATTGATGTATATAAAGGTCCCACGGAGACGGAGAAGCCAACTCGCCAGGAATGTTGTCAAATATTACCGCCGAGAAAATAGGTTGGGTTAGGTTAGGTTATATTACGTTATTGATGTATATAAAGATCCCACGGAGACGTAGAGGCCAACTCGCCAGGAATGATGTCAAATATTACCGCCGCGATGATTGGTTGGGTTAGGTTACGTTATATTACGTTATTGATGTATATAAAGGTCCCACGGAGACGGAGAAGCCAACTCGCCGGGAATGTTGTCAAATATTACCGCCGAGAAGATAGGTTGGGTTAGGTTATGTTATATTACGTTCTTGATGTATATAAAGATCGCACGGAGACGTAGAGGCCAATTCGCCAGGTATGTTGTCAAATATTACCGCCGAGACGTTAGGTTGGGTTAGGTTAGGTTATATTACGATATTGATGTATATAAAGGTCCCACGGAGACGGAGAAGCCAACTCGCTAGGAATGTGGTCAAATATTACCGCCGAGATGTTAGGTTGGGTTAGGTTAGGTTATATTACGTTATTGATGTATATAAAGATCCCACGGAGACGTAGAGGCCAACTCGCCAGGAATGATGTCAAATATTACCGCCGCGATGATAGGTTGGGTTAGGTTAGGTTATATTACGTTCTTGAAGTATATAAAGGTCCCACGCAGACGTAGAGGCCAACAAGCCAGGAATGTTGTCAAATACTACCGTCGAGATGATAGGTTGGGTTACGATAGGTAATATTTCGTTATTGATGTATATGAAGGTCAAACGGAGACGTAGAGGCCAATTCGCCAGGTATGTTCTCAAATATTACCGCCGAGATGATAGGTTGGGTTAGGTTAGGTTATATTTCGTTATTGATGTATATGAAGGTCCCACGGAGACGTAGAGGCCAACTCGCAAGTTATGTTGTCAAATATTACCGCGGAGATGTTAGGTTGGATTAGGTTAAGTTATATTACGTTATTGATGTATATAAAGGACCCACGGAGACGGAGAAGCCAACTCGCCAGGAATGTTGTCAAATATTACCGCCGCGATGATAGGTTGGGTTAGGTTACGTTATATTACGTTATTGATGTATATAAAGGTCCCACGGAGACGGAGAAGCCAACTCGCCAGGAATGTCGTCAAATATTACCGCCGAGAAGATAGGTTGGGTTAGGTTATGTTATATTACGTTCTTGATGTATATAAAGATCGCACGGAGACGTAGAGGCCAATTCGCCAGGTATGTTGTCAAATATTACCGCCGAGATGACGGGTTGGGTTAGGTTATGTTATATTTCGTTATTGATGTATATAAAGGTCCCACGGAGATGGAGAAGCCAACTCGCCAGGAATGTTGTCAAATATTACCGCCGAGATGTTAGGTTGGGTTAGGTTAGGTTATATTACGTTATTGATGTATATAAAGGTCCCACGGAGACGTAGAGTCCAACTCGCCGGGAATGATGTCAAATACGACCGCCGCGATGCTAGGTTGGGTTAGGTTAGGTTATATTACGTAATTGATGTATATAAAGGTCCCACGGAGACGTAGAGGCCAACAAGACAGGAATGTGGTGAAATATTACCGCCGCGATGCTAGGTTGGGTTAGGTTAGGTTATATTTCGTTATTGATGTTTATAAAGCTCCCACGGAGACGTAGAGGCCAACTCGCAAGGTATGTTGTCAAATATTACCGTGGAGATGTTAGGTTGGGTTAGGTTAAGTTATATTACGTTATTGATGTATATAAAGGTCCCACGGAGACGGAGAAGCCAACTCGCCAGGAATGTTGTCAAATATTACCGCCGAGATGTTAGGTTGGGTTAGGTTAGGTTATATTACGTTCTTGAAGTATATAAAGGTCCCACGCAGACGTAGAGGCCAACAAGCCAGGAATGTTGTCAAATACTACCGTCGAGATGATAGGTTGGGTTACGTTAGGTAATATTTCGTTATTGATGTATATCAAGGTCAAACGGAGACGTAGAGGCCAATTCGCCAGGTATGTTCTCAAATATTACCGCCGAGATGATAGGTTGGGTTAGGTTAGGTTATATTTCGTTATTGATGTATATGAGGGTCCCACGGAGACGTAGAGGCCAACTCGCAAGGTATGTTGTCAAATATTACCGCGGAGATGTTAGGTTGGGTTAGGTTAAGTTATACTACGTTATTGATGTATATAAAGGTCCCACGGAGACGGAGAAACCAACTCGCCAGGAATGTTGTCAAATATTACCGCCGAGAAGATAGGTTGGGTTAGGTTATGTTATATTACGTTCTTGATGTATATAAAGATCGCACGGAGACGTAGAGGCCAATTCGCCAGGTATGTTGTCAAATATTACCGCCGAGATGATAGGTTGGGTTAGGTTATGTTATATTTCGTTATTGATGTATATAAAGGTCCCACGGAGACGGAAAAGCCAACTCGCCAGGAATGTTGTCAAATATTACCGCCGAGATGTTAGGTTGGGTTAGGTTAGGTTATATTACGTTATTGATGTATATAAAGGTCCCACGGAGACGTAGAGTCCAACTCGCCGGGAATGATGTCAAATACGACCGCCGCGATGCTAGGTTGGGTTAGGTTAGGTTATATTACGTTATTGAAGTATATAAAGGTCCCACGGAGACGTAGAGGCCAACAAGACAGGAATGTGGTCAAATATTACCGGCGAGATGTTAGGTTGGGTTAGGTTAGGTTATATTACGTTATTGATGTTTATAAAGCTCCCACGGAGACGTAGAGGCCAACTCGCCAGGAATGATGTCAAATATTACCGCCGAGATTTTATGTTGGGTTAGGTTAGGTTATATTACGTTATTGATGTATATAAAGGTCCCACGGAGACGTAGAGGCCAACTCGCCAGGAATGTTGTCAAATACTATCGCCGAGATGTTAGGTTGGGTTAGGTTAGGTTATATTACGTTATAGTTCTCTATGACGGCCCCACGGAGACGAAGAGTCCAACAAGCCAGGAATGTGGTCAAATATTACCGCCGAGATGTTATATTGGCTTAGCTTATGTTATATTATGTTATTGATGTATATAAATATCCCACGGAGACGTAGAGGCCACCTCGCCAGGTATGTTTTCAAATATTACCGCCGAGACGTTAGGTTGGGTTAGGTTAGGTTATATTACGTTATTGATGTATATAAAGGTCCCACGGAGACGGAGAAGCCAACTCGCCAGGTATGTGGTCAAATATTACCGCGGAGATGTTAGGGTGGGTTAGGTTACGTTATATTACGTTATTGATGTTTTTGATGGTTAAACGGGGACGTAGAAGCCATCTCGCCAGGAATGATGTCAAATATTACCGCCGAGATGTTAGGTTGTGTTAGGTGAGGTTATATTACGTTATTGATGTATATAAAGGTCCCACGGAGACATAGAGGCCAACAAGCCAGGAATGTGGTCAAATATTACCGGCGAGATGTTAGGTTGGGTTAGGTATGGTTATATTACGTTATTGATGTATATAAAGCTCCCACGGGAACGTAGAGGCCAACTCGCCAGGAATGTTTTCAAATATTACCGCCGAGATGTTAGGTTGGGTTAGGTTAGGTTATATTACGTTATATTTCTCTATGACGGACCCGCGGAGACGTAGAGTCCAACAAGCCAGGAATGTGGTCAAATATTACCGCCGAGATGTTATATTGGGTTAGCTTATGTTATATTATGTTATTGATGTATGTAAATATCCCACGGAGACGTAGAGGCCACCTCGCCAGGTATGTTTTCAAATATTACCGCCGAGACGTTAGGTTGGGTTAGGTTAGGTTATATTACGTTATTGATGTATATAAAGGTCCCACGGAGACGGAGAAGCCAACTCGCTAGGAATGTGGTCAAATATTACCGCCGAGATGTTAGGTTGGGTTAGGTTAGGTTATATTACGTTATTGATGTATATAAAGATCCCACGGAGACGTAGAGGCCAACTCGCCAGGAATGATGTCAAATATTACCGCCGCGATGATAGGTTGGGTTAGGTTAGGTTATATTACGTTCTTGAAGTATATAAAGGTCCCACGCAGACGTAGAGGCCAACAAGCCAGGAATGTTGTCAAATACTACCGTCGAGATGATAGGTTGGGTTACGTTAGGTAATATTTCGTTATTGATGTATATGAAGGTCAAACGGAGACGTAGAGGCCAATTCGCCAGGTATGTTCTCAAATATTACCGCCGAGATGATAGGTTGGGTTAGGTTAGGTTATATTTCGTTATTGATGTATATGAGGGTCCCACGGAGACGTAGAGGCCAACTCGCAAGGTATGTTGTCAAATATTACCGCGGAGATGTTAGGTTGGGTTAGGTTAAGTTATACTACGTTATTGATGTATATAAAGGTCCCACGGAGACGGAGAAACCAACTCGCCAGGAATGTTGTCAAATATTACCGCCGAGAAGATAGGTTGGGTTAGGTTAGGTTATATTACGTTATTGATGTATATAAAGGTCCCACGGAGACGTAGAGGCCAACTCGCCAGGAATGATGTCAAATATTACCGCCGCGATGATAGGTTGGGTTAGGTTACGTTATATTACGTTATTGATGTATATAAAGGTCCCACGGAGACGGAGAAGCCAACTCGCCAGGAATGTTGTCAAATATTACCGCCGAGAAAATAGGTTGGGTTAGGTTAGGTTATATTACGTTATTGATGTATATAAAGATCCCACGGAGACGTAGAGGCCAACTCGCCAGGAATGATGTCAAATATTACCGCCGCGATGATTGGTTGGGTTAGGTTACGTTATATTACGTTATTGATGTATATAAAGGTCCCACGGAGACGGAGAAGCCAACTCGCCGGGAATGTTGTCAAATATTACCGCCGAGAAGATAGGTTGGGTTAGGTTATGTTATATTACGTTCTTGATGTATATAAAGATCGCACGGAGACGTAGAGGCCAATTCGCCAGGTATGTTCTCAAATATTACCGCCGAGATGATAGGTTGGGTTAGGTTATGTTATATTTCGTTATTGATGTATATAAAGGTCCCACGGAGACGGAAAAGCCAACTCGCCAGGAATGTTGTCAAATATTACCGCCGAGATGTTAGGTTGGGTTAGGTTAGGTTATATTACGTTATTGATGTATATAAAGGTCCCACGGAGACGTAGAGTCCAACTCGCCGGGAATGATGTCAAATACGACCGCCGCGATGCTAGGTTGGGTCAGGTTAGGTTATATTACGTTATTGAAGTATATAAAGGTCCCACGGAGACGTAGAGGCCAACAAGACAGGAATGTGGTCAAATATTACCGGCGAGATGTTAGGTTGGGTTAGGTTAGGTTATATTACGTTATTGATGTTTATAAAGCTCCCACGGAGACGTAGAGGCCAACTCGCCAGGAATGATGTCAAATATTACCGCCGAGATTTTATGTTGGGTTAGGTTAGGTTATATTACGTTATTGATGTATATAAAGGTCCCACGGAGACGTAGAGGCCAACTCGCCAGGAATGTTGTCAAATACTATCGCCGAGATGTTAGGTTGGGTTAGGTTAGGTTATATTACGTTATAGTTCTCTATGACGGCCCCACGGAGACGAAGAGTCCAACAAGCCAGGAATGTGGTCAAATATTACCGCCGAGATGTTATATTGGCTTAGCTTATGTTATATTATGTTATTGATGTATATAAATATCCCACGGAGACGTAGAGGCCACCTCGCCAGGTATGTTTTCAAATATTACCGCCGAGACGTTAGGTTGGGTTAGGTTAGGTTATATTACGTTATTGATGTATATAAAGGTCCCACGGAGACGGAGAAGCCAACTCGCCAGGTATGTGGTCAAATATTACCGCGGAGATGTTAGGGTGGGTTAGGTTACGTTATATTACGTTATTGATGTTTTTGATGGTTAAACGGGGACGTAGAAGCCATCTCGCCAGGAATGATGTCAAATATTACCGCCGAGATGTTAGGTTGTGTTAGGTGAGGTTATATTACGTTATTGATGTATATAAAGGTCCCACGGAGACATAGAGGCCAACAAGCCAGGAATGTGGTCAAATATTACCGGCGAGATGTTAGGTTGGGTTAGGTATGGTTATATTACGTTATTGATGTATATAAAGCTCCCACGGGAACGTAGAGGCCAACTCGCCAGGAATGTTTTCAAATATTACCGCCGAGATGTTAGGTTGGGTTAGGTTAGGTTATATTACGTTATATTTCTCTATGACGGACCCGCGGAGACGTAGAGTCCAACAAGCCAGGAATGTGGTCAAATATTACCGCCGAGATGTTATATTGGGTTAGCTTATGTTATATTATGTTATTGATGTATGTAAATATCCCACGGAGACGTAGAGGCCACCTCGCCAGGTATGTTTTCAAATATTACCGCCGAGACGTTAGGTTGGGTTAGGTTAGGTTATATTACGTTATTGATGTATATAAAGGTCCCACGGAGACGGAGAAGCCAAATCGCTAGGAATGTGGTCAAATATTACCGCCGAGATGTTAGGTTGGGTTAGGTTAGGTTATATTACGTTATTGATGTATATAAAGATCCCACGGAGACGTAGAGGCCAACTCGCCAGGAATGATGTCAAATATTACCGCCGCGATGATAGGTTGTGTTAGGTTAGGTTATATTACGTTCTTGAAGTATATAAAGGTCCCACGCAGACGTAGAGGCCAACAAGCCAGGAATGTTGTCAAATACTACCGTCGAGATGATAGGTTGGGTTACGATAGGTAATATTTCGTTATTGATGTATATGAAGGTCAAACGGAGACGTAGAGGCCAATTCGCCAGGTATGTTCTCAAATATTACCGCCGAGATGATAGGTTGGGTTAGGTTAGGTTATATTTCGTTATTGATGTATATGAAGGTCCCACGGAGACGTAGAGGCCAACTCGCAAGTTATGATGTCAAATATTACCGCGGAGATGTTAGGTTGGGTTAGGTTAAGTTATATTACGTTATTGATGTATATAAAGGACCCACGGAGACGGAGAAGCCAACTCGCCAGGAATGTTGTCAAATATTACCGCCGAGAAGATAGGTTGGGTTAGGTTAGGTTATATTACGTTATTGATGTATATAAAGATCCCACGGAGACGTAGATGCCAACTCGCCAGGAATGATGTCAAATATTACCGCCGCGATGATAGGTTGGGTTAGGTTACGTTATATTACGTTATTGATGTATATAAAGGTCCCACAGAGACGGAGAAGCCAACTCGCCAGGAATGTTGTCAAATATTACCGCCGAGAAGATAGGTTGGGTTAGGTTATGTTATATTACGTTATTGATGTTTATAAAGCTCCCACGGAGACGTAGAGGCCAACTCGCCAGGAATGATGTCAAATATTACCGCCGAGATTTTATGTTGGGTTAGGTTAGGTTATATTACGTTATTGATGTATATAAAGGTCCCACGGAGACGTAGATGCCAACTCGCCAGGAATGTTTTCAAATATTACCGCCGAGATGTTAGGTTGGGTTAGGTTAGGTTATATTACGTTATAGTTCTCTATGACGGCCCCACGGAGACGTAGAGTCCAACAAGCCAGGAATGTGGTCAAATATTACCGCCGAGATGTTATATTGGCTTAGCTTATGTTATATTATGTTATTGATGTATATAAATATCCCACGGAGACGTAGAGGCCACCTCGCCAGGTATGTTTTCAAATATTACCGCCGAGACGTTGGGTTGGGTTAGGTTAGGTTATATTACGTTATTGATGTATATAAAGGTCCCACGGAGACGGAGAAGCCAACTCGCCAGGTATGTGGTCAAATGTTACCGCGGAGATGTTAGGTTGGGTTAGGTTACGTTATATTACGTTATTGATGTATATGATGGTCAAACGGAGACGTAGAAGCCATCTCGCCAGGAATGATGCCAATATGACCGCCGAGATGTTATGTTGGGTTAGGTTAGGTTATATTACGTTATTGATGTATATAAAGGTCCCACGGAGACATAGAGGCCAACAAGCCAGGAATGTGGTCAAATATTACCGGCGAGATGTTAGGTTGGGTTAGGTAATGTTATATTACGTTATTGATGTATATAAAGGTCCCACGGGGACGTAGAGGCCAACTCGCCAGGAATGTTGTCAAATATTACCGCCGAGATGTTAGGTTGGGTTAGGTTAGGTTATATTACGTTATAGTTCTCTATGACGGCCCCACGGAGACGTAGAGTCCAACAAGCCAGGAATGTGGTCGAATATTACCGCCGAGATGTTATATTGGGTTAGCTTATGTTATATTATGTTATTGATGTATATAAATATCCCACGGAGACGTAGAGGTCACCTCGCCAGGTATGTTTTCAAATACTACCGCCGAGACGTTAGGTTGGGTTAGGTTAGGTTATATTACGTTATTGATGTATATAAAGGTCCCACGGAGACGGAGAAGCCAACTCGCCATGAATGTGGTCAAATATTACCTCCGAGATGTTAGGTTGGGTTAGGTTAGGTTATATTTCGTTATTGATGTATATGAAGGTCCCACGGAGACGTAGAGGCCAACTCGCAAGGTATGTTGTCAAATATTACCGCGGAGATGTTGGGTTGGGTTAGGTTAGGTTATATTACGTTATTGATGTATATAAAGGTCCCACGGAGACGTAGAGGCCAACTCGCCAGGAATGTTGTCAAATATTACCGCCGCGATGATAGGTTGGGTTAGGTTACGTTATATTACGTTATTGATGTATATAAAGGTCCCACGGAGACGGAGAAGCCAACTCGCCAGGAATGTTGTCAAATATTACCGCCGAGAAGATAGGTTGGGTTAGGTTATGTTATATTACGTTCTTGATGTATATAAAGATCACACGGAGACGTAGAGGCCAATTCGCCAGGTATGTTGTCAAATATTACCGCCGAGATGATAGGTTGGGTTAGGTTCGGTTATATTTCGTTATTGATGTATATGAAGGTCCCACGGAGACGTAGAGGCCAACTCGCAAGGTATGTTGTCAAATATTAGCGCCGAGATGATAGGTTGGGTTAGGTTAGGTTATATTTCGTTATTGATGTATATGAGGGTCCCACGGAGACGTAGAGGCCAACTCGCAAGGTATGTTGTCAAATATAACCGCGGAGATGTTAGGTTGGGTTAGGTTAAGTTATATTACGTTATTGATGTATATAAAGGTCCCACGGAGACGGAGAAGCCAACTCGCCAGGAATGTTGTCAAATATTACCGCCGAGAAGATAGGTTGGGTTAGGTTATGTTATATTACGTTCTTGATGTATATAAAGATCACACGGAGACGTAGAGGCCAATTCGCCAGGTATGTTGTCAAATATTACCGCCGAGATGATAGGTTGGGTTAGGTTCGGTTATATTTCGTTATTGATGTATATGAAGGTCCCACGGAGACGTAGAGGCCAACTCGCAAGGTATGTTGTCAAATATTACCGCCGAGATGTTGGGTTGGGTTAGGTTAGGTTATATTACGTTATTGATGTATATAAAGGTCCCACGGAGACGTAGAGGCCAACTCGCCAGGAATGTTGTCAAATATTACCGCCGCGATGTTAGGTTGGGTTAGGTTAGGTTATATTTCGTTATTGATGTATATGAAGGTCCCACGGAGACGTAGAGGCCAACTCGCAAGGTATGTTGTCAAATATTACCGCGGAGATGTTGGGTTGGGTGAGGTTAGGTTATATTACGTTATTGATGTATATAAAGGTCCCACGGAGACGTAGAGGCCAACTCGCCAGGAATGTTGTCAAATATTACCGCCGCGATGATAGGTTGGGTTAGGTTACGTTATATTACGTTATTGATGTATATAAAGGTCCCACGGAGACGGAGAAGCCAACTCGCCAGGAATGTTGTCAAATATTACCGCCGAGAAGATAGGTTGGGTTAGGTTAGGTTATATTACGTTATAGTTCTCTATGACGGCCCCACGGAGACGTAGAGTCCAACAAGCCAGGAATGTGGTCGAATATTACCGCCGAGATGTTATATTGGGTTAGCTTATGTTATATTATGTTATTGATGTATATAAATATCCCACGGAGACGTAGAGGTCACCTCGCCAGGTATGTTTTCAAATACTACCGCCGAGACGTTAGGTTGGGTTAGGTTAGGTTATATTACGTTATTGATGTATATAAAGGTCCCACGGAGACGGAGAAGCCAACTCGCCATGAATGTGGTCAAATATTACCTCCGAGATGTTAGGTTGGGTTAGGTTAGGTTATATTTCGTTATTGATGTATATGAAGGTCCCACGGAGACGTAGAGGCCAACTCGCAAGCTATGTTGTCAAATATTACCGCGGAGATGTTGGGTTGGGTTAGGTTAGGTTATATTACGTTATTGATGTATATAAAGGTCCCACGGAGACATAGAGGCCAATTCGCCAGGTATGTTGTCAAATATTACCGCCGAGATGATAGGTTGGGTTAGGTTATGTTATATTTCGTTATTGATGTATATAAAGGTCCCACGGAGACGGAAAAGCCAACTCGCCAGGAATGTTGTCAAATATTACCGCCGAGATGTTAGGTTGGGTTAGGTTAGGTTATATTACGTTATTGATGTATATAAAGGTCCCACGGAGACGTAGAGTCCAACTCGCCGGGAATGATGTCAAATACGACCGCGGCGATGCTAGGTTGGGTCAGGTTAGGTTATATTACGTTATTGAAGTATATAAAGGTCCCACGGAGACGTAGAGGCCGACAAGACAGGAATGTGGTCAAATATTACCGCCGAGATGTTAGGTTGGGTTAGGTTAGGTTATATTACGTTATTGATGTTTATAAAGCTCCCACGGAGACGTAGAGGCCAACTCGCCAGGAATGATGTCAAATATTACCGCCGAGATTTTATGTTGGGTTAGGTTAGGTTATATTACGTTATTGATGTATATAAAGGTCCCACGGAGACGTAGAGGCCAACTCGCCAGGAATGTTGTCAAATACTATCGCCGAGATGTTAGGTTGGGTTAGGTTAGGTTATATTACGCTATAGTTCTCTATGACGGCCCCACGGAGACGAAGAGTCCAACAAGCCAGGAATGTGGTCAAATATTACCGCCGAGATGTTATATTGGCTTAGCTTATGCTATATTATGTTATTGATGTATATAAATATCCCACGGAGACGTAGAGGCCACCTCGCCAGGTATGTTTTCAAATATTACCGCCGAGACGTTAGGTTGGGTTAGGTTAGGTTATATTACGTTATTGATGTATATAAAGGTCCCACGGAGACGGAGAAGCCAACTCGCCAGGAATGTGGTCAAATATTACCGCCGGGATGTTAGGTTGGGTTAGGTTAGGTTATATTACGTTATTGATGTATATAAAGATCCCACGGAGACGTAGAGGCCAATTCGCCAGGTATGTTGTCAAATATTACCGCCGAGATGATAGGTTGGGTTAGGTTAGGTTATATTTCGTTATTGATGTATATAAAGGTCCCACGGAGACGGAGAAGCCAACTCGCCAGGAATGTTGTCAAATATTACCGCCGAGATGTTAGGTTAGGTTAGGTTAGGTTATATTACGTTCTTGAAGTATATAAATGTCCCACGCAGACGTAGAGGCCAACAAACCAGGAATGTTGTCAAATACTACCGTCGAGATGATAGGTTGGGTTACGTTAGGTAATATTTCGTTATTGATGTATATGAAGGTCAAACGGAGACCTAGAGGCCAACTCGAAAGGAATCTTGTCAAATATTACCGGCGAGATGTTAGGTTGGGTTAGGTTAGGTTATATTTCGTTATTGATGTATATGAAGATCCCACGGAGACGTAGAGGCCGACTCGCCAGGTATGTGATCAAATATTACCGCGGAGATGTTAGGTTGGGTTAGGTTACGTTATATTACGTTATTGATGTATATGATGGTCAAACGGAGACGTAGAAGCCATCTCGCCAGGAATGATGTCAAATATTACCGCCGAGATGTTAGGTTGGGTTAGGTTAGGTTATATTACGTTATTGATGTATATAAAGTTCCCACGCAGACGTAGAGGCCAACAAGCCAGGAATGTTGTCAAATACTACCGTCGAGATGATAGGTTGGGTTACGTTAGTTAATATTTCGTTATTGATGTATATGAAGGTCAAACGGAGACGTAGAGGCCAATTCGCCAGGTATGTTGTCAAATATTACCGCCGAGATGATAGGTTGGGTTAGGTTAGGTTATATTTCGTTATTGATGTATATGAGGGTCCCACGGAGACGTAGAGGCCAACTCGCAAGGTATGTTGTCAAATATTACCGCGGAGATGTTAGGTTGGGTTAGGTTAAGTTATATCACGTTATTGGTGTATATAAAGGTCCCACGGAGACGGAGAAGCCAACTCGCCAGGAATGTTGTCAAATATTACCGCCGAGAAGATAGGTTGAGTTAGGTTATGTTATATTACGTTCTTGATGTATATAAAGATCACACGGAGACGTAGAGGCCAATTCGCCAGGTATGTTGTCAAATATTACCGCCGAGATGATAGGTTGGGTTAGGTTGGGTTATATTTCGTTATTGATGTATATGAAGGTCCCACGGAGACGTAGAGGCCGACTCGCCAGGTATGTGGTCAAATATTACCGCCGAGATGTTAGGTTGGGTTAGGTTACGTTATATTACGTTATTGATGTATATGATGGTCAAACGGAGACGTAGAAGCCATCTCGCCAGGAATGATGTCAAATATTACCGCCGAGATGTTAGGTTGGCTTAGGTTAGGTTATATTACGTTATTGATGTATATGAAGGTCCCACGCAGACGTAGAGGCCAACAAGCCAGGAATGTTGTCAAATACTACCGTCGAGATGATAGGTTGGGTTACGTTACGTAACATTTCGTTATTGATGTATATGAAGGTCAAACGGAGACGTAGAGGCCAATTCGCCAGGTATGTTGTCAAATATTACCGCCGAGATGATAGGTTGGGTTAGGTTAGGTTATATTTCGTTATTGATGTATATGAGGGTCCCACGGAGACGTAGAGGCCAACTCGCAAGGTATGTTGTCAAATATTACCGCGGAGATGTTAGGTTGGGTTAGGTTAAGTTATATTACGTTATTGATGTATATAAAGGTCCCACGGAGACGGAGAAGCCAACTCGCCAGGAATGTTGTCAAATATTACCGCCGAGAAGATAGGTTGGGTTAGGTTATGTTATATTACGTTCTTGATGTATATAAAGATCACACGGAGACGTAGAGGCCAATTCTCCACGTATGTTGTCAAATATTACCGCCGAAATGATAGGTTGGGTTAGGTTGGGTTATATTTCGTTATTGATGTATATAAAGGTCCCACGGAGACGGAGAAGGCAACTCGCCAGGTATGTTGTCAAATATTACCGCCGAGATGATAGGTTGGGTTAGGTTAGGTTGTATTTCGTTATTGATGTATATAAAGGTCCCACGGAGACGGAGAAGCCAACTCGCCAGGAATGTTGTCAAATATTACCGCCGAGATGTTAGGTTGGGTTAGGTTAGGTTATATTACGTTCTTGAAGTATATAAAGGTCCCACGCAGACGTAGAGGCCAACAAGCCAGGAATGTTGTCAAATACTACCGTCGAGATGATAGGTTGGGTTACGTTAGGTGATATTTCGTTATTGATGTATATGAAGGTCAAACGGAGACGTAGAGGCCAATTCGCCAGGTATGTTGTCAAATATTACCGCCGAGATGATAGGTTGGGTTAGGTTAGGTTATATTTCGTTATTGATGTATATGAGGGTCCCACGGAGACGTAGAGGCCAACTCGCAAGGTATGTTGTCAAATATTACCGCGGAGATGTTAGGTTGGGTTAGGTTAAGTTATATTACGTTATTGATGTATATAAAGGTCCCACGGAGACGGAGAAGCCAACTCGCCAGGAATGTTGTCAAATATTACCGCCGAGAAGATAGGTTGGGTTAGGTTATGTTATATTACGTTCTTGATGTATATAAAGATCACACGGAGACGTAGAGGCCAATTCTCCACGTATGTTGTCAAATATTACCGCCGAAATGATACGTTGGGTTAGGTTGGGTTATATTTCGTTATTGATGTATATAAAGGTCCCACGGAGACGGAGAAGCCAACTCGCCAGGTATGTTGTCAAATATTACCGCCGAGATGATAGGTTGGGTTAGGTTAGGTTATATTTCGTTATTGATGTATATAAAGGTCCCACGGAGACGGAGAAGCCAACTCGCCAGGAATGTTGTCAAATATTACCGCCGAGATGTTAGGTTGGGTTAGGTTAGGTTATATTACGTTCTTGAAGTATATAAAGGTCCCACGCAGACGTAGAGGCCAACAAGCCAGGAATGTTGTCAAATACTACCGTCGAGATGATAGGTTGGGTTACGTTAGGTAATATTTCGTTATTGATGTATATGAAGGTCAAACGGAGACGTAGAGGCCAATTCGCCAGGTATGTTGTGAAATATTACCGCCGAGATTATAGGTTGGGTCAAGTTAGGTTATATTTCGTTATTGATGTATATTAAGGTCCCACGGAGACGTAGAGGCCAATTCGCCAGGTATGTTGTCAAATATTACCGCCGAGATGTTAGGTTGGGTTAGGTTAGGTTATATCACGTTATTGGTGTATATAAAGGTCCCACGGAGACGGAGAAGCCAACTCGCCAGGAATGTTGTCAAATATTACCGCCGAGAAGATAGGTTGGGTTAGGTTATGTTATATTACGTTCTTGATGTATATAAAGATCACACGGAGACGTAGAGGCCAATTCGCCAGGTATGTTGTCAAATATTACCGCCGAGATGATAGGTTGGGTTGGGTTGGGTTATATTTCGTTATTGATGTATATGAAGGTCCCACGGAGACGTAGAGGCCGACTCGCCAGGTATGTGGTCAAATATTACCGCCGAGATGTTAGGTTGGGTTAGGTTACGTTATATTACGTTATTGATGTATATGATGGTCAAACGGAGACGTAGAAGCCATCTCGCCAGGAATGATGTCAAATATTACCGCCGAGATGTTAGGTTGGCTTAGGTTAGGTTATATTACGTTATTGATGTATATAAAGGTCCCACGCAGACGTAGAGGCCAACAAGCCAGGAATGTTGTCAAATACTACCGTCGAGATGATAGGTTGGGTTACGTTACGTAATATTTCGTTATTGATGTATATGAAGGTCAAACGGAGACGTAGAGGCCAATTCGCCAGGTATTTTGTCATATATTACCGCCGAGATGATAGGTTGGGTTAGGTTAGGTTATATTTCGTTATTGATGTATATGAGGGTCCCACGGAGACGTAGAGGCCAACTCGCAAGGTATGTTGTCAAATATTACCGCGGAGATGTTAGGTTGGGTTAGGTTAAGTTATATTACGTTATTGATGTATATAAAGGTCCCACGGAGACGGAGAAGCCAACTCGCCAGGAATGTTGTCAAATATTACCGCCGAGAAGATAGGTTGGGTTAGGTTATGTTATATTACGTTCTTGATGTATATAAAGATCACACGGAGACGTAGAGGCCAATTCTCCACGTATGTTGTCAAATATTACCGCCGAAATGATAGGTTGGGTTAGGTTGGGTTATATTTCGTTATTGATGTATATAAAGGTCCCACGGAGACGGAGAAGCCAACTCGCCAGGTATGTTGTCAAATATTACCGCCGAGATGATAGGTTGGGTTAGGTTAGGTTATATTTCGTTATTGATGTATATAAAGGTCCCACGGAGACGGAGAAGCCAACTCGCCAGGAATGTTGTCAAATATTACCGCCGAGATGTTAGGTTGGGTTAGGTTAGGTTATATTACGTTCTTGAAGTATATAAAGGTCCCACGCAGACGTAGAGGCCAACAAGCCAGGAATGTTGTCAAATACTACCGTCGAGATGATAGGTTGGGTTACGTTAGGTGATATTTCGTTATTGATGTATATGAAGGTCAAACGGAGACGTAGAGGCCAATTAGCCAGGTATGTTGTCAAATATTACCGCCGAGATGATAGGTTGGGTTAGGTTAGGTTATATTTCGTTATTGATGTATATGAGGGTCCCACGGAGACGTAGAGGCCAACTCGCAAGGTATGTTGTCAAATATTACCGCGGAGATGTTAGGTTGGGTTAGGTTAAGTTATATTACGTTATTGATGTATATAAAGGTCCCACGGAGACGGAGAAGCCAACTCGCCAGGAATGTTGTCAAATATTACCGCCGAGAAGATAGGTTGGGTTAGGTTATGTTATATTACGTTCTTGATGTATATAAAGATCACACGGAGACGTAGAGGCCAATTCTCCACGTATGTTGTCAAATATTACCGCCGAAATGATACGTTGGGTTAGGTTGGGTTATATTTCGTTATTGATGTATATAAAGGTCCCACGGAGACGGAGAAGCCAACTCGCCAGGTATGTTGTCAAATATTACCGCCGAGATGATAGGTTGGGTTAGGTTAGGTTATATTTCGTTATTGATGTATATAAAGGTCCCACGGAGACGGAGAAGCCAACTCGCCAGGAATGTTGTCAAATATTACCGCCGAGATGTTAGGTTGGGTTAGGTTAGGTTATATTACGTTCTTGAAGTATATAAAGGTCCCACGCAGACGTAGAGGCCAACAAGCCAGGAATGTTGTCAAATACTACCGTCGAGATGATAGGTTGGGTTACGTTAGGTAATATTTCGTTATTGATGTATATGAAGGTCAAACGGAGACGTAGAGGCCAATTCGCCAGGTATGTTGTCAAATATTACCGCCGAGATGATAGGTTGGGTTAGGTTAGGTTATATTTCGTTATTGATGTATATGAGGGTCCCACGGAGACGTAGAGGCCAACTCGCAAGGTATGTTGTCAAATATTACCGCCGAGATGTTAGGTTGGGTTAGGTTAGGTTATATTACGTTCTTGAAGTATATAAAGGTCCCACGCAGACGTAGAGGCCAACAAGCCAGGAATGTTGTCAAATACTACCGTCGAGATGATAGGTTGGGTTACGTTAGGTAAGATTTCGTTATTGATGTATATGAAGGTCAAACGGAGACGTAGAGGCCAATTCGCCAGGTATGTTGTCAAATATTACCGCCGAGATGATAGGTTGGGTTAGGTTAGGTTATATTTCGTTATTGATGTATATGAGGGTCCCACGAAGACGTAGAGGCCAACTCGCAAGGTATGTTGTCAAATACTACCGCGGAGATGTTGGGTTGGGTTAGGTTAAGTTATATTACGTTACTGATGTATATAAAGGTCCCACGGAGACGGAGCAGCCAACTCGCCAGGAATGTTGTCAAATATTACCGCCGAGAAGGTAGGTTGGGTTAGGTTATGATATATTACGTTCTTGATGTATATAAAGATCACACGGAGACGTAGAGGCCAATTCGCCAGGTATGTTGTCAAATATTTCCGCCGAGATGATAGGTTGGGTTAGGTTAGGTTATATTTCGTTACTGATGTATATAAAGGTCCCACGGAGACGGAGAAGCCAACTCGCCAGGTATGTTGTCAAATATTACCGCCGAGATGATAGGTTGGGTTAGGTTAGGTTATATTTCGTTATTGATGTATATGAGGGTCCCACGGAGACGTAGAGGCCAACTCGCAAGGTATGTTGTCAAATATTACCGCGGAGATGTTAGGTTGGGTTAGGTTAAGTTATATTACGTTATTGATGTATATAAAGGTCCCACGGAGACGGAGAAGCCAACTCGCCAGGAATGTTGTCAAATATTACCGCCGAGAAGATAGGTTGGGTTAGGTTATGTTATATTACGTTCTTGATGTATATAAAGATCACACGGAGACGTAGAGGCCAATTCTCCACGTATGTTGTCAAATATTACCGCCGAAATGATAGGTTGGGTTAGGTTGGGTTATATTTCGTTATTGATGTATATAAAGGTCCCACGGAGACGGAGAAGCCAACTCGCCAGGTATGTTGTCAAATATTACCGCCGAGATGATAGGTTGGGTTAGGTTAGGTTATATTTCGTTATTGATGTATATAAAGGTCCCACGGAGACGGAGAAGCCAACTCGCCAGGAATGTTGTCAAATATTACCGCCGAGATGTTAGGTTGGGTTAGGTTAGGTTATATTACGTTCTTGAAGTATATAAAGGTCCCACGGAGACGGAGAAGCCAACTCGCCAGGAATGTTGTCAAATATTACCGCCGAGATGTTAGGTTGGGTTAGGTTATGTTATATTACGTTCTTGATGTATATAAAGATCCCACGGAGACGTAGAGGCCAATTCGCCAGGTATGTTGTCAAATATTACCGCCGAGATTATAGGTTGGGTCAAGTTAGGTTATATTTCGTTATTGATGTATATTAAGGTCCCACGGAGACGTAGAGGCCAATTCGCCAGGTATGTTGTCAAATATTACCGCCGAGATGATAGGTTGGGTTAGGTTAGGTTATATTTCGTTATTGATGTATATTAAGGTCCCACGGAGACGTAGAGGCCAACAAGCCAGGAATGTTGTCAAATACTACCGTCGAGATGATAGTTTGGGTTACGTTAGGTAATATTTCGTATTTGATGTATATGAAGGTCCCACGGAGACGGAGAAGCCAACTCGCCAGGAATGTTGTCAAATATTACCGCCGAGATGTTAGGTTGGGTTAGGTTAGGTTATATTACGTTCTTGAAGTATATAAAGGTCCCACGCAGACGTAGAGGCCAACAAGCCAGGAATGTTGTCAAATACTACCGTCGAGATGTTAGGTTGGGTTAGGTTAAGTTATATTACGTTATTGATGTATATAAAGGACCTACGGAGACGGAGACGCCAACTCGCCAGGAATGTTGTCAAATATTACCGCCGAGACGTTAGGTTGGGTTAGGTTAGGTTATATTACGTTATTGATGTATATAAAGGTCCCACGGAGACGGAGAAGCCAACTCGCTAGGAATGTGGTCAAATATTACCGCCGAGATGTTAGGTTGGGTTAGGTTAGGTTATATTACGTTATTGATGTATATAAAGATCCCACGGAGACGTAGAGGCCAACTCGCCAGGAATGATGTCAAATATTACCGCCGCGATGATAGGTTGGCTTAGGTTACGTTATATTACGTTATTGATGTATATAAAGGTCCCACGGAGACGGAGAAGCCAACTCGCCAGGTATGTTGTCAAATATTACCGCCGAAAAGATAGGTTGGGTTAGGTTATGTTATATTACGTTCTTGATGTATATAAAGATCACACGGAGACGTAGAGGCCAATTCGCCAGGTATGTTGTCAAATATTACCGCCGAGATGATAGGTTGGGTCAGGTTAGGTTATATTTCGTTATTGATGTATATTAAGGTCCCACGGAGACGTAGAGGCCAATTCGCCAGGTATGTTGTCAAATATTACCGCCGAGATGATAGGTTGGGTTAGGTTAGGTTATATTTCGTTATTGATGTATATAAAGGTCCCACGGAGACGGAGAAGCCAACTCGCCAGGTATGTTGTCAAATATTACCGCCGATATGATAGGTTGGGTTAGGTTAGGTTATATTTCGTTATTGATGTATATAAAGGTCCCACGGAGACGGGGAAGCCAACTCGCCAGGAATGTTGTCAAATATTACCGCCGAGATGATAGGTTGGGTCAGGTTAGGTTATATTTCGTTATTGATGTATATTAAGGTCCCACGGAGACGTAGAGGCCAATTCGCCAGGTATGTTGTCAAATATTACCGCCGAGATGATAGGTTGGGTTAGGTTAGGTTATATTTCGTTATTGATGTATATTAAGGTCCCACGGAGACGTAGAGGCCAATTCGCCAGGTATGTTGTCAAATATTACCGCCGAGATGATAGGTTGGGTTAGGTTAGGTTATATTTCGTTATTGATGTATATAAAGGTCCCACGGAGACGGAGAAGCCAACTCGCCAGGAATGTTGTCAAATATTACCGCCGAGATGTTAGGTTGGGTTAGGTTAGGTTTTATTACGTTCTTGAAGTATATAAAGGTCCCACGGAGACGTAGAGTCCAACAAGACAGGAATGTGGTCAAATATTACCGCCGAGATGTTAGGTTGGGTTAGGTTAGGTTATATTACGTTATAGTTCTCTATGACGGCCCCACGGAGACGTAGAGTCCAACAAGCCAGGAATGTGGTCAAATATTGCCGCCAAGATGTTATATTGGGTTAGCTTATGTTATGTTATGTTATTGATGTATATAAATATCCCACGGAGACGTATAGGCCCCCTCGCCAGGTATGTTTTCAAATATTACCGCCGAGAAGATAGGTTGGGTTAGGTTAGGTTATATTACGTTCTTGAGATATATAAAGATCACACGGAGACGTAGAGGCCAATTCGCCAGGTATGTTGTCAAATATTACCGCCGAGAAGATAGGTTGGGTTAGGTTAGGTTATATTTCGTTATTGATGTATATGAAGGTCCCACGGAGACGTATAGGCCAACTCGCAAGGTATGTTGTCAAATATTACCCCGGAGATGTTAGGTTGGGTTAGGTTAAGTTATATTACGTTATTGGTGTATATAAAGGACCCACGGAGACGGAGAAGCCAACTCGCCAGGAATGTTGTCAAATATTACCGCCGAGATGTTAGGTTGGGTTAGGTTAGGTTATATTACGTTATTGATGTATATAAAGATCCCACGGAGACGTAGAGGCCAACTCGCCAGGAATGATGTCAAATATTACCGCCGCGATGATAGGTTGGCTTAGGTTACGTTATATTACGTTATTGATGTATATAAAGGTCCCACGGAGACGGAGAAGCCAACTCGCCAGGTATGTTGTCAAATATTACCGCCGAAAAGATAGGTTGGGTTAGGTTATGTTATATTACGTTCTTGATGTATATAAAGATCACACGGAGACGTAGAGGCCAATTCGCCAGGTATGTTGTCAAATATTACCGCCGAGATGATAGGTTGGGTCAGGTTAGGTTATATTTCGTTATTGATGTATATTAAGGTCCCACGGAGACGTAGAGGCCAATTCGCCAGGTATGTTGTCAAATATTACCGCCGAGATGATAGGTTGGGTTAGGTTAGGTTATATTTCGTTATTGATGTATATAAAGGTCCCACGGAGACGGAGAAGCCAACTCGCCAGGTATGTTGTCAAATATTACCGCCGAGATGATAGGTTGGGTTAGGTTAGGTTATATTTCGTTATTGATGTATATAAAGGTCCCACGGACACGGGGAAGCCAACTCGCCAGGAATGTTGTCAAATATTACCGCCGAGATGATAGGTTGGGTCAGGTTAGGTTATATTTCGTTATTGATGTATATTAAGGTCCCACGGAGACGTAGAGGCCAACTCGCCAGGTATGTGGTCAAATATTACCGCGGAGATGTTAGGTTGGGTTAGGTTACATTATATTACGTTATTGATGTATATGATGGTCAAACGGAGACGTAGAAGCCATCTCGCCAGGAATAATGTCAAATATTACCGCCGAGATGTTAGGTTGGGTTAGGTTAGGTTATATTACGTTATTGATGTATATAAAGGTCCCACGGAGACATAGAGGCCAACTCGCCAGGAATGATGTCAAATATTACCGCCGAGATTTTATGTTGGGTTAGGTTAGGTTATATTACGTTATTGATGTATATAAAGGTCCCACGGAGACGTAGAGGCCAACTCGCCAGGAATGTTGTCAAATACTACCGCCGAGATGATAGGTTGGGTTACGTTAGGTTATATTACGTTATTGATGTATATAAAGGTCCCACGGAGACGTAGAGACCAACAAGCCAGGAATGTTGTCAAATATTACCGCCGCAATGATAGGTTGGGTTAGGTTACGTTATATTACGTTATTGATGTGTATAAAGGTCCCACGGAGACGGAGAAGCCAACTCGCCAGGGATGTTGTCAAATATTACCGCCGAGAAGAAAGGTTGGGTTAGGTTATGTTATATTACGTTCTTGATGTATATAAAGATCACACGGAGACGTAGAGGCCAATTCGCCAGGTATGTTGTCAAATACTACCGCCGAGATGATAGGTTGGGTTACGTTAGGTTATATTACGTTATTGATGTATATAAAGGTCTCACGGAGACGTAGAGACCAACAAGCCAGGAATGTTGTCAAATATTACCGCCGCAATGATAGGTTGGGTTAGGTTACGTTATATTACGTTATTGATGTGTATAAAGGTCCCACGGAGACGGAGAAGCCAACTCGCCAGGGATGTTGTCAAATATTACCGCCGAGAAGAAAGGTTGGGTTAGGTTAGGTTATATTACGTTATTGATGTATATAAATGTCCCACGGAGACGTAGAGGCCAACTCGCCAGGAATGTTGTCAAATACTACCGCCGAGATGATAGGTTGGGTTACGTTAGGTTATATTACGTTATTGATGTATATAAAGGTCCCACGGAGACGTAGAGACCAACAAGCCAGGAATGTTGTCAAATATTACCGCCGCAATGATAGGTTGGGTTAGGTTACGTTATATTACGTTATTGATGTGTATAAAGGTCCCACGGAGACGGAGAAGCCAACTCGCCAGGGATGTTGTCAAATATTACCGCCGAGAAGAAAGGTTGGGTTAGGTTATGTTATATTACGTTCTTGATGTACATAAAGATCACACGGAGACGTAGAGGCCAATTCGCCAGGTATGTTGTCAAATATTACCGCCGAGATGATAGGATGGGTTAGGTTAGGTTATATTTCGTTATTGATGTATATGAAGGTCCCACGGAGACGTAGAGGCCAACTCGCAAGGTATGTTGCCAAATATTACCGCGGAGATGTTAGGTTGGGTTAGGTTAAGTTATATTACGTTATTGATGTATATAAAGGTCCCACGGAGACGGACAAGCCAACTCGCCAGGAATGTTGTCAAATATTACCGCCGAGAAGATAGGTTGGGTTAGGTTAGGTTATATTTCGTTATTGATGTATATTAAGGTCCCACGGAGACGTAGAGGCCAATTCGCCAGGTATGTTGTCAAATATTACGGCCGAGATGATAGGTTGGGTTAGGTTAGGTTATATTTCGTTATTGATGTATATAAAGGTCCCACGGAGACGGAGAAGCCAACTCGCCAGGAATGTTGTCAAATATTACCGCCGAGATGTTAGGTTGGGTTAGGTTAGGTTATATTACGTTCTTGAAGTATATAAAGGTCCCACGGAGACGTAGAGTCCAACAAGACAGGAATGTGGTCAAATATTACCGCCGAGATGTTAGGTTGGGTTAGGTTAGGTTATATTACGTTATAGTTCTCTATGACGGCCCCACGGAGACGTAGAGTCCAACAAGCCAGGAATGTGGTCAAATATTGCCGCCAAGATGTTATATTGGGTTAGCTTATGTTATATTATGTTATTGATGTATATAAATATCCCACGGAGACGTATAGGCCCTCTCGCCAGGTATGTTTTCAAATATTACCGCCGAGACGTTAGGTTGGGTTAGGTTAGGTTATATTACGTTATTGATGTATATAAAGGTCCCACGGAGACGGAGAAGCCAACTCGCCAGGAATGTGGTCAAATATTACCGCCGAGATGTTAGGTTGGTTTAGGTTAGGTTATATTACGTTATTGATGTATATAAAGATCCCACGGAGACGTAGAGGCCAACTCGCCAGGAATGTTGTCAAATATTACCGCCGCGATGATAGGTTGGGTTAGGTTACGTTATATTACGTTATTGATGTATATAAAGGTCCCACGGAGACGGAGAAGCCAACTCGCCAGGAATGTTGTCAAATATTACCGCCGAGAAGATAGGTTGGGTTAGGTTATGTTATATTACGTTCTTGATGTATATAAAGATCCCACGGAGAGGTAGAGGCCAATTCGCCATGTATGTTGTAAAATATTACCGCCGAGATGATAGGTTGGGTTAGGTTAGGTTATATTTCGTTATTGATGTATATGAAGGTCCCAGGGACACGTAGAGGCCAACTCGCAAGGTATGTTGTCAAATATTACCGCGGAGATGTTAGGTTGGGTTAGGTTAAGTTATATTACGTTATTGATGTATATAAAGGTCCCACGGAGACGGAGAAGCCAACTCGACAGGAATGTTGTCAAATATTACCGCCGAGAAGATAGGTTGGGTTAGGTTATGTTATATTACGTTCTTGATGTATTTAAAGAACACACGGAGACGTAGAGGCCAATTCGCCAGGTATGTTGTCAAATATTACCGCCGAGATGATAGGTTGGGTTAGGTTAGGTTATATTTCGTTATTGATGTATATGAAGGTCCCACGGAGACGTAGAGGCCAACTCGCAAGGTATGTTGTCAAATATTACCGCGGATATGTTAGGTTGGGTTAGGTTAAGTTATATTACGTTATTGATGTATATAAAGGTCCCACGGAGACGGAGAAGCCAACTCGCCAGGAATGTTGTCAAATATTACCGCCGAGATGTTAGGTTGCGTTAGGTTAGGTTATATTACGTTCTTGAAGTATATAAAGGTCCCACGCAGACGTAGAGGCCAACAAGCCAGGAATGTTGTCAAATACTACCGTCGAGATGATAGGTTGGGTCACGTTAGGTAATATTACGTTATTGATGTATATAAAGATCCCACGGAGACGTAGAGGCCAACTCGCCAGGTATGTGGTCAAATATTACCGCGGAGATGTTAGGTTGGGTTAGGTTACATTATATTACGTTATTGATGTATATGATGGTCAAACGGAGACGTAGAAGCCATCTCGCCAGGAATAATGTCAAATATTACCGCCGAGATGTTAGGTTGGGTTAGGTTAGGTTATATTACGTTATTGATGTATATAAAGGTCCCACGGAGACATAGAGGCCAACTCGCCAGGAATGATGTCAAATATTACCGCCGAGATTTTATGTTGGGTTAGGTTAGGTTATATTACGTTATTGATGTATATAAAGGTCCCACGGAGACGTAGAGGCCAACTCGCCAGGAATGTTGTCAAATACTACCGCCGAGATGATAGGTTGGGTTACGTTAGGTTATATTACGTTATTGATGTATATAAAGGTCCCACGGAGACGTAGAGACCAACAAGCCAGGAATGTTGTCAAATATTACCGCCGCCATGATAGGTTGGGTTAGGTTACGTTATATTACGTTATTGATGTGTATAAAGGTCCCACGGAGACGGAGAAGCCAACTCGCCAGGGATGTTGTCAAATATTACCGCCGAGAAGAAAGGTTGGGTTAGGTTATGTTATATTACGTTCTTGATGTATATAAAGATCACACGGAGACGTAGAGGCCAATTCGCCAGGTATGTTGTCAAATATTACCGCCGAGATGATAGGTTGGGTTAGGTTAGGTTATATTTCGTTATTGATGTATATGAAGGTCCCACGGAGACGTAGAGGCCAACTCGCAAGGTATGTTGCCAAATATTACCGCGGAGATGTTAGGTTGGGTTAGGTTAAGTTATATTACGTTATTGATGTATATAAAGGTCCCACGGAGACGGACAAGCCAACTCGCCAGGAATGTTGTCAAATATTACCGCCGAGAAGATAGGTTGGGTTAGGTTATGTTATATTACGTTCTTGATGTATATAAAGAACACACGGAGACGTAGAGGCCAATTCGCCAGGTATGTTGTCAAATATTACCGCCGAGATGATAGGTTGGGTTAGGTTAGGTTATATTTCGTTTTTGATGTATATGAAGGTCCCACGGAGACGTAGAGGCCAACTCGCAAGGTATGTTGTCAAATACTACCGTCGAGATGATAGGTTGGGTTACGTTAGGTAATATTACGTTATTGATGTATATAAAGATCCCACGGAGACGTAGAGGCCAACTCGCCAGGTATGTGGTCAAATATTACCGCCGAGATGATAGGTTGGGTTAGGTTAGGTTATATTTCGTTATTGATGTATATGAAGTTCCCACGGAGACGTAGAGGCCAACTCGCAAGGTATGCTGTCAAATATTACCGCGGAGATGATAGGTTGGGTTAGGTTAGGTTATATTTCGTTATTGATGTATATGAAGGTCCCACGGAGACGTAGAGGCCAACTCGCAAGGTATGTTGTCAAATATTACCGCGGAGATGTTAGGTTGGGTTAGGTTAAGTTATATTATGTTATTGATGTATATAAAGGTTCCACGGAGACGGAGAAGCCAACTCGCCAGGAATGTTGTCAAATATTACCGCCGAGATGTTAGGTTGGGTTAGGTTAGGTTATATTACGTTCTTGAAGTATATAAAGGTCCCAGGCAGACGTAGAGGCCAACAAGCCAGGAATGTTGTCAAATATTACCGCCGAGATGTTAGGTTGGGTTAGGTTAGGTTATATTACGTTATTGATGTATATAAAGCTCCCACGGAGACGTAGAGGCCAACACGCCAGGAATGATGTCAAATATTACCGCCGAGATTTTATGTTGGGTTAGGTTAGGTTATATTACGTTATTGATGTATATAAAGGTCCCACGGAGACGTAGAGGCCAACTCGCCAGGAATGTTGTCAAATATTACCGCCGAGATGATAGGTTGGGTCAGGTTAGGTTATATTTCGTTATTGATGTATATTAAGGTCCCACGGAGACGTAGAGGCTAATTCGCCAGGTATGTTGTCAAATATTACCGCCGAGATGATAGGTTGGGTTAGGTTAGGTTATATTTCGTTATTGATGTATATAAAGGTCCCACGGAGACGGAGAAGCCAACTCGCCAGGTATGTTGTCAAATATTACCGCCGAGATGATAGGTTGGGTTAGGTTACGTTATATTACGTTATTGATGTGTATAAAGGTCCCACGGAGACGGAGAAGCCAACTCGCCAGGGATGTTGTCAAATATTACCGCCGAGAAGAAAGGTTGGGTTAGGTTAGGTTATATTACGTTATTGATGTATATAAATGTCCCACGGAGACGTAGAGGCCAACTCGCCAGGAATGTTGTCAAATACTACCGCCGAGATGATAGGTTGGGTTACGTTAGGTTATATTACGTTATTGATGTATATAAAGGTCCCACGGAGACGTAGAGACCAACAAGCCAGGAATGTTGTCAAATATTACCGCCGCAATGATAGGTTGGGTTAGGTTACGTTATATTACGTTATTGATGTGTATAAAGGTCCCACGGAGACGGAGAAGCCAACTCGCCAGGGATGTTGTCAAATATTACCGCCGAGAAGAAAGGTTGGGTTAGGTTATGTTATATTACGTTCTTGATGTACATAAAGATCACACGGAGACGTAGAGGCCAATTCGCCAGGTATGTTGTCAAATATTACCGCCGAGATGATAGGATGGGTTAGGTTAGGTTATATTTCGTTATTGATGTATATGAAGGTCCCACGGAGACGTAGAGGCCAACTCGCAAGGTATGTTGCCAAATATTACCGCGGAGATGTTAGGTTGGGTTAGGTTAAGTTATATTACGTTATTGATGTATATAAAGGTCCCACGGAGACGGACAAGCCAACTCGCCAGGAATGTTGTCAAATATTACCGCCGAGAAGATAGGTTGGGTTAGGTTAGGTTATATTTCGTTATTGATGTATATTAAGGTCCCACGGAGACGTAGAGGCCAATTCGCCAGGTATGTTGTCAAATATTACGGCCGAGATGATAGGTTGGGTTAGGTTAGGTTATATTTCGTTATTGATGTATATAAAGGTCCCACGGAGACGGAGAAGCCAACTCGCCAGGAATGTTGTCAAATATTACCGCCGAGATGTTAGGTTGGGTTAGGTTAGGTTATATTACGTTCTTGAAGTATATAAAGGTCCCACGGAGACGTAGAGTCCAACAAGACAGGAATGTGGTCAAATATTACCGCCGAGATGTTAGGTTGGGTTAGGTTAGGTTATATTACGTTATAGTTCTCTATGACGGCCCCACGGAGACGTAGAGTCCAACAAGCCAGGAATGTGGTCAAATATTGCCGCCAAGATGTTATATTGGGTTAGCTTATGTTATATTATGTTATTGATGTATATAAATATCCCACGGAGACGTATAGGCCCTCTCGCCAGGTATGTTTTCAAATATTACCGCCGAGACGTTAGGTTGGGTTAGGTTAGGTTATATTACGTTATTGATGTATATAAAGGTCCCACGGAGACGGAGAAGCCAACTCGCCAGGAATGTGGTCAAATATTACCGCCGAGATGTTAGGTTGGTTTAGGTTAGGTTATATTACGTTATTGATGTATATAAAGATCCCACGGAGACGTAGAGGCCAACTCGCCAGGAATGTTGTCAAATATTACCGCCGCGATGATAGGTTGGGTTAGGTTACGTTATATTACGTTATTGATGTATATAAAGGTCCCACGGAGACGGAGAAGCCAACTCGCCAGGAATGTTGTCAAATATTACCGCCGAGAAGATAGGTTGGGTTAGGTTATGTTATATTACGTTCTTGATGTATATAAAGATCCCACGGAGAGGTAGAGGCCAATTCGCCATGTATGTTGTAAAATATTACCGCCGAGATGATAGGTTGGGTTAGGTTAGGTTATATTTCGTTATTGATGTATATGAAGGTCCCAGGGACACGTAGAGGCCAACTCGCAAGGTATGTTGTCAAATATTACCGCGGAGATGTTAGGTTGGGTTAGGTTAAGTTATATTACGTTATTGATGTATATAAAGGTCCCACGGAGACGGAGAAGCCAACTCGACAGGAATGTTGTCAAATATTACCGCCGAGAAGATAGGTTGGGTTAGGTTATGTTATATTACGTTCTTGATGTATTTAAAGAACACACGGAGACGTAGAGGCCAATTCGCCAGGTATGTTGTCAAATATTACCGCCGAGATGATAGGTTGGGTTAGGTTAGGTTATATTTCGTTATTGATGTATATGAAGGTCCCACGGAGACGTAGAGGCCAACTCGCAAGGTATGTTGTCAAATATTACCGCGGATATGTTAGGTTGGGTTAGGTTAAGTTATATTACGTTATTGATGTATATAAAGGTCCCACGGAGACGGAGAAGCCAACTCGCCAGGAATGTTGTCAAATATTACCGCCGAGATGTTAGGTTGCGTTAGGTTAGGTTATATTACGTTCTTGAAGTATATAAAGGTCCCACGCAGACGTAGAGGCCAACAAGCCAGGAATGTTGTCAAATACTACCGTCGAGATGATAGGTTGGGTCACGTTAGGTAATATTACGTTATTGATGTATATAAAGATCCCACGGAGACGTAGAGGCCAACTCGCCAGGTATGTGGTCAAATATTACCGCGGAGATGTTAGGTTGGGTTAGGTTACATTATATTACGTTATTGATGTATATGATGGTCAAACGGAGACGTAGAAGCCATCTCGCCAGGAATAATGTCAAATATTACCGCCGAGATGTTAGGTTGGGTTAGGTTAGGTTATATTACGTTATTGATGTATATAAAGGTCCCACGGAGACATAGAGGCCAACTCGCCAGGAATGATGTCAAATATTACCGCCGAGATTTTATGTTGGGTTAGGTTAGGTTATATTACGTTATTGATGTATATAAAGGTCCCACGGAGACGTAGAGGCCAACTCGCCAGGAATGTTGTCAAATACTACCGCCGAGATGATAGGTTGGGTTACGTTAGGTTATATTACGTTATTGATGTATATAAAGGTCCCACGGAGACGTAGAGACCAACAAGCCAGGAATGTTGTCAAATATTACCGCCGCCATGATAGGTTGGGTTAGGTTACGTTATATTACGTTATTGATGTGTATAAAGGTCCCACGGAGACGGAGAAGCCAACTCGCCAGGGATGTTGTCAAATATTACCGCCGAGAAGAAAGGTTGGGTTAGGTTATGTTATATTACGTTCTTGATGTATATAAAGATCACACGGAGACGTAGAGGCCAATTCGCCAGGTATGTTGTCAAATATTACCGCCGAGATGATAGGTTGGGTTAGGTTAGGTTATATTTCGTTATTGATGTATATGAAGGTCCCACGGAGACGTAGAGGCCAACTCGCAAGGTATGTTGCCAAATATTACCGCGGAGATGTTAGGTTGGGTTAGGTTAAGTTATATTACGTTATTGATGTATATAAAGGTCCCACGGAGACGGACAAGCCAACTCGCCAGGAATGTTGTCAAATATTACCGCCGAGAAGATAGGTTGGGTTAGGTTATGTTATATTACGTTCTTGATGTATATAAAGAACACACGGAGACGTAGAGGCCAATTCGCCAGGTATGTTGTCAAATATTACCGCCGAGATGATAGGTTGGGTTAGGTTAGGTTATATTTCGTTTTTGATGTATATGAAGGTCCCACGGAGACGTAGAGGCCAACTCGCAAGGTATGTTGTCAAATACTACCGTCGAGATGATAGGTTGGGTTACGTTAGGTAATATTACGTTATTGATGTATATAAAGATCCCACGGAGACGTAGAGGCCAACTCGCCAGGTATGTGGTCAAATATTACCGCCGAGATGATAGGTTGGGTTAGGTTAGGTTATATTTCGTTATTGATGTATATGAAGGTCCCACGGAGACGTAGAGGCCAACTCGCAAGGTATGCTGTCAAATATTACCGCGGAGATGATAGGTTGGGTTAGGTTAGGTTATATTTCGTTATTGATGTATATGAAGGTCCCACGGAGACGTAGAGGCCAACTCGCAAGGTATGTTGTCAAATATTACCGCGGAGATGTTAGGTTGGGTTAGGTTAAGTTATATTATGTTATTGATGTATATAAAGGTTCCACGGAGACGGAGAAGCCAACTCGCCAGGAATGTTGTCAAATATTACCGCCGAGATGTTAGGTTGGGTTAGGTTAGGTTATATTACGTTCTTGAAGTATATAAAGGTCCCAGGCAGACGTAGAGGCCAACAAGCCAGGAATGTTGTCAAATATTACCGCCGAGATGTTAGGTTGGGTTAGGTTAGGTTATATTACGTTATTGATGTATATAAAGCTCCCACGGAGACGTAGAGGCCAACACGCCAGGAATGATGTCAAATATTACCGCCGAGATTTTATGTTGGGTTAGGTTAGGTTATATTACGTTATTGATGTATATAAAGGTCCCACGGAGACGTAGAGGCCAACTCGCCAGGAATGTTGTCAAATATTACCGCCGAGATGATAGGTTGGGTCAGGTTAGGTTATATTTCGTTATTGATGTATATTAAGGTCCCACGGAGACGTAGAGGCTAATTCGCCAGGTATGTTGTCAAATATTACCGCCGAGATGATAGGTTGGGTTAGGTTAGGTTATATTTCGTTATTGATGTATATAAAGGTCCCACGGAGACGGAGAAGCCAACTCGCCAGGTATGTTGTCAAATATTACCGCCGAGATGATAGGTTGGGTTAGGTTAGGTTATATTTCGTTATTGATGTATATAAAGGTCCCACGGAGACGGAGAAGCCAACTCGCCAGGAATGTTGTCAAATATTACCGCCGAGATGTTAGGTTGGGTTAGGTTAGGTTATATTACGTTCTTGAAGTATATAAAGGTCCCACGAAGACGTAGAGGCCAACAAGCCAGGAATGTTGTCAAATACTACCGTCGAGACGATAGGTTGGGTTACGTTAGGTAATATTTCGTTATTGATGTATATGAAGGTCAGACGGAGACCTAGAGGCCAACTCGAAAGGAATGTTGTCAAATATTACCGGCGAGATGTTAGGTTGGGTTAGGTTACGTTATATTTCGTTATTGATGTATATGAAGGTCCCACGGAGACGTAGAGGCCGACTCGCCAGGTATGTGGTCAAATATTACCGCGGAGATGTTAGGTTGGGTTAAGTTACGTTATATTACGTTATTGATGTATATGATGGTCAAACGGAGACGCAGAAGCCATCTCGCCAGGAATGATGTCAAATATTACCGCCGAGAAGATAGGTTGGGTTAGGTTAGGTTATATTACGTTATTGATGTATATAAAGGTCCCACGCAGACGTAGAGGCCAACAAGCCAGGAATGTTGTCAAATACTACCGTCGAGATGATAGGTTGGGTTACCTTAGGTAATATTTCGTTATTGATGTATATGAAGGTCAAACGGAGACGTAGAGGCCAATTCGCCAGGTATGTTGTCAAATATTACCGCCGAGATGATAGGTTGGGTTAGGTTAGGTTATATTACGTTATTGATGTATATAAAGGTCCCACGGAGACGTAGAGTCCAACTCGCCGGGAATGATGTCAAATACTACCGCCGCGATGCTAGGTTGGGTTAGGTTAGGTTATATTACGTTATAGTTCTCTATGACGGCCCCACGGAGACGTAGAGTCCAACAAGCCAGGAATGTGGTCAAATATTACCGCCGAGATGTTATATTGGGTTAGCTTATGTTATATTATGTTATTGATGTATATAAATATCCCACGGAGACGTAGAGGCCACCTCGCCAGGTATGTTTTCAAATATTACCGCCGAGACGTTAGGTTGGGTTAGGTTAGGTTATATTACGTTATTGATGTATATAAAGGTCCCACGGAGACGGAGAAGCCAACTCGCCAGGAATGTGGTCAAATATTACCGCCGGGATGTTAGGTTGGGTAAGGTTAGGTTATATTACGTTATTGATGTATATAAAGATCCCACGGAGACGTAGAGGCCAACTCGCCAGGTATGTTGTAAAATATTACCGCCGAGATGATAGGTTGGGTTAGGTTAGGTTATATTTCGTTATTGATGTATATGAAGGTCCCAGGGACACGTAGAGGCCAACTCGCAATGTATGTTGTCAAATATTACCGCGGAGATGTTAGGTTGGGTTAGGTTAAGTTATATTACGTTATTGATGTATATAAAGGTCCCACGGAGACGGAGAAGCCAACTCGACAGGAATGTTGTCAAATATTACCGCCGAGAAGATAGGTTGGGTTAGGTTATGTTATATTACGTTCTTGATGTACATAAAGAACACACGGAGACGTAGAGGCCAATTCGCCAGGTATGTTGTCAAATATTACCGCCGAGATGATAGGTTGGGTTAGGTTAGGTTATATTTCGTTATTGATGTATATGAAGGTCCCACGGAGACGTAGAAGCCATCTCGCCAGGTATGTTGTCAAATATTACCGCCGAGATGATAGGTTGGGTTAGGTTAGGTTATATTACGTTATTGATGTATATGATGGTCAAACGGAGACGCAGAAGCCATCTCGCCAGGAATGATGTCAAATATTACCGCCGAGAAGATAGGTTGGGTTAGGTTAGGTTATATTACGTTATTGATGTATATAAAGGTCCCACGCAGACGTAGAGGCCAACAAGCCAGGAATGTTGTCAAATACTACCGTCGAGATGATAGGTTGGGTTACCTTAGGTAATATTTCGTTATTGATGTATATGAAGGTCAAACGGAGACGTAGAGGCCAATTCGCCAGGTATGTTGTCAAATATTACCGCCGAGATGATAGGTTGGGTTAGGTTAGGTTATATTTCGTTATTGATGTATATGAAGGTCCCACGGAGACGTAGAGGCCAACTCGCAAGGTATGTTGCCAAATATTACCACGGAGATGTTAGGTTGGGTTAGGTTAAGTTATATTACGTTATTGATGTATATAAAGGTCCCACGGAGACGGACAAGCCAACTCGCCAGGAATGTTGTCAAATATTACCGCCGAGAAGATAGGTTGGGTTAGGTTATGTTATATTACGTTCTTGATGTATATAAAGAACACACGGAGACGTAGAGGCCAATTCGCCAGGTATGTTGTCAAATATTACCGCCGAGATGATAGGTTGGGTTAGGTTAGGTTATATTTCGTTTTTGATGTATATGAAGGTCCCACGGAGACGTAGAGGCCAACTCGCAAGGTATGTTGTCAAATACTACCGTCGAGATGATAGGTTGGGTTACGTTAGGTAATATTACGTTATTGATGTATATAAAGATCCCACGGAGACGTAGAGGCCAACTCGCCAGGTATGTGGTCAAATATTACCGCCGAGATGATAGGTTGGGTTAGGTTAGGTTATATTTCGTTATTGATGTATATGAAGGTCCCACGGAGACGTAGAGGCCAACTCGCAAGGTATGCTGTCAAATATTACCGCGGAGATGATAGTTTGGGTTAGGTTAGGTTATATTTCGTTATTGATGTATATGAAGGTCCCACGGAGACGTAGAGGCCAACTCGCAAGGTATGTTGTCAAATATTACCGCGGAGATGTTAGGTTGGGTTAGGTTAAGTTATATTATGTTATTGATGTATATAAAGGTTCCACGGAGACGGAGAAGCCAACTCGCCAGGAATGTTGTCAAATATTACCGCCGAGATGTTAGGTTGGGTTAGGTTAGGTTATATTACGTTCTTGAAGTATATAAAGGTCCCAGGCAGACGTAGAGGCCAACAAGCCAGGAATGTTGTCAAATATTACCGCCGAGATGTTAGGTTGGGTTAGGTTAGGTTATATTACGTTATTGATGTATATAAAGCTCCCACGGAGACGTAGAGGCCAACACGCCAGGAATGATGTCAAATATTACCGCCGAGATTTTATGTTGGGTTAGGTTAGGTTATATTACGTTATTGATGTATATAAAGGTCCCACGGAGACGTAGAGGCCAACTCGCCAGGAATGTTGTCAAATATTACCGCCGAGATGATAGGTTGGGTCAGGTTAGGTTATATTTCGTTATTGATGTATATTAAGGTCCCACGGAGACGTAGAGGCTAATTCGCCAGGTATGTTGTCAAATATTACCGCCGAGATGATAGGTTGGGTTAGGTTAGGTTATATTTCGTTATTGATGTATATAAAGGTCCCACGGAGACGGAGAAGCCAACTCGCCAGGTATGTTGTCAAATATTACCGCCGAGATGATAGGTTGGGTTAGGTTAGGTTATATTTCGTTATTGATGTATATAAAGGTCCCACGGAGACGGAGAAGCCAACTCGCCAGGAATGTTGTCAAATATTACCGCCGAGATGTTAGGTTGGGTTAGGTTAGGTTATATTACGTTCTTGAAGTATATAAAGGTCCCACGAAGACGTAGAGGCCAACAAGCCAGGAATGTTGTCAAATACTACCGTCGAGACGATAGGTTGGGTTACGTTAGGTAATATTTCGTTATTGATGTATATGAAGGTCAGACGGAGACCTAGAGGCCAACTCGAAAGGAATGTTGTCAAATATTACCGGCGAGATGTTAGGTTGGGTTAGGTTACGTTATATTTCGTTATTGATGTATATGAAGGTCCCACGGAGACGTAGAGGCCGACTCGCCAGGTATGTGGTCAAATATTACCGCGGAGATGTTAGGTTGGGTTAAGTTACGTTATATTACGTTATTGATGTATATGATGGTCAAACGGAGACGCAGAAGCCATCTCGCCAGGAATGATGTCAAATATTACCGCCGAGAAGATAGGTTGGGTTAGGTTAGGTTATATTACGTTATTGATGTATATAAAGGTCCCACGCAGACGTAGAGGCCAACAAGCCAGGAATGTTGTCAAATACTACCGTCGAGATGATAGGTTGGGTTACCTTAGGTAATATTTCGTTATTGATGTATATGAAGGTCAAACGGAGACGTAGAGGCCAATTCGCCAGGTATGTTGTCAAATATTACCGCCGAGATGATAGGTTGGGTTAGGTTAGGTTATATTACGTTATTGATGTATATAAAGGTCCCACGGAGACGTAGAGTCCAACTCGCCGGGAATGATGTCAAATACTACCGCCGCGATGCTAGGTTGGGTTAGGTTAGGTTATATTACGTTATAGTTCTCTATGACGGCCCCACGGAGACGTAGAGTCCAACAAGCCAGGAATGTGGTCAAATATTACCGCCGAGATGTTATATTGGGTTAGCTTATGTTATATTATGTTATTGATGTATATAAATATCCCACGGAGACGTAGAGGCCACCTCGCCAGGTATGTTTTCAAATATTACCGCCGAGACGTTAGGTTGGGTTAGGTTAGGTTATATTACGTTATTGATGTATATAAAGGTCCCACGGAGACGGAGAAGCCAACTCGCCAGGAATGTGGTCAAATATTACCGCCGGGATGTTAGGTTGGGTAAGGTTAGGTTATATTACGTTATTGATGTATATAAAGATCCCACGGAGACGTAGAGGCCAACTCGCCAGGTATGTTGTAAAATATTACCGCCGAGATGATAGGTTGGGTTAGGTTAGGTTATATTTCGTTATTGATGTATATGAAGGTCCCAGGGACACGTAGAGGCCAACTCGCAAGGTATGTTGTCAAATATTACCGCGGAGATGTTAGGTTGGGTTAGGTTAAGTTATATTACGTTATTGATGTATATAAAGGTCCCACGGAGACGGAGAAGCCAACTCGACAGGAATGTTGTCAAATATTACCGCCGAGAAGATAGGTTGGGTTAGGTTATGTTATATTACGTTCTTGATGTACATAAAGAACACACGGAGACGTAGAGGCCAATTCGCCAGGTATGTTGTCAAATATTACCGCCGAGATGATAGGTTGGGTTAGGTTAGGTTATATTTCGTTATTGATGTATATGAAGGTCCCACGGAGACGTAGAAGCCATCTCGCCAGGTATGTTGTCAAATATTACCGCCGAGATGATAGGTTGGGTTAGGTTAGGTTATATTACGTTATTGATGTATATGATGGTCAAACGGAGACGCAGAAGCCATCTCGCCAGGAATGATGTCAAATATTACCGCCGAGAAGATAGGTTGGGTTAGGTTAGGTTATATTACGTTATTGATGTATATAAAGGTCCCACGCAGACGTAGAGGCCAACAAGCCAGGAATGTTGTCAAATACTACCGTCGAGATGATAGGTTGGGTTACCTTAGGTAATATTTCGTTATTGATGTATATGAAGGTCAAACGGAGACGTAGAGGCCAATTCGCCAGGTATGTTGTCAAATATTACCGCCGAGATGATAGGTTGGGTTAGGTTAGGTTATATTTCGTTATTAATGTATATGAGGGTCCCACGGAGACGTAGAGGCCAACTCGCAAGGTATGTTGTCAAATATTACCGCGGAGATGTTAGGTTGGGTTAGGTTAGGTTATATTTCGTTATTGATGTATATAAAGGTCCCACGGAGACGGAGAAGCCAACTCGCCAGGTATGTTGTCAAATATTACCGCCGAGATGATAGGTTGGGTTAGGTTAGGTTATATTTCGTTATTGATGTATATAAAGGTCCCACGGAGACGGAGAAGCCAACTCGCCAGGAATGTTGTCAAATATTACCGCCGAGATGTTAGGTTGGGTTAGGTTAGGTTATATTACGTTCTTGAAGTATATAAAGGTCCCACGAAGACGTAGAGGCCAACAAGCCAGGAATGTTGTCAAATACTACCGTCGAGACGATAGGTTGGGTGACGTTAGGTAATATTTCGTTATTGATGTATATGAAGGTCAAACGGAGACCTAGAGGCCAACTCGAAAGGAATGTTGTCAAATATTACCGGCGAGATGTTAGGTTGGGTTAGGTTACGTTATATTTCGTTATTGATGTATATGAAGGTCCCACGGTGACGTAGAGGCCGACTCGCCAGGTATGTGGTCAAATATTACCGCGGAGATGTTAGGTTGGGTTAAGTTACGTTATATTACGTTATTGATGTATATGATGGTCAAACGGAGACGCAGAAGCCATCTCGCCAGGAATGATGTCAAATATTACCGCCGAGAAGATAGGTTGGGTTAGGTTAGGTTATATTACGTTATTGATGTATATAAAGGTCCCACGCAGACGTAGAGGCCAACAAGCCAGGAATGTTGTCAAATACTACCGTCGAGATGATAGGTTGGGTTACCTTAGGTAATATTTCGTTATTGATGTATATGAAGGTCCCAGGGACACGTAGAGGCCAACTCGCAAGGTATGCTGTCAAATATTACCGCGGAGATGATAGGTCGGGTTAGGTTAGGTTATATTTCGTTATTGATGTATATGAAGGTCCCACGGAGACGTAGAGTCCAACTCGCAAGGTATGTTGTCAAATATTACCGCGGAGATGTTAGGTTGGGTTAGGTTAAGTTATATTATGTTATTGATGTATATAAAGGTTCCACGGAGACGGAGAAGCCAACTCGCCAGGAATGTTGTCAAATATTACCGCCGAGATGTTAGGTTGGGTTAGGTTAGGTTATATTACGTTCTTGAAGTATATAAAGGTCCCAGGCAGACGTAGAGGCCAACAAGCCAGGAATGTTGTCAAATATTACCGCCGAGATGTTAGGTTGGGTTAGGTTAGGTTATATTACGTTATTGATGTATATAAAGCTCCCACGGAGACGTAGAGGCCAACACGCCAGGAATGATGTCAAATATTACCGCCGAGATTTTATGTTGGGTTAGGTTAGGTTATATTACGTTATTGATGTATATAAAGGTCCCACGGAGACGTAGAGGCCAACTCGCCAGGAATGTTGTCAAATATTACCGCCGAGATGATAGGTTGGGTCAGGTTAGGTTATATTTCGTTATTGATGTATATTAAGGTCCCACGGAGACGTAGAGGCTAATTCGCCAGGTATGTTGTCAAATATTACCGCCGAGATGATAGGTTGGGTTAGGTTAGGTTATATTTCGTTATTGATGTATATAAAGGTCCCACGGAGACGGAGAAGCCAACTCGCCAGGAATGTGGTCAAATATTACCGCCGGGATGTTAGGTTGGGTAAGGTTAGGTTATATTACGTTATTGATGTATATAAAGATCCCACGGAGACGTAGAGGCCAACTCGCCAGGTATGTTGTAAAATATTACCGCCGAGATGATAGGTTGGGTTAGGTTAGGTTATATTTCGTTATTGATGTATATGAAGGTCCCAGGGACACGTAGAGGCCAACTCGCAAGGTATGTTGTCAAATATTACCGCGGAGATGTTAGGTTGGGTTAGGTTAAGTTATATTACGTTATTGATGTATATAAAGGTCCCACGGAGACGGAGAAGCCAACTCGACAGGAATGTTGTCAAATATTACCGCCGAGAAGATAGGTTGGGTTAGGTTATGTTATATTACGTTCTTGATGTATATAAAGAACACACGGAGACGTAGAGGCCAATTCGCCAGGTATGTTGTCAAATATTACCGCCGAGATGATAGGTTGGGTTAGGTTAGGTTATATTACGTTATTGATGTATATAAAGGTCCCACTTAGACGTAGAGGCCAACTCGCCAGGAATGTTGTCAAATACTACCGCCGAGATGATAGGTTGGGTTACGTTAGGTTATATTACGTTATTGATGTATATAAAGGTCCCACGGAGACGTAGAGACCAACAAGCCAGGAATGTTGTCAAATATTACCGCCGCAATGATAGGTTGGGTTAGGTTACGTTATATTACGTTATTGATGTGTATAAAGGTCCCACGGAGACGGAGAAGCCAACTCGCCAGGGATGTTGTCAAATATTACCGCCGAGAAGAAAGGTTGGGTTAGGTTATGTTATATTACGTTCTTGATGTATATAAAGAGCACACGGAGACGTAGAGGCCAATTCGCCAGGTATGTTGTCAAATATTACCGCCGAGATGATAGGTTGGGTTAGGTTAGGTTATATTTCGTTATTGATGTATATGAAGGTCCCACGGAGACGTAGAGGCCAACTCGCAAGGTATGTTGCCAAATATTACCGCGGAGATGTTAGGTTGGGTTAGGTTAAGTTATATTACGTTATTGATGTATATAAAGGTCCCACGGAGACGGACAAGCCAACTCGCCAGGAATGTTGTCAAATATTACCGCCGAGAAGATAGGTTGGGTTAGGTTATGTTATATTACGTTCTTGATGTATATAAAGAACACACGGAGACGTAGAGGCCAATTCGCCAGGTATGTTGTCAAATATTACCGCCGAGATGATAGGTTGGGTTAGGTTAGGTTATATTTCGTTTTTGATGTATATGAAGGTCCAACGGAGACGTAGAGGCCAACTCGCAAGGTATGTTGTCAAATACTACCGTCGAGATGATAGGTTGGGTTACGTTAGGTAATATTACGTTATTGATGTATATAAAGATCCCACGGAGACGTAGAGGCCAACTCGCCAGGTATGTGGTCAAATATTACCGCCGAGATGATAGGTTGGGTTAGGTTAGGTTATATTTCGTTATTGATGTATATGAAGGTCCCACGGAGACGTAGAGGCCAACACGCCAGGAATGATGTCAAATATTACCGCGGAGATGATAGGTTGGGTTAGGTTAGGTTATATTTCGTTATTGATGTATATGAAGGTCCCACGGAGACGTAGAGGCCAACTCGCAAGATATGTTGTCAAATATTACCGCGGAGATGTTAGGTTGGGTTAGGTTAAGTTATATTACGTTATTGATGTATATAAAGGTTCCACGGAGACGGAGAAGCCAACTCGCCAGGAATGTTGTCAAATATTACCGCCGAGATGTTAGGTTGGGTTAGGTTAGGTTATATTACGTTCTTGAAGTATATAAAGGTCCCAGGCAGACGTAGAGGCCAACAAGCCAGGAATGTTGTCAAATATTACCGCCGAGATGTTAGGTTGGGTTAGGTTAGGTTATATTACGTTATTGATGTATATAAAGCTCCCACGGAGACGTAGAGGCCAACACGCCAGGAATGATGTCAAATATTACCGCCGAGATTTTATGTGGGGTTAGGTTAGGTTATATTACGTTATTGATGTATATGAAGGTCCCACGCAGACGTAGAGGCCAACAAGCCAGGAAAGTTGTCAAATACTACCGTCGAGATGATAGGTTGGGTTACCTTAGGTAATATTTCGTTATTGATGTATATGAAGGTCAAACGGAGACGTAGAGGCCAATTCGCCAGGTATGTTGTCAAATATTACCGCCGAGATGATAGGTTGGGTTAGGTTAGGTTATATTACGTTATTGATGTATATAAAGGTCCCACGGAGACGTAGAGTCCAACTCGCCGGGAATGATGTCAAATACTACCGCCGCGATGCTAGGTTGGGTTAGGTTAGGTTATATTACGTTATAGTTCTCTATGACGGACCCACGGAGACGTAGAGTCCAACAAGCCAGGAATGTGGTCAAATATTACCGCCGAGATGTTATATTGGGTTAGCTTATGTTATATTATGTTATTGATGTATATAAATATCCCACGGAGACGTAGAGGCCACCTCGCCAGGTATGTTTTCAAATATTACCGCCGAGACGTTAGGTTGGGTTAGGTTAGGTTATATTACGTTATTGATGTATATAAAGGTCCCACGGAGACGGAGAAGCCAACTCGCCAGGAATGTGGTCAAATATTACCGCCGGGATGTTAGGTTGGGTAAGGTTAGGTTATATTACGTTACTGATGTATATAAAGATCCCACGGAGACGTAGAGGCCAACTCGCCAGGTATGTTGTAAAATATTACCGCCGAGATGATAGGTTGGGTTAGGTTAGGTTATATTTCGTTATTGATGTATATAAAGAACACACGGAGACGTAGAGGCCAATTCGCCAGGTATGTTGTCAAATATTACCGCCGAGATGATAGGTTGGGTTAGGTTAGGTTATATTACGTTATTGATGTATATAAAGGTCCCACTTAGACGTAGAGGCCAACTCGCCAGGAATGTTGTCAAATACTACCGCCGAGATGATAGGTTGGGGTACGTTAGGTTATATTACGTTATTGATGTATATAAAGGTCCCACGGAGACGTAGAGACCAACAAGCCAGGAATGTTGTCAAATATTACCGCCGCAATGATAGGTTGGGTTAGGTTACGTTATATTACGTTATTGATGTGTATAAAGGTCCCACGGAGACGGAGAAGCCAACTCGCCAGGAATGTTGTCAAATATTACCGCCGAGATGTTAGGTTGGGTTAGGTTAGGTTATATTACGTTCTTGAAGTATATAAAGGTCCCACGAAGACGTAGAGGCCAACAAGCCAGGAATGTTGTCAAATACTACCGTCGAGATGATAGCTTGGGTTACGTTAGGTAATATTTCGTTATTGATGTATATGAAGGTCAAACGGAGACCTAGAGGCCAACTCGAAAGGAATGTTGTCAAATATTACCGCCGAGATGTTAGGTTGGGTTAGGTTAGGTTATATTACGTTATTGATGTATATAAAGGTCCCACGGAGACGGAGAAGCCAACTCGCCAGGAATGTGGTCAAATATTACCGCCGGGATGTTAGGTTGGGTAAGGTTAGGTTATATTACGTTATTGATGTATATAAAGATCCCACGGAGACGTAGAGGCCAACTCGCCAGGTATGTTGTAAAATATTACCGCCGAGATGATAGGTTGGGTTAGGTTAGGTTATATTTCGTTATTGATGTATATGAAGGTCCCAGGGACACGTAGAGGCCAACTCGCAAGGTATGTTGTCAAATATTACCGCGGAGATGTTAGGTTGGGTTAGGTTAAGTTATATTACGTTATTGATGTATATAAAGGTCCCACGGAGACGGAGAAGCCAACTCGACAGGAATGTTGTCAAATATTACCGCCGAGAAGATAGGTTGGGTTAGGTTATGTTATATTACGTTCTTGATGTATATAAAGAACACACGGAGACGTAGAGGCCAATTCGCCAGGTATGTTGTCAAATATTACCGCCGAGATGATAGGTTGGGTTAGGTTAGGTTATATTTCGTTATTGATGTATATGAAGGTCCCACGGAGACGTAGAAGCCATCTCGCCAGGAATAATGTCAAATATTACCGCCGAGATGATAGGTTGGGTTAGGTTAGGTTATATTTCGTTATTGATGTATATAAAGGTCCCACGGAGACGGAGAAGCCAACTCGCCAGGTATGTTGTCAAATATTACCGCCGAGATGATAGGTTGGGTTAGGTTAGGTTATATTACGTTATTGATGTATATGATGGTCAAACGGAGACGCAGAAGCCACCTCGCCAGGAATGATGTCAAATATTACCGCCGAGAAGATAGGTTGGGTTAGGTTAGGTTATATTACGTTATTGATGTATATAAAGGTCCCACGCAGACGTAGAGGCCAACAAGCCAGGAATGTTGTCAAATACTACCGTCGAGATGATAGGTTGGGTTACCTTAGGTAATATTTCGTTATTGATGTATATGAAGGTCAAACGGAGACGTAGAGGCCAATTCGCCAGGTATGTTGTCAAATATTACCGCCGAGATGATAGGTTGGGTTAGGTTAGGTTATATTTCGTTATTAATGTATATGAGGGTCCCACGGAGACGTAGAAGCCAACTCGCAAGGTATGTTGTCAAATATTACCGCGGAGATGTTAGGTTGGGTTAGGTTAAGTTATATTACGTTATTGATGTATATAAAGGTCCCACGGAGACGGAGAAGCCAACTCGCCAGGAATGTTGTCAAATATGACCGCCGAGATGTTAGGTTGGGTTAGGTTAGGTTATATTACGTTATTGATGTATATAAAGGTCCCACGGAGACGTAGAGTCCAACTCGCCGGGAATGATGTCAAATACTACCGCCGCGATGCTAGTTTGGGTTAGGTTAGGTTATATTACGTTATAGTTCTCTATGACGGCCCCACGGAGTCGTAGAGTCCAACAAGCCAGGAATGTGGTCAAATATTACCGCCGAGATGTTATATTGGGTTAGCTTATGTTATATTATGTTATTGATGTATATAAATATCCCACGGAGACGTAGAGGCCACCTCGCCAGGTATGTTTTCAAATATTACCGCCGAGACGTTAGGTTGGGTTAGGTTAGGTTATATTACGTTATTGATGTATATAAAGGTCCCACGGAGACGGAGAAGCCAACTCGCCAGGAATGTGGTCAAATATTACCGCCGGGATGTTAGGTTGGGTAAGGTTAGGTTATATTACGTTATTGATGTATATAAAGATCCCACGGAGACGTAGAGGCCAACTCGCCAGGTATGTTGTAAAATATTACCGCCGAGATGATAGGTTGGGTTAGGTTAGGTTATATTTCGTTATTGATGTATATGAAGGTCCCAGGGACACGTAGAGGCCAACTCGCAAGGTATGTTGTCAAATATTACCGCGGAGATGTTAGGTTGGGTTAGGTTAAGTTATATTACGTTATTGATGTATATAAAGGTCCCACGGAGACGGAGAAGCCAACTCGACAGGAATGTTGTCAAATATTACCGCCGAGAAGATAGGTTGGGTTAGGTTATGTTATATTACGTTCTTGATGTATATAAAGAACACACGGAGACGTAGAGGCCAATTCGCCAGGTATGTTGTCAAATATTACCGCCGAGATGATAGGTTGGGTTAGGTTAGGTTATATTACGTTATTGATGTATATAAAGGTCCCACTTAGACGTAGAGGCCAACTCGCCAGGAATGTTGTCAAATACTACCGCCGAGATGATAGGTTGGGTTACGTTAGGTTATATTACGTTATTGATGTATATAAAGGTCCCACGGAGACGTAGAGACCAACAAGCCAGGAATGTTGTCAAATATTACCGCCGCAATGATAGGTTGGGTTAGGTTACGTTATATTACGTTATTGATGTGTATAAAGGTCCCACGGAGACGGAGAAGCCAACTCGCCAGGGATGTTGTCAAATATTACCGCCGAGAAGAAAGGTTGGGTTAGGTTATGTTATATTACGTTCTTGATGTATATAAAGATCACACGGAGACGTAGAGGCCAATTCGCCAGGTATGTGGTCAAATATTACCGCGGAGATGTTAGGTTGGGTTAGGTTACATTATATTACGTTATTGATGTATATGATGGTCAAACGGAGACGTAGAAGCCATCTCGCCAGGAATAATGTCAAATATTACCGCCGAGATGTTAGGTTGGGTTAGGTTAGGTTATATTACGTTATTGATGTATATAAAGGTCCCACGGAGACATAGAGGCCAACTCGCCAGGAATGATGTCAAATATTACCGCCGAGATTTTATGTTGGGTTAGGTTAGGTTATATTACGTTATTGATGTATATAAAGGTCCCACGGAGACGTAGAAGCCAACTCGCCAGGAATGTTGTCAAATACTACCGCCGAGATGATAGGTTGGGTTACGTTAGGTTATATTACGTTATTGATGTATATAAAGGTCCCACGGAGACGTAGAGACCAACAAGCCAGGAATGTTGTCAAATATTACCGCCGCAATGATAGGTTGGGTTAGGTTACGTTATATTACGTTATTGATGTGTATAAAGGTCCCACGGAGACGGAGAAGCCAACTCGCCAGGGATGTTGTCAAATATTACCGCCGAGAAGAAAGGTTGGGTTAGGTTATGTTATATTACGTTCTTGATGTATATAAAGATCACACGGAGACGTAGAGGCCAATTCGCCAGGTATGTTGTCAAATATTACCGCCGAGATGATAGGTTGGGTTAGGTTAGGTTATATTTCGTTATTGATGTATATGAAGGTCCCACGGAGACGTAGAGGCCAACTCGCAAGGTATGTTGCCAAATATTACCGCGGAGATGTTAGGTTGGGTTAGGTTAAGTTATATTACGTTATTGATGTATATAAAGGTCCCACGGAGACGGACAAGCCAACTCGCCAGGAATGTTGTCAAATATTACCGCCGAGAAGATAGGTTGGGTTAGGTTATGTTATATTACGTTCTTGATGTATATAAAGAACACACGGAGACGTAGAGGCCAATTCGCCAGGTATGTTGTCAAATATTACCGCCGAGATGATAGGTTGGGTTAGGTTAGGTTATATTTCGTTTTTGATGTATATGAAGGTCCCACGGAGACGTAGAGGCCAACTCGCAAGGTATGTTGTCAAATACTACCGTCGAGATGATAGGTTGGGTTACGTTAGGTAATATTACGTTATTGATGTATATAAAGATCCCACGGAGACGTAGAGGCCAACTCGCAAGGTATGTTGTCAAATATTACCGCGGAGATGTTAGGTTGGGTTAGGTTAAGTTATATTACGTTATTGATGTATATAAAGGTTCCACGGAGACGGAGAAGCCAACTCGCCAGGAATGTTGTCAAATATTACCGCCGAGATGTTAGGTTGGGTTAGGTTAGGTTATATTACGTTCTTGAAGTATATAAAGGTCCCAGGCAGACGTAGAGGCCAACAAGCCAGGAATGTTGTCAAATATTACCGCCGAGATGTTAGGTTGGGTTAGGTTAGGTTATATTACGTTATTGATGTATATAAAGCTCCCACGGAGACGTAGAGGCCAACACGCCAGGAATGATGTCAAATATTACCGCCGAGATTTTATGTTGGGTTAGGTTAGGTTATATTACGTTATTGATGTATATAAAGGTCCCACGCAGACGTAGAGGCCAACAAGCCAGGAAAGTTGTCAAATACTACCGTCGAGATGATAGGTTGGGTTACCTTAGGTAATATTTCGTTATTGATGTATATGAAGGTCAAACGGAGACGTAGAGGCCAATTCGCCAGGTATGTGGTCAAATATTACCGCGGAGATGTTAGGTTGGGTTAGGTTACATTATATTACGTTATTGATGTATATGATGGTCAAACGGAGACGTAGAAGCCATCTCGCCAGGAATAATGTCAAATATTACCGCCGAGATGTTAGGTTGGGTTAGGTTAGGTTATATTACGTTATTGATGTATATAAAGGTCCCACGGAGACACAGAGGCCAACTCGCCAGGAATGATGTCAAATATTACCGCCGAGATTTTATGTTGGGTTAGGTTAGGTTATATTACGTTATTGATGTATATAAAGGTCCCACGGAGACGTAGAAGCCAACTCGCCAGGAATGTTGTCAAATACTACCGCCGAGATGATAGGTTGGGTTACGTTAGGTTATATTACGTTATTGATGTATATAAAGGTCCCACGGAGACGTAGAGACCAACAAGCCAGGAATGTTGTCAAATATTACCGCCGCAATGATAGGTTGGGTTAGGTTACGTTATATTACGTTATTGATGTGTATAAAGGTCCCACGGAGACGGAGAAGCCAACTCGCCAGGGATGTTGTCAAATATTACCGCCGAGAAGAAAGGTTGGGTTAGGTTATGTTATATTACGTTCTTGATGTATATAAAGATCACACGGAGACGTAGAGGCCAATTCGCCAGGTATGTTGTCAAATATTACCGCCGAGATGATAGGTTGGGTTAGGTTAGGTTATATTTCGTTTTTGATGTATATGAAGGTCCCACGGAGACGTAGAGGCCAACTCGCAAGGTATGTTGTCAAATACTACCGTCGAGATGATAGGTTGGGTTACGTTAGGTAATATTACGTTATTGATGTATATAAAGATCCAACGGAGACGTAGAGGCCAACTCGCAAGGTATGTTGTCAAATATTACCGCGGAGACGTTAGGTTGGGTTAGGTTAAGTTATATTACGTTATTGATGTATATAAAGGTTCCACGGAGACGGAGAAGCCAACTCGCCAGGAATGTTGTCAAATATTACCGCCGAGATGTTAGGTTGGGTTAGGTTAGGTTATATTACGTTATTGATGTATATAAAGCTCCCACGGAGACGTAGAGGCCAACACGCCAGGAATGATGTCAAATATTACCGCCGAGATTTTATGTTGGGTTAGGTTAGGTTATATTACGTTATTGATGTATATAAAGGTCCCACGCAGACGTAGAGGCCAACAAGCCAGGAAAGTTGTCAAATACTACCGTCGAGATGATAGGTTGGGTTACCTTAGGTAATATTTCGTTATTGATGTATATGAAGGTCAAACGGAGACGTAGAGGCCAATTCGCCAGGTATGTTGTCAAATATTACCGCCGAGATGATAGGTTGGGTTAGGTTAGGTTATATTACGTTATTGATGTATATAAAGGTCCCACGGAGACGTAGAGTCCAACTCGCCGGGAATGATGTCAAATACTACCGCCGCGATGCTAGGTTGGGTTAGGTTAGGTTATATTACGTTATAGTTCTCTATGACGGCCCCACGGAGACGTAGAGTCCAACAAGCCAGGAATGTGGTCAAATATTACCGCCGAGATGTTATATTGGGTTAGCTTATGTTATATTATGTTATTGATGTATATAAATATCCCACGGAGACGTAGAGGCCACCTCGCCAGGTATGTTTTCAAATATTACCGCCGAGACGTTAGGTTGGGTTAGGTTAGGTTATATTACGTTATTGATGTATATAAAGGTCCCACGGAGACGGAGAAGCCAACTCGCCAGGAATGTGGTCAAATATTACCGCCGGGATGTTAGGTTGGGTAAGGTTAGGTTATATTACGTTACTGATGTATATAAAGATCCCACGGAGACGTAGAGGCCAACTCGCCAGGTATGTTGTAAAATATTACCGCCGAGATGATAGGTTGGGTTAGGTTAGGTTATATTTCGTTATTGATGTATATAAAGAACACACGGAGACGTAGAGGCCAATTCGCCAGGTATGTTGTCAAATATTACCGCCGAGATGATAGGTTGGGTTAGGTTAGGTTATATTACGTTATTGATGTATATAAAGGTCCCACTTAGACGTAGAGGCCAACTCGCCAGGAATGTTGTCAAATACTACCGCCGAGATGATAGGTTGGGGTACGTTAGGTTATATTACGTTATTGATGTATATAAAGGTCCCACGGAGACGTAGAGACCAACAAGCCAGGAATGTTGTCAAATATTACCGCCGCAATGATAGGTTGGGTTAGGTTACGTTATATTACGTTCTTGATGTGTATAAAGGTCCCACGGAGACGGAGAAGCCAACTCGCCAGGAATGTTGTCAAATATTGCCGCCAAGATGTTAGGTTGGGTTAGGTTAGGTTATATTACGTTCTTGAAGTATATAAAGGTCCCACGAAGACGTAGAGGCCAACAAGCCAGGAATGTTGTCAAATACTACCGTCGAGATGATAGGTTGGGTTACGTTAGGTAATATTTCGTTATTGATGTATATGAAGGTCAAACGGAGACCTAGAGGCCAACTCGAAAGGAATGTTGTCAAATATTACCGCCGAGATGTTAGGTTGGGTTAGGTTAGGTTATATTACGTTATTGATGTATATAAAGGTCCCACGGAGACGGAGAAGCCAACTCGCCAGGAATGTGGTCAAATATTACCGCCGGGATGTTAGGTTGGGTAAGGTTAGGTTATATTACGTTATTGATGTATATAAAGATCCCACGGAGACGTAGAGGCCAACTCGCCAGGTATGTTGTAAAATATTACCGCCGAGATGATAGGTTGGGTTAGGTTAGGTTATATTTCGTTATTGATGTATATGAAGGTCCCAGGGACACGTAGAGGCCAACTCGCAAGGTATGTTGTCAAATATTACCGCGGAGATGTTAGGTTGGGTTAGGTTAAGTTATATTACGTTATTGATGTATATAAAGGTCCCACGGAGACGGAGAAGCCAACTCGACAGGAATGTTGTCAAATATTACCGCCGAGAAGATAGGTTGGGTTAGGTTATGTTATATTACGTTCTTGATGTATATAAAGAACACACGGAGACGTAGAGGCCAATTCGCCAGGTATGTTGTCAAATATTACCGCCGAGATGATAGGTTGGGTTAGGTTAGGTTATATTTCGTTATTGATGTATATGAAGGTCCCACGGAGACGTAGAAGCCATCTCGCCAGGAATAATGTCAAATATTACCGCCGAGATGATAGGTTGGGTTAGGTTAGGTTATATTTCGTTATTGATGTATATAAAGGTCCCACGGAGACGGAGAAGCCAACTCGCCAGGTATGTTGTCAAATATTACCGCCGAGATGATAGGTTGGGTTAGGTTAGGTTATATTACGTTATTGATGTATATGATGGTCAAACGGAGACGCAGAAGCCACCTCGCCAGGAATGATGTCAAATATTACCGCCGAGAAGATAGGTTGGGTTAGGTTAGGTTATATTACGTTATTGATGTATATAAAGGTCCCACGCAGACGTAGAGGCCAACAAGCCAGGAATGTTGTCAAATACTACCGTCGAGATGATAGGTTGGGTTACCTTAGGTAATATTTCGTTATTGATGTATATGAAGGTCAAACGGAGACGTAGAGGCCAATTCGCCAGGTATGTTGTCAAATATTACCGCCGAGATGATAGGTTGGGTTAGGTTAGGTTATATTTCGTTATTAATGTATATGAGGGTCCCACGGAGACGTAGAGGCCAACTCGCAAGGTATGTTGTCAAATATTACCGCGGAGATGTTAGGTTGGGTTAGGTTAAGTTATATTACGTTATTGATGTATATAAAGGTCCCACGGAGACGGAGAAGCCAACTCGCCAGGAATGTTGTCAAATATGACCGCCGAGATGTTAGGTTGGGTTAGGTTAGGTTATATTACGTTATTGATGTATATAAAGGTCCCACGGAGACGTAGAGTCCAACTCGCCGGGAATGATGTCAAATACTACCGCCGCGATGCTAGTTTGGGTTAGGTTAGGTTATATTATGTTATAGTTCTCTATGACGGCCCCACGGAGACGTAGAGTCCAACAAGCCAGGAATGTGATCAAATATTACCGCCGAGATGTTATATTGGGTTAGCTTATGTTATATTATGTTATTGATGTATATAAATATCCCACGGAGACGTAGAGGCCACCTCGCCAGGTATGTTTTCAAATATTACCGCCGAGACGTTAGGTTGGGTTAGGTTAGGTTATATTACGTTATTGATGTATATAAAGGTCCCACGGAGACGGAGAAGCCAACTCGCCAGGAATGTGGTCAAATATTACCGCCGGGATGTTAGGTTGGGTAAGGTTAGGTTATATTACGTTATTGATATATATAAAGATCCCACGGAGACGTAGAGGCCAACTCGCCAGGTATGTTGTAAAATATTACCCCCGAGATGATAGGTTGGGTTAGGTTAGGTTATATTTCGTTATTGATGTATATGAAGGTCCCAGGGACACGTAGAGGCCAACTCGCAAGGTATGTTGTCAAATATTACCGCGGAGATGTTAGGTTGGGTTAGGTTAAGTTATATTACGTCATTGATGTATATAAAGGTCCCACGGAGACGGAGAAGCCAACTCGACAGGAATGTTGTCAAATATTACCGCCGAGAAGATAGGTTGGGTTAGGTTATGTTATATTACGTTCTTGATGTATATAAAGAACACACGGAGACGTAGAGGCCAATTCGCCAGGTATGTTGTCAAATATTACCGCCGAGATGATAGGTTGGGTTAGGTTAGGTTATATTACGTTATTGATGTATATAAAGGTCCCACTTAGACGTAGAGGCCAACTCGCCAGGAATGTTGTCAAATACTACCGCCGAGATGATAGGTTGGGTTACGTTAGGTTATATTACGTTATTGATGTATATAAAGGTCCCACGGAGACGTAGAGACCAACAAGCCAGGAATGTTGTCAAATATTACCGCCGCAATGATAGGTTGGGTTAGGTTACGTTATATTACGTTATTGATGTGTATAAAGGTCCCACGGAGACGGAGAAGCCAACTCGCCAGGGATGTTGTCAAATATTACCGCCGAGAAGAAAGGTTGGGTTAGGTTATGTTATATTACGTTCTTGATGTATATAAAGATCACACGGTGACGTAGAGGCCAATTCGCCAGGTATGTGGTCAAATATTACCGCGGAGATGTTAGGTTGGGTTAGGTTACATTATATTACGTTATTGATGTATATGATGGTCAAACGGAGACGTAGAAGCCATCTCGCCAGGAATAATGTCAAATATTACCGCCGAGATGTTAGGTTGGGTTAGGTTAGGTTATATTACGTTATTGATGTATATAAAGGTCCCACGGAGACATAGAGGCCAACTCGCCAGGAATGATGTCAAATATTACCGCCGAGATTTTATGTTGGGTTAGGTTAGGTTATATTACGTTATTGATGTATATAAAGGTCCCACGGAGACGTAGAAGCCAACTCGCCAGGAATGTTGTCAAATACTACCGCCGAGATGATAGGTTGGGTTACGTTAGGTTATATTACGTTATTGATGTATATAAAGGTCCCACGGAGACGTAGAGACCAACAAGCCAGGAATGTTGTCAAATATTACCGCCGCAATGATAGGTTGGGTTAGGTTACGTTATATTACGTTATTGATGTGTATAAAGGTCCCACGGAGACGGAGAAGCCAACTCGCCAGGGATGTTGTCAAATATTACCGCCGAGAAGAAAGGTTGGGTTAGGTTATGTTATATTACGTTCTTGATGTATATAAAGATCACACGGAGACGCAGAGGCCAATTCGCCAGGTATGTTGTCAAATATTACCGCCGAGATGATAGGTTGGGTTAGGTTAGGTTATATTTCGTTATTGATGTATATGAAGGTCCCACGGAGACGTAGAGGCCAACTCGCAAGGTATGTTGCCAAATATTACCGCGGAGATGTTAGGTTGGGTTAGGTTAAGTTATATTACGTTATTGATGTATATAAAGGTCCCACGGAGACGGACAAGCCAACTCGCCAGGAATGTTGTCAAATATTACCGCCGAGAAGATAGGTTGGGTTAGGTTATGTTATATTACGTTCTTGATGTATATAAAGAACACACGGAGACGTAGAGGCCAATTCGCCAGGTATGTTGTCAAATATTACCGCCGAGATGATAGGTTGGGTTAGGTTAGGTTATATTTCGTTTTTGATGTATATGAAGGTCCCACGGAGACGTAGAGGCCAACTCGCAAGGTATGTTGTCAAATACTACCGTCGAGATGGTAGGTTGGGTTACGTTAGGTAATATTACGTTATTGATGTATATAAAGATCCCACGGAGACGTAGAGGCCAACTCGCCAGGTATGTGGTCAAATATTACCGCCGAGATGATAGGTTGGGTTAGGTTAGGTTATATTTCGTTATTGATGTATATGAAGGTCCCACGGAGACGTAGAGGCCAACTCGCAAGGTATGTTGTCAAATACTACCGTCGAGATGGTAGGTTGGGTTACGTTAGGTAATATTACGTTATTGATGTATATAAAGATCCCACGGAGACGTAGAGGCCAACTCGCCAGGTATGTGGTCAAATATTACCGCCGAGATGATAGGTTGGGTTAGGTTAGGTTATATTTCGTTATTGATGTATATGAAGGTCCCACGGAGACGTAGAGGCCAACTCGCAAGGTATGCTGTCAAATATTACCGCGGAGATGATAGGTTGGGTTAGGTTAGGTTATATTTCGTTATTGATGTATATGAAGGTCCCACGGAGACGTAGAGGCCAACTCGCAAGGTATGTTGTCAAATATTACCGCGGAGATGTTAGGTTGGGTTAGGTTAAGTTATATTACGTTATTGATGTATATAAAGGTTCCACGGAGACGGAGAAGCCAACTCGCCAGGAATGTTGTCAAATATTACCGCCGAGATGTTAGGTTGGGTTAGGTTAGGTTATATTACGTTCTTGAAGTATATAAAGGTCCCAGGCAGACGTAGAGGCCAACAAGCCAGGAATGTTGTCAAATATTACCGCCGAGATGTTAGGTTGGGTTAGGTTAGGTTATATTACGTTATTGATGTATATAAAGCTCCCACGGAGACGTAGAGGCCAACACGCCAGGAATGTTGTCAAATATTACCGCCGAGATGTTAGGTTGGGTTAGGTTAGGTTATATTACGTTCTTGAAGTATATAAAGGTCCCAGGCAGACGTAGAGGCCAACAAGCCAGGAATGTTGTCAAATATTACCGCCGAGATGTTAGGTTGGGTTAGGTTAGGTTATATTACGTTATTGATGTATATAAAGCTCCCACGGAGACGTAGAGGCCAACACGCCAGGAATGATGTCAAATATTACCGCCGAGATTTTATGTTGGGTTAGGTTAGGTTATATTACGTTATTGATGTATATAAAGGTCCCACGCAGACGTAGAGGCCAACAAGCCAGGAATGTTGTCAAATACTACCGTCGAGATGATAGGTTGGGTTACCTTAGGTAATATTTCGTTATTGATGTATATGAAGGTCAAACGGAGACGTAGAGGCCAATTCGCCAGGTATGTTGTCAAATATTACCGCCGAGATGATAGGTTGGGTTAGGTTAGGTTATATTACGTTATTGATGTATATAAAGGTCCCACGGAGACGTAGAGTCCAACTCGCCGGGAATGATGTCAAATACTACCGCCGCGATGCTAGGTTGGGTTAGGTTAGGTTATATTACGTTATAGTTCTCTATGACGGCCCCACGGAGACGTAGAGTCCAACAAGCCAGGAATGTGGTCAAATATTACCGCCGAGATGTTATATTGGGTTAGCTTATGTTATATTATGTTATTGATGTATATAAATATCCCACGGAGACGTAGAGGCCACCTCGCCAGGTATGTTTTCAAATATTACCGCCGAGACGTTAGGTTGGGTTAGGTTAGGTTATATTACGTTATTGATGTATATAAAGGTCCCACGGAGACGGAGAAGCCAACTCGCCAGGAATGTGGTCAAATATTACCGCCGGGATGTTAGGTTGGGTAAGGTTAGGTTATATTACGTTATTGATGTATATAAAGATCCCACGGAGACGTAGAGGCCAACTCGCCAGGTATGTTGTAAAATATTACCGCCGAGATGATAGGTTGGGTTAGGTTAGGTTATATTTCGTTATTGATGTATATAAAGAACACACGGAGACGTAGAGGCCAATTCGCCAGGTATGTTGTCAAATATTACCGCCGAGATGATAGGTTGGGTTAGGTTAGGTTATATTACGTTATTGATGTATATAAAGGTCCCACTTAGACGTAGAGGCCAACTCGCCAGGAATGTTGTCAAATACTACCGCCGAGATGATAGGTTGGGTTACGTTAGGTTATATTACGTTATTGATGTATATAAAGGTCCCACGGAGACGTAGAGACCAACAAGCCAGGAATGTTGTCAAATATTACCGCCGAGATGTTAGGTTGGGTTAGGTTAGGTTATATTACGTTATTGATGTATATAAAGGTCCCACGGAGACATAGAGGCCAACTCGCCAGGAATGATGTCAAATATTACCGCCGAGATTTTATGTTGGGTTAGGTTAGGTTATATTACGTTATTGATGTATATGAAGGTCCCACGGAGACGTAGAGGCCAACAAGCCAGGAATGTTGTCAAATACTACCGTCGAGATGATAGGTTGGGTTACCTTAGGTAATATTTCGTTATTGATGTATATGAAGGTCCCACGGAGACGTAGAGACCAACAAGCCAGGAATGTTGTCAAATATTACCGCCGCAATGATAGGTTGGGTTAGGTTACGTTATATTACGTTATTGATGTGTATAAAGGTCCCACGGAGACGGAGAAGCCAACTCGCCAGGGATGTTGTCAAATATTACCGCCGAGAAGAAAGGTTGGGTTAGGTTATGTTATATTACGTTCTTGATGTATATAAAGATCACACGGAGACGTAGAGGCCAATTCGCCAGGTATGTGGTCAAATATTACCGCGGAGATGTTAGGTTGGGTTAGGTTACATTATATTACGTTATTGATGTATATGATGGTCAAACGGAGACGTAGAAGCCATCTCGCCAGGAATAATGTCAAATATTACCGCCGAGATGTTAGGTTGGGTTAGGTTAGGTTATATTACGTTATTGATGTATATAAAGGTCCCACGGAGACATAGAGGCCAACTCGCCAGGAATGATGTCAAATATTACCGCCGAGATTTTATGTTGGGTTAGGTTAGGTTATATTACGTTATTGATGTATATAAAGGTCCCACGGAGACGTAGAAGCCAACTCGCCAGGAATGTTGTCAAATACTACCGCCGAGATGATAGGTTGGGTTACGTTAGGTTATATTACGTTATTGATGTATATAAAGGTCCCACGGAGACGTAGAGACCAACAAGCCAGGAATGTTGTCAAATATTACCGCCGCAATGATAGGTTGGGTTAGGTTACGTTATATTACGTTATTGATGTGTATAAAGGTCCCACGGAGACGGAGAAGCCAACTCGCCAGGGATGTTGTCAAATATTACCGCCGAGAAGAAAGGTTGGGTTAGGTTATGTTATATTACGTTCTTGATGTATATAAAGATCACACGGAGACGTAGAGGCCAATTCGCCAGGTATGTTGTCAAATATTACCGCCGAGATGATAGGTTGGGTTAGGTTAGGTTATATTTCGTTATTGATGTATATGAAGGTCCCACGGAGACGTAGAGGCCAACTCGCAAGGTATGTTGCCAAATATTACCGCGGAGATGTTAGGTTGGGTTAGGTTAAGTTATATTACGTTATTGATGTATATAAAGGTCCCACGGAGACGGACAAGCCAACTCGCCAGGAATGTTGTCAAATATTACCGCCGAGAAGATAGGTTGGGTTAGGTTATGTTATATTACGTTCTTGATGTATATAAAGAACACACGGAGACGTAGAGGCCAATTCGCCAGGTATGTTGTCAAATATTACCGCCGAGATGATAGGTTGGGTTAGGTTAGGTTATATTTCGTTTTTGATGTATATGAAGGTCCCACGGAGACGTAGAGGCCAACTCGCAAGGTATGTTGTCAAATACTACCGTCGAGATGATAGGTTGGGTTACGTTAGGTAATATTACGTTATTGATGTATATAAAGATCCCACGGAGACGTAGAGGCCAACTCGCCAGGTATGTGGTCAAATATTACCGCCGAGATGATAGGTTGGGTTAGGTTAGGTTATATTTCGTTATTGATGTATATGAAGGTCCCACGGAGACGTAGAGGCCAACTCGCAAGGTATGCTGTCAAATATTACCGCGGAGATGATAGGTTGGGTTAGGTTAGGTTATATTTCGTTATTGATGTATATGAAGGTCCCACGGAGACGTAGAGGCCAACTCGCAAGGTATGTTGTCAAATATTACCGCGGAGATGTTAGGTTGGGTTAGGTTAAGTTATATTACGTTATTGATGTATATAAAGGTTCCACGGAGACGGAGAAGCCAACTCGCCAGGAATGTTGTCAAATATTACCGCCGAGATGTTAGGTTGGGTTAGGTTAGGTTATATTACGTTCTTGAAGTATATAAAGGTCCCAGGCAGACGTAGAGGCCAACAAGCCAGGAATGTTGTCAAATATTACCGCCGAGATGTTAGGTTGGGTTAGGTTAGGTTATATTACGTTATTGATGTATATAAAGCTCCCACGGAGACGTAGAGGCCAACACGCCAGGAATGATGTCAAATATTACCGCCGAGATTTTATGTTGGGTTAGGTTAGGTTATATTACGTTATTGATGTATATAAAGGTCCCACGCAGACGTAGAGGCCAACAAGCCAGGAATGTTGTCAAATACTACCGTCGAGATGATAGGTTGGGTTACCTTAGGTAATATTTCGTTATTGATGTATATGAAGGTCAAACGGAGACGTAGAGGCCAATTCGCCAGGTATGTTGTCAAATATTACCGCCGAGATGATAGGTTGGGTTAGGTTAGGTTATATTACGTTATTGATGTATATAAAGGTCCCACGGAGACGTAGAGTCCAACTCGCCGGGAATGATGTCAAATACTACCGCCGCGATGCTAGGTTGGGTTAGGTTAGGTTATATTACGTTATAGTTCTCTATGACGGCCCCACGGAGACGTAGAGTCCAACAAGCCAGGAATGTGGTCAAATATTACCGCCGAGATGTTATATTGGGTTAGCTTATGTTATATTATGTTATTGATGTATATAAATATCCCACGGAGACGTAGAGGCCACCTCGCCAGGTATGTTTTCAAATATTACCGCCGAGACGTTAGGTTGGGTTAGGTTAGGTTATATTACGTTATTGATGTATATAAAGGTCCCACGGAGACGGAGAAGCCAACTCGCCAGGAATGTGGTCAAATATTACCGCCGGGATGTTAGGTTGGGTAAGGTTAGGTTATATTACGTTATTGATGTATATAAAGATCCCACGGAGACGTAGAGGCCAACTCGCCAGGTATGTTGTAAAATATTACCGCCGAGATGATAGGTTGGGTTAGGTTAGGTTATATTTCGTTATTGATGTATATAAAGAACACACGGAGACGTAGAGGCCAATTCGCCAGGTATGTTGTCAAATATTACCTCCGAGATGATAGGTTGGGTTAGGTTAGGTTATATTACGTTATTGATGTATATAAAGGTCCCACTTAGACGTAGAGGCCAACTCGCAAGGTATGTTGTCAAATATTACCGCGGAGATGTTAGGTTGGGTTAGGTTAAGTTATATTACGTTATTGATGTATATAAAGGTTCCACGGAGACGGAGAAGCCAACTCGCCAGGAATGTTGTCAAATATTACCGCCGAGATGTTAGGTTGGGTTAGGTTAGGTTATATTACGTTCTTGAAGTATATAAAGGTCCCAGGCAGACGTAGAGGCCAACAAGCCAGGAATGTTGTCAAATATTACCGCCGAGATGTTAGGTTGGGTTAGGTTAGGTTATATTACGTTATTGATGTATATAAAGCTCCCACGGAGACGTAGAGGCCAACACGCCAGGAATGTTGTCAAATATTACCGCCGAGATGTTAGGTTGGGTTAGGTTAGGTTATATTACGTTCTTGAAGTATATAAAGGTCCCAGGCAGACGTAGAGGCCAACAAGCCAGGAATGTTGTCAAATATTACCGCCGAGATGTTAGGTTGGGTTAGGTTAGGTTATATTACGTTATTGATGTATATAAAGCTCCCACGGAGACGTAGAGGCCAACACGCCAGGAATGATGTCAAATATTACCGCCGAGATTTTATGTTGGGTTAGGTTAGGTTATATTACGTTATTGATGTATATAAAGGTCCCACGCAGACGTAGAGGCCAACAAGCCAGGAATGTTGTCAAATACTACCGTCGAGATGATAGGTTGGGTTACCTTAGGTAATATTTCGTTATTGATGTATATGAAGGTCAAACGGAGACGTAGAGGCCAATTCGCCAGGTATGTTGTCAAATATTACCGCCGAGATGATAGGTTGGGTTAGGTTAGGTTATATTACGTTATTGATGTATATAAAGGTCCCACGGAGACGTAGAGTCCAACTCGCCGGGAATGATGTCAAATACTACCGCCGCGATGCTAGGTTGGGTTAGGTTAGGTTATATTACGTTATAGTTCTCTATGACGGCCCCACGGAGACGTAGAGTCCAACAAGCCAGGAATGTGGTCAAATATTACCGCCGAGATGTTATATTGGGTTAGCTTATGTTATATTATGTTATTGATGTATATAAATATCCCACGGAGACGTAGAGGCCACCTCGCCAGGTATGTTTTCAAATATTACCGCCGAGACGTTAGGTTGGGTTAGGTTAGGTTATATTACGTTATTGATGTATATAAAGGTCCCACGGAGACGGAGAAGCCAACTCGCCAGGAATGTGGTCAAATATTACCGCCGGGATGTTAGGTTGGGTAAGGTTAGGTTATATTACGTTATTGATGTATATAAAGATCCCACGGAGACGTAGAGGCCAACTCGCCAGGTATGTTGTAAAATATTACCGCCGAGATGATAGGTTGGGTTAGGTTAGGTTATATTTCGTTATTGATGTATATAAAGAACACACGGAGACGTAGAGGCCAATTCGCCAGGTATGTTGTCAAATATTACCGCCGAGATGATAGGTTGGGTTAGGTTAGGTTATATTACGTTATTGATGTATATAAAGGTCCCACTTAGACGTAGAGGCCAACTCGCCAGGAATGTTGTCAAATACTACCGCCGAGATGATAGGTTGGGTTACGTTAGGTTATATTACGTTATTGATGTATATAAAGGTCCCACGGAGACGTAGAGACCAACAAGCCAGGAATGTTGTCAAATATTACCGCCGAGATGTTAGGTTGGGTTAGGTTAGGTTATATTACGTTATTGATGTATATAAAGGTCCCACGGAGACATAGAGGCCAACTCGCCAGGAATGATGTCAAATATTACCGCCGAGATTTTATGTTGGGTTAGGTTAGGTTATATTGCGTTATTGATGTATATAAAGGTCCCACGGAGACGTAGAGGCCAACAAGCCAGGAATGTTGTCAAATACTACCGTCGAGATGATAGGTTGGGTTACCTTAGGTAATATTTCGTTATTGATGTATATGAAGGTCCCACGGAGACGTAGAGACCAACAAGCCAGGAATGTTGTCAAATATTACCGCCGCAATGATAGGTTGGGTTAGGTTACGTTATATTACGTTATTGATGTGTATAAAGGTCCCACGGAGACGGAGAAGCCAACTCGCCAGGGATGTTGTCAAATATTACCGCCGAGAAGAAAGGTTGGGTTAGGTTATGTTATATTACGTTCTTGATGTATATAAAGATCACACGGAGACGTAGAGGCCAATTCGCCAGGTATGTGGTCAAATATTACCGCGGAGATGTTAGGTTGGGTTAGGTTACATTATATTACGTTATTGATGTATATGATGGTCAAACGGAGACGTAGAAGCCATCTCGCCAGGAATAATGTCAAATATTACCGCCGAGATGTTAGGTTGGGTTAGGTTAGGTTATATTACGTTATTGATGTATATAAAGGTCCCACGGAGACATAGAGGCCAACTCGCCAGGAATGATGTCAAATATTACCGCCGAGATTTTATGTTGGGTTAGGTTAGGTTATATTACGTTAGTGATGTATATAAAGGTCCCACGGAGACGTAGAAGCCAACTCGCCAGGAATGTTGTCAAATACTACCGCCGAGATGATAGGTTGGGTTACGTTAGGTTATATTACGTTATTGATGTATATAAAGGTCCCACGGAGACGTAGAGACCAACAAGCCAGGAATGTTGTCAAATATTACCGCCGCAATGATAGGTTGGGTTAGGTTACGTTATATTACGTTACTGATGTGTATAAAGGTCCCACGGAGACGGAGAAGCCAACTCGCCAGGGATGTTGTCAAATATTACCGCCGAGAAGAAAGGTTGGGTTAGGTTATGTTATATTACGTTCTTGATGTATATAAAGATCACACGGAGACGTAGAGGCCAATTCGCCAGGTATGTTGTCAAATATTACCGCCGAGATGATAGGTTGGGTTAGGTTAGGTTATATTTCGTTATTGATGTATATGAAGGTCCCACGGAGACGTAGAGGCCAACTCGCAAGGTATGTTGCCAAATATTACCGCGGAGATGTTAGGTTGGGTTAGGTTAAGTTATATTACGTTATTGATGTATATAAAGGTCCCACGGAGACGGACAAGCCAACTCGCCAGGAATGTTGTCAAATATTACCGCCGAGAAGATAGGTTGGGTTAGGTTATGTTATATTACGTTCTTGATGTATATAAAGAACACACGGAGACGTAGAGGCCAATTCGCCAGGTATGTTGTCAAATATTACCGCCGAGATGATAGGTTGGGTTAGGTTAGGTTATATTTCGTTTTTGATGTATATGAAGGTCCCACGGAGACGTAGAGGCCAACTCGCAAGGTATGTTGTCAAATACTACCGTCGAGATGATAGGTTGGGTTACGTTAGGTAATATTACGTTATTGATGTATATAAAGATCCCACGGAGACGTAGAGGCCAACTCGCCAGGTATGTGGTCAAATATTACCGCCGAGATGATAGGTTGGGTTAGGTTAGGTTATATTTCGTTATTGATGTATATGAAGGTCCCACGGAGACGTAGAGGCCAACTCGCAAGGTATGCTGTCAAATATTACCGCGGAGATGATAGGTTGGGTTAGGTTAGGTTATATTTCGTTATTGATGTATATGAAGGTCCCACGGAGACGTAGAGGCCAACTCGCAAGGTATGTTGTCAAATATTACCGCGGAGATGTTAGGTTGGGTTAGGTTAAGTTATATTACGTTATTGATGTATATAAAGGTTCCACGGAGACGGAGAAGCCAACTCGCCAGGAATGTTGTCAAATATTACCGCCGAGATGTTAGGTTGGGTTAGGTTAGGTTATATTACGTTCTTGAAGTATATAAAGGTCCCAGGCAGACGTAGAGGCCAACAAGCCAGGAATGTTGTCAAATATTACCGCCGAGATGTTAGGTTGGGTTAGGTTAGGTTATATTACGTTATTGATGTATATAAAGCTCCCACGGAGACGTAGAGGCCAACACGCCAGGAATGATGTCAAATATTACCGCCGAGATTTTATGTTGGGTTAGGTTAGGTTATATTACGTTATTGATGTATATAAAGGTCCCACGCAGACGTAGAGGCCAACAAGCCAGGAATGTTGTCAAATACTACCGTCGAGATGATAGGTTGGGTTACCTTAGGTAATATTTCGTTATTGATGTATATGAAGGTCAAACGGAGACGTAGAGGCCAATTCGCCAGGTATGTTGTCAAATATTACCGCCGAGATGATAGGTTGGGTTAGGTTAGGTTATATTACGTTATTGATGTATATAAAGGTCCCACGGAGACGTAGAGTCCAACTCGCCGGGAATGATGTCAAATACTACCGCCGCGATGCTAGGTTGGGTTAGGTTAGGTTATATTACGTTATAGTTCTCTATGACGGCCCCACGGAGACGTAGAGTCCAACAAGCCAGGAATGTGGTCAAATATTACCGCCGAGATGTTATATTGGGTTAGCTTATGTTATATTATGTTATTGATGTATATAAATATCCCACGGAGACGTAGAGGCCACCTCGCCAGGTATGTTTTCAAATATTACCGCCGAGACGTTAGGTTGGGTTAGGTTAGGTTATATTACGTTATTGATGTATATAAAGGTCCCACGGAGACGGAGAAGCCAACTCGCCAGGAATGTGGTCAAATATTACCGCCGGGATGTTAGGTTGGGTAAGGTTAGGTTATATTACGTTATTGATGTATATAAAGATCCCACGGAGACGTAGAGGCCAACTCGCCAGGTATGTTGTAAAATATTACCGCCGAGATGATAGGTTGGGTTAGGTTAGGTTATATTTCGTTATTGATGTATATGAAGGTCCCAGGGACACGTAGAGGCCAACTCGCAAGGTATGTTGTCAAATATTACCGCGGAGATGTTAGGTTGGGTTAGGTTAAGTTATATTACGTTATTGATGTATATAAAGGTCCCACGGAGACGGAGAAGCCAACTCGACAGGAATGTTGTCAAATATTACCGCCGAGAAGATAGGTTGGGTTAGGTTATGTTATATTACGTTCTTGATGTATATAAAGAACACACGGAGACGTAGAGGCCAATTCGCCAGGTATGTTGTCAAATATTACCGCCGAGATGATAGGTTGGGTTAGGTTAGGTTATATTACGTTATTGATGTATATAAAGGTCCCACTTAGACGTAGAGGCCAACTCGCCAGGAATGTTGTCAAATACTACCGCCGAGATGATAGGTTGGGTTACGTTAGGTTATATTACGTTATTGATGTATATAAAGGTCCCACGGAGACGTAGAGACCAACAAGCCAGGAATGTTGTCAAATATTACCGCCGCAATGATAGGTTGGGTTAGGTTACGTTATATTACGTTATTGATGTGTATAAAGGTCCCACGGAGACGGAGAAGCCAACTCGCCAGGGATGTTGTCAAATATTACCGCCGAGAAGAAAGGTTGGGTTAGGTTATGTTATATTACGTTCTTGATGTATATAAAGATCACACGGAGACGTAGAGGCCAATTCGCCAGGTATGTGGTCAAATATTACCGCGGAGATGTTAGGTTGGGTTAGGTTACATTATATTACGTTATTGATGTATATGATGGTCAAACGGAGACGTAGAAGCCATCTCGCCAGGAATAATGTCAAATATTACCGCCGAGATGTTAGGTTGGGTTAGGTTAGGTTATATTACGTTATTGATGTATATAAAGGTCCCACGGAGACATAGAGGCCAACTCGCCAGGAATGATGTCAAATATTACCGCCGAGATTTTATGTTGGGTTAGGTTAGGTTATATTACGTTATTGATGTATATAAAGGTCCCACGGAGACGTAGAGGCCAACTCGCCAGGAATGTTGTCAAATACTACCGCCGAGATGATAGGTTGGGTTACGTTAGGTTATATTAAGTTATTGATGTATATAAAGGTCCCACGGAGACGTAGAGACCAACAAGCCAGGAATGTTGTCAAATATTACCGCCGCAATGATAGGTTGGGTTAGGTTACGTTATATTACGTTATTGATGTGTATAAAGGTCCCACGGAGACGGAGAAGCCAACTCGCCAGGGATGTTGTCAAATATTACCGCCGAGAAGAAAGGTTGGGTTAGGTTATGTTATATTACGTTCTTGATGTATATAAAGATCACACGGAGACGTAGAGGCCAATTCGCCAGGTATGTTGTCAAATATTACCGCCGAGATGATAGGTTGGGTTAGGTTAGGTTATATTTCGTTATTGATGTATATGAAGGTCCCACGGAGACGTAGAGGCCAACTCGCAAGGTATGTTGCCAAATATTACCGCGGAGATGTTAGGTTGGGTTAGGTTAAGTTATATTACGTTATTGATGTATATAAAGGTCCCACGGAGACGGACAAGCCAACTCGCCAGGAATGTTGTCAAATATTACCGCCGAGAAGATAGGTTGGGTTAGGTTATGTTATATTACGTTCTTGATGTATATAAAGAACACACGGAGACGTAGAGGCCAATTCGCAAGGTATGCTGTCAAATATTACCGCGGAGATGATAGGTTGGATTAGGTTAGGTTATATTTCGTTATTGATGTATATGAAGGTCCCACGGAGACGTAGAGGCCAACTCGCAAGGTATGTTGTCAAATATTACCGCGGAGATGTTAGGTTGGGTTAGGTTAAGTTATATTACGTTATTGATGTATATAAAGGTTCCACGGAGACGGAGAAGCCAACTCGCCAGGAATGTTGTCAAATATTACCGCCGAGAAGTTAGGTTGGGTTAGGTTAGGTTATATTACGTTCTTGAAGTATATAAAGGTCCCAGGCAGACGTAGAGGCCAACAAGCCAGGAATGTTGTCAAATATTACCGCCGAGATGTTAGGTTGGGTTAGGTTAGGTTATATTACGTTATTGATGTATATAAAGCTCCCACGGAGACGTAGAGGCCAACACGCCAGGAATGATGTCAAATATTACCGCCGAGATTTTATGTTGGGTTAGGTTAGGTTATATTACGTTATTGATGTATATAAAGGTCCCACGCAGACGTAGAGGCCAACAAGCCAGGAATGTTGTCAAATACTACCGTCGAGATGATAGGTTGGGTTACCTTAGGTAATATTTCGTTATTGATGTATATGAAGGTCAAACGGAGACGTAGAGGCCAATTCGCCAGGTATGTTGTCAAATATTACCGCCGAGATGATAGGTTGGGTTAGGTTAGGTTATATTACGTTATTGATGTATATAAAGGTCCCACGGAGACGTAGAGTCCAACTCGCCGGGAATGATGTCAAATACTACCGCCGCGATGCTAGGTTGGGTTAGGTTAGGTTATATTACGTTATAGTTCTCTATGACGGCCCCACGGAGACGTAGAGTCCAACAAGCCAGGAATGTGGTCAAATATTACCGCCGAGATGTTATATTGGGTTAGCTTATGTTATATTATGTTATTGATGTATATAAATATCCCACGGAGACGTAGAGGCCACCTCGCCAGGTATGTTTTCAAATATTACCGCCGAGACGTTAGGTTGGGTTAGGTTAGGTTATATTACGTTATTGATGTATATAAAGGTCCCACGGAGACGGAGAAGCCAACTCGCCAGGAATGTGGTCAAATATTACCGCCGGGATGTTAGGTTGGGTAAGGTTAGGTTATATTACGTTATTGATGTATATAAAGATCCCACGGAGACGTAGAGGCCAACTCGCCAGGTATGTTGTAAAATATTACCGCCGAGATGATAGGTTGGGTTAGGTTAGGTTATATTTCGTTATTGATGTATATGAAGGTCCCAGGGACACGTAGAGGCCAACTCGCAAGGTATGTTGTCAAATATTACCGCGGAGATGTTAGGTTGGGTTAGGTTAAGTTATATTACGTTATTGATGTATATAAAGGTCCCACGGAGACGGAGAAGCCAACTCGACAGGAATGTTGTCAAATATTACCGCCGAGAAGATAGGTTGGGTTAGGTTATGTTATATTACGTTCTTGATGTATATAAAGAACACACGGAGACGTAGAGGCAAATTCGCCAGGTATGTTGTCAAATATTACCGCCGAGATGATAGGTTGGGTTAGGTTAGGTTATATTTCGTTATTGATGTATATGAAGGTCCCACGGAGACGTAGAAGCCATCTCGCCAGGAATAATGTCAAATATTACCGCCGAGATGATAGGTTGGGTTAGGTTAGGTTATATTTCGTTATTGATGTATATAAAGTCCCACGGAGACGGAGAAGCCAACTCGCCAGGTATGTTGTCAAATATTACCGCCGAGATGATAGGTTGGGTTAGGTTAGGTTATATTTCGTTTTTGATGTATATGAAGGTCCCACGGAGACGTAGAGGCCAACTCGCAAGGTATGTTGTCAAATACTACCGTCGAGATGATAGGTTGGGTTACGTTAGGTAATATTACGTTATTGATGTATATAAAGATCCCACGGAGACGTAGAGGCCAACTCGCCAGGTATGTGGTCAAATATTACCGCCGAGATGATAGGTTGGGTTAGGTTAGGTTATATTTCGTTATTGATGTATATGAAGGTCCCACGGAGACATAGAGGCCAACTCGCAAGGTATGCTGTCAAATATTACCGCGGAGATGATAGGTTGGATTAGGTTAGGTTATATTTCGTTATTGATGTATATGAAGGTCCCACGGAGACGTAGAGGCCAACTCGCAAGGTATGTTGTCAAATATTACCGCGGAGATGTTAGGTTGGGTTAGGTTAAGTTATATTACGTTATTGATGTATCTAAAGGTTCCACGGAGACGGAGAAGCCAACTCGCCAGGAATGTTGTCAAATATTATCGCCGAGATGTTAGGTTGGGTTAGGTTAGGTTATATTACGTTCTTGAAGTATATAAAGGTCCCAGGCAGCCGTAGAGGCCAACAAGCCAGGAATGTTGTCAAATATTACCGCCGAGATGTTAGGTTGGGTTAGGTTAGGTTATATTACGTTATTGATGTATATAAAGCTCCCACGGAGACGTAGAGGCCAACAAGCCAGGAATGATGTCAAATATTACCGCCGAGATTTTATGTTGGGTTAGGTTAGGTTATATTACGTTATTGATGTATATAAAGGTCCCACGCAGACGTAGAGGCCAACAAGCCAGGAATGTTGTCAAATACTACCGTCGAGATGATAGGTTGGGTTACCTTAGGTAATATTTCGTTATTGATGTATATGAAGGTCAAACGGAGACGTAGAGGCCAAATCGCCAGGTATGTTGTCAAATATTACCGCCGAGATGATAGGTTGGGTTAGGTTAGGTTATATTACGTTATTGATGTATATAAAGGTCCCACGGAGACGTAGAGTCCAACTCGCCGGGAATGATGTCAAATACTACCGCCGCGATGCTAGGTTGGGTTAGGTTAGGTTATATTACGTTATAGTTCTCTATGACGGCCCCACGGAGACGTAGAGTCCAACAAGCCAGGAATGTGGTCAAATATTACCGCCGAGATGTTATATTGGGTTAGCTTATGTTATATTATGTTATTGATGTATATAAATATCCCACGGAGACGTAGAGGCCACCTCGCCAGGTATGTTTTCAAATATTACCGTCGAGACGTTAGGTTGGGTTAGGTTAGGTTATATTACGTTATTGATGTATATAAAGGTCCCACGGAGACGGAGAAGCCAACTCGCCAGGAATGTGGTCAAATATTACCGCCGGGATGTTAGGTTGGGTAAGGTTAGGTTATATTACGTTATTGATGTATATAAAGATCCCACGGAGACGTAGAGGCCAACTCGCCAGGTATGTTGTAAAATATTACCGCCGAGATGATAGGTTGGGTTAGGTTAGGTTATATTTCGTTATTGATGTATATGAAGGTCCCAGGGACACGTAGAGGCCAACTCGCAAGGTATGTTGTCAAATATTACCGCGGAGATGTTAGGTTGGGTTAGGTTAAGTTATATTACGTTATTGATGTATATAAAGGTCCCACGGAGACGGAGAAGCCAACTCGACAGGAATGTTGTCAAATATTACCGCCGAGAAGATAGGTTGGGTTAGGTTATGTTATATTACGTTCTTGATGTATATAAAGAACACACGGAGACGTAGAGGCCAATTCGCCAGGTATGTTGTCAAATATTACCGCCGAGATGATAGGTTGGATTAGGTTAGGTTATATTTCGTTATTGATGTATATGAAGGTCCCACGGAGACGTAGAAGCCATCTCGCCAGGAATAATGTCAAATATTACCGCCGAGATGATAGGTTGGGTTAGGTTAGGTTATATTTCGTTATTGATGTATATAAAGTCCCACGGAGACGGAGAAGCCAACTCGCCAGGTATGTTGTCAAATATTACCGCCGAGATGATAGGTTGGGTTAGGTTAGGTTATATTACGTTATTGATGTATATGATGGTCAAACGGAGACGCAGAAGCCATCTCGCCAGGAATGATGTCAAATATTACCGCCGAGAAGATAGGTTGGGTTAGGTTAGGTTATATTACGTTATTGATGTATATAAAGGTCCCACGCAGACGTAGAGGCCAACAAGCCAGGAATGTTGTCAAATACTACCGTCGAGATGATAGGTTGGGTTACCTTAGGTAATATTTCGTTATTGATGTATATGAAGGTCAAACGGAGACGTAGAGGCCAATTCGCCAGGTATGTTGTCAAATATTACCGCCGAGACGATAGGTTGGGTTAGGTTAGGTTATATTTCGTTATTAATGTATATGAGGGTCCCACGGAGACGTAGAGGCCAACTCGCAAGGTATGTTGTCAAATATTACCGCGGAGATGTTAGGTTGGGTTAGGTTAAGTTATATTACGTTATTGATGTATATAAAGGTCCCACGGAGACGGAGAAGCCAACTCGCCAGGAATGTTGTCAAATATTACCGCCGAGATGTTAGGTTGGGTTAGGTTAGGTTATATTACGTTATTGATGTATATAAAGGTCCCACGGAGACGTAGAGTCCAACTCGCCGGGAATGATGTCAAATACTACCGCCGCGATGCTAGGTTGGGTTAGGTTAGGTTATATTACGTTATATTTCTCTATGACGGCCCCACGGAGACGTAGAGTCCAACAAGCCAGGAATGTGGTCAAATATTACCGCCGAGATGTTATATTGGGTTAGCTTATGTTATATTATGTTATTGATGTATATAAATATCCCACGGAGACGTAGAGGCCACCTCGCCAGATGTGTTTTCAAATATTACCGCCGAGACGTTAGGTTGGGTTAGGTTAGGTTATATTACGTTATTGATGTATATAAAGGTCCCACGGAGACGGAGAAGCCAACTCGCCAGGAATGTGGTCAAATATTACCGCCGGGATGTTAGGTTGGGTAAGGTTAGGTTATATTACGTTATTGATGTATATAAAGATCCCACGGAGACGTAGAGGCCAACTCGCCAGGTATGTTGTAAAATATTACCGCCGAGATGATAGGTTGGGTTAGGTTAGGTTATATTTCGTTATTGATGTATATGAAGGTCCCAGGGACACGTAGAGGCCAACTCGCAAGGTATGTTGCCAAATATTACCGCGGAGATGTTAGGTTGGGTTAGGTTAAGTTATATTACGTTATTGATGTATATAAAGGTCCCACGGAGACGGACAAGCCAACTCGCCAGGAATGTTGTCAAATATTACCGCCGAGAAGATAGGTTGGGTTAGGTTATGTTATATTACGTTCTTGATGTATATAAAGAACACACGGAGACGTAGAGGCCAATTCGCCAGGTATGTTGTCAAATATTACCGCCGAGATGATAGGTTGGGTTAGGTTAGGTTATATTTCGTTATTGATGTATATGAAGGTCCCACGGAGACGTAGAAGCCATCTCGCCAGGAATAATGTCAAATATTACCGCCGAGATGATAGGTTGGGTTAGGTTAGGTTATATTTCGTTATTGATGTATATAAAGGTCCCACGGAGACGGAGAAGCCAACTCGCCAGGTATGTTGTCAAATATTACCGCCGAGATGATAGGTTGGGTTAGGTTATGTTATATTACGTTATTGATGTATATGATGGTCAAACGGAGACGCAGAAGCCATCTCGCCAGGAATGATGTCAAATATTACCGCCGAGAAGATAGGTTGGGTTAGGTTAGGTTATATTACGTTATTGATGTATATAAAGGTCCCACGCAGACGTAGAGGCCAACAAGCCAGGAATGTTGTCAAATACTACCGTCGAGATGATAGGTTGGGTTACCTTAGGTAATATTTCGTTATTGATGTATATGAAGGTCAAACGGAGACGTAGAGGCCAATTCGCCAGGTATGTTGTCAAATATTACCGCCGAGATGATAGGTTGGGTTAGGTTAGGTTATATTTCGTTATTAATGTATATGAGGGTCCCACGGAGACGTAGAGGCCAACTCGCAAGGTATGTTGTCAAATATTACCGCGGAGATGTTAGGTTGGGTTAGGTTAAGTTATATTACGTTATTGATGTATATAAAGGTCCCACGGAGACGGAGAAGCCAACTCGCCAGGAATGTTGTCAAATATGACCGCCGAGATGTTAGGTTGGGTTAGGTTAGGTTATATTACGTTATTGATGTATATAAAGGTCCCACGGAGACGTAGAGTCCAACTCGCCGGGAATGATGTCAAATACTACCGCCGCGATGCTAGTTTGGGTTAGGTTAGGTTATATTACGTTATAGTTCTCTATGACGGCCCCACGGAGACGTAGAGTCCAACAAGCCAGGAATGTGGTCAAATATTACCGCCGAGATGTTATATTGGGTTAGCTTATGTTATATTATGTTATTGATGTATATAAATATCCCACGGAGACGTAGAGGCCACCTCGCCAGGTATGTTTTCAAATATTACCGCCGAGACGTTAGGTTGGGTTAGGTTACGTTATATTACGTTATTGATGTATATAAAGGTCCCACGGAGACGGAGAAGCCAACTCGCCAGGAATGTGGTCAAATATTACCGCCGGGATGTTAGGTTGGGTAAGGTTAGGTTATATTACGTTATTGATGTATATAAAGATCCCACGGAGACGTAGAGGCCAACTCGCCAGGTATGTTGTAAAATATTACCGCCGAGATGATAGGTTGGGTTAGGTTAGGTTATATTTCGTTATTGATGTATATGAAGGTCCCACTTAGACGTAGAGGCCAACTCGCCAGGAATGTTGTCAAATACTACCGCCGAGATGATAGGTTGGGTTACGTTAGGTTCTATTACGTTATTGATGTATATAAAGGTCCCACGGAGACGTAGAGACCAACAAGCCAGGAATGTTGTCAAATATTACCGCCGCAATGATAGGTTGGGTTAGGTTACGTTATATTACGTTATTGATGTGTATAAAGGTCCCACGGAGACGGAGAAGCCAACTCGCCAGGAATGTTGTCAAATATTACCGCCGAGATGTTAGGTTGGGTTAGGTTAGGTTATATTACGTTCTTGAAGTATATAAAGGTCCCACGAAGACGTAGAGGCCAACAAGCCAGGAATGTTGTCAAATACTACCGTCGAGATGATAGGTTGGGTTACGTTAGGTAATATTTCGTTATTGATGTATATGAAGGTCAAACGGAGACCTAGAGGCCAACTCGAAAGGAATGTTGTCAAATATTACCGCCGAGATGTTAGGTTGGGTTAGGTTAGGTTATATTACGTTATTGATGTATATAAAGGTCCCACGGAGACGTAGAGGCCAACAAGCCAGGAATGTTGTCGAATACTACCGTCGAGATGATAGGTTGGGTTACCTTAGGTAATATTTCGTTATTGATGTATATGAAGGTCAAACGGAGACGTAGAGGCCAATTCGCCAGGTGTGTTGTCAAATATTACCGCCGAGATGATAGGTTGGGTTACCTTAGGTAATATTTCGTTATTGATGTATATGAAGGTCAAACGGAGACGTAGAGGCCAATTCGCCAGGTGTGTTGTCAAATATTACCGCCGAGATGATAGGTTGGGTTAGGTTAGGTTATATTTCGTTATTAATGTATATGAGGGTCCCACGGAGACGTAGAGGCCAACTCGCAAGGTATGTTGTCAAATATTACCGCGGAGACGTTAGGTTGGGTTAGGTTAAGTTATATTACGTTATTGATGTATATAAAGGTCCCACGGAGACGGAGAAGCCAACTCGCCAGGAATGTTGTCAAATATTACCGCCGAGATGTTAGGTTGGGTTAGGTTAGGTTATATTACGTTATTGATGTATATAAAGGTCCCACGGAGACGTAGAGTCCAACTCGCCGGGAATGATGTCAAATACTACCGCCGCGATGCTAGGTTGGGTTAGGCTAGGTTATATTACGTTATATTTCTCTATGACGGCCCCACGGAGACGTAGAGTCCAACAAGCCAGGAATGTGGTCAAATATTACCGCCGAGATGTTATATTGGGTTAGCTTATGTTATATTATGTTATTGATGTATATAAATATCCCACGGAGACGTAGAGGCCACCTCGCCAGATGTGTTTTCAAATATTACCGCCGAGACGTTAGGTTGGGTTAGGTTAGGTTATATTACGTTATTGATGTATATAAAGGTCCCACGGAGACGGAGAAGCCAACTCGCCAGGAATGTGGTCAAATATTACCGCCGGGATGTTAGCTTGGGTAAGGTTAGGTTATATTACGTTATTGATGTATATAAAGATCCCACGGAGACGTAGAGGCCAACTCGCCAGGTATGTTGTAAAATATTACCGCCGAGATGATAGGTTGGGTTAGGTTAGGTTATATTTCTTTATTGATGTATATGAAGGTCCCAGGGACACGTAGAGGCCAACTCGCAAGGTATGTTGTCAAATATTACCGCGGAGATGTTAGGTTGGGTTAGGTTAAGTTATATTACGTTATTGATGTATATAAAGGTCCCACGGAGACGGAGAAGCCAACTCGACAGGAATGTTGTCAAATATTACCGCCGAGAAGATAGGTTGGGTTAGGATATGTTATATTACGTTCTTGATGTATATAAAGAACACACGGAGACGTAGAGGCCAATTCGCCAGGTATGTTGTCAAATATTACCGCCGAGATGATAGGTTGGGTTAGGTTAGGTTATATTTCGTTATTGATGTATATGAAGGTCCCACGGAGACGTAGAAGCCATCTCGCCAGGAATAATGTCAAATATTACCGCCGAGATGATAGGTTGGGTTAGGTTAGGTTATATTTCGTTATTGATGTATATAAAGGTCCCACGGAGACGGAGAAGCCAACTCGCCAGGTATGTTGTCAAATATTACCGCCGAGATGATAGGTTGGGTTAGGTTAGGTTATATTACGTTATTGATGTATATGATGGTCAAACGGAGACGCAGAAGCCATCTCGCCAGGAATGATGTCAAATATTACCGCCGAGAAGATAGGTTGGGTTAGGTTAGGTTATATTACGTTATTGATGTATATAAAGGTCCCACGCAGACGTAGAGGCCAACAAGCCAGGAATGTTGTCAAATACTACCGTCGAGATGATAGGTTGGGTTACCTTAGGTAATATTTCGTTATTGATGTATATGAAGGTCAAACGGAGACGTAGAGGCCAATTCGCCAGGTATGTTGTCAAATATTACCGCCGAGATGATAGGTTGGGTTAGGTTAGGTTATATTTCGTTATTAATGTATATGAGGGTCCCACGGAGACGTAGAGGCCAACTCGCAAGGTATGTTGTCAAATATTACCGCGGAGATGTTAGGTTGGGGTAGGTTAAGTTATATTACGTTATTGATGTATATAAAGGTCCCACGGAGACGGAGAAGCCAACTCGCCAGGAATGTTGTCAAATATGACCGCCGAGATGTTAGGTTGGGTTAGGTTAGGTTATATTACGTTATTGATGTATATAAAGGTCCCACGGAGACGTAGAGTCCAACTCGCCGGGAATGATGTCAAATACTACCGCCGCGATGCTAGTTTGGGTTAGGTTAGGTTATATTACGTTATAGTTCTCTATGACGGCCCCACGGAGACGTAGAGTCCAACAAGCCAGGAATGTGGTCAAATATTACCGCCGAGATGTTATATTGGGTTAGCTTATGTTATATTATGTTATTGATGTATATAAATATCCCACGGAGACGTAGAGGCCACCTCGCCAGGTATGTTTTCAAATATTACCGCCGAGACGTTAGGTTGGGTTAGGTTAGGTTATATTACGTTATTGATGTATATAAAGGTCCCACGGAGACGGAGAAGCCAACTCGCCAGGAATGTGGTCAAATATTACCGCCGGGATGTTAGGTTGGGTAAGGTTAGGTTATATTACGTTATTGATGTATATAAAGATCCCACGGAGACGTAGAGGCCAACTCGCCAGGTATGTTGTAAAATATTACCGCCGAGATGATAGGTTGGGTTAGGTTAGGTTATATTTCGTTATTGATGTATATGCAGGTCCCAGGGACACGTAGAGGCCAACTCGCAAGGTATGTTGTCAAATATTACCGCGGAGATGTTAGGTTGGGTTAGGTTAAGTTATATTACGTTATTGATGTATATAAAGGTCCCACGGAGACGGAGAAGCCAACTCGACAGGAATGTTGTCAAATATTACCGCCGAGAAGATAGGTTGGGTTAGGTTATGTTATATTACGTTCTTGATGTATATAAAGAACACACGGAGACGTAGAGGCCAATTCGCCAGGTATGTTGTCAAATATTACCGCCGAGATGATAGGTTGGGTTAGGTTAGGTTATATTACGTTATTGATGTATATAAAGGTCCCACGGAGACGTAGAGGCCACCTCGCCAGGTATGTTTTCAAATATTACCGCCGAGACGTTAGGTTGGGTTAGGTTAGGTTATATTACGTTATTGATGTATATAAAGGTCCCACGGAGACGGAGAAGCCAACTCGCCAGGAATGTGGTCAAATATTACCGCCGGGATGTTAGGTTGGGTAAGGTTAGGTTATATTACGTTATTGATGTATATAAAGATCCCACGGAGACGTAGAGGCCAACTCGCCAGGTATGTTGTAAAATATTACCGCCGAGATGATAGGTTGGGTTAGGTTAGGTTATATTTCGTTATTGATGTATATGAAGGTCCCACTTAGACGTAGAGGCCAACTCGCCAGGAATGTTGTCAAATACTACCGCCGAGATGATAGGTTGGGTTACGTTAGGTTATATTACGTTATTGATGTATATAAAGGTCCCACGGAGACGTAGAGACCAACAAGCCAGGAATGTTGTCAAATATTACCGCCGCAATGATAGGTTGGGTTAGGTTACGTTATATTACGTTATTGATGTGTATAAAGGTCCCACGGAGACGGAGAAGCCAACTCGCCAGGAATGTTGTCAAATATTACCGCCGAGATGTTAGGTTGGGTTAGGTTAGGTTATATTACGTTCTTGAAGTAAATAAAGGTCCCACGAAGACGTAGAGGCCAACAAGCCAGGAATGTTGTCAAATACTACCGTCGAGATGATAGGTTGGGTTACGTTAGGTAATATTTCGTTATTGATGTATATGAAGGTCAAACGGAGACCTAGAGGCCAACTCGAAAGGAATGTTGTCAAATATTACCGCCGAGATGTTAGGTTGGGTTAGGTTAGGTTATATTACGTTATTGATGTATATGAAGGTCCCACTTAGACGTAGAGGCCAACTCGCCAGGAATGTTGTCAAATACTACCGCCGAGATGATAGGTTGGGTTACGTTAGGTTATATTACGTTATTGATGTATATAAAGGTCCCACGGAGACGTAGAGACCAACAAGCCAGGAATGTTGTCAAATATTACCGCCGCAATGATAGGTTGGGTTAGGTTACGTTATATTACGTTATTGATGTGTATAAAGGTCCCACGGAGACGGAGAAGCCAACTCGCCAGGAATGTTGTCAAATATTACCGCCGAGATGTTAGGTTGGGTTAGGTTAGGTTATATTACGTTCTTGAAGTATATAAAGGTCCCACGAAGACGTAGAGGCCAACAAGCCAGGAATGTTGTCAAATACTACCGTCGAGATGATAGGTTGGGTTACGTTAGGTAATATTTCGTTATTGATGTATATGAAGGTCAAACGGAGACCTAGAGGCCAACTCGAAAGGAATGTTGTCAAATATTACCGCCGAGATGTTAGGTTGGGTTAGGTTAGGTTATATTACGTTATTGATGTATATAAAGGTCCCACGGAGACGTAGAGGCCAACAAGCCAGGAATGTTGTCAAATACTACCGTCGAGATGATAGGTTGGGTTACCTTAGGTAATATTTCGTTATTGATGTATATGAAGGTCAAACGGAGACGTAGAGGCCAATTCGCCAGGTGTGTTGTCAAATATTACCGCCGAGATGATAGGTTGGGTTACCTTAGGTAATATTTCGTTATTGATGTATATGAAGGTCAAACGGAGACGTAGAGGCCAATTCGCCAGGTGTGTTGTCAAATATTACCGCCGAGATGATAGGTTGGGTTAGGTTAGGTTATATTTCGTTATTAATGTATATGAGGGTCCCACGGAGACGTAGAGGCCAACTCGCAAGGTATGTTGTCAAATATTACCGCGGAGACGTTAGGTTGGGTTAGGTTAAGTTATATTACGTTATTGATGTATATAAAGGTCCCACGGAGACGGAGAAGCCAACTCGCCAGGAATGTTGTCAAATATTACCGCCGAGATGTTAGGTTGGGTTAGGTTAGGTTATATTACGTTATTGATGTATATAAAGGTCCCACGGAGACGTAGAGTCCAACTCGCCGGGAATGATGTCAAATACTACCGCCGCGATGCTAGGTTGGGTTAGGTTAGGTTATATTACGTTATATTTCTCTATGACGGCCCCACGGAGACGTAGAGTCCAACAAGCCAGGAATGTGGTCAAATATTACCGCCGAGATGTTATATTGGGTTAGCTTATGTTATATTATGTTATTGATGTATATAAATATCCCACGGAGACGTAGAGGCCACCTCGCCAGATGTGTTTTCAAATATTACCGCCGAGACGTTAGGTTGGGTTAGGTTAGGTTATATTACGTTATTGATGTATATAAAGGTCCCACGGAGACGGAGAAGCCAACTCGCCAGGAATGTGGTCAAATATTACCGCCGGGATGTTAGCTTGGGTAAGGTTAGGTTATATTACGTTATTGATGTATATAAAGATCCCACGGAGACGTAGAGGCCAACTCGCCAGGTATGTTGTAAAATATTACCGCCGAGATGATAGGTTGGGTTAGGTTAGGTTATATTTCGTTATTGATGTATATGAAGGTCCCAGGGACACGTAGAGGCCAACTCGCAAGGTATGTTGTCAAATATTACCGCGGAGATGTTAGGTTGGGTTAGGTTAAGTTATATTACGTTATTGATGTATATAAAGGTCCCACGGAGACGGAGAAGCCAACTCGACAGGAATGTTGTCAAATATTACCGCCGAGAAGATAGGTTGGGTTAGGTTATGTTATATTACGTTCTTGATGTATATAAAGAACACACGGAGACGTAGAGGCCAATTCGCCAGGTATGTTGTCAAATATTACCGCCGAGATGATAGGTTGGGTTAGGTTAGGTTATATTTCGTTATTGATGTATATGAAGGTCCCACGGAGACGTAGAAGCCATCTCGCCAGGAATAATGTCAAATATTACCGCCGAGATGATAGGTTGGGTTAGGTTAGGTTATATTTCGTTATTGATGTATATAAAGGTCCCACGGAGACGGAGAAGCCAACTCGCCAGGTATGTTGTCAAATATTACCGCCGAGATGATAGGTTGGGTTAGGTTAGGTTATATTACGTTATTGATGTATATGATGGTCAAACGGAGACGCAGAAGCCATCTCGCCAGGAATGATGTCAAATATTACCGCCGAGAAGATAGGTTGGGTTAGGTTAGGTTATATTACGTTATTGATGTATATAAAGGTCCCACGCAGACGTAGAGGCCAACAAGCCAGGAATGTTGTCAAATACTACCGTCGAGATGATAGGTTGGGTTACCTTAGGTAATATTTCGTTATTGATGTATATGAAGGTCAAACGGAGACGTAGAGGCCAATTCGCCAGGTATGTTGTCAAATATTACCGCCGAGATGATAGGTTGGGTTAGGTTAGGTTATATTTCGTTATTAATGTATATGAGGGTCCCACGGAGACGTAGAGGCCAACTCGAAAGGTATGTTGTCAAATATTACCGCGGAGATGTTAGGTTGGGGTAGGTTAAGTTATATTACGTTATTGATGTATATAAAGGTCCCACGGAGACGGAGAAGCCAACTCGCCAGGAATGTTGTCAAATATGACCGCCGAGATGTTAGGTTGGGTTAGGTTAGGTTATATTACGTTATTGATGTATATAAAGGTCCCACGGAGACGTAGAGTCCAACTCGCCGGGAATGATGTCAAATACTACCGCCGCGATGCTAGTTTGGGTTAGGTTAGGTTATATTACGTTATAGTTCTCTATGACGGCCCCACGGAGACGTAGAGTCCAACAAGCCAGGAATGTGGTCAAATATTACCGCCGAGATGTTATATTGGGTTAGCTTATGTTATATTATGTTATTGATGTATATAAATATCCCACGGAGACGTAGAGGCCACCTCGCCAGGTATGTTTTCAAATATTACCGCCGAGACGTTAGGTTGGGTTAGGTTACGTTATATTACGTTATTGATGTATATAAAGGTCCCACGGAGACGGAGAAGCCAACTCGCCAGGAATGTGGTCAAATATTACCGCCGGGATGTTAGGTTGGGTAAGGTTAGGTTATATTACGTTATTGATGTATATAAAGATCCCACGGAGACGTAGAAGCCAACTCGCCAGGTATGTTGTAAAATATTACCGCCGAGATGATAGGTTGGGTTAGGTTAGGTTATATTTCGTTATTGATGTATATGCAGGTCCCAGGGACACGTAGAGGCCAACTCGCAAGGTATGTTGTCAAATATTACCGCGGAGATGTTAGGTTGGGTTAGGTTAAGTTATATTACGTTATTGATGTATATAAAGGTCCCACGGAGACGGAGAAGCCAACTCGACAGGAATGTTGTCAAATATTACCGCCGAGAAGATAGGTTGGGTTAGGTTATGTTATATTACGTTCTTGATGTATATAAAGAACACACGGAGACGTAGAGGCCAATTCGCCAGGTATGTTGTCAAATATTACCGCCGAGATGATAGGTTGGGTTAGGTTAGGTTATATTACGTTATTGATGTATATAAAGGTCCCACATAGACGTAGAGGCCAACTCGCCAGGAATGTTGTCAAATACTACCGCCGAGATGATAGGTTGGGTTAGGTTAGGTTATATTACGTTATTGATGTATATAAAGGTCCCACGGAGACATAGAGGCCAACTCGCCAGGAATGATGTCAAATGTTACCGCCGAGATTTTATGTTGGGTTAGGTTAGGTTATATTACGTTATTGATGTATATAAAGGTCCCACGGAGACGTAGAGGCCAACTCGCCAGGAATGTTGTCAAATACTACCGCCGAGATGATAGGTTGGGTTACGTTAGGTTATATTACGTTATTGATGTATATAAAGGTCCCACGGAGACGTAGAGACCAACAAGCCAGGAATGTTGTCAAATATTACCGCCGCAATGATAGGTTGGGTTAGGTTACGTTATATTACGTTATTGATGTGTATAAAGGTCCCACGGAGACGGAGAAGCCAACTCGCCAGGGATGTTGTCAAATATTACCGCCGAGAAGAAAGGTTGGGTTAGGTTATGTTATATTACGTTCTTGATGTATATAAAGATCACACGGAGACGTAGGGGCCAATTCGCCAGGTATGTTGTCAAATATTACCGCCGAGATGATAGGTTGGGTTAGGTTAGGTTATATTTCGTTATTGATGTACATGAAGGTCCCACGGAGACGTAGAGGCCAACTCGCAAGGTATGTTGCCAAATATTACCGCGGAGATGTTAGGTTGGGTTAGGTTAAGTTATATTACGTTATTGATGTATATAAAGGTCCCACGGAGACGGACAAGCCAACTCGCCAGGAATGTTGTCAAATATTACCGCCGAGAAGATAGGTTGGGTTAGGTTATGTTATATTACGTTCTTGATGTATATAAAGAACACACGGAGACGTAGAGGCCAATTCGCCAGGTATGTTGTCAAATATTACCGCCGAGATGATAGGTTGGGTTAGGTTAGGTTATATTTCGTTATTGATGTATATGAAGGTCCCACGGAGACGTAGAAGCCATCTCGCCAGGAATAATGTCAAATATTACCGCCGAGATGATAGGTTGGGTTAGGTTAGGTTATATTTCGTTATTGATGTATATAAAGGTCCCACGGAGACGGAGAAGCCAACTCGCCAGGTATGTTGTCAAATATTACCGCCGAGATGATAGGTTGGGTTAGGTTAGGTTATATTAAGTTATTGATGTATATGATGGTCAAACGGAGACGCAGAAGCCATCTCGCCAGGAATGATGTCAAATATTACCGCCGAGAAGATAGGTTGGGTTAGGTTAGGTTATATTACGTTATTGATGTATATAAAGGTCCCACGCAGACGTAGAGGCCAACAAGCCAGGAATGTTGTCAAATACTACCGTCGAGATGATAGGTTGGGTTACCTTAGGTAATATTTCGTTATTGATGTATATGAAGGTCAAACGGAGACGCAGAGGCCAATTCGCCAGGTATGTTGTCAAATATTACCGCCGAGATGATAGGTTGGGTTAGGTTAGGTTATATTTCGTTATTAATGTATATGAGGGTCCCACGGAGACGTAGAGGCCAACTCGCAAGGTATGTTGTCAAATATTACCGCGGAGATGTTAGGTTGGGTTAGGTTAAGTTATATTACGTTATTGATGTATATAAAGGTCCCACGGAGACGGAGAAGCCAACTCGCCAGGAATGTTGTCAAATATTACCGCCGAGATGTTAGGTTGGGTTAGGTTAGGTTATATTACGTTATTGATGTATATAAAGGTCCCACGGAGACGTAGAGTCCAACTCGCCGGGAATGATGTCAAATACTACCGCCGCGATGCTAGGTTGGGTTAGGTTAGGTTATATTACGTTATAGTTCTCTATGACGGCCCCACGGAGACGTAGAGTCCAACAAGCCAGGAATGTGGTCAAATATTACCGCCGAGATGTTATATTGGGTTAGCTTATGTTATATTATGTTATTGATGTATATAAATATCCCACGGAGACGTAGAGGCCACCTCGCCAGGTATGTTTTCAAATATTACCGCCGAGACGTTAGGTTGGGTTAGGTTATGTTATATTACGTTCTTGATGTATAGAAAGAACACACGGAGACGTAGAGGCCAATTCGCCAGGTATGTTGTCAAATATTACCGCCGAGATGATAGGTTGGGTTAGGTTAGGTTATATCACGTTATTGATGTATATAAAGGTCCCACTTAGACGTAGAGGCCAACTCGCCAGGAATGTTGTCAAATACTACCGCCGAGATGATAGGTTGGGTTACGTTAGGTTATATTACGTTATTGATGTATATAAAGGTCCCACGGAGACGTAGAGACCAACAAGCCAGGAATGTTGTCAAATATTACCGCCGCAATGATAGGTTGGGTTAGGTTACGTTATATTACGTTATTGATGTGTATAAAGGTCCCACGGAGACGGAGAAGCCAACTCGCCAGGGATGTTGTCAAATATTACCGCCGAGAAGAAAGGTTGGGTTAGGTTATGTTATATTACGTTCTTGATGTATATAAAGATCACACGGAGACGTAGAGGCCAATTCGCCAGGTATGTTGTCAAATATTACCGCCGAGATGATAGGTTGGGTTAGGTTAGGTTATATTTCGTTATTGATGTATATGAAGGTCCCACGGAGACGTAGAGGCCAACTCGCAAGGTATGTTGCCAAATATTACCGCGGAGATGTTAGGTTGGGTTAGGTTAAGTTATATTACGTTATTGATGTATATAAAGGACCCACGGAGACGGACAAGCCAACTCGCCAGGAATGTTGTCAAATATTACCGTCGAGATGTTAGATTGGGTTAGGTTAGGTTATATTACGTTATTGATGTATATAAAAGTCCCACGTAGACGTAGAGGCCAACAAGCCAGGAATGTGGTCAAATATTACCGCCGAGATGTTAGGTTGGGTTAGGTTAGGTTATATTACGTTATTGATGTATATAAAGGTCCCACGGAGACGGAGAAGCCAACTCGTCAGGAATGTTGTCAAATATTACCCCCGAGAAGATAGGTTGGGTTAGGTTATGTTATATTACGTTCTTCATGTATATAAAGAACACACGGAGACGTAGAGGCCAGTTCGCCAGGTATGTTGTCAAATATTACCGCCGAGATGATAGGTTGGGTTAGGTTAGGTTATATTTCGTTTTTGATGTATATGAAGGTCCCACGGAGACGTAGAGGCCAACTCGCAAGGTATGTTGTCAAATACTACCGTCGAGATGATAGGTTGGGTTACGTTAGGTAATATTACGTTATTGATGTATATAAAGATCCCACGGAGACGTAGAGGCCAACTCGCCAGGAATGTTGTCAAATATTACCGCCGCGATGATAGGTTGGGTTAGGTTACGTTATATTACGTTATTGATGTGTATAAAGGTCCCACGGAGACGGAGAAGCCAACTCGCCAGTAATGTTGTCAAATATTACCGCCGAGAAGATAGGTTGGGTTAGGTTATGTTATATTACGTACTTGATGTATATAAGGATCACATGGAGACGTAGAGGCCAATTCGCCAGGTATGTTGTCAAATATTACCGCCGAGAAAATAGGTTGGGTTAGGTTAGGTTATATTTCGTTATTGATGTATATGAAGGTCCCACGGAGACGTAGAGGCCAACTCGCAAGTTATGTTGTCAAAAATTACCGCGGAGATGTTAGGTTGGGTTAGGTTATGTTATATTACGTTCTTGATGTATATAAAGAACATACGGAGACGTAGAGGCCAATTCGCCAGGTATGTTGTCAAATATTACCGCCGAGATGATAGGTTGGGTTAGGTTAGGTTATATTTCGTTTTTGATGTATATGAAGGTCCCACGGAGACGTAGAGGCCAACTCGCAAGGTATGTTGTCAAATACTACCGTCGAGATGATAGGTTGGGTTACGTTAGGTAATATTACGTTATTGATGTATATAAAGATCCCACGGAGACGTAGAGGCCAACTCGCCAGGTATGTGGTCAAATATTACCGCCGAGATGATAGGTTGGGTTAGGTTAGGTTATATTTCGTTATTGATGTATATGAAGGTCCCACGGAGACGTAGAGGCCAACTCGCAAGGTATGCTGTCAAATATTACCGCGGAGATGATAGGTTGGGTTAGGTTAGGTTATATTTCGTTATTGATGTATATGAAGGTCCCACGGAGACGTAGAGGCCAACTCGCAAGGTATGTTGTCAAATATTACCGCGGAGATGTTAGGTTGGGTTAGGTTAAGTTATATTACGTTATTGATGTATATAAAGGTTCCACGGAGACGGAGAAGCCAACTCGCCAGGAATGTTGTCAAATATAACCGCCGAGATGTTAGGTTGGGTTAGGTTAGGTTATATTACGTTCTTGAAGTATATAAAGGTCCCAGGCAGACGTAGAGGCCAACAAGCCAGGAATGTTGTCAAATATTACCGCCGAGATGTTAGGTTGGGTTAGGTTAGGTTATATTACGTTATTGATGTATATAAAGCTCCCACGGAGACGTAGAGGCCAACACGCCAGGAATGATGTCAAATATTACCGCAAGAGATTTTATGTTGGGTTAGGTTAGGTTATATTACGTTATTGATGTATATAAAGGTCCCACGGAGACGTAGAGGCCAACTCGCCAGGAATGATGTCAAATATTACCGCCGAGATTTTAGGTTGGGTTAGGTTAGGTTATATTACGTTATTGATGTATATAAAGGTCCCACGGAGACGCAGAAGCCAACTCGCCAGGAATGTTGTCGAATATTACCGCCGAGATGTTCGGTTGGGTTAGGTTAGGTTATGTTACGTTATTGATGTATATAAAGGTCCCACGGAGACGTAGAGGCCTACAAGCCAGGAATGTGGTCAAATATTATCGCCGAGATGTTACGTTGGTTTAAGTTAGGTTATATTACGTTATTGATGTATATAAAGGTCCCACGGAGAAGTAGATGCCAACTTGCCAGGAATGTTTTCAAATATTACCGCCGAGATGATAGGTTGGGTTAGGTTACGTTATATAGCGTTATTGATGTATATGATGGTCAAACGGAGACGTAGAGGCCAACTCGCCAGGAATGATGTCAAATATTACCGCCGAGATGTTAGGTTGTGTTAGGTTAGGTTATATTACCTTATTGATGTATATAAAGGTCCCACGGAGACGTAGAGGCCAACAAGACAGGAATGTGGTCAAATATTACCGCCGAGATGTTAGGTTGGGTTAGGTTAGGTTATATTACGTTATTGATGCATATAAAGGTCCCACGGAGACGGAGTAGCCAACTCGCCAGGAATGTTGTCAAATATTACAGCCGAGATGTTAGGTTGGGTTAGGTTAGGTTACATGACGTTATTGTTTATATAAATGTCCCACGGAGACGTAGAGGCCAACTCGACAGGAATGTTGTCAAATATTGCCAGCGAGATGTTAGGTTGGGTTAGGATAGTTTATATTTCGTTATTAATGTATGTAAAGGTCCCACGGAAACGGAGAAGCCAACTCGCCAGGAATGTTGTCAAATATTACCGCCGAGATGATAGGTTGGGTTAGGTTAGGTTATATTACGTTATTGATGTATATAAAGGTCCCACGTAGACGTAGAGGCCACCTCGCCAGGTATGTTTTCAAATATTACCGCCGAGACGTTAGGTTGGGTTAGGTTAGGTTATATTACGTTATTGATGTATGTAAAGGTCCCACGGAGACGGAGAAGCGAACTCGCCAGGAATGTGGTCAAATATTACCGCCGGGATGTTAGGTTGGTTTAGGTTAGGTTATATTACGTTATTGATGTATATAAAGATCCCACGGAGACGTAGAGGCCAACTCGCCAGGAATGTTGTCAAATATTACCCCCGCGATGATAGGTTGGGTTAGGTTACGTTATATTACGTTATTGATGTGTATAAAGGTCCCACGGAGACGGAGAAGCCAACTCGCCAGTAATGTTGTCAAATATTACCGCCGAGAAGATAGGTTGGGTTAGGTTATGTTATATTACGTACTTGATGTATATAAGGATCACATGGAGACGTAGAGGCCAATTCGCCAGGTATGTTGTCAAATATTACCGCCGAGAAGATAGGTTGGGTTAGGTTAGGTTATATTTCGTTATTGATGTATATGAAGGTCCCACGGAGACGTAGAGGCCAACTCGCAAGTTATGTTGTCAAAAATTACCGCGGAGATGTTAGGTTGGGTTAGGTTAGGTTATATTACGTTACTGATGTATATAAAGATCCCACGGATACGGACAAGCCAACTCGCCAGGAATGTGGTCAAATATTACCGCCGCAATGATAGGTTGGGTTAGGTTAGGTTATATTACGTTATTGATGTGTATAAAGGTCCCACGGAGACGGAGAAGCCAACTCGCCAGTAATGTTGTCAAATATTACCGCCGAGAAGATAGGTTGGGTTAGGTTATGTTATATTACGTACTTGATGTATATAAGGATCACATGGAGACGTAGAGGCCAATTCGCCAGGTATGTTGTCAAATATTACCGCCGAGAAGATAGGTTGGGTTAGGTTAGGTTATATTTCGTTATTGATGTATATGAAGGTCCCACGGAGACGTAGAGGCCAACTCGCAAGTTATGTTGTCAAAAATTACCGCGGAGATGTTAGGTTGGGTTAGGTTAGGTTATATTACGTTATTGATGTATATAAAGGTCCCACGGAGACATAGAGGCCAACTCGCCAGGAATGATGTCAAATATTACCGCCGAGAGTTTATGTTGGGTTAGGTTAGGTTATATTACGTTATTGATGTATATAAAGGTCCCACGGAGACGTAGAGGCCAACTCGCCAGGAATGTTGTCAAATACTACCGCCGAGATGATAGGTTGGGTTACGTTAGGTTACATTACGTTATTGATGTATACAAAGGTCCCACGGAGACGTAGAGGCCAATTCGCCAGGTATGTTGTCAAATATTACCGCCGAGATGATAGGTTGGGTTAGGTTAGGTTATATTTCGTTTTTGATGTCTATGAATGTCGCACGGAGACGTAGAGGCCAAATCGCAAGGTATGTTGTCAAATACTACCGTCGAGATGATAGGTTGGGTTACGTTAGGTAATATTACGTTATTGATGAATATAAAGATCCCACGGAGACGTAGAGGCCAACTCGCCAGGTATGTGGTCAAATATTACCGCCGAGATTTTATGTTGGGTTAGGTTAGGTTATATTACGTTATTGATGTATATAAAGGACCCACGGAGACGTAGAGGCCAACTCGCCAGGAATGTTGTCAAATATTACCGCGGAGATGTTAGGTTGGGTTAGGTTAAGTTATATTACGTTATTGATGTATATAAAGGTTCCACGGAGACGGAGAAGCCAACTCGCCAGGAATGTTGTCAAATATTACCGCCGAGATGTTAGGTTGGGTTAGGTTAGGTTATATTACGTTCTTGAAGTATATAAAGGTCCCACGCAGACGTAGAGGCCAACAAGCCAGGAATGTTGTCAAATATTACCGCCGAGATGTTAGGTTGGGTTATGTTAGGTTATATTACGTTATTGATGTATATAAAGCTCCCACGGAGACGTAGAAGCCAACACGCCAGGAATGATGTCAAATATTACCGCCGACATTTTATGTTGGGTTAGGTTAGGTTATATTACGTTATTGATGTATATAAAGGTCCCACGGAGACGTAGAGGCCAACTCGCCAGGTATGTTGTCAAATATTACCGCGGAGATGTTAGGTTGGGTTAGGTTAGGTTATATTACGTTATTGATGTATATAAAGGTCCCACGTAGACGTAGAGGCCAACAAGCCAGGAATGTGGTCAAATATTACCGCCGAGATATTAGGTTGGGTTAGGTTAGGTTATATTACGTTATTGATGTATTTAAAGGTCCCACGGAGACGTAGAGGCCAACTCGCAAGGTATGTTGTCAAATACTACCGCCGAGATTTTAGGTTGGGTTAGGTTAGGTTATATTACGTTATTGATGTGTATAAAGGTCCCACGGAGACGCAGAAGCCAACTCGCCAGGAATGTTGTCGAATATTACCGCCGAGATGTTCGGTTGGGTTAGGTTAGGTTATATTACGTTATTGATGTATATAAAGGTCCCACGGAGACGTAGAGGCCAACTCGCCAGGAATGATGTCAAATATTACCGCCGAGATTTTATGTTGGGTTAGGTTAGGTTATATTACGTTATTGATGTATATAAAGGTCCCACGGAGACGTAGAGGCCAACTCGCCAGGTATGTTGTCAAATATTACCGCGGAGATGTTAGGTTGGGTTAGGTTAGGTTATATTACGTTATTGATGTATATAAAGGTCCCACGTAGACGTATAGGCCAACAAGCCAGGAATGTGGTCAAATATTACCGCCGAGATATTAGGTTGGGTTAGGTTAGGTTATATTACGTTATTGATGTATTTAAAGGTCCCACGGAGACGTAGAGGCCAACTCGCCAGGAATGATGTCAAATATTACCGCCGAGATTTTAGGTTGGGTTAGGTTAGGTTATATTTCGTTATTGATGTATATGAAGGTCCCACGGAGACGTAGAGGCCAACTCGCAAGGTATGTTGCCAAATATTACCGCGGAGATGTTAGGTTGGGTTAGGTTAAGTTATATTACGTTATTGATGTATATAAAGGACCCACGGAGACGGACAAGCCAACTCGCCAGGAATGTTGTCAAATATTACCGTCGAGATGTTAGATTGGGTTAGGTTAGGTTATATTACGTTATTGATGTATATAAAAGTCCCACGTAGACGTAGAGGCCAACAAGCCAGGAATGTGGTCAAATATTACCGCCGAGATGTTAGGTTGGGTTAGGTTAGGTTATATTACGTTATTGATGTATATAAAGGTCCCACGGAGACGGAGAAGCCAACTCGTCAGGAATGTTGTCAAATATTACCGCCGAGAAGATAGGTTGGGTTAGGTTATGTTATATTACGTTCTTCATGTATATAAAGAACACACGGAGACGTAGAGGCCAGTTCGCCAGGTATGTTGTCAAATATTACCGCCGAGATGATAGGTTGGGTTAGGTTAGGTTATATTTCGTTTTTGATGTATATGAAGGTCCCACGGAGACGTAGAGGCCAACTCGCAAGGTATGTTGTCAAATACTACCGTCGAGATGATAGGTTGGGTTACGTTAGGTAATATTACGTTATTGATGTATATAAAGATCCCACGGAGACGTAGAGGCCAACTCGCCAGGTATGTGGTCAAATATTACCGCCGAGATGATAGGTTGGGTTAGGTTAGGTTATATTTCGTTATTGATGTATATGAAGGTCCCACGGAGACGTAGAGGCCAACTCGCAAGGTATGCTGTCAAATATTACCGCGGAGATGATAGGTTGGGTTAGGTTAGGTTATATTTCGTTATTGATGTATATGAAGGTCCCACGGAGACGTAGAGGCCAACTCGCAAGGTATGTTGTCAAATATTACCGCGGAGATGTTAGGTTGGGTTAGGTTAAGTTATATTACGTTATTGATGTATATAAAGGTTCCACGGAGACGGAGAAGCCAACTCGCCAGGAATGTTGTCAAATATTACCGCCGAGATGTTAGGTTGGGTTAGGTTAGGTTATGTTACGTTCTTGAAGTATATAAAGGTCCCAGGCAGACGTAGAGGCCAACAAGCCAGGAATGTTGTCAAATATTACCGCCGAGATGTTAGGTTGGGTTAGGTTAGGTTATATTACGTTATTGATGTATATAAAGCTCCCACGGAGACGTAGAGGCCAACACGCCAGGAATGATGTCAAATATTACCGCCGAGATTTTATGTTGGGTTAGGTTAGGTTATATTACGTCATTGATGTATATAAAGGTCCCACGGAGACGTAGAGGCCAACTCGCCAGGTATGTTTTCAAATATTACCGCCGAGACGTTAGGTTGTGTTAGGTTAGGTTATATTACGTTATTGATGTATATAAAGGTCCCACGGAGACGGAGAAGCCAACTCGCTAGGAATGTGGTCAAATATTACCGCCGGGATGTTAGGTTGGTTTAGGTTAGGTTATATTACGTTATTGATGTATATAAAGATCCCACGGAGACGTAGAGGCCAACTCGCCAGGAATGTTGTCAAATATTACCGCCGCGATGATAGGTTGGGTTAGGTTACGTTATATTACGTTATTGATGTGTATAAAGGTCCCACGGAGACGGAGAAGCCAACTCGCCAGTAATGTTGTCAAATATTACCGCCGAGAAGATAGGTTGGGTTAGGTTATGTTATATTACGTACTTGATGTATATAAGGATCACATGGAGACGTAGAGGCCAATTCGCCAGGTATGTTGTCAAATATTACCGCCGAGAAAATAGGTTGGGTTAGGTTAGGTTATATTTCGTTATTGATGTATATGAAGGTCCCACGGAGACGTAGAGGCCAACTCGCAAGTTATGTTGTCAAAAATTACCGCGGAGATGTTAGGTTGGGTTAGGTTATGTTATATTACGTTCTTGATGTATATAAAGAACATACGGGGACGTAGAGGCCAATTCGCCAGGTATGTTGTCAAATATTACCGCCGAGATGATAGGTTGGGTTAGGTTAGGTTATATTTCGTTTTTGATGTATATGAAGGTCCCACGGAGACGTAGAGGCCAACTCGCAAGGTATGTTGTCAAATACTACCGTCGAGATGATAGGTTGGGTTACGTTAGGTAATATTACGTTATTGATGTATATAAAGATCCCACGGAGACGTAGAGGCCAACTCGCCAGGTATGTGGTCAAATATTACCGCCGAGATGATAGGTTGGGTTAGGTTAGGTTATATTTCGTTATTGATGTATATGAAGGTCCCACGGAGACGTAGAGGCCAACTCGCAAGGTATGCTGTCAAATATTACCGCGGAGATGATAGGTTGGGTTAGGTTAGGTAATATTACGTTATTGATGTATATAAAGATCCCACGGAGACGTAGAGGCCAACTCGCCAGGTATGTGGTCAAATATTACCGCCGAGATGATAGGTTGGGTTAGGTTAGGTTATATTTCGTTATTGATGTATATGAAGGTCCCACGGAGACGTAGAGGCCAACTCGCAAGGTATGCTGTCAAATATTACCGCGGAGATGATAGGTTGGGTTAGGTTAGGTTATATTTCGTTATTGATGTATATGAAGGTCCCACGGAGACGTAGAGGCCAACTCGCAAGGTATGTTGTCAAATATTACCGCGGAGATGTTAGGTTGGGTTAGGTTAAGTTATATTACGTTATTGATGTATATAAAGGTTCCACGGAGACGGAGAACCCAACTCGCCAGGAATGTTGTCAAATATAACCGCCGAGATGTTAGGTTGGGTTAGGTTAGGTTATATTACGTTCTTGAAGTATATAAAGGTCCCAGGCAGACGTAGAGGCCAACAAGCCAGGAATGTTGTCAAATATTACCGCCGAGATGTTAGGTTGGGTTAGGTTAGGTTATATTACGTTATTGATGTATATAAAGCTCCCACGGAGACGTAGAGGCCAACACGCCAGGAATGATGTCAAATATTACCGCAAGAGATTTTATGTTGGGTTAGGTTAGGTTATATTACGTTATTGATGTATATAAAGGTCCCACGGAGACGTAGAGGCCAACTCGCCAGGAATGATGTCAAATATTACCGCCGAGATTTTAGGTTGGGTTAGGTTAGGTTATATTACGTTATTGATGTATATAAAGGTCCCACGGAGACGCAGAAGCCAACTCGCCAGGAATGTTGTCGAATATTACCGCCGAGATGTTCGGTTGGGTTAGGTTAGGTTATGTTACGTTATTGATGTATATAAAGGTCCCACGGAGACGTAGAGGCCTACAAGCCAGGAATGTGGTCAAATATTATCGCCGAGATGTTACGTTGGTTTAAGTTAGGTTATATTACGTTATTGATGTATATAAAGGTCCCACGGAGAAGTAGATGCCAACTTGCCAGGAATGTTTTCAAATATTACCGCCGAGATGATAGGTTGGGTTAGGTTACGTTATATAGCGTTATTGATGTATATGATGGTCAAACGGAGACGTAGAGGCCAACTCGCCAGGAATGATGTCAAATATTACCGCCGAGATGTTAGGTTGTGTTAGGTTAGGTTATATTACCTTATTGATGTATATAAAGGTCCCACGGAGACGTAGAGGCCAACAAGACAGGAATGTGGTCAAATATTACCGCCGAGATGTTAGGTTGGGTTAGGTTAGGTTATATTACGTTATTGATGCATATAAAGGTCCCACGGAGACGGAGTAGCCAACTCGCCAGGAATGTTGTCAAATATTACAGCCGAGATGTTAGGTTGGGTTAGGTTAGGTTACATGACGTTATTGTTTATATAAATGTCCCACGGAGACGTAGAGGCCAACTCGACAGGAATGTTGTCAAATATTGCCAGCGAGATGTTAGGTTGGGTTAGGATAGTTTATATTTCGTTATTAATGTATGTAAAGGTCCCACGGAAACGGAGAAGCCAACTCGCCAGGAATGTTGTCAAATATTACCGCCGAGATGATAGGTTGGGTTAGGTTAGGTTATATTACGTTATTGATGTATATAAAGGTCCCACGTAGACGTAGAGGCCACCTCGCCAGGTATGTTTTCAAATATTACCGCCGAGACGTTAGGTTGGGTTAGGTTAGGTTATATTACGTTATTGATGTATATAAAGGTCCCACGGAGACGGAGAAGCGAACTCGCCAGGAATGTGTTTAAATATTACCGCCGGGATGTTAGGTTGGTTTAGGTTAGGTTATATTACGTTATTGATGTATATAAAGATCCCACAGAGACGTAGAGGCCAACTCGCCAGGAATGTTGTCAAATATTACCCCCGCGATGATAGGTTGGGTTAGGTTACGTTATATTACGTTATTGATGTGTATAAAGGTCCCACGGAGACGGAGAAGCCAACTCGCCAGTAATGTTGTCAAATATTACCGCCGAGAAGATAGGTTGGGTTAGGTTATGTTATATTACGTACTTGATGTATATAAGGATCACATGGAGACGTAGAGGCCAATTCGCCAGGTATGTTGTCAAATATTACCGCCGAGAAGATAGGTTGGGTTAGGTTAGGTTATATTTCGTTATTGATGTATATGAAGGTCCCACGGAGACGTAGAGGCCAACTCGCAAGTTATGTTGTCAAAAATTACCGCGGAGATGTTAGGTTGGGTTAGGTTAGGTTATATTACGTTACTGATGTATATAAAGGTCCCACGGATACGGACAAGCCAACTCGCCAGGAATGTGGTCAAATATTACCGCCGCAATGATAGGTTGGGTTAGGTTAGGTTATATTACGTTATTGATGTGTATAAAGGTCCCACGGAGACGGAGAAGCCAACTCGCCAGTAATGTTGTCAAATATTACCGCCGAGAAGATAGGTTGGGTTAGGTTATGTTATATTACGTACTTGATGTATATAAGGATCACATGGAGACGTAGAGGCCAATTCGCCAGGTATGTTGTCAAATATTACCGCCGAGAAGATAGGTTGGGTTAGGTTAGGTTATATTTCGTTATTGATGTATATGAAGGTCCCACGGAGACGTAGAGGCCAACTCGCAAGTTATGTTGTCAAAAATTACCGCGGAGATGTTAGGTTGGGTTAGGTTAGGTTATATTACGTTATTGATGTATATAAAGGTCCCACGGAGACATAGAGTCCAACTCGCCAGGAATGATGTCAAATATTACCGCCGAGATGATAGGTTGGGTTACGTTAGGTTATATTACGTTATTGATGTATATAAAGGTCCCACGGAGACGTAGAGACCAACAAGCCAGGAATATTGTCAAATATTACCGCCGCAATGATAGGTTGGGTTAGGTTACGTTATATTACGTTATTGATGTGTATAAAGGTCCCACGGAGACGGAGAAGCCAACGCGCCAGGGATGTTGTCAAATATTACCGCCGAGAAGAAAGGTTGGGTTAGGTTATGTTATATTACGTTCTTGATGTATATAAAGATCACACGGAGACGTAGGGGCCAATTCGCCAGGTATGTTGTCAAATATTACCGCCGAGATGATAGGTTGGGTTAGGTTAGGTTATATTTCGTTATTGATGTATATGAAGGTCCCACGGAGACGTAGAGGCCAACTCGCAAGGTATGTTGCCAAATATTACCGCGGAGATGTTAGGTTGGGTTAGGTTAAGTTATATTACGTTATTGATGTATATAAAGGTCCCACGGAGACGGACAAGCCAACTCGCCAGGAATGTTGTCAAATATTACCGCCGAGAAGATAGGTTGGGTTAGGTTATGTTATATTACGTTCTTGATGTATATAAAGAACACACGGAGACGTAGAGGCCAATTCGCCAGGTATGTTGTCAAATATTACCGCCGAGATGATAGGTTGGGTTAGGTTAGGTTATATTTCGTTATTGATGTATATGAAGGTCCCACGGAGACGTAGAAGCCATCTCGCCAGGAATAATGTCAAATATTACCGCCGAGATGTTAGGTTGGGTTAGGTTAGGTTATATTACGTTATTGATGTATATAAAGCTCCCACGGAGACGTAGAGGCCAACTCGCCAGGAATGATGTCAAATATTACCGCAAGAGATTTTATGTTGGGTTAGGTTAGGTTATATTACGTTATTGATGTATATAAAGGTCCCACGGAGACGTAGAGGCCAACTCGCCAGGAATGATGTCAAATATTACCGCCGAGATTTTAGGTTGGGTTAGGTTAGGTTATATTACGTTATTGATGTATATAAAGGTCCCACGGAGACGCAGAAGCCAACTCGCCAGGAATGTTGTCGAATATTACCGCCGAGATGTTCGGTTGGGTTAGGTTAGGTTATGTTACGTTATTGATGTATATAAAGGTCCCACGGAGACGTAGAGGCCTACAAGCCAGGAATGTGGTCAAATATTATCGCCGAGATGTTACGTTGGTTTAAGTTAGGTTATATTACGTTATTGATGTATATAAAGGTCCCACGGAGAAGTAGATGCCAACTTGCCAGGAATGTTTTCAAATATTACCGCCGAGATGATAGGTTGGGTTAGGTTACGTTATATAGCGTTATTGATGTATATGATGGTCAAACGGAGACGTAGAGGCCAACTCGCCAGGAATGATGTCAAATATTACCGCCGAGATGTTAGGTTGTGTTAGGTTAGGTTATATTACCTTATTGATGTATATAAAGGTCCCACGGAGACGTAGAGGCCAACAAGACAGGAATGTGGTCAAATATTACCGCCGAGATGTTAGGTTGGGTTAGGTTAGGTTATATTACGTTATTGATGCATATAAAGGTCCCACGGAGACGGAGTAGCCAACTCGCCAGGAATGTTGTCAAATATTACAGCCGAGATGTTAGGTTGGGTTAGGTTAGGTTACATGACGTTATTGTTTATATAAATGTCCCACGGAGACGTAGAGGCCAACTCGACAGGAATGTTGTCAAATATTGCCAGCGAGATGTTAGGTTGGGTTAGGATAGTTTATATTTCGTTATTAATGTATGTAAAGGTCCCACGGAAACGGAGAAGCCAACTCGCCAGGAATGTTGTCAAATATTACCGCCGAGATGATAGGTTGGGTTAGGTTAGGTTATATTACGTTATTGATGTATATAAAGGTCCCACGTAGACGTAGAGGCCACCTCGCCAGGTATGTTTTCAAATATTACCGCCGAGACGTTAGGTTGGGTTAGGTTAGGTTATATTACGTTATTGATGTATATAAAGGTCCCACGGAGACGGAGAAGCGAACTCGCCAGGAATGTGTTTAAATATTACCGCCGGGATGTTAGGTTGGTTTAGGTTAGGTTATATTACGTTATTGATGTATATAAAGATCCCACAGAGACGTAGAGGCCAACTCGCCAGGAATGTTGTCAAATATTACCCCCGCGATGATAGGTTGGGTTAGGTTACGTTATATTACGTTATTGATGTGTATAAAGGTCCCACGGAGACGGAGAAGCCAACTCGCCAGTAATGTTGTCAAATATTACCGCCGAGAAGATAGGTTGGGTTAGGTTATGTTATATTACGTACTTGATGTATATAAGGATCACATGGAGACGTAGAGGCCAATTCGCCAGGTATGTTGTCAAATATTACCGCCGAGAAGATAGGTTGGGTTAGGTTAGGTTATATTTCGTTATTGATGTATATGAAGGTCCCACGGAGACGTAGAGGCCAACTCGCAAGTTATGTTGTCAAAAATTACCGCGGAGATGTTAGGTTGGGTTAGGTTAGGTTATATTACGTTACTGATGTATATAAAGGTCCCACGGATACGGACAAGCCAACTCGCCAGGAATGTGGTCAAATATTACCGCCGCAATGATAGGTTGGGTTAGGTTAGGTTATATTACGTTATTGATGTGTATAAAGGTCCCACGGAGACGGAGAAGCCAACTCGCCAGTAATGTTGTCAAATATTACCGCCGAGAAGATAGGTTGGGTTAGGTTATGTTATATTACGTACTTGATGTATATAAGGATCACATGGAGACGTAGAGGCCAATTCGCCAGGTATGTTGTCAAATATTACCGCCGAGAAGATAGGTTGGGTTAGGTTAGGTTATATTTCGTTATTGATGTATATGAAGGTCCCACGGAGACGTAGAGGCCAACTCGCAAGTTATGTTGTCAAAAATTACCGCGGAGATGTTAGGTTGGGTTAGGTTAGGTTATATTACGTTATTGATGTATATAAAGGTCCCACGGAGACATAGAGTCCAACTCGCCAGGAATGATGTCAAATATTACCGCCGAGATGATAGGTTGGGTTACGTTAGGTTATATTACGTTATTGATGTATATAAAGGTCCCACGGAGACGTAGAGACCAACGAGCCAGGAATATTGTCAAATATTACCGCCGCAATGATAGGTTGGGTTAGGTTACGTTATATTACGTTATTGATGTGTATAAAGGTCCCACGGAGACGGAGAAGCCAACGCGCCAGGGATGTTGTCAAATATTACCGCCGAGAAGAAAGGTTGGGTTAGGTTATGTTATATTACGTTCTTGATGTATATAAAGATCACACGGAGACGTAGGGGCCAATTCGCCAGGTATGTTGTCAAATATTACCGCCGAGATGATAGGTTGGGTTAGGTTAGGTTATATTTCGTTATTGATGTATATGAAGGTCCCACGGAGACGTAGAGGCCAACTCGCAAGGTATGTTGCCAAATATTACCGCGGAGATGTTAGGTTGGGTTAGGTTAAGTTATATTACGTTATTGATGTATATAAAGGTCCCACGGAGACGGACAAGCCAACTCGCCAGGAATGTTGTCAAATATTACCGCCGAGAAGATAGGTTGGGTTAGGTTATGTTATATTACGTTCTTGATGTATATAAAGAACACACGGAGACGTAGAGGCCAATTCGCCAGGTATGTTGTCAAATATTACCGCCGAGATGATAGGTTGGGTTAGGTTAGGTTATATTTCGTTATTGATGTATATGAAGGTCCCACGGAGACGTAGAAGCCATCTCGCCAGGAATAATGTCAAATATTACCGCCGAGATGTTAGGTTGGGTTAGGTTAGGTTATATTACGTTATTGATGTATATAAAGCTCCCACGGAGACGTAGAGGCCAACTCGCCAGGAATGATGTCAAATATTACCGCAAGAGATTTTATGTTGGGTTAGGTTAGGTTATATTACGTTATTGATGTATATAAAGGTCCCACGGAGACGTAGAGGCCAACTCGCCAGGAATGATGTCAAATATTACCGCCGAGATTTTAGGTTGGGTTAGGTTAGGTTATATTACGTTATTGATGTATATAAAGGTCCCACGGAGACGCAGAAGCCAACTCGCCAGGAATGTTGTCGAATATTACCGCCGAGATGTTCGGTTGGGTTAGGTTAGGTTATGTTACGTTATTGATGTATATAAAGGTCCCACGGAGACGTAGAGGCCTACAAGCCAGGAATGTGGTCAAATATTATCGCCGAGATGTTACGTTGGTTTAAGTTAGGTTATATTACGTTATTGATGTATATAAAGGTCCCACGGAGAAGTAGATGCCAACTTGCCAGGAATGTTTTCAAATATTACCGCCGAGATGATAGGTTGGGTTAGGTTACGTTATATAGCGTTATTGATGTATATGATGGTCAAACGGAGACGTAGAGGCCAACTCGCCAGGAATGATGTCAAATATTACCGCCGAGATGTTAGGTTGTGTTAGGTTAGGTTATATTACCTTATTGATGTATATAAAGGTCCCACGGAGACGTAGAGGCCAACAAGACAGGAATGTGGTCAAATATTACCGCCGAGATGTTAGGTTGGGTTAGGTTAGGTTATATTACGTTATTGATGCATATAAAGGTCCCACGGAGACGGAGTAGCCAACTCGCCAGGAATGTTGTCAAATATTACAGCCGAGATGTTAGGTTGGGTTAGGTTAGGTTACATGACGTTATTGTTTATATAAATGTCCCACGGAGACGTAGAGGCCAACTCGACAGGAATGTTGTCAAATATTGCCAGCGAGATGTTAGGTTGGGTTAGGATAGTTTATATTTCGTTATTAATGTATGTAAAGGTCCCACGGAAACGGAGAAGCCAACTCGCCAGGAATGTTGTCAAATATTACCGCCGAGATGATAGGTTGGGTTAGGTTAGGTTATATTACGTTATTGATGTATATAAAGGTCCCACGTAGACGTAGAGGCCACCTCGCCAGGTATGTTTTCAAATATTACCGCCGAGACGTTAGGTTGGGTTAGGTTAGGTTATATTACGTTATTGATGTATATAAAGGTCCCACGGAGACGGAGAAGCGAACTCGCCAGGAATGTGTTTAAATATTACCGCCGGGATGTTAGGTTGGTTTAGGTTAGGTTATATTACGTTATTGATGTATATAAAGATCCCACAGAGACGTAGAGGCCAACTCGCCAGGAATGTTGTCAAATATTACCCCCGCGATGATAGGTTGGGTTAGGTTACGTTATATTACGTTATTGATGTGTATAAAGGTCCCACGGAGACGGAGAAGCCAACTCGCCAGTAATGTTGTCAAATATTACCGCCGAGAAGATAGGTTGGGTTAGGTTATGTTATATTACGTACTTGATGTATATAAGGATCACATGGAGACGTAGAGGCCAATTCGCCAGGTATGTTGTCAAATATTACCGCCGAGAAGATAGGTTGGGTTAGGTTAGGTTATATTTCGTTATTGATGTATATGAAGGTCCCACGGAGACGTAGAGGCCAACTCGCAAGTTATGTTGTCAAAAATTACCGCGGAGATGTTAGGTTGGGTTAGGTTAGGTTATATTACGTTACTGATGTATATAAAGGTCCCACGGATACGGACAAGCCAACTCGCCAGGAATGTGGTCAAATATTACCGCCGCAATGATAGGTTGGGTTAGGTTAGGTTATATTACGTTATTGATGTGTATAAAGGTCCCACGGAGACGGAGAAGCCAACTCGCCAGTAATGTTGTCAAATATTACCGCCGAGAAGATAGGTTGGGTTAGGTTATGTTATATTACGTACTTGATGTATATAAGGATCACATGGAGACGTAGAGGCCAATTCGCCAGGTATGTTGTCAAATATTACCGCCGAGAAGATAGGTTGGGTTAGGTTAGGTTATATTTCGTTATTGATGTATATGAAGGTCCCACGGAGACGTAGAGGCCAACTCGCAAGTTATGTTGTCAAAAATTACCGCGGAGATGTTAGGTTGGGTTAGGTTACGTTATATTACGTTATTGATGTGTATAAAGGTCCCACGGAGACGGAGAAGCCAACGCGCCAGGGATGTTGTCAAATATTACCGCCGAGAAGAAAGGTTGGGTTAGGTTATGTTATATTACGTTCTTGATGTATATAAAGATCACACGGAGACGTAGGGGCCAATTCGCCAGGTATGTTGTCAAATATTACCGCCGAGATGATAGGTTGGGTTAGGTTAGGTTATATTTCGTTATTGATGTATATGAAGGTCCCACGGAGACGTAGAGGCCAACTCGCAAGGTATGTTGCCAAATATTACCGCGGAGATGTTAGGTTGGGTTAGGTTAAGTTATATTACGTTATTGATGTATATAAAGGTCCCACGGAGACGGACAAGCCAACTCGCCAGGAATGTTGTCAAATATTACCGCCGAGAAGATAGGTTGGGTTAGGTTATGTTATATTACGTTCTTGATGTATATAAAGAACACACGGAGACGTAGAGGCCAATTCGCCAGGTATGTTGTCAAATATTACCGCCGAGATGATAGGTTGGGTTAGGTTAGGTTATATTTCGTTATTGATGTATATGAAGGTCCCACGGAGACGTAGAAGCCATCTCGCCAGGAATAATGTCAAATATTACCGCCGAGATGATAGGTTGGGTTAGGTTAGGTTATATTTCGTTATTGATGTATATAAAGGTCCCACGGAGACGGAGAAGCCAACTCGCCAGGTATGTTGTCAAATATTACCGCCGAGATGATAGGTTGGGTTAGGTTAGGTTATATTAAGTTATTGATGTATATGATGGTCAAACGGAGACGCAGAAGCCATCTCGCCAGGAATGATGTCAAATATTACCGCCGAGAAGATAGGTTGGGTTAGATTAGGTTATATTACGTTATTGATGTATATAAAGGTCCCACGCAGACGTAGAGGCCAACAAGCCAGGAATGTTGTCAAATACTACCGTCGAGATGATAGGTTGGGTTACCTTAGGTAATATTTCGTTATTGATGTATATGAAGGTCAAACGGAGACGTAGAGGCCAATTCGCCAGGTATGTTGTCAAATATTACCGCCGAGATGATAGGTTGGGTTAGGTTAGGTTATATTTCGTTATTAATGTATATGAGGGTCCCACGGAGACGTAGAGGCCAACTCGCAAGGTATGTTGTCAAATATTACCGCGGAGATGTTAGGTTGGGTTAGGTTAAGTTATATTACGTTATTGATGTATATAAAGGTCCCACGGAGACGGAGAAGCCAACTCGCCAGGAATGTTGTCAAATATTACCGCCGAGATGTTAGGTTGGGTTAGGTTAGGTTATATTACGTTATTGATGTATATAAAGGTCCCACGGAGACGTAGAGTCCAACTCGCCGGGAATGATGTCAAATACTAACGCCGCGATGCTAGGTTGGGTTAGGTTAGGTTATATTACGTTATAGTTCTCTATGACGGCCCCACGGAGACGTAGAGTCCAACAAGCCAGGAATGTGGTCAAATATTACCGCCGAGATGTTATATTGGGTTAGCTTATGTTATATTATGTTATTGATGTATATAAATATCCCACGGAGACGTAGAGGCCACCTCGCCAGGTATGTTTTCAAATATTACCGCCGAGACGTTAGGTTGGGTTAGGTTAGGTTATATTACGTTATTGATGTATATAAAGGTCCCACGGAGACGGAGAAGCCAACTCGCCAGGAATGTGGTCAAATATTACCGCCGGGATGTTAGGTTGGGTAAGGTTAGGTTATATTACGTTATTGATGTATATAAAGATCCCACGGAGACGTAGAGGCCAACTCGCCAGGTATGTTGTAAAATATTACCGCCGAGATTATAGGTTGGGTTAGGTTAGGTTATATTTCGTTATTGATGTATATGAAGGTCCCAGGGACACGTAGAGGCCAACTCGCAAGGTATGTTGTCAAATATTACCGCGGAGATGTTAGGTTGGGTTAGGTTAAGTTATATTACGTTATTGATGTATATAAAGGTCCCACGGAGACGGAGAAGCCAACTCGACAGGAATGTTGTCAAATATTACCGCCGAGAAGATAGGTTGGGTTAGGTTATGTTATATTACGTTCTTGATGTATAGAAAGAACACACGGAGACGTAGAGGCCAATTCGCCAGGTATGTTGTCAAATATTACCGCCGAGATGATAGGTTGGGTTAGGTTAGGTTATATTACGTTATTGATGTATATAAAGGTCCCACTTAGACGTAGAGGCCAACTCGCCAGGAATGTTGTCAAATACTACCGCCGAGATGATAGGTTGGGTTACGTTAGGTTATATTACGTTATTGATGTATATAAAGGTCCCACGGAGACGTAGAGACCAACAAGCCAGGAATGTTGTCAAATATTACCGCCGCAATGATAGGTTGGGTTAGGTTACGTTATATTACGTTATTGATGTGTATAAAGGTCCCACGGAGACGGAGAAGCCAACTCGCCAGGGATGTTGTCAAATATTACCGCCGAGAAGAAAGGTTGGGTTAGGTTATGTTATATTACGTTCTTGATGTATATAAAGATCACACGGAGACGTAGAGGCCAATTCGCCAGGTATGTTGTCAAATATTACCGCCGAGATGATAGGTTGGGTTAGGTTAGGTTATATTTCGTTATTGATGTATATGAAGGTCCCACGGAGACGTAGAGGCCAACTCGCAAGGTATGTTGCCAAATATTACCGCGGAGATGTTAGGTTGGGTTAGGTTAAGTTATATTACGTTATTGATGTATATAAAGGACCCACGGAGACGGACAAGCCAACTCGCCAGGAATGTTGTCAAATATTACCGTCGAGATGTTAGATTGGGTTAGGTTAGGTTATATTACGTTATTGATGTATATAAAAGTCCCACGTAGACGTAGAGGCCAACAAGCCAGGAATGTGGTCAAATATTACCGCCGAGATGTTAGGTTGGGTTAGGTTAGGTTATATTACGTTATTGATGTATATAAAGGTCCCACGGAGACGGAGAAGCCAACTCGTCAGGAATGTTGTCAAATATTACCGCCGAGAAGATAGGTTGGGTTAGGTTATGTTATATTACGTTCTTCATGTATATAAAGAACACACGGAGACGTAGAGGCCAGTTCGCCAGGAATGATGTCAAATATTACCGCCGAGATGATAGGTTGGGTTAGGTTAGGTTATATTTCGTTTTTGATGTATATGAAGGTCCCACGGAGACGTAGAGGCCAACTCGCAAGGTATGCTGTCAAATATTACCGCGGAGATGATAGGTTGGGTTAGGTTAGGTTATATTTCGTTATTGATGTATATGAAGGTCCCACGGAGACGTAGAGGCCAACTCGCAAGGTATGTTGTCAAATATTACCGCGGAGATGTTAGGTTGGGTTAGGTTAAGTTATATTACGTTATTGATGTATATAAAGGTTCCACGGAGACGGAGAAGCCAACTCGCCAGGAATGTTGTCAAATATTACCGCCGAGATGTTAGGTTGGGTTAGGTTAGGTTATGTTACGTTCTTGAAGTATATAAAGGTCCCAGGCAGACGTAGAGGCCAACAAGCCAGGAATGTTGTCAAATATTACCGCCGAGATGTTAGGTTGGGTTAGGTTAGGTTATATTACGTTATTGATGTATATAAAGCTCCCACGGAGACGTAGAGGCCAACACGCCAGGAATGATGTCAAATATTACCGCCGAGATTTTATGTTGGGTTAGGTTAGGTTATATTACGTTATTGATGTATATAAAGGTCCCACGGAGACGTAGAGGCCAACTCGCCAGGTATGTTTTCAAATATTACCGCCGAGACGTTAGGTTGTGTTAGGTTAGGTTATATTACGTTATTGATGTATATAAAGGTCCCACGGAGACGGAGAAGCCAACTCGCTAGGAATGTGGTCAAATATTACCGCCGGGATGTTAGGTTGGTTTAGGTTAGGTTATATTACGTTATTGATGTATATAAAGATCCCACGGAGACGTAGAGGCCAACTCGCCAGGAATGTTGTCAAATATTACCGCCGCGATGATAGGTTGGGTTAGGTTACGTTATATTACGTTATTGATGTGTATAAAGGTCCCACGGGGACGGAGAAGCCAACTCGCCAGTAATGTTGTCAAATATTACCGCGGAGATGATAGGTTGGGTTAGGTTAGGTAATATTACGTTATTGATGTATATAAAGATCCCACGGAGACGTAGAGGCCAACTCGCCAGGTATGTGGTCAAATATTACCGCCGAGATGATAGGTTGGGTTAGGTTAGGTTATATTTCGTTATTGATGTATATGAAGGTCCCACGGAGACGTAGAGGCCAACTCGCAAGGTATGCTGTCAAATATTACCGCGGAGATGATAGGTTGGGTTAGGTTAGGTTATATTTCGTTATTGATGTATATGAAGGTCCCACGGAGACGTAGAGGCCAACTCGCAAGGTATGTTGTCAAATATTACCGCGGAGATGTTAGGTTGGGTTAGGTTAAGTTATATTACGTTATTGATGTATATAAAGGTTCCACGGAGACGGAGAACCCAACTCGCCAGGAATGTTGTCAAATATAACCGCCGAGATGTTAGGTTGGGTTAGGTTAGGTTATATTACGTTCTTGAAGTATATAAAGGTCCCAGGCAGACGTAGAGGCCAACAAGCCAGGAATGTTGTCAAATATTACCGCCGAGATGTTAGGTTGGGTTAGGTTAGGTTATATTACGTTATTGATGTATATAAAGCTCCCACGGAGACGTAGAGGCCAACACGCCAGGAATGATGTCAAATATTACCGCAAGAGATTTTATGTTGGGTTAGGTTAGGTTATATTACGTTATTGATGTATATAAAGGTCCCACGGAGACGTAGAGGCCAACTCGCCAGGAATGATGTCAAATATTACCGCCGAGATTTTAGGTTGGGTTAGGTTAGGTTATATTACGTTATTGATGTATATAAAGGTCCCACGGAGACGCAGAAGCCAACTCGCCAGGAATGTTGTCGAATATTACCGCCGAGATGTTCGGTTGGGTTAGGTTAGGTTATGTTACGTTATTGATGTATATAAAGGTCCCACGGAGACGTAGAGGCCTACAAGCCAGGAATGTGGTCAAATATTATCGCCGAGATGTTACGTTGGTTTAAGTTAGGTTATATTACGTTATTGATGTATATAAAGGTCCCACGGAGAAGTAGATGCCAACTTGCCAGGAATGTTTTCAAATATTACCGCCGAGATGATAGGTTGGGTTAGGTTACGTTATATAGCGTTATTGATGTATATGATGGTCAAACGGAGACGTAGAGGCCAACTCGCCAGGAATGATGTCAAATATTACCGCCGAGATGTTAGGTTGTGTTAGGTTAGGTTATATTACCTTATTGATGTATATAAAGGTCCCACGGAGACGTAGAGGCCAACAAGACAGGAATGTGGTCAAATATTACCGCCGAGATGTTAGGTTGGGTTAGGTTAGGTTATATTACGTTATTGATGCATATAAAGGTCCCACGGAGACGGAGTAGCCAACTCGCCAGGAATGTTGTCAAATATTACAGCCGAGATGTTAGGTTGGGTTAGGTTAGGTTACATGACGTTATTGTTTATATAAATGTCCCACGGAGACGTAGAGGCCAACTCGACAGGAATGTTGTCAAATATTGCCAGCGAGATGTTAGGTTGGGTTAGGATAGTTTATATTTCGTTATTAATGTATGTAAAGGTCCCACGGAAACGGAGAAGCCAACTCGCCAGGAATGTTGTCAAATATTACCGCCGAGATGATAGGTTGGGTTAGGTTAGGTTATATTACGTTATTGATGTATATAAAGGTCCCACGTAGACGTAGAGGCCACCTCGCCAGGTATGTTTTCAAATATTACCGCCGAGACGTTAGGTTGGGTTAGGTTAGGTTATATTACGTTATTGATGTATATAAAGGTCCCACGGAGACGGAGAAGCGAACTCGCCAGGAATGTGGTCAAATATTACCGCCGGGATGTTAGGTTGGTTTAGGTTAGGTTATATTACGTTATTGATGTATATAAAGATCCCACGGAGACGTAGAGGCCAACTCGCCAGGAATGTTGTCAAATATTACCCCCGCGATGATAGGTTGGGTTAGGTTACGTTATATTACGTTATTGATGTGTATAAAGGTCCCACGGAGACGGAGAAGCCAACTCGCCAGTAATGTTGTCAAATATTACCGCCGAGAAGATAGGTTGGGTTAGGTTATGTTATATTACGTACTTGATGTATATAAGGATCACATGGAGACGTAGAGGCCAATTCGCCAGGTATGTTGTCAAATATTACCGCCGAGAAGATAGGTTGGGTTAGGTTAGGTTATATTTCGTTATTGATGTATATGAAGGTCCCACGGAGACGTAGAGGCCAACTCGCAAGTTATGTTGTCAAAAATTACCGCGGAGATGTTAGGTTGGGTTAGGTTAGGTTATATTACGTTACTGATGTATATAAAGGTCCCACGGATACGGACAAGCCAACTCGCCAGGAATGTGGTCAAATATTACCGCCGCAATGATAGGTTGGGTTAGGTTAGGTTATATTACGTTATTGATGTGTATAAAGGTCCCACGGAGACGGAGAAGCCAACTCGCCAGTAATGTTGTCAAATATTACCGCCGAGAAGATAGGTTGGGTTAGGTTATGTTATATTACGTACTTGATGTATATAAGGATCAGATGGAGACGTAGAGGCCAATTCGCCAGGTATGTTGTCAAATATTACCGCCGAGAAGATAGGTTGGGTTAGGTTAGGTTATATTTCGTTATTGATGTATATGAAGGTCCCACGGAGACGTAGAGGCCAACTCGCAAGTTATGTTGTCAAAAATTACCGCGGAGATGTTAGGTTGGGTTAGGTTAGGTTATATTACGTTATTGATGTATATAAAGGTCCCACGGAGACATAGAGGCCAACTCGCCAGGAATGATGTCAAATATTACCGCCGAGATTTTATGTTGGGTTAGGTTAGGTTATATTACGTTATTGATGTATATAAAGGTCCCACGGAGACGTAGAGGCCAACTCGCCAGGAATGTTGTCAAATACTACCGCCGAGATGATAGGTTGGGTTACGTTAGGTTATATTACGTTATTGATGTATATAAAGGTCCCACGGAGACGTAGAAGCCAATTCGCCAGGTATGTTGTCAAATATTACCGCCGAGATGATAGGTTGGGTTAGGTTAGGTTATATTTCGTTTTTGATGTATATGAATGTCCCACGGAGACGTAGAGGCCAACTCGCAAGGTATGTTGTCAAATACTACCGTCGAGATGATAGGTTGGGTTACGTTAGGTAATATTACGTTATTGATGAATATAAAGATCCCACGGAGACGTAGAGGCCAACTCGCCAGGTATGTGGTCAAATATTACCGCCGAGATTTTATGTTGGGTTAGGTTAGGTTATATTACGTTATTGATGTATTTAAAGGTCCCACGGAGACGTAGAGGCCAACTCGCCAGGAATGATGTCAAATATTACCGCCGAGATTTTAGGTTGGGTTAGGTTAGGTTATATAGCGTTATTGATGTATATGATGGTCAAACGGAGACGTAGAGGCCAACTCGCCAGGAATGATGTCAAATATTACCGCGGAGATGTTAGGTTGGGTTAGGTTAGGTTATATTACGTTACTGATGTATATAAAGGTCCCACGGATACGGACAAGCCAACTCGCCAGGAATGTGGTCAAATATTACCGCCGCAATGATAGGTTGGGTTACGTTAGGTTATATTACGTTATTGATGTATATAAAGGTCCCACGGAGACGTAGAAGCCAATTCGCCAGGTATGTTGTCAAATATTACCGCCGAGATGATAGGTTGGGTTAGGTTAGGTTATATTTCGTTTTTGATGTATATGAATGTCCCACGGAGACGTAGAGGCCAACTCGCAAGGTATGTTGTCAAATACTACCGTCGAGATGATAGGTTGGGTTACGTTAGGTAATATTACGTTATTGATGTATATAAAGATCCCACGGAGACGTAGAGGCCAACTCGCCAGGTATGTGGTCAAATATTACCGCCGAGATTTTATGTTGGGTTAGGTTAGGTTATATTACGTTATTGATGTATATAAAGGTCCCACGGAGACGTAGAGGCCAACTCGCCAGGAATGTTGTCAAATATTACCGCGGAGATGTTAGGTTGGGTTAGGTTAAGTTATATTACGTTATTGATGTATATAAAGGTTCCACGGAGACGGAGAAGCCAACTCGCCAGGAATGTTGTCAAATATTACCGCCGAGATGTTAGGTTGGGTTAGGTTAGGTTATATTACGTTCTTGAAGTATATAAAGGTCCCACGCAGACGTAGAGGCCAACAAGCCAAGAATGTTGTCAAATATTACCGCCGAGATGTTAGGTTGGGTTATGTTAGGTTATATTACGTTATTGATGTATATAAAGCTCCGACGGAGACGTAGAGGCCAACACGCCAGGAATGATGTCAAATATTACCGCCGAGATTTTATGTTGGGTTAGGTTAGGTTATATTACGTTATTGATGTATATAAAGGTCCCACGGAGACGTAGAGGCCAACTCGCCAGGTATGTTGTCAAATATTACCGCGGAGATGTTAGGTTGGGTTAGGTTAGGTTATATTACGTTATTGATGTATATAAAGGTCCCACGTAGACGTAGAGGCCAACAAGCCAGGAATGTGGTCAAATATTACCGCCGAGATATTAGGTTGGGTTAGGTTAGGTTATATTACGTTATTGATGTATTTAAAGGTCCCACGGAGACGTAGAGGCCAACTCGCAAGGTATGTTGTCAAATACTACCGTCGAGATGATAGGTTGGGTTACGTTAGGTAATATTACGTTATTGATGTATATAAAGATCCCACGGAGACGTAGAGGCCAACTCGCCAGGTATGTGGTCAAATATTAACGCCGAGATTTTATGTTGGGTTAGGTTAGGTTATATTACGTTATTGATGTATATAAAGGTCCCACGGAGACGTAGAGGCCAACTCGCCAGGAATGTTGTCAAATATTACCGCGGAGATGTTAGGTTGGGTTAGGTTAAGTAATATTACGTTATTGATGTATATAAAGGTTCCACGGAGACGCAGAAGCCAACTCGCCAGGAATGTTGTCGAATATTACCGCCGAGATGTTCGGTTGGGTTAGGTTAGGTTATGTTACGTTATTGATGTATATAAAGGTCCCACGGAGACGTAGAGGCCTACAAGCCAGGAATGTGGTCAAATATTATCGCCGAGATGTTACGTTGGTTTAAGTTAGGTTATATTACGTTATTGATGTATATAAAGGTCCCACGGAGAAGTAGATGCCAACTAGCCAGGAATGTTTTCAAATATTACCGCCGAGATGATAGGTTGGGTTAGGTTACGTTATATAGCGTTATTGATGTATATGATGGTCAAACGGAGACGTAGAGGCCAACTCGCCAGGAATGATGTCAAATATTACCGCCGAGATGTTAGGTTGTGTTAGGTTAGGTTATATTACCTTATTGATGTATATAAAGGTCCCACGGAGACGTAGAGGCCAACAAGACAGGAATGTGGTCAAATATTACCGCCGAGATGTTAGGTTGGGTTAGGTTAGGTTATATTACGTTATTGATGCATATAAAGGTCCCACGGAGACGGAGTAGCCAACTCGCCAGGAATGTTGTCAAATATTACAGCCGAGATGTTAGGTTGGGTTAGGTTAGGTTACATGACGTTATTGTTTATATAAATGTCCCACGGAGACGTAGAGGCCAACTCGACAGGAATGTTGTCAAATATTGCCAGCGAGATGTTAGGTTGGGTTAGGATAGTTTATATTTCGTTATTAATGTATGTAAAGGTCCCACGGAAACGGAGAAGCCAACTCGCCAGGAATGTTGTCAAATATTACCGCCGAGATGATAGGTTGGGTTAGGTTAGGTTATATTACGTTATTGATGTATATAAAGGTCCCACGTAGACGTAGAGGCCACCTCGCCAGGTATGTTTTCAAATATTACCGCCGAGACGTTAGGTTGGGTTAGGTTAGGTTATATTACGTTATTGATGTATATAAAGGTCCCACGGAGACGGAGAAGCGAACTCGCCAGGAATGTGGTCAAATATTACCGCCGGGATGTTAGGTTGGTTTAGGTTAGGTTATATTACGTTATTGATGTATATAAAGATCCCACGGAGACGTAGAGGCCAACTCGCCAGGAATGTTGTCAAATATTACCCCCGCGATGATAGGTTGGGTTAGGTTAGGTTATATTACGTTATTGATGTATATAAAGGTCCCACGGAGACGGAGAAGCCATCTCGTCAGGAATGTTGTCAAATATTACCGCCGAGAAGATAGGTTGGGTTAGGTTATGTTATATTACGTTCTTCATGTATATAAAGAACACACGGAGACGTAGAGGCCAGTTCGCCAGGAATGATGTCAAATATTACCGCCGAGATGATAGGTTGGGTTAGGTTAGGTTATATTTCGTTTTTGATGTATATGAAGGTCCCACGGAGACGTAGAGGCCAACTCGCAAGGTATGCTGTCAAATATTACCGCGGAGATGATAGGTTGGGTTAGGTTAGGTTATATTTCGTTATTGATGTATATGAAGGTCCCACGGAGACGTAGAGGCCAACTCGCAAGGTATGTTGTCAAATATTACCGCGGAGATGTTAGGTTGGGTTAGGTTAAGTTATATTACGTTATTGATGTATATAAAGGTTCCACGGAGACGGAGAAGCCAACTCGCCAGGAATGTTGTCAAATATTACCGCCGAGATGTTAGGTTGGGTTAGGTTAGGTTATGTTACGTTCTTGAAGTATATAAAGGTCCCAGGCAGACGTAGAGGCCAACAAGCCAGGAATGACGTCAAATATTACCGCCGAGATTTTATGTTGGGTTAGGTTAGGTTATATTACGTTATTGATGTATATAAAGGTCCCACGGAGACGTAGAGGCCAACTCGCCAGGTATGTTTTCAAATATTACCGCCGAGACGTTAGGTTGTGTTAGGTTAGGTTATATTACGTTATTGATGTATATAAAGGTCCCACGGAGACGGAGAAGCCAACTCGCTAGGAATGTGGTCAAATATTACCGCCGGGATGTTAGGTTGGTTTAGGTTAGGTTATATTACGTTATTGATGTATATAAAGATCCCACGGAGACGTAGAGGCCAACTCGCCAGGAATGTTGTCAAATATTACCGCCGCGATGATAGGTTGGGTTAGGTTACGGTATATTACGTTATTGATGTGTATAAAGGTCCCACGGAGACGGAGAAGCCAACTCGCCAGTAATGTTGTCAAATATTACCGCCGAGAAGATAGGTTGGGTTAGGTTATGTTATATTACGTACTTGATGTATATAAGGATCACATGGAGACGTAGAGGCCAATTCGCCAGGTATGTTGTCAAATATTACCGCCGAGAAAATAGGTTGGGTTAGGTTAGGTTATATTTCGTTATTGATGTATATGAAGGTCCCACGGAGACGTAGAGGCCAACTCGCAAGTTATGTTGTCAAAAATTACCGCGGAGATGTTAGGTTGGGTTAGGTTATGTTATATTACGTTCTTGATGTATATAAAGAACATACGGGGACGTAGAGGCCAATTCGCCAGGTATGTTGTCAAATATTACCGCCGAGATGATAGGTTGGGTTAGGTTAGGTTATATTTCGTTTTTGATGTATATGAAGGTCCCACGGAGACGTAGAGGCCAACTCGCAAGGTATGTTGTCAAATACTACCGTCGAGATGATAGGTTGGGTTACGTTAGGTAATATTACGTTATTGATGTATATAAAGATCCCACGGAGACGTAGAGGCCAACTCGCCAGGTATGTGGTCAAATATTACCGCCGAGATGATAGGTTGGGTTAGGTTAGGTTATATTTCGTTATTGATGTATATGAAGGTCCCACGGAGACGTAGAGGCCAACTCGCAAGGTATGCTGTCAAATATTACCGCGGAGATGATAGGTTGGGTTAGGTTAGGTAATATTACGTTATTGATGTATATAAAGATCCCACGGAGACGTAGAGGCCAACTCGCCAGGTATGTGGTCAAATATTACCGCCGAGATGATAGGTTGGGTTAGGTTAGGTTATATTTCGTTATTGATGTATATGAAGGTCCCACGGAGACGTAGAGGCCAACTCGCAAGGTATGCTGTCAAATATTACCGCGGAGATGATAGGTTGGGTTAGGTTAGGTTATATTTCGTTATTGATGTATATGAAGGTCCCACGGAGACGTAGAGGCCAACTCGCAAGGTATGTTGTCAAATATTACCGCGGAGATGTTAGGTTGGGTTAGGTTAAGTTATATTACGTTATTGATGTATATAAAGGTTCCACGGAGACGGAGAACCCAACTCGCCAGGAATGTTGTCAAATATAACCGCCGAGATGTTAGGTTGGGTTAGGTTAGGTTATATTACGTTCTTGAAGTATATAAAGGTCCCAGGCAGACGTAGAGGCCAACAAGCCAGGAATGTTGTCAAATATTACCGCCGAGATGTTAGGTTGGGTTAGGTTAGGTTATATTACGTTATTGATGTATATAAAGCTCCCACGGAGACGTAGAGGCCAACACGCCAGGAATGATGTCAAATATTACCGCAAGAGATTTTATGTTGGGTTAGGTTAGGTTATATTACGTTATTGATGTATATAAAGGTCCCACGGAGACGTAGAGGCCAACTCGCCAGGAATGATGTCAAATATTACCGCCGAGATTTTAGGTTGGGTTAGGTTAGGTTATATTACGTTATTGATGTATATAAAGGTCCCACGGAGACGCAGAAGCCAACTCGCCAGGAATGTTGTCGAATATTACCGCCGAGATGTTCGGTTGGGTTAGGTTAGGTTATGTTACGTTATTGATGTATATAAAGGTCCCACGGAGACGTAGAGGCCTACAAGCCAGGAATGTGGTCAAATATTATCGCCGAGATGTTACGTTGGTTTAAGTTAGGTTATATTACGTTATTGATGTATATAAAGGTCCCACGGAGAAGTAGATGCCAACTTGCCAGGAATGTTTTCAAATATTACCGCCGAGATGATAGGTTGGGTTAGGTTACGTTATATAGCGTTATTGATGTATATGATGGTCAAACGGAGACGTAGAGGCCAACTCGCCAGGAATGATGTCAAATATTACCGCCGAGATGTTAGGTTGTGTTAGGTTAGGTTATATTACCTTATTGATGTATATAAAGGTCCCACGGAGACGTAGAGGCCAACAAGACAGGAATGTGGTCAAATATTACCGCCGAGATGTTAGGTTGGGTTAGGTTAGGTTATATTACGTTATTGATGCATATAAAGGTCCCACGGAGACGGAGTAGCCAACTCGCCAGGAATGTTGTCAAATATTACAGCCGAGATGTTAGGTTGGGTTAGGTTAGGTTACATGACGTTATTGTTTATATAAATGTCCCACGGAGACGTAGAGGCCAACTCGACAGGAATGTTGTCAAATATTGCCAGCGAGATGTTAGGTTGGGTTAGGATAGTTTATATTTCGTTATTAATGTATGTAAAGGTCCCACGGAAACGGAGAAGCCAACTCGCCAGGAATGTTGTCAAATATTACCGCCGAGATGATAGGTTGGGTTAGGTTAGGTTATATTACGTTATTGATGTATATAAAGGTCCCACGTAGACGTAGAGGCCACCTCGCCAGGTATGTTTTCAAATATTACCGCCGAGACGTTAGGTTGGGTTAGGTTAGGTTATATTACGTTATTGATGTATATAAAGGTCCCACGGAGACGGAGAAGCGAACTCGCCAGGAATGTGGTCAAATATTACCGCCGGGATGTTAGGTTGGTTTAGGTTAGGTTATATTACGTTATTGATGTATATAAAGATCCCACGGAGACGTAGAGGCCAACTCGCCAGGAATGTTGTCAAATATTACCCCCGCGATGATAGGTTGGGTTAGGTTACGTTATATTACGTTATTGATGTGTATAAAGGTCCCACGGAGACGGAGAAGCCAACTCGCCAGTAATGTTGTCAAATATTACCGCCGAGAAGATAGGTTGGGTTAGGTTATGTTATATTACGTACTTGATGTATATAAGGATCACATGGAGACGTAGAGGCCAATTCGCCAGGTATGTTGTCAAATATTACCGCCGAGAAGATAGGTTGGGTTAGGTTAGGTTATATTTCGTTATTGATGTATATGAAGGTCCCACGGAGACGTAGAGGCCAACTCGCAAGTTATGTTGTCAAAAATTACCGCGGAGATGTTAGGTTGGGTTAGGTTAGGTTATATTACGTTACTGATGTATATAAAGGTCCCACGGATACGGACAAGCCAACTCGCCAGGAATGTGGTCAAATATTACCGCCGCAATGATAGGTTGGGTTAGGTTAGGTTATATTACGTTATTGATGTGTATAAAGGTCCCACGGAGACGGAGAAGCCAACTCGCCAGTAATGTTGTCAAATATTACCGCCGAGAAGATAGGTTGGGTTAGGTTATGTTATATTACGTACTTGATGTATATAAGGATCACATGGAGACGTAGAGGCCAATTCGCCAGGTATGTTGTCAAATATTACCGCCGAGAAGATAGGTTGGGTTAGGTTAGGTTATATTTCGTTATTGATGTATATGAAGGTCCCACGGAGACGTAGAGGCCAACTCGCAAGTTATGTTGTCAAAAATTACCGCGGAGATGTTAGGTTGGGTTAGGTTAGGTTATATTACGTTATTGATGTATATAAAGGTCCCACGGAGTCATAGAGGCCAACTCGCCAGGAATGATGTCAAATATTACCGCCGAGATTTTATGTTGGGTTAGGTTAGGTTATATTACGTTATTGATGTATATAAAGGTCCCACGGAGACGTAGAGGCCAACTCGCCAGGAATGTTGTCAAATACTACCGCCGAGATGATAGGTTGGGTTACGTTAGGTTATATTACGTTATTGATGTATATAAAGGTCCCACGGAGACGTAGAGGCCAATTCGCCAGGTATGTTGTCAAATATTACCGCCGAGATGATAGGTTGGGTTAGGTTAGGTTATATTTCGTTTTTGATGTATATGAATGTCCCACGGAGACGTAGAGGCCAACTCGCAAGGTATGTTGTCAAATACTACCGTCGAGATGATAGGTTGGGTTACGTTAGGTAATATTACGTTATTGATGAATATAAAGATCCCACGGAGACGTAGAGGCCAACTCGCCAGGTATGTGGTCAAATATTACCGCCGAGATTTTATGTTGGGTTAGGTTAGGTTATATTACGTTATTGATGTATATAAAGGTCCCACGGAGACGTAGAGGCCAACTCGCCAGGAATGTTGTCAAATATTACCGCGGAGATGTTAGGTTGGGTTAGGTTAAGTTATATTACGTTATTGATGTATATAAAGGTTCCACGGAGACGGAGAAGCCAACTCGCCAGGAATGTTGTCAAATATTACCGCCGAGATGTTAGGTTGGGTTAGGTTAGGTTATATTACGTTCTTGAAGTATATAAAGGTCCCACGCAGACGTAGAGGCCAACAAGCCAGGAATGTTGTCAAATATTACCGCCGAGATGTTAGGTTGGGTTATGTTAGGTTATATTACGTTATTGATGTATATAAAGCTCCCACGGAGACGTAGAGGCCAACACGCCAGGAATGATGTCAAATATTACCGCCGACATTTTATGTTGGGTTAGGTTAGGTTATATTACGTTATTGATGTATATAAAGGTCCCACGGAGACGTAGAGGCCAACTCGCCAGGTATGTTGTCAAATATTACCGCGGAGATGTTAGGTTGGGTTAGGTTAGGTTATATTACGTTATTGATGTATATAAAGGTCCCACGTAGACGTAGAGGCCAACAAGCCAGGAATGTGGTCAAATATTACCGCCGAGATATTAGGTTGGGTTAGGTTAGGTTATATTACGTTATTGATGTATTTAAAGGTCCCACGGAGACGTAGAGGCCAACTCGCAAGGTATGTTGTCAAATACTACCGCCGAGATTTTAGGTTGGGTTAGGTTAGGTTATATTACGTTATTGATGTGTATAAAGGTCCCACGGAGACGCAGAAGCCAACTCGCCAGGAATGTTGTCGAATATTGCCGCCGAGATGTTCGGTTGGGTTAGGTTAGGTTATATTACGTTATTGATGTATATAAAGGTCCCACGGAGACGTAGAGGCCAACTCGCCAGGAATGATGTCAAATATTACCGCCGAGATTTTATGTTGGGTTAGGTTAGGTTATATTACGTTATTGATGTATATAAAGGTCCCACGGAGACGTAGAGGCCAACTCGCCAGGTATGTTGTCAAATATTACCGCGGAGATGTTAGGTTGGGTTAGGTTAGGTTATATTACGTTATTGATGTATATAAAGGTCCCACGTAGACGTAGAGGCCAACAAGCCAGGAATGTGGTCAAATATTACCGCCGAGATATTAGGTTGGGTTAGGTTAGGTTATATTACGTTATTGATGTATTTAAAGGTCCCACGGAGACGTAGAGGCCAACTCGCCAGGAATGATGTCAAATATTACCGCCGAGATTTTAGGTTGGGTTAGGTTAGGTTATATAGCGTTATTGATGTATATGATGGTCAAACGGAGACGTAGAGGCCAACTCGCCAGGAATGATGTCAAATATTACCGCGGAGATGTTAGGTTGGGTTAGGTTAGGTTATATTACGTTACTGATGTATATAAAGGTCCCACGGATACGGACAAGCCAACTCGCCAGGAATGTGGTCAAATATTACCGCCGCAATGATAGGTTGGGTTACGTTAGGTTATATTACGTTATTGATGTATATAAAGGTCCCACGGAGACGTAGAAGCCAATTCGCCAGGTATGTTGTCAAATATTACCGCCGAGATGATAGGTTGGGTTAGGTTAGGTTATATTTCGTTTTTGATGTATATGAATGTCCCACGGAGACGTAGAGGCCAACTCGCAAGGTATGTTGTCAAATACTACCGTCGAGATGATAGGTTGGGTTACGTTAGGTAATATTACGTTATTGATGTATATAAAGATCCCACGGAGACGTAGAGGCCAACTCGCCAGGTATGTGGTCAAATATTACCGCCGAGATTTTATGTTGGGTTAGGTTAGGTTATATTACGTTATTGATGTATATAAAGGTCCCACGGAGACGTAGAGGCCAACTCGCCAGGAATGTTGTCAAATATTACCGCGGAGATGTTAGGTTGGGTTAGGTTAAGTTATATTACGTTATTGATGTATATAAAGGTTCCACGGAGACGGAGAAGCCAACTCGCCAGGAATGTTGTCAAATATTACCGCCGAGATGTTAGGTTGGGTTAGGTTAGGTTATATTACGTTCTTGAAGTATATAAAGGTCCCACGCAGACGTAGAGGCCAACAAGCCAGGAATGTTGTCAAATATTACCGCCGAGATGTTAGGTTGGGTTATGTTAGGTTATATTACGTTATTGATGTATATAAAGCTCCCACGGAGACGTAGAGGCCAACACGCCAGGAATGATGTCAAATATTACCGCCGAGATTTTATGTTGGGTTAGGTTAGGTTATATTACGTTATTGATGTATATAAAGGTCCCACGGAGACGTAGAGGCCAACTCGCCAGGTATGTTGTCAAATATTACCGCGGAGATGTTAGGTTGGGTTAGGTTAGGTTATATTACGTTATTGATGTATATAAAGGTCCCACGTAGACGTAGAGGCCAACAAGCCAGGAATGTGGTCAAATATTACCGCCGAGATATTAGGTTGGGTTAGGTTAGGTTATATTACGTTATTGATGTATTTAAAGGTCCCACGGAGACGTAGAGGCCAACTCGCCAGGAATGTTGTCAAATATTACCGCGGAGATGTTAGGTTGGGTTAGGTTAAGTAATATTACGTTATTGATGTATATAAAGGTTCCACGGAGACGTAGAGGCCAACTCGCAAGATATGTTGTCAAATACTACCGTCGAGATGATAGGTTGGGTTACGTTAGGTAATATTACGTTATTGATGTATATAAAGATCCCACGGAGACGTAGAGGCCAACTCGCCAGGTATGTGGTCAAATATTACCGCCGAGATTTTATGTTGGGTTAGGTTAGGTTATATTACGTTATTGATGTATATAAAGGACCCACGGAGACGTAGAGGCCAACTCGCCAGGAATGGTGTCAAATATTACCGCGGAGATGTTAGGTTGGGTTAGGTTAAGTTATATTACGTTATTGATGTATATAAAGGTTCCACGGAGACGGAGAAGCCAACTCGCCAGGAATGTTGTCAAATATTACCGCCGAGATGTTAGGTTGGGTTAGGTTAGGTTATATTACGTTCTTGAAGTATATAAAGGTCCCACGCAGACGTAGAGGCCAACAAGCCAGGAATGTTGTCAAATATTACCGCCGAGATGTTAGGTTGGGTTATGTTAGGTTATATTACGTTATTGATGTATATAAAGCTCCCACGGAGACGTAGAGGCCAACACGCCAGGAATGATGTCAAATATTACCGCCGAGATTTTATGTTGGGTTAGGTTAGGTTATATTACGTTATTGATGTATATAAAGGTCCCACGGAGACGTAGAGGCCAACTCGCCAGGTATGTTGTCAAATATTACCGCGGAGATGTTAGGTTGGGTTAGGTTAGGTTATATTACGTTATTGATGTATATAAAGGTCCCACGTAGACGTAGAGGCCAACAAGCCAGGAATGTGGTCAAATATTACCGCCGAGATATTAGGTTGGGTTAGGTTAGGTTATATTACGTTATTGATGTATTTAAAGGTCCCACGGAGACGTAGAGGCCAACACGCCAGGAATGATGTCAAATATTACCGCCGAGATTTTATGTTGGGTTAGGTTAGGTTATATTACGTTATTGATGTATATAAAGGTCCCACGGAGACGTAGAGGCCAACTCGCCAGGTATGTTGTCAAATATTACCGCGGAGATGTTAGGTTGGGTTAGGTTAGGTTATATTACGTTATTGATGTATATAAAGGTCCCACGTAGACGTAGAGGCCAACAAGCCAGGAATGTGGTCAAATATTACCGCCGAGATATTAGGTTGGGTTAGGTTAGGTTATATTACGTTATTGATGTATTTAAAAGTCCCACGGAGACGTAGAGGCCAACTCGCCAGGAATGATGTCAAATATTACCGCCGAGATTTTAGGTTGGGTTAGGTTAGGTTATATTACGTTATTGATGTATATAAAGGTCCCACGGAGACGCAGAAGCCAACTCGCCAGGAATGTTGTCGAATATTACCGCCGAGATGTTCGGTTGGGTTAGGTTAGGTTATGTTACGTTATTGATGTATATAAAGGTCCCACGGAGACGTAGAGGCCTACAAGCCAGGAATGTGGTCAAATATTATCGCCGAGATGTTACGTTGGTTTAAGTTAGGTTATATTACGTTATTGATGTATATAAAGGTCCCACGGAGAAGTAGATGCCAACTAGCCAGGAATGTTTTCAAATATTACCGCCGAGATGATAGGTTGGGTTAGGTTACGTTATATAGCGTTATTGATGTATATGATGGTCAAACGGAGACGTAGAGGCCAACTCGCCAGGAATGATGTCAAATATTACCGCCGAGATGTTAGGTTGTGTTAGGTTAGGTTATATTACCTTATTGATGTATATAAAGGTCCCACGGAGACGTAGAGGCCAACAAGACAGGAATGTGGTCAAATATTACCGCCGAGATGTTAGGTTGGGTTAGGTTAGGTTATATTACGTTATTGATGCATATAAAGGTCCCACGGAGACGGAGTAGCCAACTCGCCAGGAATGTTGTCAAATATTACAGCCGAGATGATAGGTTGGGTTAGGTTAGGTTATATTTCGTTTTTGATGTATATGAATGTCCCACGGAGACGTAGAGGCCAACTCGCAAGGTATGTTGTCAAATACTACCGTCGAGATGATAGGTTGGGTTACGTTAGGTAATATTACGTTATTGATGTATATAAAGATCCCACGGAGACGTAGAGGCCAACTCGCCAGGTATGTGGTCAAATATTACCGCCGAGATTTTATGTTGGGTTAGGTTAGGTTATATTACGTTATTGATGTATATAAAGGTCCCACGGAGACGTAGAGGCCAACTCGCCAGGAATGTTGTCAAATATTACCGCGGAGATGTTAGGTTGGGTTAGGTTAGGTTATATTACGTTATTGATGTATATAAAGGTCCCACGTAGACGTAGAGGCCAACAAGCCAGGAATGTGGTCAAATATTACCGCCGAGATATTAGGTTGGGTTAGGTTAGGTTATATTACGTTATTGATGTATTTAAAGGTCCCACGGAGACGTAGAGGCCAACTCGCAAGGTATGTTGTCAAATACTACCGCCGAGATTTTAGGTTGGGTTAGGTTAGGTTATATTACGTTATTGATGTATATAAAGGTCCCACGGAGACGCAGAAGCCAACTCGCCAGGAATGTTGTCGAATATTACCGCCGAGATGTTCGGTTGGGTTAGGTTAGGTTATATTACGTTATTGATGTATATAAAGGTCCCACGGAGACGTAGAGGCCAACTCGCCAGGAATGTTGTCAAATATTACCGCGGAGATGTTAGGTTGGGTTAGGTTAAGTTATATTACGTTATTGATGTATATAAAGGTTCCACGGAGACGGAGAAGCCAACTCGCCAGGAATGTTGTCAAATATTACCGCCGAGATGTTAGGTTGGGTTAGGTTAGGTTATATTACGTTCTTGAAGTATATAAAGGTCCCACGCAGACGTAGAGGCCAACAAGCCAGGAATGTTGTCAAATATTACCGCCGAGATGTTAGGTTGGGTTATGTTAGGTTATATTACGTTATTGATGTATATAAAGCTCCCACGGAGACGTAGAGGCCAACTCGCCAGGAATGATGTCAAATATTACCGCCGAGATTTTAGGTTGGGTTAGGTTAGGTTATATTACGTTATTGATGTATATAAAGGTCCCACGGAGACGCAGAAGCCAACTCGCCAGGAATGTTGTCGAATATTACCGCCGAGATGTTCGGTTGGGTTAGGTTAGGTTATGTTACGTTATTGATGTATATAAAGGTCCCACGGAGACGTAGAGGCCTACAAGCCAGGAATGTGGTCAAATATTATCGCCGAGATGTTACGTTGGTTTAAGTTAGGTTATATTACGTTATTGATGTATATAAAGGTCCCACGGAGAAGTAGATGCCAACTAGCCAGGAATGTTTTCAAATATTACCGCCGAGATGATAGGTTGGGTTAGGTTACGTTATATAGCGTTATTGATGTATATGATGGTCAAACGGAGACGTAGAGGCCAACTCGCCAGGAATGATGTCAAATATTACCGCCGAGATGTTAGCTTGTGTTAGGTTAGGTTATATTACCTTATTGATGTATATAAAGGTCCCACGGAGACGTAGAGGCCAACAAGACAGGAATGTGGTCAAATATTACCGCCGAGATGTTAGGTTGGGTTAGGTTAGGTTATATTACGTTATTGATGCATATAAAGGTCCCACGGAGACGGAGTAGCCAACTCGCCAGGAATGTTGTCAAATATTACAGCCGAGATGTTAGGTTGGGTTAGGTTAGGTTACATGACGTTATTGTTTATATAAATGTCCCACGGAGACGTAGAGGCCAACTCGACAGGAATGTTGTCAAATATTGCCAGCGAGATGTTAGGTTGGGTTAGGATAGTTTATATTTCGTTATTAATGTATGTAAAGGTCCCACGGAAACGGAGAAGCCAACTCGCCAGGAATGTTGTCAAATATTACCGCCGAGATGATAGGTTGGGTTAGGTTAGGTTATATTACGTTATTGATGTATATAAAGGTCCCACGTAGACGTAGAGGCCACCTCGCCAGGTATGTTTTCAAATATTACCGCCGAGACGTTAGGTTGGGTTAGGTTAGGTTATATTACGTTATTGATGTATATAAAGGTCCCACGGAGACGGAGAAGCGAACTCGCCAGGAATGTGGTCAAATATTACCGCCGGGATGTTAGGTTGGTTTAGGTTAGGTTATATTACGTTATTGATGTATATAAAGATCCCACGGAGACGTAGAGGCCAACTCGCCAGGAATGTTGTCAAATATTACCCCCGCGATGATAGGTTGGGTTAGGTTACGTTATATTACGTTATTGATGTGTATAAAGGTCCCACGGAGACGGAGAAGCCAACTCGCCAGTAATGTTGTCAAATATTACCGCCGAGAAGATAGGTTGGGTTAGGTTATGTTATATTACGTACTTGATGTATATAAGGATCACATGGAGACGTAGAGGCCAATTCGCCAGGTATGTTGTCAAATATTACCGCCGAGAAGATAGGTTGGGTTAGGTTAGGTTATATTTCGTTATTGATGTATATGAAGGTCCCACGGAGACGTAGAGGCCAACTCGCAAGTTATGTTGTCAAAAATTACCGCGGAGATGTTAGGTTGGGTTAGGTTAGGTTATATTACGTTACTGATGTATATAAAGGTCCCACGGATACAGACAAGCCAACTCGCCAGGAATGTGGTCAAATATTACCGCCGCAATGATAGGTTGGGTTATGTTAGGTTATATTACGTGATTGATGTGTATAAAGGTCCCACGGAGACGGAGAAGCCACCTCGCCAGTAATGTTGTCAAATATTACCGCCGAGAAGATAGGTTGGGTTAGGTTATGTTATATTACGCACTTGATGTATATAAGGATCACATGGAGACGTAGAGGCCAATTCGCCAGGTATGTTGTCAAATATTACCGCCGAGAAGATAGGTTGGGTTAGGTTAGGTTATATTTCGTTATTGATGTATATGAAGGTCCCACGGAGACGTAGAGGCCAACTCGCAAGTTATGTTGTCAAAAATTACCGCGGAGATGTTAGGTTGGGTTAGGTTAGGTTATATTACGTTATTGATGTATATAAAGGTCCCACGGAGACATAGAGGCCAACTCGCCAGGAATGATGTCAAATATTACCGCCGAGATTTTATGTTGGGTTAGGTTAGGTTATATTACGTTATTGATGTATATAAAGGTCCCACGGAGACGTAGAGGCCAACTCGCCAGGAATGTTGTCAAATACTACCGCCGAGATGATAGGTTGGGTTACGTTAGGTTATATTACGTTATTGATGTATATAAAGGTCCCACGGAGACGTAGAGGCCAATTCGCCAGGTATGTTGTCAAATATTACCGCCGAGATGATAGGTTGGGTTAGGTTAGGTTATATTTCGTTTTTGATGTATATGAATGTCCACGGAGACGTAGAGGCCAACTCGCAAGGTATGTTGTCAAATACTACCGTCGAGATGATAGGTTGGGTTACGTTAGGTAATATTACGTTATTGATGTATATAAAGATCCCACGGAGACGTAGAGGCCAACTCGCCAGGTATGTGGTCAAATATTACCGCCGAGATTTTATGTTGGGTTAGGTTAGGTTATATTACGTTATTGATGTATATAAAGGTCCCACGGAGACGTAGAGGCTAACTCGCCAGGAATGTTGTCAAATATTACCGCGGAGATGTTAGGTTGGGTTAGATTAAGTTATATTACGTTATTGATGTATATAAAGGTTCCACGGAGACGGAGAAGCCAACTCGCCAGGAATGTTGTCAAATATTACCGTCGAGATGTTAGGTTGGGTTAGGTTAGGTTATATTACGTTCTTGAAGTATATAAAGGTCCCACGCAGACGTAGAGGCCAACAAGCCAGGAATGTTGTCAAATATTACCGCCGAGATGTTAGGTTGGGTTATGTTAGCTTATATTACGTTATTGATATATATAAAGCTCCCACGGAGACGTAGAGGCCAACACGCCAGGAATGATGTCAAATATTACCGCCGAGATTTTATGTTGGGTTAGGTTAGGTTATATTACGTTATTGATGTATATAAAGGTCCCACGGAGACGCAGAAGCCAACTCGCCAGGAATGTTGTCGAATATTACCGCCGAGATGTTCGGTTGGGTTAGGTTAGGTTATATTACGTTATTGATGTATATAAAGGTCCCACGGAGACGTAGAGGCCAACTCGCCAGGAATGTTGTCAAATATTACCGCGGAGATGTTAGGTTGGGTTAGGTTAAGTTATATTACGTTATTGATGTATATAAAGGTTCCACGGAGACGGAGAAGCCAACTCGCCAGGAATGTTGTCAAATATTACCGCCGAGATGTTAGGTTGGGTTAGGTTAGGTTATATTACGTTCTTGAAGTATATAAAGGTCCCACGCAGACGTAGAGGCCAACAAGCCAGGAATGTTGTCAAATATTACCGCCGAGATGTTAGGTTGGGTTATGTTAGGTTATATTACGTTATTGATGTATATAAAGCTCCCACGGAGACGTAGAGGCCAACTCGCCAGGAATGATGTCAAATATTACCGCCGAGATATTAGGTTGGGTTAGGTTAGGTTATATTACGTTATTGATGTATTTAAAGGTCCCACGGAGACGTAGAGGCCAACTCGCCAGGAATGATGTCAAATATTACCGCCGAGATTTTATGTTGGGTTAGGTTAGGTTATATTACGTTATTGATGTATATAAAGGTCCCACGGAGACGCAGAAGCCAACTCGCCAGGAATGTTGTCGAATATTACCGCCGAGATGTTCGGTTGGGTTAGGTTAGGTTATGTTACGTTATTGATGTATATAAAGGTCCCACGGAGACGTAGAGGCCTACAAGCCAGGAATGTGGTCAAATATTATCGCCGAGATGTTACGTTGGTTTAAGTTAGGTTATATTACGTTATTGATGTATATAAAGGTCCCACGGAGAAGTAGATGCCAACTAGCCAGGAATGTTTTCAAATATTACCGCCGAGATGATAGGTTGGGTTAGGTTACGTTATATAGAGTTATTGATGTATATGATGGTCAAACGGAGACGTAGAGGCCAACTCGCCAGGAATTATGTCAAATATTACCGCGGAGATGTTAGGTTGGGTTAGGTTAGGTTATATTACGTTACTGATGTATATAAAGGTCCCACGGATACGGACAAGCCAACTCGCCAGGAATGTGGTCAAATATTACCGCCGCAATGATAGGTTGGGTTCGGTTAGGTTATATTACGTTATTGATGTGTACAAAGGTCCCACGGAGACGGAGAAGCCAACTCGCCAGTAATGTTGTCAAATATTACCGCCGAGAAGATAGGTTGGGTTAGGTTATGTTATATTACGTACTTGATGTATATAAGGATCACATGGAGACGTAGAGGCCAATTCGCCAGGTATGTTGTCAAATATTACCGCCGAGAAGATAGGTTGGGTTAGGTTAGGTTATATTTCGTTATTGATGTATATGAAGGTCCCACGGAGACGTAGAGGCCAACTCGCAAGTTATGTTGTCAAAAATTACCGCGGAGATGTTAGGTTGGGTTAGGTTAGGTTATATTACGTTATTGATGTATATAAAGGTCCCACGGAGACATAGAGGCCAACTCGCCAGGAATGATGTCAAATATTACCGCCGAGATTTTATGTTGGGTTAGGTTAGGTTATATTACGTTATTGATGTATATAAAGGTCCCACGGAGACGTAGAGGCCAACTCGCCAGGAATGTTGTCAAATACTACCGCCGAGATGATAGGTTGGGTTACGTTAGGTTATATTACGTTATTGATGTATATAAAGGTCCCACGGAGACGTAGAGGCCAATTCGCCAGGTATGTTGTCAAATATTACCGCCGAGATGATAGGTTGGGTTAGGTTAGGTTATATTTCGTTTTTGATGTATATGAATGTCCCACGGAGACGTAGAGGCCAACTCGCAAGGTATGTTGTCAAATACTACCGTCGAGATGATAGGTTGGGTTACGTTAGGTAATATTACGTTATTGATGCATATAAAGATCCCACGGAGACGTAGAGGCCAACTCGCCAGGTATGTGGTCAAATATTACCGCCGAGATTTTATGTTGGGTTAGGTTAGGTTATATTACGTTATTGATGTATATAAAGGTCCCACGGAGACGTAGAGGCCAACTCGCCAGGAATGTTGTCAAATATTACCGCGGAGATGTTAGGTTGGGTTAGGTTAAGTTATATTACGTTATTGATGTATATAAAGGTTCCACGGAGACGGAGAAGCCAACTCGCCAGGAATGTTGTCAAATATTACCGCCGAGATGTTAGGTTGGGTTAGGTTAGGTTATATTACGTTATTGATGTATATAAAGGTCCCACGTAGACGTAGAGGCCAACAAGCCAGGAATGTGGTCAAATATTACCGCCGAGATATTAGGTTGGGTTAGGTTAGGTTATATTACGTTATTGATGTATTTAAAGGTCCCACGGAGACGTAGAGGCCAACTCGCAAGGTATGTTGTAAAATACTACCGTCGAGATGATAGGTTGGGTTACGTTAGGTAATATTACGTTATTGATGTATATAAAGATCCCACGGAGACGTAGAGGCCAACTCGCCAGGTATGTGGTCAAATATTACCGCCGAGATTTTATGTTGGGTTAGGATAGGTTATATTACGTTATTGATGTATATAAAGGTCCCACGGAGACGTAGAGGCCAACTCGCCAGGAATGTTGTCAAATATTACCGCGGAGATGTTAGGTTGGGTTAGGTTAAGTAATATTACGTTATTGATGTATATAAAGGTTCCACGGAGACGGAGAAGCCAACTCGCCAGGAATGTTGTCAAATATTACCGCCGAGATGTTAGGTTGGGTTAGGTTAGGTTATATTACGTTCTTGAAGTATATAAAGGTCCCACGCAGACGTAGAGGCCAACAAGCCAGGAATGTTGTCAAATATTACCGCCGAGATGTTAGGTTGGGTTATGTTAGGTTATATTACGTTATTGATGTATATAAAGCTCCCACGGAGACGTAGAGGCCAACTCGCCAGGAATGATGTCAAATATTACCGCCGAGATTTTAGGTTGGGTTAGGTTAGGTTATATTACGTTATTGATGTATATAAAGGTCCCACGGAGACGCAGAAGCCAACTCGCCAGGAATGTTGTCGAATATTACCGCCGAGATGTTCGGTTGGGTTAGGTTAGGTTATGTTACGTTATTGATGTATATAAAGGTCCCACGGAGACGTAGAGGCCTACAAGCCAGGAATGTGGTCAAATATTATCGCCGAGATGTTACGTTGGTTTAAGTTAGGTTATATTACGTTATTGATGTATATAAAGGTCCCACGGAGAAGTAGATGCCAACTAGCCAGGAATGTTTTCAAATATTACCGCCGAGATGATAGGTTGGGTTAGGTTACGTTATATAGCGTTATTGATGTATATGATGGTCAAACGGAGACGTAGAGGCCAACTCGCCAGGAATGATGTCAAATATTACCGCCGAGATGTTAGGTTGTGTTAGGTTAGGTTATATTACCTTATTGATGTATATAAAGGTCCCACGGAGACGTAGAGGCCAACAAGACAGGAATGTGGTCAAATATTACCGCCGAGATGTTAGGTTGGGTTAGGTTAGGTTATATTACGTTATTGATGCATATAAAGGTCCCACGGAGACGGAGTAGCCAACTCGCCAGGAATGTTGTCAAATATTACAGCCGAGATGTTAGGTTGGGTTAGGTTAGGTTACATGACGTTATTGTTTATATAAATGTCCCACGGAGACGTAGAGGCCAACTCGACAGGAATGTTGTCAAATATTGCCAGCGAGATGTTAGGTTGGGTTAGGATAGTTTATATTTCGTTATTAATGTATGTAAAGGTCCCACGGAAACGGAGAAGCCAACTCGCCAGGAATGTTGTCAAATATTACCGCCGAGATGATAGGTTGGGTTAGGTTAGGTTATATTACGTTATTGATGTATATAAAGGTCCCACGTAAACGTAGAGGCCACCTCGTCAGGTATGTTTTCAAATATTACCGCCGAGACGTTAGGTTGGGTTAGGTTAGGTTATATTACGTTATTGATGTATATAAAGGTCCCACGGAGACGGAGAAGCGAACTCGCCAGGAATGTGGTCAAATATTACCGCCGGGATGTTAGGTTGGTTTAGGTTAGGTTATATTACGTTATTGATGTATATAAAGATCCCACGGAGACGTAGAGGCCAACTCGCCAGGAATGTTGTCAAATATTACCCCCGCGATGATAGGTTGGGTTAGGTTACGTTATATTACGTTATTGATGTGCATAAAGGTCCCACGGAGACGGAGAAGCCAACTCGCCAGTAATGTTGTCAAATATTACCGCCGAGAAGATAGGTTGGGTTAGGTTATGTTATATTACGTACTTGATGTATATAAGGATCACATGGAGACGTAGAGGCCAATTCGCCAGGTATGTTGTCAAATATTACCGCCGAGAAGATAGGTTGGGTTAGGTTAGGTTATATTTCGTTATTGATGTATATGAAGGTCCCACGGAGACGTAGAGGCCAACTCGCAAGGTATGTTGTCAAATACTACCGTCGAGATGATAGGTTGGGTTACGTTAGGTAATATTACGTTATTGATGTATATAAAGATCCCACGGAGACGTAGAGGCCAACTCGCCAGGTATGTGGTCAAATATTACCGCCGAGATTTTATGTTGGGTTAGGTTAGGTTATATTACGTTATTGATGTATATAAAGGACCCACGGAGACGTAGAGGCCAACTCGCCAGGAATGTTGTCAAATATTACCGCGGAGATGTTAGGTTGGGTTAGGTTAAGTTATATTACGTTATTGATGTATATAAAGGTTCCACGGAGACGGAGAAGCCAACTCGCCAGGAATGTTGTCAAATATTACCGCCGAGATGTTAGGTTGGGTTAGGTTCGGTTATATTACGTTCTTGAAGTATATAAAGGTCCCACGCAGACGTAGAGGCCAACAAGCCAGGAATGTTGTCAAATATTACCGCCGAGATGTTAGGTTGGGTTATGTTAGGTTATATTACGTTATTGATGTATATAAAGCTCCCACGGAGACGTAGAGGCCAACACGCCAGGAATGATGTCAAATATTACCGCCGAGATTTTATGTTGGGTTAGGTTAGGTTATATTACGTTATTGATGTATATAAAGGTCCCACGGAGACGTAGAGGCCAACTCGCCAGGTATGTTGTCAAATATTACCGCGGAGATGTTAGGTTGGGTTAGGTTAGGTTATATTACGTTATTGATGTATATAAAGGTCCCACGTAGACGTAGAGGCCAACAAGCCAGGAATGTGGTCAAATATTACCGCCGAGATATTAGGTTGGGTTAGGTTAGGTTATATTACGTTATTGATGTATTTAAAGGTCCCACGGAGACGTAGAGGCCAACACGCCAGGAATGATGTCAAATATTACCGCCGAGATTTTATGTTGGGTTAGGTTAGGTTATATTACGTTATTGATGTATATAAAGGTCCCACGGAGACGTAGAGGCCAACTCGCCAGGTATGTTGTCAAATATTACCGCGGAGATGTTAGGTTGGGTTAGGTTAGGTTATATTACGTTATTGATGTATATAAAGGTCCCACGTAGACGTAGAGGCCAACAAGCCAGGAATGTGGTCAAATATTACCGCCGAGATATTAGGTTGGGTTAGGTTAGGTTATATTACGTTATTGATGTATTTAAAGGTCCCACGGAGACGTAGAGGCCAACTCGCCAGGAATGATGTCAAATATTACCGCCGAGATTTTAGGTTGGGTTAGGTTAGGTTATATTACGTTATTGATGTATATAAAGGTCCCACGGAGACGCAGAAGCCAACTCGCCAGGAATGTTGTCGAATATTACCGCCGAGATGTTCGGTTGGGTTAGGTTAGGTTATGTTACGTTATTGATGTATATAAAGGTCCCACGGAGACGTAGAGGCCTACAAGCCAGGAATGTGGTCAAATATTATCGCCGAGAAGTTACGTTGGTTTAAGTTAGGTTATATTACGTTATTGATGTATATAAAGGTCCCACGGAGAAGTAGATGCCAACTAGCCAGGAATGTTTTCAAATATTACCGCCGAGATGATAGGTTGGGTTAGGTTACGTTATATAGCGTTATTGATGTATATGATGGTCAAACGGAGACGTAGAGGCCAACTCGCCAGGAATGATGTCAAATATTACCGCCGAGATGTTAGGTTGTGTTAGGTTAGGTTATATTACCTTATTGATGTATATAAAGGTCCCACGGAGACGTAGAGGCCAACAAGACAGGAATGTGGTCAAATATTACCGCCGAGATGTTAGGTTGGGTTAGGTTAGGTTATATTACGTTATTGATGCATATAAAGGTCCCACGGAGACGGAGTAGCCAACTCGCCAGGAATGTTGTCAAATATTACAGCCGAGATGTTAGGTTGGGTTAGGTTAGGTTACATGACGTTATTGTTTATATAAATGTCCCACGGAGACGTAGAGGCCAACTCGACAGGAATGTTGTCAAATATTGCCAGCGCGATGTTAGGTTGGGTTAGGATAGTTTATATTTCGTTATTAATGTATGTAAAGGTCCCACGGAAACGGAGAAGCCAACTCGCCAGGAATGTTGTCAAATATTACCGCCGAGATGATAGGTTGGGTTAGGTTAGGTTATATTACGTTATTGATGTATATAAAGGTCCCACGTAAACGTAGAGGCCACCTCGTCAGGTATGTTTTCAAATATTACCGCCGAGACGTTAGGTTGGGTTAGGTTAGGTTATATTACGTTATTGATGTATATAAAGGTCCCACGGAGACGAAGAAGCGAACTCGCCAGGAATGTGGTCAAATATTACCGCCGGGATGTTAGGTTGGTTTAGGTTAGGTTATATTACGTTATTGATGTATATAAAGATCCCACGGAGACGTAGAGGCCAACTCGCCAGGAATGTTGTCAAATATTACCCCCGCGATGATAGGTTGGGTTAGGTTACGTTATATTACGTTATTGATGTGTATAAAGGTCCCACGGAGACGGAGAAGCCAACTCGCCAGTAATGTTGTCAAATATTACCGCCGAGAAGATAGGTTGGGTTAGGTTATGTTATATTACGTACTTGATGTATATAAGGATCACATGGAGACGTAGAGGCCAATTCGCCAGGTATGTTGTCAAATATTACCGCCGAGAAGATAGGTTGGGTTAGGTTAGGTTATATTTCGTTATTGATGTATATGAAGGTCCCACGGAGACGTAGAGGCCAACTCGCAAGTTATGTTGTCAAAAATTACCGCGGAGATGTTAGGTTGGGTTAGGTTAGGTTATATTACGTTATTGATGTATATAAAGGTCCCACGGAGACATAGAGGCCAACTCGCCAGGAATGATGTCAAATATTACCGCCGAGATTTTATGTTGGGTTAGGTTAGGTTATATTACGTTATTGATGTATATAAAGGTCCCACGGAGACGTAGAGGCCAACTCGCCAGGAATGTTGTCAAATACTACCGCCGAGATGATAGGTTGGGTTACGTTAGGTTATATTACGTTATTGATGTATATAAAGGTCCCACGGAGACGTAGAGGCCAATTCGCCAGGTATGTTGTCAAATATTACCGCCGAGATGATAGGTTGGGTTAGGTTAGGTTATATTTCGTTTTTGATGTATATGAATGTCCCACGGAGACGTAGAGGCCAACTCGCAAGGTATGTTGTCAAATACTACCGTCGAGATGATAGGTTGGGTTACGTTAGGTAATATTACGTTATTGATGTATATAAAGATCCCACGGAGACGTAGAGGCCAACTCGCCAGGTATGTGGTCAAATATTACCGCCGAGATTTTATGTTGGGTTAGGTTAGGTTATATTACGTTATTGATGTATATAAAGGACCCACGGAGACGTAGAGGCCAACTCGCCAGGAATGTTGTCAAATATTACCGCGGAGATGTTAGGTTGGGTTAGGTTAAGTTATATTACGTTATTGATGTATATAAAGGTTCCACGGAGACGGAGAAGCCAACTCGCCAGGAATGTTGTCAAATATTACAGCCGAGATGTTAGGTTGGGTTAGGTTAGGTTATATTACGTTCTTGAAGTATATAAAGGTCCCACGCAGACGTAGAGGCCAACAAGCCAGGAATGTTGTCAAATATTACCGCCGAGATGTTAGGTTGGGTTATGTTAGGTTATATTACGTTATTGATGTATATAAAGCTCCCACGGAGACGTAGAGGCCAACACGCCAGGAATGATGTCAAATATTACCGCCGAGATTTTATGTTGGGTTAGGTTAGGTTATATTACGTTATTGATGTATATAAAGGTCCCACGGAGACGTAGAGGCCAACTCGCCAGGTATGTTGTCAAATATTACCGCGGAGATGTTAGGTTGGGTTAGGTTAGGTTATATTACGTTATTGATGTATATAAAGGTCCCACGTAGACGTAGAGGCCAACAAGCCAGGAATGTGGTCAAATATTACCGCCGAGATATTAGGTTGGGTTAGGTTAGGTTATATTACGTTATTGATGTATTTAAAGGTCCCACGGAGACGTAGAGGCCAACTCGCCAGGAATGATGTCAAATATTACCGCCGAGATTTTAGGTTGGGTTAGGTTAGGTTATATTACGTTATTGATGTATATAAAGGTCCCACGGAGACGCAGAAGCCAACTCGCCAGGAATGTTGTCGAATATTACCGCCGAGATGTTCGGTTGGGTTAGGTTAGGTTATGTTACGTTATTGATGTATATAAAGGTCCCACGGAGACGTAGAGGCCTACAAGCCAGGAATGTGGTCAAATATTATCGCCGAGATGTTACGTTGGTTTAAGTTAGGTTATATTACGTTATTGATGTATATAAAGGTCCCACGGAGAAGTAGATGCCAACTAGCCAGGAATGTTTTCAAATATTACCGCCGAGATGATAGGTTGGGTTAGGTTACGTTATATAGAGTTATTGATGTATATGATGGTCAAACGGAGACGTAGAGGCCAACTCGCCAGGAATGATGTCAAATATTACCGCGGGGATGTTAGGTTGGGTTAGGTTAGGTTATATTACATTACTGATGTATATAAAGGTCCCACGGATACGGACAAGCCAACTCGCCAGGAATGTGGTCAAATATTACCGCCGCAATGATAGGTTGGGTTAGGTTAGGTTATATTACGTTATTGATGTGTATAAAGGTCCCACGGAGACGGAGAAGCCAACTCGCCAGTAATGTTGTCAAATATTACCGCCGAGAAGATAGGTTGGGTTAGGTTATGTTATATTACGTACTTGATGTATATAAGGATCACATGGAGACGTAGAGGCCAATTCGCCAGGTATGTTGTCAAATATTACCGCCGAGATTTTATGTTGGGTTAGGTTAGGTTATATTACGTTATTGATGTATATAAAGGTCCCACGGAGACGTAGAGGCCAACTCGCCAGGAATGTTGTCAAATACTACCGCCGAGATGATAGGTTGGGTTACGTTAGGTTATATTACGTTATTGATGTATATAAAGGTCCCACGGAGACGTAGAGGCCAATTCGCCAGGTATGTTGTCAAATATTTCCGCCGAGATGATAGGTTGGGTTAGGTTAGGTTATATTTCGTTTTTGATGTATATGAATGTCCCACGGAGACGTAGAGGCCAACTCGCAAGGTATGTTGTCAAATACTACCGTCGAGATGATAGGTTGGGTTACGTTAGGTAATATTACGTTATTGATGTATATAAAGATCCCACGGAGACGTAGAGGCCAACTCGCCAGGTATGTGGTCAAATATTACCGCCGAGATTTTATGTTGGGTTAGGTTAGGTTATATTACGTTATTGATGTATATAAAGGTCCCACGGAGACGTAGAGGCCAACTCGCCAGGAATGTTGTCAAATATTACCGCGGAGATGTTAGGTTGGGTTAGGTTAAGTTATATTACGTTATTGATGTATATAAAGGTTCCACGGAGACGGAGAAGCCAACTCGCCAGGAATGTTGTCAAATATTACCGCCGAGATGTTAGGTTGGGTTAGGTTAGGTTATATTACGTTCTTGAAGTATATAAAGGTCCCACGCAGACGTAGAGGCCAACAAGCCAGGAATGTTGTCAAATATTACCGCCGAGATGTTAGGTTGGGTTATGTTACGTTATATTACGTTATTGATGTGTATAAAGGTCCCACGGAGACGGAGAAGCCAACTCGCCAGTAATGTTGTCAAATATTACCGCCGAGAAGATAGGTTGGGTTAGGTTATGTTATATTACGTACTTGATGTATATAAGGATCACATGGAGACGTAGAGGCCAATTCGCCAGGTATGTTGTCAAATATTACCGCCGAGAAGATAGGTTGGGTTAGGTTAGGTTATATTTCGTTATTGATGTATATGAAGGTCCCACGGAGACGTAGAGGCCAATTCGCCAGGTATGTTGTCAAATATTACCGCCGAGATGATAGGTTGGGTTAGGTTAGGTTATATTTCGTTTTTGATGTATATGAATGTCCCACGGAGACGTAGAGGCCAACTCGCAAGGTATGTTGTCAAATACTACCGTCGAGATGATAGGTTGGGTTACGTTAGGTAATATTACGTTATTGATGTATATAAAGATCCCACGGAGACGTAGAGGCCAACTCGCCAGGTATGTGGTCAAATATTACCGCCGAGATTTTATGTTGGGTTAGGTTAGGTTATATTACGTTATTGATGTATATAAAGGACCCACGGAGACGTAGAGGCCAACTCGCCAGTTATGTTGTCAAATATTACCGCGGAGATGTTAGGTTGGGTTAGGTTAGGTTATATTACGTTATTGATGTATATAAAGGTCCCACGTAGACGTAGAGGCCAACAAGCCAGGAATGTGGTCAAATATTACCGCCGAGATATTAGGTTGGGTTAGGTTAGGTTATATTACGTTATTGATGTATTTAAAGGTCCCACGGAGACGTAGAGGCCAACACGCCAGGAATGATGTCAAATATTACCGCCGAGATTTTATGTTGGGTTAGGTTAGGTTATATTACGTTATTGATGTATATAAAGGTCCCACGGAGACGTAGAGGCCAACTCGCCAGGTATGTTGTCAAATATTACCGCGGAGATGTTAGGTTGGGTTAGGTTAGGTTATATTACGTTATTGATGTATATAAAGGTCCCACGTAGACGTAGAGGCCAACAAGCCAGGAATGTGGTCAAATATTACCGCCGAGATATTAGGTTGGGTTAGGTTAGGTTATATTACGTTATTGATGTATTTAAAGGTCCCACGGAGACGTAGAGGCCAACTCGCCAGGAATGATGTCAAATATTACCGCCGAGATTTTAGGTTGGGTTAGGTTAGGTTATATTACGTTATTGATGTATATAAAGGTCCCACGGAGACGCAGAAGCCAACTCGCCAGGAATGTTGTCGAATATTACCGCCGAGATGTTCGGTTGGGTTAGGTTAGGTTATGTTACGTTATTGATGTATATAAAGGTCCCACGGAGACGTAGAGGCCTACAAGCCAGGAATGTGGTCAAATATTATCGCCGAGAAGTTACGTTGGTTTAAGTTAGGTTATATTACGTTATTGATGTATATAAAGGTCCCACGGAGAAGTAGATGCCAACTAGCCAGGAATGTTTTCAAATATTACCGCCGAGATGATAGGTTGGGTTAGGTTACGTTATATAGCGTTATTGATGTATATGATGGTCAAACGGAGACGTAGAGGCCAACTCGCCAGGAATGATGTCAAATATTACCGCCGAGATGTTAGGTTGTGTTAGGTTAGGTTATATTACCTTATTGATGTATATAAAGGTCCCACGGAGACGTAGAGGCCAACAAGACAGGAATGTGGTCAAATATTACCGCCGAGATGTTAGGTTGGGTTAGGTTAGGTTATATTACGTTATTGATGCATATAAAGGTCCCACGGAGACGGAGTAGCCAACTCGCCAGGAATGTTGTCAAATATTACAGCCGAGATGTTAGGTTGGGTTAGGTTAGGTTACATGACGTTATTGTTTATATAAATGTCCCACGGAGACGTAGAGGCCAACTCGACAGGAATGTTGTCAAATATTGCCAGCGAGATGTTAGGTTGGGTTAGGATAGTTTATATTTCGTTATTAATGTATGTAAAGGTCCCACGGAAACGGAGAAGCCAACTCGCCAGGAATGTTGTCAAATATTACCGCCGAGATGATAGGTTGGGTTAGGTTAGGTTATATTACGTTATTGATGTATATAAAGGTCCCACGTAAACGTAGAGGCCACCTCGTCAGGTATGTTTTCAAATATTACCGCCGAGACGTTAGGTTGGGTTAGGTTAGGTTATATTACGTTATTGATGTATATAAAGGTCCCACGGAGACGGAGAAGCGAACTCGCCAGGAATGTGGTCAAATATTACCACCGGGATGTTAGGTTGGTTTAGGTTAGGTTATATTACGTTATTGATGTATATAAAGATCCCACGGAGACGTAGAGGCCAACTCGCCAGGAATGTTGTCAAATATTACCCCCGCGATGATAGGTTGGGTTAGGTTACGTTATATTACGTTATTGATGTGTATAAAGGTCCCACGGAGACGGAGAAGCCAACTCGCCAGTAATGTTGTCAAATATTACCGCCGAGAAGATAGGTTGGGTTAGGTTATGTTATATTACGTACTTGATGTATATAAGGATCACATGGAGACGTAGAGGCCAATTCGCCAGGTATGTTGTCAAATATTACCGCCGAGAAGATAGGTTGGGTTAGGTTAGGTTATATTACGTTCTTGAAGTATATAAAGGTCCCACGCAGACGTAGAGGCCAACAAGCCAGGAATGTTGTCAAATATTACCGCCGAGATGTTAGGTTGGGTTATGTTAGGTTATATTACGTTATTGATGTATATAAAGGTCCCACGGAGACGCAGAAGCCAACTCGCCAGGAATGTTGTCGAATATTACCGCCGAGATGTTCGGTTGGGTTAGGTTAGGTTATGTTACGTTATTGATGTATATAAAGGTCCCACGGAGACGTAGAGGCCTACAAGCCAGGAATGTGGTCAAATATTATCGCCGAGATGTTACGTTGGTTTAAGTTAGGTTATATTACGTTATTGATGTATATAAAGGTCCCACGGAGAAGTAGATGCCAACTAGCCAGGAATGTTTTCAAATATTACCGCCGAGATGATAGGTTGGGTTAGGTTACGTTATATAGAGTTATTGATGTATATGATGGTCAAACGGAGACGTAGAGGCCAACTCGCCAGGAATGATGTCAAATATTACCGCGGGGATGTTAGGTTGGGTTAGGTTAGGTTATATTACATTACTGATGTATATAAAGGTCCCACGGATACGGACAAGCCAACTCGCCAGGAATGTGGTCAAATATTACCGCCGCAATGATAGGTTGGGTTAGGTTAGGTTATATTACGTTATTGATGTGTATAAAGGTCCCACGGAGACGGAGAAGCCAACTCGCCAGTAATGTTGTCAAATATTACCGCCGAGAAGATAGGTTGGGTTAGGTTATGTTATATTACGTACTTGATGTATATAAGGATCACATGGAGACGTAGAGGCCAATTCGCCAGGTATGTTGTCAAATATTACCGCCGAGAAGATAGGTTGGGTTAGGTTAGGTTATATTTCGTTATTGATGTATATGAAGGTCCCACGGAGACGTAGAGGCCAACTCGCAAGTTATGTTGTCAAAAATTACCGCGGAGATGTTAGGTTGGGTTAGGTTAGGTTATATTACGTTATTGATGTATATAAAGGTCCCACGGAGACATAGAGGCCAACTCGCCAGGAATGATGTCAAATATTACCGCCGAGATTTTATGTTGGGTTAGGTTAGGTTATATTACGTTATTGATGTATATAAAGGTCCCACGGAGACGTAGAGGCCAACTCGCCAGGAATGTTGTCAAATACTACCGCCGAGATGATAGGTTGGGTTACGTTAGGTTATATTACGTTATTGATGTATATAAAGGTCCCACGGATCCGTAGAGGCCAATTCGCCAGGTATGTTGTCAAATATTTCCGCCGAGATGATAGGTTGGGTTAGGTTAGGTTATATTTCGTTTTTGATGTATATGAATGTCCCACGGAGACGTAGAGGCCAACTCGCCAGGTATGTTGTCAAATATTACCGCGGAGATGTTAGGTTGGGTTAGATTAGGTTATATTACGTTATTGATGTATATAAAGGTCCCACGTAGACGTAGAGGCCAACAAGCCAGGAATGTGGTCAAATATTACCGCCGAGATATTAGGTTGGGTTAGGTTAGGTTATATTACGTTATTGATGTATTTAAAGGTCCCACGGAGACGTAGAGGCCAACTCGCAAGGTATGTTGTCAAATACTACCGTCGAGATGATAGGTTGGGTTACGTTAGGTAATATTACGTTATTGATGTATATAAAGATCCCACGGAGACGTAGAGGCCAACTCGCCAGGTATGTGGTCAAATATTACCGCCGAGATTTTATGTTGGGTTAGGATAGGTTATATTACGTTATTGATGTATATAAAGGTCCCACGGAGAAGTAGATGCCAACTAGCCAGGAATGTTTTCAAATATTACCGCCGAGATGATAGGTTGGGTTAGGTTACGTTATATAGCGTTATTGATGTATATGATGGTCAAACGGAGACGTAGAGGCCAACTCGCCAGGAATGATGTCAAATATTACCGCCGAGATGTTAGGTTGTGTTAGGTTAGGTTATATTACCTTATTGATGTATATAAAGGTCCCACGGAGACGTAGAGGCCAACAAGACAGGAATGTGGTCAAATATTACCGCCGAGATGTTAGGTTGGGTTAGGTTAGGTTATATTACGTTATTGATGCATATAAAGGTCCCACGGAGACGGAGTAGCCAACTCGCCAGGAATGTTGTCAAATATTACAGCCGAGATGTTAGGTTGGGTTAGGTTAGGTTACATGACGTTATTGTTTATATAAATGTCCCACGGAGACGTAGAGGCCAACTCGACAGGAATGTTGTCAAATATTGCCAGCGAGATGTTAGGTTGGGTTAGGATAGTTTATATTTCGTTATTAATGTATGTAAAGGTCCCACGGAAACGGAGAAGCCAACTCGCCAGGAATGTTGTCAAATATTACCGCCGAGATGATAGGTTGGGTTAGGTTAGGTTATATTACGTTATTGAAGTATATAAAGGTCCCACGTAGACGTAGAGGCCACCTCGCCAGGTATGTTTTCAAATATTACCGCCGAGACGTTAGGTTGGGTTAGGTTAGGTTATATTACGTTATTGATGTATATAAAGGTCCCACGGAGACGGAGAAGCGAACTCGCCAGGAATGTGGTCAAATATTACCGCCGGGATGTTAGGTTGGTTTAGGTTAGGTTATATTACGTTATTGATGTATATAAAGATCCCACGGAGACGTAGAGGCCAAATCGCCAGGAATGTTGTCAAATATTACCCCCGCGATGATAGGTTGGGTTAGGTTACGTTATATTACGTTATTGATGTGTATAAAGGTCCCACGGAGACGGAGAAGCCAACTCGCCAGTAATGTTGTCAAATATTACCGCCGAGAAGATAGGTTGGGTTAGGTTATGTTATATTACGTACTTGATGTATATAAGGATCACATGGAGACGTAGAGGCCAATTCGCCAGGTATGTTGTCAAATATTACCGCCGAGAAGATAGGTTGGGTTAGGTTAGGTTATATTTCGTTATTGATGTATATGAAGGTCCCACGGAGACGTAGAGGCCAATTCGCCAGGTATGTTGTCAAATATTACCGCCGAGATGGTAGGTTGGGTTAGGTTAGGTTATATTTCGTTTTTGATGTATATGAATGTCCCACGGAGACGTAGAGGCCAACTCGCAAGGTATGTTGTCAAATACTACCGTCGAGATGATAGGTTGGGTTACGTTAGGTAATATTACGTTATTGATGTATATAAAGATCCCACGGAGACGTAGAGGCCAACTCGCCAGGTATGTGGTCAAATATTACCGCCGAGATTTTATGTTGGGTTAGGTTAGGTTATATTACGTTATTGATGTATATAAAGGACCCACGGAGACGTAGAGGCCAACTCGCCAGGAATGTTGTCAAATATTACCGCGGAGATGTTAGGTTGGGTTAGGTTAAGTTATATTACGTTATTGATGTATATAAAGGTTCCACGGAGACGGAGAAGCCAACTCGCCAGGAATGTTGTCAAATATTACCGCCGAGATGTTAGGTTGGGTTAGGTTCGGTTATATTACGTTCTTGAAGTATATAAAGGTCCCACGCAGACGTAGAGGCCAACAAGCCAGGAATGTTGTCAAATATTACCGCCGAGATGTTAGGTTGGGTTATGTTAGGTTATATTACGTTATTGATGTATATAAAGCTCCCACGGAGACGTAGAGGCCAACACGCCAGGAATGATGTCAAATATTACCGCCGAGATTTTATGTTGGGTTAGGTTAGGTTATATTACGTTATTGATGTATATAAAGGTCCCACGGAGACGTAGAGGCCAACTCGCCAGGTATGTTGTCAAATATTACCGCGGAGATGTTAGGTTGGGTTAGGTTAGGTTATATTACGTTATTGATGTATATAAAGGTCCCACGTAGACGTAGAGGCCAACAAGCCAGGAATGTGGTCAAATATTACCGCCGAGATATTAGGTTGGGTTAGGTTAGGTTATATTACGTTATTGATGTATTTAAAGGTCCCACGAAGACGTAGAGGCCAACACGCCAGGAATGATGTCAAATATTACCGCCGAGATTTTATGTTGGGTTAGGTTAGGTTATATTACGTTATTGATGTATATAAAGGTCCCACGGAGACGTAGAGGCCAACTCGCCAGGTATGTTGTCAAATATTACCGCGGAGATGTTAGGTTGGGTTAGGTTAGGTTATATTACGTTATTGATGTATATAAAGGTCCCACGTAGACGTAGAGGCCAACAAGCCAGGAATGTGGTCAAATATTACCGCCGAGATATTAGGTTGGATTAGGTTAGGTTATATTACGTTATTGATGTATTTAAAGGTCCCACGGAGACGTAGAGGCCAACTCGCCAGGAATGATGTCAAATATTACCGCCGAGATTTTAGGTTGGGTTAGGTTAGGTTATATTACGTTATTGATGTATATAAAGGTCCCACGGAGACGCAGAAGCCAACTCGCCAGGAATGTTGTCGAATATTACCGCCGAGATGTTCGGTTGGGTTAGGTTAGGTTATGTTACGTTATTGATGTATATAAAGGTCCCACGGAGACGTAGAGGCCTACAAGCCAGGAATGTGGTCAAATATTATCGCCGAGAAGTTACGTTGGTTTAAGTTAGGTTATATTACGTTATTGATGTATATAAAGGTCCCACGGAGAAGTAGATGCCAACTAGCCAGGAATGTTTTCAAATATTACCGCCGAGATGATAGGTTGGGTTAGGTTACGTTATATAGCGTTATTGATGTATATGATGGTCAAACGGAGACGTAGAGGCCAACTCGCCAGGAATGATGTCAAATATTACCGCCGAGATGTTAGGTTGTGTTAGGTTAGGTTATATTACCTTATTGATGTATATAAAGGTCCCACGGAGACGTAGAGGCCAACAAGACAGGAATGTGGTCAAATATTACCGCCGAGATGTTAGGTTGGGTTAGGTTAGGTTATATTACGTTATTGATGCATATAAAGGTCCCACGGAGACGGAGTAGCCAACTCGCCAGGAATGTTGTCAAATATTACAGCCGAGATGTTAGGTTGGGTTAGGTTAGGTTACATGACGTTATTGTTTATATAAATGTCCCACGGAGACGTAGAGGCCAACTCGACAGGAATGTTGTCAAATATTGCCAGCGAGATGTTAGGTTGGGTTAGGATAGTTTATATTTCGTTATTAATGTATGTAAAGGTCCCACGGAGACGTAGAGGCCAACTCGCCAGGAATGTTGTCAAATATTACCGCCGCGATGATAGGTTGGGTTGGGTTACGTTATATTACGTTATTGATGTGTATAAAGGTCCCACGGAGACGGAGAAGCCAACTCGCCAGGAATGTGGTCAAATATTACCGCCGGGATGTTAGGTTGGGTTGGGTTAGGTTATATTACGTTATTGATGAATATAAAGATCCCACGGAGACGTAGAGGCCAACTCCCCAGGAATGTTGTCAAATATTACCGCCGCAATGATAGGTTGGGTTAGGTTACGTTATAGTACGTTATTGATGTGTATAAAGGTCCCACGGAGACGGAGAAGCCAACTCGCCAGGAATGTGGTCAAATATTACCGCCGGAGTGTTAGGTTGGTTTAGGTTAGGTTATATTACGTTATTGATGTGTATAAAGGTCCCACGGAGACGGAGAAGCCAACTCGCCAGGAATGTTGTCAAATATTACCGCCGAGAAGATAGGTTGGGTTAGGTTATGTTATATTACGTTCTTGATGTATATAAAGAACACACGGAGACGTAGAGGCCAATTCGCCAGGTATGTTGTTAAATATTACCGCCGAGATGATAGGTTGGGTTAGGTTAGGTAATATTTCGTTATTGATGTATATGAAGGTCCCACGGAGACGTAGAGGCCAACTCGCAAGGTATGTTGTCAAATATTACCGCGGAGATGTTAGGTTGGGTTAGGTTAAGTTATATTACGTTATTGATGCATATAAAGGTCCCACGGAGACGGAGAAGCCAACTCGCCAGGAATGTTGTTAAATATTACCGCCGAGATGTTAGGTTGGGTTAGGTTAGGTTATATTACGTTCTTGAAGTATATAAAGGTCCCACGCAGACGTAGAGGCCAACAAGCCAGGAATGTTGTCAAATACTACCGTCGAGATGATAGGTTGGGTTACGTTAGGTAATATTACGTTATTGATGTATATGAAGGTCAAACGGAGACCTAGAGGCCAACTCGATAGGACTGTTGTCAAATATTACAGGCGAGATGTTAGGTTGGGTTTAGGTAAGGTTATTTTACGTTATTGTTGTATATAAAGGTCCCACGGAGACGTAGAGTCCAACTCGCCGGGAATGATGTCAAATACTACCGCCGCGATGCTAGGTTGAGTTAGGTTAGGTTATATTACGTTATTGATGTATATAAAGGTCCCACGGAGACGTAGATGCCAACTCGCCAGGAATGTTTTCAAATATTACCGCCGAGATGTTAGGTTGGGTTTGGTTAGGTTATATTACGTTATAGTTATCTATGACGGCCACACGGAGACGTAGAGTCCAACAAGCCAGGAATGTTGTCAAATATTACCGCCGAGATGTTATATTGGGTTAGCTTATGTTATATTACGTTATTGATGTATATAAATATCGCACGGTGACGTAGAGGCCACCTCGCCAGGTATGTTTTCAAATATTACCGCCGAGACGTTAGGTTGGGTTAGGTTAGGTTATATTACGTTATTGATGTATATAAAGGTCCCACGGATACGGAGAAGCCAACTCGCCAGGAATGTGGTCAAATATTACCGCCGGGATGTTAGGTTGGGTTAGGTTAGGTTATATTACGTTATTGATGTATATAAAGATCCCACGGAGACGTAGAGGCCAACTCGCCAGGAATGATGTCAAATATTACCGCCGAGATTTTATGTTGGGTTAGGTTAGGTTATATTACGTTATTGATGTATATAAAGGTCCCACGGAGACGTAGAGTCCAACTCGCCGGGAATGATGTCAAATACTACCGCCGCGATGCTAGGTTGAGTTAGGTTAGGTTATATTACGTTATTGATGTATATAAAGGTCCCACGGAGACGTAGAGGCCAACAAGACAGGAATGTGGTCAAATATTACCGCCGAGATGTTAGGTTGGGTTAGGTTAGGTTATATTTCGTTATTGATGTATATGAAGGACCCACGGAGACGTAGAGGCCAACTCGCAAGGTATGTTGTCAAATATTACCGCGGAGATGATAGGTTGGGTTAGGTTAAGTTATATTACGTTATTGATGTATATAAAGGTCCCACGGAGACGGAGAAGCCAACTCGCCAGGAATGTTGTCAAATATTACCGCCGAGATGTTAGGTTGGGTTAGGTTAGGTTATATTACGTTCTTGAAGTATATAAAGGTCCCACGCAGACGTAGAGGCCAACTCGCCAGGTATGTTGTCACCTATTACCGTCGAGATTGTAGGTTGGGTTAGGTTAGGTTATATTACGTTATTGATGTATATAAAGGTCCCACGGAGACGTAGAGGCCAACAAGACAGGAATGTGGTCAAATATTACCGCCGAGATGTTAGGTTGGGGTAGGTTAGGTTATATTACGTTATAGTTCTCTATGACGGCCCCACGGAGACGTAGAGTCCAACAAGCCAGGAATGTGGTCAAATATTACCGCCAAGATGTTATATTGGGTTAGCTTATGTTATATTATGTTATTGATGTATATAAATATCCCACGGAGACGTATAGGCCCCCTCGCCAGGTATGTTTTCAAATATTACCGCCGAGACGTTAGGTTGGGTTAGGTTAGGTTATATTACGTTATTGATGTATATAAAGGTCCCACGGAGACGGAGAAGCCAACTCGCCAGGAATGTGGTCAAATATTACCGCCGAGATGTTAGGTTGGGTTAGGTTAGGTTATATTACGTTATTGATGTATATAAAGATCCCACGGAGACGTAGAGGCCAACTCGCCAGGAATGTTGTCAAATATTACCGCCGCGATGATAGGTTGCGTTAGGTTACGTTATATTACGTTATTGATGTATATAAAGGTCCCACGGAGACGGAGAAGCCAACTCGCCAGGAATGTTGTCAAATATTACCGCCGAGAAGATAGGTTGGGTTAGGTTATGTTATATTACGTTCTTGATGTATATAAAGATCCCACGGAGACGTAGAGGCCAATTCGCCATGTATGTTGTAAAATATTACCGCCGAGATGATAGGTTGGGTTAGGTTAGGTTATATTTCGTTATTGATGTATATAAAGGTCTCACGGAGACGGAGAAGCCAACTCGCCAGGAATGTGGTCAAATATTATCGCCGAGATGATAGGTTGGATTAGGTTAGGTTATATTACGTTATTGATGTATATGAAGGTCAAACGGAGACCTAGAGGCCAACTCGATAGGAATGTTTTCAAATATTACCGCCGAGATGTTAGGTTGCGTTAGGTTAGGTTATATTACGTTATAGTTCTCTATGACGGCCCCACGGAGACGTAGAGTCCAACAAGCCAGGAATGTGGTCAAATATTACCGCCGAGATGTTATATTGGGTTAGCTTATGTTATATTACGTTCTTGATGTATATGAAGGTCCCACGGAGACGCAGAGTCCAACTCGCCAGGTATGTTGTCACATATTACCGTCGAGATGGTAGGTTGGGTTAGGTTAGGTTATATTACGTTATTGATGTATATATAGGTCCCACGGAGACGTAGAGGCCAACAAGACAGGAATGTGGTCAAATATTACCGCCGAGATGTTAGGTTGGGTTAGGTTAGGTTATATTACGTTATAGTTCTCTATGACGGCCCCACGGAGACGTAGAGTCCAACAAGCCAGGAATGTGGTCTAATATTACCGCCGAGATGTTATATTGGGTTTGCTTATGTTACATTATGTTATTGATGTATATAAATATCCCACGGAGACGTAGAGGCCACCTCGCCACGTATGTTTTCAAATATTACAGCCGAGACGTTAGGTTGGGTTAGGTTAGGTTATATTACGTTATTGATGTATATAAAGGTCCCACGGAGACGGAGAAGCCAACTCGCCAGGAATGTGGTCAAATATTACCGCCGAGATGATAGGTTGGGTTAGGTTAGGTTATATTACGTTATTGATGTATATGATGGTCCCACGGAGACGTAGATGCCAACTCGCCAAGAATGATGTCAAATATTACCGCCGAGATTTTATGTTGGGTTAGGTTAGGTTATATTACGTTATTGATGTATATAAAGGTCCCACGGAGACGTAGAGGCCAACTCGCCAGGAATGTTGTCAAATACTACCGCCGAGATGATAGGTTGGGTTACGTTAGGTTATATTACGTTATTGATGTATATGAAGGTCAAACGGAGACCTAGAGGCCAACTCGATAGGACTGTTGTCAAATATTACAGGCGAGATGTTAGGTTGGGTTTAGGTAAGGTTATTTTACGTTATTGTTGTATATAAAGGTCCCACGGAGACGTAGAGCCCAACTCGCCGGGAATGGTGTCAAATACTACCGCCGCGATGCTAGGTTGAGTTAGGTTAGGTTATATTACGTTATTGATGTATATAAAGGTCCCACGGAGACGTAGATGCCAACTCGCCAGGAATGTTTTCAAATATTACCGCCGAGATGTTAGGTTGGGTTAGGTTAGGTTATATTACGTTATAGTTCTCTATGACGGCCCCACGGAGACGTAGAGTCCAACAAGCCAGGAATGTGGTCAAATATTACCGCCGAGATGTTATATTGGGTTAGCTTATGTTATATTACGTTATTGATGTATATAAATATCCCACGGAGACGTAGAGGCCACCTCGCCAGGTATGTTTTCAAATATTACCGCCGAGACGTTAGGTTGGGTTAGGTTAGGTTACATTACGTTATTGATGTATATAAAGGTCCCACGGATACGGAGAAGCCAACTCGCCAGGAATGTGGTCAAATATTACCGCCGGGATGTTAGGTTGGGTTAGGTTAGGCTATATTACGTTATTGATGTATATAAAGGTCCCACGGAGACGTAGAGGCCAACAAGCCAGGAATGTGGTCAAATATTATCGCCGAGATGTTAGGTTGGTTTAGGTTAGGTTATATTACGTTATAGGTGTATATAAAGTTCCCACGGAGACGTAGAGGCCAACTCGCCAGGATTGATGTCAAATATTACCGCCGAGATGTTAGGTTGGGTTAGGTTAGGTTATATTACGTTATTGATGTATATAAAGGTCCCACGGAGACATAGAGGCCAACAAGCCAGGAATGTTGTCACATATTACCGCCGAGATGTTCGGTTGGGTTAGGTTAGGTTATATTACGATATTGATGTATATAAAGGTCCCACGGAGACGGAGAAGCCAACTCGCCAGGAATGATGTCAAATATTACCGCTGATATTTCATGTTGGGTTAGGTTAGGTTATATTACGTTATTGATGTATATAAAGGTCCCACGGAGACGTAGAGGCCAACTCGCCAGGAATGTTGTTAAATACTACCGCCGAGATGATAGGTTGGGTTGCGTTAGGTTATATTACGTTATTGATGTATATAAAGGTCCCACGGAGACGTAGAGGCCAACAAGCCAGGAATGTGGTCAAATATTATCGCCGAGATGTTAGGTTGGTTTGGGTTAGGTTATATTACGTTATAGATGTATATAAAGGTCCCACGGAGACGTAGAGGCCAACTCGCCAGGAATGTTGTCAAATACTACCGCCGAGATGATAGGTTGGGTTACGTTAGGTTATATTACGTTATTGATGTATATAAAGGTCCCACGGAGACGTAGAGACCAACAAGCCTGGAATGTGGTCAAATATTATCGCCGAGATGTTAGGTTGGTTTAGGTTAGGTTATATTACGTTATAGATGTATATAAAGGTCCCACGGAGACATAGAAGCCAACAAGCCTGCAATGTGGTCAAATATTACCGCCGAGATGAAAGGTTGGGTTAGGTTAGGTTATATTACGTTATTGATGTATATAAAGATCACACGGAGACGTAGAGGCCAATTCGCCAGGTATGTTGTCAAATATTACCGCCGAGATGATAGGTTGGGTTAGGTTACGTTATATTACGTTATTGATGTATATGAAGGTCCCACGGAGACGCAGAGTCCAACTCGCCAGGTTTGTTGTCACATATTACCGTCGAGATGGTAGGTTGGGTTAGGTCAGGTTATATTACGTTATTGAAGTATATAAAGGTCCCACGCAGACGTAGAGGCCAACAAGCCAGGAATGTGGTCAAATATTACCGCCGAGACGTTAGGTTGGGTTAGGTTAAGTTATATTACGTTATTGATGTATATAAAGGTCCCAGGAAGACGTAGAGGCCAACTCGCCAGGAATGTTGTCAAATATTACCGCCGAGATGTTAGGTTGGGTTAGGTTAGGTTATATTACGTTATTGATGTATATAAAGATCCCACGGAGACGTAGAGGCCAACTCGCCAGGAATGTTGTCAAATATTACCGCCGCGATGATAGGTTGCGTTAGGTTACGTTATATTACGTTATTGATGTATATAAAGGTCCCACGGAGACGGAGAAGCCAACTCGCCAGGAATGTTGTCAAATATTACCGCCGAGAAGATAGGTTGGGTTAGGTTATGTTATATTACGTTCTTGATGTATATAAAGATCCCACGGAGACGTAGAGGCCAATTCGCCATGTATGTTGTAAAATATTACCGCCGAGATGATAGGTTGGGTTAGGTTAGGTTATATTTCGTTATTGATGTATATAAAGGTCTCACGGAGACGGAGAAGCCAACTCGCCAGGAATGTGGTCAAATATTATCGCCGAGATGATAGGTTGGATTAGGTTAGGTTATATTACGTTATTGATGTATATGAAGGTCAAACGGAGACCTAGAGGCCAACTCGATAGGAATGTTTTCAAATATTACCGCCGAGATGTTAGGTTGCGTTAGGTTAGGTTATATTACGTTATAGTTCTCTATGACGGCCCCACGGAGACGTAGAGTCCAACAAGCCAGGAATGTGGTCAAATATTACCGCCGAGATGTTATATTGGGTTAGCTTATGTTATATTACGTTCTTGATGTATATGAAGGTCCCACGGAGACGCAGAGTCCAACTCGCCAGGTATGTTGTCACATATTACCGTCGAGATGGTAGGTTGGGTTAGGTTAGGTTATATTACGTTATTGATGTATATATAGGTCCCACGGAGACGTAGAGGCCAACAAGACAGGAATGTGGTCAAATATTACCGCCGAGATGTTAGGTTGGGTTAGGTTAGGTTATATTACGTTATAGTTCTCTATGACGGCCCCACGGAGACGTAGAGTCCAACAAGCCAGGAATGTGGTCTAATATTACCGCCGAGATGTTATATTGGGTTTGCTTATGTTACATTATGTTATTGATGTATATAAATATCCCACGGAGACGTAGAGGCCACCTCGCCACGTATGTTTTCAAATATTACAGCCGAGACGTTAGGTTGGGTTAGGTTAGGTTATATTACGTTATTGATGTATATAAAGGTCCCACGGAGACGGAGAAGCCAACTCGCCAGGAATGTGGTCAAATATTACCGCCGAGATGATAGGTTGGGTTAGGTTAGGTTATATTACGTTATTGATGTATATGATGGTCCCACGGAGACGTAGATGCCAACTCGCCAAGAATGATGTCAAATATTACCGCCGAGATTTTATGTTGGGTTAGGTTAGGTTATATTACGTTATTGATGTATATAAAGGTCCCACGGAGACGTAGAGGCCAACTCGCCAGGAATGTTGTCAAATACTACCGCCGAGATGATAGGTTGGGTTACGTTAGGTTATATTACGTTATTGATGTATATGAAGGTCAAACGGAGACCTAGAGGCCAACTCGATAGGACTGTTGTCAAATATTACAGGCGAGATGTTAGGTTGGGTTTAGGTAAGGTTATTTTACGTTATTGTTGTATATAAAGGTCCCACGGAGACGTAGAGCCCAACTCGCCGGGAATGGTGTCAAATACTACCGCCGCGATGCTAGGTTGAGTTAGGTTAGGTTATATTACGTTATTGATGTATATAAAGGTCCCACGGAGACGTAGATGCCAACTCGCCAGGAATGTTTTCAAATATTACCGCCGAGATGTTAGGTTGGGTTAGGTTAGGTTATATTACGTTATAGTTCTCTATGACGGCCCCACGGAGACGTAGAGTCCAACAAGCCAGGAATGTGGTCAAATATTACCGCCGAGATGTTATATTGGGTTAGCTTATGTTATATTACGTTATTGATGTATATAAATATCCCACGGAGACGTAGAGGCCACCTCGCCAGGTATGTTTTCAAATATTACCGCCGAGACGTTAGGTTGGGTTAGGTTAGGTTACATTACGTTATTGATGTATATAAAGGTCCCACGGATACGGAGAAGCCAACTCGCCAGGAATGTGGTCAAATATTACCGCCGGGATGTTAGGTTGGGTTAGGTTAGGCTATATTACGTTATTGATGTATATAAAGGTCCCACGGAGACGTAGAGGCCAACAAGCCAGGAATGTGGTCAAATATTATCGCCGAGATGTTAGGTTGGTTTAGGTTAGGTTATATTACGTTATAGGTGTATATAAAGTTCCCACGGAGACGTAGAGGCCAACTCGCCAGGATTGATGTCAAATATTACCGCCGAGATGTTAGGTTGGGTTAGGTTAGGTTATATTACGTTATTGATGTATATAAAGGTCCCACGGAGACATAGAGGCCAACAAGCCAGGAATGTTGTCACATATTACCGCCGAGATGTTCGGTTGGGTTAGGTTAGGTTATATTACGATATTGATGTATATAAAGGTCCCACGGAGACGGAGAAGCCAACTCGCCAGGAATGATGTCAAATATTACCGCTGATATTTCATGTTGGGTTAGGTTAGGTTATATTACGTTATTGATGTATATAAAGGTCCCACGGAGACGTAGAGGCCAACTCGCCAGGAATGTTGTTAAATACTACCGCCGAGATGATAGGTTGGGTTGCGTTAGGTTATATTACGTTATTGATGTATATAAAGGTCCCACGGAGACGTAGAGGCCAACAAGCCAGGAATGTGGTCAAATATTATCGCCGAGATGTTAGGTTGGTTTGGGTTAGGTTATATTACGTTATAGATGTATATAAAGGTCCCACGGAGACGTAGAGGCCAACTCGCCAGGAATGTTGTCAAATACTACCGCCGAGATGATAGGTTGGGTTACGTTAGGTTATATTACGTTATTGATGTATATAAAGGTCCCACGGAGACGTAGAGACCAACAAGCCTGGAATGTGGTCAAATATTATCGCCGAGATGTTAGGTTGGTTTAGGTTAGGTTATATTACGTTATAGATGTATATAAAGGTCCCACGGAGACATAGAAGCCAACAAGCCTGCAATGTGGTCAAATATTACCGCCGAGATGAAAGGTTGGGTTAGGTTAGGTTATATTACGTTATTGATGTATATAAAGATCACACGGAGACGTAGAGGCCAATTCGCCAGGTATGTTGTCAAATATTACCGCCGAGATGATAGGTTGGGTTAGGTTACGTTATATTACGTTATTGATGTATATGAAGGTCCCACGGAGACGCAGAGTCCAACTCGCCAGGTTTGTTGTCACATATTACCGTCGAGATGGTAGGTTGGGTTAGGTCAGGTTATATTACGTTATTGAAGTATATAAAGGTCCCACGCAGACGTAGAGGCCAACAAGCCAGGAATGTGGTCAAATATTACCGCCGAGATGTTAGGTTGGGTTAGGTTAAGTTATATTACGTTATTGATGTATATAAAGGTCCCAGGAAGACGTAGAGGCCAACTCGCCAGGAATGTTGTCAAATATTACCGCCGACATGATAGGTTGGGTTAAGTTACGTTATATTACGTTATTGATGTATACGAGTGTTACACGGAGACGTAGAGGCCAACTCGCCAGTAATGATGGCAAATATTACCGCCGAGATATTAAGTTGGTTTAGGTTAGGTTATATTACGTTATTGAAGTATATAAAGGTCCCACGCAGACGTAGAGGCCAATAAGCCAGGAATGTGGTCAAATATTACCGCCGAGATGTTAGGTTGGGTTAGGTTAGGTTATATTACGTTATTGATGTATATAAAGGTCCTACGGAGACGTAGAGGCCAACTCGCCAGGTATGTTGTCAAATATTACCGCCGAGATGTTCGGTTGGGTTAGGTTAGGTTATATTATGTTATTGATGTATATAAATATCCCACGGAGACGTAGAGGCCACCTCGCCAGGAATGTGGTCAAATATTACCGCCGAGATGTTAGGTTGGGTTAGGTTAGGTTATATTACGTTCTTGATGTATATAAAGAACACACGGAGACGTAGAGGCCAATTCGCCAGGTATGTTGTCAAACATTACCGCCGAGATGTTCGGTTGGGTTAGGTTAGGTTATATTACGTTATTGATGTATATAAAGGTCCCACGGAGACGTAGAGGCCAACTCGCAAGGTATGTTGTCAAATATTACCGCGGAGATGTTAGGTTGGGTTAGGTTAAGTTATATTACGTTATTGATGTATATAAAGGTCCCACTGAGACGGAGAAGCCAACTCGCCAGGAATGTTGTCAAATATTACCGCCGAGATGTTAGGTTGGGTTAGGTTAGGTTATGTTACGTTATTGAAGTATATAATGGTCCCACGCAGACGTAGAAGCCAACAAGACAGGAATGTGGTCAAATATTACCGCCGAGATGTTAGATTGGGTTAGGCTAGCTTATATTATGTTATTGATATATACGAAGGTTACACGGAGACGTAGAGGCCAACTCGCCAGGAATTATGTCAAATATTACCGCCGAGATTTTATGTTGGGTTAGGTTAGGTTATATTACGTTATTGATGTATATAAAGGTCCCACGGAGACGTAGAGGCCAACTCGCCAGGAATGTTGTCAAATACTACCGCCGAGATGATAGGTTGGGTTACGTTAGGTTATATTACGTTATTGATGTATATAAAGGTCCCACGGAGACGTAGAGACCAACAAGCCTGGAATGTGGTCAAATATTATCGCCGAGATGTTAGGTTGGTTTAGGTTAGGTTATATTACGTTATAGATGTATATAAAGGTCCCACGGAGACATAGAAGCCAACAAGCCTGCAATGTGGTCAAATATTACCGCCGAGATGAAAGGTTGGGTTAGGTTAGGTTATATTACGTTATTGATGTATATAAAGATCACACGGAGACGTAGAGGCCAATTCGCCAGGTATGTTGTCAAATATTACCGCCGAGATGATAGGTTGGGTTAGGTTACGTTATATTACGTTATTGATGTATATGAAGGTCCCACGGAGACGCAGAGTCCAACTCGCCAGGTTTGTTGTCACATATTACCGTCGAGATGGTAGGTTGGGTTAGGTCAGGTTATATTACGTTATTGAAGTATATAAAGGTCCCACGCAGACGTAGAGGCCAACAAGCCAGGAATGTGGTCAAATATTACCGCCGAGATGTTAGGTTGGGTTAGGTTAAGTTATATTACGTTATTGATGTATATAAAGGTCCCAGGAAGACGTAGAGGCCAACTCGCCAGGAATGTTGTCAAATATTACCGCCGACATGATAGGTTGGGTTAAGTTACGTTATATTACGTTATTGATGTATACGAGTGTTACACGGAGACGTAGAGGCCAACTCGCCAGTAATGATGGCAAATATTACCGCCGAGATATTAAGTTGGTTTAGGTTAGGTTATATTACGTTATTGAAGTATATAAAGGTCCCACGCAGACGTAGAGGCCAATAAGCCAGGAATGTGGTCAAATATTACCGCCGAGATGTTAGGTTGGGTTAGGTTAGGTTATATTACGTTATTGATGTATATAAAGGTCCTACGGAGACGTAGAGGCCAACTCGCCAGGTATGTTGTCAAATATTACCGCCGAGATGTTCGGTTGGGTTAGGTTAGGTTATATTATGTTATTGATGTATATAAATATCCCACGGAGACGTAGAGGCCACCTCGCCAGGAATGTGGTCAAATATTACCGCCGAGATGTTAGGTTGGGTTAGGTTAGGTTATATTACGTTATTGATGTATATAAAGGTCCTACGGAGACGTAGAGGCCAACTCGCCAGGTATGTTGTCAAACATTACCGCCGAGATGTTCGGTTGGGTTAGGTTAGGTTATATTACGTTCTTGATGTATATAAAGAACACACGGAGACGTAGAGGCCAATTCGCCAGGTATGTTGTCAAACATTACCGCCGAGATGTTCGGTTGGGTTAGGTTAGGTTATATTACGTTATTGATGTATATAAAGGTCCCACGGAGACGTAGAGGCCAACTCGCAAGGTATGTTGTCAAATATTACCGCGGAGATGTTAGGTTGGGTTAGGTTAAGTTATATTACGTTATTGATGTATATAAAGGTCCCACTGAGACGGAGAAGCCAACTCGCCAGGAATGTTGTCAAATATTACCGCCGAGATGTTAGGTTGGGTTAGGTTAGGTTATGTTACGTTATTGAAGTATATAATGGTCCCACGCAGACGTAGAAGCCAACAAGACAGGAATGTGGTCAAATATTACCGCCGAGATGTTAGATTGGGTTAGGCTAGCTTATATTATGTTATTGATATATACGAAGGTTACACGGAGACGTAGAGGCCAACTCGCCAGGAATTATGTCAAATATTACCGCCGAGATTTTATGTTGGGTTAGGTTAGGTTATATTACGTTATTGATGTATATAAAGGTCCCACGGAGACGTAGAGGCCAACTCGCCAGGAATGTTGTCAAATACTACCGCCGAGATGATAGGTTGGGTTACGTTAGGTTATATTACGTTATTGATGTATATAAAGGTCCCACGGAGACGTAGAGACCAACAAGCCTGGAATGTGGTCAAATATTATCGCCGAGATGTTAGGTTGGTTTAGGTTAGGTTATATTACGTTATAGATGTATATAAAGGTCCCACGGAGACATAGAAGCCAACAAGCCTGCAATGTGGTCAAATATTACCGCCGAGATGAAAGGTTGGGTTAGGTTAGGTTATATTACGTTATTGATGTATATAAAGATCACACGGAGACGTAGAGGCCAATTCGCCAGGTATGTTGTCAAATATTACCGCCGAGATGATAGGTTGGGTTAGGTTACGTTATATTACGTTATTGATGTATATGAAGGTCCCACGGAGACGCAGAGTCCAACTCGCCAGGTTTGTTGTCACATATTACCGTCGAGATGGTAGGTTGGGTTAGGTCAGGTTATATTACGTTATTGAAGTATATAAAGGTCCCACGCAGACGTAGAGGCCAACAAGCCAGGAATGTGGTCAAATATTACCGCCGAGATGTTAGGTTGGGTTAGGTTAAGTTATATTACGTTATTGATGTATATAAAGGTCCCAGGAAGACGTAGAGGCCAACTCGCCAGGAATGTTGTCAAATATTACCGCCGACATGATAGGTTGGGTTAAGTTACGTTATATTACGTTATTGATGTATACGAGTGTTACACGGAGACGTAGAGGCCAACTCGCCAGTAATGATGGCAAATATTACCGCCGAGATATTAAGTTGGTTTAGGTTAGGTTATATTACGTTATTGAAGTATATAAAGGTCCCACGCAGACGTAGAGGCCAATAAGCCAGGAATGTGGTCAAATATTACCGCCGAGATGTTAGGTTGGGTTAGGTTAGGTTATATTACGTTATTGATGTATATAAAGGTCCTACGGAGACGTAGAGGCCAACTCGCCAGGTATGTTGTCAAATATTACCGCCGAGATGTTCGGTTGGGTTAGGTTAGGTTATATTATGTTATTGATGTATATAAATATCCCACGGAGACGTAGAGGCCACCTCGCCAGGAATGTGGTCAAATATTACCGCCGAGATGTTAGGTTGGGTTAGGTTAGGTTATATTACGTTATTGATGTATATAAAGGTCCTACGGAGACGTAGAGGCCAACTCGCCAGGTATGTTGTCAAACATTACCGCCGAGATGTTCGGTTGGGTTAGGTTAGGTTATATTACGTTATTGATGTATATAAAGGTCCCACGGAGACGTAGAGGCCAACTCGCCAGGAATGTTGTCACATATTACCGCCGAGATGTTCGGTTGGGTTAGGTTAGGTTATATTACGATATTGATGTATATAAAGGTCCCACGGAGACGGAGAAGCCAACTCGCCAGGAATGTTGTCAAATATTACCGCCGAGATGTTAGGTTGGGTTAGGTTAGGTTATGTTACGTTATTGAAGTATATAATGGTCCCACGCAGACGTAGAAGCCAACAAGACAGGAATGTGGTCAAATATTACCGCCGAGATGTTAGATTGGGTTAGGCTAGCTTATATTATGTTATTGATATATACGAAGGTTACACGGAGACGTAGAGGCCAACTCGCCAGGAATTATGTCAAATATTACCGCCGAGATTTTATGTTGGGTTAGGTTAGGTTATATTACGTTATTGATGTATATAAAGGTCCCACGGAGACGTAGAGGCCAACTCGCCAGGAATGTTGTCAAATACTACCGCCGAGATGATAGGTTGGGTTACGTTAGGTTATATTACGTTATTGATGTATATAAAGGTCCCACGGAGACGTAGAGACCAACAAGCCTGGAATGTGGTCAAATATTATCGCCGAGATGTTAGGTTGGTTTAGGTTAGGTTATATTACGTTATAGATGTATATAAAGGTCCCACGGAGACATAGAAGCCAACAAGCCTGCAATGTGGTCAAATATTACCGCCGAGATGAAAGGTTGGGTTAGGTTAGGTTATATTACGTTATTGATGTATATAAAGATCACACGGAGACGTAGAGGCCAATTCGCCAGGTATGTTGTCAAATATTACCGCCGAGATGATAGGTTGGGTTAGGTTACGTTATATTACGTTATTGATGTATATGAAGGTCCCACGGAGACGCAGAGTCCAACTCGCCAGGTTTGTTGTCACATATTACCGTCGAGATGGTAGGTTGGGTTAGGTCAGGTTATATTACGTTATTGAAGTATATAAAGGTCCCACGCAGACGTAGAGGCCAACAAGCCAGGAATGTGGTCAAATATTACCGCCGAGATGTTAGGTTGGGTTAGGTTAAGTTATATTACGTTATTGATGTATATAAAGGTCCCAGGAAGACGTAGAGGCCAACTCGCCAGGAATGTTGTCAAATATTACCGCCGACATGATAGGTTGGGTTAAGTTACGTTATATTACGTTATTGATGTATACGAGTGTTACACGGAGACGTAGAGGCCAACTCGCCAGTAATGATGGCAAATATTACCGCCGAGATATTAAGTTGGTTTAGGTTAGCTTATATTACGTTATTGAAGTATATAAAGGTCCCACGCAGACGTAGAGGCCAATAAGCCAGGAATGTGGTCAAATATTACCGCCGAGATGTTAGGTTGGGTTAGGTTAGGTTATATTACGTTATTGATGTATATAAAGGTCCTACGGAGACGTAGAGGCCAACTCGCCAGGTATGTTGTCAAATATTACCGCCGAGATGTTCGGTTGGGTTAGGTTAGGTTATATTATGTTATTGATGTATATAATTATCCCACGGAGACGTAGAGGCCACCTCGCCAGGAATGTGGTCAAATATTACCGCCGAGATGTTAGGTTGGGTTAGGTTAGGTTATATTACGTTATTGATGTATATAAAGGTCCTACGGAGACGTAGAGGCCAACTCGCCAGGTATGTTGTCAAATATTACCGCCGAGATGTTCGGTTGGGTTAGGTTAGGTTATATTACGTTATTGATGTATATAAAGGTCCCACGGAGACGTAGAGGCCAACTCGCCAGGAATGTTGTCACATATTACCGCCGAGATGTTCGGTTGGGTTAGGTTAGGTTATATTACGATATTGATGTATATAAAGGTCCCACGGAGACGGAGAAGCCAACTCGCCAGGAATGTTGTCAAATATTACCGCCGAGATGTTAGGTTGAGTTAGGTTAGGTTATATTACGTTATTGAAGTATATAATGGTCCCACGCAGACGTAGAAGCCAACAAGACAGGAATGTGGTCAAATATTACCGCCGAGATGTTAAATTGGGTTAGGCTAGCTTATATTATGTTATTGATATATACGAAGGTTACACGGAGACGTAGATGCCAACTCGCCAGGAATGTTGTCAAATGTTACCGCCGAGATGTTAGGTTGGGTTAGGTTAGGTTATATTACGATATTGATGTATATAAAGGTCCCACGGAGACGTAGAGGCCAACTCGCCAGGAATTATGTCAAATATTACCGCCGAGATTTTATGTTGGGTTAGGTTAGGTTATATTACGTTATTGATGTATATAAAGATCACACGGAGACGTAGAGGCCAATTCGCCAGGTATGTTGTCAAATATTACCTCCGAGATGATAGGTTGGGTTAGGTTACGTTATATTACGTTATTGATGTATATGAAGGTCCCACGGAGACGCAGAGTCCAACTCGCCAGGTATGTTGTCTCATATTACCGTCGAGATGGTAGGTTGGGTTAGGTTAGGTTATATTACGTTATTGATGTATATATAGGTCCCACGGAGACGTAGAGGCCAAGAAGACAGGAATGTGGTCAAATATTACCGCCGAGATGTTAGGTTGGGTTAGGTTAGGTTATATTACGTTATAGTTCTCTATGACGGCCCCACGGAGACGTAGAGTCCAACAAGCCAGGAATGTGGTCAAATATTACCGCCGAGATGTTATATTGGGTTTGCTTATGTTACATTATGTTATTGATGTATATAAATATCCCACGGAGACGTAGAGGCCACCTCGCCACGTATGTTTTCAAATATTACAGCCGAGACGTTAGGTTGGGTTAGGTTAGGTTATATTACGTTATTGATGTATATAAAGGTCCCACGGAGACGGAGAAGCCAACTCGCCAGGAATGTGGTCAAATATTACCGCCGAGATGATAGGTTGGGTTAGGTTAGGTTATATTACGTTATTGATGTATATGATGGTCCCACGGAGACGTAGATGCCAACTCGCCAAGAATGATGTCAAATATTACCGCCGAGATTTTATGTTGGGTTAGGTTAGGTTATATTACGTTATTGATGTATATAAAGGTCCCACGGAGACGTAGAGGCCAACTCGCCAGGAATGTTGTCAAATACTACCGCCGAGATGATAGGTTGGGTTACGTTAGGTTATATTACGTTATTGATGTATATGAAGGTCAAACGGAGACCTAGAGGCCAACTCGATAGGACTGTTGTCAAATATTACAGGCGAGATGTTAGGTTGGGTTTAGGTAAGGTTATTTTACGTTATTGTTGTATATAAAGGTCCCACGGAGACGTAGAGCCCAACTCGCCGGGAATGGTGTCAAATACTACCGCCGCGATGCTAGGTTGAGTTAGGTTAGGTTATATTACGTTATTGATGTATATAAAGGTCCCACGGAGACGTAGATGCCAACTCGCCAGGAATGTTTTCAAATATTACCGCCGAGATGTTAGGTTGGGTTAGGTTAGGTTATATTACGTTATAGTTCTCTATGACGGCCCCACGGAGACGTAGAGTCCAACAAGCCAGGAATGTGGTCAAATATTACCGCCGAGATGTTATATTGGGTTAGCTTATGTTATATTACGTTATTGATGTATATAAATATCCCACGGAGACGTAGAGGCCACCTCGCCAGGTATGTTTTCAAATATTACCGCCGAGACGTTAGGTTGGGTTAGGTTAGGTTACATTACGTTATTGATGTATATAAAGGTCCCACGGATACGGAGAAGCCAACTCGCCAGGAATGTGGTCAAATATTACCGCCGGGATGTTAGGTTGGGTTAGGTTAGGCTATATTACGTTATTGATGTATATAAAGGTCCCACGGAGACGTAGAGGCCAACAAGCCAGGAATGTGGTCAAATATTATCGCCGAGATGTTAGGTTGGTTTAGGTTAGGTTATATTACGTTATAGGTGTATATAAAGTTCCCACGGAGACGTAGAGGCCAACTCGCCAGGATTGATGTCAAATATTACCGCCGAGATGTTAGGTTGGGTTAGGTTAGGTTATATTACGTTATTGATGTATATAAAGGTCCCACGGAGACATAGAGGCCAACAAGCCTGGAATGTGGTCAAATATTAACGCCGAGATGAAAGGTTGGGTTAGGTTAGGTTATATTACGTTATTGATGTATATAAAGATCACACGGAGACGTAGAGGCCAACTCGCCAGGAATGATGTCAAATATTACCGCTGATATTTCATGTTGGGTTAGGTTAGGTTATATTACGTTATTGATGTATATAAAGGTCCCACGGAGACGTAGAGGCCAACTCGCCAGGAATGTTGTTAAATACTACCGCCGAGATGATAGGTTGGGTTGCGTTAGGTTATATTACGTTATTGATGTATATAAAGGTCCCACGGAGACGTAGAGGCCAACAAGCCAGGAATGTGGTCAAATATTATCGCCGAGATGTTAGGTTGGTTTGGGTTAGGTTATATTACGTTATAGATGTATATAAAGTTCCCACGGAGACGTAGAGGCCAACTCGCCAGGATTGATGTCAAATATTACCGCCGAGATGTTAGGTTGGGTTAGGTTAGGTTATATTACGTTATTGATGTATATAAAGGTCCCACGGAGACGGAGAAGACAACTCGCCAGAAATGTTGTCAAATATTACCGCCGAGATGTTAGGTTGGATTAGGTTAGGTTATATTACGTTCTTGAAGTATATAAAGGTCCCACGCAGACGTAGAGGCCAACAAGCCAGGAATGTTGTCAAATACTACCGTCGAGATGATAGATTGGGTTACGTTAGGTAATATTACGTTATTGATGTATATAAAGATCCCACGGAGACGTAGAGGCCAACTCGCCAGGTATGTGGTCAAATATTACCGCCGAGATGATAGGTTGGGTTAGGTTATGTTATATTACGTTATTGATGTATATGAAGGTCCCACGGAGACGCAGAGTCCAACTCGCCAGGTATGTTGTCACATATTACCGTCGAGATGGTAGGTTGGGTTAGGTCAGGTTATATTACGTTATTGAAGTATATAAAGGTCCCACGCAGACGTAGAGGCCAACAAGCCAGGAATGTGGTCAAATATTACCGCCGAGATGTTAGGTTGGGTTAGGTTAAGTTATATTACGTTATTGATGTATATAAAGGTCCCAGGAAGACGTAGAGGCCAACTCGCCAGGAATGTTGTCAAATATTACCGCCGACATGATAGGTTGGGTTAAGTTACGTTATATTACGTTATTGATGTATACGAGTGTTACACGGAGACGTAGAGGCCAACTCGCCAGTAATGATGGCAAATATTACCGCCGAGATATTAAGTTGGTTTAGGTTAGGTTATATTACGTTATTGAAGTATATAAAGGTCCCACGCAGACGTAGAGGCCAATAAGCCAGGAATGTGGTCAAATATTACCGCCGAGATGTTAGGTTGGGTTAGGTTAGGTTATATTACGTTATTGATGTATATAAAGGTCCTACGGAGACGTAGAGGCCAACTCGCCAGGTATGTTGTCAAATATTACCGCCGAGATGTTCGGTTGGGTTAGGTTAGGTTATATTATGTTATTGATGTATATAAATATCCCACGGAGACGTAGAGGCCACCTCGCCAGGAATGTGGTCAAATATTACCGCCGAGATGTTAGGTTGGGTTAGGTTAGGTTATATTACGTTATTGATGTATATAAAGGTCCTACGGAGACGTAGAGGCCAACTCGCCAGGTATGTTGTCAAACATTACCGCCGAGATGTTCGGTTGGGTTAGGTTAGGTTATATTACGTTATTGATGTATATAAAGGTCCCACGGAGACGTAGAGGCCAACTCGCCAGGAATGTTGTCACATATTACCGCCGAGATGTTCGGTTGGGTTAGGTTAGGTTATATTACGATATTGATGTATATAAAGGTCCCACGGAGACGGAGAAGCCAACTCGCCAGGAATGTTGTCAAATATTACCGCCGAGATGTTAGGTTGGGTTAGGTTAGGTTATGTTACGTTATTGAAGTATATAATGGTCCCACGCAGACGTAGAAGCCAACAAGACAGGAATGTGGTCAAATATTACCGCCGAGATGTTAGATTGGGTTAGGCTAGCTTATATTATGTTATTGATATATACGAAGGTTACACGGAGACGTAGAGGCCAACTCGCCAGGAATTATGTCAAATATTACCGCCGAGATTTTATGTTGGGTTAGGTTAGGTTATATTACGTTATTGATGTATATAAAGGTCCCACGGAGACGTAGAGGCCAACTCGCCAGGAATGTTGTCAAATACTACCGCCGAGATGATAGGTTGGGTTACGTTAGGTTATATTACGTTATTGATGTATATAAAGGTCCCACGGAGACGTAGAGACCAACAAGCCTGGAATGTGGTCAAATATTATCGCCGAGATGTTAGGTTGGTTTAGGTTAGGTTATATTACGTTATAGATGTATATAAAGGTCCCACGGAGACATAGAAGCCAACAAGCCTGCAATGTGGTCAAATATTACCGCCGAGATGAAAGGTTGGGTTAGGTTAGGTTATATTACGTTATTGATGTATATAAAGATCACACGGAGACGTAGAGGCCAATTCGCCAGGTATGTTGTCAAATATTACCGCCGAGATGATAGGTTGGGTTAGGTTACGTTATATTACGTTATTGATGTATATGAAGGTCCCACGGAGACGCAGAGTCCAACTCGCCAGGTTTGTTGTCACATATTACCGTCGAGATGGTAGGTTGGGTTAGGTCAGGTTATATTACGTTATTGAAGTATATAAAGGTCCCACGCAGACGTAGAGGCCAACAAGCCAGGAATGTGGTCAAATATTACCGCCGAGATGTTAGGTTGGGTTAGGTTAAGTTATATTACGTTATTGATGTATATAAAGGTCCCAGGAAGACGTAGAGGCCAACTCGCCAGGAATGTTGTCAAATATTACCGCCGACATGATAGGTTGGGTTAAGTTACGTTATATTACGTTATTGATGTATACGAGTGTTACACGGAGACGTAGAGGCCAACTCGCCAGTAATGATGGCAAATATTACCGCCGAGATATTAAGTTGGTTTAGGTTAGCTTATATTACGTTATTGAAGTATATAAAGGTCCCACGCAGACGTAGAGGCCAATAAGCCAGGAATGTGGTCAAATATTACCGCCGAGATGTTAGGTTGGGTTAGGTTAGGTTATATTACGTTATTGATGTATATAAAGGTCCTACGGAGACGTAGAGGCCAACTCGCCAGGTATGTTGTCAAATATTACCGCCGAGATGTTCGGTTGGGTTAGGTTAGGTTATATTATGTTATTGATGTATATAATTATCCCACGGAGACGTAGAGGCCACCTCGCCAGGAATGTGGTCAAATATTACCGCCGAGATGTTAGGTTGGGTTAGGTTAGGTTATATTACGTTATTGATGTATATAAAGGTCCTACGGAGACGTAGAGGCCAACTCGCCAGGTATGTTTTCAAATATTACCGCCGAGACGTTAGGTTGGGTTAGGTTAGGTTACATTACGTTATTGATGTATATAAAGGTCCCACGGATACGGAGAAGCCAACTCGCCAGGAATGTGGTCAAATATTACCGCCGGGATGTTAGGTTGGGTTAGGTTAGGCTATATTACGTTATTGATGTATATAAAGGTCCCACGGAGACGTAGAGGCCAACAAGCCAGGAATGTGGTCAAATATTATCGCCGAGATGTTAGGTTGGTTTAGGTTAGGTTATATTACGTTATAGGTGTATATAAAGTTCCCACGGAGACGTAGAGGCCAACTCGCCAGGATTGATGTCAAATATTACCGCCGAGATGTTAGGTTGGGTTAGGTTAGGTTATATTACGTTATTGATGTATATAAAGGTCCCACGGAGACATAGAGGCCAACAAGCCTGGAATGTGGTCAAATATTAACGCCGAGATGAAAGGTTGGGTTAGGTTAGGTTATATTACGTTATTGATGTATATAAAGATCACACGGAGACGTAGAGGCCAACTCGCCAGGAATGATGTCAAATATTACCGCTGATATTTCATGTTGGGTTAGGTTAGGTTATATTACGTTATTGATGTATATAAAGGTCCCACGGAGACGTAGAGGCCAACTCGCCAGGAATGTTGTTAAATACTACCGCCGAGATGATAGGTTGGGTTGCGTTAGGTTATATTACGTTATTGATGTATATAAAGGTCCCACGGAGACGTAGAGGCCAACAAGCCAGGAATGTGGTCAAATATTATCGCCGAGATGTTAGGTTGGTTTGGGTTAGGTTATATTACGTTATAGATGTATATAAAGTTCCCACGGAGACGTAGAGGCCAACTCGCCAGGATTGATGTCAAATATTACCGCCGAGATGTTAGGTTGGGTTAGGTTAGGTTATATTACGTTATTGATGTATATAAAGGTCCCACGGAGACGGAGAAGACAACTCGCCAGAAATGTTGTCAAATATTACCGCCGAGATGTTAGGTTGGATTAGGTTAGGTTATATTACGTTCTTGAAGTATATAAAGGTCCCACGCAGACGTAGAGGCCAACAAGCCAGGAATGTTGTCAAATACTACCGTCGAGATGATAGATTGGGTTACGTTAGGTAATATTACGTTATTGATGTATATAAAGATCCCACGGAGACGTAGAGGCCAACTCGCCAGGTATGTGGTCAAATATTACCGCCGAGATGATAGGTTGGGTTAGGTTATGTTATATTACGTTATTGATGTATATGAAGGTCCCACGGAGACGCAGAGTCCAACTCGCCAGGTATGTTGTCACATATTACCGTCGAGATGGTAGGTTGGGTTAGGTTAGGTTATATTACGTTATTGATGTATATAAAGGTCCCATGGAGACGTAGAGGCCAACAAGACAGGAATGTGGTCAAATATTACCGCCGAGATGTTAGGTTGGGTTAGGTTAGGTTATATTACGTTATAGTTCTCTATGACGGCCCCACGGAGACGTAGAGTTCAACAAGCCTGGAATGTGGTCAAATATTACCGCCGAGATGTTATATTGGGTTAGCTTATGTTATATTATGTTATTGATGTATATAAATATCCCACGGAGACGTAGAGGCCACCTCGCCAGGTATGTTTTCAAATATTACCGCCGAGACGTTAGGTTGGGTTAGGTTAGGTTATATTACGTTATTGATGTATATAAAGGTCCCACGGAGACGGAGAAGCCAACTCGCCAGGAATGTGGTCGAATATTATCGCCGAGATGTTAGGTTGGGTTAGGTTAGGTTATATTACGTTATTGATGTATATAAAGATCCCACGGAGACGTAGAGGCCAACTCGCCAGGAATGTTGTCAAATATTACCGCCGCGATGATAGGTTGGGTTAGGTTACGTTATATTACGTTATTGATGTATATAAAGGTCCCACGGAGACGGAGAAGCCAACTCGCCAGGAATGTTGTCAAATATTACCGCCGAGATGTTAGGTTGGGTTAGGTTAGGTTATATTACGTTCTTGATGTATATAAAGAACACACGGAGACGTAGAGGCCAATTCGCCAGGTATGTTGACAAATATTACCGCCGAGATGATAGGTTGGGTTAGGTTAGGTTATATTTCGTTACTGATGTATATGAAGGTCCCACGGAGACGTAGAGGCCAACTCGCAAGGTATGTTGTCAAATATTACCGCGGAGATGTTAGGTTGGGTTAGGTTAAGTTATATTACGTTATTGATGTATATAAAGGTCCCACTGAGACGGAGAAGCCAACTCGCCAGGAATGTTGTCAAATATTACCGCCGAGATGTTAGGTTGGGTTAGGTTAGGTTATATTACGTTCTTGAAGTATATAAAGGTCCCACGCAGACGTAGAGGCCAACAAGCCAGGAATGTTGTCAAATACTACCGTCGAGATGATAGGTTGGGTTACGTTAGGTAATACTACGTTATTGATGTATATAAAGATCCCACGGAGACGTAGAGGCCAACTCGCCAGGTATGTGGTCAAATATTACCGCCGAGATGATAGGTTGGGTTAGGTTAGGTTATATTACGCTATTGATGTATATAAAGGTCCCACGGAGACGTAGAGGCCAACTCGCCAGGAATTATGTCAAATATTACCGCCGAGATTTTATGTTGGGTTAGGTTAGGTTATATTACGTTATTGATGTATATAAAGGTCCCACGGAGACGTAGAGGCCAACTCGCCAGGAATGTTGTCAAATACTACCGCCGAGATGATAGGTTGGGTTACGTTAGGTTATATTACGTTATTGATGTATATAAAGGTCCCACGGAGACGTAGAGACCAACAAGCCTGCAATGTGGTCAAATATTACCGCCGAGATGAAAGGTTGGGTTAGGTTAGGTTATATTACGTTATTGATGTATATAAAGATCACACGGAGACGTAGAGGCCAATTCGCCAGGTATGTTGTCAAATATTACCGCCGAGATGATAGGTTGGGTTAGGTTACGTTATATTACGTTATTGATGTATATGAAGGTCCCACGGAGACGCAGAGTCCAACTCGCCAGGTTTGTTGTCACATATTACCGTCGAGATGGTAGGTTGGGTTAGGTCAGGTTATATTACGTTATTGAAGTATATAAAGGTCCCACGCAGACGTAGAGGCCAACAAGCCAGGAATGTGGTCAAATATTACCGCCGAGATGTTAGGTTGGGTTAGGTTAAGTTATATTACGTTATTGATGTATATAAAGGTCCCAGGAAGACGTAGAGGCCAACTCGCCAGGAATGTTGTCAAATATTACCGCCGACATGATAGGTTGGGTTAAGTTACGTTATATTACGTTATTGATGTATACGAGTGTTACACGGAGACGTAGAGGCCAACTCGCCAGTAATGATGGCAAATATTACCGCCGAGATATTAAGTTGGTTTAGGTTAGGTTATATTACGTTATTGAAGTATATAAAGGTCCCACGCAGACGTAGAGGCCAATAAGCCAGGAATGTGGTCAAATATTACCGCCGAGATGTTAGGTTGGGTTAGGTTAGGTTATATTACGTTATTGATGTATATAAAGGTCCTACGGAGACGTAGAGGCCAACTCGCCAGGTATGTTGTCAAATATTACCGCCGAGATGTTCGGTTGGGTTAGGTTAGGTTATATTATGTTATTGATGTATATAAATATCCCACGGAGACGTAGAGGCCACCTCGCCAGGAATGTGGTCAAATATTACCGCCGAGATGTTAGGTTGGGTTAGGTTAGGTTATATTACGTTATTGATGTATATAAAGGTCCTACGGAGACGTAGAGGCCAACTCGCCAGGTATGTTGTCAAACATTACCGCCGAGATGTTCGGTTGGGTTAGGTTAGGTTATATTACGTTATTGATGTATATAAAGGTCCCACGGAGACGTAGAGGCCAACTCGCCAGGAATGTTGTCACATATTACCGCCGAGATGTTCGGTTGGGTTAGGTTAGGTTATATTACGATATTGATGTATATAAAGGTCCCACGGAGACGGAGAAGCCAACTCGCCAGGAATGTTGTCAAATATTACCGCCGAGATGTTAGGTTGGGTTAGGTTAGGTTATGTTACGTTATTGAAGTATATAATGGTCCCACGCAGACGTAGAAGCCAACAAGACAGGAATGTGGTCAAATATTACCGCCGAGATGTTAGATTGGGTTAGGCTAGCTTATATTATGTTATTGATATATACGAAGGTTACACGGAGACGTAGAGGCCAACTCGCCAGGAATTATGTCAAATATTACCGCCGAGATTTTATGTTGGGTTAGGTTAGGTTATATTACGTTATTGATGTATATAAAGGTCCCACGGAGACGTAGAGGCCAACTCGCCAGGAATGTTGTCAAATACTACCGCCGAGATGATAGGTTGGGTTACGTTAGGTTATATTACGTTATTGATGTATATAAAGGTCCCACGGAGACGTAGAGACCAACAAGCCTGGAATGTGGTCAAATATTATCGCCGAGATGTTAGGTTGGTTTAGGTTAGGTTATATTACGTTATAGATGTATATAAAGGTCCCACGGAGACATAGAAGCCAACAAGCCTGCAATGTGGTCAAATATTACCGCCGAGATGAAAGGTTGGGTTAGGTTAGGTTATATTACGTTATTGATGTATATAAAGATCACACGGAGACGTAGAGGCCAATTCGCCAGGTATGTTGTCAAATATTACCGCCGAGATGATAGGTTGGGTTAGGTTACGTTATATTACGTTATTGATGTATATGAAGGTCCCACGGAGACGCAGAGTCCAACTCGCCAGGTTTGTTGTCACATATTACCGTCGAGATGGTAGGTTGGGTTAGGTCAGGTTATATTACGTTATTGAAGTATATAAAGGTCCCACGCAGACGTAGAGGCCAACAAGCCAGGAATGTGGTCAAATATTACCGCCGAGATGTTAGGTTGGGTTAGGTTAAGTTATATTACGTTATTGATGTATATAAAGGTCCCAGGAAGACGTAGAGGCCAACTCGCCAGGAATGTTGTCAAATATTACCGCCGACATGATAGGTTGGGTTAAGTTACGTTATATTACGTTATTGATGTATACGAGTGTTACACGGAGACGTAGAGGCCAACTCGCCAGTAATGATGGCAAATATTACCGCCGAGATATTAAGTTGGTTTAGGTTAGCTTATATTACGTTATTGAAGTATATAAAGGTCCCACGCAGACGTAGAGGCCAATAAGCCAGGAATGTGGTCAAATATTACCGCCGAGATGTTAGGTTGGGTTAGGTTAGGTTATATTACGTTATTGATGTATATAAAGGTCCTACGGAGACGTAGAGGCCAACTCGCCAGGTATGTTGTCAAATATTACCGCCGAGATGTTCGGTTGGGTTAGGTTAGGTTATATTATGTTATTGATGTATATAAATATCCCACGGAGACGTAGAGGCCACCTCGCCAGGAATGTGGTCAAATATTACCGCCGAGATGTTAGGTTGGGTTAGGTTAGGTTATATTACGTTATTGATGTATATAAAGGTCCTACGGAGACGTAGAGGCCAACTCGCCAGGTATGTTGTCAAATATTACCGCCGAGATGTTCGGTTGGGTTAGGTTAGGTTATATTACGTTATTGATGTATATAAAGGTCCCACGGAGACGTAGAGGCCAACTCGCCAGGAATGTTGTCACATATTACCGCCGAGATGTTCGGTTGGGTTAGGTTAGGTTATATTACGATATTGATGTATATAAAGGTCCCACGGAGACGGAGAAGCCAACTCGCCAGGAATGTTGTCAAATATTACCGCCGAGATGTTAGGTTGAGTTAGGTTAGGTTATATTACGTTATTGAAGTATATAATGGTCCCACGCAGACGTAGAAGCCAACAAGACAGGAATGTGGTCAAATATTACCGCCGAGATGTTAAATTGGGTTAGGCTAGCTTATATTATGTTATTGATATATACGAAGGTTACACGGAGACGTAGATGCCAACTCGCCAGGAATGTTGTCAAATGTTACCGCCGAGATGTTAGGTTGGGTTAGGTTAGGTTATATTACGATATTGATGTATATAAAGGTCCCACGGAGACGTAGAGGCCAACTCGCCAGGAATTATGTCAAATATTACCGCCGAGATTTTATGTTGGGTTAGGTTAGGTTATATTACGTTATTGATGTATATAAAGATCACACGGAGACGTAGAGGCCAATTCGCCAGGTATGTTGTCAAATATTACCTCCGAGATGATAGGTTGGGTTAGGTTACGTTATATTACGTTATTGATGTATATGAAGGTCCCACGGAGACGCAGAGTCCAACTCGCCAGGTATGTTGTCTCATATTACCGTCGAGATGGTAGGTTGGGTTAGGTTAGGTTATATTACGTTATTGATGTATATATAGGTCCCACGGAGACGTAGAGGCCAAGAAGACAGGAATGTGGTCAAATATTACCGCCGAGATGTTAGGTTGGGTTAGGTTAGGTTATATTACGTTATAGTTCTCTATGACGGCCCCACGGAGACGTAGAGTCCAACAAGCCAGGAATGTGGTCAAATATTACCGCCGAGATGTTATATTGGGTTTGCTTATGTTACATTATGTTATTGATGTATATAAATATCCCACGGAGACGTAGAGGCCACCTCGCCACGTATGTTTTCAAATATTACCGCCGAGACGTTAGGTTGAGTTAGGTTAGGTTATATTACGTTATTGATGTATATAAAGGTCCCACGGAGACGGAGAAGCCAACTCGCCAGGAATGTGGTCAAATATTACCGCCGAGATGTTAGGTTGGGTTAGGTTACGTTATATTACGTTATTGATGTATACGAGTGTTACACGGAGACGTAGAGGCCAACTCGCCAGTAATGATGGCAAATATTACCGCCGAGATATTAAGTTGGTTTAGGTTAGGTTATATTACGTTATTGAAGTATATAAAGGTCCCACGCAGACGTAGAGGCCAATAAGCCAGGAATGTGGTCAAATATTACCGCCGAGATGTTAGGTTGGGTTAGGTTAGGTTATATTACGTTATTGATGTATATAAAGGTCCTACGGAGACGTAGAGGCCAACTCGCCAGGTATGTTGTCAAATATTACCGCCGAGATGTTCGGTTGGGTTAGGTTAGGTTATATTACGTTATTGGTGTATATAAAGGTCCCACGGAGACGTAGAGGCTAACTCGCCAGGAATGTTGTCACATATTACCGCCGAGATGTTCGGTTGGGTTAGGTTAGGTTATATTACGATATTGATGTATATAAAGGTCCCACGGAGACGGAGAAGCCAACTCGCCAGGAATGTTGTCAAATATTACCGCCGAGATGTTAGGTTGGGTTAGGTTAGGTTATATTACGTTATTGAAGTATATAAAGGTCCCACGCAGACGTAGAAGCCAACAAGACAGGAATGTGGTCAAATATTACCGCCGAGATGTTAGATTGGGTTAGGCTAGCTTATATTATGTTATTGATATATACGAAGGTTACACGGAGACGTAGCAGCCAACTCGCCAGGAATGTTGTCAAATGTTACCGCCGAGATGTTAGGTTGGGTTAGGTTAGGTTATATTACGTTATTGATGTATATAAAGGTCCTACGGAGACGTAGAGGCCAACTCGCCAGGTATGTTGTCAAATATTACCGCCGAGATGTTCGGTTGGGTTAGGTTAGGTTATATTACGTTATTGATGTATATAAAGGTCCCACGGAGACGTAGAGGCCAACTCGCCAGGAATGTTGTCACATATTACCGCCGAGATGTTCGGTTGGGTTAGGTTAGGTTATATTACGATATTGATGTATATAAAGGTCCCACGGAGACGGAGAAGCCAACTCGCCAGGAATGTTGTCAAATATTACCGCCGAGATGTTAGGTTGGGTTAGGTTAGGTTATACTACGTTATTGAAGTATATAAAGGTCCCACGCAGACGTAGAAGCCAACAAGACAGGAATGTGGTCAAATATTACCGCCGAGATGTTAGATTGGGTTAGGCTAGCTTATATTATGTTATTGATATATACGAAGGTTACACGGAGACGTAGCAGCCAACTCGCCAGGAATGTTGTCAAATGTTACCGCCGAGATGTTAGGTTGGGTTAGGTTAGGTTATATTACGTTATTGATGTATATAAAGGTCCTACGGAGACGTAGAGGCCAACTCGCCAGGTATGTTGTCAAATATTACCGCCGAGATGTTCGGTTGGGTTAGGTTAGGTTATATTACGATATTGATGTATATAAAGGTCCCACGGAGACGTAGAGGCCAACTCGCCAGGAGTTATGTCAAATATTACCGCCGAGATTTTATGTTGGGTTAGGTTAGGTTATATTACGTTATTGATGTATATAAAGGTCCCACGGAGACGTAGAGGCCAACTCGCCAGGAATGTTGTCAAATACTACCGCCGAGATGATAGGTTGGGTTACGTTACGTTATATTACGTTATTGATGTATATAAAGGTCCCACGGAGACCTAGAGACCAACAAGCCTGGAATGTGGTCAAATATTACCGCCGAGATGAAAGGTTGGGTTAGGTTAGGTTATATTACGTTATTGATGTATATAAAGATCACACGGAGACGTAGAGGCCAATTCGCCAGGTATGTTGTCAAATATTACCTCCGAGATGATAGGTTGGGTTAGGTTACGTTATATTACGTTATTGATGTATATGAAGGTCCCACGGAGACGCAGAGTCCAACTCGCCAGGTATGTTGTCTCATATTACCGTCGAGATGGTAGGTTGGGTTAGGTTAGGTTATATTACGTTATTGATGTATATATAGGTCCCACGGAGACGTAGAGGCCAAGAAGACAGGAATGTGGTCAAATATTACCGCCGAGATGTTAGGTTGGGTTAGGTTAGGTTATATTACGTTATAGTTCTCTATGACGGCCCCACGGAGACGTAGAGTCCAACAAGCCAGGAATGTGGTCAAATATTACCGCCGAGATGTTATATTGGGTTTGCTTATGTTACATTATGTTATTGATGTATATAAATATCCCACGGAGACGTAGAGGCCACCTCGCCACGTATGTTTTCAAATATTACCGCCGAGACGTTAGGTTGGGTTAGGTTAGGTTATATTACGTTATTGATGTATATAAAGGTCCCACGGAGACGGAGAAGCCAACTCGCCAGGAATGTGGTCAAATATTACCGCCGAGATGTTAGGTTGGGTTAGGTTACGTTATATTACGTTATTGATGTATACGAGTGTTACACGGAGACGTAGCAGCCAACTCGCCAGGAATGTTGTCAAATGTTACCGCCGAGATGTTAGGTTGGGTTAGGTTAGGTTATATTACGTTATTGATGTATATAAAGGTCCTACGGAGACGTAGAGGCCAACTCGCCAGGTATGTTGTCAAATATTACCGCCGAGATGTTCGGTTGGGTTAGGTTAGGTTATATTACTTTATTGATGTATATAAAGGTCCCACGGAGACGTAGAGGCCAACTCGCCAGGAATGTTGTCACATATTACCGCCGAGATGTTCGGTTGGGTTAGGTTAGGTTATATTACGATATTGATGTATATAAAGGTCCCACGGAGACGGAGAAGCCAACTCGCCAGGAATGTTGTCAAATATTACCGCCGAGATGTTAGGTTGGGTTAGGTTAGGTTATATTACGTTATTGAAGTATATAAAGGTCCCACGCAGACGTAGAAGCCAACAAGACAGGAATGTGGTCAAATATTACCGCCGAGATGTTAGATTGGGTTAGGCTAGCTTATATTATGTTATTGATATATACGAAGGTTACACGGAGACGTAGCAGCCAACTCGCCAGGAATGTTGTCAAATGTTACCGCCGAGATGTTAGGTTGGGTTAGGTTAGGTTATATTACGTTATTGATGTATATAAAGGTCCTACGGAGACGTAGAGGCCAACTCGCCAGGTATGTTGTCAAATATTACCGCCGAGATGTTCGGTTGGGTTAGGTTAGGTTATATTACGATATTGATGTATATAAAGGTCCCACGGAGACGTAGAGGCCAACTCGCCAGGAATTATGTCAAATATTACCGCCGAGATTTTATGTTGGGTTAGGTTAGGTTATATTACGTTATTGATGTATATAAAGGTCCCACGGAGACGTAGAGGCCAACTCGCCAGGAATGTTGTCAAATACTACCGCCGAGATGATAGGTTGGGTTACGTTAGGTTATATTACGTTATTGATGTATATAAAGGTCCCACGGAGACCTAGAGACCAACAAGCCTGGAATGTGGTCAAATATTACCGCCGAGATGAAAGGTTGGGTTAGGTTAGGTTATATTACGTTATTGATGTATATAAAGGTCCCACGGAGACGTAGAGGCCAACTCGCCAGGAATGTTGTCAAATACTACCGCCGAGATGATAGGTTGGGTTACGTTAGGTTATATTACGTTATTGATGTATATAAAGGTCCCACGGAGACCTAGAGACCAACAAGCCAGGAATGTTGTCAAATATTATCGCCGAGATGTTAGGTTGGTTTAGGTTAGGTTATATTACGTTATAGATGTATATAAAGGTCCCACGGAGACGTAGAGGCCAACTCGCCAGGATTGATGTCAAATATTACCGCCGAGATGTTAGGTTGGGTTAGGTTAGGTTATGTTACGTTATTGATGTATATAAAGGTCCCACAGAGACATAGAGGCCAACAAGCCTGGAATGTGGTCAAATATTACCGCCGAGATGAAAGGTTGGGTTAGGTTAGGTTATATTACGTTATTGATGTATATAAAGATCACACGGAGACGTAGAGGCCAATTCGCCAGGTATGTTGTCAAATATTACCTCCGAGATGATAGGTTGGGTTAGGTTACGTTATATTACGTTATTGATGTATATGAAGGTCCCACGGAGACGCAGAGTCCAACTCGCCAGGTATGTTGTCTCATATTACCGTCGAGATGGTAGGTTGGGTTAGGTTAGGTTATATTACGTTATTGATGTATATATAGGTCCCACGGAGACGTAGAGGTCAAGAAGACAGGAATGTGGTCAAATATTACCGCCGAGATGTTAGGTTGGGTTAGGTTAGGTTATATTACGTTATAGTTCTCTATGACGGCCCCACGGAGACGTAGAGTCCAACAAGCCAGGAATGTGGTCAAATATTACCGCCGCGATGTTATATTGGGTTTGCTTATGTTACATTATGTTATTGACGTATATAAATATCCCACGGAGACGTAGAGGCCACCTCGCCACGTATGTTTTCAAATATTACCGCCGAGACGTTAGGTTGGGTTAGGTTAGGTTATATTACGTTATTGATGTATATAAAGGTCCCACGGAGACGGAGAAGCCAACTCGCCAGGAATGTGGTCAAATATTACCGCCGAGATGATAGGTTGGGTTAGGTTAGGTTATATTACGTTATTGATGTATATGAAGGTCCCACGGAGACGTAGAGGCCAACTCGCCAGGAATGTTGTCAAATACTACCGCCGAGATGATAGGTTGGTTTACGTTAGGTTATATTACGTTATTGATGTATATGAAGGTCAAGCGGAGACCTAGAGGCCAACTCGATAGGTCTGTTGTCAAATATTACAGGCGAGATGATAGGTTGGGTTTAGGTAAGGTTATTTTACGTTATTGTTGTATATAAAGGTCCCACGGACACGTAGAGCCCAACTCGCCGGGAATGATGTCAAATACTACCGCCGAGATTTCATGTTGGGTTAGGTTAGGTTATATTACGTTATTGATGTATATAAAGGTCCCACGGAGACGTAGAGTCCAACTCGCCAGGAATGTTGTTAAATACTACCGCCGAGATGATAGGTTGGGTTACGTTAGGTTATATTACGTTATTGATGTATATAAAGGTCCCACGGAGACGTAGAGTTCAACAAGCCTGGAATGTGGTCAAATATTACCGCCGGGATGTTATATTGGGTTAGCTTATGTTATATTATGTTATTGATGTATATAAATATCCCACGGAGACGTAGAGGCCACCTCGCCAGGTATGTTTTCAAATATTACCGCCGAGACGTTAGGTTGGGTTAGGTTAGGTTATATTACGTTATTGATGTATATAAAGGTCCCACGGAGACGGAGAAGCCAACTCGCCAGGAATGTTGTCAAATATTACCGCGGAGATGTTAGGTTGGTTTAGGTTAAGTTATATTACGTTATTGATGTATATAAAGGTCCCATGGAGACGTAGAAGCCAACTCGCCAGGAATTATGTCAAATATTCCGCCGAGATTTTATGTTGGGTTAGGTTAGGTTATATTACGTTATTGATGTATATAAAGGTCCCACGGAGACGTAGAGGCCAACTCGCCAGGAATGTTGTCAAATACTACCGCCGAGATGATAGGTTGGGTTACGTTAGGTTATATTACGTTATTGATGTATATAAAGGTCCCATGGAGACGTAGAGTCCAACTCGCCAGGTATGTTGTCACATATTACCGCCGAGATGTTCGGTTGGGTTAGGTTAGGTTATATTACGATATTGATGTATATAAAGGTCCCACGGAGACGGAGAAGCCAACTCGCCAGGAATGTTGTCAAATATTACCGCCGAGATGTTAGGTTGGGTTAGGTTAGGTTATATTACGTTATTGAAGTATATAAAGGTCCCACGCAGACGTAGAAGCCAACAAGACAGGAATGTGGTCAAATATTACCGCCGAGATGTTAGATTGGGTTAGGCTAGCTTATATTATGTTATTGATATATACGAAGGTTACACGGAGACGTAGCAGCCAACTCGCCAGGAATGTTGTCAAATGTTACCGCCGAGATGTTAGGTTGGGTTAGGTTAGGTTATATTACGTTATTGATGTATATAAAGGTCCTACGGAGACGTAGAGGCCAACTCGCCAGGTATGTTGTCAAATATTACCGCCGAGATGTTCGGTTGGGTTAGGTTAGGTTATATTACGTTATTGATGTATATAAAGGTCCCACGGAGACGTAGAGGCCAACTCGCCAGGAATGTTGTCACATATTACCGCCGAGATGTTCGGTTGGGTTAGGTTAGGTTATATTACGATATTGATGTATATAAAGGTCCCACGGAGACGGAGAAGCCAACTCGCCAGGAATGTTGTCAAATATTACCGCCGAGATGTTAGGTTGGGTTAGGTTAGGTTATACTACGTTATTGAAGTATATAAAGGTCCCACGCAGACGTAGAAGCCAACAAGACAGGAATGTGGTCAAATATTACCGCCGAGATGTTAGATTGGGTTAGGCTAGCTTATATTATGTTATTGATATATACGAAGGTTACACGGAGACGTAGCAGCCAACTCGCCAGGAATGTTGTCAAATGTTACCGCCGAGATGTTAGGTTGGGTTAGGTTAGGTTATATTACGTTATTGATGTATATAAAGGTCCTACGGAGACGTAGAGGCCAACTCGCCAGGTATGTTGTCAAATATTACCGCCGAGATGTTCGGTTGGGTTAGGTTAGGTTATATTACGATATTGATGTATATAAAGGTCCCACGGAGACGTAGAGGCCAACTCGCCAGGAGTTATGTCAAATATTACCGCCGAGATTTTATGTTGGGTTAGGTTAGGTTATATTACGTTATTGATGTATATAAAGGTCCCACGGAGACGTAGAGGCCAACTCGCCAGGAATGTTGTCAAATACTACCGCCGAGATGATAGGTTGGGTTACGTTACGTTATATTACGTTATTGATGTATATAAAGGTCCCACGGAGACCTAGAGACCAACAAGCCTGGAATGTGGTCAAATATTACCGCCGAGATGAAAGGTTGGGTTAGGTTAGGTTATATTACGTTATTGATGTATATAAAGATCACACGGAGACGTAGAGGCCAATTCGCCAGGTATGTTGTCAAATATTACCTCCGAGATGATAGGTTGGGTTAGGTTACGTTATATTACGTTATTGATGTATATGAAGGTCCCACGGAGACGCAGAGTCCAACTCGCCAGGTATGTTGTCTCATATTACCGTCGAGATGGTAGGTTGGGTTAGGTTAGGTTATATTACGTTATTGATGTATATATAGGTCCCACGGAGACGTAGAGGCCAAGAAGACAGGAATGTGGTCAAATATTACCGCCGAGATGTTAGGTTGGGTTAGGTTAGGTTATATTACGTTATAGTTCTCTATGACGGCCCCACGGAGACGTAGAGTCCAACAAGCCAGGAATGTGGTCAAATATTACCGCCGAGATGTTATATTGGGTTTGCTTATGTTACATTATGTTATTGATGTATATAAATATCCCACGGAGACGTAGAGGCCACCTCGCCACGTATGTTTTCAAATATTACCGCCGAGACGTTAGGTTGGGTTAGGTTAGGTTATATTACGTTATTGATGTATATAAAGGTCCCACGGAGACGGAGAAGCCAACTCGCCAGGAATGTGGTCAAATATTACCGCCGAGATGTTAGGTTGGGTTAGGTTACGTTATATTACGTTATTGATGTATACGAGTGTTACACGGAGACGTAGCAGCCAACTCGCCAGGAATGTTGTCAAATGTTACCGCCGAGATGTTAGGTTGGGTTAGGTTAGGTTATATTACGTTATTGATGTATATAAAGGTCCTACGGAGACGTAGAGGCCAACTCGCCAGGTATGTTGTCAAATATTACCGCCGAGATGTTCGGTTGGGTTAGGTTAGGTTATATTACTTTATTGATGTATATAAAGGTCCCACGGAGACGTAGAGGCCAACTCGCCAGGAATGTTGTCACATATTACCGCCGAGATGTTCGGTTGGGTTAGGTTAGGTTATATTACGATATTGATGTATATAAAGGTCCCACGGAGACGGAGAAGCCAACTCGCCAGGAATGTTGTCAAATATTACCGCCGAGATGTTAGGTTGGGTTAGGTTAGGTTATATTACGTTATTGAAGTATATAAAGGTCCCACGCAGACGTAGAAGCCAACAAGACAGGAATGTGGTCAAATATTACCGCCGAGATGTTAGATTGGGTTAGGCTAGCTTATATTATGTTATTGATATATACGAAGGTTACACGGAGACGTAGCAGCCAACTCGCCAGGAATGTTGTCAAATGTTACCGCCGAGATGTTAGGTTGGGTTAGGTTAGGTTATATTACGTTATTGATGTATATAAAGGTCCTACGGAGACGTAGAGGCCAACTCGCCAGGTATGTTGTCAAATATTACCGCCGAGATGTTCGGTTGGGTTAGGTTAGGTTATATTACGATATTGATGTATATAAAGGTCCCACGGAGACGTAGAGGCCAACTCGCCAGGAATTATGTCAAATATTACCGCCGAGATTTTATGTTGGGTTAGGTTAGGTTATATTACGTTATTGATGTATATAAAGGTCCCACGGAGACGTAGAGGCCAACTCGCCAGGAATGTTGTCAAATACTACCGCCGAGATGATAGGTTGGGTTACGTTAGGTTATATTACGTTATTGATGTATATAAAGGTCCCACGGAGACCTAGAGACCAACAAGCCTGGAATGTGGTCAAATATTACCGCCGAGATGAAAGGTTGGGTTAGGTTAGGTTATATTACGTTATTGATGTATATAAAGGTCCCACGGAGACGTAGAGGCCAACTCGCCAGGAATGTTGTCAAATACTACCGCCGAGATGATAGGTTGGGTTACGTTAGGTTATATTACGTTATTGATGTATATAAAGGTCCCACGGAGACCTAGAGACCAACAAGCCAGGAATGTTGTCAAATATTATCGCCGAGATGTTAGGTTGGTTTAGGTTAGGTTATATTACGTTATAGATGTATATAAAGGTCCCACGGAGACGTAGAGGCCAACTCGCCAGGATTGATGTCAAATATTACCGCCGAGATGTTAGGTTGGGTTAGGTTAGGTTATGTTACGTTATTGATGTATATAAAGGTCCCACAGAGACATAGAGGCCAACAAGCCTGGAATGTGGTCAAATATTACCGCCGAGATGAAAGGTTGGGTTAGGTTAGGTTATATTACGTTATTGATGTATATAAAGATCACACGGAGACGTAGAGGCCAATTCGCCAGGTATGTTGTCAAATATTACCTCCGAGATGATAGGTTGGGTTAGGTTACGTTATATTACGTTATTGATGTATATGAAGGTCCCACGGAGACGCAGAGTCCAACTCGCCAGGTATGTTGTCTCATATTACCGTCGAGATGGTAGGTTGGGTTAGGTTAGGTTATATTACGTTATTGATGTATATATAGGTCCCACGGAGACGTAGAGGTCAAGAAGACAGGAATGTGGTCAAATATTACCGCCGAGATGTTAGGTTGGGTTAGGTTAGGTTATATTACGTTATAGTTCTCTATGACGGCCCCACGGAGACGTAGAGTCCAACAAGCCAGGAATGTGGTCAAATATTACCGCCGCGATGTTATATTGGGTTTGCTTATGTTACATTATGTTATTGACGTATATAAATATCCCACGGAGACGTAGAGGCCACCTCGCCACGTATGTTTTCAAATATTACCGCCGAGACGTTAGGTTGGGTTAGGTTAGGTTATATTACGTTATTGATGTATATAAAGGTCCCACGGAGACGGAGAAGCCAACTCGCCAGGAATGTGGTCAAATATTACCGCCGAGATGATAGGTTGGGTTAGGTTAGGTTATATTACGTTATTGATGTATATGAAGGTCCCACGGAGACGTAGAGGCCAACTCGCCAGGAATGTTGTCAAATACTACCGCCGAGATGATAGGTTGGTTTACGTTAGGTTATATTACGTTATTGATGTATATGAAGGTCAAGCGGAGACCTAGAGGCCAACTCGATAGGTCTGTTGTCAAATATTACAGGCGAGATGATAGGTTGGGTTTAGGTAAGGTTATTTTACGTTATTGTTGTATATAAAGGTCCCACGGACACGTAGAGCCCAACTCGCCGGGAATGATGTCAAATACTACCGCCGAGATTTCATGTTGGGTTAGGTTAGGTTATATTACGTTATTGATGTATATAAAGGTCCCACGGAGACGTAGAGTCCAACTCGCCAGGAATGTTGTTAAATACTACCGCCGAGATGATAGGTTGGGTTACGTTAGGTTATATTACGTTATTGATGTATATAAAGGTCCCACGGAGACGTAGAGTTCAACAAGCCTGGAATGTGGTCAAATATTACCGCCGGGATGTTATATTGGGTTAGCTTATGTTATATTATGTTATTGATGTATATAAATATCCCACGGAGACGTAGAGGCCACCTCGCCAGGTATGTTTTCAAATATTACCGCCGAGACGTTAGGTTGGGTTAGGTTAGGTTATATTACGTTATTGATGTATATAAAGGTCCCACGGAGACGGAGAAGCCAACTCGCCAGGAATGTTGTCAAATATTACCGCGGAGATGTTAGGTTGGTTTAGGTTAAGTTATATTACGTTATTGATGTATATAAAGGTCCCATGGAGACGTAGAAGCCAACTCGCCAGGAATTATGTCAAATATTCCGCCGAGATTTTATGTTGGGTTAGGTTAGGTTATATTACGTTATTGATGTATATAAAGGTCCCACGGAGACGTAGAGGCCAACTCGCCAGGAATGTTGTCAAATACTACCGCCGAGATGATAGGTTGGGTTACGTTAGGTTATATTACGTTATTGATGTATATAAAGGTCCCACGGAGACGTAGAGACTAACAAGCCAGGAATGTGGTCAAATATTATCGCCGAGATGTTAGGTTGGTTTAGGTTAGGTTATATTACGTTATAGATGTATATAAAGGTCCCACGGAGACATAGAAGCCAACAAGCCTGGAATGTGGTCAAATACTACCGCCGAGATGAAAGGTTGGGTTAGGTTAGGTTATATTACGTTATTGATGTATATAAAGATCACACGGAGACGTAGAGGCCAATTCGCCAGGTATGTTGTCAAATATTACCGCCGAGATGATAGGTTGGGTTAGGTTACGTTATATTACGTTATTGATGTATACGAGTGTTACACGGAGACATAGAGGCCAACTCGCCAGTAATGATGGCAAATATTACCGCCGAGATATTAAGTTGGCTTAGGTTAGGTTATATTACGTTATTGAAGTATATAAAGGTCTCACGCAGACGTAGAGGCCAACAAGCCAGGAATGTGGTCAAATATTACCGCCGAGATGTTAGGTTGGGTTAGGTTAGGTTATATTACGTTATTGACGTATATAAAGGTCCTACGGAGACGTAGAGGCCAACTCGCCAGGTATGTTGTCAAATATTACCGCCGAGATGTTCGGTTGGGTTAGGTTACGTTATATTATGTTATTGATGTATATAAATATCCCACGGAGACGTAGAGGCCACCTCGCCAGGAATGTGGTCAAATATTACCGCCGAGATGTTAGGTTGGGTTAGGTTAGGTTATACTACGTTATTGATGTATATAAAGGTCCTACGTAGACGTAGAGGCCAACTCGCCAGGTATGTTGTCAAATATTACCGCCGAGATGTTCGGTTGGGTTAGGTTAGGTTATATTACGTTATTGGTGTATATAAAGGTCCCACGGAGACGTAGAGGCTAACTCGCCAGGAATGTTGTCACATATTACCGCCGAGATGTTCGGTTGGGTTAGGTTAGGTTATATTACGATATTGATGTATATAAAGGTCCCACGGAGACGGAGAAGCCAACTCGCCAGGAATGTTGTCAAATATTACCGCCGAGATGTTAGGTTGGGTTAGGTTAGGTTATATTACGTTATTGAAGTATATAAAGGTCCCACGCAGACGTAGAAGCCAACAAGACAGGAATGTGGTCAAATATTACCGCCGAGATGTTAGATTGGGTTAGGCTAGCTTATATTATGTTATTGATATATACGAAGGTTACACGGAGACGTAGCAGCCAACTCGCCAGGAATGTTGTCAAATGTTACCGCCGAGATGTTAGGTTGGGTTAGGTTAGGTTATATTACGTTATTGATGTATATAAAGGTCCTACGGAGACGTAGAGGCCAACTCGCCAGGTATGTTGTCAAATATTACCGCCGAGATGTTCGGTTGGGTTAGGTTAGGTTATATTACGTTATTGATGTATATAAAGGTCCCACGGAGACGTAGAGGCCAACTCGCCAGGAATGTTGTCACATATTACCGCCGAGATGTTCGGTTGGGTTAGGTTAGGTTATATTACGATATTGATGTATATAAAGGTCCCACGGAGACGGAGAAGCCAACTCGCCAGGAATGTTGTCAAATATTACCGCCGAGATGTTAGGTTGGGTTAGGTTAGGTTATACTACGTTATTGAAGTATATAAAGGTCCCACGCAGACGTAGAAGCCAACAAGACAGGAATGTGGTCAAATATTACCGCCGAGATGTTAGATTGGGTTAGGCTAGCTTATATTATGTTATTGATATATACGAAGGTTACACGGAGACGTAGCAGCCAACTCGCCAGGAATGTTGTCAAATGTTACCGCCGAGATGTTAGGTTGGGTTAGGTTAGGTTATATTACGTTATTGATGTATATAAAGGTCCTACGGAGACGTAGAGGCCAACTCGCCAGGTATGTTGTCAAATATTACCGCCGAGATGTTCGGTTGGGTTAGGTTAGGTTATATTACGATATTGATGTATATAAAGGTCCCACGGAGACGTAGAGGCCAACTCGCCAGGAGTTATGTCAAATATTACCGCCGAGATTTTATGTTGGGTTAGGTTAGGTTATATTACGTTATTGATGTATATAAAGGTCCCACGGAGACGTAGAGGCCAACTCGCCAGGAATGTTGTCAAATACTACCGCCGAGATGATAGGTTGGGTTACGTTACGTTATATTACGTTATTGATGTATATAAAGGTCCCACGGAGACCTAGAGACCAACAAGCCTGGAATGTGGTCAAATATTACCGCCGAGATGAAAGGTTGGGTTAGGTTAGGTTATATTACGTTATTGATGTATATAAAGATCACACGGAGACGTAGAGGCCAATTCGCCAGGTATGTTGTCAAATATTACCTCCGAGATGATAGGTTGGGTTAGGTTACGTTATATTACGTTATTGATGTATATGAAGGTCCCACGGAGACGCAGAGTCCAACTCGCCAGGTATGTTGTCTCATATTACCGTCGAGATGGTAGGTTGGGTTAGGTTAGGTTATATTACGTTATTGATGTATATATAGGTCCCACGGAGACGTAGAGGCCAAGAAGACAGGAATGTGGTCAAATATTACCGCCGAGATGTTAGGTTGGGTTAGGTTAGGTTATATTACGTTATAGTTCTCTATGACGGCCCCACGGAGACGTAGAGTCCAACAAGCCAGGAATGTGGTCAAATATTACCGCCGAGATGTTATATTGGGTTTGCTTATGTTACATTATGTTATTGATGTATATAAATATCCCACGGAGACGTAGAGGCCACCTCGCCACGTATGTTTTCAAATATTACCGCCGAGACGTTAGGTTGGGTTAGGTTAGGTTATATTACGTTATTGATGTATATAAAGGTCCCACGGAGACGGAGAAGCCAACTCGCCAGGAATGTGGTCAAATATTACCGCCGAGATGTTAGGTTGGGTTAGGTTACGTTATATTACGTTATTGATGTATACGAGTGTTACACGGAGACGTAGCAGCCAACTCGCCAGGAATGTTGTCAAATGTTACCGCCGAGATGTTAGGTTGGGTTAGGTTAGGTTATATTACGTTATTGATGTATATAAAGGTCCTACGGAGACGTAGAGGCCAACTCGCCAGGTATGTTGTCAAATATTACCGCCGAGATGTTCGGTTGGGTTAGGTTAGGTTATATTACTTTATTGATGTATATAAAGGTCCCACGGAGACGTAGAGGCCAACTCGCCAGGAATGTTGTCACATATTACCGCCGAGATGTTCGGTTGGGTTAGGTTAGGTTATATTACGATATTGATGTATATAAAGGTCCCACGGAGACGGAGAAGCCAACTCGCCAGGAATGTTGTCAAATATTACCGCCGAGATGTTAGGTTGGGTTAGGTTAGGTTATATTACGTTATTGAAGTATATAAAGGTCCCACGCAGACGTAGAAGCCAACAAGACAGGAATGTGGTCAAATATTACCGCCGAGATGTTAGATTGGGTTAGGCTAGCTTATATTATGTTATTGATATATACGAAGGTTACACGGAGACGTAGCAGCCAACTCGCCAGGAATGTTGTCAAATGTTACCGCCGAGATGTTAGGTTGGGTTAGGTTAGGTTATATTACGTTATTGATGTATATAAAGGTCCTACGGAGACGTAGAGGCCAACTCGCCAGGTATGTTGTCAAATATTACCGCCGAGATGTTCGGTTGGGTTAGGTTAGGTTATATTACGATATTGATGTATATAAAGGTCCCACGGAGACGTAGAGGCCAACTCGCCAGGAATTATGTCAAATATTACCGCCGAGATTTTATGTTGGGTTAGGTTAGGTTATATTACGTTATTGATGTATATAAAGGTCCCACGGAGACGTAGAGGCCAACTCGCCAGGAATGTTGTCAAATACTACCGCCGAGATGATAGGTTGGGTTACGTTAGGTTATATTACGTTATTGATGTATATAAAGGTCCCACGGAGACCTAGAGACCAACAAGCCTGGAATGTGGTCAAATATTACCGCCGAGATGAAAGGTTGGGTTAGGTTAGGTTATATTACGTTATTGATGTATATAAAGGTCCCACGGAGACGTAGAGGCCAACTCGCCAGGAATGTTGTCAAATACTACCGCCGAGATGATAGGTTGGGTTACGTTAGGTTATATTACGTTATTGATGTATATAAAGGTCCCACGGAGACCTAGAGACCAACAAGCCAGGAATGTTGTCAAATATTATCGCCGAGATGTTAGGTTGGTTTAGGTTAGGTTATATTACGTTATAGATGTATATAAAGGTCCCACGGAGACGTAGAGGCCAACTCGCCAGGATTGATGTCAAATATTACCGCCGAGATGTTAGGTTGGGTTAGGTTAGGTTATGTTACGTTATTGATGTATATAAAGGTCCCACAGAGACATAGAGGCCAACAAGCCTGGAATGTGGTCAAATATTACCGCCGAGATGAAAGGTTGGGTTAGGTTAGGTTATATTACGTTATTGATGTATATAAAGATCACACGGAGACGTAGAGGCCAATTCGCCAGGTATGTTGTCAAATATTACCTCCGAGATGATAGGTTGGGTTAGGTTACGTTATATTACGTTATTGATGTATATGAAGGTCCCACGGAGACGCAGAGTCCAACTCGCCAGGTATGTTGTCTCATATTACCGTCGAGATGGTAGGTTGGGTTAGGTTAGGTTATATTACGTTATTGATGTATATATAGGTCCCACGGAGACGTAGAGGTCAAGAAGACAGGAATGTGGTCAAATATTACCGCCGAGATGTTAGGTTGGGTTAGGTTAGGTTATATTACGTTATAGTTCTCTATGACGGCCCCACGGAGACGTAGAGTCCAACAAGCCAGGAATGTGGTCAAATATTACCGCCGCGATGTTATATTGGGTTTGCTTATGTTACATTATGTTATTGACGTATATAAATATCCCACGGAGACGTAGAGGCCACCTCGCCACGTATGTTTTCAAATATTACCGCCGAGACGTTAGGTTGGGTTAGGTTAGGTTATATTACGTTATTGATGTATATAAAGGTCCCACGGAGACGGAGAAGCCAACTCGCCAGGAATGTGGTCAAATATTACCGCCGAGATGATAGGTTGGGTTAGGTTAGGTTATATTACGTTATTGATGTATATGAAGGTCCCACGGAGACGTAGAGGCCAACTCGCCAGGAATGTTGTCAAATACTACCGCCGAGATGATAGGTTGGTTTACGTTAGGTTATATTACGTTATTGATGTATATGAAGGTCAAGCGGAGACCTAGAGGCCAACTCGATAGGTCTGTTGTCAAATATTACAGGCGAGATGATAGGTTGGGTTTAGGTAAGGTTATTTTACGTTATTGTTGTATATAAAGGTCCCACGGACACGTAGAGCCCAACTCGCCGGGAATGATGTCAAATACTACCGCCGAGATTTCATGTTGGGTTAGGTTAGGTTATATTACGTTATTGATGTATATAAAGGTCCCACGGAGACGTAGAGTCCAACTCGCCAGGAATGTTGTTAAATACTACCGCCGAGATGATAGGTTGGGTTACGTTAGGTTATATTACGTTATTGATGTATATAAAGGTCCCACGGAGACGTAGAGTTCAACAAGCCTGGAATGTGGTCAAATATTACCGCCGGGATGTTATATTGGGTTAGCTTATGTTATATTATGTTATTGATGTATATAAATATCCCACGGAGACGTAGAGGCCACCTCGCCAGGTATGTTTTCAAATATTACCGCCGAGACGTTAGGTTGGGTTAGGTTAGGTTATATTACGTTATTGATGTATATAAAGGTCCCACGGAGACGGAGAAGCCAACTCGCCAGGAATGTTGTCAAATATTACCGCGGAGATGTTAGGTTGGTTTAGGTTAAGTTATATTACGTTATTGATGTATATAAAGGTCCCATGGAGACGTAGAAGCCAACTCGCCAGGAATTATGTCAAATATTCCGCCGAGATTTTATGTTGGGTTAGGTTAGGTTATATTACGTTATTGATGTATATAAAGGTCCCACGGAGACGTAGAGGCCAACTCGCCAGGAATGTTGTCAAATACTACCGCCGAGATGATAGGTTGGGTTACGTTAGGTTATATTACGTTATTGATGTATATAAAGGTCCCACGGAGACGTAGAGACTAACAAGCCAGGAATGTGGTCAAATATTATCGCCGAGATGTTAGGTTGGTTTAGGTTAGGTTATATTACGTTATAGATGTATATAAAGGTCCCACGGAGACATAGAAGCCAACAAGCCTGGAATGTGGTCAAATACTACCGCCGAGATGAAAGGTTGGGTTAGGTTAGGTTATATTACGTTATTGATGTATATAAAGATCACACGGAGACGTAGAGGCCAATTCGCCAGGTATGTTGTCAAATATTACCGCCGAGATGATAGGTTGGGTTAGGCTACGTTATATTACGTTATTGATGTATACGAGTGTTACACGGAGACATAGAGGCCAACTCGCCAGTAATGATGGCAAATATTACCGCCGAGATATTAAGTTGGCTTAGGTTAGGTTATATTACGTTATTGAAGTATATAAAGGTCCCACGCAGACGTAGAGGCCAACAAGCCAGGAATGTGGTCAAATATTACCGCCGAGATGTTAGGTTGGGTTAGGTTAGGTTATATTACGTTATTGACGTATATAAAGGTCCTACGGAGACGTAGAGGCCAACTCGCCAGGTATGTTGTCAAATATTACCGCCGAGATGTTCGGTTGGGTTAGGTTACGTTATATTATGTTATTGATGTATATAAATATCCCACGGAGACGTAGAGGCCACCTCGCCAGGAATGTGGTCAAATATTACCGCCGAGATGTTAGGTTGGGTTAGGTTAGGTTATACTACGTTATTGATGTATATAAAGGTCCTACGTAGACGTAGAGGCCAACTCGCCAGGTATGTTGTCAAATATTACCGCCGAGATGTTCGGTTGGGTTAGGTTAGGTTATATTACGTTATTGATGTATATAAAGGTCCCACGGAGACGTAGAGGCCAACTCGCCAGGAATGTTGTCACATATTACCGCCGAGATGTTCGGTTGGGTTAGGTTAGGTTATATTACGATATTGATGTATATAAAGGTCCCACGGAGACGTAGAGGCCAACTCGCCAGGATTGATGTCAAATATTACCGCCGAGATGTTAGGTTGGGTTAGGTTAGGTTATATTACGTTATTGATGTATATAAAGGTCCCACGGAGACATAGAGGCCAACAAGCCTGGAATGTGGTCAAATATTACCGCCGAGATGAAAGGTTGGGTTAGGTTAGGTTATATTACGTTATTGATGTATATAAAGGTCCCACGGAGACGTAGAGTCCAACTCGCCAGGAATGTTGTTAAATACTACCGCCGAGATGATAGGTTGGGTTACGTTAGGTTATATTACGTTATTGATGTATATAAAGGTCCCACGGAGACGTAGAGGCCAACAAGACAGGAATGTGGTCAAATATTACCGCCGAGATGTTAGGTTGGGTTAGGTTAGGTTATATTACGTTATAGTTCTCTATGACGGCCCCACGGAGACGTAGAGTTCAACAAGCCTGGAATGTGGTCAAATATTACCGCCGAGATGTTATATTGGGTTAGCTTATGTTATATTATGTTATTGATGTATATAAATATCCCACGGAGACGTAGAGGCCACCTCGCCAGGTATGTTTTCAAATATTACCGCCGAGACGTTAGGTTGGGTTAGGTTAGGTTATATTACGTTATTGATGTATATAAAGGTCCCACGGAGACGGAGAAGCCAACTCGCCAGGAATGTGGCCGAATATTATCGCCGAGATGTTAGGTTGGGTTAGGTTAGGTTATATTACGTTATTGATGTATATAAAGATCCCACGGAGACGTAGAGGCCAACTCGCCAGGAATGTTGTCAAATATTACCGCCGCGATGATAGGTTGGGTTAGGTTACGTTATATTACGTTATTGATGTATATAAAGGTCCCACGGAGACGGAGAAGCCAACTCGCCAGGAATGTTGTCAAATATTACCGCCGAGATGTTAGGTTGGGTTAGGTTAGGTTATATTACGTTCTTGATGTATATAAAGAACACACGGAGACGTAGAGGCCAATTCGCCAGGTATGTTGTCAAATATTACCGCCGAGATGATAGGTTGGGTTAGGTTAGGTTATATTTCGTTACTGATGTATATGAAGGTCCCACGGAGACGTAGTGGCCAACTCGCAAGGAATGTTGTCAAATATTACCGCGGAGATGTTAGGTTGGGTTAGGTTAAGTTATATTACGTTATTGATGTATATAAAGGTCCCACGGAGACGTAGAGGCCAACTCGCCAGGAATTATGTCAAATATTACCGCCGAGATTTTATGTTGTGTTAGGTTAGGTTATATTACGTTATTGATGTATATAAAGGTCCCACGGAGACGTAGAGGCCAACTCGCCAGAAATGTTGTCAAATACTACCGCCGAGATGATAGGTTGGGTTACGTTAGGTTATATTACGTTATTGATGTATATAAAGGTCCCACGGAGACGTAGAGACCAACAAGCCAGGATTGATGTCAAATATTACCGCCGAGATGTTAGGTTGGGTTAGGTTAGGTTATATTACGTTATTGATGTATATAAAGGTCCCACGGAGACATAGAGGCCAACAAGCCTGGAATGTGGTCAAATATTACCGCCGAGATGAAAGGTTGGGTTAGGTTAGGTTATATTACGTTATTGATGTATATAAAGATCACACGGAGACGTAGAGGCCAACTCGCCAGGAATGATGTCAAATATTACCGCCGAGATTTCATGTTGGGTTAGGTTAGGTTATATTACGTTATTGATGTATATAAAGGTCCCACGGAGACGTAGAGTCCAACTCGCCAGGAATGTTGTTAAATACTACCGCCGAGATGATAGGTTGGGTTACGTTAGGTTATATTACGTTATTGATGTATATAAAGGTCCCACGGAGACGTAGATGCCAACAAGCCAGGAATGTGGTCAAATATTATCGCCGAGATGTTAGGTTGGTTTAGGTTAGGTTATATTACGTTATAGATGTATATAAAGTTCCCACGGAGACGTAGAGGCCAACTCGCCAGGATTGATGTCAAATATTACCGCCGAGATGTTAGGTTGGGTTAGGTTAGGTTATATTACGTTATTGATGTATATAAAGGTCCCACGGAGACATAGAGGCCAACAAGCCTGGAATGTGGTCAAATATTACCGCCGAGGTGAAAGGTTGGGTTAGGTTAGGTTATATTACGTTATTGATGTATATAAAGATCACACGGAGACGTAGAGGCCAATTCGCCAGGTATATTGTCAAATATTACCGCCGAGATGTTAGGTTGGGTTAGGTTAGGTTATATTACGTTCTTGAAGTATATAAAGGTCCCACGGAGACGTAGAGGCCAACAAGACAGGAATTTGGTCAAATATTACCGCCGAGACGTTAGGTTGCGTTAGGTTAGGTTATATTACGTTATTGATGTATATAAAGGTCCCACGGAGACGGAGAAGCCAACTCGCCAGGAATGTGGTCAAATATTACCGCCGAGATGTTAGGTTGGGTTAGGTTAGGTTATATTACGTTACTGATGTATATAAAGGTCCCACGGAGACGTAGAGGCCAACTCGCAAGGTATGTTGTCAAATATTACCGCGGAGATGTTAGGTTGGGTTAGGTTAAGTTATATTACGTTATTGATGTATATAAAGGTCCCACGGAGACGGAGAAGACAACTCGCCAGGAATGTTGTCAAATTTTACCGCCGAGATGTTAGGTTGGGTTAGGTTAGGTTATATTACGTTCTTGAAGTATATAAAGGTCCCACGCAGACGTAGAGGCCAACAAGCCAGGAATGTTGTCAAATACTACCGTCGAGATGATAGGTTGGGTTACGTTAGGTAATATTACGTTATTGATGTATATAAAGATCCCACGGAGACGTAGAGGCCAACTCGCCAGGTATGTGGTCAAATATTACCGCCGAGATGATAGGTTGGGTTAGGTTACGTTATATTACCTTATTGATGTATATGAAGGTCCCACGGAGACGCAGAGTCCAACTCGCCAGGTATGTTGTCACATATTACCGTCGAGATGGTAGGTTGGGTTAGGTTAGGTTATATTACGTTATTGAAGTATATAAAGGTCCCACGCAGACGTAGAGGCCAATAAGCCAGGAATGTGGTCAAATATTACCGCCGAGATGTTAGGTTGGGTTAGGTTAGGTTATATTATGTTATTGATGTATATAAATATCCCACGGAGACGTAGAGGCCACCTCGCCAGGAATGTGGTCAAATATTAACGCCGAGATGTTAGGTTGGGTTAGGTTAGGTTATATTACGTTATTGATGTATATAAAGGTCCTACGGAGACGTAGAGGCCAACTCGCCAGGTATGTTGTCAAATATTACCGCCGAGATGTTCGGTTGGGTTAGGTTAGGTTATATTACGTTATTGATGTATATAAAGGTCCCACGGAGACGTAGAGGCCAACTCGCCAGGAATGTTGTCACATATTACCGCCGAGATGTTCGGTTGGGTTAGGTTAGGTTATATTACGATATTGATGTATATAAAGGTCCCACGGAGACGGAGAAGCCAGCTCGCCAGGAATGTTGTCAAATATTACCGCCGAGATGTTAGGTTGGGTTAGGTTAGGTTATATTACGTTATTGAAGTATATAAAGGTCCCACGCAGACGTAGAAGCCAACAAGACAGGAATGTGGTCAAATATTACCGCCGAGATGTTAGATTGGGTTAGGCTAGCTTATATTATGTTATTGATATATACGAAGGTTACACGGAGATGTAGCAGCCAACTCGCCAGGAATGTTGTCAAATGTTACCGCCGAGATGTTAGGTTGGTTTAGGTTAGGTTATATTACGTTATTGATGTATATAAAGGTCCTACGGAGACGTAGAGGCCAACTCGCCAGGTATGTTGTGAAATATTACCGCCGAGATGTTCGGTTGGGTTAGGTTAGGTTATATTACGATATTGATGTATATAAAGGTCCCACGGAGACGTAGAGGCCAACTCGCCAGGAATTATGTCAAATATTACCGCCGAGATTTTATGTTGGGTTAGGTAAGGTTATATTACGTTATTGATGTATATAAAGGTCCCACGGAGACGTAGAGGCCAACTCGCCAGGAATGTTGTCAAATACTACCGCCGAGATGATAGGTTGGGTTACGTTAGGTTATATTACGTTATTGATGTATATAAAGGTCCCACGGAGACCTAGAGACCAACAAGCCAGGAATGTTGTCAAATATTATCGCCGAGATGTTAGGTTGGTTTAGGTTAGGTTATATTACGTTATAGATGTATATAAAGGTCCCACGGAGACGTAGAGGCCAACTCGCCAGGATTGATGTCAAATATTACCGCCGAGATGTTAGGTTGGGTTAGGTTAGGTTATATTACGTTATTGATGTATATAAAGGTCCCACGGAGACATAGAGGCCAACAAGCCTGGAATGTGGTCAAATATTACCGCCGAGATGAAAGGTTGGGTTAGGTTAGGTTATATTACGTTATTGATGTATATAAAGATCACACGGAGACGTAGAGGCCAATTCGCCAGGTATGTTGTCAAATATTACCTCCGAGATGATAGGTTGGGTTAGGTTACGTTATATTACGTTATTGATGTATATGAAGGTCCCACGGAGACGCAGAGTCCAACTCGCCAGGTATGTTGTCTCATATTACCGTCGAGATGGTAGGTTGGGTTAGGTTAGGTTATATTACGTTATTGATGTATATATAGGTCCCACGGAGACGTAGAGGCCAAGAAGACAGGAATGTGGTCAAATATTACCGCCGAGATGTTAGGTTGGGTTAGGTTAGGTTATATTACGTTATTGCATTATATAAAGGTCCCACGCAGACGTAGAAGCCAACAAGCCAGGAATGTGGTCAAATATTATCGCCGAGATGTTAGGTTGGTTTAGGTTAGGTTATATTACGTTATAGATGTATATAAAGTTCCCACGGAGACGTAGAGGCCAACTCGCCAGGATTGATGTCAAATATTACCGCCGAGATGTTAGGTTGGGTTAGGTTAGGTTATATTACGTTATTGATGTATATAAAGGTCCCACGGAGACATAGAGGCCAACAAGCCTGGAATGTGGTCAAATATTACCGCCGAGGTGAAAGGTTGGGTTAGGTTAGGTTATATTACGTTATTGATGTATATAAAGATCACACGGAGACGTAGAGGCCAATTCGCCAGGTATATTGTCAAATATTACCGCCGAGATGTTAGGTTGGGTTAGGTTAGGTTATATTACGTTCTTGAAGTATATAAAGGTCCCACGGAGACGTAGAGGCCAACAAGACAGGAATTTGGTCAAATATTACCGCCGAGACGTTAGGTTGCGTTAGGTTAGGTTATATTACGTTATTGATGTATATAAAGGTCCCACGGAGACGGAGAAGCCAACTCGCCAGGAATGTGGTCAAATATTACCGCCGAGATGTTAGGTTGGGTTAGGTTAGGTTATATTACGTTACTGATGTATATAAAGGTCCCACGGAGACGTAGAGGCCAACTCGCAAGGTATGTTGTCAAATATTACCGCGGAGATGTTAGGTTGGGTTAGGTTAAGTTATATTACGTTATTGATGTATATAAAGGTCCCACGGAGACGGAGAAGACAACTCGCCAGGAATGTTGTCAAATTTTACCGCCGAGATGTTAGGTTGGGTTAGGTTAGGTTATATTACGTTCTTGAAGTATATAAAGGTCCCACGCAGACGTAGAGGCCAACAAGCCAGGAATGTTGTCAAATACTACCGTCGAGATGATAGGTTGGGTTACGTTAGGTAATATTACGTTATTGATGTATATAAAGATCCCACGGAGACGTAGAGGCCAACTCGCCAGGTATGTGGTCAAATATTACCGCCGAGATGATAGGTTGGGTTAGGTTACGTTATATTACCTTATTGATGTATATGAAGGTCCCACGGAGACGCAGAGTCCAACTCGCCAGGTATGTTGTCACATATTACCGTCGAGATGGTAGGTTGGGTTAGGTTAGGTTATATTACGTTATTGAAGTATATAAAGGTCCCACGCAGACGTAGAGGCCAATAAGCCAGGAATGTGGTCAAATATTACCGCCGAGATGTTAGGTTGGGTTAGGTTAGGTTATATTATGTTATTGATGTATATAAATATCCCACGGAGACGTAGAGGCCACCTCGCCAGGAATGTGGTCAAATATTAACGCCGAGATGTTAGGTTGGGTTAGGTTAGGTTATATTACGTTATTGATGTATATAAAGGTCCTACGGAGACGTAGAGGCCAACTCGCCAGGTATGTTGTCAAATATTACCGCCGAGATGTTCGGTTGGGTTAGGTTAGGTTATATTACGTTATTGATGTATATAAAGGTCCCACGGAGACGTAGAGGCCAACTCGCCAGGAATGTTGTCACATATTACCGCCGAGATGTTCGGTTGGGTTAGGTTAGGTTATATTACGATATTGATGTATATAAAGGTCCCACGGAGACGGAGAAGCCAGCTCGCCAGGAATGTTGTCAAATATTACCGCCGAGATGTTAGGTTGGGTTAGGTTAGGTTATATTACGTTATTGAAGTATATAAAGGTCCCACGCAGACGTAGAAGCCAACAAGACAGGAATGTGGTCAAATATTACCGCCGAGATGTTAGATTGGGTTAGGCTAGCTTATATTATGTTATTGATATATACGAAGGTTACACGGAGATGTAGCAGCCAACTCGCCAGGAATGTTGTCAAATGTTACCGCCGAGATGTTAGGTTGGTTTAGGTTAGGTTATATTACGTTATTGATGTATATAAAGGTCCTACGGAGACGTAGAGGCCAACTCGCCAGGTATGTTGTGAAATATTACCGCCGAGATGTTCGGTTGGGTTAGGTTAGGTTATATTACGATATTGATGTATATAAAGGTCCCACGGAGACGTAGAGGCCAACTCGCCAGGAATTATGTCAAATATTACCGCCGAGATTTTATGTTGGGTTAGGTAAGGTTATATTACGTTATTGATGTATATAAAGGTCCCACGGAGACGTAGAGGCCAACTCGCCAGGAATGTTGTCAAATACTACCGCCGAGATGATAGGTTGGGTTACGTTAGGTTATATTACGTTATTGATGTATATAAAGGTCCCACGGAGACCTAGAGACCAACAAGCCAGGAATGTTGTCAAATATTATCGCCGAGATGTTAGGTTGGTTTAGGTTAGGTTATATTACGTTATAGATGTATATAAAGGTCCCACGGAGACGTAGAGGCCAACTCGCCAGGATTGATGTCAAATATTACCGCCGAGATGTTAGGTTGGGTTAGGTTAGGTTATATTACGTTATTGATGTATATAAAGGTCCCACGGAGACATAGAGGCCAACAAGCCTGGAATGTGGTCAAATATTACCGCCGAGATGAAAGGTTGGGTTAGGTTAGGTTATATTACGTTATTGATGTATATAAAGATCACACGGAGACGTAGAGGCCAATTCGCCAGGTATGTTGTCAAATATTACCTCCGAGATGATAGGTTGGGTTAGGTTACGTTATATTACGTTATTGATGTATATGAAGGTCCCACGGAGACGCAGAGTCCAACTCGCCAGGTATGTTGTCTCATATTACCGTCGAGATGGTAGGTTGGGTTAGGTTAGGTTATATTACGTTATTGATGTATATATAGGTCCCACGGAGACGTAGAGGCCAAGAAGACAGGAATGTGGTCAAATATTACCGCCGAGATGTTAGGTTGGGTTAGGTTAGGTTATATTACGTTATTGCAGTATATAAAGGTCCCACGCAGACGTAGAAGCCAACAAGACAGGAATGTGGTCAAATATTACCGCCGAGATGTTAGATTGGGTTAGGCTAGCTTATATTATGTTATTGATATATACGAAGGTTACACGGAGACGTAGCAGCCAACTCGCCAGGAATGTTGTCAAATGTTACCGCCGAGATGTTAGGTTGGGTTAGGTTAGGTTATATTACGTTATTGATGTATATAAAGGTCCTACGGAGACGTAGAGGCCAACTCGCCAGGTATGTTGTCAAATATTACCGCCGAGATGTTCGGTTGGGTTAGGTTAGGTTATATTACGATATTGATGTATATAAAGGTCCCACGGAGACGTAGAGGCCAACTCGCCAGGAATTATGTCAAATATTACCGCCGAGATTTTATGTTGGGTTAGGTTAGGTTATATTACGTTATTGATGTATATAAAGGTCCCACGGAGACGTAGAGGCCAACTCGCCAGGAATGTTGTCAAATACTACCGCCGAGATGATAGGTTGGGTTACGTTAGGTTATATTACGTTATTGATGTATATAAAGGTCCCGCGGAGACCTAGAGACCAACAAGCCAGGAATGTTGTCAAATATTATCGCCGAGATGTTAGGTTGGTTTAGGTTAGGTTATATTACGTTATAGATGTATATAAAGGTCCCACGGAGACGTAGAGGCCAACTCGCCAGGATTGATGTCAAATATTACCGCCGAGATGTTAGGTTGGGTTAGGTTAGGTTATATTACGTTATTGATGTATATAAAGGTCCCACGGAGACATAGAGGCCAACAAGCATGGAATGTGGTCAAATATTACCGCCGAGATGAAAGGTTGGGTTAGGTTAGGTTATATTACGTTATTGATGTATATAAAGGTCACACGGAGACGTAGAGGCCAATTCGCCAGGTATGTTGTCAAATATTACCTCCGAGATGATAGGTTGGGTTAGGTTACGTTATATTACGTTATTGATGTATATGAAGGTCCCTCGGAGACGCAGAGTCCAACTCGCCAGGTATGTTGTCTCATATTACCGTCGAAATGGTAGGTTGGGTTAGGTTAGGTTATATTACGTTATTGATGTATATATAGGTCCCACGGAGACGTAGAGGCCAAGAAGACAGGAATGTGGTCAAATATTACCGCCGAGATGTTAGGTTGGGTTAGGTTAGGTTATATTACGTTATAGTTCTCTATGACGGCCCCACGGAGACGTAGAGTCCAACAAGCCAGGAATGTGGTCAAATATTACCGCCGCGATGTTATATTGGGTTTGCTTATGTTACATTATGTTATTGATGTATATAAATATCCCACGGAGACGTAGAGGCCACCTCGCCACGTATGTTTTCAAATATTACCGCCGAGACGTTAGGTTGGGTTAGGTTAGGTTATATTACGTTATTGATGTATATAAAGGTCCCACGGAGACGGAGAAGCCAACTCGCCAGGAATGTGGTCAAATATTACCGCCGAGATGATAGGTTGGGTTAGGTTAGGTTATATTACGTTATTGATGTATATGAAGGTCCCACGGAGACGTAGAGGCCAACTCGCCAGGAATGTTGTCAAATACTACCGCCGAGATGATAGGTTGGTTTACGTTTGGTTATATTACGTTATTGATGTATATGAAGGTCAAGCGGAGACCTAGAGGCCAACTCGATAGGTCTGTTGTCAAATATTACAGGCGAGATGATAGGTTGGGTTTAGGTAAGGTTATTTTACGTTATTGTTGTATATAAAGGTCCCACGGACACGTAGAGCCCAACTCGCCGGGAATGATGTCAAATACTACCGCCGAGATTTCATGTTGGGTTAGGTTAGGTTATATTACGTTATTGATGTATATAAAGGTCCCACGGAGACGTAGAGTCCAACTCGCCAGGAATGTTGTTAAATACTACCGCCGAGATGATAGGTTGGGTTCGGTTAGGTTATATTACGTTATAGTTCTCTATGACGGCCCCACGGAGACGTAGAGTCCAACAAGCCAGGAATGTGGTCAAATATTACCGCCGAGATGTTATATTGGGTTAGCTTATGTTATATTACGTTATTGATGTATATAAATATCCCACAGAGACGTAGAGGCCACCTCGCCAGGTATGTTTTGAAATATTACCGCCGAGGCGTTAGGTTGGGTTAGGTTGGGTTACATTACGTTATTGATGTATATAAAGGTCCCACGGATACGGAGAAGCCAGCTCCCCAGGAATGTGGTCAAATATTACCGCCGGGATGTTAGGTTGGGTTAGGTTAGGCTATATTACGTTATTGATGTATATAAAGGTCCCACGGAGACGTAGAGGCCAACAAGCCAGGAATGTGGTCAAATATTATCGCCGAGATGTTAGGTTGGTTTAGGTTAGGTTATATTACGTTATAGATGTATATAAAGTTCCCACGGAGACGTAGAGGCCAACTCGCCAGGATTGATGTCAAATATTACCGCCGAGATGTTAGGTTGGGTTAGGTTAGGTTATATTACGTTATTGATGTATATAAAGGTCCCACGGAGACGTAGAGGCCAACTCGCCAGGAATGTTGTCAAATACTACCGCCGAGATGATAGGTTGGGTTACGTTAGGTTATATTACGTTATTGATGTATATAAAGGTCCCACGGAGACCTAGAGACCAACAAGCCAGGAATGTTGTCAAATATTATCGCCGAGATGTTAGGTTGGTTTAGGTTAGGTTATATTACGTTATAGATGTATATAAAGGTCCCACGGAGACGTAGAGGCCAACTCGCCAGGATTGATGTCAAATATTACCGCCGAGATGTTAGGTTGGGTTAGGTTAGGTTATATTACGTTATTGATGTATATAAAGGTCCCACGGAGACATAGAGGCCAACAAGCCTGGAATGTGGTCAAATATTACCGCCGAGATGAAAGGTTGGGTTAGGTTAGGTTATATTACGTTATTGATGTATATAAAGATCACACGGAGACGTAGAGGCCAATTCGCCAGGTATGTTGTCAAATATTACCTCCGAGATGATAGGTTGGGTTAGGTTACGTTATATTACGTTATTGATGTATATGAAGGTCCCACGGAGACGCAGAGTCCAACTCGCCAGGTATGTTGTCTCATATTACCGTCGAGATGGTAGGTTGGGTTAGGTTAGGTTATATTACGTTATTGATGTATATATAGGTCCCACGGAGACGTAGAGGCCAAGAAGACAGGAATGTGGTCAAATATTACCGCCGAGATGTTAGGTTGGGTTAGGTTAGGTTATATTACGTTATAGTTCTCTATGACGGCCCCACGGAGACGTAGAGTCCAACAAGCCAGGAATGTGGTCAAATATTACCGCCGCGATGTTATATTGGGTTTGCTTAGGTTATATTATGTTATTGATGTATATAAATATCCCACGGAGACGTAGAGGCCACCTCGCCAGGAATGTGGTCAAATATTAACGCCGAGATGTTAGGTTGGGTTAGGTTAGGTTATATTACGTTATTGATGTATATAAAGGTCCTACGGAGACGTAGAGGCCAACTCGCCAGGTATGTTGTCAAATATTACCGCCGAGATGTTCGGTTGGGTTAGGTTAGGTTATATTACGTTATTGATGTATATAAAGGTCCCACGGAGACGTAGAGGCCAACTCGCCAGGAATGTTGTCACATATTACCGCCGAGATGTTCGGTTGGGTTAGGTTAGGTTATATTACGATATTGATGTATATAAAGGTCCCACGGAGACGGAGAAGCCAACTCGCCAGGAATGTTGTCAAATATTACCGCCGAGATGTTAGGTTGGGTTAGGTTAGGTTATATTACGTTATTGATGTATATAAAGGTCCCACGGAGACATAGAGGCCAACAAGCATGGAATGTGGTCAAATATTACCGCCGAGATGAAAGGTTGGGTTAGGTTAGGTTATATTACGTTATTGATGTATATAAAGGTCACACGGAGACGTAGAGGCCAATTCGCCAGGTATGTTGTCAAATATTACCTCCGAGATGATAGGTTGGGTTAGGTTACGTTATATTACGTTATTGATGTATATGAAGGTCCCTCGGAGACGCAGAGTCCAACTCGCCAGGTATGTTGTCTCATATTACCGTCGAAATGGTAGGTTGGGTTAGGTTAGGTTATATTACGTTATTGATGTATATATAGGTCCCACGGAGACGTAGAGGCCAAGAAGACAGGAATGTGGTCAAATATTACCGCCGAGATGTTAGGTTGGGTTAGGTTAGGTTATATTACGTTATAGTTCTCTATGACGGCCCCACGGAGACGTAGAGTCCAACAAGCCAGGAATGTGGTCAAATATTACCGCCGCGATGTTATATTGGGTTTGCTTATGTTACATTATGTTATTGATGTATATAAATATCCCACGGAGACGTAGAGGCCACCTCGCCACGTATGTTTTCAAATATTACCGCCGAGACGTTAGGTTGGGTTAGGTTAGGTTATATTACGTTATTGATGTATATAAAGGTCCCACGGAGACGGAGAAGCCAACTCGCCAGGAATGTGGTCAAATATTACCGCCGAGATGATAGGTTGGGTTAGGTTAGGTTATATTACGTTATTGATGTATATGAAGGTCCCACGGAGACGTAGAGGCCAACTCGCCAGGAATGTTGTCAAATACTACCGCCGAGATGATAGGTTGGTTTACGTTTGGTTATATTACGTTATTGATGTATATGAAGGTCAAGCGGAGACCTAGAGGCCAACTCGATAGGTCTGTTGTCAAATATTACAGGCGAGATGATAGGTTGGGTTTAGGTAAGGTTATTTTACGTTATTGTGTTTATATAAAGGTCCCACGGACACGTAGAGCCCAACTCGCCGGGAATGATGTCAAATACTACCGCCGAGATTTCATGTTGGGTTAGGTTAGGTTATATTACGTTATTGATGTATATAAAGGTCCCACGGAGACGTAGAGTCCAACTCGCCAGGAATGTTGTTAAATACTACCGCCGAGATGATAGGTTGGGTTCGGTTAGGTTATATTACGTTATAGTTCTCTATGACGGCCCCACGGAGACGTAGAGTCCAACAAGCGAGGAATGTGGTCAAATATTACCGCCGAGATGTTATATTGGGTTAGCTTATGTTATATTACGTTATTGATGTATATAAATATCCCACAGAGACGTAGAGGCCACCTCGCCAGGTATGTTTTGAAATATTACCGCCGAGGCGTTAGGTTGGGTTAGGTTGGGTTACATTACGTTATTGATGTATATAAAGGTCCCACGGATACGGAGAAGCCAGCTCCCCAGGAATGTGGTCAAATATTACCGCCGGGATGTTAGGTTGGGTTAGGTTAGGCTATATTACGTTATTGATGTATATAAAGGTCCCACGGAGACGTAGAGGCCAACAAGCCAGGAATGTGGTCAAATATTATCGCCGAGATGTTAGGTTGGTTTAGGTTAGGTTATATTACGTTATAGATGTATATAAAGTTCCCACGGAGACGTAGAGGCCAACTCGCCAGGATTGATGTCAAATATTACCGCCGAGATGTTAGGTTGGGTTAGGTTAGGTTATATTACGTTATTGATGTATATAAAGGTCCCACGGAGACGTAGAGGCCAACTCGCCAGGAATGTTGTCAAATACTACCGCCGAGATGATAGGTTGGGTTACGTTAGGTTATATTACGTTATTGATGTATATAAAGGTCCCACGGAGACCTAGAGACCAACAAGCCAGGAATGTTGTCAAATATTATCGCCGAGATGTTAGGTTGGTTTAGGTTAGGTTATATTACGTTATAGATGTATATAAAGGTCCCACGGAGACGTAGAGGCCAACTCGCCAGGATTGATGTCAAATATTACCGCCGAGATGTTAGGTTGGGTTAGGTTAGGTTATATTACGTTATTGATGTATATAAAGGTCCCACGGAGACATAGAGGCCAACAAGCCTGGAATGTGGTCAAATATTACCGCCGAGATGAAAGGTTGGGTTAGGTTAGGTTATATTACGTTATTGATGTATATAAAGATCACACGGAGACGTAGAGGCCAATTCGCCAGGTATGTTGTCAAATATTACCTCCGAGATGATAGGTTGGGTTAGGTTACGTTATATTACGTTATTGATGTATATGAAGGTCCCACGGAGACGCAGAGTCCAACTCGCCAGGTATGTTGTCTCATATTACCGTCGAGATGGTAGGTTGGGTTAGGTTAGGTTATATTACGTTATTGATGTATATATAGGTCCCACGGAGACGTAGAGGCCAAGAAGACAGGAATGTGGTCAAATATTACCGCCGAGATGTTAGGTTGGGTTAGGTTAGGTTATATTACGTTATAGTTCTCTATGACGGCCCCACGGAGACGTAGAGTCCAACAAGCCAGGAATGTGGTCAAATATTACCGCCGCGATGTTATATTGGGTTTGCTTAGGTTATATTATGTTATTGATGTATATAAATATCCCACGGGGACGTAGAGGCCACCTCGCCAGGAATGTGGTCAAATATTAACGCCGAGATGTTAGGTTGGGTTAGGTTAGGTTATATTACGTTATTGATGTATATAAAGGTCCTACGGAGACGTAGAGGCCAACTCGCCAGGTATGTTGTCAAATATTACCGCCGAGATGTTCGGTTGGGTTAGGTTAGGTTATATTACGTTATTGATGTATATAAAGGTCCCACGGAGACGTAGAGGCCAACTCGCCAGGAATGTTGTCACATATTACCGCCGAGATGTTCGGTTGGGTTAGGTTAGGTTATATTACGATATTGATGTATATAAAGGTCCCACGGAGACGGAGAAGCCAACTCGCCAGGAATGTTGTCAAATATTACCGCCGAGATGTTAGGTTGGGTTAGGTTAGGTTATATTACGTTATTGAAGTATATAAAGGTCCCACGCAGACGTAGAAGCCAACAAGACAGGAATGTGGTCAAATATTACCGCCGAGATGTTAGGTTGGGTTAGGTTAGGTTATATTACGTTATTGATGTATATAAAGGTCCTACGGAGACGTAGAGGCCAACTCGCCAGGTATGTTGTCAAATATTACCGCCGAGATGTTCGGTTGGGTTAGGTTAGGTTATATTACGATATTGATGTATATAAAGGTCCCACGGAGACGTAGAGGCCAACTTGCCAGGAATTATGTCAAATATTACCGCCGAGATGTTCGGTTGGGTTAGGTTAGGTTATATTACGATATTGATGTATATAAAGGTCCCACGGAGACGGAGAAGCCAGCTCGCCAGGAATGTTGTCAAATATTACCGCCGAGATGTTAGGTTGGGTTAGGTTAGGTTATATTACGTTATTGAAGTATATAAAGGTCCCACGCAGACGTAGAAGCCAACAAGACAGGAATGTGGTCAAATATTACCGCCGAGATGTTAGATTGGGTTAGGCTAGCTTATATTATGTTATTGATATATACGAAGGTTACACGGAGATGTAGCAGCCAACTCGCCAGGAATGTTGTCAAATGTTACCGCCGAGATGTTAGGTTGGTTTAGGTTAGGTTATATTACGTTATTGATGTATATAAAGGTCCCACGGAGACGTAGAGGCCAACTCGCCAGGATTGATGTCAAATATTACCGCCGAGATGTTAGGTTGGGTTAGGTTAGGTTATATTACGTTATTGATGTATATAAAGGTCCCACGGAGACATAGAGGCCAACAAGCCTGGAATGTGGTCAAATATTACCGCCGAGATGAAAGGTTGGGTTAGGTTAGGTTATATTACGTTATTGATGTATATAAAGATCACACGGAGACGTAGAGGCCAATTCGCCAGGTATGTTGTCAAATATTACCTCCGAGATGATAGGTTGGGTTAGGTTACGTTATATTACGTTATTGATGTATATGAAGGTCCCACGGAGACGCAGAGTCCAACTCGCCAGGTATGTTGTCTCATATTACCGTCGAGATGGTAGGTTGGGTTAGGTTAGGTTATATTACGTTATTGATGTATATATAGGTCCCACGGAGACGTAGAGGCCAAGAAGACAGGAATGTGGTCAAATATTACCGCCGAGATGTTAGGTTGGGTTAGGTTAGGTTATATTACGTTATTGCAGTATATAAAGGTCCCACGCAGACGTAGAAGCCAACAAGATAGGAATGTGGTCAAATATTACCGCCGAGATGTTAGATTGGGTTAGGCTAGCTTATATTATGTTATTGATATATACGAAGGTTACACGGAGACGTAGCAGCCAACTCGCCAGGAATGTTGTCAAATGTTACCGCCGAGATGTTAGGTTGGGTTAGGTTAGGTTATATTACGTTATTGATGTATATAAAGGTCCTACGGAGACGTAGAGGCCAACTCGCCAGGTATGTTGTCAAATATTACCGCCGAGATGTTCGGTTGGGTTAGGTTAGGTTATATTACGATATTGATGTATATAAAGGTCCCACGGAGACGTAGAGGCCAACTCGCCAGGAATTATGTCAAATATTACCGCCGAGATTTTATGTTGGGTTAGGTTAGGTTATATTACGTTATTGATGTATATAAAGGTCCCACGGAGACATAGAGGCCAACAAGCCTGGAATGTGGTCAAATATTACCGCCGAGATGAAAGGTTGGGTTAGGTTAGGTTATATTACGTTATTGATGTATATAAAGGTCACACGGAGACGTAGAGGCCAATTCGCCAGGTATGTTGTCAAATATTACCTCCGAGATGATAGGTTGGGTTAGGTTACGTTATATTACGTTATTGATGTATATGAAGGTCCCACGGAGACGCAGAGTCCAACTCGCCAGGTATGTTGTCTCATATTACCGTCGAGATGGTAGGTTGGGTTTAGGTAAGGTTATATTACGTTATTGATGTATATGAAGGTCCCTCGGAGACGCAGAGTCCAACTCGCCAGGTATGTTGTCTCATATTACCGTCGAGATGGTAGGTTGGGTTAGGTTAGGTTATATTACGTTATTGATGTATATATAGGTCCCACGGAGACGTAGAGGCCAAGAAGACAGGAATGTGGTCAAATATTACCGCCGAGATGTTAGGTTGGGTTAGGTTAGGTTATATTACGTTATAGTTCTCTATGACGGCCCCACGGAGACGTAGAGTCCAACAAGCCAGGAATGTGGTCAAATATTACCGCCGCGATGTTATATTGGGTTTGCTTATGTTACATTATGTTATTGATGTATATAAATATCCCACGGAGACGTAGAGGCCACCTCGCCACGTATGTTTTCAAATATTACCGCCGAGACGTTAGGTTGGGTTAGGTTAGGTTATATTACGTTATTGATGTATATAAAGGTCCCACGGAGACGGAGAAGCCAACTCGCCAGGAATGTGGTCAAATATTACCGCCGAGATGATAGGTTGGGTTAGGTTAGGTTATATTACGTTATTGATGTATATGAAGGTCCCACGGAGACGTAGAGGCCAACTCGCCAGGAATGTTGTCAAATACTACCGCCGAGATGATAGGTTGGTTTACGTTTGGTTATATTACGTTATTGATGTATATGAAGGTCAAGCGGAGACCTAGAGGCCAACTCGATAGGTCTGTTGTCAAATATTACAGGCGAGATGATAGGTTGGGTTTAGGTAAGGTTATTTTACGTTATTGTTGTATATAAAGGTCCCACGGACACGTAGAGCCCAACTCGCCGGGAATGATGTCAAATACTACCGCCGAGATTTCATGTTGGGTTAGGTTAGGTTATATTACGTTATTGATGTATATAAAGGTCCCACGGAGACGTAGAGTCCAACTCGCCAGGAATGTTGTTAAATACTACCGCCGAGATGATAGGTTGGGTTCGGTTAGGTTATATTACGTTATAGTTCTCTATGACGGCCCCACGGAGACGTAGAGTCCAACAAGCCAGGAATGTGGTCAAATATTACCGCCGAGATGTTATATTGGGTTAGCTTATGTTATATTACGTTATTGATGTATATAAATATCCCACAGAGACGTAGAGGCCACCTCGCCAGGTATGTTTTGAAATATTACCGCCGAGGCGTTAGGTTGGGTTAGGTTGGGTTACATTACGTTATTGATGTATATAAAGGTCCCACGGATACGGAGAAGCCAGCTCCCCAGGAATGTGGTCAAATATTACCGCCGGGATGTTAGGTTGGGTTAGGTTAGGCTATATTACGTTATTGATGTATATAAAGGTCCCACGGAGACGTAGAGGCCAACAAGCCAGGAATGTGGTCAAATATTATCGCCGAGATGTTAGGTTGGTTTAGGTTAGGTTATATTACGTTATAGATGTATATAAAGTTCCCACGGAGACGTAGAGGCCAACTCGCCAGGATTGATGTCAAATATTACCGCCGAGATGTTAGGTTGGGTTAGGTTAGGTTATATTACGTTATTGATGTATATAAAGGTCCCACGGAGACGTAGAGGCCAACTCGCCAGGAATGTTGTCAAATACTACCGCCGAGATGATAGGTTGGGTTACGTTAGGTTATATTACGTTATTGATGTATATAAAGGTCCCACGGAGACCTAGAGACCAACAAGCCAGGAATGTTGTCAAATATTATCGCCGAGATGTTAGGTTGGTTTAGGTTAGGTTATATTACGTTATAGATGTATATAAAGGTCCCACGGAGACGTAGAGGCCAACTCGCCAGGATTGATGTCAAATATTACCGCCGAGATGTTAGGTTGGGTTAGGTTAGGTTATATTACGTTATTGATGTATATAAAGGTCCCACGGAGTCATAGAGGCCAACAAGCCTGGAATGTGGTCAAATATTACCGCCGAGATGAAAGGTTGGGTTAGGTTAGGTTATATTACGTTATTGATGTATATAAAGATCACACGGAGACGTAGAGGCCAATTCGCCAGGTATGTTGTCAAATATTACCTCCGAGATGATAGGTTGGGTTAGGTTACGTTATATTACGTTATTGATGTATATGAAGGTCCCACGGAGACGCAGAGTCCAACTCGCCAGGTATGTTGTCTCATATTACCGTCGAGATGGTAGGTTGGGTTAGGTTAGGTTATATTACGTTATTGATGTATATATAGGTCCCACGGAGACGTAGAGGCCAAGAAGACAGGAATGTGGTCAAATATTACCGCCGAGATGTTAGGTTGGGTTAGGTTAGGTTATATTACGTTATAGTTCTCTATGACGGCCCCACGGAGACGTAGAGTCCAACAAGCCAGGAATGTGGTCAAATATTACCGCCGCGATGTTATATTGGGTTTGCTTAGGTTATATTATGTTATTGATGTATATAAATATCCCACGGAGACGTAGAGGCCACCTCGCCAGGAATGTGGTCAAATATTAACGCCGAGATGTTAGGTTGGGTTAGGTTAGGTTATATTACGTTATTGATGTATATAAAGGTCCTACGGAGACGTAGAGGCCAACTCGCCAGGTATGTTGTCAAATATTACCGCCGAGATGTTCGGTTGGGTTAGGTTAGGTTATATTACGTTATTGATGTATATAAAGGTCCCACGGAGACGTAGAGGCCAACTCGCCAGGAATGTTGTCACATATTACCGCCGAGATGTTCGGTTGGGTTAGGTTAGGTTATATTACGATATTGATGTATATAAAGGTCCCACGGAGACGGAGAAGCCAACTCGCCAGGAATGTTGTCAAATATTACCGCCGAGATGTTAGGTTGGGTTAGGTTAGGTTATATTACGTTATTGAAGTATATAAAGGTCCCACGCAGACGTAGAAGCCAACAAGACAGGAATGTGGTCAAATATTACCGCCGAGATGTTAGGTTGGGTTAGGTTAGGTTATATTACGTTATTGATGTATATAAAGGTCCTACGGAGACGTAGAGGCCAACTCGCCAGGTATGTTGTCAAATATTACCGCCGAGATGTTCGGTTGGGTTAGGTTAGGTTATATTACGATATTGATGTATATAAAGGTCCCACGGAGACGTAGAGGCCAACTTGCCAGGAATTATGTCAAATATTACCGCCGAGATGTTCGGTTGGGTTAGGTTAGGTTATATTACGATATTGATGTATATAAAGGTCCCACGGAGACGGAGAAGCCAGCTCGCCAGGAATGTTGTCAAATATTACCGCCGAGATGTTAGGTTGGGTTAGGTTAGGTTATATTACGTTATTGAAGTATATAAAGGTCCCACGCAGACGTAGAAGCCAACAAGACAGGAATGTGGTCAAATATTACCGCCGAGATGTTAGATTGGGTTAGGCTAGCTTATATTATGTTATTGATATATACGAAGGTTACACGGAGATGTAGCAGCCAACTCGCCAGGAATGTTGTCAAATGTTACCGCCGAGATGTTAGGTTGGTTTAGGTTAGGTTATATTACGTTATTGATGTATATAAAGGTCCTACGGAGACGTAGAGGCCAACTCGCCAGGTATGTTGTGAAATATTACCGCCGAGATGTTCGGTTGGGTTAGGTTAGGTTATATTACGATATTGATGTATATAAAGGTCCCACGGAGACGTAGAGGCCAACTCGCCAGGAATTATGTCAAATATTACCGCCGAGATTTTATGTTGGGTTAGGTAAGGTTATATTACGTTATTGATGTATATAAAGGTCCCACGGAGACGTAGAGGCCAACTCGCCAGGAATGTTGTCAAATACTACCGCCGAGATGATAGGTTGGGTTACGTTAGGTTATATTACGTTATTGATGTATATAAAGGTCCCGCGGAGACCTAGAGACCAACAAGCCAGGAATGTTGTCAAATATTATCGCCGAGATGTTAGGTTGGTTTAGGTTAGGTTATATTACGTTATAGATGTATATAAAGGTCCCACGGAGACGTAGAGGCCAACTCGCCAGGATTGATGTCAAATATTACCGCCGAGATGTTAGGTTGGGTTAGGTTAGGTTATATTACGTTATTGATGTATATAAAGGTCCCACGGAGACATAGAGGCCAACAAGCCTGGAATGTGGTCAAATATTACCGCCGAGATGAAAGGTTGGGTTAGGTTAGGTTATATTACGTTATTGATGTATATAAAGATCACACGGAGACGTAGAGGCCAATTCGCCAGGTATGTTGTCAAATATTACCTCCGAGATGATAGGTTGGGTTAGGTTACGTTATATTACGTTATTGATGTATATGAAGGTCCCACGGAGACGCAGAGTCCAACTCGCCAGGTATGTTGTCTCATATTACCGTCGAGATGGTAGGTTGGGTTAGGTTAGGTTATATTACGTTATTGATGTATATATAGGTCCCACGGAGACGTAGAGGCCAAGAAGACAGGAATGTGGTCAAATATTACCGCCGAGATGTTAGGTTGGGTTAGGTTAGGTTATATTACGTTATTGCAGTATATAAAGGTCCCACGCAGACGTAGAAGCCAACAAGACAGGAATGTGGTCAAATATTACCGCCGAGATGTTAGATTGGGTTAGGCTAGCTTATATTATGTTATTGATATATACGAAGGTTACACGGAGACGTAGCAGCCAACTCGCCAGGAATGTTGTCAAATGTTACCGCCGAGATGTTAGGTTGGGTTAGGTTAGGTTATATTACGTTATTGATGTATATAAAGGTCCTACGGAGACGTAGAGGCCAACTCGCCAGGTATGTTGTCAAATATTACCGCCGAGATGTTCGGTTGGGTTAGGTTAGGTTATATTACGATATTGATGTATATAAAGGTCCCACGGAGACGTAGAGGCCAACTCGCCAGGAATTATGTCAAATATTACCGCCGAGATTTTATGTTGGGTTAGGTTAGGTTATATTACGTTATTGATGTATATAAAGGTCCCACGGAGACGTAGAGGCCAACTCGCCAGGAATGTTGTCAAATACTACCGCCGAGATGATAGGTTGGGTTACGTTAGGTTATATTACGTTATTGATGTATATAAAGGTCCCGCGGAGACCTAGAGACCAACAAGCCAGGAATGTTGTCAAATATTATCGCCGAGATGTTAGGTTGGTTTAGGTTAGGTTATATTACGTTATAGATGTATATAAAGGTCCCACGGAGACGTAGAGGCCAACTCGCCAGGATTGATGTCAAATATTACCGCCGAGATGTTAGGTTGGGTTAGGTTAGGTTATATTACGTTATTGATGTATATAAAGGTCCCACGGAGACATAGAGGCCAACAAGCCTGGAATGTGGTCAAATATTACCGCCGAGATGAAAGGTTGGGTTAGGTTAGGTTATATTACGTTATTGATGTATATAAAGGTCACACGGAGACGTAGAGGCCAATTCGCCAGGTATGTTGTCAAATATTACCTCCGAGATGATAGGTTGGGTTAGGTTACGTTATATTACGTTATTGATGTATATGAAGGTCCCACGGAGACGCAGAGTCCAACTCGCCAGGTATGTTGTCTCATATTACCGTCGAGATGGTAGGTTGGGTTTAGGTAAGGTTATTTTACGTTATTGTTGTATATAAAGGTCCCACGGACACGTAGAGCCCAACTCGCCGGGAATGATGTCAAATACTACCGCCGAGATTTCATGTTGGGTTAGGTTAGGTTATATTACGTTATTGATGTATATAAAGGTCCCACGGAGACGTAGAGTCCAACTCGCCAGGAATGTTGTTAAATACTACCGCCGAGATGATAGGTTGGGTTCGGTTAGGTTATATTACGTTATAGTTCTCTATGACGGCCCCACGGAGACGTAGAGTCCAACAAGCCAGGAATGTGGTCAAATATTACCGCCGAGATGTTATATTGGGTTAGCTTATGTTATATTACGTTATTGATGTATATAAATATCCCACAGAGACGTAGAGGCCACCTCGCCAGGTATGTTTTGAAATATTACCGCCGAGGCGTTAGGTTGGGTTAGGTTGGGTTACATTACGTTATTGATGTATATAAAGGTCCCACGGATACGGAGAAGCCAGCTCCCCAGGAATGTGGTCAAATATTACCGCCGGGATGTTAGGTTGGGTTAGGTTAGGCTATATTACGTTATTGATGTATATAAAGGTCCCACGGAGACGTAGAGGCCAACAAGCCAGGAATGTGGTCAAATATTATCGCCGAGATGTTAGGTTGGTTTAGGTTAGGTTATATTACGTTATAGATGTATATAAAGTTCCCACGGAGACGTAGAGGCCAACTCGCCAGGATTGATGTCAAATATTACCGCCGAGATGTTAGGTTGGGTTAGGTTAGGTTATATTACGTTATTGATGTATATAAAGGTCCCACGGAGACGTAGAGGCCAACTCGCCAGGAATGTTGTCAAATACTACCGCCGAGATGATAGGTTGGGTTACGTTAGGTTATATTACGTTATTGATGTATATAAAGGTCCCACGGAGACCTAGAGACCAACAAGCCAGGAATGTTGTCAAATATTATCGCCGAGATGTTAGGTTGGTTTAGGTTAGGTTATATTACGTTATAGATGTATATAAAGGTCCCACGGAGACGTAGAGGCCAACTCGCCAGGATTGATGTCAAATATTACCGCCGAGATGTTAGGTTGGGTTAGGGTAGGTTATATTACGTTATTGATGTATATAAAGGTCCCACGGAGACATAGAGGCCAACAAGCCTGGAATGTGGTCAAATATTACCGCCGAGATGAAAGGTTGGGTTAGGTTAGGTTATATTACGTTATTGATGTATATAAAGATCACACGGAGACGTAGAGGCCAATTCGCCAGGTATGTTGTCAAATATTACCTCCGAGATGATAGGTTGGGTTAGGTTACGTTATATTACGTTATTGATGTATATGAAGGTCCCACGGAGACGCAGAGTCCAACTCGCCAGGTATGTTGTCTCATATTACCGTCGAGATGGTAGGTTGGGTTAGGTTAGGTTATATTACGTTATTGATGTATATATAGGTCCCACGGAGACGTAGAGGCCAAGAAGACAGGAATGTGGTCAAATATTACCGCCGAGATGTTAGGTTGGGTTAGGTTAGGTTATATTACGTTATAGTTCTCTATGACGGCCCCACGGAGACGTAGAGTCCAACAAGCCAGGAATGTGGTCAAATATTACCGCCGCGATGTTATATTGGGTTTGCTTAGGTTATATTATGTTATTGATGTATATAAATATCCCACGGAGACGTAGAGGCCACCTCGCCAGGAATGTGGTCAAATATTAACGCCGAGATGTTAGGTTGGGTTAGGTTAGGTTATATTACGTTATTGATGTATATAAAGGTCCTACGGAGACGTAGAGGCCAACTCGCCAGGTATGTTGTCAAATATTACCGCCGAGATGTTCGGTTGGGTTAGGTTAGGTTATATTACGTTATTGATGTATATAAAGGTCCCACGGAGACGTAGAGGCCAATTCGCCAGGAATGTTGTCACATATTACCGCCGAGATGTTCGGTTGGGTTAGGTTAGGTTATATTACGATATTGATGTATATAAAGGTCCCACGGAGACGGAGAAGCCAACTCGCCAGGAATGTTGTCAAATATTACCGCCGAGATGTTAGGTTGGGTTAGGTTAGGTTACATTACGTTATTGAAGTATATAAAGGTCCCACGCAGACGTAGAAGCCAACAAGACAGGAATGTGGTCAAATATTACCGCCGAGATGTTAGGTTGGGTTAGGTTAGGTTATATTACGTTATTGATGTATATAAAGGTCCTACGGAGACGTAGAGGCCAACTCGCCAGGTATGTTGTCAAATATTACCGCCGAGATGTTCGGTTGGGTTAGGTTAGGTTATATTACGATATTGATGTATATAAAGGTCCCACGGAGACGTAGAGGCCAACTTGCCAGGAATTATGTCAAATATTACCGCCGAGATGTTAGGTTGGGTTAGGTTAGGTTATATTACGTTATTGATGTATATAAAGGTCCCACGGAGACGTAGAGGCCAACTCGCCAGGAATGTTGTCAAATACTACCGCCGAGATGATAGGTTGGGTTACGTTAGGTTATATTACGTTATTGATGTATATAAAGGTCCCACGGAGACCTAGAGACCAACAAGCCAGGAATGTTGTCAAATATTATCGCCGAGATGTTAGGTTGGTTTAGGTTAGGTTATATTACGTTATAGATGTATATAAAGGTCCCACGGAGACGTAGAGGCCAACTCGCCAGGATTGATGTCAAATATTACCGCCGAGATGTTAGGTTGGGTTAGGTTAGGTTATATTACGTTATTGATGTATATAAAGGTCCCACGGAGACATAGAGGCCAATTCGCCAGGTATGTTGTCAAATATTACCTCCGAGATGATAGGTTGGGTTAGGTTACGTTATATTACGTTATTGATGTATATGAAGGTCCCACGGAGACGCAGAGTCCAACTCGCCAGGTATGTTGTCTCATATTACCGTCGAGATGGTAGGTTGGGTTAGGTTATGTTATATTACGTTATTGATGTATATATAGGTCCCACGGAGACGTAGAGGCCAAGAAGACAGGAATGTGGTCAAATATTACCGCCGAGATGTTAGGTTGGGTTAGGTTAGGTTATATTACGTTATTGAAGTATATAAAGGTCCCACGCAGACGTAGAAGCCAACAAGACAGGAATGTGGTCAAATATTACCGCCGAGATGTTAGATTGGGTTAGGCTAGCTTATATTATGTTATTGATATATACGAAGGTTACACGGAGACGTAGCAGCCAACTCGCCAGGAATGTTGTCAAATGTTACCGCCGAGATGTTAGGTTGGGTTAGGTTAGGTTATATTACGCTATTGATGTATATAAAGGTCCTACGGAGACGTAGAGGCCAACTCGCCAGGTATGTTGTCAAATATTACCGCCGAGATGTTCGGTTGGGTTAGGTTAGGTTATATTACGATATTGATGTATATAAAGGTCCCACGGAGACGTAGAGGCCAACTCGCCAGGAATTATGTCAAATATTACCGCCGAGATTTTATGTTGGGTTAGGTTAGGTTATATTACGTTATTGATGTATATAAAGGTCCCACGGAGACGTAGAGGCCAACTCGCCAGGAATGTTGTCAAATACTACCGCCGAGATGATAGGTTGGGTTACGTTAGGTTATATTACGTTATTGATGTATATAAAGGTCCCACGGAGACCTAGAGACCAACAAGCCAGGAATGTTGTCATATATTATCGCCGAGATGTTAGGTTGGTTTAGGTTAGGTTATATTACGTTATAGATGTATATAAAGGTCCCACGGAGACGTAGAGGCCAACTCGCCAGGATTGATGTCAAATATTACCGCCGAGATGTTAGGTTGGGTTAGGTTAGGTTATATTACGTTATTGATGTATATAAAGGTCCCACGGAGACATAGAGGCCAACAAGCCTGGAATGTGGTCAAATATTACCGCCGAGACGTTAGGTTGGGTTAGGTTAGGTTATATTACGTTATTGATGTATATAAAGGTCCCACGGAGACGGAGAAGCCAACTCGCCAGGAATGTGGTCAAATATTACCGCCGAGATGATAGGTTGGGTTAGGTTAGGTTATATTACGTTATTGATGTATATGAAGGTCCCACGGAGACGTAGAGGCCAACTCGCCAGGAATGTTGTCAAATACTACCGCCGAGATGATAGGTTGGTTTACGTTAGGTTATATTACGTTATTGATGTATATGAAGGTCAAGCGGAGACCTAGAGGCCAACTCGATAGGTCTGTTGTCAAATATTACAGGCGAGATGATAGGTTGGGTTTAGGTAAGGTTATTTTACGTTATTGTTGTATATAAAGGTCCCACGGACACGTAGAGCCCAACTCGCCGGGAATGATGTCAAATACTACCGCCGAGATTTCATGTTGGGTTAGGTTAGGTTATATTACGTTATTGATGTATATAAAGGTCCCACGGAGACGTAGAGTCCAACTCGCCAGGAATGTTGTTAAATACTACCGCCGAGATGATAGGTTGGGTTCGGTTAGGTTATATTACGTTATAGTTCTCTATGACGGCCCCACGGAGACGTAGAGTCCAACAAGCCAGGAATGTGGTCAAATATTACCGCCGAGATGTTATATTGGGTTAGCTTATGTTATATTACGTTATTGATGTATATAAATATCCCACAGAGACGTAGAGGCCACCTCGCCAGGTATGTTTTGAAATATTACCGCCGAGACGTTAGGTTGGGTTAGGTTGGGTTACATTACGTTATTGATGTATATAAAGGTCCCACGGATACGGAGAAGCCAGCTCGCCAGGAATGTGGTCAAATATTACCGCCGGGATGTTAGGTTGGGTTAGGTTAGGCTATATTACGTTATTGATGTATATAAAGGTCCCACGGAGACGTAGAGGCCAACAAGCCAGGAATGTGGTCAAATATTATCGCCGAGATGTTAGGTTGGTTTAGGTTAGGTTATATTACGTTATAGATGTATATAAAGTTCCCACGGATACGTAGAGGCCAACTCGCCAGGATTGATGTCAAATATTACCGCCGAGATGTTAGGTTGGGTTAGGTTAGGTTATATTACGTTATTGATGTATATAAAGGTCCCACGGAGACATAGAGGCCAACAAGCCTGGAATGTGGTCAACTATTACCGCCGAGATGAAAGGTTGGGTTAGGTTAGGTTATATTACGTTATTGATGTATATAAAGTTCACACGGAGACGTAGAGGCCAACTCGCCAGGAATGATGTCAAATATTACCGCCGAGATTTCATGTTGGGTTAGGTTAGGTTATATTACGTTATTGATGTATATAAAGGTCCCACGGAGACGTAGAGTCCAACTCGCCAGGAATGTTGTTAAATACTACCGCCGAGATGATAGGTTGGGTTACGTTAGGTTATATTACGTTATTGATGTATATAAAGGTCCCACGGAGACGTAGAGTTCAACAAGCCTGGAATGTGGTCAAATATTACCGCCGGGATGTTATATTGGGTTAGCTTATGTTATATTATGTTATTGATGTATATAAATATCCCACGGAGACGTAGAGGCCACCTCGCCAGGTATGTTTTCAAATATTACCGCCGAGACGTTAGGTTGGGTTAGGTTAGGTTATATTACGTTATTGATGTATATAAAGGTCCCACGGAGACGGAGAAGCCAACTCGCCAGGAATGTTGTCAAATATTACCGCGGAGATGTTAGGTTGGTTTAGGTTAAGTTATATTACGTTATTGATGTATATAAAGGTCCCATGGAGACGTAGAAGCCAACTCGCCAGGAATTATGTCAAATATTCCGCCGAGATTTTATGTTGGGTTAGGTTAGGTTATATTACGTTATTGATGTATATAAAGGTCCCACGGAGACGTAGAGGCCAACTCGCCAGGAATGTTGTCAAATACTACCGCCGAGATGATAGGTTGGGTTACGTTAGGTTACATTACGTTATTGATGTATATAAAGGTCCCACGGAGACGTAGAGACCAACAAGCCAGGAATGTGGTCAAATATTATCGCCGAGATGTTAGGTTGGTTTAGGTTAGGTTATATTACGTTATAGATGTATATAAAGGTCCCACGGAGACATAGAAGCCAACAAGCCTGGAATGTGGTCAAATATTACCGCCGAGATGAAAGGTTGGGTCAGGTTAGGTTATATTACGTTATTGATGTATATAAAGATCACACGGAGACGTAGAGGCCAATTCGCCAGGTATGTTGTCAAATATTACCGCCGAGATGATAGGTTGGGTTAGGTTACGTTATATTACGTTATTGATGTATACGAGTGTTACACGGAGACATAGAGGCCAACTCGCCAGTAATGATGGCAAATATTACCGCCGAGATATTAAGTTGGTTTAGGTTAGGTTATATTACGTTATTGAAGTATATAAAGGTCCCACGCAGACGTAGAGGCAAATAAGCCAGGAATGTGGTCAAATATTACCGCCGAGATGTTAGGTTGGGTTAGGTTAGGTTATATTACGTTATTGATGTATATAAAGGTCCTACGGAGACGTAGAGGCCAACTCGCCAGGTATGTTGTCAAATATTACCGCCGAGATGTTCGGTTGGGTTAGGTTACGTTATATTATGTTATTGATGTATATAAATATCCCACGGAGACGTAGAGGCCACCTCGCCAGGAATGTGGTCAAATATTACCGCCGAGATGTTAGGTTGGGTTAGGTTAGGTTATACTACGTTATTGATGTATATAAAGGTCCTACGTAGACGTAGAGGCCAACTCGCCAGGTATGTTGTCAAATATTACCGCCGAGATGTTCGGTTGGGTTAGGTTAGGTTATATTACGTTATTGATGTATATGAAGGTCCCACGGAGACGTAGTGGCCAACTCGCAAGGTATGTTGTCAAATATTACCGCGGAGATGTTAGGTTGGGTTAGGTTAAGTTATATTACGTTATTGATGTATATAAAGGTCCCACGGAGACGTAGAGGCCAACTCGCCAGGAATTATGTCAAATATTACCGCCGAGATTTTATGTTGTGTTAGGTTAGGTTATATTACGTTATTGATGTATATAAAGGTCCCACGGAGACGTAGAGGCCAACTCGCCAGAAATGTTGTCAAATACTACCGCCGAGATGATAGGTTGGGTTACGTTAGGTTATATTACGTTATTGATGTATATAAAGGTCCCACGGAGACGTAGAGACCAACAAGCCAGGATTGATGTCAAATATTACCGCCGAGATGTTAGGTTGGGTTAGGTTAGGTTATATTACGTTATTGATGTATATAAAGGTCCCACGGAGACATAGAGGCCAACAAGCCTGGAATGTGGTCAAATATTACCGCCGAGATGAAAGGTTGGGTTAGGTTAGGTTATATTACGTTATTGATGTATATAAAGGTCCCACGGAGACGGAGAAGCCAACTCGCCAGGAATGTGGTCAAATATTACCGCCGAGATGTTAGGTTGGGTTAGGTTAGGTTATCATACGTTACTGATGTATATAAAGGTCCCACGGAGACGTAGAGGCCAACTCGCAAGGTATGTTGTCAAATATTACCGCGGAGATGTTAGGTTGGGTTAGGTTAAGTTATATTACGTTATTGATGTATATAAAGGTCCCACGGAGACGGAGAAGACAACTCGCCAGGAATGTTGTCAAATTTTACCGCCGAGATGTTAGGTTGGGTTAGGTTAGGTTATATTACGTTCTTGAAGTATATAAAGGTCCCACGCAGACGTAGAGGCCAACAAGCCAGGAATGTTGTCAAATACTACCGTCGAGATGATAGGTTGGGTTACGTTAGGTAATATTACGTTATTGATGTATATAAAGATCCCACGGAGACGTAGAGACCAACTCGCCAGGTATGTGGTCAAATATTACCGCCGAGATGATAGGTTGGGTTAGGTTACGTTATATTACGTTATTGATGTATATGAAGGTCCCACGGAGACGCAGAGTCCAACTCGCCAGGTATGTTGTCACATATTACCGTCGAGATGGTAGGTTGGGTTAGGTTAGGTTATATTACGTTATTGATGTATATAAAGGTCCCACGGAGACGTAGAGGCCAACAAGACAGGAATGTGGTCAAATATTACCGCCGAGATGTTAGGTTGGGTTAGGTTAGGTTATATTACGTTATAGTTCTCTATGACGGCCCCACGGAGACGTAGAGTTCAACAAGCCTGGAATGTGGTCAAATATTACCGCCGAGATGTTATATTGGGTTAGCTTATGTTATATTATGTTATTGATGTATATAAATATCCCACGGAGACGTAGAGGCCACCTCGCCAGGAATGTGGTCAAATATTACCGCCGAGATGTTAGGTTGGGTTAGGTTAGGTTATACTACGTTATTGATGTATATAAAGGTCCTACGGAGACGTAGAGGCCAACTCGCCTGGTATGTTGTCAAATATTACCGCCGAGATGTTATGTTGGGTTAGGTTAGGTTATATTACGTTATTGATGTATATAAAGGTCCCACGGAGACGGAGAAGCCAACTCGCCAGGAATGTGGTCGAATATTATCGCCGAGATGTTAGGTTGGGTTAGGTTAGGTTATATTACGTTATTGATGTATATAAAGATCCCACGGAGACGTAGAGGCCAACTCGCCAGGAATGTTGTCAAATATTACCGCCGCGATGATAGGTTGGGTTAGGTTACGTTATATTACGTTATTGATGTATATAAAGGTCCCACGGAGACGGAGAAGCCAACTCGCCAGGAATGTTGTCAAATATTACCGCCGATATGTTAGGTTGGGTTAGGTTAGGTTATATTACGTTCTTGATGTATATAAAGAACACACGGAGACGTAGAGGCCAATTCGCCAGGTATGTTGTCAAATATTACCGCCGAGATGATAGGTTGGGTTAGGTTAGGTTATATTTCGTTACTGATGTATATGAAGGTCCCACGGAGACGTAGAGGCCAACTCGCCAGGAATGTTGTCAAATACTACCGCCGAGATGATAGGTTGGGTTACGTTAGGTTATATTACGTTATTGATGTATATAAAGGTCCCACGGAGACGTAGAGACCAACAAGCCAGGAATGTGGTCAAATATTATCGCCGAGATGTTAGGTTGGTTTAGGTTAGGTTATATTACGTTATAGATGTATATAAAGGTCCCACGGAGACATAGAAGCCAACAAGCCTGGAATCTGATCAAATATTACCGCCGAGTTAAAAGGTTGGGTTAGGTTAGGTTATATTACGTTATTGATGTATATAAAGATCACACGGAGACGTAGAGGCCAATTCGCCAGGTATATTGTCAAATATTACCGCCGAGATGTTAGGTTGGGTTAGGTTAGGTTATATTACGTTCTTGAAGTATATAAAGGTCCCACGGAGACGTAGAGGCCAACAAGACAGGAATTTGGTCAAATATTACCGCCGAGACGTTAGGTTGCGTTAGGTTAGGTTATATTACGTTATTGATGTATATAAAGGTCCCACGGAGACGGAGAAGCCAACTCGCCAGGAATGTGGTCAAATATTACCGCCGAGATGTTAGGTTGGGTTAGGTTAGGTTATATTACGTTACTGATGTATATAAAGGTCCCACGGAGACGTAGAGGCCAACTCGCAAGGTATGTTGTCAAATATTACCGCGGAGATGTTAGGTTGGGTTAGGTTAAGTTATATTACGTTATTGATGTATATAAAGGTCCCACGGAGACGGAGAAGACAACTCGCCAGGAATGTTGTCAAATTTTACCGCCGAGATGTTAGGTTGGGTTAGGTTAGGTTATATTACGTTCTTGAAGTATATAAAGGTCCCACGCAGACGTAGAGGCCAACAAGCCAGGAATGTTGTCAAATACTACCGTCGAGATGATAGGTTGGGTGACGTTAGGTAATATTACGTTATTCATGTATATAAAGATCCCACGGAGACGTAGAGGCCAACTCGCCAGGTATGTGGTCAAATATTACCGCCGAGATGATAGGTTGGGTTAGGTTACGTTATATTACGTTATTGATGTATATGAAGGTCCCACGGAGACGCAGAGTCCAACTCGCCAGGTATGTTGTCACATATTACCGTCGAGATGGTAGGTTGGGTTAGGTTAGGTTATATTACGTTATTGATGTATATAAAGGTCCCACGGAGACGTAGAGGCCAACAAGACAGGAATGTGGTCAAATATTACCGCCGAGATGTTAGGTTGGGTTAGGTTAGGTTATATTACGTTATAGTTCTCTATGACGGCCCCACGGAGACGTAGAGTTCAACAAGCCTGGAATGTGGTCAAATATTACCGCCGAGATGTTATATTGGGTTAGCTTATGTTATATTATGTTATTGATGTATATAAATATCCCACGGAGACGTAGAGGCCACCTCGCCAGGTATGTTTTCAAATATTACCGCCGAGACGTTAGGTTGGGTTAGGTTAGGTTATATTACGTTCTTGATGTATATAAAGAACACACGGAGACGTAGAGGCCAATTCGCCAGGTATGTTGTCAAATATTACCGCCGAGATGATAGGTTGGGTTAGGTTAGGTTATATTTCGTTACTGATGTATATGAAGGTCCCACGGAGACGTAGTGGCCAACTCGCAAGGTATGTTGTCAAATATTACCGCGGAGATGTTAGGTTGGGTTAGGTTAAGTTATATTACGTTATTGATGTATATAAAGGTCCCACGGAGACGTAGAGGCCAACTCGCCAGGAATTATGTCATATATTACCGCCGAGATTTTATGTTGTGTTAGGTTAGGTTATATTACGTTATTGATGTATATAAAGGTCCCACGGAGACGTAGAGGCCAACTCGCCAGAAATGTTGTCAAATACTACCGCCGAGATGATAGGTTGGGTTACGTTAGGTTATATTACGTTATTGATGTATATAAAGGTCCCACGGAGACGTAGAGACCAACAAGCCAGCATTGATGTCAAATATTACCGCCGAGATGTTAGGTTGGGTTAGGTTAGGTTATATTACGTTATTGATGTATATAAAGGTCCCACGGAGACATAGAGGCCAACAAGCCTGGAATGTGGTCAAATATTACCGCCGAGATGAAAGGTTGGGTTAGGTTAGGTTATATTACGTTATTGATGTATATAAAGGTCCCACGGAGACGTAGAGGCCAACAAGCCAGGAATGTGGTCAAATATTATCGCCGAGATGTTAGGTTGGTTTAGGTTAGGTTATATTACGTTATAGATGTATATAAAGTTCCCACGGAGACGTAGAGGCCAACTCGCCAGGATTGATGTCAAATATTACCGCCGAGATGTTAGGTTGGGTTAGGTTAGGTTATATTACGTTATTGATGTATATAAAGGTCCCACGGAGACATAGAGGCCAACAAGCCTGGAATGTGGTCAAATATTACCGCCGAGATGAAAGGTTGGGTTACGTTAGGTTATATTACGTTATTGATGTATATAAAGATCACACGGAGACGTAGAGGCCAATTCGCCAGGTATATTGTCAAATATTACCGCCGAGATGTTAGGTTGGGTTAGGTTAGGTTATATTACGTTCTTGAAGTATATAAAGGTCCCACGGAGACGTAGAGGCCAACAAGACAGGAATTTGGTCAAATATTACCGCCGAGACGTTAGGTTGCGTTAGGTTAGGTTATATTACGTTATTGATGTATATAAAGGTCCCACGGAGACGGAGAAGCCAACTCGCCAGGAATGTGGTCAAATATTACCGCCGAGATGTTAGGTTGGGTTAGGTTAGGTTATATTACGTTACTGATGTATATAAAGGTCCCACGGAGACGTAGAGGCCAACTCGCAAGGTATGTTGTCAAATATTACCGCGGAGATGTTAGGTTGGGTTAGGTTAAGTTATATTACGTTATTGATGTATATAAAGGTCCCACGGAGACGGAGAAGACAACTCGCCAGGAATGTTGTCAAATTTTACCGCCGAGATGTTAGGTTGGGTTAGGTTAGGTTATATTACGTTCTTGAAGTATATAAAGGTCCCACGCAGACGTAGAGGCCAACAAGCCAGGAATGTTGTCAAATACTACCGTCGAGATGATAGGTTGGGTTACGTTAGGTAATATTACGTTATTCATGTATATAAAGATCCCACGGAGACGTAGAGGCCAACTCGCCAGGTATGTGGTCAAATATTACCGCGGAGATGTTAGGTTGGGTTAGGTTAAGTTATATTACGTTATTGATGTATATAAAGGTCCCACGGAGACGTAGAGGCCAACTCGCCAGGTATGTTGTCACATATTACCGTCGAGATGGTAGGTTGGGTTAGGTTAGGTTATATTACGTTATTGATGTATATAAAGGTCCCACGGAGACGTAGAGGCCAACAAGACAGGAATGTGGTCAAATATTACCGCCGAGATGTTAGGTTGGGTTAGGTTAGGTTATATTACGTTATAGTTCTCTATGACGGCCCCACGGAGACGTAGAGTTCAACAAGCCTGGAATGTGGTCAAATATTACCGCCGAGATGTTATATTGGGTTAGCTTATGTTATATTATGTTATTGATGTATATAAATATCCCACGGAGACGTAGAGGCCACCTCGCCAGGTATGTTTTCAAATATTACCGCCGAGACGTTAGGTTGGGTTAGGTTAGGTTATATTACGTTATTGATGTATATAAAGGTCCCACGGAGACGGAGAAGCCAACTCGCCAGGAATGTGGTCGTATATTATCGCCGAGATGTTAGGTTGGGTTAGGTTAGGTTATATTACGTTATTGATGTATATAAAGATCCCACGGAGACGTAGAGGCCAACTCGCCAGGAATGTTGTCAAATATTACCGCCGCGATGATAGGTTGGGTTAGGTTACGTTATATTACGTTATTGATGTATATAAAGGTCCCACGGAGACGGAGAAGCCAACTCGCCAGGAATGTTGTCAAATATTACCGCCGAGATGTTAGGTTGGGTTAGGTTAGGTTATATTACGTTCTTGATGTATATAAAGAACACACGGAGACGTAGAGGCCAATTCGCCAGGTATGTTGTCAAATATTACCGCCGAGATGATAGGTTGGGTTAGGTTAGGTTATATTTCGTTACTGATGTATATGAAGGTCCCACGGAGACGTAGTGGCCAACTCGCAAGGTATGTTGTCAAATATTACCGCGGAGATGTTAGGTTGGGTTAGGTTAAGTTATATTACGTTATTGATGTATATAAAGGTCCCACGGAGACGTAGAGGCCAACTCGCCAGGAATTATGTCAAATATTACCGCCGAGATTTTATGTTGTGTTAGGTTAGGTTATATTACGTTATTGATGTATATAAAGGTCCCACGGAGACGTAGAGGCCAACTCGCCAGAAATGTTGTCAAATACTACCGCCGAGATGATAGGTTGGGTTACGTTAGGTTATATTACGTTATTGATGTATATAAAGGTCCCACGGAGACGTAGAGACCAACAAGCCAGGATTGATGTCAAATATTACCGCCGAGATGTTGGGTTGGGTTAGGTTAGGTTATATTACGTTATTGATGTATATAAAGGTCCCACGGAGACATAGAGGCCAACAAGCCTGGAATGTGGTCAAATATTACCGCCGAGATGAAAGGTTGGGTTAGGTTAGGTTATATTTCGTTACTGATGTATATGAAGGTCCCACGGAGACGTAGTGGCCAACTCGCAAGGTATGTTGTCAAATATTACCGCCGAGATGTTAGGTTGGGTTAGGTTAGGTTATATTACGTTACTGATGTATATAAAGGTCCCACGGAGACGTAGAGGCCAACTCGCAAGGTATGTTGTCAAATATTACCGCGGAGATGTTAGGTTGGGTTAGGTTAAGTTATATTACGTTATTGATGTATATAAAGGTCCGACGGAGACGGAGAAGACAACTCGCCAGGAATGTTGTCAAATTTTACCGCCGAGATGTTAGGTTGGGTTAGGTTAGGTTATATTACGTTCTTGAAGTATATAAAGGTCCCACGCAGACGTAGAGGCCAACAAGCCAGGAATGTTGTCAAATACTACCGTCGAGATGATAGGTTGGGTTACGTTAGGTAATATTACGTTATTGATGTATATAAAGATCCCACGGAGACGTAGAGACCAACTCGCCAGGTATGTGGTCAAATATTACCGCCGAGATGATAGGTTGGGTTAGGTTACGTTATATTACGTTATTGATGTATATGAAGGTCCCACGGAGACGCAGAGTCCAACTCGCCAGGTATGTTGTCACATATTACCGTCGAGATGGTAGGTTGGGTTAGGTTAGGTTATATTACGTTATTGATGTATATAAAGGTCCCACGGAGACGTAGAGGCCAACAAGACAGGAATGTGGTCAAATATTACCGCCGAGATGTTAGGTTGGGTTAGGTTAGGTTATATTACGTTATAGTTCTCTATGACGGCCCCACGGAGACGTAGAGTTCAACAAGCCTGGAATGTGGTCAAATATTACCGCCGAGATGTTATATTGGGTTAGCTTATGTTATATTATGTTATTGATGTATATAAATATCCCACGGAGACGTAGAGGCCACCTCGCCAGGAATGTGGTCAAATATTACCGCCGAGATGTTAGGTTGGGTTAGGTTAGGTTATACTACGTTATTGATGTATATAAAGGTCCTACGGAGACGTAGAGGCCAACTCGCCTGGTATGTTGTCAAATATTACCGCCGAGATGTTATGTTGGGTTAGGTTAGGTTATATTACGTTATTGATGTATATAAAGGTCCCACGGAGACGGAGAAGCCAACTCGCCAGGAATGTGGTCGAATATTATCGCCGAGATGTTAGGTTGGGTTAGGTTAGGTTATATTACGTTATTGATGTATATAAAGATCCCACGGAGACGTAGAGGCCAACTCGCCAGGAATGTTGTCAAATATTACCGCCGCGATGATAGGTTGGGTTAGGTTACGTTATATTACGTTATTGATGTATATAAAGGTCCCACGGAGACGGAGAAGCCAACTCGCCAGGAATGTTGTCAAATATTACCGCCGATATGTTAGGTTGGGTTAGGTTAGGTTATATTACGTTCTTGATGTATATAAAGAACACACGGAGACGTAGAGGCCAATTCGCCAGGTATGTTGTCAAATATTACCGCCGAGATGATAGGTTGGGTTAGGTTAGGTTATATTTCGTTACTGATGTATATGAAGGTCCCACGGAGACGTAGAGGCCAACTCGCCAGGAATGTTGTCAAATACTACCGCCGAGATGATAGGTTGGGTTACGTTAGGTTATATTACGTTATTGATGTATATAAAGGTCCCACGGAGACGTAGAGACCAACAAGCCAGGAATGTGGTCAAATATTATCGCCGAGATGTTAGGTTGGGTTAGGTTAGGTTATATTACGTTATTGATGTATATAAAGGTCCCACGGAGACATAGAGGCCAACAAGCCTGGAATGTGGTCAAATATTACCGCCGAGATGAAAGGTTGGGTTACGTTAGGTTATATTACGTTATTGATGTATATAAAGATCACACGGAGACGTAGAGGCCAATTCGCCAGGTATATTGTCAAATATTACCGCCGAGATGTTAGGTTGGGTTAGGTTAGGTTATATTACGTTCTTGAAGTATATAAAGGTCCCACGGAGACGTAGAGGCCAACAAGACAGGAATTTGGTCAAATATTACCGCCGAGACGTTAGGTTGCGTTAGGTTAGGTTATATTACGTTATTGATGTATATAAAGGTCCCACGGAGACGGAGAAGCCAACTCGCCAGGAATGTGGTCAAATATTACCGCCGAGATGTTAGGTTGGGTTAGGTTAGGTTATATTACGTTACTGATGTATATAAAGGTCCCACGGAGACGTAGAGGCCAACTCGCAAGGTATGTTGTCAAATATTACCGCGGAGATGTTAGGTTGGGTTAGGTTAAGTTATATTACGTTATTGATGTATATAAAGGTCCGACGGAGACGGAGAAGACAACTCGCCAGGAATGTTGTCAAATTTTACCGCCGAGATGTTAGGTTGGGTTAGGTTAGGTTATATTACGTTCTTGAAGTATATAAAGGTCCCACGCAGACGTAGAGGCCAACAAGCCAGGAATGTTGTCAAATACTACCGTCGAGATGATAGGTTGGGTTACGTTAGGTAATATTACGTTATTGATGTATATAAAGATCCCACGGAGACGTAGAGACCAACTCGCCAGGTATGTGGTCAAATATTACCGCCGAGATGATAGGTTGGGTTAGGTTACGTTATATTACGTTATTGATGTATATGAAGGTCCCACGGAGACGCAGAGTCCAACTCGCCAGGTATGTTGTCACATATTACCGTCGAGATGGTAGGTTGGGTTAGGTTAGGTTATATTACGTTATTGATGTATATAAAGGTCCCACGGAGACGTAGAGGCCAACAAGACAGGAATGTGGTCAAATATTACCGCCGAGATGTTAGGTTGGGTTAGGTTAGGTTATATTACGTTATAGTTCTCTATGACGGCCCCACGGAGACGTAGAGTTCAACAAGCCTGGAATGTGGTCAAATATTACCGCCGAGATGTTATATTGGGTTAGCTTATGTTATATTATGTTATTGATGTATATAAATATCCCACGGAGACGTAGAGGCCACCTCGCCAGGAATGTGGTCAAATATTACCGCCGAGATGTTAGGTTGGGTTAGGTTAGGTTATACTACGTTATTGATGTATATAAAGGTCCTACGGAGACGTAGAGGCCAACTCGCCTGGTATGTTGTCAAATATTACCGCCGAGATGTTATGTTGGGTTAGGTTAGGTTATATTACGTTATTGATGTATATAAAGGTCCCACGGAGACGGAGAAGCCAACTCGCCAGGAATGTGGTCGAATATTATCGCCGAGATGTTAGGTTGGGTTAGGTTAGGTTATATTACGTTATTGATGTATATAAAGATCCCACGGAGACGTAGAGGCCAACTCGCCAGGAATGTTGTCAAATATTACCGCCGCGATGATAGGTTGGGTTAGGTTACGTTATATTACGTTATTGATGTATATAAAGGTCCCACGGAGACGGAGAAGCCAACTCGCCAGGAATGTTGTCAAATATTACCGCCGATATGTTAGGTTGGGTTAGGTTAGGTTATATTACGTTCTTGATGTATATAAAGAACACACGGAGACGTAGAGGCCAATTCGCCAGGTATGTTGTCAAATATTACCGCCGAGATGATAGGTTGGGTTAGGTTAGGTTATATTTCGTTACTGATGTATATGAAGGTCCCACGGAGACGTAGAGGCCAACTCGCCAGGAATGTTGTCAAATACTACCGCCGAGATGATAGGTTGGGTTACGTTAGGTTATATTACGTTATTGATGTATATAAAGGTCCCACGGAGACGTAGAGACCAACAAGCCAGGAATGTGGTCAAATATTATCGCCGAGATGTTAGGTTGGGTTAGGTTAGGTTATATTACGTTATTGATGTATATAAAGGTCCCACGGAGACATAGAGGCCAACAGGCCTGGAATGTGGTCAAATATTACCGCCGAGATGAAAGGTTGGGTTACGTTAGGTTATATTACGTTATTGATGTATATAAAGATCACACGGAGACGTAGAGGCCAATTCGCCAGGTATATTGTCAAATATTACCGCCGAGATGTTAGGTTGGGTTAGGTTAGGTTATATTACGTTCTTGAAGTATATAAAGGTCCCACGGAGACGTAGAGGCCAACAAGACAGGAATTTGGTCAAATATTACCGCCGAGACGTTAGGTTGCGTTAGGTTAGGTTATATTACGTTATTGATGTATATAAAGGTCCCACGGAGACGGAGAAGCCAACTCGCCAGGAATGTGGTCAAATATTACCGCCGAGATGTTAGGTTGGGTTAGGTTAGGTTATATTACGTTACTGATGTATATAAAGGTCCCACGGAGACGTAGAGGCCAACTCGCAAGGTATGTTGTCAAATATTACCGCGGAGATGTTAGGTTGGGTTAGGTTAAGTTATATTACGTTATTGATGTATATAAAGGTCCCACGGAGACGGAGAAGACAACTCGCCAGGAATGTTGTCAAATTTTACCGCCGAGATGTTAGGTTGGGTTAGGTTAGGTTATATTACGTTCTTGAAGTATATAAAGGTCCCACGCAGACGTAGAGGCCAACAAGCCAGGAATGTTGTCAAATACTACCGTCGAGATGATAGGTTGGGTTACGTTAGGTAATATTACGTTATTCATGTATATAAAGATCCCACGGAGACGTAGAGGCCAACTCGCCAGGTATGTGGTCAAATATTACCGCGGAGATGTTAGGTTGGGTTAGGTTAAGTTATATTACGTTATTGATGTATATAAAGGTCCCACGGAGACGTAGAGGCCAACTCGCCAGGTATGTTGTCACATATTACCGTCGAGATGGTAGGTTGGGTTAGGTTAGGTTATATTACGTTATTGATGTATATAAAGGTCCCACGGAGACGTAGAGGCCAACAAGACAGGAATGTGGTCAAATATTACCGCCGAGATGTTAGGTTGGGTTAGGTTAGGTTATATTACGTTATAGTTCTCTATGACGGCCCCACGGAGACGTAGAGTTCAACAAGCCTGGAATGTGGTCAAATATTACCGCCGAGATGTTATATTGGGTTAGCTTATGTTATATTATGTTATTGATGTATATAAATATCCCACGGAGACGTAGAGGCCACCTCGCCAGGTATGTTTTCAAATATTACCGCCGAGACGTTAGGTTGGGTTAGGTTAGGTTATATTACGTTATTGATGTATATAAAGGTCCCACGGAGACGGAGAAGCCAACTCGCCAGGAATGTGGTCGAATATTATCGCCGAGATGTTAGGTTGGGTTAGGTTAGGTTATATTACGTTATTGATGTATATAAAGATCCCACGGAGACGTAGAGGCCAACTCGCCAGGAATGTTGTCAAATATTACCGCCGCGATGATAGGTTGGGTTAGGTTACGTTATATTACGTTATTGATGTATATAAAGGTCCCACGGAGACGGAGAAGCCAACTCGCCAGGAATGTTGTCAAATATTACCGCCGAGATGTTAGGTTGGGTTAGGTTAGGTTATATTACGTTCTTGATGTATATAAAGAACACACGGAGACGTAGAGGCCAATTCGCCAGGTATGTTGTCAAATATTACCGCCGAGATGATAGGTTGGGTTAGGTTAGGTTATATTTCGTTACTGATGTATATGAAGGTCCCACGGAGACGTAGTGGCCAACTCGCAAGGTATGTTGTCAAATATTACCGCGGAGATGTTAGGTTGGGTTAGGTTAAGTTATATTACGTTATTGATGTATATAAAGGTCCCACGGAGACGTAGAGGCCAACTCGCCAGGAATTATGTCAAATATTACCGCCGAGATTTTATGTTGTGTTAGGTTAGGTTATATTACGTTATTGATGTATATAAAGGTCCCACGGAGACGTAGAGGCCAACTCGCCAGAAATGTTGTCAAATACTACCGCCGAGATGATAGGTTGGGTTACGTTAGGTTATATTACGTTATTGATGTATATAAAGGTCCCACGGAGACGTAGAGACCAACAAGCCAGGATTGATGTCAAATATTACCGCCGAGATGTTGGGTTGGGTTAGGTTAGGTTATATTACGTTATTGATGTATATAAAGGTCCCACGGAGACATAGAGGCCAACAAGCCTGGAATGTGGTCAAATATTACCGCCGAGATGAAAGGTTGGGTTAGGTTAGGTTATATTTCGTTACTGATGTATATGAAGGTCCCACGGAGACGTAGTGGCCAACTCGCAAGGTATGTTGTCAAATATTACCGCGGAGATGTTAGGTTGGGTTAGGTTAAGTTATATTACGTTATTGATGTATATAAAGGTCCCACGGAGACGTAGAGGCCAACTCGCCAGGAATTATGTCAAATATTACCGCCGAGATTTTATGTTGTGTTAGGTTAGGTTATATTACGTTATTGATGTATATAAAGGTCCCACGGAGACGTAGAGGCCAACTCGCCAGAAATGTTGTCAAATACTACCGCCGAGATGATAGGTTGGGTTACGTTAGGTTATATTACGTTATTGATGTATATAAAGGTCCCACGGAGACGTAGAGACCAACAAGCCAGGATTGATGTCAAATATTACCGCCGAGATGTTAGGTTGGGTTAGGTTAGGTTATATTACGTTATTGATGTATATAAAGGTCCCACGGAGACATAGAGGCCAACAAGCCTGGAATGTGGTCAAATATTACCGCCGAGATGAAAGGTTGGGTTAGGTTAGGTTATATTACGTTATTGATGTATATAAAGGTCCCACGGAGACGGAGAAGCCAACTCGCCAGGAATGTGGTCAAATATTACCGCCGAGATGTTAGGTTGGGTTAGGTTAGGTTATATTACGTTACTGATGTATATAAAGGTCCCACGGAGACGTAGAGGCCAACTCGCAAGGTATGTTGTCAAATATTACCGCGGAGATGTTAGGTTGGGTTAGGTTAAGTTATATTACGTTATTGATGTATATAAAGGTCCGACGGAGACGGAGAAGACAACTCGCCAGGAATGTTGTCAAATTTTACCGCCGAGATGTTAGGTTGGGTTAGGTTAGGTTATATTACGTTCTTGAAGTATATAAAGGTCCCACGCAGACGTAGAGGCCAACAAGCCAGGAATGTTGTCAAATACTACCGTCGAGATGATAGGTTGGGTTACGTTAGGTAATATTACGTTATTGATGTATATAAAGATCCCACGGAGACGTAGAGACCAACTCGCCAGGTATGTGGTCAAATATTACCGCCGAGATGATAGGTTGGGTTAGGTTACGTTATATTACGTTATTGATGTATATGAAGGTCCCACGGAGACACAGAGTCCAACTCGCCAGGTATGTTGTCACATATTACCGTCGAGATGGTAGGTTGGGTTAGGTTAGGTTATATTACGTTATTGATGTATATAAAGGTCCCACGGAGACGTAGAGGCCAACAAGACAGGAATGTGGTCAAATATTACCGCCGAGATGTTAGGTTGGGTTAGGTTAGGTTATATTACGTTATAGTTCTCTATGACGGCCCCACGGAGACGTAGAGTTCAACAAGCCTGGAATGTGGTCAAATATTACCGCCGAGATGTTATATTGGGTTAGCTTATGTTATATTATGTTATTGATGTATATAAATATCCCACGGAGACGTAGAGGCCACCTCGCCAGGAATGTGGTCAAATATTACCGCCGAGATGTTAGGTTGGGTTAGGTTAGGTTATACTACGTTATTGATGTATATAAAGGTCCTACGGAGACGTAGAGGCCAACTCGCCTGGTATGTTGTCAAATATTACCGCCGAGATGTTATGTTGGGTTAGGTTAGGTTATATTACGTTATTGATGTATATAAAGGTCCCACGGAGACGGAGAAGCCAACTCGCCAGGAATGTGGTCGAATATTATCGCCGAGATGTTAGGTTGGGTTAGGTTAGGTTATATTACGTTATTGATGTATATAAAGATCCCACGGAGACGTAGAGGCCAACTTGCCAGGAATGTTGTCAAATATTACCGCCGCGATGATAGGTTGGGTTAGGTTACGTTATATTACGTTATTGATGTATATAAAGGTCCCACGGAGACGGAGAAGCCAACTCGCCAGGAATGTTGTCAAATATTACCGCCGATATGTTAGGTTGGGTTAGGTTAGGTTATATTACGTTCTTGATGTATATAAAGAACACACGGAGACGTAGAGGCCAATTCGCCAGGTATGTTGTCAAATATTACCGCCGAGATGATAGGTTGGGTTAGGTTAGGTTATATTTCGTTACTGATGTATATGAAGGTCCCACGGAGACGTAGAGGCCAACTCGCCAGGAATGTTGTCAAATACTACCGCCGAGATGATAGGTTGGGTTACGTTAGGTTATATTACGTTATTGATGTATATAAAGGTCCCACGGAGACGTAGAGACCAACAAGCCAGGAATGTGGTCAAATATTATCGCCGAGATGTTAGGTTGGTTTAGGTTAGGTTATATTACGTTATAGATGTATATAAAGGTCCCACGGAGACATAGAAGCCAACAAGCCTGAATCTGATCAAATATTACCGCCGAGTTAAAAGGTTGGGTTAGGTTAGGTTATATTACGTTATTGATGTATATAAAGATCACACGGAGACGTAGAGGCCAATTCGCCAGGTATATTGTCAAATATTACCGCCGAGATGTTAGGTTGGGTTAGGTTAGGTTATATTACGTTCTTGAAGTATATAAAGGTCCCACGGAGACGTAGAGGCCAACAAGACAGGAATTTGGTCAAATATTACCGCCGAGACGTTAGGTTGCGTTAGGTTAGGTTATATTACGTTATTGATGTATATAAAGGTCCCACGGAGACGGAGAAGCCAACTCGCCAGGAATGTGGTCAAATATTACCGCCGAGATGTTAGGTTGGGTTAGGTTAGGTTATATTACGTTACTGATGTATATAAAGAACACACGGAGACGTAGAGGCCAATTCGCCAGGTATGTTGTCAAATATTACCGCCGAGATGATAGGTTGGGTTAGGTTAGGTTATATTTCGTTACTGATGTATATGAAGGTCCCACGGAGACGTAGAGGCCAACTCGCCAGGAATGTTGTCAAATACTACCGCCGAGATGATAGGTTGGGTTACGTTAGGTTATATTACGTTATTGATGTATATAAAGGTCCCACGGAGACGTAGAGACCAACAAGCCAGGAATGTGGTCAAATATTATCGCCGAGATGTTAGGTTGGGTTAGGTTAGGTTATATTACGTTATTGATGTATATAAAGGTCCCACGGAGACATAGAGGCCAACAGGCCTGGAATGTGGTCAAATATTACCGCCGAGATGAAAGGTTGGGTTACGTTAGGTTATATTACGTTATTGATGTATATAAAGATCACACGGAGACGTAGAGGCCAATTCGCCAGGTATATTGTCAAATATTACCGCCGAGATGTTAGGTTGGGTTAGGTTAGGTTATATTACGTTCTTGAAGTATATAAAGGTCCCACGGAGACGTAGAGGCCAACAAGACAGGAATTTGGTCAAATATTACCGCCGAGACGTTAGGTTGCGTTAGGTTAGGTTATATTACGTTATTGATGTATATAAAGGTCCCACGGAGACGGAGAAGCCAACTCGCCAGGAATGTGGTCAAATATTACCGCCGAGATGTTAGGTTGGGTTAGGTTAGGTTATATTACGTTACTGATGTATATAAAGGTCCCACGGAGACGTAGAGGCCAACTCGCAAGGTATGTTGTCAAATATTACCGCGGAGATGTTAGGTTGGGTTAGGTTAAGTTATATTACGTTATTGATGTATATAAAGGTCCCACGGAGACGGAGAAGACAACTCGCCAGGAATGTTGTCAAATTTTACCGCCGAGATGTTAGGTTGGGTTAGGTTAGGTTATATTACGTTCTTGAAGTATATAAAGGTCCCACGCAGACGTAGAGGCCAACAAGCCAGGAATGTTGTCAAATACTACCGTCGAGATGATAGGTTGGGTTACGTTAGGTAATATTACGTTATTCATGTATATAAAGATCCCACGGAGACGTAGAGGCCAACTCGCCAGGTATGTGGTCAAATATTACCGCGGAGATGTTAGGTTGGGTTAGGTTAAGTTATATTACGTTATTGATGTATATAAAGGTCCCACGGAGACGTAGAGGCCAACTCGCCAGGTATGTTGTCACATATTACCGTCGAGATGGTAGGTTGGGTTAGGTTAGGTTATATTACGTTATTGATGTATATAAAGGTCCCACGGAGACGTAGAGGCCAACAAGACAGGAATGTGGTCAAATATTACCGCCGAGATGTTAGGTTGGGTTAGGTTAGGTTATATTACGTTATAGTTCTCTATGACGGCCCCACGGAGACGTAGAGTTCAACAAGCCTGGAATGTGGTCAAATATTACCGCCGAGATGTTATATTGGGTTAGCTTATGTTATATTATGTTATTGATGTATATAAATATCCCACGGAGACGTAGAGGCCACCTCGCCAGGTATGTTTTCAAATATTACCGCCGAGACGTTAGGTTGGGTTAGGTTAGGTTATATTACGTTATTGATGTATATAAAGGTCCCACGGAGACGGAGAAGCCAACTCGCCAGGAATGTGGTCGAATATTATCGCCGAGATGTTAGGTTGGGTTAGGTTAGGTTATATTACGTTATTGATGTATATAAAGATCCCACGGAGACGTAGAGGCCAACTCGCCAGGAATGTTGTCAAATATTACCGCCGCGATGATAGGTTGGGTTAGGTTACGTTATATTACGTTATTGATGTATATAAAGGTCCCACGGAGACGGAGAAGCCAACTCGCCAGGAATGTTGTCAAATATTACCGCCGAGATGTTAGGTTGGGTTAGGTTAGGTTATATTACGTTCTTGATGTATATAAAGAACACACGGAGACGTAGAGGCCAATTCGCCAGGTATGTTGTCAAATATTACCGCCGAGATGATAGGTTGGGTTAGGTTAGGTTATATTTCGTTACTGATGTATATGAAGGTCCCACGGAGACGTAGTGGCCAACTCGCAAGGTATGTTGTCAAATATTACCGCGGAGATGTTAGGTTGGGTTAGGTTAAGTTATATTACGTTATTGATGTATATAAAGGTCCCACGGAGACGTAGAGGCCAACTCGCCAGGAATTATGTCAAATATTACCGCCGAGATTTTATGTTGTGTTAGGTTAGGTTATATTACGTTATTGATGTATATAAAGGTCCCACGGAGACGTAGAGGCCAACTCGCCAGAAATGTTGTCAAATACTACCGCCGAGATGATAGGTTGGGTTACGTTAGGTTATATTACGTTATTGATGTATATAAAGGTCCCACGGAGACGTAGAGACCAACAAGCCAGGATTGATGTCAAATATTACCGCCGAGATGTTGGGTTGGGTTAGGTTAGGTTATATTACGTTATTGATGTATATAAAGGTCCCACGGAGACATAGAGGCCAACAAGCCTGGAATGTGGTCAAATATTACCGCCGAGATGAAAGGTTGGGTTAGGTTAGGTTATATTTCGTTACTGATGTATATGAAGGTCCCACGGAGACGTAGTGGCCAACTCGCAAGGTATGTTGTCAAATATTACCGCGGAGATGTTAGGTTGGGTTAGGTTAAGTTATATTACGTTATTGATGTATATAAAGGTCCCACGGAGACGTAGAGGCCAACTCGCCAGGAATTATGTCAAATATTACCGCCGAGATTTTATGTTGTGTTAGGTTAGGTTATATTACGTTATTGATGTATATAAAGGTCCCACGGAGACGTAGAGGCCAACTCGCCAGAAATGTTGTCAAATACTACCGCCGAGATGATAGGTTGGGTTACGTTAGGTTATATTACGTTATTGATGTATATAAAGGTCCCACGGAGACGTAGAGACCAACAAGCCAGGATTGATGTCAAATATTACCGCCGAGATGTTAGGTTGGGTTAGGTTAGGTTATATTACGTTATTGATGTATATAAAGGTCCCACGGAGACATAGAGGCCAACAAGCCTGGAATGTGGTCAAATATTACCGCCGAGATGAAAGGTTGGGTTAGGTTAGGTTATATTACGTTATTGATGTATATAAAGGTCCCACGGAGACGGAGAAGCCAACTCGCCAGGAATGTGGTCAAATATTACCGCCGAGATGTTAGGTTGGGTTAGGTTAGGTTATATTACGTTACTGATGTATATAAAGGTCCCACGGAGACGTAGAGGCCAACTCGCAAGGTATGTTGTCAAATATTACCGCGGAGATGTTAGGTTGGGTTAGGTTAAGTTATATTACGTTATTGATGTATATAAAGGTCCGACGGAGACGGAGAAGACAACTCGCCAGGAATGTTGTCAAATTTTACCGCCGAGATGTTAGGTTGGGTTAGGTTAGGTTATATTACGTTCTTGAAGTATATAAAGGTCCCACGCAGACGTAGAGGCCAACAAGCCAGGAATGTTGTCAAATACTACCGTCGAGATGATAGGTTGGGTTACGTTAGGTAATATTACGTTATTGATGTATATAAAGATCCCACGGAGACGTAGAGACCAACTCGCCAGGTATGTGGTCAAATATTACCGCCGAGATGATAGGTTGGGTTAGGTTACGTTATATTACGTTATTGATGTATATGAAGGTCCCACGGAGACACAGAGTCCAACTCGCCAGGTATGTTGTCACATATTACCGTCGAGATGGTAGGTTGGGTTAGGTTAGGTTATATTACGTTATTGATGTATATAAAGGTCCCACGGAGACGTAGAGGCCAACAAGACAGGAATGTGGTCAAATATTACCGCCGAGATGTTAGGTTGGGTTAGGTTAGGTTATATTACGTTATAGTTCTCTATGACGGCCCCACGGAGACGTAGAGTTCAACAAGCCTGGAATGTGGTCAAATATTACCGCCGAGATGTTATATTGGGTTAGCTTATGTTATATTATGTTATTGATGTATATAAATATCCCACGGAGACGTAGAGGCCACCTCGCCAGGAATGTGGTCAAATATTACCGCCGAGATGTTAGGTTGGGTTAGGTTAGGTTATACTACGTTATTGATGTATATAAAGGTCCTACGGAGACGTAGAGGCCAACTCGCCTGGTATGTTGTCAAATATTACCGCCGAGATGTTATGTTGGGTTAGGTTAGGTTATATTACGTTATTGATGTATATAAAGGTCCCACGGAGACGGAGAAGCCAACTCGCCAGGAATGTGGTCGAATATTATCGCCGAGATGTTAGGTTGGGTTAGGTTAGGTTATATTACGTTATTGATGTATATAAAGATCCCACGGAGACGTAGAGGCCAACTTGCCAGGAATGTTGTCAAATATTACCGCCGCGATGATAGGTTGGGTTAGGTTACGTTATATTACGTTATTGATGTATATAAAGGTCCCACGGAGACGGAGAAGCCAACTCGCCAGGAATGTTGTCAAATATTACCGCCGATATGTTAGGTTGGGTTAGGTTAGGTTATATTACGTTCTTGATGTATATAAAGAACACACGGAGACGTAGAGGCCAATTCGCCAGGTATGTTGTCAAATATTACCGCCGAGATGATAGGTTGGGTTAGGTTAGGTTATATTTCGTTACTGATGTATATGAAGGTCCCACGGAGACGTAGAGGCCAACTCGCCAGGAATGTTGTCAAATACTACCGCCGAGATGATAGGTTGGGTTACGTTAGGTTATATTACGTTATTGATGTATATAAAGGTCCCACGGAGACGTAGAGACCAACAAGCCAGGAATGTGGTCAAATATTATCGCCGAGATGTTAGGTTGGTTTAGGTTAGGTTATATTACGTTATAGATGTATATAAAGGTCCCACGGAGACATAGAAGCCAACAAGCCTGAATCTGATCAAATATTACCGCCGAGTTAAAAGGTTGGGTTAGGTTAGGTTATATTACGTTATTGATGTATATAAAGATCACACGGAGACGTAGAGGCCAATTCGCCAGGTATATTGTCAAATATTACCGCCGAGATGTTAGGTTGGGTTAGGTTAGGTTATATTACGTTCTTGAAGTATATAAAGGTCCCACGGAGACGTAGAGGCCAACAAGACAGGAATTTGGTCAAATATTACCGCCGAGACGTTAGGTTGCGTTAGGTTAGGTTATATTACGTTATTGATGTATATAAAGGTCCCACGGAGACGGAGAAGCCAACTCGCCAGGAATGTGGTCAAATATTACCGCCGAGATGTTAGGTTGGGTTAGGTTAGGTTATATTACGTTACTGATGTATATAAAGGTCCCACGGAGACGTAGAGGCCAACTCGCAAGGTATGTTGTCAAATATTACCGCGGAGATGTTAGGTTGGGTTAGGTTAAGTTATATTACGTTATTGATGTATATAAAGGTCCCACGGAGACGGAGAAGACAACTCGCCAGGAATGTTGTCAAATTTTACCGCCGAGATGTTAGGTTGGGTTAGGTTAGGTTATATTACGTTCTTGAAGTATATAAAGGTCCCACGCAGACGTAGAGGCCAACAAGCCAGGAATGTTGTCAAATACTACCGTCGAGATGATAGGTTGGGTGACGTTAGGTAATATTACGTTATTCATGTATATAAAGATCCCACGGAGACGTAGAGGCCAACTCGCCAGGTATGTGGTCAAATATTACCGCCGAGATGATAGGTTGGGTTAGGTTACGTTATATTACGTTATTGATGTATATGAAGGTCCCACGGAGACGCAGAGTCCAACTCGCCAGGTATGTTGTCACATATTACCGTCGAGATGGTAGGTTGGGTTAGGTTAGGTTATATTACGTTATTGATGTATATAAAGGTCCCACGGAGACGTAGAGGCCAACAAGACAGGAATGTGGTCAAATATTACCGCCGAGATGTTAGGTTGGGTTAGGTTAGGTTATATTACGTTATAGTTCTCTATGACGGCCCCACGGAGACGTAGAGTTCAACAAGCCTGGAATGTGGTCAAATATTACCGCCGAGATGTTATATTGGGTTAGCTTATGTTATATTATGTTATTGATGTATATAAATATCCCACGGAGACGTAGAGGCCACCTCGCCAGGAATGTGGTCAAATATTACCGCCGAGATGTTAGGTTGGGTTAGGTTAGGTTATACTACGTTATTGATGTATATAAAGGTCCTACGGAGACGTAGAGGCCAACTCGCCAGGTATGTTGTCAAATATTACCGCCGAGATGTTATGTTGGGTTAGGTTAGGTTATATTACGTTATTGATGTATATAAAGGTCCCACGGAGACGGAGAAGCCAACTCGCCAGGAATGTGGTCGAATATTATCGCCGAGATGTTAGGTTGGGTTAGGTTAGGTTATATTACGTTATTGATGTATATAAAGATCCCACGGAGACGTAGAGGCCAACTCGCCAGGAATGTTGTCAAATATTACCGCCGCGATGATAGGTTGGGTTAGGTTACGTTATATTACGTTATTGATGTATATAAAGGTCCCACGGAGACGGAGAAGCCAACTCGCCAGGAATGTTGTCAAATATTACCGCCGATATGTTAGGTTGGGTTAGCTTAGGTTATATTACGTTCTTGATGTATATAAAGAACACACGGAGACGTAGAGGCCAATTCGCCAGGTATGTTGTCAAATATTACCGCCGAGATGATAGGTTGGGTTAGGTTAGGTTATATTTCGTTACTGATGTATATGAAGGTCCCACGGAGACGTAGAGGCCAACTCGCCAGGAATGTTGTCAAATACTACCGCCGAGATGATAGGTTGGGTTACGTTAGGTTATATTACGTTATTGATGTATATAAAGGTCCCACGGAGACGTAGAGACCAACAAGCCAGGAATGTGGTCAAATATTATCGCCGAGATGTTAGGTTGGTTTAGGTTAGGTTATATTACGTTATAGATGTATATAAAGGTCCCACGGAGACATAGAAGCCAACAAGCCTGGAATCTGATCAAATATTACCGCCGAGTTAAAAGGTTGGGTTAGGTTAGGTTATATTACGTTATTGATGTATATAAAAATCACACGGAGACGTAGAGGCCAATTCGCCAGGTATGTTGTCAAATATTACCGCCGAGATGATAGGTTGGGTTAGGTTACGTTATATTACGTTATTGATGTATATGAAGGTCCCACGGAGACGCAGAGTCCAACTCGCCAGGTATGTTGTCACATATTACCGTCGATATGGTAGGTTGGGTTAGGTCAGGTTATATTACGTTATTGAAGTATATAAAGGTCCCACGCAGACGTAGAGGCCAACAAGCCAGGAATGTGGTCAAATATTACCGCCGAGATGTTAGGTTGGGTTAGGTTAAGTTATATTACGTTATTGATGTATATAAAGGTCCCAGGAAGACGTAGAGGCCAACTCGCCAGGAATGTTGTCAAATATTACCGCCGACATGATAGGTTGGGTAAAGTTACGTTATATTACGTTATTGATGTATGCGAGTGTTACACGGAGACGTAGAGGCCAACTCGCCAGTAATGATGGCAAATATTACCGCCGAGATATTAAGTTGGCTTAGGTTAGGTTATATTACGTTATTGAAGTATATAAAGGTCCCACGCAGACGTAGAGGCCAATAAGCCAGGAATGTGGTCAAATATTACCGCCGAGATGTTAGGTTGGGTTAGGTTAGGTTATATTACGTTATTGATGTATATAAAGGTCCTACGGAGACGTAGAGGCCAACACGCCAGGTATGTTGTCAAATATTACCGCCGAGATGATAGGTTGGGTTAGGTTAGGTTATATTTCGTTACTGATGTATATGAAGGTCCCACGGAGACGTAGTGGCCAACTCGCAAGGTATGTTGTCAAATATTACCGCGGAGATGTTAGGTTGGGTTAGGTTAAGTTATATTACGTTATTGATGTATATAAAGGTCCCACGGAGACGTAGAGGCCAACTCGCCAGGAATTATGTCAAATATTACCGCCGAGATTTTATGTTGTGTTAGGTTAGGTTATATTACGTTATTGATGTATATAAAGGTCCCACGGAGACGTAGAGGCCAACTCGCCAGAAATGTTGTCAAATACTACCGCCGAGATGATAGGTTGGGTTACGTTAGGTTATATTACGTTATTGATGTATATAAAGGTCCCACGGAGACGTAGAGACCAACAAGCCAGGATTGATGTCAAATATTACCGCCGAGATGTTAGGTTGGGTTAGGTTAGGTTATATTACGTTATTGATGTATATAAAGGTCCCACGGAGACATAGAGGCCAACAAGCCTGGAATGTGGTCAAATATTACCGCCGAGATGAAAGGTTGGGTTAGGTTAGGTTATATTACGTTATTGATGTATATAAAGATCACACGGAGACGTAGAGGCCAACTCGCCAGGAATGATGTCAAATATTACCGCCGAGATTTCATGTTGGGTTAGGTTAGGTTATATTACGTTATTGATGTATATAAAGGTCCCACGGAGACGTAGAGTCCAACTCGCCAGGAATGTTGTTAAATACTACCGCCGAGATGATAGGTTGGGTTACGTTAGGTTATATTACGTTATTGATGTATATAAAGGTCCCACGGAGACGTAGAGGCCAACAAGCCAGGAATGTGGTCAAATATTATCGCCGAGATGTTAGGTTGGTTTAGGTTAGGTTATATTACGTTATAGATGTATATAAAGTTCCCACGGAGACGTAGAGGCCAACTCGCCAGGATTGATGTCAAATATTACCGCCGAGATGTTAGGTTGGGTTAGGTTAGGTTATATTACGTTATTGATGTATATAAAGGTCCCACGGAGACATAGAGGCCAACAAGCCTGGAATGTGGACAAATATTACCGCCGAGATGAAAGGTTGGGTTAGGTTAGGTTATATTACGTTATTGATGTATATAAAGGTCCCACGGAGACGGAGAAGCCAACTCGCCAGGAATGTGGTCAAATATTACCGCCGAGATGGTAGGTTGGGTTAGGTTAGGTTATATTACGTTATTGATGTATATAAAGGTCCCACGGAGACGTAGAGGCCAACAAGACAGGAATGTGGTCAAATATTACCGCCGAGATGTTAGGTTGGGTTAGGTTAGGTTATATTACGTTATAGTTCTCTATGACGGCCCCACGGAGACGTAGAGTTCAACAAGCCTGGAATGTGGTCAAATATTACCGCCGAGATGTTATATTGGGTTAGCTTATGTTATATTATGTTATTGATGTATATAAATATCCCACGGAGACGTAGAGGCCACCTCGCCAGGAATGTGGTCAAATATTACCGCCGAGATGTTAGGTTGGGTTAGGTTAGGTTATACTACGTTATTGATGTATATAAAGGTCCTACGGAGACGTAGAGGCCAACTCGCCAGGTATGTTGTCAAATATTACCGCCGAGATGTTATGTTGGGTTAGGTTAGGTTATATTACGTTATTGATGTATATAAAGGTCCCACGGAGACGGAGAAGCCAACTCGCCAGGAATGTGGTCGAATATTATCGCCGAGATGTTAGGTTGGGTTAGGTTAGGTTATATTACGTTATTGATGTATATAAAGATCCCACGGAGACGTAGAGGCCAACTCGCCAGGAATGTTGTCAAATATTACCGCCGCGATGATAGGTTGGGTTAGGTTACGTTATATTACGTTATTGATGTATATAAAGGTCCCACGGAGACGGAGAAGCCAACTCGCCAGGAATGTTGTCAAATATTACCGCCGATATGTTAGGTTGGGTTAGGTTAGGTTATATTACGTTCTTGATGTATATAAAGAACACACGGAGACGTAGAGGCCAATTCGCCAGGTATGTTGTCAAATATTACCGCCGAGATGATAGGTTGGGTTAGGTTAGGTTATATTTCGTTACTGATGTATATGAAGGTCCCACGGAGACGTAGAGGCCAACTCGCCAGGAATGTTGTCAAATACTACCGCCGAGATGATAGGTTGGGTTACGTTAGGTTATATTACGTTATTGATGTATATAAAGGTCCCACGGAGACGTAGAGACCAACAAGCCAGGAATGTGGTCAAATATTATCGCCGAGATGTTAGGTTGGTTTAGGTTAGGTTATATTACGTTATAGATGTATATAAAGGTCCCACGGAGACATAGAAGCCAACAAGCCTGGAATCTGATCAAATATTACCGCCGAGTTAAAAGGTTGGGTTAGGTTAGGTTATATTACGTTATTGATGTATATAAAAATCACACGGAGACGTAGAGGCCAATTCGCCAGGTATGTTGTCAAATATTACCGCCGAGATGATAGGTTGGGTTAGGTTACGTTATATTACGTTATTGATGTATATGAAGGTCCCACGGAGACGCAGAGTCCAACTCGCCAGGTATGTTGTCACATATTACCGTCGATATGGTAGGTTGGGTTAGGTCAGGTTATATTACGTTATTGAAGTATATAAAGGTCCCACGCAGACGTAGAGGCCAACAAGCCAGGAATGTGGTCAAATATTACCGCCGAGATGTTAGGTTGGGTTAGGTTAAGTTATATTACGTTATTGATGTATATAAAGGTCCCAGGAAGACGTAGAGGCCAACTCGCCAGGAATGTTGTCAAATATTACCGCCGACATGATAGGTTGGGTTAAGTTACGTTATATTACGTTATTGATGTATGCGAGTGTTACACGGAGACGTAGAGGCCAACTCGCCAGTAATGATGGCAAATATTACCGCCGAGATATTAAGTTGGCTTAGGTTAGGTTATATTACGTTCTTGATGTATATAAAGAACACACGGAGACGTAGAGGCCAATTCGCCAGGTATGTTGTCAAATATTACCGCCGAGATGTTAGGTTGGGTTAGGTTAGGTTATATTACGTTATTGATGTATATAAAGGTTCTACGGAGACGTAGAGGCCAACACGCCAGGTATGTTGTCAAATATTACCGCCGAGATGATAGGTTGGGTTAGGTTAGGTTATATTTCGTTACTGATGTATATGAAGGTCCCACGGAGACGTAGTGGCCAACTCGCAAGGTATGTTGTCAAATATTACCGCGGAGATGTTAGGTTGGGTTAGGTTAAGTTATATTACGTTATTGATGTATATAAAGGTCCCACGGAGACGTAGAGGCCAACTCGCCAGGAATTATGTCAAATATTACCGCCGAGATTTTATGTTGTGTTAGGTTAGGTTATATTACGTTATTGATGTATATAAAGGTCCCACGGAGACGTAGAGGCCAACTCGCCAGAAATGTTGGCAAATACTACCGCCGAGATGATAGGTTGGGTTACGTTAGGTTATATTACGTTATTGATGTATATAAAGGTCCCACGGAGACGTAGAGACCAACAAGCCAGGATTGATGTCAAATATTACCGCCGAGATGTTAGGTTGGGTTAGGTTAGGTTATATTACGTTATTGATGTATATAAAGGTCCCACGGAGACATAGAGGCCAACAAGCCTGGAATGTGGTCAAATATTACCGCCGAGATGAAAGGTTGGGTTAGGTTAGGTTATATTACGTTATTGATGTATATAAAGATCACACGGAGACGTAGAGGCCAACTCGCCAGGAATGATGTCAAATATTACCGCCGAGATTTCATGTTGGGTTAGGTTAGGTTATATTACGTTATTGATGTATATAAAGGTCCCACGGAGACGTAGAGTCCAACTCGCCAGGAATGTTGTTAAATACTACCGCCGAGATGATAGGTTGGGTTACGTTAGGTTATATTACGTTATTGATGTATATAAAGGTCCCACGGAGACGTAGAGGCCAACAAGCCAGGAATGTGGTCAAATATTATCGCCGAGATGTTAGGTTGGTTTAGGTTAGGTTATATTACGTTATAGATGTATATAAAGTTCCCACGGAGACGTAGAGGCCAACTCGCCAGGATTGATGTCAAATATTACCGCCGAGATGTTAGGTTGGGTTAGGTTAGGTTATATTACGTTATTGATGTATATAAAGGTCCCACGGAGACATAGAGGCCAACAAGCCTGGAATGTGGTCAAATATTACCGCCGAGATGAAAGGTTGGGTTAGGTTAGGTTATATTACGTTATTGATGTATATAAAGGTCCCACGGAGACGGAGAAGCCATCTCGCCAGGAATGTGGTCAAATATTACCGCCGAGATGGTAGGTTGGGTTAGGTTAGGTTATATTACGTTATTGATGTATATAAAGGTCCCACGGAGACGTAGAGGCCAACAAGACAGGAATGTGGTCAAATATTACCGCCGAGATGTTAGGTTGGGTTAGGTTAGGTTATATTACGTTATAGTTCTCTATGACGGCCCCACGGAGACGTAGAGTTCAACAAGCCTGGAATGTGGTCAAATATTACCGCCGAGATGTTATATTGGGTTAGCTTATGTTATATTATTTTATTGATGTATATAAATATCCCACGGAGACGTAGAGGCCACCTCGCCAGGAATGTGGTCAAATATTACCGCCGAGATGTTAGGTTGGGTTAGGTTAGGTTATACTACGTTATTGATGTATATAAAGGTCCTACGGAGACGTAGAGGCCAACTCGCCAGGTATGTTGTCAAATATTACCGCCGAGATGTTATGTTGGGTTAGGTTAGGTTATATTACGTTATTGATGTATATAAAGGTCCCACGGAGACGGAGAAGCCAACTCGCCAGGAATGTGGTCGAATATTATCGCCGAGATGTTAGGTTGGGTTAGGTTAGGTTATATTACGTTATTGATGTATATAAAGATCCCACGGAGACGTAGAGGCCAACTCGCCAGGAATGTTGTCAAATATTACCGCCGCGATGACAGGTTGGGTTAGGTTACGTTATATTACGTTATTGATGTATATAAAGGTCCCACGGAGACGGAGAAGCCAACTCGCCAGGAATGTTGTCAAATATTACCGCCGAGATGGTAGGTTGGGTTAGGTTAGGTTATATTACGTTATTGATGTATATAAAGGTCCCACGGAGACGTAGAGGCCAACAAGACAGGAATGTGGTCAAATATTACCGCCGAGATGTTAGGTTGGGTTAGGTTAGGTTATATTACGTTATAGTTCTCTATGACGGCCCCACGGAGACGTAGAGTTCAACAAGCCTGGAATGTGGTCAAATATTACCGCCGAGATGTTATATTGGGTTAGCTTATGTTATATTATGTTATTGATGTATATAAATATCCCACGGAGACGTAGAGGCCACCTCGCCAGGAATGTGGTCAAATATTACCGCCGAGATGTTAGGTTGGGTTAGGTTAGGTTATACTACGTTATTGATGTATATAAAGGTCCTACGGAGACGTAGAGGCCAACTCGCCAGGTATGTTGTCAAATATTACCGCCGAGATGTTATGTTGGGTTAGGTTAGGTTATATTACGTTATTGATGTATATAAAGGTCCCACGGAGACGGAGAAGCCAACTCGCCAGGAATGTGGTCGAATATTATCGCCGAGATGTTAGGTTGGGTTAGGTTAGGTTATATTACGTTATTGATGTATATAAAGATCCCACGGAGACGTAGAGGCCAACTCGCCAGGAATGTTGTCAAATATTACCGCCGCGATGATAGGTTGGGTTAGGTTACGTTATATTACGTTATTGATGTATATAAAGGTCCCACGGAGACGGAGAAGCCAACTCGCCAGGAATGTTGTCAAATATTACCGCCGATATGTTAGGTTGGGTTAGGTTAGGTTATATTACGTTCTTGATGTATATAAAGAACACACGGAGACGTAGAGGCCAATTCGCCAGGTATGTTGTCAAATATTACCGCCGAGATGATAGGTTGGGTTAGGTTAGGTTATATTTCGTTACTGATGTATATGAAGGTCCCACGGAGACGTAGAGGCCAACTCGCCAGGAATGTTGTCAAATACTACCGCCGAGATGATAGGTTGGGTTACGTTAGGTTATATTACGTTATTGATGTATATAAAGGTCCCACGGAGACGTAGAGACCAACAAGCCAGGAATGTGGTCAAATATTATCGCCGAGATGTTAGGTTGGTTTAGGTTAGGTTATATTACGTTATAGATGTATATAAAGGTCCCACGGAGACATAGAAGCCAACAAGCCTGGAATCTGATCAAATATTACCGCCGAGTTAAAAGGTTGGGTTAGGTTAGGTTATATTACGTTATTGATGTATATAAAAATCACACGGAGACGTAGAGGCCAATTCGCCAGGTATGTTGTCAAATATTACCGCCGAGATGATAGGTTGGGTTAGGTTACGTTATATTACGTTATTGATGTATATGAAGGTCCCACGGAGACGCAGAGTCCAACTCGCCAGGTATGTTGTCACATATTACCGTCGATATGGTAGGTTGGGTTAGGTCAGGTTATATTACGTTATTGAAGTATATAAAGGTCCCACGCAGACGTAGAGGCCAACAAGCCAGGAATGTGGTCAAATATTACCGCCGAGATGTTAGGTTGGGTTAGGTTAAGTTATATTACGTTATTGATGTATATAAAGGTCCCAGGAAGACGTAGAGGCCAACTCGCCAGGAATGTTGTCAAATATTACCGCCGACATGATAGGTTGGGTTAAGTTACGTTATATTACGTTATTGATGTATGCGAGTGTTACACGGAGACGTAGAGGCCAACTCGCCAGTAATGATGGCAAATATTACCGCCGAGATATTAAGTTGGCTTAGGTTAGGTTATATTACGTTATTGAAGTATATAAAGGTCCCACGCAGACGTAGAGGCCAATAAGCCAGGAATGTGGTCAAATATTACCGCCGAGATGTTAGGTTGGGTTAGGTTAGGTTATATTACGTTATTGATGTATATAAAGGTCCTACGGAGACGTAGAGGCCAACACGCCAGGTATGTTGTCAAATATTACCGCCGAGATGATAGGTTGGGTTAGGTTAGGTTATATTTCGTTACTGATGTATATGAAGGTCCCACGGAGACGTAGTGGCCAACTCGCAAGGTATGTTGTCAAATATTACCGCGGAGATGTTAGGTTGGGTTAGGTTAAGTTATATTACGTTATTGATGTATATAAAGGTCCCACGGAGACGTAGAGGCCAACTCGCCAGGAATTATGTCAAATATTACCGCCGAGATTTTATGTTGTGTTAGGTTAGGTTATATTACGTTATTGATGTATATAAAGGTCCCACGGAGACGTAGAGGCCAACTCGCCAGAAATGTTGGCAAATACTACCGCCGAGATGATAGGTTGGGTTACGTTAGGTTATATTACGTTATTGATGTATATAAAGGTCCCACGGAGACGTAGAGACCAACAAGCCAGGATTGATGTCAAATATTACCGCCGAGATGTTAGGTTGGGTTAGGTTAGGTTATATTACGTTATTGATGTATATAAAGGTCCCACGGAGACATAGAGGCCAACAAGCCTGGAATGTGGTCAAATATTACCGCCGAGATGAAAGGTTGGGTTAGGTTAGGTTATATTACGTTATTGATGTATATAAAGATCACACGGAGACGTAGAGGCCAACTCGCCAGGAATGATGTCAAATATTACCGCCGAGATTTCATGTTGGGTTAGGTTAGGTTATATTACGTTATTGATGTATATAAAGGTCCCACGGAGACGTAGAGTCCAACTCGCCAGGTATGTTGTCTCATATTACCGTCGAGATGGTAGGTTGGGTTTAGGTAAGGTTATATTACGTTATTGATGTATATGAAGGTCCCTCGGAGACGCAGAGTCCAACTCGCCAGGTATGTTGTCTCATATTACCGTCGAGATGGTAGGTTGGGTTAGGTTAGGTTATATTACGTTATTGATGTATATAAAGGTCCCACGGAGACATAGAGGCCAACAAGCCTGGAATGTGGTCAAATATTACCGCCGAGATGAAAGGTTGGGTTAGGTTAGGTTATATTACGTTATTGATGTATATAAAGATCACACGGAGACGTAGAGGCCAACTCGCCAGGAATGATGTCAAATATTACCGCCGAGATTTCATGTTGGGTTAGGTTAGGTTATATTACGTTATTGATGTATATAAAGGTCCCACGGAGACGTAGAGTCCAACTCGCCAGGAATGTTGTTAAATACTACCGCCGAGATGATAGGTTGGGTTACGTTAGGTTATATTACGTTATTGATGTATATAAAGGTCCCACGGAGACGTAGAGGCCAACAAGCCAGGAATGTGGTCAAATATTATCGCCGAGATGTTAGGTTGGTTTAGGTTAGGTTATATTACGTTATAGATGTATATAAAGTTCCCACGGAGACGTAGAGGCCAACTCGCCAGGATTGATGTCAAATATTACCGCCGAGATGTTAGGTTGGGTTAGGTTAGGTTATATTACGTTATTGATGTATATAAAGGTCCCACGGAGACATAGAGGCCAACAAGCCTGGAATGTGGTCAAATATTACCGCCGAGATGAAAGGTTGGGTTAGGTTAGGTTATATTACGTTATTGATGTATATAAAGGTCCCACGGAGACGGAGAAGCCATCTCGCCAGGAATGTGGTCAAATATTACCGCCGAGATGGTAGGTTGGGTTAGGTTAGGTTATATTACGTTATTGATGTATATAAAGGTCCCACGGAGACGTAGAGGCCAACAAGACAGGAATGTGGTCAAATATTACCGCCGAGATGTTAGGTTGGGTTAGGTTAGGTTATATTACGTTATAGTTCTCTATGACGGCCCCACGGAGACGTAGAGTTCAACAAGCCTGGAATGTGGTCAAATATTACCGCCGAGATGTTATATTGGGTTAGCTTATGTTATATTATTTTATTGATGTATATAAATATCCCACGGAGACGTAGAGGCCACCTCGCCAGGAATGTGGTCAAATATTACCGCCGAGATGTTAGGTTGGGTTAGGTTAGGTTATACTACGTTATTGATGTATATAAAGGTCCTACGGAGACGTAGAGGCCAACTCGCCAGGTATGTTGTCAAATATTACCGCCGAGATGTTATGTTGGGTTAGGTTAGGTTATATTACGTTATTGATGTATATAAAGGTCCCACGGAGACGGAGAAGCCAACTCGCCAGGAATGTGGTCGAATATTATCGCCGAGATGTTAGGTTGGGTTAGGTTAGGTTATATTACGTTATTGATGTATATAAAGATCCCACGGAGACGTAGAGGCCAACTCGCCAGGAATGTTGTCAAATATTACCGCCGCGATGACAGGTTGGGTTAGGTTACGTTATATTACGTTATTGATGTATATAAAGGTCCCACGGAGACGGAGAAGCCAACTCGCCAGGAATGTTGTCAAATATTACCGCCGAGATGGTAGGTTGGGTTAGGTTAGGTTATATTACGTTATTGATGTATATAAAGGTCCCACGGAGACGTAGAGGCCAACAAGACAGGAATGTGGTCAAATATTACCGCCGAGATGTTAGGTTGGGTTAGGTTAGGTTATATTACGTTATAGTTCTCTATGACGGCCCCACGGAGACGTAGAGTTCAACAAGCCTGGAATGTGGTCAAATATTACCGCCGAGATGTTATATTGGGTTAGCTTATGTTATATTATGTTATTGATGTATATAAATATCCCACGGAGACGTAGAGGCCACCTCGCCAGGAATGTGGTCAAATATTACCGCCGAGATGTTAGGTTGGGTTAGGTTAGGTTATACTACGTTATTGATGTATATAAAGGTCCTACGGAGACGTAGAGGCCAACTCGCCAGGTATGTTGTCAAATATTACCGCCGAGATGTTATGTTGGGTTAGGTTAGGTTATATTACGTTATTGATGTATATAAAGGTCCCACGGAGACGGAGAAGCCAACTCGCCAGGAATGTGGTCGAATATTATCGCCGAGATGTTAGGTTGGGTTAGGTTAGGTTATATTACGTTATTGATGTATATAAAGATCCCACGGAGACGTAGAGGCCAACTCGCCAGGAATGTTGTCAAATATTACCGCCGCGATGATAGGTTGGGTTAGGTTACGTTATATTACGTTATTGATGTATATAAAGGTCCCACGGAGACGGAGAAGCCAACTCGCCAGGAATGTTGTCAAATATTACCGCCGATATGTTAGGTTGGGTTAGGTTAGGTTATATTACGTTCTTGATGTATATAAAGAACACACGGAGACGTAGAGGCCAATTCGCCAGGTATGTTGTCAAATATTACCGCCGAGATGATAGGTTGGGTTAGGTTAGGTTATATTTCGTTACTGATGTATATGAAGGTCCCACGGAGACGTAGAGGCCAACTCGCCAGGAATGTTGTCAAATACTACCGCCGAGATGATAGGTTGGGTTACGTTAGGTTATATTACGTTATTGATGTATATAAAGGTCCCACGGAGACGTAGAGACCAACAAGCCAGGAATGTGGTCAAATATTATCGCCGAGATGTTAGGTTGGTTTAGGTTAGGTTATATTACGTTATAGATGTATATAAAGGTCCCACGGAGACATAGAAGCCAACAAGCCTGGAATCTGATCAAATATTACCGCCGAGTTAAAAGGTTGGGTTAGGTTAGGTTATATTACGTTATTGATGTATATAAAAATCACACGGAGACGTAGAGGCCAATTCGCCAGGTATGTTGTCAAATATTACCGCCGAGATGATAGGTTGGGTTAGGTTACGTTATATTACGTTATTGATGTATATGAAGGTCCCACGGAGACGCAGAGTCCAACTCGCCAGGTATGTTGTCACATATTACCGTCGATATGGTAGGTTGGGTTAGGTCAGGTTATATTACGTTATTGAAGTATATAAAGGTCCCACGCAGACGTAGAGGCCAACAAGCCAGGAATGTGGTCAAATATTACCGCCGAGATGTTAGGTTGGGTTAGGTTAAGTTATATTACGTTATTGATGTATATAAAGGTCCCAGGAAGACGTAGAGGCCAACTCGCCAGGAATGTTGTCAAATATTACCGCCGACATGATAGGTTGGGTTAAGTTACGTTATATTACGTTATTGATGTATGCGAGTGTTACACGGAGACGTAGAGGCCAACTCGCCAGTAATGATGGCAAATATTACCGCCGAGATATTAAGTTGGCTTAGGTTAGGTTATATTACGTTATTGAAGTATATAAAGGTCCCACGCAGACGTAGAGGCCAATAAGCCAGGAATGTGGTCAAATATTACCGCCGAGATGTTAGGTTGGGTTAGGTTAGGTTATATTACGTTATTGATGTATATAAAGGTCCTACGGAGACGTAGAGGCCAACACGCCAGGTATGTTGTCAAATATTACCGCCGAGATGATAGGTTGGGTTAGGTTAGGTTATATTTCGTTACTGATGTATATGAAGGTCCCACGGAGACGTAGTGGCCAACTCGCAAGGTATGTTGTCAAATATTACCGCGGAGATGTTAGGTTGGGTTAGGTTAAGTTATATTACGTTATTGATGTATATAAAGGTCCCACGGAGACGTAGAGGCCAACTCGCCAGGAATTATGTCAAATATTACCGCCGAGATTTTATGTTGTGTTAGGTTAGGTTATATTACGTTATTGATGTATATAAAGGTCCCACGGAGACGTAGAGGCCAACTCGCCAGAAATGTTGGCAAATACTACCGCCGAGATGATAGGTTGGGTTACGTTAGGTTATATTACGTTATTGATGTATATAAAGGTCCCACGGAGACGTAGAGACCAACAAGCCAGGATTGATGTCAAATATTACCGCCGAGATGTTAGGTTGGGTTAGGTTAGGTTATATTACGTTATTGATGTATATAAAGGTCCCACGGAGACATAGAGGCCAACAAGCCTGGAATGTGGTCAAATATTACCGCCGAGATGAAAGGTTGGGTTAGGTTAGGTTATATTACGTTATTGATGTATATAAAGATCACACGGAGACGTAGAGGCCAACTCGCCAGGAATGATGTCAAATATTACCGCCGAGATTTCATGTTGGGTTAGGTTAGGTTATATTACGTTATTGATGTATATAAAGGTCCCACGGAGACGTAGAGTCCAACTCGCCAGGAATGTTGTTAAATACTACCGCCGAGATGATAGGTTGGGTTACGTTAGGTTATATTACGTTATTGATGTATATAAAGGTCCCACGGAGACGTAGAGGCCAACAAGCCAGGAATGTGGTCAAATATTATCGCCGAGATGTTAGGTTGGTTTAGGTTAGGTTATATTACGTTATAGATGTATATAAAGTTCCCACGGAGACGTAGAGGCCAACTCGCCAGGATTGATGTCAAATATTACCGCCGAGATGTTAGGTTGGGTTAGGTTAGGTTATATTACGTTATTGATGTATATAAAGGTCCAACGGAGACATAGAGGCCAACAAGCCTGGAATGTGGTCAAATATTACCGCCGAGATGAAAGGTTGGGTTAGGTTAGGTTATATTACGTTATTGATGTATATAAAGGTCCCACGGAGACGGAGAAGCCATCTCGCCAGGAATGTGGTCAAATATTACCGCCGAGATGGTAGGTTGGGTTAGGTTAGGTTATATTACGTTATTGATGTATATAAAGGTCCCACGGAGACGTAGAGGCCAACAAGACAGGAATGTGGTCAAATATTACCGCCGAGATGTTAGGTTGGGTTAGGTTAGGTTATATTACGTTATAGTTCTCTATGACGGCCCCACGGAGACGTAGAGTTCAACAAGCCTGGAATGTGGTCAAATATTACCGCCGAGATGTTATATTGGGTTAGCTTATGTTATATTATTTTATTGATGTATATAAATATCCCACGGAGACGTAGAGGCCACCTCGCCAGGAATGTGGTCAAATATTACCGCCGAGATGTTAGGTTGGGTTAGGTTAGGTTATACTACGTTATTGATGTATATAAAGGTCCTACGGAGACGTAGAGGCCAACTCGCCAGGTATGTTGTCAAATATTACCGCCGAGATGTTATGTTGGGTTAGGTTAGGTTATATTACGTTATTGATGTATATAAAGGTCCCACGGAGACGGAGAAGCCAACTCGCCAGGAATGTGGTCGAATATTATCGCCGAGATGTTAGGTTGGGTTAGGTTAGGTTATATTACGTTGTTGATGTGTATAAAGCTCCCACGCAGACGTAGAGGCCAACAAGCCAGGAATGTGGTCAAATATTACCGCCGAGATGTTAGATTGGGTTAGGCTAGCTGATATTATGTTACTGATGTATACGAAGGTTACACGGAGACGTAGAGGCCAACTCGCCAGGAATGATGTCAAATATTACCGCCGAGATGTTAGGTTGCGTTAGGTTAGGTTATATTGCGTTACTGATGTATATAAAGGTCCCACGGAGACGTAGAGGCCAACAAGTCAGGAATGTGTTCAAATATTACCGCCGAGATGTTAGATTGGGTTAGGCTAGCTTATATTATGTTATTAATGTATATAGGTCCCACGGAGACGTAGAGGCCAACTCGACAGGAATGTTGTCAAATACTACCGTCGAGATGATAGGTTGGGTTACGTTAGGTTATATTACGTTATTGATGTATATGAATGTCAAACGGAGACCTAGAGGCCAACTCGATAGGAATGTTGTCAAATATTACCGGCGAGATGTTAGGTTGGGTTAGGTAAGGTTATATTACGTTATTGATGTATATAAAGGTCCCACGGGGACGTAGAGGCCAACTCGCCAGTAATGTTGTCAAATGTTACCGCCGAGATGATAGGTTGGGTTATGTTACGTTATATTAAGTTATTGATGTATATGAAGGTCCCACGGAGACTTAGAGTCCAACTCGCCAGGTATGTTGTCACATATTACCGCCGAGATGTTCGGTTGGGTTAGGTTAGGTTATATTACGTTATTGATGTATATAAAGGTCCCACGCAGACGTAGAGGTCAACAAGCCAGGAATGTGGTCAAATATTACCGCCGAGATGTTAGATTGGGTTAGGCTAGCTTATATTATGTTATTGATGTATACGAAGGTTACACGGAGACGTAGAGGCCAACTCGCCAGGTATGTTGTCAAATATTACCGCCGAGATGTTAGGTTGGGTTAGGTTAGGTTATATTACGTTATTGATGTATATAAAGGTCACACGGAGACGTAGAGGCCAACAAGACAGGAATGTGGTCAAATATTACCGCCGAGATGTTAGGTTGGGTTAGGTTAGGTTATATTACGATATTGATGTATATAAAGCTCCCACGGAGACGTAGAGGCCAACTCGCCAGGAATGATGTCAAATATTACCGCCGAGATTTTAGGTTGGCTTAGGTTAGGTTATATTACGTTATTGATGTATATAAAGGCCCCACGGAGACGTACAGGTCAACAAGACAGAAATGTGGTCGAATATTACCGCCGAGATGTTAGGTTCGGTTAGGTTAGGTTATATTACGTTGTTGATGTATATAAAGGTCCCACGGAGACGTAGAGGCCAACAAGCCAGAAATGTGGTCAAATACTACCGTCGAGATGATAGGTTGGGTTACGTTAGGTTATATTACGTTATTGATGTATATGAATGTCAAACGGAGACCTAGAGGCCAACTCGATAGGAATGTTGTCAAATATCACCGGCGAGATGTTAGGTTGGGTTAGGTAAGGTTATATTACGTTATTGATGTATATAAAGGTCCCACGGGGACGTAGAGGCCAACTCGCCAGTAATGTTGTCAAATATTACCGCCGAGATGATAGGTTGGGTTATGTTACGTTATATTAAGTTATTGATGTATATGAAGGTCCCACGGAGACGTAGAGTCCAACTCGCCAGGTATGTTGTCGCATATTACCGCCGAGATGTTCGGTTGGGTTAGGTTAGGTTATATAACGTTATTGATGTATATAAACGTCCCACGGAGACGGAGAAGCCAACTCGCCAGGAATGTTGTCAAATATTACCGCCGAGATGTTAGGTTGGGTTAGGTTAGGTTATATTACGTTGTTGAAGTGTATAAAGGTCCCACGCAGACGTAGAGGCCAACAAGCCAGGAATGTGGTCAAATATTACCGCCGAGATGTTAGTTTGGGTTAGGCTAGCTTATATTATGTTATTGATGTATACGAAGGTTACACGGAGACGTAGAGGCCAACTCGCCAGGAATGATGTCAAATACTACCGCCGAGATTTTAGGTTGGGTTAGGTTAGGTTATATTACGTTATTGATGTATATGAAGGTCCCACGGAGACGTAGAGGCCAACAAGTCAGGAATGTGGTCAAATATTACCGCCGAGAAGTTAGATTGGTTTAGGCTAGCTTATATTATGTTATTGATTTATATAGGTCCCACGGAGACGTAGAGGCCAACCCGCTAGGAATGTTGTCAAATACTACCGTCGAGATGATAGGTTGGGTTACGTTAGGTTATATTACGTTATTGATGTATATGAAGGTCAAACGGAGACCTAGAGGCCAACTCGATAGGAATGTTGTCAAATATTACCGGCGAGATGTTAGGTTGGGTTAGGTAAGGTTATATTACGTTATTGATGTATATAAAGGTCCCACGGGACGTACAGGCCAACTCGCCAGTAATGTTGTCAAATATTACCGCCGAGATGATAGGTTGGGTTAGGTTACGTTATATTAAGTTATTGATGTATATAAAGGTCCCACGGAGACGTAGAGGCCAACAAGTCAGGAATGTGGTCAAATATTACCGCCGAGATGTTAGATTGGGTTAGGCCAGCTTATATTATGTTATTGATGTATATAGATCCCACGGAGACGTAGAGGCCAACTCGCCAGGAATGTTGTCAAATACTACCGTCGAGATGATAGGTTGGGTTACGTTAGGTTATATTACGTTATTGATGTATATGAATGTCAAACGGAGACCTAGAGGCCAACTCGATAGGAATGTTGTCAAATATCACCGGCGAGATGTTAGGTTGGGTTAGGTAAGGTTATATTACGTTATTGATGTATATAAAGGTCCCACGGGGACGTAGAGGCCAACTCGCCAGTAATGTTGTCAAATATTACCGCCGAGATGATAGGTTGGGTTATGTTACGTTATATTAAGTTATTGATGTATATGAAGGTCCCACGGAGACGTAGAGTCCAACTCGCCAGGTATGTTGTCACATATTACCGCCGAGATGTTCGGTTGGGTTAGGTTAGGTTATATTACCTTATTGATGTATATAAAGGTCCCACGCAGACGTAGAGGTCAACAAGCCAGGAATGTGGTCAAATATTACCGCCGAGATGTTAGATTGGGTTAGGCTAGCTTATATTATGTTATTGATGTATACGAAGGTTACACGGAGACGTAGAGGCCAACTCGCCAGGTATGTTGTCAAATATTACCGCCGAGATGTTAGGTTGGGTTAGGTTAGGTTATATTACGTTATTGATGTATATAAAGGTCACACGGAGACGTAGAGGCCAACAAGACAGGAATGTGGTCAAATATTACCGCCGAGATGTTAGGTTGGGTTAGGTTAGGTTATATTACGATATTGATGTATATAAAGCTCCCACGGAGACGTAGAGGCCAACTCGCCAGGAATGATGTCAAATATTACCGCCGAGATTTTAGGTTGGCTTAGGTTAGGTTATATTACGTTATTGATGTATATAAAGGCCCCACGGAGACGTACAGGCCAACAAGACAGGAATGTGGTCGAATATTACCGCCGAGATGTTAGGTTCGGTTAGGTTAGGTTATATTACGTTATTGATGTATATAAAGGTCCCACGGAGACGTAGAGGCCAACAAGCCAGAAATGTGGTCAAATACTACCGTCGAGATGATAGGTTGGGTTACGTTAGGTTATATTACGTTATTGATGTATATGAATGTCAAACGGAGACCTAGAGGCCAACTCGATAGGAATGTTGTCAAATATCACCGGCGAGATGTTAGGTTGGGTTAGGTAAGGTTATATTACGTTATTGATGTATATAAAGGTCCCACGGGGACGTAGAGGCCAACTCGCCAGTAATGTTGTCAAATATTACCGCCGAGATGATAGGTTGGGTTATGTTACGTTATATTAAGTTATTGATGTATATGAAGGTCCCACGGAGACGTAGAGTCCAACTCGCCAGGTATGTTGTCGCATATTACCGCCGAGATGTTCGGTTGGGTTAGGTTAGGTTATATTACGTTATTGATGTATATAAACGTCCCACGGAGACGGAGAAGCCAACTCGCCAGGAATGTTGTCAAATATTACCGCCGAGATGTTAGGTTGGGTTAGGTTACGTTATATTAAGTTATTGATGTATATGAAGGTCCCACGGAGACGTAGTGTCCAACTCGCCAGGTATGTTGGCAAATATTACAGCCGAGATGTTAGGTTGGGTTAGGTTACGTTATATTAAGTTATTGATGTATATGAAGGTCCCACGGAGACGTAGAGTCCAACTCGCCAGGAATGTTGTCAAATATTACCGCCGAGATGTTAGGTTGGGTTAGGTTAGGTTATATTACGTTATTGATGTATAAAAAGATCGCACGGAGACGTAGAGGCCAACTCGCCAGGTATGTTGTCACATATTACCGCCGAGATGTTCAGTTGGGTTAGGTTAGGTTATATTACGTTATTGATGTATATAAAGGTCCCACGGAGACATAGAGGCCAACAAGCCAGGAATGTGGTCAAATATTACCGCCGAGATGTTAGGTTGGGTTAGGTTAGGTTATATTACGTTATTGATGTATATAAAGGTCCTACGGAGACGTAGAGGCCAACTCGCCAGGTATGTTGTCAAATATTACCGCCGAGATGTTCGGTTGGGTTAGGTTAGGTTATATTACGTTATTGATGTATATAAAGGTCCCACGGAGACGGAGAAGCCAACTCGCCAGGAATGTTGTCAAATATTACCGCCGAGATGTTAGGTTGGGTTAGGTTAGGTTATATTACGTTATTGATGTATATAAAGATCCCACGGAGACGTAGAGGCCAACTCGCCAGGTATGTTGTCACATATTACCGCCGAGATGTTCGGTTGGGTTTGGTTAGGTTATATTACGTTATTGATGTATATAAAGGTCCCACGGAGTCGGAGAAGCCAACTCGCCAGGAATGTTGTCAAATATTACCGCCGAGATGTTAGGTTGGGTTAGGTTAGGTTATATTACGTTGTTGAAGTGTATAAAGGTCCCACGCAGACGTAGAGGCCAACATTTCAGGAATGTGGTCAAATATTACCGCCGAGATGTTAGATTGGGTTAGGTTAGGTTATATTACGTTATTGATGTATATGAATGTCCCACGGGGACGTAGAGGCCAACTCGCCAGTAATGTTGTCAAATATTACCGCCGAGATGATAGGTTGGGTTAGGTTACGTTATATTAAGTTATTGATGTATATGAAGGTCCCACGGAGACGTAGAGTCCAACTCGCCAGGTATGTTGTCAAATATTACAGCCGAGATGTTAGGTTGGGTTAGGTTAGGTTATATTACGTTATTGATGTATATAAAGGTCCCACGGAGACGGAGAAGCCAACTCGCCAGGAATGTTGTCAAATATTACCGCCGAGATGTTAGGTTGGGTTAGATTAGGTTATATTACGTTATTGATGTATATAAAGGTCCCACGCAGACGTAGAGGTCAACAAGCCAGGAATGTGGTCAAATATTACCGCCGAGATGTTAGATTGGGTTAGGCTAGCTTATATTATGTTATTGATGTATATGAAGGTCCCACGGAGACGTAGAGTCCAACTCGCCAGGTATGTTGTCAAATATTACAGCCGAGATGTTAGGTTGGGTTAGGTTAGGTTATATTACGTTATTGATGTATATAAAGGTCCCACGGAGACGGAGAAGCCAACAAGACAGGAATGTGGTCAAATATTACCGCCGAGATGTTAGGTTGGGTTAGGCCTGCTTATATTATGTTATTGATGTATATAGGTCCCACGGAGACGTAGAGGCCAACTCGCCAGGAATGTTGTCAAATACTACCGCCGAGATGATAGGTTGGGTTACGTTAGGTTATATTACGTTATTGATGTATATGAAGGTCAAACGGAGACCTAGAGGCCAACTCGATAGGAATGTTGTCAAATATTACCGGCGAGATGTTAGGTTAGGTTATATTACGTTATTGATGTATATAAAGGTCCCACGGAGACGGAGAAGCCAACAAGACAGGAATGTGGTCAAATATTACCGCCGAGATGTTAGGTTGGGTTAGGCCTGCTTATATTATGTTATTGATGTATATAGGTCCCACGGAGACGTAGAGGCCAACTCGCCAGGAATGTTGTCAAATACTACCGTCGAGATGATAGGTTGGGTTACGTTAGGTTATATTACGTTATTGATGTATATGAAGGTCAAACGGAGACCTAGAGGCCAACTCGATAGGAATGTTGTCAAATATTACCGGCGAGATGTTAGGTTGGGTTAGGTAAGGTTATATTACGTTATTGATGTATATAAAGGTCCCACGGAGACGTAGAGGCCAACAAGACAGGAATGTGGTCAAACATTACCGTCGAGATGTTAGGTTGGGTTAGGTTAGGTTATATTACGTTATTGATGTATAAAAAGATCGCACGGAGACGTAGAGGCCAACTCGCCAGGTATGTTGTCACATATTACCGCCGAGATGTTCGGTTGGGTTAGGTTAGGTTATATTACGTTATTGATGTATACAACGGTCCCACAGAGACGGAGAAGCCAACTCGCCAGGAATGTTGTCAAATATTACCGCCGAGATGTTAGGTTGGGTTAGGTTAGGTTATATTACGTTATTGATGTATATAAAGGTCACACGGAGACGTAGAGGCCAACAGGACAGGAATGTGGTCAAATATTACCGCCGAGATGTTAGGTTGGGTTAGGTTAGGTTATATTACGATATTGATGTATACGAAGGTTACACGGAGACGTAGAGGCCAACTTGCCAGGAATGATGTCAAATATTACCGCCGAGATGTTAGGTTGCGTTAGGTTAGGTTATATTACCTTATTGATGTATATAAAGGTCCCACGCAGACGTAGAGGTCAACAAGCCAGGAATGTGGTCAAATATTACCGCCGAGATGTTAGATTGGGTTAGGCTAGCTTATATTATGTTATTGATGTATATGAAGGTCCCACGGAGACGTAGAGTCCAACTCGCCAGGTATGTTGTCAAATATTACAGCCGAGATGTTAGGTTGGGTTAGGTTAGGTTATATTACGTTATTGATGTATATAAAGGTCCCACGGAGACGGAGAAGCCAACAAGACAGGAATGTGGTCAAATATTACCGCCGAGATGTTAGGTTGGGTTAGGCCTGCTTATATTATGTTATTGATGTATATAGGTCCCACGGAGACGTAGAGGCCAACTCGCCAGGAATGTTGTCAAATACTACCGTCGAGATGATAGGTTGGGTTACGTTAGGTTATATTACGTTATTGATGTATATGAATGTCAAACGGAGACCTAGAGGCCAACTCGATAGGAATGTTGTCAAATATCACCGGCGAGATGTTAGGTTGGGTTAGGTAAGGTTATATTACGTTATTGATGTATATAAAGGTCCCACGGGGACGTAGAGGCCAACTCGCCAGTAATGTTGTCAAATATTACCGCCGAGATGATAGGTTGGGTTATGTTACGTTATATTAAGTTATTGATGTATATGAAGGTCCCACGGAGACGTAGAGTCCAACTCGCCAGGTATGTTGTCGCATATTACCGCCGAGATGTTCGGTTGGGTTAGGTTAGGTTATATTACGTTATTGATGTATATAAACGTCCCACGGAGACGGAGAAGCCAACTCGCCAGGAATGTTGTCAAATATTACCGCCGAGATGTTAGGTTGGGTTAGGTTACGTTATATTAAGTTATTGATGTATATGAAGGTCCCACGGAGACGTAGAGTCCAACTCGCCAGGTATGTTGTCAAATATTACAGCCGAGATGTTAGGTTGGGTTAGGTTACGTTATATTAAGTTATTGATGTATATGAAGGTCCCACGGAGACGTAGAGTCCAACTCGCCAGGAATGTTGTCAAATATTACCGCCGAGATGTTAGGTTGGGTTAGGTTAGGTTATATTACGTTATTGATGTATATAAAGATCCCACGGAGACGTAGAGGCCAACTCGCCAGGTATGTTGTCACATATTACCGCCGAGATGTTCGGTTGGGTTTGGTTAGGTTATATTACGTTATTGATGTATATAAAGGTCCCACGGAGTCGGAGAAGCCAACTCGCCAGGAATGTTGTCAAATATTACCGCCGAGATGTTAGGTTGGGTTAGGTTAGGTTATATTACGTTGTTGAAGTGTATAAAGGTCCCACGCAGACGTAGAGGCCAACATTTCAGGAATGTGGTCAAATATTACCGCCGAGATGTTAGATTGGGTTAGGTTAGGTTATATTACGTTATTGATGTATATGAAGGTCCCACGGGGACGTAGAGGCCAACTCGCCAGTAATGTTGTCAAATATTACCGCCGAGATGATAGGTTGGGTTAGGTTACGTTATATTAAGTTATTGATGTATATGAAGGTCCCACGGAGACGTAGAGTCCAACTCGCCAGGTATGTTGTCAAATATTACAGCCGAGATGTTAGGTTGGGTTAGGTTAGGTTATATTACGTTATTGATGTATATAAAGGTCCCACGGAGACGGAGAAGCCAACTCGCCAGGAATGTTGTCAAATATTACCGCCGAGATGTTAGGTTGGGTTAGATTAGGTTATATTACGTTATTGATGTATATAAAGGTCCCACGCAGACGTAGAGGTCAACAAGCCAGGAATGTGGTCAAATATTACCGCCGAGATGTTAGATTGGGTTAGGCTAGCTTATATTATGTTATTGATGTATATGAAGGTCCCACGGAGACGTAGAGTCCAACTCGCCAGGTATGTTGTCAAATATTACAGCCGAGATGTTAGGTTGGGTTAGGTTAGGTTATATTACGTTATTGATGTATATAAAGGTCCCACGGAGACGGAGAAGCCAACAAGACAGGAATGTGGTCAAATATTACCGCCGAGATGTTAGGTTGGGTTAGGCCTGCTTATATTATGTTATTGATGTATATAGGTCCCACGGAGACGTAGAGGCCAACTCGCCAGGAATGTTGTCAAATACTACCGTCGAGATGATAGGTTGGGTTACGTTAGGTTATATTACGTTATTGATGTATATGAAGGTCAAACGGAGACCTAGAGGCCAACTCGATAGGAATGTTGTCAAATATTACCGGCGAGATGTTAGGTTAGGTTATATTACGTTATTGATGTATATAAAGGTCCCACGGAGACGGAGAAGCCAACAAGACAGGAATGTGGTCAAATATTACCGCCGAGATGTTAGGTTGGGTTAGGCCTGCTTATATTATGTTATTGATGTATATAGGTCCCACGGAGACGTAGAGGCCAACTCGCCAGGAATGTTGTCAAATACTACCGTCGAGATGATAGGTTGGGTTACGTTAGGTTATATTACGTTATTGATGTATATGAAGGTCAAACGGAGACCTAGAGGCCAACTCGATAGGAATGTTGTCAAATATTACCGGCGAGATGTTAGGTTGGGTTAGGTAAGGTTATATTACGTTATTGATGTATATAAAGGTCCCACGGAGACGTAGAGGCCAACAAGACAGGAATGTGGTCAAACATTACCGTCGAGATGTTAGGTTGGGTTAGGTTAGGTTATATTACGTTATTGAAGGATATAAAGGTCTCACGGAGACGTAGAAGCCAACTCGCCAGGAATGTTGTCAAATATTACCGCCGAGATGTTAGGTTGGGTTAGGTTAGGTTATATTACGTTATTGATGTATAAAAAGATCGCACGGAGACGTAGAGGCCAACTCGCCAGGTTTGTTGTCACATATTACCGCCGAGATGTTCAGTTGGGTTAGGTTAGGTTATATTACGTTATTGATGTATATAAAGGTCCCACGGAGACGTAGAGTCCAACTCGCCAGGAATGTTGTCAAATATTACCGCCGAGATGTTAGGTTGGGTTAGGTTAGGTTATATTACGTTATTGAAGGATATAAAGGTCTCACGGAGACGTAGAAGCCAACTCGCCAGGAATGTTGTCAAATATTACCGCCGAGATGTTAGGTTGGGTTAGGTTAGGTTATATTACGTTGTTGAAGTGTATAAAGGTCCCACGCAGACGTAGAGGCCAACATTTCAGGAATGTGGTCAAATATTACCGCCGAGATGTTAGATTGGGTTAGGTTAGGTTATATTACGTTATTGATGTATATGAAGGTCCCACGGGGACGTAGAGGCCAACTCGCCAGTAATGTTGTCAAATATTACCGCCGAGATGATAGGTTGGGTTAGGTTACGTTATATTAAGTTATTGATGTATATGAAGGTCCCACGGAGACGTAGAGTCCAACTCGCCAGGTATGTTGTCAAATATTACAGCCGAGATGTTAGGTTGGGTTAGGTTAGGTTATATTACGTTATTGATGTATATAAAGGTCCCACGGAGACGGAGAAGCCAACTCGCCAGGAATGTTGTCAAATATTACCGCCGAGATGTTAGGTTGGGTTAGATTAGGTTATATTACGTTATTGATGTATATAAAGGTCCCACGCAGACGTAGAGGTCAACAAGCCAGGAATGTGGTCAAATATTACCGCCGAGATGTTAGATTGGGTTAGGCTAGCTTATATTATGTTATTGATGTATATGAAGGTCCCACGGAGACGTAGAGTCCAACTCGCCAGGTATGTTGTCAAATATTACAGCCGAGATGTTAGGTTGGGTTAGGTTAGGTTATATTACGTTATTGATGTATATAAAGGTCCCACGGAGACGGAGAAGCCAACAAGACAGGAATGTGGTCAAATATTACCGCCGAGATGTTAGGTTGGGTTAGGCCTGCTTATATTATGTTATTGATGTATATAGGTCCCACGGAGACGTAGAGGCCAACTCGCCAGGAATGTTGTCAAATACTACCGTCGAGATGATAGGTTGGGTTACGTTAGGTTATATTACGTTATTGATGTATATGAAGGTCAAACGGAGACCTAGAGGCCAACTCGATAGGAATGTTGTCAAATATTACCGGCGAGATGTTAGGTTAGGTTATATTACGTTATTGATGTATATAAAGGTCCCACGGAGACGGAGAAGCCAACAAGACAGGAATGTGGTCAAATATTACCGCCGAGATGTTAGGTTGGGTTAGGCCTGCTTATATTATGTTATTGATGTATATAGGTCCCACGGAGACGTAGAGGCCAACTCGCCAGGAATGTTGTCAAATACTACCGTCGAGATGATAGGTTGGGTTACGTTAGGTTATATTACGTTATTGATGTATATGAAGGTCAAACGGAGACCTAGAGGCCAACTCGATAGGAATGTTGTCAAATATTACCGGCGAGATGTTAGGTTGGGTTAGGTAAGGTTATATTACGTTATTGATGTATATAAAGGTCCCACGGAGACGTAGAGGCCAACTCGCCAGTAATGTTGTCAAATATTACCGCCGAGATGATAGGTTGGGTTATGTTACGTTATATTAAGTTATTGATGTATATGAAGGTCCCACGGAGACGTAGAGTCCAACTCGCCAGGTATGTTGTCGCATATTACCGCCGAGATGTTCGGTTGGGTTAGGTTAGGTTATATTACGTTATTGATGTATATAAACGTCCCACGGAGACGGAGAAGCCAACTCGCCAGGAATGTTGTCAAATATTACCGCCGAGATGTTAGGTTGGGTTAGGTTACGTTATATTAAGTTATTGATGTATATGAAGGTCCCACGGAGACGTAGAGTCCAACTCGCCAGGTATGTTGTCAAATATTACAGCCGAGATGTTAGGTTGGGTTAGGTTACGTTATATTAAGTTATTGATGTATATGAAGGTCCCACGGAGACGTAGAGTCCAACTCGCCAGGAATGTTGTCAAATATTACCGCCGAGATGTTAGGTTGGGTTAGGTTAGGTTATATTACGTTATTGATGTATAAAAAGATCGCACGGAGACGTAGAGGCCAACTCGCCAGGTATGTTGTCACATATTACCGCCGAGATGTTCAGTTGGGTTAGGTTAGGTTATATTACGTTATTGATGTATATAAAGGTCCCACGGAGACATAGAGGCCAACAAGCCAGGAATGTGGTCAAATATTACCGCCGAGATGTTAGGTTGGGTTAGGTTAGGTTATATTACGTTATTGATGTATATAAAGGTCCTACGGAGACGTAGAGGCCAACTCGCCAGGTATGTTGTCAAATATTACCGCCGAGATGTTCGGTTGGGTTAGGTTAGGTTATATTACGTTATTGATGTATATAAAGGTCCCACGGAGACGGAGAAGCCAACTCGCCAGGAATGTTGTCAAATATTACCGCCGAGATGTTAGGTTGGGTTAGGTTAGGTTATATTACGTTATTGATGTATATAAAGATCCCACGGAGACGTAGAGGCCAACTCGCCAGGTATGTTGTCACATATTACCGCCGAGATGTTCGGTTGGGTTTGGTTAGGTTATATTACGTTATTGATGTATATAAAGGTCCCACGGAGTCGGAGAAGCCAACTCGCCAGGAATGTTGTCAAATATTACCGCCGAGATGTTAGGTTGGGTTAGGTTAGGTTATATTACGTTGTTGAAGTGTATAAAGGTCCCACGCAGACGTAGAGGCCAACATTTCAGGAATGTGGTCAAATATTACCGCCGAGATGTTAGATTGGGTTAGGTTAGGTTATATTACGTTATTGATGTATATGAAGGTCCCACGGGGACGTAGAGGCCAACTCGCCAGTAATGTTGTCAAATATTACCGCCGAGATGATAGGTTGGGTTAGGTTACGTTATATTAAGTTATTGATGTATATGAAGGTCCCACGGAGACGTAGAGTCCAACTCGCCAGGTATGTTGTCAAATATTACAGCCGAGATGTTAGGTTGGGTTAGGTTAGGTTATATTACGTTATTGATGTATATAAAGGTCCCACGGAGACGGAGAAGTCAACTCGCCAGGAATGTTGTCAAATATTACCGCCGAGATGTTAGGTTGGGTTAGATTAGGTTATATTACGTTATTGATGTATATAAAGGTCACACGGAGACGTAGAGGCCAACAGGACAGGAATGTGGTCAAATATTACCGCCGAGATGTTAGGTTGGGTTAGGTTAGGTTATATTACGATATTGATGTATACGAAGGTTACACGGAGACGTAGAGGCCAACTTGCCAGGAATGATGTCAAATATTACCGCCGAGATGTTAGGTTGCGTTAGGTTAGGTTATATTACCTTATTGATGTATATAAAGGTCCCACGCAGACGTAGAGGTCAACAAGCCAGGAATGTGGTCAAATATTACCGCCGAGATGTTAGATTGGGTTAGGCTAGCTTATATTATGTTATTGATGTATATGAAGGTCCCACGGAGACGTAGAGTCCAACTCGCCAGGTATGTTGTCAAATATTACAGCCGAGATGTTAGGTTGGGTTAGGTTAGGTTATATTACGTTATTGATGTATATAAAGGTCCCACGGAGACGGAGAAGCCAACAAGACAGGAATGTGGTCAAATATTACCGCCGAGATGTTAGGTTGGGTTAGGCCTGCTTATATTATGTTATTGATGTATATAGGTCCCACGGAGACGTAGAGGCCAACTCGCCAGGAATGTTGTCAAATACTACCGTCGAGATGATAGGTTGGGTTACGTTAGGTTATATTACGTTATTGATGTATATGAAGGTCAAACGGAGACCTAGAGGCCAACTCGATAGGAATGTTGTCAAATATTACCGGCGAGATGTTAGGTTAGGTTATATTACGTTATTGATGTATATAAAGGTCCCACGGAGACGGAGAAGCCAACAAGACAGGAATGTGGTCAAATATTACCGCCGAGATGTTAGGTTGGGTTAGGCCTGCTTATATTATGTTATTGATGTATATAGGTCCCACGGAGACGTAGAGGCCAACTCGCCAGGAATGTTGTCAAATACTACCGTCGAGATGATAGGTTGGGTTACGTTAGGTTATATTACGTTATTGATGTATATGAAGGTCAAACGGAGACCTAGAGGCCAACTCGATAGGAATGTTGTCAAATATTACCGGCGAGATGTTAGGTTGGGTTAGGTAAGGTTATATTACGTTATTGATGTATATAAAGGTCCCACGGAGACGTAGAGGCCAACAAGACAGGAATGTGGTCAAACATTACCGTCGAGATGTTAGGTTGGGTTAGGTTAGGTTATATTACGTTATTGAAGGATATAAAGGTCTCACGGAGACGTAGAAGCCAACTCGCCAGGAATGTTGTCAAATATTACCGCCGAGATGTTAGGTTGGGTTAGGTTAGGTTATATTACGTTATTGATGTATAAAAAGATCGCACGGAGACGTAGAGGCCAACTCGCCAGGTTTGTTGTCACATATTACCGCCGAGATGTTCAGTTGGGTTAGGTTAGGTTATATTACGTTATTGATGTATATAAAGGTCCCACGGAGACGTAGAGTCCAACTCGCCAGGAATGTTGTCAAATATTACCGCCGAGATGTTAGGTTGGGTTAGGTTAGGTTATATTACGTTATTGAAGGATATAAAGGTCTCACGGAGACGTAGAAGCCAACTCGCCAGGAATGTTGTCAAATATTACCGCCGAGATGTTAGGTTGGGTTAGGTTAGGTTATATTACGTTATTGATGTATAAAAAGATCGCACGGAGACGTAGAGGCCCACTCGCCAGGTATGTTGTCACATATTACCGCCGAGATGTTCGGTTGGGTTAGGTTAGGTTATATTACGTTATTGATGTATACAACGGTCCCACAGAGACGGAGAAGCCAACTTGCCAGGAATGATGTCAAATATTACCGCCGAGATGTTAGGTTGCGTTAGGTTAGGTTATATTACCTTATTGATGTATATAAAGGTCCCACGCAGACGTAGAGGCCAACAAGACAGGAATGTGGTCAAACATTACCGTCGAGATGTTAGGTTGGGTTAGGTTAGGTTATATTACGTTATTGAAGGATATAAAGGTCTCACGGAGACGTAGAGTCCAACTCGCCAGGTATGTTGTCAAATATTACAGCCGAGATGTTAGGTTGGGTTAGGTTAGGTTATATTACGTTATTGATGTATATAAAGGTCCCACGGAGACGGAGAAGCCATCAAGACAGGAATGTGGTCAAATATTACCGCCGAGATGTTAGGTTGGGTTAGGCCTGCTTATATTATGTTATTGATGTATATAGGTCCCACGGAGACGTAGAGGCCAACTCGCCAGGAATGTTGTCAAATACTACCGTCGAGATGATAGGTTGGGTTACGTTAGGTTATATTACGTTATTGATGTATATGAAGGTCAAACGGAGACCTAGAGGCCAACTCGATAGGAATGTTGTCAAATATTACCGGCGAGATGTTAGGTTGGGTTAGGTAAGGTTATATTACGTTATTGATGTATATAAAGGTCCCACGGAGACGTAGAGGCCAACAAGACAGGAATGTGGTCAAACATTACCGTCGAGATGTTAGGTTGGGTTAGGTTAGGTTATATTACGTTATTGAAGGATATAAAGGTCTCACGGAGACGTAGAAGCCAACTCGCCAGGAATGTTGTCAAATATTACCGCCGAGATGTTAGGTTGGGTTTGGTTAGGTTATATTACGTTATTGAAGGATATAAAGGTCTCACGGAGACGTAGAAGCCAACTCGCCAGGAATGTTGTCAAATATTACCGCCGAGATGTTAGGTTGGGTTAGGTTAGGTTATATTACGTTATTGATGTATAAAAAGATCGCACGGAGACGTAGAGGCCAACTCGCCAGGTATGTTGTCACATATTACCGCCGAGATGTTCAGTTGGGTTAGGTTAGGTTATATTACGTTATTGATGTATATAAAGGTCCCACGGAGACGTAGAGGCCAACTCGCCAGGAATGTTGTCAAATATTACCGCCGAGATGTTAGGTTGGGTTAGGTTAGGTTATATTACGTTATTGAAGGATATAAAGGTCTCACGGAGACGTAGAAGCCAACTCGCCAGGAATGTTGTCAAATATTACCGCCGAGATGTTAGGTTGGGTTAGGTTAGGTTATATTACGTTATTGATGTATAAAAAGATCGCACGGAGACGTAGAGGCCAACTCGCCAGGTATGTTGTCACATATTACCGCCGAGATGTTCGGTTGGGTTAGGTTAGGTTATATTACGTTATTGATGTATACAACGGTCCCACAGAGACGGAGAAGCCAACTCGCCAGGAATGTTGTCAAATATTACCGCCGAGATGTTAGGTTGGGTTAGGTTAGGTTATATTACGTTATTGATGTATATAAAGGTCACACGGAGACGTAGAGGCCAACAGGACAGGAATGTGGTCAAATATTACCGCCGAGATGTTAGGTTGGGTTAGGTTAGGTTATATTACGATATTGATGTATACGAAGGTTACACGGAGACGTAGAGGCCAACTTGCCAGGAATGATGTCAAATATTACCGCCGAGATGTTAGGTTGCGTTAGGTTAGGTTATATTACCTTATTGATGTATATAAAGGTCCCACGCAGACGTAGAGGCCAACAAGACAGGAATGTGGTCAAACATTACCGTCGAGATGTTAGGTTGGGTTAGGTTAGGTTATATTACGTTATTGATGTATAAAAAGATCGCACGGAGACGTAGAGGCCAACTCGCCAGGTATGTTGTCACATATTACCGCCGAGATGTTCAGTTGGGTTAGGTTAGGTTATATTACGTTATTGATGTATATAAAGGTCCCACGGAGACGTAGAGGCCAACTCGCCAGGAATGTTGTCAAATATTACCGCCGAGATGTTAGGTTGGGTTAGGTTAGGTTATATTACGTTATTGAAGGATATAAAGGTCTCACGGAGACGTAGAAGCCAACTCGCCAGGAATGTTGTCAAATATTACCGCCGAGATGTTAGGTTGGGTTAGGTTAGGTTATATTACGTTATTGATGTATAAAAAGATCGCACGGAGACGTAGAGGCCAACTCGCCAGGTATGTTGTCACATATTACCGCCGAGATGTTCGGTTGGGTTAGGTTAGGTTATATTACGTTATTGATGTATATAACGGTCCCACAGAGACGGAGAAGCCAACTCGCCAGGAATGTTGTCAAATATTACCGCCGAGATGTTAGGTTGGGTTAGGTTAGGTTACATTACGTTGTTGAAGTGTATAAAGGTCCCACGCAGACGTAGAGGCCAACAAGCCAGGAATGTGGTCAAATATTACCGCCGAGATGTTAGATTGGGTTAGGCTAGCTTATATTATGTTATTGATGTATACGAAAGTTACACGGAGACGTAGAGGCGAACTCGCCAGGAATGATGTCAAATATTACCGCCGAGATGTTAGGTTGCATTAGGTTAGGCTATATTGCGTTATTGATGTACATAAAGGTCCCACGGAGACGTAGAGGCCAACAAGACAGGAATGTGGTCAAATATTACCGCCGAGATGTTAGGTTGGGTTAGGCCAGCTTATATTATGTTATTGATGTATATAGGACCCACGGAGACGTAGAGGCCAACACGCCAGGAATGTGGTCAAATATTACCGTCGAGATGTTAGGTTGGGTTAGGTTAGGTTATATTACGTTATTGAAGGATATAAAGGTCTCACGGAGACGTAGAGGCCAACTCGCCAGGAATGTTGCCAAATATTATCGCCGCGATGATAGGTTGGGTTAGGTTACGTTATATTACGTTATTGATGTATATGATGGTCAAACGGAGACGTAGAGGCCAACTCGCCAGGAATGATGTCAAATATTACCGCCGAGATGTTAGATTGGGTTAGGTTAGGTTATATTACGTTATTGATGTATATAAAGGTCCCACGGAGACATAGAGGTCAACAAGCCAGAAATGTGGTCAAATATTACCGCCGAGATGTTAGGTTGGGTTAGGTTAGGTTATATTACGTTATTGATGTATATAAAGGTCCTACGGAGACGTAGAGGCCAACTCGCCAGGTATGTTGTCAAATATTACCGCCCAGATGTTCGGTTTGGTAAGGTTAGGTTATATTACGTTATTGATGTATATAAAGGTCCCACGGAGACGGAGAAGCCAACTCGCCAGGAATGTTGTCAAATATTACCGCCGAGATGTTAGGTTGGGTTAGGTTAGGTTATATTACGTTATTGATGTATATAAAGATCCCACGGAGACGTAGAGGCCAACTCGCCAGGTATGTTGTCACATATTACCGCCGAGATGTTCGGTTGGGTTAGGTTAGGTTATATTACGTTATTGATGTATATAAATGTCCCACGGAGACGTAGAGGCCAACAAGCCAGGAATGTGGTCAAATATTACCGCCGAGATGTTAGATTGGGTTAGGCCAGCTTATATTATGTTATTGATGTATATAAAGGTCCCACGTAGACGTAGAGGCCAACTCGCCAGGTATGTTGTCACATATTACCGCCGAGATGTTCGGTTGGGTTAGGTTAGGTTATATTACGTTATTGATGTATATAAAGGTCCCACGGGGACGTAGAGGCCAACTCGCCAGTAATGTTGTCAAATATTACCGCCGAGATGATAGGTTGGGTTATGTTACGTTACATTACGTTATTGATGTATATGAAGGTCCCACGGAGACGTAGGGTCCAACTCGCCAGGTATGTTGTCAAATATTACCGCCGAGATGTTAGGTTGGGTTAGGCCAGCTTATATTATGTTATTGATGTATATAGGACCCACGGAGACGTAGAGGCCAACACGCCAGGAATGTTGTCAAATACTACCGTCGAGATGATAGGTTGGGTTACGTTAGGTTATATTACGTTATTGATGTATATGAAGGTCAAACGGAGACCTATAGGCCAACTCGATAGGAATGTTGTCAAATATTACCGGCGAGATGTTAGGTTGGGTTAGGTAAGGTTATATTACGTTATTGATGTATATAAAGGTCCCACGGGGACGTAGAGGCCAACTCGCCAGTAATGTTGTCAAATATTACCGCCGAGATGATAGGTTGGGTTATGTTACGTTACATTACGTTATTGATGTATATGAAGGTCCCACGGAGACGTAGGGTCCAACTCGCCAGGTATGTTGTCAAATATTACCGCCGAAATGTTAGGTTGGGTTAGGTTAGGTTATATTACGTTATTGATGTATATAAGGGTCACACGGAGACGTAGAGGCCAACAGGACAGGAATGATGTCAAATATTACCGCCGAGATTTTAGGTTGGGTTAGGTTCGGTTATATTACGTTATTGATGTATATAAAAGTCCCACGGAGACGTAGAGGCCAACAAGACAGGAATGTGGTCAAATATTACCGTCGAGATGTTAGGTTGGGTTGGGTTAGGTTATATTACGTTATTGAAGGATATAAAGGTCTCACGGAGACGTAGAGGCCAACTCGCCAGGAATGTTGCCAAATATTATCCCCGCGATGATAGGTTGGGTTAGGTTACGTTATATTACGTTATTGATGTATATGATGGTCAAACGGAGACGTAGAGGCCAACTCGCCAGGAATGATGTCAAATATTACCGCCGAAATGTTAGGTTGGGTTAGGTTAGGTTATATTACGTTATTGATGTATATAAGGGTCACACGGAGACGTAGAGGCCAACAGGACAGGAATGATGTCAAATATTACCGCCGAGATTTTAGGTTGGGTTAGGTTCGGTTATATTACGTTATTGATGTATATAAAAGTCCCACGGAGACGTAGAGGCCAACAAGACAGGAATGTGGTCAAATATTACCGTCGAGATGTTAGGTTGGGTTGGGTTAGGTTATATTACGTTATTGAAGGATATAAAGGTCTCACGGAGACGTAGAGGCCAACTCGCCAGGAATGTTGCCAAATATTATCCCCGCGATGATAGGTTGGGTTAGGTTACGTTATATTACGTTATTGATGTATATGATGGTCAAACGGAGACGTAGAGGCCAACTCGCCAGGAATGATGTCAAATATTACCGCCGAGATGTTAGGTTGGGTTAGGTTAGGTTATATTACGTTATTGATGTATATAAAGGTCCCACGGAGACATAGAGGCCAACAAGACAGGAATGTGGTCAAATATTACCGCCGAGATGTTAGGTTGGTTTAGGCCAGCTTATATTATGTTATTGATGTATATAAAGGTCCCACGGAGACGTAGAGGCCAACTCGCCAGGTATGTTGTCACATATTACCGCCGAGATGTTCGGTTGGGTTAGGTTAGGTTATATTGCGTTATTGATGTATATAAAGGTCCCACGGAGACGTAGAGGCCAACTCGCCAGGAATGATGTCAAATATTACCGCCGAGATGTTAGGTTGGGTTAGGTTAGGTTATATTACGTTATTGATGTATATAAAGGTCCCACGGAGACATAGAGGCCAACAAGACAGGAATGTGGTCAAATATTACCGCCGAGATGTTAGGTTGGGTTAGGCCAGCTTATATTATGTTATTGATGTATATAAAGGTCCCACGGAGACGTAGAGGCCAACAAGCCAGGAATGTGGTCAAATATTACCGCCGAGATGTTAGATTGGGTTAGGCCAGCTAATATTATGTTATTGATGTATATAGGACCCACGGAGACGTAGAGGCCAACACGCCAGGAATGTTGTCAAATACTACCGTCGAGATGATAGGTTGGGTTACGTTAGGTTATATTACGTTATTGATGTATATGAAGGTCAAACGGAGACCTAGAGGCCAACTCGATAGGAATGTTGTCAAATATTACCGGCGAGATGTTAGGTTGGGTTAGGTAAGGTTATATTACGTTATTGATGTATATAAAGGTCCCACGGGGACGTAGAGGCCAACTCGCCAGTAATGTTGTCAAATATTACCGCCGAGATGATAGGTTGGGTTATGTTACGTTACATTACGTTATTGATGTATATGAAGGTCCCACGGAGACATAGAGGCCAACAAGCCAGGAATGTGGTCACATATTACCGCCGAGATGTTAGGTTGGGTTAGGTTAAGTTATATCACGTTATTGATGTATATAAAGGTCCCACGGAGACGTAGAGGCCAACTCGCCAGGAATGTTGTCAAATATTACCGCCGAGATGATAGGTTGGGTTACGTTAGGTTATATTACGTTATTGTTGTATGTAAAGGTCCCACGGAGACGGAGAAGCCAACTCGCCAGGAATGTTGTCAAATATTACCGCCGAGATGTTAGGTTGGGTTAGGTTAGGTTATATTACGTTTTTGATGTGTATGAAGTTCCTACGGAGACGTAGAGGCCAACTCGCCAGGTATGTTGTCAAATATTACCGCCGAGATGTTAAGTTGGGTTAGGTTAGGCTATATTACGTTATGGATGTATATAAAGGTCCCACGGAGACGTAGAGGCCAACTCGCCAGGAATGTTGTCAAATATTACCGCCGAGATGATAGGTTGGGTTAAGTTACGTTATATTACGTTATTGTTGTATACGAGGGTTACACGGAGACATAGAGGCCAACTCGCCGGGATTGATGTCAAATATTACCGCCGAGATGTTAGGTTGGGTTAGGTTAGGTTATATTACGTTATTGATGTATATAAAGGTCCCACGGAGACATAGAGGCCAACAAGACAGGAATGTGGTCAAATATTACCGCCGAGATGTTAGGTTGGGTTAGGCCAGCTTATATTATGTTATTGATGTATATAAAGGTCCCACGGAGACGTAGAGGCCAACTCGCCAGGTATGTTGTCACATATTACCGCCGAGATGTTCGGTTGGTTTAGGTTAGGTTATATTGCGTTATTGATGTATATAAAGGTCCCACGGAGACGTAGAGGCCAACAAGTCAGGAATGTGGTCAAATATTACCGCCGAGATGTTAGGTTGGGTTAGGCCAGCTTATATTATGTTATTGATGTATATAGGTCCCACGGAGACGTAGAGGCCAACTCGCCACGTATGTTGTCAAATATTACCGCCGAGATGTTAGTTTGGGTTAGGTTAGGTTATATTACGTTATTGATGTATATAAAGGTCCCACGGAGACGGAGAAGACAACTCGCCAGGAATGTTGTCAAATATTACCGCCGAGATGTTAGTTTGGGTTAGGTTAGGTTATATTACGTTATTGATGTATATAAAGATCCCACGGAGACGTAGAGGCCAACTCGCCAGGTATGTTGTCACATATTACCGCCGAGATGTTCGGTTGGGTTAGGTTAGGTTATATTACGTTATTGATGTATATAAAGGTCCCACGGAGACGGAGAAGCCAACTCGCCGGGAATGTTGTCAAATATTACCGACGAGATGTTAGATTGGGTTAGGCTAGCTTATATTATGTTATTGATGTATACGAAGGTTACACGGAGACGTAGAGGCCAACTTGCCAGGAATGATGTCAAATATTACCGCCGAGATGCTAGGTTGCGTTAGATTAGGTTATATTGCGTTATTGATGTATATAAAGGTCCCACGGAGACGTAGAGGCCAACAAGTCAGGAATGTGGTCAAATACTACCGCCGAGATGTTAGATTGGGTTAGGCCAGCTTATACTATGTTATTGATGTATATAGGTCCCACGGAGGCGTAGAGGCCAACTCGCCAGGAATGTTGTCAAATACTACCGTCGAGATGATAGGTTGGGTTACGTTAGGTTATATTACGTTATTGATGTATATGAAGGTCAAACGGAGACCTAGAGGCCAACTCGATAGGAATGTTGTCAAATATTACCGGCGAGATGTTAGGTTGGGTTAGGTAAGGTTATATTACGTTATTGATGTATATAAAGGTCCCACGGGGACGTAGAGGCCAACTCGCCAGGTATGTTGTCACATATTACCGCCGAGATGTTCGGTTGGGTTAGGTAAGGTTATATTACGTTATTGATGTATATAAAGGTCCCACGGGGACGTAGAGGCCAACTCGCCGGTAATGTTGTCAAATATTACCGCCGAGATGATAGGTTGGGTTAGGTTAGGTTATATTACGTTATAGATGTATATAAAGGTCCCACGGAGACGTAGAGGCCAACTCGCCAGGAATGATGTCAAATATTACCGCCGAGATGTTAGATTGGGTTAGGTTAGGTTATATTACGTTGTTGATGTGTATAAAGGTCCCACGCAGACGTAGAGGCCAACTCGCCAGGAATGTTGCCAAATATTATCCCCGCGATGATAGGTTGGGTTAGGTTACGTTATATTAAGTTATTGATGTATATGATGGTCAAACGAAGACGTAGAGGCCAACTCGCCAGTAATATTGTCAAATATTACCGCCGAGATGATAGGTTGGGTTAGGTTACGTTATATTAGGTTATTGATGTATATGAAGGTCCCACGGAGACGTAGATTCCAACTCGCCAGGTATGTTGTCAAATATTACCGCCGAGATGTTAGGTTGGGTTAGGTTAGGTTATATTACGTTATTGATGTATATAAATGTCCCACGGAGACGGAGAAACCATCTCGCCCAGAATGTTGTCAAATATTACCGCCGAGATGTTAGGTTGGGTTAGGTTAGGTTATATTACGTTATTGATGTATATAAAGGTCCCACGGAGACGTAGAGGCCAACAAGACAGGAATGTGGTCAAATATTACCGCCGAGATGTTAGGTTGGGTTAGATTAGGTTATATTGCGTTATTGATGTATATAAAGCTCCCACGGAGACGTAGAGGCCAACTCGCCAGGAATGATGTCAAATATTACCGCCGAGATGTTAGGTTGAATTAGGTAAGGTTATATTGCGTTATTGATGTATATAAAGGTCCCACGGAGACGTAGAGGCCAACTAGCCAGGAATGTGGTCAAATATTTCCGCCCAGATGTTAGATTGGGTTAGGCGAGCTTATATTATGTTATTGATGTATATAGGTCCCACGGAGACGTAGAGGCCAACTCGCCAGGTATGTTGTCACATATTACCGCCGAGATGTTCGGTTGGGTTAGGTTAGGTTATATTACGTTATTGATGTATATAAAGGTCCCACGGAGACGGAGAAGCCAACTCGCCGGGAATGTTGTCAAATATTACCGCCGAGATGTTAGGTTGGGTCAGGTTAGGTTATATTACGTTGTTGATGTGTATAAAGGTCCCACGCAGACGTAGAGGCCAACAAGCCAGGAATGTGGTCAAATATTACCGCCGAGATGTTAGATTGGGTTAGGCTAGCTTATATTATGTTATTGATGTATACGAAGGTTACACGGAGACGTAGAGGCCAACTTGCCAGGAATGATGTCAAATATTACCGCCGAGATGCTAGGTTGCGTTAGATTAGGTTATATTGCGTTATTGATGTATATAAAGGTCCCACGGAGACGTAGAGGCCAACAAGTCAGGAATGTGGTCAAATATTACCGCCGAGATGTTAGATTGGGTTAGGCCAGCTTATACTATGTTATTGATGTATATAGGTCCCACGGAGGCGTAGAGGCCAACTCGCCAGGAATGTTGTCAAATACTACCGTCGAGATGATAGGTTGGGTTACGTTAGGTTATATTACGTTATTGATGTATATGAAGGTCAAACGGAGACCTAGAGGCCAACTCGATAGGAATGTTGTCAAATATTACCGGCGAGATGTTAGGTTGGGTTAGGTAAGGTTATATTACGTTATTGATGTATATAAAGGTCCCACGGGGACGTAGAGGCCAACTCGCCAGGTATGTTGTCACATATTACCGCCGAGATGTTCGGTTGGGTTAGGTAAGGTTATATTACGTTATTGATGTATATAAAGGTCCCAGGGGACGTAGAGGCCAACTCGCCGGTAATGTTGTCAAATATTACCGCCGAGATGATAGGTTGGGTTATGTTACGTTATATTAAGTTATTGATGTATATGAAGGTCCCACGGAGACGTAGAGTCCAACTCGCCAGGTATGTTGTCACATATTACCGCCGAGATGTTCGGTTGGGTTAGGTTAGGTTATATTACGTTATTGATGTATATAAAGGTCCCACGGAGACGGAGAAGCCAACTCGCCAGGAATGTTGTCAAATATTACCGCCGAGATGTTAGGTTGGGTTAGGTTAGGTTATATTACGTTATTGATGTATATAAAGATCCCACGGAGACGTAGAGGCCAACTCACCAGGTATGTTGTCACATATTACCGCCGAGATGTTCCGTTGGGTTAGGTTAGGTTATATTACGTTATTGATGTATATAAAGGTCCCACGGAGACGGAGAGGCCAACAAGCCAGGAATGTGGTCAAATATTATCGCCGAGATGTTAGGTTGGTTTAGGTTAGGTTATATTACGTTATAGATGTATATAAAGGTCCCACGGAGACGTAGAGGCCAACTCGCCAGGAATGATGTCAAATATTACCGCCGAGATGTTAGATTGGGTTAGGTTAGGTTATATTACGTTGTTGATGTGTATAAAGGTCCCACTCAGACGTAGAGGCCAACTCGCCAGGAATGTTGCCAAATATTATCCCCGCGATGATAGGTTGGGTTAGGTTACGTTATATTAAGTTATTGATGTATATGATGGTCAAACGGAGACGTAGAGGCCAACTCGCCAGTAATATTGTCAAATATTACCGCCGAGATGATAGGTTGGGTTAGGTTACGTTATATTAGGTTATTGATGTATATGAAGGTCCCACGGAGACGTAGAGGCCAACAAGACAGGAATGTGGTCAAATATTACCGCCGAGATGTTAGGTTGGGTTAGATTAGGTTATATTGCGTTATTGATGTATATAAAGCTCCCACGGAGACGTAGAGGCCAACTCGCCAGGAATGATGTCAAATATTACCGCCGAGATTTTAAGTTGGGTTAGGTTAGGTTATATTACGTTATTGATGTATATAAAGGTCCCACGGAGACGGAGAAGCCAACTGGCCAGGAATGATGTCAAATATTACCGCCGAGATGTTAGGTTGAATTAGGTAAGGTTATATTGCGTTATTGATGTATATAAAGGTCCCACGGAGACGTAGAGGCCAACTAGCCAGGAATGTGGTCAAATATTTCCGCCCAGATGTTAGATTGGGTTAGGCCAGCTTATATTATGTTATTGATGTATATAGGTCCCACGGAGACGTAGAGGCCAACTCGCCAGGTATGTTGTCACATATTACCGCCGAGATGTTCGGTTGGGTTAGGTTAGGTTATATTACGTTATTGATGTATATAAAGGTCCCACGGAGACGGAGAAGCCAACTCGCCGGGAATGTTGTCAAATATTACCGCCGAGATGTTAGGTTGGGTCAGGTTAGGTTATATTACGTTGTTGATGTGTATAAAGGTCCCACGCAGACGTAGAGGCCAACAAGCCAGGAATGTGGTCACATATTACCGCCGAGATGTTCGGTTGGGTTAGGTTAGGTTATATTACGTTATTGATGTATATAAATGTCCCACGGAGACGGAGAAACCATCTCGCCCAGAATGTTGTCAAATATTACCGCCGAGATGTTAGGTTGGGTTAGGTTAGGTTATATTACGTTGTTGATGTGTATAAAGGTCCCACGCAGACGTAGAGGCCAACAAGCCAGGAATGTGGTCAAATATTACCGCCGAGATGTTAGATTGGGTTAGGCTAGCTTATATTATGTTATTGATGTATACGAAGGTTACACGGAGACGTAGAGGCCAACTTGCCAGGAATGATGTCAAATATTACCGCCGAGATGCTAGGTTGCGTTAGATTAGGTTATATTGCGTTATTGATGTATATAAAGGTCCCACGGAGACGTAGAGGCCAACAAGTCAGGAATGTGGTCAAATATTACCGCCGAGATGTTAGATTGGGTTAGGCCAGCTTATACTATGTTATTGATGTATATAGGTCCCACGGAGGCGTAGAGGCCAACTCGCCAGGAATGTTGTCAAATACTACCGTCGAGATGATAGGTTGGGTTACGTTAGGTTATATTACGTTATTGATGTATATGAAGGTCAAACGGAGACCTAGAGGCCAACTCGATAGGAATGTTGTCAAATATTACCGGCGAGATGTTAGGTTGGGTTAGGTAAGGTTATATTACGTTATTGATGTATATAAAGGTCCCACGGGGACGTAGAGGCCAACTCGCCAGGTATGTTGTCACATATTACCGCCGAGATGTTCGGTTGGGTTAGGTAAGGTTATATTACGTTATTGATGTATATAAAGGTCCCACGGGGACGTAGAGGCCAACTCGCCGGTAATGTCGTCAAATATTACCGCCGAGATGATAGGTTGGGTTATGTTACGTTATATTAAGTTATTGATGTATATGAAGGTCCCACGGAGACGTAGAGTCCAACTCGCCAGGTATGTTGTCACATATTACCGCCGAGATGTTCGGTTGGGTTAGGTTAGGTTATATTACGTTATTGATGTATATAAAGGTCCCACGGAGACGGAGAAGCCAACTCGCCAGGAATGTTGTCAAATATTACCGCCGAGATGTTAGGTTGGGTTAGGTTAGGTTATATTACGTTATTGATGTATATAAAGGTCCCACGGAGACGTAGAGGCCAACAAGTCAGGAATGTGGTCAAATATTACCGCCGAGATGTTAGATTGGGTTAGGCCAGCTTATACTATGTTATTGATGTATATAGGTCCCACGGAGACGGAGAGGCCAACAAGCCAGGAATGTGGTCAAATATTATCGCCGAGATGTTAGGTTGGTTTAGGTTAGGTTATATTACGTTATAGATGTATATAAAGGTCCCACGGAGACGTAGAGGCCAACTCGCCAGGAATGATGTCAAATATTACCGCCGAGATGTTAGATTGGGTTAGGTTAGGTTATATTACGTTGTTGATGTGTATAAAGGTCCCACGCAGACGTAGAGGCCAACTCGCCAGGAATGTTGCCAAATATTATCCCCGCGATGATAGGTTGGGTTAGGTTACGTTATATTAAGTTATTGATGTATATGATGGTCAAACGGAGACGTAGAGGCCAACTCGCCAGTAATATTGTCAAATATTACCGCCGAGATGATAGGTTGGGTTAGGTTACGTTATATTAGGTTATTGATGTATATGAAGATCCCACGGAGACGTAGATTCCAACTCGCCAGGTATGTTGTCAAATATTACCGCCGAGATGTTAGGTTGGGTTAGGTTAGGTTATATTACGTTATTGATGTATATAAATGTCCCACGGAGACGGAGAAACCATCTCGCCAAGAATGTTGTCAAATATTACCGCCGAGATGTTAGGTTGGGTTAGGTTAGGTTATATTACGTTATTGATGTATATAAAGGTCCCACGGAGACGTAGAGGCCAACAAGACAGGAATGTGGTCAAATATTACCGCCGAGATGTTAGGTTGGGTTAGATTAGGTTATATTGCGTTATTGATGTATATAAAGCTCCCACGGAGACGTAGAGGCCAACTCGCCAGGAATGATGTCAAATATTACCGCCGAGATTTTAAGTTGGGTTAGGTTAGGTTATATTACGTTATTGATGTATATAAAGGTCCCACGGAGACGGAGAAGCCAACTGGCCAGGAATGATGTCAAATATTACCGCCGAGATGTTAGGTTGAATTAGGTAAGGTTATATTGCGTTATTGATGTATATAAAGGTCCCACGGAGACGTAGAGGCCAACTAGCCAGGAATGTGGTCAAATATTTCCGCCCAGATGTTAGATTGGGTTAGGCCAGCTTATATTATGTTATTGATGTATATAGGTCCCACGGAGACGTAGAGGCCAACTCGCCAGGTATGTTGTCACATATTACCGCCGAGATGTTCGGTTGGGTTAGGTTAGGTTATATTACGTTATTGATGTATATAAAGGTCCCACGGAGACGGAGAAGCCAACTCGCCGGGAATGTTGTCAAATATTACCGCCGAGATGTTAGGTTGGGTCAGGTTAGGTTATATTACGTTGTTGATGTGTATAAAGGTCCCACGCAGACGTAGAGGCCAACAAGCCAGGAATGTGGTCAAATATTACCGCCGAGATGTTAGATTGGGTTAGGCTAGCTTATATTATGTTATTGATGTATACGAAGGTTACACGGAGACGTAGAGGTCAACTTGCCAGGAATGATGTCAAATATTACCGCCGAGATGTTAGGTTGCGTTAGATTAGGTTATATTGCGTTATTGATGTATATAAAGGTCCCACGGAGACGTAGAGGCCAACAAGTCAGGAATGTGGTCAAATATTACCGCCGAGATGTTAGATTGGGTTAGGCCAGCTTATACTATGTTATTGATGTATATAGGTCCCACGGAGACGTAGAGGCCAACTCGCCAGGAATGTTGTCAAATACTACCGTCGAGATGATAGGTTGGGTTACGTTAGGTTATATTACGTTATTGATGTATATGAAGGTCAAACGGAGACCTAGGGGCCAACTCGATAGGAATGTTGTCAAATATTACCGGCGAGATGTTAGGTTGGGTTAGGTAAGGTTATATTACGTTATTGATGTATATAAAGGTCCCACGGGGACGTAGAGGCCAACTCGCCAGGTATGTTGTCACATATTACCGCCGAGATGTTCGGTTGGGTTAGGTAAGGTTATATTACGTTATTGATGTATATAAAGGTCCCACGGGGACGTAGAGGCCAACTCGCCGGTAATGTTGTCAAATATTACCGCCGAGATGATAGGTTGGGTTATGTTACGTTATATTAAGTTATTGATGTATATGAAGGTCCCACGGAGACGTAGAGTCCAACTCGCCAGGTATGTTGTCACATATTACCGCCGAGATGTTCGGTTGGGTTAGGTTAGGTTATATTACGTTATTGATGTATATAAAGGTCCCACGGAGACGGAGAATCCAACTCGCCAGGAATGTTGTCAAATATTACCGCCGAGATGTTAGGTTGGGTTAGGTTAGGTTATATTACGTTGTTGATGTGTATAAAGGTCCCACGCAGACGTAGAGGCCAACTCGCCAGGTATGTTGTCACATATTACCGCCGAGTTGTTAGATTGGTTTAGGCCAGCTTATATTATGTTATTGATGTATATAAAGGTCCCACGGAGACGTAGAGGCCAACTCGCCAGGTATGTTGTCACATATTACCGCCGAGATGTTCGGTTGGGTTAGGTTAGGTTATATTACGTTATTGATGTATATAAAGCTCCCACGGAGATGGAGAAGCCAACTCGCCGGGAATGTTGTCAAATATTACCGCCGAGATGTTAGGTTGGGTTAGGTTAGGTTATATTACGTTATTGATGTATATAAATGTCCCACGGAGACGGAGAAACCATCTCGCCAAGAATGTTGTCAAATATTACCGCCGAGATGTTAAGTTGGGTTAGGTTAGGTTATATTACGTTATAGATGTATATAAAGGTCCCACGGAGACGTAGAGGCCAACTCGCCAGGAATGATGTCAAATATTACCGCCGAGATGTTAGGTTGGGTTAGATTAGGTTATATTGCGTTATTGATGTATATAAAGCTCCCACGGAGACGTAGAGGCCAACTCGCCAGGAATGTTGCCAAATATTATCCCCGCGATGATAGGTTGGGTTAGGTTACGTTATATTAAGTTATTGATGTATATGATGGTCAAACGGAGACGTAGAGGCCAACTCGCCAGTAATATTGTCAAATATTACCGCCGAGATGATAGGTTGGGTTAGGTTACGTTATATTAGGTTATTGATGTATATGAAGGTCCCACGGAGACGTAGATTCCAACTCGCCAGGTATGTTGTCAAATATTACCGCCGAGATGTTAGGTTGGGTTAGGTTAGGTTATATTACGTTATTGATGTATATAAATGTCCCACGGAGACGGAGAAACCATCTCGCCAAGAATGTTGTCAAATATTACCGCCGAGATGTTAGGTTGGGTTAGGTTAGGTTATATTACGTTATTGATGTATATAAAGGTCCCACGGAGACGTAGAGGCCAACAAGACAGGAATGTGGTCAAATATTACCGCCGAGATGTTAGGTTGGGTTAGATTAGGTTATATTGCGTTATTGATGTATATAAAACTCCCACGGAGACGTAGAGGCCAACTCGCCAGGAATGATGTCAAATATTACCGCCGAGATTTTAAGTTGGGTTAGGTTAGGTTATATTACGTTATTGATGTATATAAAGGTCCCACGGAGACGGAGAAGCCAACTGGCCAGGAATGATGTCAAATATTACCGCCGAGATGTTAGGTTGAATTAGGTAAGGTTATATTGCGTTATTGATGTATATAAAGGTCCCACGGAGACGTAGAGGCCAACTAGCCAGGAATGTGGTCAAATATTTCCGCCCAGATGTTAGATTGGGTTAGGCCAGCTTATATTATGTTATTGATGTATATAGGTCCCACGGAGACGTAGAGGCCAACTCGCCAGGTATGTTGTCACATATTACCGCCGAGATGTTCGGTTGGGTTAGGTTAGGTTATATTACGTTATTGATGTATATAAAGGTCCCACGGAGACGGAGAAGCCAACTCGCCGGGAATGTTGTCAAATATTACCGCCGAGATGTTAGGTTGGGTCAGGTTAGGTTATATTACGTTGTTGATGTGTATAAAGGTCCCACGCAGACGTAGAGGCCAACAAGCCAGGAATGTGGTCAAATATTACCGCCGAGATGTTAGATTGGGTTAGGCTAGCTTATATTATGTTATTGATGTATACGAAGGTTACACGGAGACGTAGAGGCCAACTTGCCAGGAATGATGTCAAATATTACCGCCGAGATGCTAGGTTGCGTTAGATTAGGTTATATTGCGTTATTGATGTATATAAAGGTCCCACGGAGACGTAGAGGCCAACAAGTCAGGAATGTGGTCAAATATTACCGCCGAGATGTTAGATTGGGTTAGGCCAGCTTATACTATGTTATTGATGTATATAGGTCCCACGGAGGCGTAGAGGCCAACTCGCCAGGAATGTTGTCAAATACTACCGTCGAGATGATAGGTTGGGTTACGTTAGGTTATATTACGTTATTGATGTATATGAAGGTCAAACGGAGACCTAGAGGCCAACTCGATAGGAATGTTGTCAAATATTACCGGCGAGATGTTAGGTTGGGTTAGGTAAGGTTATATTACGTTATTGATGTATATAAAGGTCCCACGGGGACGTAGAGGCCAACTCGCCAGGTATGTTGTCACATATTACCGCCGAGATGTTCGGTTGGGTTAGGTAAGGTTATATTACGTTATTGATGTATATAAAGGTCCCACGGGGACGTAGAGGCCAACTCGCCGGTAATGTTGTCAAATATTACCGCCGAGATGATAGGTTGGGTTATGTTACGTTATATTAAGTTATTGATGTATATGAAGGTCCCACGGAGACGTAGAGTCCAACTCGCCAGGTATGTTGTCACATATTACCGCCGAGATGTTCGGTTGGGTTAGGTTAGGTTATATTACGTTATTGATGTATATAAAGGTCCCACGGAGACGGAGAAGCCAACTCGCCAGGAATGTTGTCAAATATTACCGCCGAGATGTTAGGTTGGGTTAGGTTAGGTTATATTACGTTATTGATGTATATAAAGATCCCACGGAGACGTAGAGGCCAACTCACCAGGTATGTTGTCACATATTACCGCCGAGATGTTCGGTTGGGTTAGGTTAGGTTATATTACGTTATTGATGTATATAAAGGTCTCACGGAGACGGAGAGGCCAACAAGCCAGGAATGTGGTCAAATATTATCGCCGAGATGTTAGGTTGGTTTAGGTTAGGTTATATTACGTTATAGATGTATATAAAGGTCCCACGGAGACGTAGAGGCCAACTCGCCAGGAATGATGTCAAATATTACCGCCGAGATGTTAGATTGGGTTAGGTTAGGTTATATTACGTTGTTGATGTGTATAAAGGTCCCACGCAGACGTAGAGGCCAACTCGCCAGGAATGTTGCCAAATATTATCCCCGCGATGATAGGTTGGGTTAGGTTACGTTATATTAAGTTATTGATGTATATGATGGTCAAACGGAGACGTAGAGGCCAACTCGCCAGTAATATTGTCAAATATTACCGCCGAGATGATAGGTTGGGTTAGGTTACGTTATATTAGGTTATTGATGTATATGAAGGTCCCACGGAGACGTAGATTCCAACTCGCTAGGTATGTTGTCAAATATTACCGCCGAGATGTTAGGTTGGGTTAGGTTAGGTTATATTACGTTATTGATGTATATAAATGTCCCACGGAGACGGAGAAACCATCTCGCCAAGAATGTTGTCAAATATTACCGCCGAGATGTTAGGTTGGGTTAGGTTAGGTTATATTACGTTATTGATGTATATAAAGGTCCCACGGAGACGTAGAGGCCAACAAGACAGGAATGTGGTCAAATATTACCGCCGAGATGTTAGGTTGGGTTAGATTAGGTTATATTGCGTTATTGATGTATATAAAGCTCCCACGGAGACGTAGAGGCCAACTCGCCAGGAATGATGTCAAATATTACCGCCGAGATTTTAAGTTGGGTTAGGTTAGGTTATATTACGTTATTGATGTATATAAAGGTCCCACGGAGACGGAGAAGCCAACTGGCCAGGAATGATGTCAAATATTACCGCCGAGATGTTAGGTTGAATTAGATAAGGTTATATTGCGTTATTGATGTATATAAAGGTCCCACGGAGACGTAGAGGCCAACTAGCCAGGAATGTGGTCAAATATTTCCGCCCAGATGTTAGATTGGGTTAGGCCAGCTTATATTATGTTATTGATGTATATAGATCCCACGGAGACGTAGAGGCCAACTCGCCAGGTATGTTGTCACATATTACCGCCGAGATGTTCGGTTGGGTTAGGTTAGGTTATATTACGTTATTGATGTATATAAAGGTCCCACGGAGACGGAGAAGCCAACTCGCCGGGAATGTTGTCAAATATTACCGCCGATATGTTAGGTTGGGTCAGGTTAGGTTATATTACGTTGTTGATGTGTATAAAGGTCCCACGCAGACGTAGAGGCCAACAAGCCAGGAATGTGGTCAAATATTACCGCCGAGATGTTAGATTGGGTTAGGCTAGCTTATATTATGTTATTGATGTATATAGATCCCACGGAGACGTAGAGGCCAACTCGCCAGGTATGTTGTCACATATTACCGCCGAGATGTTCGGTTGGGTTAGGTTAGGTTATATTACGTTATTGATGTATATAAAGGTCCCACGGAGACGGAGAAGCCAACTCGCCGGGAATGTTGTCAAATATTACCGCCGATATGTTAGGTTGGGTCAGGTTAGGTTATATTACGTTGTTGATGTGTATAAAGGTCCCACGCAGACGTAGAGGCCAACAAGCCAGGAATGTGGTCAAATATTACCGCCGAGATGTTAGATTGGGTTAGGCTAGCTTATATTATGTTATTGATGTATACGAAGGTTACACGGAGACGTAGAGGCCAACTTGCCAGGAATGATGTCAAATTTAACCGCCGAGATGTTAGGTTGCGTTAGATTAGGTTATATTGCGTTATTGATGTATATAAAGGTCCCACGGAGACGTAGAGGCCAACAAGTCAGGAATGTGGTCAAATATTACCGCCGAGATGTTAGATTGGGTTAGGCCAGCTTATACTATGTTATTGATGTATATAGGTCCCACGGAGACGTAGAGGCCAACTCGCCAGGAATGTTGTCAAATACTACCGTCGAGATGATAGGTTGGGTTACGTTAGGTTATATTACGTTATTGATGTATATGAAGGTCAAACGGAGACCTAGGGGCCAACTCGATAGGAATGTTGTCAAATATTACCGGCGAGATGTTAGGTTGGGTTAGGTAAGGTTATATTACGTTATTGATGTATATAAAGGTCCCACGGGGACGTAGAGGCCAACTCGCCAGGTATGTTGTCACATATTACCGCCGACATGTTCGGTTGGGTTAGGTAAGGTTATATTACGTTATTGATGTATATAAAGGTCCCACGGGGACGTAGAGGCCAACTCGCCGGTAATGTTGTCAAATATTACCGCCGAGATGATAGGTTGGGTTATGTTACGTTATATTAAGTTATTGATGTATATGAAGGTCCCACGGAGACGTAGAGTCCAACTCGCCAGGTATGTTGTCACATATTACCGCCGAGATGTTCGGTTGGGTTAGGTTAGGTTATATTACGTTATTGATGTATATAAAGGTCCCACGGAGACGGAGAAGCCAACTGGCCAGGAATGATGTCAAATATTACCGCCGAGATGTTAGGTTGAATTAGGTAAGGTTATATTGCGTTATTGATGTATATAAAGGTCCCACGGAGACGTAGAGGCCAACAAGTCAGGAATGTGGTCAAATATTACCGCCGAGATGTTAGATTGGGTTAGGCCAGCTTATACTATGTTATTGATGTATATAGGTCCCACGGAGGCGTAGAGGCCAACTCGCCAGGAATGTTGTCAAATACTACCGTCGAGATGATAGGTTGGGTTACGTTAGGTTATATTACGTTATTGATGTATATGAAGGTCAAACGGAGACCTAGAGGCCAACTCGATAGGAATGTTGTCAAATATTACCGGCGAGATGTTAGGTTGGGTTAGGTAAGGTTATATTACGTTATTGATGTATATAAAGGTCCCACGGGGACGTAGAGGCCAACTCGCCAGGTATGTTGTCACATATTACCGCCGAGATGTTCGGTTGGGTTAGGTAAGGTTATATTACGTTATTGATGTATATAAAGGTCCCACGGGGACGGAGAGGCCAACAAGCCAGGAATGTGGTCAAATATTATCGCCGAAATGTTAGGTTGGTTTAGGTTAGGTTATATTACGTTATAGATGTATATAAAGGTCCCACGGAGACGTAGAGGCCAACTCGCCAGGAATGATGTCAAATATTACCGCCGAGATGTTAGATTGGGTTAGGTTAGGTTATATTACGTTGTTGATGTGTATAAAGGTCCCACGCAGACGTAGAGGCCAACTCGCCAGGAATGTTGCCAAATATTATCCCCGCGATGATAGGTTGGGTTAGGTTACGTTATATTACGTTATTGATGTATATGATGGTCAAACGGAGACGTAGAGGCCAACTCGCCAGTAATATTGTCAAATATTACCGCCGAGATGATAGGTTGGGTTATGTTACGTTATATTAAGTTATTGATGTATATGAAGGTCCCACGGAGACGTAGAGTCCAACTCGCCAGGTATGTTGTCACATATTACCGCCGAGATGTTCGGTTGGGTTAGGTTAGGTTATATTACGTTATTGATGTATATAAAGGTCCCACGGAGACGGAGAAGCCAACTCGCCAGGAATGTTGTCAAATATTACCGGCGAGATGTTAGGTTGGGTTAGGTAAGGTTATATTACGTTATTGATGTATATAAAGGTCCCACGGGGACGTAGAGGCCAACTCGCCAGGTATGTTGTCACATATTACCGCCGAGATGTTCGGTTGGGTTAGGTAAGGTTATATTACGTTATTGATGTATATAAAGGTCCCACGGGGACGTAGAGGCCAACTCGCCGGTAATGTTGTCAAATATTACCGCCGAGATGATAGGTTGGGTTATGTTACGTTATATTAAGTTATTGATGTATATGAAGGTCCCACGGAGACGTAGAGTCCAACTCGCCAGGTATGTTGTCACATATTACCGCCGAGATGTTCGGTTGGGTTAGGTTAGGTTATATTACGTTATTGATGTATATAAAGGTCCCACGGAGACGGAGAAGCCAACTCGCCAGGAATGTTGTCAAATATTACCGCCGAGATGTTAGGTTGGGTTAGGTTAGGTTATATTACGTTATTGATGTATATAAAGATCCCACGGAGACGTAGAGGCCAACTCACCAGGTATGTTGTCACATATTACCGCCGAGATGTTCGGTTGGGTTAGGTTAGGTTATATTACGTTATTGATGTATATAAAGGTCCCACGGAGACGGAGAGGCCAACAAGCCAGGAATGTGGTCAAATATTATCGCCGAGATGTTAGGTTGGTTTAGGTTAGGTTATATTACGTTATAGATGTATATAAAGGTCCCACGGAGACGTAGAGGCCAACTCGCCAGGAATGATGTCAAATATTACCGCCGAGATGTTAGATTGGGTTAGGTTAGGTTATATTACGTTGTTGATGTGTATAAAGGTCCCACGCAGACGTAGAGGCCAACTCGCCAGGAATGTTGCCAAATATTATCCCCGCGATGATAGGTTGGGTTAGGTTACGTTATATTAAGTTATTGATGTATATGATGGTCAAACGGAGACGTAGAGGCCAACTCGCCAGTAATATTGTCAAATATTACCGCCGAGATGATAGGTTGGGTTAGGTTACGTTATATTAGGTTATTGATGTATATGAAGGTCCCACGGAGACGTAGATTCCAACTCGCCAGGTATGTTGTCAAATATTACCGCCGAGATGTTAGGTTGGGTTAGGTTAGGTTATATTACGTTATTGATGTATATAAATGTCCCACGGAGACGGAGAAACCATCTCGCCAAGAATGTTGTCAAATATTACCGCCGAGATGTTAGGTTGGGTTAGGTTAGGTTATATTACGTTATTGATGTATATAAAGGTCCCACGGAGACGTAGAGGCCAACAAGACAGGAATGAGGTCAAATATTACCGCCGAGATGTTAGGTTGGGTTAGATTAGGTTATATTGCGTTATTGATGTATATAAAGCTCCCACGGAGACGTAGAGGCCAACTCGCCAGGAATGATGTCAAATATTACCGCCGAGATTTTAAGTTGGGTTAGGTTAGGTTATATTACGTTATTGATGTATATAAAGGTCCCACGGAGACGGAGAAGCCAACTGGCCAGGAATGATGTCAAATATTACCGCCGAGATGTTAGGTTGAATTAGGTAAGGTTATATTGCGTTATTGATGTATATAAAGGTCCCACGGAGACGTAGAGGCCAACTAGCCAGGAATGTGGTCAAATATTTCCGCCCAGATGTTAGATTGGGTTAGGCCAGCTTATATTATGTTATTGATGTATATAGGTCCCACGGAGACGTAGAGGCCAACTCGCCAGGTATGTTGTCACATATTACCGCCGAGATGTTCGGTTGGGTTAGGTTAGGTTATATTACGTTATTGATGTATATAAAGGTCCCACGGAGACGGAGAAGCCAACTCGCCGGGAATGTTGTCAAATATTACCGCCGAGATGTTAGGTTGGGTCAGGTTAGGTTATATTACGTTGTTGATGTGTATAAAGGTCCCACGCAGACGTAGAGGCCAACAAGCCAGGAATGTGGTCAAATATTACCGCCGAGATGTTAGATTGGGTTAGGCTAGCTTATATTATGTTATTGATGTATACGAAGGTTACACGGAGACGTAGAGGCCAACTTGCCAGGAATGATGTCAAATTTAACCGCCGAGATGTTAGGTTGCGTTAGATTAGGTTATATTGCGTTATTGATGTATATAAAGGTCCCACGGAGACGTAGAGGCCAACAAGTCAGGAATGTGGTCAAATATTACCGCCGAGATGTTAGATTGGGTTAGGCCAGCTTATACTATGTTATTGATGTATATAGGTCCCACGGAGACGTAGAGGCCAACTCGCCAGGAATGTTGTCAAATACTACCGTCGAGATGATAGGTTGGGTTACGTTAGGTTATATTACGTTATTGATGTATATGAAGGTCAAACGGAGACCTAGGGGCCAACTCGATAGGAATGTTGTCAAATATTACCGGCGAGATGTTAGGTTGGGTTAGGTAAGGTTATATTACGTTATTGATGTATATAAAGGTCCCACGGGGACGTAGAGGCCAACTCGCCAGGTATGTTGTCACATATTACCGCCGAGATGTTCGGTTGTGTTAGGTAAGGTTATATTACGTTATTGATGTATATAAAGGTCCCACGGGGACGTAGAGGCCAACTCGCCGGTAATGTTGTCAAATATTACCGCCGAGATGATAGGTTGGGTTATGTTACGTTATATTAAGTTATTGATGTATATGAAGGTCCCACGGAGACGTAGAGTCCAACTCGCCAGGTATGTTGTCACATATTACCGCCGAGATGTTCGGTTGGGTTAGGTTAGGTTATATTACGTTATTGATGTATATAAAGGTCCCACGGAGACGGAGAAGCCAACTCGCCGGGAATGTTGTCAAATATTACCGCCGAGATGTTAGGTTGGGTCAGGTTAGGTTATATTACGTTGTTGATGTGTATAAAGGTCCCACGCAGACGTAGAGGCCAACAAGCCAGGAATGTGGTCAAATATTACCGCCGAGATGTTAGATTGGGTTAGGCTAGCTTATATTATGTTATTGATGTATACGAAGGTTACACGGAGACGTAGAGGCCAACTTGCCAGGTATGTTGTCACATATTACCGCCGAGATGTTCGGTTGGGTTAGGTTAGGTTATATTACGTTATTGATGTATATAAAGGTCCCACGGAGACGGAGAAGCCAACTCGCCGGGAATGTTGTCAAATATTACCGCCGAGATGTTAGGTTGGGTCAGGTTAGGTTATATTACGTTGTTGATGTGTATAAAGGTCCCACGCAGACGTAGAGGCCAACAAGCCAGGAATGTGGTCAAATATTACCGCCGAGATGTTAGATTGGGTTAGGCTAGCTTATATTATGTTATTGATGTATACGAAGGTTACACGGAGACGTAGAGGCCAACTTGCCAGGAATGATGTCAAATATTACCGCCGAGATGCTAGGTTGCGTTAGATTAGGTTATATTGCGTTATTGATGTATATAAAGGTCCCACGGAGACGTAGAGGCCAACAAGTCAGGAATGTGGTCAAATATTACCGCCGAGATGTTAGATTGGGTTAGGCCAGCTTATACTATGTTATTGATGTATATAGGTCCCACGGAGGCGTAGAGGCCAACTCGCCAGGAATGTTGTCAAATACTACCGTCGAGATGATAGGTTGGGTTACGTTAGGTTATATTACGTTATTGATGTATATGAAGGTCAAACGGAGACCTAGAGGCCAACTCGATAGGAATGTTGTCAAATATTACCGGCGAGATGTTAGGTTGGGTTAGGTAAGGTTATATTACGTTATTGATGTATATAAAGGTCCCACGGGGACGTAGAGGCCAACTCGCCAGGTATGTTGTCACATATTACCGCCGAGATGTTCGGTTGGGTTAGGTAAGGTTATATTACGTTATTGATGTATATAAAGGTCCCACGGGGACGTAGAGGCCAACTCGCCGGTAATGTTGTCAAATATTACCGCCGAGATGATAGGTTGGGTTATGTTACGTTATATTAAGTTATTGATGTATATGAAGGTCCCACGGAGACGTAGAGTCCAACTCGCCAGGTATGTTGTCACATATTACCGCCGAGATTTTCGGTTGGGTTAGGTTAGGTTATATTACGTTATTGATGTATATAAAGGTCCCACGGAGACGGAGAAGCCAACTCGCCAGGAATGTTGTCAAATATTACCGCCGAGATGATAGGTTGGGTTAGGTTACGTTATATTAGGTTATTGATGTATATGAAGGTCCCACGGAGACGTAGATTCCAACTCGCCAGGTATGTTGTCAAATATTACCGCCGAGATGTTAGGTTGGGTTAGGTTAGGTTATATTACGTTATTGATGTATATAAATGTCCCACGGAGACGGAGAAACCATCTCGCCAAGAATGTTGTCAAATATTACCGCCGAGATGTTAGGTTGGGTTAGGTTAGGTTATATTACGTTATTGATGTATATAAAGGTCCCACGGAGACGTAGAGGCCAACAAGACAGGAATGTGGTCAAATATTACCGCCGAGATGTTAGGTTGGGTTAGATTAGGTTATATTGCGTTATTGATGTATATAAAGCTCCCACGGAGACGTAGAGGCCAACTCGCCAGGAATGATGTCAAATATTACCGCCGAGATTTTAAGTTGGGTTAGGTTAGGTTATATTACGTTATTGATGTATATAAAGGTCCCACGGAGACGGAGAAGCCAACTGGCCAGGAATGATGTCAAATATTACCGCCGAGATGTTAGGTTGAATTAGGTAAGGTTATATTGCGTTATTGATGTATATAAAGGTCCCACGGAGACGTAGAGGCCAACTAGCCAGGAATGTGGTCAAATATTTCCGCCCAGATGTTAGATTGGGTTAGGCCAGCTTATATTATGTTATTGATGTATATAGGTCCCACGGAGACGTAGAGGCCAACTCGCCAGGTATGTTGTCACATATTACCGCCGAGATGTTCGGTTGGGTTAGGTTAGGTTATATTACGTTATTGATGTATATAAAGGTCCCACGGAGACGGAGAAGCCAACTCGCCGGGAATGTTGTCAAATATTACCGCCGAGATGTTAGGTTGGGTCAGGTTAGGTTATATTACGTTGTTGATGTGTATAAAGGTCCCACGCAGACGTAGAGGCCAACAAGCCAGGAATGTGGTCAAATATTACCACCGAGATGTTAGATTGGGTTAGGCTAGCTTATATTATGTTATTGATGTATACGAAGGTTACACGGAGACGTAGAGGCCAACTTGCCAGGAATGATGTCAAATTTAACCGCCGAGATGTTAGGTTGCGTTAGATTAGGTTATATTGCGTTATTGATGTATATAAAGGTCCCACGGAGACGTAGAGGCCAACAAGTCAGGAATGTGGTTAAATATTACCGCCGAGATGTTAGATTGGGTTAGGCCAGCTTATACTATGTTATTGATGTATATAGGTCCCACGGAGACGTAGAGTCCAACTCGCCAGGTATGTTGTCACATATTACCGCCGAGATGTTCGGTTGGGTTAGGTTAGGTTATATTACGTTATTGATGTATATAAAGGTCCCACGGAGACGGAGAAGCCAATTCGCCGGGAATGTTGTCAAATATTACCGCCGAGATGTTAGGTTGGGTCAGGTTAGGTTATATTACGTTGTTGATGTGTATAAAGGTCCCACGCAGACGTAGAGGCCAACAAGCCAGGAATGTGGTCAAATATTACCGCCGAGATGTTAGATTGGGTTAGGCTAGCTTATATTATGTTATTGATGTATACGAAGGTTACACGGAGACGTAGAGGCCAACTTGCCAGGTATGTTGTCACATATTACCGCCGAGATGTTCGGTTGGGTTAGGTTAGGTTATATTACGTTATTGATGTATATAAAGGTCCCACGGAGACGGAGAAGCCAACTCGCCGGGAATGTTGTCAAATATTACCGCCGAGATGTTAGGTTGGGTCAGGTTAGGTTATATTACGTTGTTGATGTGTATAAAGGTCCCACGCAGACGTAGAGGCCAACAAGCCAGGAATGTGGTCAAATATTACCGCCGAGATGTTAGATTGGGTTAGGCTAGCTTATATTATGTTATTGATGTATACGAAGGTTACACGGAGACGTAGAGGCCAACTTGCCAGGAATGATGTCAAATATTACCGCCGAGATGCTAGGTTGCGTTAGATTAGGTTATATTGCGTTATTGATGTATATAAAGGTCCCACGGAGACGTAGAGGCCAACAAGTCAGGAATGTGGTCAAATATTACCGCCGAGATGTTAGATTGGGTTAGGCCAGCTTATACTATGTTATTGATGTATATAGGTCCCACGGAGGCGTAGAGGCCAACTCGCCAGGAATGTTGTCAAATACTACCGTCGAGATGATAGGTTGGGTTACGTTAGGTTATATTACGTTATTGATGTATATGAAGGTCAAACGGAGACCTAGAGGCCAACTCGATAGGAATGTTGTCAAATATTACCGGCGAGATGTTAGGTTGGGTTAGGTAAGGTTATATTACGTTATTGATGTATATAAAGGTCCCACGGGGACGTAGAGGCCAACTCGCCAGGTATGTTGTCACATATTACCGCCGAGATGTTCGGTTGGGTTAGGTAAGGTTATATTACGTTATTGATGTATATAAAGGTCCCACGGGGACGTAGAGGCCAACTCGCCGGTAATGTTGTCAAATATTACCGCCGAGATGATAGGTTGGGTTATGTTACGTTATATTAAGTTATTGATGTATATGAAGGTCCCACGGAGACGTAGAGTCCAACTCGCCAGGTATGTTGTCACATATTACCGCCGAGATTTTCGGTTGGGTTAGGTTAGGTTATATTACGTTATTGATGTATATAAAGGTCCCACGGAGACGGAGAAGCCAACTCGCCAGGAATGTTGTCAAATATTACCGCCGAGATGATAGGTTGGGTTAGGTTACGTTATATTAGGTTATTGATGTATATGAAGGTCCCACGGAGACGTAGATTCCAACTCGCCAGGTATGTTGTCAAATATTACCGCCGAGATGTTAGGTTGGGTTAGGTTAGGTTATATTACGTTATTGATGTATATAAATGTCCCACGGAGACGGAGAAACCATCTCGCCAAGAATGTTGTCAAATATTACCGCCGAGATGTTAGGTTGGGTTAGGTTAGGTTATATTACGTTATTGATGTATATAAAGGTCCCACGGAGACGTAGAGGCCAACAAGACAGGAATGTGGTCAAATATTACCGCCGAGATGTTAGGTTGGGTTAGATTAGGTTATATTGCGTTATTGATGTATATAAAGCTCCCACGGAGACGTAGAGGCCAACTCGCCAGGAATGATGTCAAATATTACCGCCGAGATTTTAAGTTGGGTTAGGTTAGGTTATATTACGTTATTGATGTATATAAAGGTCCCACGGAGACGGAGAAGCCAACTGGCCAGGAATGATGTCAAATATTACCGCCGAGATGTTAGGTTGAATTAGGTAAGGTTATATTGCGTTATTGATGTATATAAAGGTCCCACGGAGACGTAGAGGCCAACTAGCCAGGAATGTGGTCAAATATTTCCGCCCAGATGTTAGATTGGGTTAGGCCAGCTTATATTATGTTATTGATGTATATAGGTCCCACGGAGACGTAGAGGCCAACTCGCCAGGTATGTTGTCACATATTACCGCCGAGATGTTCGGTTGGGTTAGGTTAGGTTATATTACGTTATTGATGTATATAAAGGTCCCACGGAGACGGAGAAGCCAACTCGCCGGGAATGTTGTCAAATATTACCGCCGAGATGTTAGGTTGGGTCAGGTTAGGTAATATTACGTTGTTGATGTGTATAAAGGTCCCACGCAGACGTAGAGGCCAACAAGCCAGGAATGTGGTCAAATATTACCGCCGAGATGTTAGATTGGGTTAGGCTAGCTTATATTATGTTATTGATGTATACGAAGGTTACACGGAGACGTAGAGGCCAACTTGCCAGGAATGATGTCAAATATTACCGCCGAGATGTTAGGTTGCGTTAGATTAGGTTATATTGCGTTATTGATGTATATAAAGGTCCCACGGAGACGTAGAGGCCAACAAGTCAGGAATGTGGTTAAATATTACCGCCGAGATGTTAGATTGGGTTAGGCCAGCTTATACTATGTTATTGATGTATATAGGTCCCACGGAGACGTAGAGGCCAACTCGCCAGGAATGTTGTCAAATACTACCGTCGAGATGATAGGTTGGGTTACGTTAGGTTATATTACGTTATTGATGTATATGAAGGTCAAACGGAGACCTAGGGGCCAACTCGATAGGAATGTTGTCAAATATTACCGGCGAGATGTTAGGTTGGGTTAGGTAAGGTTATATTACGTTATTGATGTATATAAAGGTCCCACGGGGACGTAGAGGCCAACTCGCCAGGTATGTTGTCACATATTACCGCCGAGATGTTCGGTTGGGTTAGGTAAGGTTATATTACGTTATTGATGTATATAAAGGTCCCACGGGGACGTAGAGGCCAACTCGCCGGTAATGTTGTCAAATATTACCGCCGAGATGATAGGTTGGGTTATGTTACGTTATATTAAGTTATTGATGTATATGAAGGTCCCACGGAGACGTAGAGTCCAACTCGCCAGGTATGTTGTCACATATTACCGCCGAGATGTTCGGTTGGGTTAGGTTAGGTTATATTACGTTATTGATGTATGTAAAGGTCCCACGGAGACGTAGAGGCCAACTCGCCAGGAATGATGTCAAATATTACCGCCGAGATTTTAAGTTGGGTTAGGTTAGGTTATATTACGTTATTGATGTATATAAAGGTCCCACGGAGACGGAGAAGCCAACTGGCCAGGAATGATGTCAAATATTACCGCCGAGATGTTAGGTTGAATTAGGTAAGGTTATATTGCGTTATTGATGTATATAAAGGTCCCACGGAGACGTAGAGGCCAACTAGCCAGGAATGTGGTCAAATATTTCCGCCCAGATGTTAGATTGGGTTAGGCCAGCTTATATTATGTTATTGATGTATATAGGTCCCACGGAGACGTAGAGGCCAACTCGCCAGGTATGTTGTCACATATTACCGCCGAGATGTTCGGTTGGGTTAGGTTAGGTTATATTACGTTATTGATGTATATAAAGGTCCCACGGAGACGGAGAAGCCAACTCGCCGGGAATGTTGTCAAATATTACCGCCGAGATGTTAGGTTGGGTCAGGTTAGGTTATATTACGTTGTTGATGTGTATAAAGGTCCCACGCAGACGTAGAGGCCAACAAGCCAGGAATGTGGTCAAATATTACCGCCGAGATGTTAGATTGGGTTAGGCTAGCTTATATTATGTTATTGATGTATACGAAGGTTACACGGAGACGTAGAGGCCAACTCGCCAGGTATGTTGTCACATATTACCGCCGAGATGTTCGGTTGGGTTAGGTTAGGTTATATTACGTTATTGATGTATATAAAGGTCCCACGGAGACGGAGAAGCCAACTCGCCGGGAATGTTGTCAAATATTACCGCCGAGATGTTAGGTTGGGTCAGGTTAGGTTATATTACGTTGTTGATGTGTATAAAGGTCCCACGCAGACGTAGAGGCCAACAAGCCAGGAATGTGGTCAAATATTACCGCCGAGATGTTAGATTGGGTTAGGCTAGCTTATATTATGTTATTGATGTATACGAAGGTTACACGGAGACGTAGAGGCCAACTTGCCAGGAATGATGTCAAATATTACCGCCGAGATGTTAGGTTGCGTTAGATTAGGTTATATTGCGTTATTGATGTATATAAGGGTCCCACGGAGACGTAGAGGCCAACAAGTCAGGAATGTGGTCAAATATTACCGCCGAGATGTTAGATTGGGTTAGGCCAGCTTATACTATGTTATTGATGTATATAGGTCCCACGGAGACGTAGAGACCAACTCGCCAGGAATGTTGTCAAATACTACCGTCGAGATGATAGGTTGGGTTACGTTAGGTTATATTACGTTATTGATGTATATGAAGGTCAAACGGAGACCTAGGGGCCAACTCGATAGGAATGTTGTCAAATATTACCGGCGAGATGTTAGGTTGGGTTAGGTAAGGTTATATTACGTTATTGATGTATATAAAGGTCCCACGGGGACGTAGAGGCCAACTCGCCAGGTATGTTGTCACATATTACCGCCGAGATGTTCGGTTGGGTTAGGTAAGGTTATATTACGTTATTGATGTATATAAAGGTCCCACGGGGACGTAGAGGCCAACTCGCCGGTAATGTTGTCAAATATTACCGCCGAGATGATAGGTTGGGTTATGTTACGTTATATTAAGTTATTGATGTATATGAAGGTCCCACGGAGACGTAGAGCCCAACTCGCCAGGTATGTTGTCACATATTACCGCCGAGATGTTCGGTTGGGTTAGGTTAGGTTATATTACGTTATTGATGTATATAAAGGTCCCACGGAGACGGAGAATCCAACTCGCCAGGAATGTTGTCAAATATTACCGCCGAGATGTTAGGTTGGGTTAGGTTAGGTTATATTACGTTGTTGATGTGTATAAAGGTCCCACGCAGACGTAGAGGCCAGCAAGCCAGGAATGTGGTCAAATATTACCGCCGAGATGTTAGATTGGGTTAGGCTAGCTTATATTATGTTATTGATGTATACGAAGGTTACACGGAGACGTAGAGGCCAACTCGCCAGGAATGATGTCAAATATTACCACCGAGATTTTAGGTTGGGTTAGGTTAGGTTATATTACGTTATTGATGTATATAAAGATCCCACGGAGACGTAGAGGCCAACAAGACAGGAATGTGGTCAAATATTACCGTCGAGATGTTAGGTTGGGTTTGGTTAGGTTATATTACGTTATTGAAGGATATAAAGGTCTCACGGAGACGTAGAGGCCGACTCGCCAGGAATGTTGCCAAATATTATCCCCGCGATGATAGGTTGGGTTAGGTTACGTTATATTACGTTATTGATGTATATGATGGTCAAACGGAGACGTAGAGGCCAACTCGCCAGTAATATTGTCAAATATTACCGCCGAGATGATAGGTTGGCTTAGGTTACGTTATATTAGGTTATTGATGTATATGAAGGTCCCACGGAGACGTAGAGTCCAACTCGCCAGGTATGTTGTCAAATATTACCGCCGAGATGTTAGGTTGGGTTAGGTTAGGTTATATTACGTTATTGATGTATATAAATGTCCCACGGAGACGGAGAAACCAACTCGCCAGGAATGTTGTCAAATATTACCGCCGAGATGTTAGGTTGGGTTAGGTTAGGTTATATTACGTTATTGATGTATATAAAGATCCCACGGAGACGTAGAAGCCAACTCACCAGGTATGTTGTCACATATTACCGCCGAGATGTTCGGTTGGGTTAGGTTAGGTTATATTACGTTATTGATGTATATAAAGGTCCCACGGAGACGGAGAGGCCAACAAGCCAGGAATGTGGTCAAATATTATCGCCGAGATGTTAGGTTGGTTTAGGTTAGGTTATATTACGTTATAGATGTATATAAAGGTCCCACGGAGACGTAGAGGCCAACTCGCCAGGAATGATGTCAAATATTACCGCCGAGATGTTAGATTGGGTTAGGTTAGGTTATATTACGTTGTTGATGTGTATAAAGGTCCCACGCAGACGTAGAGGCCAACTCGCCAGGAATGTTGCCAAATATTATCCCCGCGATGATAGGTTGGGTTAGGTTACGTTATATTAAGTTATTGATGTATATGATGGTCAAACGGAGACGTAGAGGCCAACTCGCCAGTAATATTGTCAAATATTACCGCCGAGATGATAGGTTGGGTTAGGTTACGTTATATTAGGTTATTGATGTATATGAAGGTCCCACGGAGACGTAGATTCCAACTCGCCAGGTATGTTGTCAAATATTACCGCCGAGATGTTAGGTTGGGTTAGGTTAGGTTATATTACGTTATTGATGTATATAAATGTCCCACGGAGACGGAGAAACCATCTCGCCAAGAATGTTGTCAAATATTACCGCCGAGATGTTAGGTTGGGTTAGGTTAGGTTATATTACGTTATTGATGTATATAAAGGTCCCACGGAGACGTAGAGGCCAACAAGACAGGAATGTGGTCAAATATTACCGCCGAGATGTTAGGTTGGGTTAGATTAGGTTATATTGCGTTATTGATGTATATAAAGCTCCCACGGAGACGTAGAGGCCAACACGCCAGGAATGATGTCAAATATTACCGCCGAGATTTTAAGTTGGGTTAGGTTAGGTTATATTACGTTATTGATGTATATAAAGGTCCCACGGAGACGGAGAAGCCAACTGGCCAGGAATGATGTCAAATATTACCGCCGAGATGTTAGGTTGAATTAGGTAAGGTTATATTGCGTTATTGATGTATATAAAGGTCCCACGGAGACGTAGAGGCCAACTAGCCAGGAATGTGGTCAAATATTTCCGCCCAGATGTTAGATTGGGTTAGGCCAGCTTATATTATGTTATTGATGTATATAGGTCCCACGGAGACGTAGAGGCCAACTCGCCAGGTATGTTGTCACATATTACCGCCGAGATGTTCGGTTGGGTTAGGTTAGGTTATATTACGTTATTGATGTATATAAAGGTCCCACGGAGACGGAGAAGCCAACTCGCCGGGAATGTTGTCAAATATTACCGCCGAGATGTTAGGTTGGGTCAGGTTAGGTTATATTACGTTGTTGATGTGTATAAAGGTCCCACGCAGACGTAGAGGCCAACAAGCCAGGAATGTGGTCAAATATTACCGCCGAGATGTTAGATTGGGTTAGGCTAGCTTATATTATGTTATTGATGTATACGAAGGTTACACGGAGACGTAGAGGCCAACTTGCCAGGAATGATGTCAAATATTACCGCCGAGATGTTAGGTTGCGTTAGATTAGGTTATATTGCGTTATTGATGTATATAAGGGTCCCACGGAGACGTAGAGGCCAACAAGTCAGGAATGTGGTCAAATATTACCGCCGAGATGTTAGATTGGGTTAGGCCAGCTTATACTATGTTATTGATGTATATAGGTCCCACGGAGACGTAGAGACCAACTCGCCAGGAATGTTGTCAAATACTACCGTCGAGATGATAGGTTGAGTTACGTTAGGTTATATTACGTTATTGATGTATATGAAGGTCAAACGGAGACCTAGGGGCCAACTCGATAGGAATGTTGTCAAATATTACCGGCGAGATGTTAGGTTGGGTTAGGTAAGGTTATATTACGTTATTGATGTATATAAAGGTCCCACGGGGACGTAGAGGCCAACTCGCCAGGTATGTTGTCACATATTACCGCCGAGATGTTCGGTTGGGTTAGGTAAGGTTATATTACGTTATTGATGTATATAAAGGTCCCACGGGGACGTAGAGGCCAACTCGCCGGTAATGTTGTCAAATATTACCGCCGAGATGATAGGTTGGGTTATGTTACGTTATATTAAGTTATTGATGTATATGAAGGTCCCACGGAGACGTAGAGTCCAACTCGCCAGCTATGTTGTCACATATTACCGCCGAGATGTTCGGTTGGGTTAGGTAAGGTTATATTACGTTATTGATGTATATAAAGGTCCCACGGGGACGTAGAGGCCAACTCGCCGGTAATGTTGTCAAATATTACCGCCGAGATGATAGGTTGGGTTATGTTACGTTATATTAAGTTATTGATGTATATGAAGGTCCCACGGAGACGTAGAGCCCAACTCGCCAGGTATGTTGTCACATATTACCGCCGAGATGTTCGGTTGGGTTAGGTTAGGTTATATTACGTTATTGATGTATATAAAGGTCCCACGGAGACGGAGAATCCAACTCGCCAGGAATGTTGTCAAATATTACCGCCGAGATGTTAGGTTGGGTTAGGTTAGGTTATATTACGTTGTTGATGTGTATAAAGGTCCCACGCAGACGTAGAGGCCAGCAAGCCAGGAATGTGGTCAAATATTACCGCCGAGATGTTAGATTGGGTTAGGCTAGCTTATATTATGTTATTGATGTATACGAAGGTTACACGGAGACGTAGAGGCCAACTCGCCAGGAATGATGTCAAATATTACCACCGAGATTTTAGGTTGGGTTAGGTTAGGTTATATTACGTTATTGATGTATATAAAGATCCCACGGAGACGTAGAGGCCAACAAGACAGGAATGTGGTCAAATATTACCGTCGAGATGTTAGGTTGGGTTAGGTTAGGTTATATTACGTTATTGAAGGATATAAAGGTCTCACGGAGACGTAGAGGCCAACTCGCCAGGAATGTTGCCAAATATTATCCCCGCGATGATAGGTTGGGTTAGGTTACGTTATATTACGTTATTGATGTATATGATGGTCAAACGGAGACGTAGAGGCCAACTCGCCAGTAATATTGTCAAATATTACCGCCGAGATGATAGGTTGGCTTAGGTTACGTTATATTAGGTTATTGATGTATATGAAGGTCCCACGGAGACGTAGAGTCCAACTCGCCAGGTATGTTGTCAAATATTACCGCCGAGATGTTAGGTTGGGTTAGGTTAGGTTATATTACGTTATTGATGTATATAAATGTCCCACGGAGACGGAGAAACCAACTCGCCAGGAATGTTGTCAAATATTACCGCCGAGATGTTAGGTTGGGTTAGGTTAGGTTATATTACGTTATTGATGTATATAAAGATCCCACGGAGACGTAGAAGCCAACTCACCAGGTATGTTGTCACATATTACCGCCGAGATGTTCGGTTGGGTTAGGTTAGGTTATGTTACGTTATTGATGTATATAAAGGTCCCACGGAGACGGAGAGGCCAACAAGCCAGGAATGTGGTCAAATATTATCGCCGAGATGTTAGGTTGGTTTAGGTTAGGTTATATTACGTTATAGATGTATATAAAGGTCCCACGGAGACGTAGAGGCCAACTCGCCAGGAATGATGTCAAATATTACCGCCGAGATGTTAGATTGGGTTAGGTTAGGTTATATTACGTTGTTGATGTGTATAAAGGTCCCACGCAGACGTAGAGGCCAACTCGCCAGGAATGTTGCCAAATATTATCCCCGCGATGATAGGTTGGGTTAGGTTACGTTATATTAAGTTATTGATGTATATGATGGTCAAACGGAGACGTAGAGGCCAACTCGCCAGTAATATTGTCAAATATTACCGCCGAGATGATAGGTTGGGTTAGGTTACGTTATATTAGGTTATTGATGTATATGAAGGTCCCACGGAGACGTAGATTCCAACTCGCCAGGTATGTTGTCAAATATTACCGCCGAGATGTTAGGTTGGGTTAGGTTAGGTTATATTACGTTATTGATGTATATAAATGTCCCACGGAGACGGAGAAACCATCTCGCCAAGAATGTTGTCAAATATTACCGCCGAGATGTTAGGTTGGGTTAGGTTAGGTTATATTACGTTATTGATGTATATAAAGGTCCCACGGAGACGTAGAGGCCAACAAGACAGGAATGTGGTCAAATATTACCGCCGAGATGTTAGGTTGGGTTAGATTAGGTTATATTGCGTTATTGATGTATATAAAGCTCCCACGGAGACGTAGAGGCCAACACGCCAGGAATGATGTCAAATATTACCGCCGAGATTTTAAGTTGGGTTAGGTTAGGTTATATTACGTTATTGATGTATATAAAGGTCCCACGGAGACGGAGAAGCCAACTGGCCAGGAATGATGTCAAATATTACCGCCGAGATGTTAGGTTGAATTAGGTAAGGTTATATTGCGTTATTGATGTATATAAAGGTCCCACGGAGACGTAGAGGCCAACTAGCCAGGAATGTGGTCAAATATTTCCGCCCAGATGTTAGATTGGGTTAGGCCAGCTTATATTATGTTATTGATGTATATAGGTCCCACGGAGACGTAGAGGCCAACTCGCCAGGTATGTTGTCACATATTACCGCCGAGATGTTCGGTTGGGTTAGGTTAGGTTATATTACGTTATTGATGTATATAAAGGTCCCACGGAGACGGAGAAGCCAACTCGCCGGGAATGTTGTCAAATATTACCGCCGAGATGTTAGGTTGGGTCAGGTTAGGTTATATTACGTTGTTGATGTGTATAAAGGTCCCACGCAGACGTAGAGGCCAACAAGCCAGGAATGTGGTCAAATATTACCGCCGAGATGTTAGATTGGGTTAGGCTAGCTTATATTATGTTATTGATGTATACGAAGGTTACACGGAGACGTAGAGGCCAACTTGCCAGGAATGATGTCAAATATTACCGCCGAGATGTTAGGTTGCGTTAGATTAGGTTATATTGCGTTATTGATGTATATAAGGGTCCCACGGAGACGTAGAGGCCAACAAGTCAGGAATGTGGTCAAATATTACCGCCGAGATGTTAGATTGGGTTAGGCCAGCTTATACTATGTTATTGATGTATATAGGTCCCACGGAGACGTAGAGACCAACTCGCCAGGAATGTTGTCAAATACTACCGTCGAGATGATAGGTTGAGTTACGTTAGGTTATATTACGTTATTGATGTATATGAAGGTCAAACGGAGACCTAGGGGCCAACTCGATAGGAATGTTGTCAAATATTACCGGCGAGATGTTAGGTTGGGTTAGGTAAGGTTATATTACGTTATTGATGTATATAAAGGTCCCACGGGGACGTAGAGGCCAACTCGCCAGGTATGTTGTCACATATTACCGCCGAGATGTTCGGTTGGGTTAGGTAAGGTTATATTACGTTATTGATGTATATAAAGGTCCCACGGGGACGTAGAGGCCAACTCGCCGGTAATGTTGTCAAATATTACCGCCGAGATGATAGGTTGGGTTATGTTACGTTATATTAAGTTATTGATGTATATGAAGGTCCCACGGAGACGTAGAGTCCAACTCGCCAGCTATGTTGTCACATATTACCGCCGAGATGTTCGGTTGGGTTAGGTTAGGTTATATTACGTTATTGATGTATATAAAGGTCCCACGGAGACGGAGAATCCAACTCGCCAGGAATGTTGTCAAATATTACCGCCGAGATGTTAGGTTGGGTTAGGTTAGGTTATATTACGTTGTTGATGTGTATAAAGGTCCCACGCAGACGTAGAGGCCAGCAAGCCAGGAATGTGGTCAAATATTACCGCCGAGATGTTAGATTGGGTTAGGCTAGCTTATATTATGTTATTGATGTATACGAAGGTTACACGGAGACGTAGAGGCCAACTCGCCAGGAATGATGTCAAATATTACCACCGAGATTTTAGGTTGGGTTAGGTTAGGTTATATTACGTTATTGATGTATATAAAGGTCCCACGGAGACGTAGAGGCCAACAAGACAGGAATGTGGTCAAATATTACCGTCGAGATGTTAGGTTGGGTTAGGTTAGGTTATATTACGTTATTGAAGGATATAAAGGTCTCACGGAGACGTAGAGGCCAACTCGCCAGGAATGTTGCCAAATATTATCCCCGCGATGATAGGTTGGGTTAGGTTACGTTATATTAAGTTATTGATGTATATGATGGTCAAACGGAGACGTAGAGGCCAACTCGCCAGTAATATTGTCAAATATTACCGCCGAGATGATAGGTTGGGTTAGGTTACGTTATATTAAGTTATTGATGTATATGATGGTCAAACGGAGACGTAGAGGCCAACTCGCCGGTAATGTTGTCAAATATTACCGCCGAGATGATAGGTTGGGTTATGTTACGTTATATTAAGTTATTGATGTATATGAAGGTCCCACGGAGACGTAGAGTCCAACTCGCCAGGTATGTTGTCACATATTACCGCCGAGATGTTCGGTTGGGTTAGGTTAGGTTATATTACGTTATTGATGTATATAAAGGTCCCACGGAGACGGAGAATCCAACTCGCCAGGAATGTTGTCAAATATTACCGCCGAGATGTTAGGTTGGGTTAGGTTAGGTTATATTACGTTGTTGATGTGTATAAAGGTCCCACGCAGACGTAGAGGCCAGCAAGCCAGGAATGTGGTCAAATATTACCGCCGAGATGTTAGATTGGGTTAGGCTAGCTTATATTATGTTATTGATGTATACGAAGGTTACACGGAGACGTAGAGGCCAACTCGCCAGGAATGATGTCAAATATTACCACCGAGATTTTAGGTTGGGTTAGGTTAGGTTATATTACGTTATTGATGTATATAAAGGTCCCACGGAGACGTAGAGGCCAACAAGACAGGAATGTGGTCAAATATTACCGTCGAGATGTTAGGTTGGGTTAGGTTAGGTTATATTACGTTATTGAAGGATATAAAGGTCTCACGGAGACGTAGAGGCCAACTCGCCAGGAATGTTGCCAAATATTATCCCCGCGATGATAGGTTGGGTTAGGTTACGTTATATTAAGTTATTGATGTATATGATGGTCAAACGGAGACGTAGAGGCCAACTCGCCAGTAATATTGTCAAATATTACCGCCGAGATGATAGGTTGGGTTAGGTTACGTTATATTAAGTTATTGATGTATATGATGGTCAAACGGAGACGTAGAGGCCAACTCGCCGGTAATGTTGTCAAATATTACCGCCGAGATGATAGGTTGGGTTATGTTACGTTATATTAAGTTATTGATGTATATGAAGGTCCCACGGAGACGTAGAGTCCAACTCGCCAGGTATGTTGTCACATATTACCGCCGAGATGTTCGGTTGGGTTAGGTTAGGTTATATTACGTTATTGATGTATATAAAGGTCCCACGGAGACGGAGAATCCAACTCGCCAGGAATGTTGTCAAATATTACCGCCGAGATGTTAGGTTGGGTTAGGTTAGGTTATATTACGTTGTTGATGTGTATAAAGGTCCCACGCAGACGTAGAGGCCAGCAAGCCAGGAATGTGGTCAAATATTACCGCCGAGATGTTAGATTGGGTTAGGCTAGCTTATATTATGTTATTGATGTATACGAAGGTTACACGGAGACGTAGAGGCCAACTCGCCAGGAATGATGTCAAATATTACCACCGAGATTTTAGGTTGGGTTAGGTTAGGTTATATTACGTTATTGATGTATATAAAGATCCCACGGAGACGTAGAGGCCAACTCACCAGGTATGTTGTCACATATTACCGCCGAGATGTTCGGTTGGGTTAGGTTAGGTTATATTACGTTATTGATGTATATAAAGGTCCCACGGAGACGGAGAGGCCAACAAGCCAGGAATGTGGTCAAATATTATCGCCGAGATGTTAGGTTGGTTTAGGTTAGGTTATATTACGTTATAGATGTATATAAAGGTCCCACGGAGACGTAGAGGCCAACTCGCCAGGAATGATGTCAAATATTACCGCCGAGATGTTAGATTGGGTTAGGTTAGGTTATATTACGTTGTTGATGTGTATAAAGGTCCCACGCAGACGTAGAGGCCAACTCGCCAGGAATGTTGCCAAATATTATCCCCGCGATGATAGGTTGGGTTAGGTTACGTTATATTAAGTTATTGATGTATATGATGGTCAAACGGAGACGTAGAGGCCAACTCGCCAATAATATTGTCAAATATTACCGCCGAGATGATAGGTTGGGTTAGGTTACGTTATATTAGGTTATTGATGTATATGAAGGTCCCACGGAGACGTAGAGTCCAACTCGCCAGGTATGTGGTCAAATATTACCGCCGAGATGTTAGGTTGGGTCAGGTTAGGTTATATTACGTTGTTGATGTGTATAAAGGTCCCACGCAGACGTAGAGGCCAACAAGCCAGGAATGTGGTCAAATATTACCGCCGAGATGTTAGATTGGGTTAGGCTAGCTTATATTATGTTATTGATGTATACGAAGGTTACACGGAGACGTAGAGGCCAACTCGCCAGGAATGTTGTCAAATACTACCGTCGAGATGATAGGTTGGGTTACGTTAGGTTATATTACGTTATTGATGTATATGAAGGTCAAACGGAGACCTAGGGGCCAACTCGATAGGAATGTTGTCAAATATTACCGGCGAGATGTTAGGTTGGGTTAGGTAAGGTTATATTACGTTATTGATGTATATAAAGGTCCCACGGGGACGTAGAGGCCAACTCGCCAGGTATGTTGTCACATATTACCGCCGAGATGTTCGGTTGGGTTAGGTAAGGTTATATTACGTTATTGATGTATATAAAGGTCCCACGGGGACGTAGAGGCCAACTCGCCGGTAATGTTGTCAAATATTACCGCCGAGATGATAGGTTGGGTTATGTTACGTTATATTAAGTTATTGATGTATATGAAGGTCCCACGGAGACGTAGAGTCCAACTCGCCAGGTATGTTGTCATATATTACCGTCGAGATGTTAGGTTGGGTTAGGTTAGGTTATATTACGTTATTGAAGGATATAAAGGTCTCACGGAGACGTAGAGGCCAACTCGCCAGGAATGTTGCCAAATATTATCCCCGCGATGATAGGTTGGGTTAGGTTACGTTATATTACGTTATTGATGTATATGATGGTCAAACGGAGACGTAGAGGCCAACTCGCCAGTAATATTGTCAAATATTACCGCCGAGATGATAGGTTGGGTTAGGTTACGTTATATTAGGTTATTGATGTATATGAAGGTCCCACGGAGACGTAGAGTCCAACTCGCCAGGTATGTTGTCAAATATTACCGCCGAGATGTTAGGTTGGGTTAGGTTAGGTTATATTACGTTATTGATGTATATAAATGTCCCACGGAGACGGAGAAACCAACTCGCCAGGAATGTTGTCAAATATTACCGCCGAGATGTTAGGTTGGGTTAGGTTAGGTTATATTACGTTATTGATGTATATAAAGATCCCACGGAGACGTAGAGGCCAACTCACCAGGTATGTTGTCACATATTACCGCCGAGATGTTCGGTTGGGTTAGGTTAGGATATATTACGTTATTGATGTATATAAAGGTGCCACGGAGACGGAGAGGCCAACAAGCCAGGAATGTGGTCAAATATTATCGCCGAGATGTTAGGTTGGTTTAGGTTAGGTTATATTACGTTATAGATGTATATAAAGGTCGCACGGAGGCGTAGAGGCCAACTCGCCAGGAATGATGTCAAATATTACCGCCGAGATGTTAGATTGGGTTAGGTTAGGTTATATTACGTTGTTGATGTGTATAAAGGTCCCACGCAGACGTAGAGGCCAACTCGCCAGGAATGTTGCCAAATATTATCCCCGCGATGATAGGTTGGGTTAGGTTACGTTATATTAAGTTATTGATGTATATGATGGTCAAACGGAGACGTAGAGGCCAACTCGCCAGTAATATTGTCAAATATTACCGCCGAGATGATAGGTTGGGTTAGGTTACGTTATATTAGGTTATTGATGTATATGAAGGTCCCACGGAGACGTAGAGTCCAACTCGCCAGGTATGTTGTCAAATATTACCGCCGAGATGTTAGGTTGGGTTAGGTTAGGTTATATTACGTTATTGATGTATATAAATGTCCCACGGAGACGGAGAAACCATCTCGCCAAGAATGTTGTCAAATATTACCGCCGAGATGTTAGGTTGGGTTAGGTTAGGTTATATTACGTTATTGATGTATATAAAGATCCCACGGAGACGTAGAGGCCAACTCACCAGGTATGTTGTCACATATTACCGCCGAGATGTTCGGTTGGGTTAGGTTAGGATATATTACGTTATTGATGTATATAAAGGTCCCACGGAGACGGAGAGGCCAACAAGCCAGGAATGTGGTCAAATATTATCGCCGAGATGTTAGGTTGGTTTGGGTTAGGTTATATTACGTTATAGATGTATATAAAGGTCCCACGGAGGCGTAGAGGCCAACTCGCCAGGAATGATGTCAAATATTACCGCCGAGATGTTAGATTGGGTTAGGTTAGGTTATATTACGTTGTTGATGTGTATAAAGGTCCCACGCAGACGTAGAGGCCAACTCGCCAGGAATGTTGCCAAATATTATCCCCGCGATGATAGGTTGGGTTAGGTTACGTTATATTAAGTTATTGATGTATATGATGGTCAAACGGAGACGTAGAGGCCAACTCGCCAGTAATATTGTCAAATATTACCGCCGAGATGATAGGTTGGGTTAGGTTACGTTATATTAGGTTATTGATGTATATGAAGGTCCCACGGAGACGTAGAGTCCAACTCGCCAGGTATGTTGTCAAATATTACCGCCGAGATGTTAGGTTGGGTTAGGTTAGGTTATATTACGTTATTGATGTATATAAATGTCCCACGGAGACGGAGAAACCAACTCGCCAGGAATGTTGTCAAATATTACCGCCGAGATGTTAGGTTGGGTTAGGTTAGGTTATATTACGTTATTGATGTATATAAAGATCCCACGGAGACGTAGAGGCCAACTCACCAGGTATGTTGTCACATATTACCGCCGAGATGTTCGGTTGGGTTAGGTTAGGATATATTACGTTATTGATGTATATAAAGGTGCCACGGAGACGGAGAGGCCAACAAGCCAGGAATGTGGTCAAATATTATCGCCGAGATGTTAGGTTGGTTTAGGTTAGGTTATATTACGTTATAGATGTATATAAAGGTCGCACGGAGGCGTAGAGGCCAACTCGCCAGGAATGATGTCAAATATTACCGCCGAGATGTTAGATTGGGTTAGGTTAGGTTATATTACGTTGTTGATGTGTATAAAGGTCCCACGCAGACGTAGAGGCCAACTCGCCAGGAATGTTGCCAAATATTATCCCCGCGATGATAGGTTGGGTTAGGTTACGTTATATTAAGTTATTGATGTATATGATGGTCAAACGGAGACGTAGAGGCCAACTCGCCAGTAATATTGTCAAATATTACCGCCGAGATGATAGGTTGGGTTAGGTTACGTTATATTAGGTTATTGATGTATATGAAGGTCCCACGGAGACGTAGAGTCCAACTCGCCAGGTATGTTGTCAAATATTACCGCCGAGATGTTAGGTTGGGTTAGGTTAGGTTATATTACGTTATTGATGTATATAAATGTCCCACGGAGACGGAGAAACCATCTCGCCAAGAATGTTGTCAAATATTACCGCCGAGATGTTAGGTTGGGTTAGGTTAGGTTATATTACGTTATTGATGTATATAAAGATCCCACGGAGACGTAGAGGCCAACTCACCAGGTATGTTGTCACATATTACCGCCGAGATGTTCGGTTGGGTTAGGTTAGGATATATTACGTTATTGATGTATATAAAGGTCCCACGGAGACGGAGAGGCCAACAAGCCAGGAATGTGGTCAAATATTATCGCCGAGATGTTAGGTTGGTTTGGGTTAGGTTATATTACGTTATAGATGTATATAAAGGTCCCACGGAGGCGTAGAGGCCAACTCGCCAGGAATGATGTCAAATATTACCGCCGAGATGTTAGATTGGGTTAGGTTAGGTTATATTACGTTGTTGATGTGTATAAAGGTCCCACGCAGACGTAGAGGCCAACTCGCCAGGAATGTTGCCAAATATTATCCCCGCGATGATAGGTTGGGTTAGGTTACGTTATATTAAGTTATTGATGTATATGATGGTCAAACGGAGACGTAGAGGCCAACTCGCCAGTAATATTGTCAAATATTACCGCCGAGATGATAGGTTGGGTTAGGTTACGTTATATTAGGTTATTGATGTATATGAAGGTCCCACGGAGACGTAGAGTCCAACTCGCCAGGTATGTTGTCAAATATTACCGCCGAGATGTTAGGTTGGGTTAGGTTAGGTTATATTACGTTATTGATGTATATAAATGTCCCACGGAGACGGAGAAACCATCTCGCCAAGAATGTTTTCAAATATTACCGCCGAGATGTTACGTTGGGTTAGGTTAGGTTATATTACGTTATTGATGTATATAAAGGTCCCACGGAGACGTAGAGGCCAACAAGACAGGAATGTGGTCAAATATTACCGCCGAGATGTTAGGTTGGGTTAGATTAGGTTATATTGCGTTATTGATGTATATAAAGGTCCCACGGAGACGGAGAAGCCAACTCGCCGGGAATGTTGTCAAACATTACCGCCGAGATGTTAGGTTGGGTCAGGTTAGGTTATATTACGTTGTTGATGTGTATAAAGGTCCCACGCAGACGTAGAGGCCAACAAGCCAGGAATGTGGTCAAATATTACCGCCGAGATGTTAGATTGGGTTAGGCTAGCTTATATTATGTTATTGATGTATACGAAGGTTACACGGAGACGTAGAGGCCAACTTGCCAGGAATGATGTCAAATATTACCGCCGAGATGTTAGGTTGCGTTAGATTAGGTTATATTGCGTTATTGATGTATATAAAGGTCCCACGGAGACGTAGAGGCCAACAAGTCAGGAATGTGGTCAAATATTACCGCCGAGATGTTAGATTGGGTTAGGCCAGCTTATACTATGTTATTGATGTATATAGGTCCCACGGAGACGTAGAGGCCAACTCGCCAGGAATGTTGTCACATATTACCGCCGAGATGTTCGGTTGGGTTAGGTTAGGTTATATTACGTTATTGATGTATATAAAGGTCCCACGGAGACGGAGAATCCAACTCGCCAGGAATGTTGTCAAATATTACCGCCGAGATGTTAGGTTGGGTTAGGTTAGGTTATATTACGTTGTTGATGTGTATAAAGGTCCCACGCAGACGTAGAGGCCAGCAAGCCAGGAATGTGGTCAAATATTACCGCCGAGATGTTAGATTGGGTTAGGCTAGCTTATATTATGTTATTGATGTATACGAAGGTTACACGGAGACGTAGAGGCCAACTCGCCAGGAATGATGTCAAATATTACCGCCGAGATTTTAGGTTGGGTTAGGTTAGGTTATATTACGTTATTGATGTATATAAAGGTCCCACGGAGACGTAGAGTCCAACTCGCCAGGTATGTTGTCAAATATTACCGCCGAGATGTTAGGTTGGGTTAGGTTAGGTTATATTACGTTATTGATGTATATAAATGTCCCACGGAGACGGAGAAACCAACTCGCCAGGAATGTTGTCAAATATTACCGCCGAGATGTTAGGTTGGGTTAGGTTAGGTTATATTACGTTATTGATGTATATAAAGATCCCACGGAGACGTAGAGGCCAACTCACCAGGTATGTTGTCACATATTACCGCCGAGATGTTCGGTTGGGTTAGGTTAGGTTATATTACGTTATTGATGTATATAAAGGTCCCACGGAGACGGAGAGGCCAACAAGCCAGGAATGTGGTCAAATATTATCGCCGAGATGTTAGGTTGGTTTAGGTTAGGTTATATTACGTTATAGATGTATATAAAGGTCCCACGGAGACGTAGAGGCCAACTCGCCAGGAATGATGTCAAATATTACCGCCGAGATGTTAGATTGGGTTAGGTTAGGTTATATTACGTTGTTGATGTGTATAAAGGTCCCACGCAGACGTAGAGGCCAACTCGCCAGGAATGTTGTCAAATACTACTGCCGAGATGATAGGTTGGGTTACGTTAGGTTATATTACGTTATTGATGTATATGAAGGTCAAACGGAGACCTAGAGGCCAACTCGCGGGAATGATGTCAAATACTACCGCCGAGATGCTAGGTTGTGTTAGTTTAGGTTATATTACGTTATTGATGTATATAAAGCTCCCACGGAGACGTAGAGGCCAACTCGTCAGGAATGATGTCAAATATTACCGCCGAGATTTTAAGTTGGGTTAGGTTAGGTTATATTACGTTATTGATGTATATAAAGCTCCCACGGAGACGTAGAGGCCAACTCGCCAGGAATGATGTCAAATATTACCGCCGAGATTTTAAGTTGGGTTAGGTTAGGTTATATTACGTTATTGATGTATATAAAGGTCCCACGAAGACGTAGAGGCCAACTCGCCAGGAATGTTGTCAAATACTACTGCCGAGATGATAGGTTGGGTTACGTTAGGTTATATTACGTTATTGATGTATATGAAGGTCAAACGGAGACCTAGAGGCCAACTCGATAGGAATGTTGTCAAATATTACCGGCGAGATGTTAGGTTGGGTTAGGTAAGGTTATATTACGTTATTGATGTATATAAAGGTCCCACGGAGACGGAGAATCCAACTCGCCAGGAATGTTGTCAAATATTACCGCCGAAATGTTAGGTTGGGTTAGGTTAGGTTATATTACGTTGTTGAAGTGTATAAAGGGCCCACGCAGACGTAGAGGCCAACAAGCCAGGAATGATGTCAAATATTACCGCCGAGATGTTAGATTGGGTTAGGCTAGCTTATATTATGTTATTGATGTATACGAAGGTCCCACGGAGACGAAGAAGCCAACTCGCCAGGTATGTTGTCACATATTACCGCCGAGATGTTCGGTTGGGTTAGGTTAGGTTATATTACGTTATTGATGTATATAAAGGTCCCACGGAGACGTAGAGGCCAACAAGACAGGAATGTGGTCAAATATTACCGCCGAGATGTTAGGTTGGGTTAGGTTAGGTTATATTACGATATTGATGTATATAAAGCTCCCACGGAGACGTAGAGGCCAACTCGCCAGGTATGTTGTCACATATTACCGCCGAGATGTTCGGTTGGGTTAGATTAGGTTATATTACGTTATTGATGTATATAAATGTCCCACGGAGACCTAGAGGCCAACAAGCCAGGAATGTGGTCAAATATTTCCGCCGAGATGTTAGATTTGGTTAGGCCAGCTTATATTATGTTATTGATGTATATAAAGGTCCCACGGAGACGTAGAGGCCAACTCGCCAGGTATGTTGTCACATATTACCGCCGATATGTTAGGTTGGGTTACGTTAGGTTATATTACGTTATTGATGTATTTGAAGGTCAAACGGAGACGTAGAGGCCAACAAGACAGGAATGTGGTCAAATATTACCGTCGAGATGTTAGGTTGGGTTAGGTTAGGTTATATTACGTTATTGAAGGATATAAAGGTCTCACGGAGACGTAGAGGCCAACTCGCCAGGAATGTTGCCAAATATTATCCCCGCGATGATAGGTTGGGTTAGGTTACGTTATATTACGTTATTGATGTATATGATGGTCAAACGGAGACGTAGAGGCCAACTCGCCAGTAATATTGTCAAATATTACCGCCGAGATGATAGGTTGGGTTAGGTCACGTTATATTAGGTTATTGATGTATATGAAGGTCCCACGGAGACGTAGAGTCCAACTCGCCAGGTATGTTGTCAAATATTACCGCCGAGATGTTAGGTTGGGTTAGGTTAGGTTATATTACGTTATTGATGTATATAAATGTCCCACGGAGACGGAGAAACCAACTCGCCAGGAATGTTGTCAAATATTACCGCCGAGATGTTAGGTTGGGTTAGGTTAGGTTATATTACGTTATTGATGTATATAAAGGTCCCACGGAGACGTAGAGGCCAACAAGACAGGAATGTGGTCAAATATTACCGCCGAGATGTTAGGTTGTGTTAGATTAATTTATATTGCGTTATTGATGTATATAAAGCTCCCACGGAGACGTAGAGGCCAACTCGTCAGGAATGATGTCAAATATTACCGCCGAGATTTTAAGTTGGGTTAGGTTAGGTTATATTACGTTATTGATGTATATAAAGGTCCCACGGAGACGTAGAGGCCAACTCGCCAGGAATGTTGTCAAATACTACTGCCGAGATGATAGGTTGGGTTACGTTAGGTTATATTACGTTATTGATGTATATGAAGGTCAAACGGAGACGTAGAGGCCAACTCGCCAGTAATATTGTCAAATATTACCGCCGAGATGATAGGTTGGGTTAGGTTACGTTATATTACGTTATTGATGTATATGATGGTCAAACGGAGACGTAGAGGCCAACTCGCCAGTAATATTGTCAAATATTACCGCCGAGATGATAGGTTGGGTTAGGCTAGCTTATATTATGTTATTGATGTATACGAAGGTCCCACGGAGACGAAGAAGCCAACTCGCCAGGTATGTTGTCACATATTACCGCCGAGATGTTCGGTTGGGTTAGGTTAGGTTATATTACGTTATTGATGTATATAAAGGTCCCACGGAGACGTAGAGGCCAACAAGACAGGAATGTGGTCAAATATTACCGCCGAGATGTTAGGTTGGGTTAGGTTAGGTTATATTACGATATTGATGTATATAAAGCTCCCACGGAGACGTAGAGGCCAACTCGCCAGGAATGATGTCAAATATTACCGCCGAGATGTTAGGTTGCGTTAGGTTAGGTTATATTGCGTTATTGATGTATATAAAGGTCCCACGGAGACGTAGAGGCCAACAAGTCAGGAATGTGGTCAAATATTACCGCCGAGATGTTAGATTGGGTTAGGCCAGCTTATATTATGTTATTGATGTATATAGGTCCCACGGAGACGTAGAGGCCAACTCGCCAGGAATGTTGTCAAATACTACCGTCGAGATGATAGGTTGGGTTACGTTAGGTTATATTACGTTATTGATGTATATGAAGGTCAAACGGAGACCTAGAGGCCAACTCGATAGGAATGTTGTCAAATATTACCGGCGAGATGTTAGGTTGGGTTAGGTAAGGTTATATTACGTTATTGATGTATATAAAGGTCCCACGGGGACGTAGAGGCCAACTCGCCGGTAATGTTGTCAAATATTACCGCCGAGATGATAGGTTGGGTTATGTTACGTTATATTAAGTTATTGATGTATATGAAGGTCCCACGGAGACGTAGAGTCCAACTCGCCAGGTATGTTGTCACATATTACCGCCGAGATGTTCGGTTGGGTTAGGTTAGGTTATATTACGTTATTGATGTATATAAAGGTCCCACGGGGACGTAGAGGCCAACTCGCCGGTAATGTTGTCAAATATTACCGCCGAGATGATAGGTTGGGTTATGTTACGTTATATTACGTTATTGATGTATATAAAGATCCCACGGAGACGTAGAGGCCAACTCGCCAGGTATGTTGTCACATATTACCGCCGAGATGTTCGGTTGGGTTAGATTAGGTTATATTACGTTATTGATGTATATAAATGTCCCACGGAGACCTAGAGGCCAACAAGCCAGGAATGTGGTCAAATATTTCCGCCGAGATGTTAGATTGGGTTAGGCCAGCTTATATTATGTTATTGATGTATATAAAGGTCCCACGGAGACGTAGAGGCCAACTCGCCAGGTATGTTGTCACATATTACCGCCGATATGTTAGGTTGGGTTACGTTAGGTTATATTACGTTATTGATGTATTTGAAGGTCAAACGGAGACGTAGAGGCCAACAAGACAGGAATGTGGTCAAATATTACCGTCGAGATGTTAGGTTGGGTTAGGTTAGGTTATATTACGTTATTGAAGGATATAAAGGTCTCACGGAGACGTAGAGGCCAACTCGCCAGGAATGTTGCCAAATATTATCCCCGCGATGATAGGTTGGGTTAGGTTACGTTATATTACGTTATTGATGTATATGATGGTCAAACGGAGACGTAGAGGCCAACTCGCCAGTAATATTGTCAAATATTACCGCCGAGATGATAGGTTGGGTTAGGTTACGTTATATTAGGTTATTGATGTATATGAAGGTCCCACGGAGACGTAGAGTCCAACTCGCCAGGTATGTTGTCAAATATTACCGCCGAGATGTTAGGTTGGGTTAGGTTAGGTTATATTACGTTATTGATGTATATAAATGTCCCACGGAGACGGAGAATCCAACTCGCCAGGAATGTTGTCAAATATTACCGCCGAGATGTTAGGTTGGGTTAGGTTAGGTTATATTACGTTATTGATGTATATAAAGGTCCCACGGAGACGTAGAGGCCAACAAGACAGGAATGTGGTCAAATATTACCGCCGAGATGTTAGGTTGTGTTAGATTAATTTATATTGCGTTATTGATGTATATAAAGCTCCCACGGAGACGTAGAGGCCAACTCGTCAGGAATGATGTCAAATATTACCGCCGAGATTTTAAGTTGGGTTAGGTTAGGTTATATTACGTTATTGATGTATATAAAGGTCCCACGGAGACGTAGAGGCCAACTCGCCAGGAATGTTGTCAAATACTACTGCCGAGATGATAGGTTGGGTTACGTTAGGTTATATTACGTTATTGATGTATATGAATGTCAAACGGAGACCTAGAGGCCAACTCGATAGGAATGTTGTCAGATATTACCGGCAAGATGTTTGGTTGGGTTTAGGTAAGGTTATATTACGTTATTGATGTATATAAAGGTCCCACGGAGACGGAGAATCCAACTCGCCAGGAATGTTGTCAAATATTACCGCCGAAATGTTAGGTTGGGTTAGGTAAGGTTATATTACGTTGTTGAAGTGTATAAAGGTCCCACGCAGACGTAGAGGCCAACAAGCCAGGAATGATGTCAAATATTACCGCCGAGATGTTAGATTGGGTTAGGCTAGCTTATATTATGTTATTGATGTATACGAAGGTTACACGGAGACGTAGAGGCCAACTCGCCAGGAATGATGTCAAATATTACCGCCGAGATGTTAGGTTGCGTTAGGTTACGTTATATTGCGTTATTGATGTATATAAAGGTCCCACGGAGACGTAGAGGCCAACAAGTCAGGAATGTGGTCAAATATTACCGCCGAGATGTTAGACTGGGTTAGGCTAGCTTATATTATGTTATTGATGTATACGAAAGTTACACGGAGACGTAGAGGCGAACTCGCCAGGAATGATGTCAAATATTACCGCCGAGATGTTAGGTTGAATTAGGTTAGGTTATATTGCGTTATTGATGTATATAAAGGTCCCACGGAGACGTAGAGGCCAACAAGCCAGGAATGTGGTCAAATATTACCGCCGAGATGTTAGATTGGGTTGGGCCAGCTTATATTATGTTATTGATGTATATAGGACCCACGGAGACGTAGAGGCCAACACGCCAGGAATGTTGTCAAATACTACCGTCGAGATGATAGGTTGGGTTACGTTAGGTTATATTACGTTATTGATGTATATAAAGGTCACACGGAGACGTAGAGGCCAACAGGACAGGAATGTGGTCAAATATTACCGCCGAGATGTTAGGTTGGGTTAGGTTAGGTTATATTACGATATTGATGTATATAAAGCTCCCACGGAGACGTAGAGGCGAACTCGCCAGGAATGATGTCAAATATTACCGCCGAGATGTTAGGTTGCGTTAGGTTAGGTTATATTGCGTTATTGATGTATATAAAGGTCCCACGGAGACGTAGAGGCCAACAAGTCAGGAATGCGGTCAAATATTACCGCCGAGATGTTAGATTGGGTTAGGCCAGCTTATATTATGTTATTGATGTATATAGGTCCCACGGAGACGTAGAGGCCAACTCGCCAGGAATGTTGTCAAATACTACCGTCGAGATGATAGGTTGGGTTACGTTAGGTTATATTACGTTATTGATGTATATGAAGGTCAAACGGAGACCTAGAGGCCAACTCGATAGGAATGTTGTCAAATATTACCGGCGAGATGTTAGGTTGGGTTAGGTTAGGTTATATTACGTTATTGAAGTATATAAAGGTCCCACGCAGACGTAGAGGCCAACAAGCCAGGAATGTTGTCACATATTACCGCCGAGATGTTCGGTTGGGTTAGGTTAGGTTATATTACGTTATAGATCTATATGAAGGTCACACGGAGACGTAGAGTCCAACAAGCCAGGAATGTGGTCAAATATTACAGCCGATATGTTATATTGGGTTAGCTTGTGTTATATTATGTTATTGATGTATATAAATATCCCACGGAGACGTAGAGGCCACCTCGCCAGGAATGTGGTCAAATATTACCGCCGAGATGTTAGGTTGGTTTAGGTTAGGTTATAATACGTTATAGATGTATATAAAGGTCCCACGGAGACGTAGAGGCCAACTCGCCAGGTATGTTGTCACATATTACCGCCGAGATGTTCGGTTGGGTTAGGTTAGGTTATATTACGTTATTGATGTATATAACGGTCCCACGGAGACGGAGAAGCCACCTCGCCAGGAATGTTGTCAAATATTACCGCCGAGATGTTAGGTTGGGTTAGGTTAGGTTACATTACGTTGTTGAAGTGTATAAAGGTCCCACGCGGACGTAGAGGCCAACAAGCCAGGAATGTGGTCAAATGGTACCGCCGAGATGTTAGATTGGGTTAGGCTAGCTTATATTATGTTATTGAGGTATACGAAAGTTACACGGAGACGTAGAGGCGAACGCGCCAGGAATGATGTCTGATATTACCGCCGAGATGTTAGGTTGCATTAGATTAGGTTATATTGCGTTATTGATGTATATAAAGGTCCCACGGTGACGTAGAGGCCAACAAGCCCGGAATGTGGTCAAATATTACCGCCGAGATGTTAGATTGGGATAGGCCAGCTTATGTTATGTTATTGATGTATATAGGACCCACGGAGACGTAGAGGCCAACACGCCAGGAATGTTGTCAAATACTACCGCCCAGATGTTAGGTTGGGTTAGGTTAGGTTATATTACGTTATTCATGTATATAAAGGTCCCACGGAGACGGAGAAGCCAACTCGCCAGGAATGTTGTCAAATATTACCGCCGATAAGATAGGTTGGGTTAGGTTATGTCATATTACGTTCTTGATGTATATAAAGATCCCACGGAGACGTAGAGGCCAACTCGCCAGGAATGTTGTCAAATACTACTGCCCAGATGTTAGGTTGGGTTAGGTTAGGTTATATTACGTTATTCATGTATATAAAGGTCCCACGGAGACGGAGAAGCCAACTCGCCACGAATGTTGTCAAATATTACCGCCGATAAGATAGGTTGGGTTAGGTTATGTCATATTACGTTCTTGATGTATATAAAGGTCCCACGGAGACGTAGAGGCCAACAAGCCAGGAATGTGGTCAAATATTACCGCCGAGATGTTAGATTGGGTTAGGCCAGCTTATATTATGTTACTGATGTATATAAAGGTCCCACGGAGACGTAGAGGCCAACTCGCCAGGTATGTTTTCAAATATTACCGCCGATAAGATAGGTTGGGTTAGGTTATGTTATATTACGTTCTTGATGTATATAAAGATCCCACGGAGACGTAGAGGCCAACTCGCCAGGTATGTTGTCAAATATTACCGCCGAGATGTTCGGTTGGGTTAGGTTAGGTTATATTACGTTATTGATGTATATAACGGTCCCACGGAGACGGAGAAGCCAACTCGCAAGGAATGTTGTCAAATATTACCGCCGAGATGTTAGGTTGGGTCAGGTTAGGTTATATTACGTTATTGAAGTATCTAAAGGTCCCACGCAGACGTAGAGGCCAACAAGCTAGGAATGTGGTCAAATATTACCGCCGAGCTGTTAGATTGGGTTAGGCTAGCTTATATTATGTTATTGATGTATACGAAAGTTACACGGAGACGTAGAGGCCAACTCGCCAGGAATGATGTCAAATATTACCGCCGAGATGTTAGGTTGCATTAGGTTAGGTTATATTGCGTTATTGATGTATATAAAGGTCCCACGGAGAAGTAGAGGCCAACAAGCCAGGAATGTGGTCAAATATTACCGCCGAGATGTTAGATTGGGTTAGGCCAGCTTATACTATGTTATTGATGTATATAGGACCCACGGAGACGTAGAGGCCAACACGCCAAGAATGTTGTCAAATACTACCGTCGAGATGATAGGTTGGGTTACGTTAGGTTATATTACGTTATTGATGTATGTGAAGTTCAAACGGAGACCTAGAGGCCAACTCGATAGGAATGTTGTCAAATATTACCGGCGAGATGTTAGGTTGGGTTAGGTAAGGTTATATTACGTTATTGATGTATATAAAGGTCCCACGGGGACGTAGGGGCCACCTCGCCAGGAATGTGGTCAAATATTATCGCCGAGATGTTAGGTTGGTTTAGGTTAGGTTATAATACGTTATAGATGTATATAAAGGTCCCACGGAGACGTAGAGGCCAACTCGCCAGGTATGTTGCCACATATTACCGCCGAGATGTTCGGTTGGGTTAGGTTAGGTTATATTACGTTATTGATGTATATAACGGTCCCACGGAGACGGAGAAGCCAACTCGCCAGGAATGTTGTCAAATATTACCGCCGAGATGTTAGGTTGGGTTAGGTTAGGTTACATTACGTTGTTGAAGTGTATAAAGGTCCCACGCGGACGTAGAGGCCAACAAGCCAGGAATGTGGTCAAATAGTACCGCCGAGATGTTAGATTGGGTTAGGCTAGCTTATATTATGTTATTGATGTATACGAAAGTTACACGGAGACGTAGAGGCCAACTCGCCAGGAATGATGTCAAATATTACCGCCGAGATGTTAGGTTGCATTAGGTTAGGTTATATTGCGTTATTGATGTATATAAAGGTCCCACGGAGATGTAGAGGCCAACAAGCCAGGAATGTGGTCAAATATTACCGCCGAGATGTTAGATTGGGTTAGGCCAGCTTATACTATGTTATTGATGTATATAGGACCCACGGAGACGTAGAGGCCAACACGCCAAGAATGTTGTCAAATACTACCGTCGAGATGATAGGTTGGGTTACGTTAGGTTATATTACGTTATTGATGTATGTGAAGTTCAAACGGAGACCTAGAGGCCAACTCGATAGGAATGTTGTCAAATATTACCGGCGAGATGTTAGGTTGGGTTAGGTTAGGTTATATTACGTTATTCATGTATATAAAGGTCCCACGGAGACGGAGAAGCCAACTCGCCAGGAATGTTGTCAAATATTACCGCCGATAAGATAGGTTGGGTTAGGTTATGTTGTATTACGTTCTTGATGTATATAAAGATCCCACGGAGACGTAGAGGCCAACTCGCCAGGAATGTTGTCAAATATTACCGGCGAGATGATAGGTTGGGTTAGGTAAGGTTATATTACGTTATTGATGTATATAAAGGTCCCACGGGGACGTAGACGCCAATTCGCCAGTAATGTTGGCAAATATTACCGCCGAGATGATAGGTTGGTTTAGGTTACGTTATATTACGTTATTGATGTATATGAAGGTCCCACGGAGACGTAGAGTCCAACTCGCCAGGTATGTTATCAAATATTACCGCCGAGATGTTAGGTTGGGTTAGGTTAGGTTATATTACGTTATTGATGTATATAAAGGTCCCTCGGCGACAGAGAAGCTAACTCGCCAGGAATGTTGTCAAATATTACCGCCGAGATGGTAGGTTGGGTTAGGTTGGGTTATATTACGTTATTGATGTATATGAAGGTCAAACGGAGACCTAGAGGCCAACTCGATAGGAATGTTGTCAAATATTACCGGCGAGATGTTAGGTTGGGTTAGGTTAGGTTATATTACGTTATTGAAGTATATAAAGGTCCCACGCAGACGTAGAGGCCAACAAGCCAGGAATGTGGTCAAATATTACCGCCGAGATGTTAGGTTGGGTTAGGTTAGGTTATATTACGTTATAGATCTATATGAAGGTCACACGGAGACGTAGAGTCCAACAAGCCAGGAATGTGGTCAAATATTACAGCCGATATGTTATATTGGGTTAGCTTGTGTTATATTATGTTATTGATGTATATAAATATCCCACGGAGACGTAGAGGCCACCTCGCCAGGAATGTGGTCAAATATTATCGCCGAGATGTTAGGTTGGTTTAGGTTAGGTTATAATACGTTATAGATGTATATAAAGGTCCCACGGAGACGTAGAGGCCAACTCGCCAGGTATGTTGTCACATATTACCGCCGAGATGTTCGGTTGGGTTAGGTTAGGTTATATTACGTTATTGATGTATATAACGGTCCCACGGAGACGGAGAAGCCACCTCGCCAGGAATGTTGTCAAATATTACCGCCGAGATGTTAGGTTGGGTTAGGTTAGGTTACATTACGTTGTTGAAGTGTATAAAGGTCCCACGCGGACGTAGAGGCCAACAAGCCAGGAATGTGGTCAAATGGTACCGCCGAGATGTTAGATTGGGTTAGGCTAGCTTATATTATGTTATTGATGTATACGAAAGTTACACGGAGACGTAGAGGCGAACTCGCCAGGAATGATGTCAGATATTACCGCCGAGATGTTACGTTGCATTAGATTAGGTTATATTGCGTTATTGATGTATATAAAGGTCCCACGGAGACGTAGAGGCCAACTCGCCAGGTATGTTGTCACATATTACCGCCGAGATGTTCGGTTGGTTTAGGTTAGGTTATATTACGTTATTGATGTATATAACGGTCCCACGGAGACGGAGAAGCCACCTCGCCAGGAATGTTGTCAAATGGTACCGCCGAGATGTTAGATTGGGTTAGGCTAGCTTATATTATGTTATTGAGGTATACGAAAGTTACACGGAGACGTAGAGGCGAACTCGCCAGGAATGATGTCTGATATTACCGCCGAGATGTTAGGTTGCATTAGATTCGGTTATATTGCGTTATTGATGTATATAAAGGTCCCACGGAGACGTAGAGGCCAACAAGCCCGGAATGTGGTCAAATATTACCGCCGAGATGTTAGATTGGGATAGGCCAGCTTATATTATGTTATTGATGTATATAGGACCCACGGAGACGTAGAGGCCAACACGCCAGGAATGTTGTCAAATACTACCGCCCAGATGTTAGGTTGGGTTAGGTTAGGTTATATTACGTTATTCATGTATATAAAGGTCCCACGGAGACGGAGAAGCCAACTCGCCAGGAATGTTGTCAAATATTACCGCCGATAAGATAGGTTGGGTTAGGTTATGTCATATTACGTTCTTGATGTATATAAAGATCCCACGGAGACGTAGAGGCCAACTCGCCAGGAATGTTGTCAAATACTACCGCCCAGATGTTAGGTTGGGTTAGGTTAGGTTATATTACGTTATTCATGTATATAAAGGTCCCACGGAGACGGAGAAGCCAACTCGCCAGGAATGTTGTCAAATATTACCGCCGATAAGATAGGTTGGGTTAGGTTATGTCATATTACGTTCTTGATGTATATAAAGATCCCACGGAGACGTAGAGGCCAACAAGCCAGGAATGTGGTCAAATATTACCGCCGAGATGTTAGATTGGGTTAGGCCAGCTTATATTATGTTACTGATGTATATAAAGGTCCCACGGAGACGTAGAGGCCAACTCGCCAGGTATGTTGTCACATATTACCGCCGAGATGTTCGGTTGGGTTAGGTTACGTTATATTACGTTATTGATGTATATAACGGTCCCACGGAGACGGAGAAGCCAACTCGCAAGGAATGTTGTCAAATATTACCGCCGAGATGTTAGGTTGAGTTAGGTTAGGTTACATTACGTTGTTGAAGTGTATAAAGGTCCCACGCAGACGTAGAGGCCAACAAGCCAGGAATGTGGTCAAATATTACCGCCGAGCTGTTAGATTGGGTTAGGCTAGCTTATATTATGTTATTGATGTATACGAAAGTTACACGGAGACGTAGAGGCCAACTCGCCAGGAATGATGTCAAATATTACCGCCGAGATGTTAGGTTGCATTAGGTTAGGTTATATTGCGTTATTGATGTATATAAAGGTCCCACGGAGATGTAGAGGCCAACAAGCCAGGAATGTGGTCAAATATTACCGCCGAGATGTTAGATTGGGTTAGGCCAGCTTATACTATGTTATTGATGTATATAGGACCCACGGAGACGTAGAGGCCAACACGCCAAGAATGTTGTCAAATACTACCGTCGAGATGATAGGTTGGGTTACGTTAGGTTATATTACGTTATTGATGTATGTGAAGTTCAAACGGAGACCTAGAGGCCAACTCGATAGGAATGTTGTCAAATATTACCGGCGAGATGTTAGGTTGGGTTAGGTTAGGTTATATTACGTTATTCATGTATATAAAGGTCCCACGGAGACGGAGAAGCCAACTCGCCAGGAATGTTGTCAAATATTACCGCCGATAAGATAGGTTGGGTTAGGTTATGTTGTATTACGTTCTTGATGTATATAAAGATCCCACGGAGACGTAGAGGCCAACTCGCCAGGAATGTTGTCAAATATTACCGGCGAGATGATAGGTTGGGTTAGGTAAGGTTATATTACGTTATTGATGTATATAAAGGTCCCACGGGGACGTAGACGCCAATTCGCCAGTAATGTTGGCAAATATTACCGCCGAGATGATAGGTTGGTTTAGGTTACGTTATATTACGTTATTGATGTATATGAAGGTCCCACGGAGACGTAGAGTCCAACTCGCCAGGTATGTTATCAAATATTACCGCCGAGATGTTAGGTTGGGTTAGGTTAGGTTATATTACGTTATTGATGTATATAAAGGTCCCTCGGCGACAGAGAAGCTAACTCGCCAGGAATGTTGTCAAATATTACCGCCGAGATGGTAGGTTGGGTTAGGTTGGGTTATATTACGTTATTGATGTATATGAAGGTCAAACGGAGACCTAGAGGCCAACTCGATAGGAATGTTGTCAAATATTACCGGCGAGATGTTAGGTTGGGTTAGGTTAGGTTATATTACGTTATTGAAGTATATAAAGGTCCCACGCAGACGTAGAGGCCAACAAGCCAGGAATGTGGTCAAATATTACCGCCGAGATGTTAGGTTGGGTTAGGTTAGGTTATATTACGTTATAGATCTATATGAAGGTCACACGGAGACGTAGAGTCCAACAAGCCAGGAATGTGGTCAAATATTACAGCCGATATGTTATATTGGGTTAGCTTGTGTTATATTATGTTATTGATGTATATAAATATCCCACGGAGACGTAGAGGCCACCTCGCCAGGAATGTGGTCAAATATTATCGCCGAGATGTTAGGTTGGTTTAGGTTAGGTTATAATACGTTATAGATGTATATAAAGGTCCCACGGAGACGTAGAGGCCAACTCGCCAGGTATGTTGTCACATATTACCGCCGAGATGTTCGGTTGGGTTAGGTTAGGTTATATTACGTTATTGATGTATATAACGGTCCCACGGAGACGGAGAAGCCAACTCGCCAGGAATGTTGTCAAATATTACCGCCGAGATGTTAGGTTGGGTTAGGTTAGGTTACATTACGTTGTTGAAGTGTATAAAGGTCCCACGCGGACGTAGAGGCCAACAAGCCAGGAATGTGGTCAAATAGTACCGCCGAGATGTTAGATTGGGTTAGGCTAGCTTATATTATGTTATTGATGTATACGAAAGTTACACGGAGACGTAGAGGCCAACTCGCCAGGAATGATGTCAAATATTACCGCCGAGATGTTAGGTTGCATTAGGTTAGGTTATATTGCGTTATTGATGTATATAAAGGTCCCACGGAGATGTAGAGGCCAACAAGCCAGGAATGTGGTCAAATATTACCGCCGAGATGTTAGATTGGGTTAGGCCAGCTTATACTATGTTATTGATGTATATAGGACCCACGGAGACGTAGAGGCCAACACGCCAAGAATGTTGTCAAATACTACCGTCGAGATGATAGGTTGGGTTACGTTAGGTTATATTACGTTATTGATGTATGTGAAGTTCAAACGGAGACCTAGAGGCCAACTCGATAGGAATGTTGTCAAATATTACCGGCGAGATGTTAGGTTGGGTTAGGTAAGGTTATATTACGTTATTGATGTATATAAAGGTCCCACGGGGACGTAGAGGCCACCTCGCCAGGAATGTGGTCAAATATTATCGCCGAGATGTTAGGTTGGTTTAGGTTAGGTTATAATACGTTATAGATGTATATAAAGGTCCCACGGAGACGGAGAAGCCAACTCGCCAGGAATGTTGTCAAATATTACCGCCGATAAGATAGGTTGGGTTAGGTTATGTCATATTACGTTCTTGATGTATATAAAGATCCCACGGAGACGTAGAGGCCAACTCGCCAGGAATGTTGTCAAATACTACCGCCCAGATGTTAGGTTGGGTTAGGTTAGGTTATATTACGTTATTCATGTATGTAAAGGTCCCACGGAGACGGAGAAGCCAACTCGCCAGGAATGTTGTCAAATATTACCGCCGATAAGATAGGTTGGGTTAGGTTATGTCATATTACGTTCTTGATGTATATAAAGATCCCACGGAGACGTAGAGGCCAACTCGCCAGGAATGTTGTCAAATATTACCGCCGAGATGTTAGGTTGGGTTAGGTTACGTTATATTAGGTTATTGATGTATATGAAGGTCCCACGGAGACGTAGAGTCCAACTCGCCAGGTATGTTGTCAAATATTACCGCCGAGATGTTAGGTTGGGTTAGGTTAGGTTATATTACGTTATTGATGTATATAAATGTCCCACGGAGACGGAGAAACCAACTCGCCAGGAATGTCGTCAAATATTACCGCCGAGATGTTAGGTTGCGTTAGGTTAGGTTATATTGCGTTATTGATGTATATAAAGGTCCCACGGAGACGTAGAGGCCAACAAGCCAGGAATGTGGTCAAATATTACCGCCGAGATGTTAGATTGGGTTAGGCCAGCTTATATTATGTTACTGATGTATATAAAGGTCCCACGGAGACGTAGAGGCCAACTCGCCAGGTATGTTGTCACATATTACCGCCGAGATGTTCGGTTGGGTTAGGTTAGGTTATATTACGTTATTGATGTATATAACGGTCCCACGGAGACGGAGAAGCCAACTCGCAAGGAATGTTGTCAAATATTACCGCCGAGATGTTAGGTTGGGTTAGGTTAGGTTACATTACGTTGTTGAAGTGTATAAAGGTCCCACGCAGACGTAGAGGCCAACAAGCCAGGAATGTGGTCAAATATTACCGCCGAGCTGTTAGATTGGGTTAGGCTAGCTTATATTATGTTATTGATGTATACGAAAGTTACACGGAGGCGTAGAGGCCAACTCGCCAGGAATGATGTCAAATATTACCGCCGAGATGTTAGGTTGCATTAGGTTAGGTTATATTGCGTTATTGATGTATATAAAGGTCCCACGGAGATGTAGAGGCCAACAAGCCAGGAATGTGGTCAAATATTACCGCCGAGATGTTAGATTGGGTTAGGCCAGCTTATACTATGTTATTGATGTATATAGGACCCACGGAGACGTAGAGGCCAACACGCCAAGAATGTTGTCAAATACTACCGTCGAGATGATAGGTTGGGTTACGTTAGGTTATATTACGTTATTGATGTATGTGAAGTTCAAACGGAGACCTAGAGGCCAACTCGATAGGAATGTTGTCAAATATTACCGGCGAGATGTTAGGTTGGGTTAGGTAAGGTTATATTACGTTATTGATGTATATAAAGGTCCCACGGGGACGTAGAGGCCACCTCGCCAGGAATGTGGTCAAATATTATCGCCGAGATGTTAGGTTGGTTTAGGTTAGGTTATAATACGTTATAGATGTATATAAAGGTCCCACGGAGACGTAGAGGCCAACTCGCCAGGTATGTTGTCACATATTACCGCCGAGATGTTCGGTTGGGTTAGGTTAGGTTATATTACGTTATTGATGTATATAACGGTCCCACGGAGACGGAGAAGCCAACTCGCCAGGAATGTTGTCAAATATTACCGCCGAGATGTTAGGTTGGGTTAGGTTAGGTTACATTACGTTGTTGAAATGTATAAAGGTCCCACGCGGACGTAGAGGCCAACAAGCCAGGAATGTGGTCAAATAGTACCGCCGAGATGTTAGATTGGGTTAGGCTAGCTTATATTATGTTATTGATGTATACGAAAGTTACACGGAGACGTAGAGGCGAACTCGCCAGGAATGATGTCAGATATTACCGCCGAGATGTTACGTTGCATTAGATTAGGTTATATTGCGTTATTTATGTATATAAAGGTCCCACGGAGACGTAGAGGCCAACAAGCCAGGAATGTGGTCAAATATTACCGCCGAGATGTTAGATTGGGATAGGCCAGCTTATATTATGTTATTGATGTATATAGGACCCACGGAGACGTAGAGGCCAACACGCCAGGAATGTTGTCAAATACTTCCGCCCAGATGTTAGGTTGGGTTAGGTTAGGTTATATTACGTTATTCATGTATATAAAGGTCCCACGGAGACGGAGAAGCCAACTCGCCAGGAATGTTGTCAAATATTACCGGCGAGATGTTAGGTTGGGTTAGGTTAGGTTATATTACGTTATTGAAGTATATAACGGTCCCACGGAGACGGAGAAGCCAACTCGCCAGGAATGTTGTCAAATATTACCGCCGAGATGTTAGGTTGGGTTAGGTTAGGTTACATTAAGTTGTTGAAGTGTATAAAGGTCCCACGCAGACGTAGAGGCCAACAAGCCAGGAATGTGGTCAAATATTACCGCCGAGATGTTAGATTGGGTTAGGCCAGCTTATACTATGTTATTGATGTATATAGGACCCACGGAGACGTAGAGGCCAACACGCCAGGAATGTTGTCAAATACTACCGTCGAGATGATAGGTTGGGGTACGTTAAGTTATATTACGTTATTGATGTATGTGAAGTTCAAACGGAGACCTAGAGGCCAACTCGATAGGAATGTTGTCAAATATTACCGGCGAGATGTTAGGTTGGGTTAGGTAAGGTTATATTACGTTATTGATGTATATAAAGGTCCCACGGGGACGTAGACGCCAACTCGCCAGTAATGTTGACAAATATTACCGCCGAGATTATAGGTTGGTTTAGGTTACGTAATATTACGTTATTGATGTACATGAAGGTCCCACGGAGACGTAGAGGCCAACTCGCCAGGAATAATGTCAAATATTACGGCCGAGATGTTAGGTTGGGTTAGATTAGGTTATATTACGTTATTGATGTATATAAAGGTCCCACGGAGACGTAGAGGCCAACAAGCCAGGAATGTGGTCAAATATTACCGCCGAGATGTTAGGTTGGGTTAGGTTAGGTTATATTACGTTATTGATGTATATAAAGCTCCCATGGAGTCGTAGAGGCCAACTCGCCACGAATGTTGTCAAATATTACCGCGAGATGTTAGGTTGGGTTAGGTTAGGTTATATAACGTTATTGATGTATATAAAGGTCCCACGAAGATGTAGAGGCCAACTCGCCAGGAATGTTGTCAAATATTACCGCCGACATGACAGGTTCGGTTAAGTTACGTTATATTACGTTATTGATGTATACGAGTGTTACACGGAGACGTAGAGGCCAACTCGCCGGGAATGATGTCAAATACTACCGCCGAGATGCTAGGTTGGGTTAGGTTAGGTTATATTAAGTTATTGATGTATATAAAGGTCCCACGGAGACGGAGAAGCCAACTCGCCAGGAATGTGGTCAAATATTGCCGCCGAGATGTTAGGTTGGGTTAGGTTGGGTTATATTACGTTATTGAAGTATGTAAAGGTCCCACGCAGACGTAGAGGCCAACAAGCCAGGAATGTTGTCAAATATTAACGCCGAGATGATAGGTTGGGTTAGGTTACCTTATATTACGTTATTGAAGTATATAAAGGTCCCACGGAGACGTAGAGGCCAACTCGCCAGGAATGTTGTCAAATATTACCGGCGAGATGTTAGGTTGGGTTAGGTTAGGTTATATTACGTTATTGAAGTATATAACGGTCCCACGGAGACGGAGAAGCCAACTCGCCAGGAATGTTGTCAAATATTACCGCCGAGATGTTAGGTTGGGTTAGGTTAGGTTACATTAAGTTGTTGAAGTGTATAAAGGTCCCACGCAGACGTAGAGGCCAACAAGCCAGGAATGTGGTCAAATATTACCGCCGAGATGTTAGACTGGGTTAGGCTAGCTTATATTATGTTATTGATGTATACGAAAGTTACACGGAGACGTAGAGGCGAACTCGCCAGGAATGATGTCAAATATTACAGCCGAGATGTTAGGTTGAATTAGGTTAGGTTATATTGCGTTATTTATGTATATAAAGGTCCCACGGAGACGTAGAGGCCAACAAGCCAGGAATGTGGTCAAATATTACCGCCGAGATGTTAGATTGGGTTAGGCCAGCTTATATTATGTTATTGATGTATATAGGACCCACGGAGACGTAGAGGCCAACACGCCAGGAATGTTGTCAAATACTACCGTCGAGATGATAGGTTGGGTTACGTTAGGTTATATTACGTTATTGATGTATGTGAAGGTCAAACGGAGACCTAGAGGCCAACTCGATAGGAATGTTGTCAAATATTACCGGCGAGATGATAGGTTGGGTTAGGTAAGGTTATATTACGTTATTGATGTATATAAAGGTCCCACGGGGACGTAGACGCCAATTCGCCAGTAATGTTGGCAAATATTACCGCCGAGATGATAGGTTGGTTTAGGTTACGTTATATTACGTTATTGATGTATATGAAGGTCCCACGGAGACGTAGAGTCCAACTCGCCAGGTATGTTATCAAATATTACCGCCGAGATGTTAGGTTGGGTTAGGTTAGGTTATATTACGTTATTGATGTATATAAAGGTCCCTCGGCGACAGAGAAGCTAACTCGCCAGGAATGTTGTCAAATATTACCGCCGAGATGGTAGGTTGGGTTAGGTTGGGTTATATTACGTTATTGACGTATATGAAGGTCAAACGGAGACCTAGAGGCCAACTCGATAGGAATGTTGTCTAATATTACCGGCGAGATGTTAGGTTGGGTTAGGTTAGGTTATATTACGTTATTGAAGTATATAAAGGTCCCACGCAGACGTAGAGGCCAACAAGCCAGGAATGTGGTCAAATATTACCGCCGAGATGTTAGGTTGGGTTAGGTTAGGTTATATTACGTTATAGATCTATATGAAGGTCACACGGAGACGTAGAGGCCAACTCGCCAGGTATGTTGTCACATATTACCGCCGAGATGTTCGGTTGGGTTAGGTTAGGTTATATTACGTTATTGATGTATATAACGGTCCCACGGAGACGGAGAAGCCACCTCGCCAGGAATGTTGTCAAATATTACCGCCGAGATGTTAGGTTGGGTTAGGTTAGGTTACATTACGTTGTTGAAGTGTATAAAGGTCCCACGCGGACGTAGAGGCCAACAAGCCAGGAATGTGGTCAAATAGTACCGCCGAGATGTTAGATTGGGTTAGGCTAGCTTATATTATGTTATTGATGTATACGAAAGTTACACGGAGACGTAGAGGCGAACTCGCCAGGAATGATGTCAGATATTACCGCCGAGATGTTAGGTTGCATTAGATTAGGTTATATTGCGTTATTGATGTATATAAAGGTCCCACGGAGACGTAGAGGCCAACAAGCCAGGAATGTGGTCAAATATTACCGCCGAGATGTTAGATTGGGATAGGCCAGCTTATATTATGTTATTGATGTATATAGGACCCACGGAGACGTAGAGGCCAACACGCCAGGAATGTTGTCAAATACTACCGCCCAGATGTTAGGTTGGGTTAGGTTAGGTTATATTACGTTATTCATGTATATAAAGGTCCCACGGAGACGGAGAAGCCAACTCGCCAGGAATGTTGTCAAATATTACCGCCGATAAGATAGGTTGGGTTAGGTTATGTCATATTACGTTCTTGATGTATACAAAGATCCCACGGAGACGTAGAGGCCAACAAGCCAGGAATGTGGTTAAATATTACCGCCGAGATGTTAGATTGGGTTAGGCCAGCTTATATTATGTTACTGATGTATATAAAGGTCCCACGGAGACGTAGAGCCAACTCGCCAGGTATGTTGTCACATATTACCGCCGAGATGTTCGGTTGGGTTAGGTTAGGTTATATTACGTTATTGATGTATATAACGGTCCCACGGAGACGGAGAAGCCAACTCGCAAGGAATGTTGTCAAATATTACCGCCGAGATGTTAGGTTGGGTTAGGTTAGGTTACATTAAGTTGTTGAAGTGTATAAAGGTCCCACGCAGACGTAGAGGCCAACAAGCCAGGAATGTGGTCAAATATTACCGCCGAGCTGTTAGATTGGGTTAGGCTAGCTTATATTATGTTATTGATGTACACGAAAGTTACACGGAGACGTAGAGGCCAACTCGCCATGAATGTTGTCAAATATTACCGCCGAGATGTTAGGTTGCGTTAGGTTAGGTTATATTGCGTTATTGATGTATATAAAGGTCCCACGGAGAGGTAGAGGCCAACTCGCCAAGAATGATGTCACATATTACCGCCGAGATGTTAGGTTGGGTTAGGATAGGTTATATTACGTTATTGATGTATATAAAGGTCCCACGGAGACGTAGAGGCCAACAAGCCAGGAATGTGGTCAAATATTACCGCCGAGATGTTAGGTTGGGTTAGGTTAGGTTATATTACGTTATTGATGTATATAAAGGTCCTACGGAGACGTAGAGGCCAACAAGCCAGGAATGTGGTCAAATATTACCGCCGAGAAGTTAGGTTGGATTAGGTTAGGTTATATTACGTTATTGATGTATATAAAGGTCCCACGGAGACGGAGAAGCCAACTCGCCAGGAATGTTGTCAAATATTACCTCCGATAAGATAGGTTGGGTTAGGTTATGTTATATTACGTTCTTGATGTATATAAAGATCCCACGGAGACGTAGCGGCCAACTCGCCGGGAAAGTTGTCAAATATTACCGGCGAGATGTTAGGTTGGGTTAGGTCAGGTTATATTACGTTATTGATGTATATAAAGGTCCCACGGAAACGGAGAAGCCAACTCGCCAGGAATTTTGTCAATAATTACCGCCGAGATGTTAGATTGGGTTAGGCTAGCTTATATTATGTTATTGATGTATATAAAGCTCCCATGGAGTCGTAGAGGCCAACTCGCCACGAATGTTGTCAAATATTACCGCGAGATGTTAGGTTGGGTTAGGTTAGGTTATATAACGTTATTGATGTATATAAAGGTCCCACGAAGATGTAGAGGCCAACTCGCCAGGAATGTTGTCAAATATTACCGCCGACATGACAGGTTCGGTTAAGTTACGTTATATTACGTTATTGATGTATACGAGTGTTACACGGAGACGTAGAGGCCAACTCGCCGGGAATGATGTCAAATACTACCGCCGAGATGCTAGGTTGGGTTAGGTTAGGTTATATTAAGTTATTGATGTATATAAAGGTCCCACGGAGACGGAGAAGCCAACTCGCCAGGAATGTGGTCAAATATTGCCGCCGAGATGTTAGGTTGGGTTAGGTTGGGTTATATTACGTTATTGAAGTATGTAAAGGTCCCACGCAGACGTAGAGGCCAACAAGCCAGGAATGTTGTCAAATATTAACGCCGAGATGATAGGTTGGGTTAGGTTACCTTATATTACGTTATTGAAGTATATAAAGGTTCCCTCGGAGACGTAGAGGCCAACTCGCCAGGAATGTTGTCAAATATTACCGGCGAGATGTTAGGTTGGGTTAGGTTAGGTTATATTACGTTATTGAAGTATATAACGGTCCCACGGAGACGGAGAAGCCAACTCGCCAGGAATGTTGTCAAATATTACCGCCGAGATGTTAGGTTGGGTTAGGTTAGGTTACATTAAGTTGTTGAAGTGTATAAAGGTCCCACGCAGACGTAGAGGCCAACAAGCCAGGAATGTGGTCAAATATTACCGCCGAGATGTTAGATTGGGTTAGGCCAGCTTATATTATGTTATTGATGTATATAAAGGTCCCACGGAGACGTAGAGGCCAACTCGCAGGGTATGTTGTCACATATTACCGCCGAGATGTTCGGTTGGGTTAGGTTAGGTTATATTACGTTATTGATGTATATAAAGGTCCCACGGAGACGGGGAAGCCAACTCGCCAGGAATGTTGTCAAATATTACCGCCGAGATGTTAGGTTGGGTTAGGTTAGGTTACATTACGTTGTTGAAGTGTATAAAGGTCCCATGCAGACGTAGAGGCCAACTCGCCAGGAATGTGGTCAAATATTACCGCCGAGCTGTTAGATTGGGTTAGGCTAGCTTATATTATGTTATTGATGTATACGAAAGTTACACGGAGACGTAGAGGCCAACTCGCCAGGAATGATGTCAAATATTACCGCCGAGATGTTAGGTTGCATTAGGTTAGGTTATATTGCATTATTGATGTATATAAAGGTCCCACGGAGACGTAGAGGCCAACAAGCCAGGAATGTGGTCAAATATTACCGCCGAGATGTTAGATTGGGTTAGGCCAGCTTATACTATGTTATTGATGTATATAGGACCCACGGAGACGTAGAGGCCAACACGCCAGGAATGTTGTCAAATACTACCGTCGAGATGATAGGTTGGGGTACGTTAGGTTATATTACGTTATTGATGTATGTGAAGTTCAAACGGAGACCTAGAGGCCAACTCGATAGGAATGTTGTCAAATATTACCGGCGAGATGTTAGGTTGGGTTAGGTAAGGTTATATTACGTTATTGATGTATATAAAGGTCCCACGGGGACGTAGACGCCAACTCGCCAGTAATGTTGACAAATATTACCGCCGAGATTATAGGTTGGTTTAGGTTACGTTATATTACGTTATTGATGTACATGAAGGTCCCACGGAGACGTAGAGGCCAACTCGCCAGGAATAATGTCAAATATTACGGCCGAGATGTTAGGTTGGGTTAGATTAGGTTATATTACGTTATTGATGTATATAAAGGTCCCACGGAGACGTAGAGGCCAACAAGCCAGGAATGTGGTCAAATATTACCGCCGAGATGTTAGGTTGGGTTAGGTTAGGTTATATTACGTTATTGATGTATATAAAGGTCCTACGGAGACGTAGAGGCCAACTCGCCATGAATGTTGTCAAATATTACCGCCGAGATGTTAGGTTGCGTTAGGTTAGGTTATATTGCGTTATTGATGTATATAAAGGTCCCACGGAGAGGTAGAGGCCAACTCGCCAAGAATGATGTCACATATTACCGCCGAGATGTTAGGTTGGGTTAGGATAGGTTATATTTCGTTATTGATGTATATAAAGGTCCCACGGAGACGTAGATGCCAACAAGCCAGGAATGTGGTCAAATATTACCGCCGAGATGTTAGGTTGGGTTAGGTTAGGTTATATTACGTTATTGATGTATATAAAGGTCCTATGGAGACGTAGAGGCCAACAAGCCAGGAATGTGGTCAAATATTACCGCCGAGAAGTTAGGTTGGATTAGGTTAGGTTATATTACGTTATTGATGTATATAAAGGTCCCACGGAGACGGAGAAGCCAACTCGCCAGGAATGTTGTCAAATAGTACCTCCGATAAGATAGGTTGGGTTAGGTTATGTTATATTACGTTCTTGATGTATATAAAGATCCCACGGAGACGTAGCGGCCAACTCGCCGGGAAAGTTGTCAAATATTACCGGCGAGATGTTAGGTTGGTTTAGGTCAGGTTATATTACGTTATTGATGTATATAAAGGTCCCACGGAAACGGAGAAGCCAACTCGCCAGGAATTTTGTCAATAATTACCGCCGAGATGTTAGATTGGGTTAGGCCAGCTTATATTATGTTACTGATGTATATAAAGGTCCCACGGAGACGTAGAGCCAACTCGCCAGGTATGTTGTCACATATTACCGCCGAGATGTTCGGTTGGGTTAGGTTAGGTTATATTACGTTATTGATGTATATAACGGTCCCACGGAGACGGAGAAGCCAACTCGCAAGGAATGTTGTCAAATATTACCGCCGAGATGTTAGGTTGGGTTAGGTTAGGTTACATTAAGTTGTTGAAGTGTATAAAGGTCCCACGCAGACGTAGAGGCCAACAAGCCAGGAATGTGGTCAAATATTACCGCCGAGCTGTTAGATTGGGTTAGGCTAGCTTATATTATGTTATTGATGTACACGAAAGTTACACGGAGACGTAGAGGCCAACTCGCCATGAATGTTGTCAAATATTACCGCCGAGATGTTAGGTTGCGTTAGGTTAGGTTATATTGCGTTATTGATGTATATAAAGGTCCCACGGAGAGGTAGAGGCCAACTCGCCAAGAATGATGTCACATATTACCGCCGAGATGTTAGGTTGGGTTAGGATAGGTTATATTACGTTATTGATGTATATAAAGGTCCCACGGAGACGTAGAGGCCAACAAGCCAGGAATGTGGTCAAATATTACCGCCGAGATGTTAGGTTGGGTTAGGTTAGGTTATATTACGTTATTGATGTATATAAAGGTCCTACGGAGACGTAGAGGCCAACAAGCCAGGAATGTGGTCAAATATTACCGCCGAGAAGTTAGGTTGGATTAGGTTAGGTTATATTACGTTATTGATGTATATAAAGGTCCCACGGAGACGGAGAAGCCAACTCGCCAGGAATGTTGTCAAATATTACCTCCGATAAGATAGGTTGGGTTAGGTTATGTTATATTACGTTCTTGATGTATATAAAGATCCCACGGAGACGTAGCGGCCAACTCGCCGGGAAAGTTGTCAAATATTACCGGCGAGATGTTAGGTTGGGTTAGGTCAGGTTATATTACGTTATTGATGTATATAAAGGTCCCACGGAAACGGAGAAGCCAACTCGCCAGGAATTTTGTCAATAATTACCGCCGAGATGTTAGATTGGGTTAGGCTAGCTTATATTATGTTATTGATGTATATAAAGCTCCCATGGAGTCGTAGAGGCCAACTCGCCACGAATGTTGTCAAATATTACCGCGAGATGTTAGGTTGGGTTAGGTTAGGTTATATAACGTTATTGATGTATATAAAGGTCCCACGAAGATGTAGAGGCCAACTCGCCAGGAATGTTGTCAAATATTACCGCCGACATGACAGGTTCGGTTAAGTTACGTTATATTACGTTATTGATGTATACGAGTGTTACACGGAGACGTAGAGGCCAACTCGCCGGGAATGATGTCAAATACTACCGCCGAGATGCTAGGTTGGGTTAGGTTAGGTTATATTAAGTTATTGATGTATATAAAGGTCCCACGGAGACGGAGAAGCCAACTCGCCAGGAATGTGGTCAAATATTGCCGCCGAGATGTTAGGTTGGGTTAGGTTGGGTTATATTACGTTATTGAAGTATGTAAAGGTCCCACGCAGACGTAGAGGCCAACAAGCCAGGAATGTTGTCAAATATTAACGCCGAGATGATAGGTTGGGTTAGGTTACCTTATATTACGTTATTGAAGTATATAAAGGTCCCACGGAGACGTAGAGGCCAACTCGCCAGGAATGTTGTCAAATATTACCGGCGAGATGTTAGGTTGGGTTAGGTTAGGTTATATTACGTTATTGAAGTATATAACGGTCCCACGGAGACGGAGAAGCCAACTCGCCAGGAATGTTGTCAAATATTACCGCCGAGATGTTAGGTTGGGTTAGGTTAGGTTACATTAAGTTGTTGAAGTGTATAAAGGTCCCACGCAGACGTAGAGGCCAACAAGCCAGGAATGTGGTCAAATATTACCGCCGAGATGTTAGATTGGGTTAGGCCAGCTTATATTATGTTATTGATGTATATAAAGGTCCCACGGAGACGTAGAGGCCAACTCGCAGGGTATGTTGTCACATATTACCGCCGAGATGTTCGGTTGGGTTAGGTTAGGTTATATTACGTTATTGATGTATATAAAGGTCCCACGGAGACGGGGAAGCCAACTCGCCAGGAATGTTGTCAAATATTACCGCCGAGATGTTAGGTTGGGTTAGGTTAGGTTACATTACGTTGTTGAAGTGTATAAAGGTCCCATGCAGACGTAGAGGCCAACTCGCCAGGAATGTGGTCAAATATTACCGCCGAGCTGTTAGATTGGGTTAGGCTAGCTTATATTATGTTATTGATGTATACGAAAGTTACACGGAGACGTAGAGGCCAACTCGCCAGGAATGATGTCAAATATTACCGCCGAGATGTTAGGTTGCATTAGGTTAGGTTATATTGCATTATTGATGTATATAAAGGTCCCACGGAGACGTAGAGGCCAACAAGCCAGGAATGTGGTCAAATATTACCGCCGAGATGTTAGATTGGGTTAGGCCAGCTTATACTATGTTATTGATGTATATAGGACCCACGGAGACGTAGAGGCCAACACGCCAGGAATGTTGTCAAATACTACCGTCGAGATGATAGGTTGGGGTACGTTAGGTTATATTACGTTATTGATGTATGTGAAGTTCAAACGGAGACCTAGAGGCCAACTCGATAGGAATGTTGTCAAATATTACCGGCGAGATGTTAGGTTGGGTTAGGTAAGGTTATATTACGTTATTGATGTATATAAAGGTCCCACGGGGACGTAGACGCCAACTCGCCAGTAATGTTGACAAATATTACCGCCGAGATTATAGGTTGGTTTAGGTTACGTTATATTACGTTATTGATGTACATGAAGGTCCCACGGAGACGTAGAGGCCAACTCGCCAGGAATAATGTCAAATATTACGGCCGAGATGTTAGGTTGGGTTAGATTAGGTTATATTACGTTATTGATGTATATAAAGGTCCCACGGAGACGTAGAGGCCAACAAGCCAGGAATGTGGTCAAATATTACCGCCGAGATGTTAGGTTGGGTTAGGTTAGGTTATATTACGTTATTGATGTATATAAAGGTCCTACGGAGACGTAGAGGCCAACTCGCCATGAATGTTGTCAAATATTACCGCCGAGATGTTAGGTTGCGTTAGGTTAGGTTATATTGCGTTATTGATGTATATAAAGGTCCCACGGAGAGGTAGAGGCCAACTCGCCAAGAATGATGTCACATATTACCGCCGAGATGTTAGGTTGGGTTAGGATAGGTTATATTTCGTTATTGATGTATATAAAGGTCCCACGGAGACGTAGATGCCAACAAGCCAGGAATGTGGTCAAATATTACCGCCGAGATGTTAGGTTGGGTTAGGTTAGGTTATATTACGTTATTGATGTATATAAAGGTCCTATGGAGACGTAGAGGCCAACAAGCCAGGAATGTGGTCAAATATTACCGCCGAGAAGTTAGGTTGGATTAGGTTAGGTTATATTACGTTATTGATGTATATAAAGGTCCCACGGAGACGGAGAAGCCAACTCGCCAGGAATGTTGTCAAATAGTACCTCCGATAAGATAGGTTGGGTTAGGTTATGTTATATTACGTTCTTGATGTATATAAAGATCCCACGGAGACGTAGCGGCCAACTCGCCGGGAAAGTTGTCAAATATTACCGGCGAGATGTTAGGTTGGTTTAGGTCAGGTTATATTACGTTATTGATGTATATAAAGGTCCCACGGAAACGGAGAAGCCAACTCGCCAGGAATTTTGTCAATAATTACCGCCGAGATGTTAGATTGGGTTAGGCTAGCTTATATTATGTTATTGATGTATATAAAGCTCCCATGGAGTCGTAGAGGCCAACTCGCCACGAATGTTGTCAAATATTACCGCGAGATGTTAGGTTGGGTTAGGTTAGGTTATATAACGTTATTGATGTATATAAAGGTCCCACGAAGATGTAGAGGCCAACTCGCCAGGAATGTTGTCAAATATTACCGCCGACATGACAGGTTCGGTTAAGTTACGTTATATTACGTTATTGATGTATACGAGTGTTACACGGAGACGTAGAGGCCAACTCGCCGGGAATGATGTCAAATACTACCGCCGAGATGCTAGGTTGGGTTAGGTTAGGTTATATTAAGTTATTGATGTATATAAAGGTCCCACGGAGACGGAGAAGCCAACTCGCCAGGAATGTGGTCAAATATTGCCGCCGAGATGTTAGGTTGGGTTAGGTTGGGTTATATTACGTTATTGAAGTATGTAAAGGTCCCACGCAGACGTAGAGGCCAACAAGCCAGGAATGTTGTCAAATATTAACGCCGAGATGATAGGTTGGGTTAGGTTACCTTATATTACGTTATTGAAGTATATAAAGGTCCCACGGAGACGTAGAGGCCAACTCGCCAGGAATGTTGTCAAATATTACCGGCGAGATGTTAGGTTGGGTTAGGTTAGGTTATATTACGTTATTGAAGTATATAACGGTCCCACGGAGACGGAGAAGCCAACTCGCCAGGAATGTTGTCAAATATTACCGCCGAGATGTTAGGTTGGGTTCTGTTAGGTTACATTAAGTTGTTGAAGTGTATAAAGGTCCCACGCAGACGTAGAGGCCAACAAGCCAGGAATGTGGTCAAATATTACCGCCGAGATGTTAGACTGGGTTAGGCTAGCTTATATTATGTTATTGATGTATACGAAAGTTACACGGAGACGTAGAGGCGAACTCGCCAGGAATGATGTCAAATATTACAGCCGAGATGTTAGGTTGAATTAGGTTAGGTTATATTGCGTTATTTATGTATATAAAGGTCCCACGGAGACGTAGAGGCCAACAAGCCAGGAATGTGGTCAAATATTACCGCCGAGATGTTAGATTGGGTTAGGCCAGCTTATATTATGTTATTGATGTATATAGGACCCACGGAGACGTAGAGGCCAACACGCCAGGAATGTTGTCAAATACTACCGTCGAGATGATAGGTTGGGTTACGTTAGGTTATACTACGTTATTGATGTATGTGAAGGTCAAACGGAGACCTAGAGGCCAACTCGATAGGAATGTTGTCAAATATTACCGGCGAGATGATAGGTTGGGTTAGGTAAGGTTATATTACGTTATTGATGTATATAAAGGTCCCACGGGGACGTAGACGCCAATTCGCCAGTAATGTTGGCAAATATTACCGCCGAGATGATAGGTTGGTTTAGGTTACGTTATATTACGTTATTGATGTATATGAAGGTCCCACGGAGACGTAGAGTCCAACTCGCCAGGTATGTTATCAAATATTACCGCCGAGATGTTAGGTTGGGTTAGGTTAGGTTATATTACGTTATTGATGTATATAAAGGTCCCTCGGCGACAGAGAAGCTAACTCGCCAGGAATGTTGTCAAATATTACCGCCGAGATGGTAGGTTGGGTTAGGTTGGGTTATATTACGTTATTGACGTATATGAAGGTCAAACGGAGACCTAGAGGCCAACTCGATAGGAATGTTGTCTAATATTACCGGCGAGATGTTAGGTTGGGTTAGGTTAGGTTATATTACGTTATTGAAGTATATAAAGGTCCCACGCAGACGTAGAGGAAAACAAGCCAGGAATGTGGTCAAATATTACCGCCGAGATGTTAGGTTGGGTTAGGTTAGGTTATATTACGTTATAGATCTATATGAAGGTCACACGGAGACGTAGAGGCCAACTCGCCAGGAATGATGTCAAATATTACCGCCGAGATGTTAGGTTGCATTAGGTTAGGTTATATTGCGTTATTGATGTATATAAAGGTCCCACGGAGACGTAGAGGCCAACAAGCCAGGAATGTGGTCAAATATTACCGCCGAGATGTTAGATTGGGTTAGGCCAGCTTATACTATGTTATTGATGTATATAGGACCCACGGAGACGTAGAGGCCAACACGCCAGGAATGTTGTCAAATACTACCGTCGAGATGATAGGTTGGGGTACGTTAGGTTATATTACGTTATTGATGTATGTGAAGTTCAAACGGAGACCTAGAGGCCAACTCGATAGGAATGTTGTCAAATATTACCGGCGAGATGTTAGGTTGGGTTAGGTAAGGTTATATTACGTTATTGATGTATATAAAGGTCCCACGGAGACGTAGACGCCAACTCGCCAGTAATGTTGACAAATATTACCGCCGAGATTATAGGTTGGTTTAGGTTACGTTATATTACGTTATTGATGTATATGAAGGTCCCACGGAGACGTAGAGGCCAACTCGCCAGGAATAATGTCAAATATTACGGCCGAGATGTTAGGTTGGGTTAGATTAGGTTATATTACGTTATTGATGTATATAAAGGTCCCACGGAGACGTAGAGGCCAACAAGCCAGGAATGTGGTCAAATATTACCGCCGAGATGTTAGGTTGGGTTAGGTTAGGTTATATTACGTTATTGATGTATATAAAGGTCCTACGGAGACGTAGAGGCCAACTCGCCATGAATGTTGTCAAATATTACCGCCGAGATGTTAGGTTGCGTTAGGTTAGGTTATATTGCGTTATTGATGTATATAAAGGTCCCACGGAGAGGTAGAGGCCAACTCGCCAAGAATGATGTCACATATTACCGCCGAGATGTTAGGTTGGGTTAGGATAGGTTATATTTCGTTATTGATGTATATAAAGGTCCCACGGAGACGTAGATGCCAACAAGCCAGGAATGTGGTCAAATATTACCGCCGAGATGTTAGGTTGGGTTAGGTTAGGTTATATTACGTTATTGATGTATATAAAGGTCCTATGGAGACGTAGAGGCCAACAAGCCAGGAATGTGGTCAAATATTACCGCCGAGAAGTTAGGTTGGATTAGGTTAGGTTATATTACGTTATTGATGTATATAAAGGTCCCACGGAGACGGAGAAGCCAACTCGCCAGGAATGTTGTCAAATAGTACCTCCGATAAGATAGGTTGGGTTAGGTTATGTTATATTACGTTCTTGATGTATATAAAAATCCCACGGAGACGTAGCGGCCAACTCGCCGGGAAAGTTGTCAAATATTACCGGCGAGATGTTAGGTTGGTTTAGGTCAGGTTATATTACGTTATTGATGTATATAAAGGTCCCACGGAAACGGAGAAGCCAACTCGCCAGGAATTTTGTCAATAATTACCGCCGAGATGTTAGATTGGGTTAGGCTAGCTTATATTATGTTATTGATGTATATAAAGCTCCCATGGAGTCGTAGAGGCCAACTCGCCACGAATGTTGTCAAATATTACCGCGAGATGTTAGGTTGGGTTAGGTTAGGTTATATAACGTTATTGATGTATATAAAGGTCCCACGAAGATGTAGAGGCCAACTCGCCAGGAATGTTGTCAAATATTACCGCCGACATGACAGGTTCGGTTAAGTTACGTTATATTACGTTATTGATGTATACGAGTGTTACACGGAGACGTAGAGGCCAACTCGCCGGGAATGATGTCAAATACTACCGCCGAGATGCTAGGTTGGGTTAGGTTAGGTTATATTAAGTTATTGATGTATATAAAGGTCCCACGGAGACGGAGAAGCCAACTCGCCAGGAATGTGGTCAAATATTGCCGCCGAGATGTTAGGTTGGGTTAGGTTGGGTTATATTACGTTATTGAAGTATGTAAAGGTCCCACGCAGACGTAGAGGCCAACAAGCCAGGAATGTTGTCAAATATTAACGCCGAGATGATAGGTTGGGTTAGGTTACCTTATATTACGTTATTGAAGTATATAAAGGTCCCACGGAGACGTAGAGGCCAACTCGCCAGGAATGTTGTCAAATATTACCGGCGAGATGTTAGGTTGGGTTAGGTTAGGTTATATTACGTTATTGAAGTATATAACGGTCCCACGGAGACGGAGAAGCCAACTCGCCAGGAATGTTGTCAAATATTACCGCCGAGATGTTAGGTTGGGTTCTGTTAGGTTACATTAAGTTGTTGAAGTGTATAAAGGTCCCACGCAGACGTAGAGGCCAACAAGCCAGGAATGTGGTCAAATATTACCGCCGAGATGTTAGACTGGGTTAGGCTAGCTTATATTATGTTATTGATGTATACGAAAGTTACACGGAGACGTAGAGGCGAACTCGCCAGGAATGATGTCAAATATTACAGCCGAGATGTTAGGTTGAATTAGGTTAGGTTATATTGCGTTATTTATGTATATAAAGGTCCCACGGAGACGTAGAGGCCAACAAGCCAGGAATGTGGTCAAATATTACCGCCGAGATGTTAGATTGGGTTAGGCCAGCTTATATTATGTTATTGATGTATATAGGACCCACGGAGACGTAGAGGCCAACACGCCAGGAATGTTGTCAAATACTACCGTCGAGATGATAGGTTGGGTTACGTTAGGTTATACTACGTTATTGATGTATGTGAAGGTCAAACGGAGACCTAGAGGCCAACTCGATAGGAATGTTGTCAAATATTACCGGCGAGATGATAGGTTGGGTTAGGTAAGGTTATATTACGTTATTGATGTATATAAAGGTCCCACGGGGACGTAGACGCCAATTCGCCAGTAATGTTGGCAAATATTACCGCCGAGATGATAGGTTGGTTTAGGTTACGTTATATTACGTTATTGATGTATATGAAGGTCCCACGGAGACGTAGAGTCCAACTCGCCAGGTATGTTATCAAATATTACCGCCGAGATGTTAGGTTGGGTTAGGTTAGGTTATATTACGTTATTGATGTATATAAAGGTCCCTCGGCGACAGAGAAGCTAACTCGCCAGGAATGTTGTCAAATATTACCGCCGAGATGGTAGGTTGGGTTAGGTTGGGTTATATTACGTTATTGACGTATATGAAGGTCAAACGGAGACCTAGAGGCCAACTCGATAGGAATGTTGTCTAATATTACCGGCGAGATGTTAGGTTGGGTTAGGTTAGGTTATATTACGTTATTGAAGTATATAAAGGTCCCACGCAGACGTAGAGGAAAACAAGCCAGGAATGTGGTCAAATATTACCGCCGAGATGTTAGGTTGGGTTAGGTTAGGTTATATTACGTTATAGATCTATATGAAGGTCACACGGAGACGTAGAGGCCAACTCGCCAGGAATGATGTCAAATATTACCGCCGAGATGTTAGGTTGCATTAGGTTAGGTTATATTGCGTTATTGATGTATATAAAGGTCCCACGGAGACGTAGAGGCCAACAAGCCAGGAATGTGGTCAAATATTACCGCCGAGATGTTAGATTGGGTTAGGCCAGCTTATACTATGTTATTGATGTATATAGGACCCACGGAGACGTAGAGGCCAACACGCCAGGAATGTTGTCAAATACTACCGTCGAGATGATAGGTTGGGGTACGTTAGGTTATATTACGTTATTGATGTATGTGAAGTTCAAACGGAGACCTAGAGGCCAACTCGATAGGAATGTTGTCAAATATTACCGGCGAGATGTTAGGTTGGGTTAGGTAAGGTTATATTACGTTATTGATGTATATAAAGGTCCCACGGGGACGTAGACGCCAACTCGCCAGTAATGTTGACAAATATTACCGCCGAGATTATAGGTTGGTTTAGGTTACGTTATATTACGTTATTGATGTATATGAAGGTCCCACGGAGACGTAGAGGCCAACTCGCCAGGAATAATGTCAAATATTACGGCCGAGATGTTAGGTTGGGTTAGATTAGGTTATATTACGTTATTGATGTATATAAAGGTCCCACGGAGACGTAGAGGCCAACAAGCCAGGAATGTGGTCAAATATTACCGCCGAGATGTTAGGTTGGGTTAGGTTAGGTTATATTACGTTATTGATGTATATAAAGGTCCTACGGAGACGTAGAGGCCAACTCGCCATGAATGTTGTCAAATATTACCGCCGAGATGTTAGGTTGCGTTAGGTTAGGTTATATTGCGTTATTGATGTATATAAAGGTCCCACGGAGAGGTAGAGGCCAACTCGCCAAGAATGATGTCACATATTACCGCCGAGATGTTAGGTTGGGTTAGGATAGGTTATATTTCGTTATTGATGTATATAAAGGTCCCACGGAGACGTAGATGCCAACAAGCCAGGAATGTGGTCAAATATTACCGCCGAGATGTTAGGTTGGGTTAGGTTAGGTTATATTACGTTATTGATGTATATAAAGGTCCTATGGAGACGTAGAGGCCAACAAGCCAGGAATGTGGTCAAATATTACCGCCGAGAAGTTAGGTTGGATTAGGTTAGGTTATATTACGTTATTGATGTATATAAAGGTCCCACGGAGACGGAGAAGCCAACTCGCCAGGAATGTTGTCAAATAGTACCTCCGATAAGATAGGTTGGGTTAGGTTATGTTATATTACGTTCTTGATGTATATAAAGATCCCACGGAGACGTAGCGGCCAACTCGCCGGGAAAGTTGTCAAATATTACCGGCGAGATGTTAGGTTGGTTTAGGTCAGGTTATATTACGTTATTGATGTATATAAAGGTCCCACGGAAACGGAGAAGCCAACTCGCCAGGAATTTTGTCAATAATTACCGCCGAGATGTTAGATTGGGTTAGGCTAGCTTATATTATGTTATTGATGTATATAAAGCTCCCATGGAGTCGTAGAGGCCAACTCGCCACGAATGTTGTCAAATATTACCGCGAGATGTTAGGTTGGGTTAGGTTAGGTTATATAACGTTATTGATGTATATAAAGGTCCCACGAAGATGTAGAGGCCAACTCGCCAGGAATGTTGTCAAATATTACCGCCGACATGACAGGTTCGGTTAAGTTACGTTATATTACGTTATTGATGTATACGAGTGTTACACGGAGACGTAGAGGCCAACTCGCCGGGAATGATGTCAAATACTACCGCCGAGATGCTAGGTTGGGTTAGGTTAGGTTATATTAAGTTATTGATGTATATAAAGGTCCCACGGAGACGGAGAAGCCAACTCGCCAGGAATGTGGTCAAATATTGCCGCCGAGATGTTAGGTTGGGTTAGGTTGGGTTATATTACGTTATTGAAGTATGTAAAGGTCCCACGCAGACGTAGAGGCCAACAAGCCAGGAATGTTGTCAAATATTAACGCCGAGATGATAGGTTGGGTTAGGTTACCTTATATTACGTTATTGAAGTATATAAAGGTCCCACGGAGACGTAGAGGCCAACTCGCCAGGAATGTTGTCAAATATTACCGGCGAGATGTTAGGTTGGGTTAGGTTAGGTTATATTACGTTATTGAAGTATATAACGGTCCCACGGAGACGGAGAAGCCAACTCGCCAGGAATGTTGTCAAATATTACCGCCGAGATGTTAGGTTGGGTTCTGTTAGGTTACATTAAGTTGTTGAAGTGTATAAAGGTCCCACGCAGACGTAGAGGCCAACAAGCCAGGAATGTGGTCAAATATTACCGCCGACATGTTAGACTGGGTTAGGCTAGCTTATATTATGTTATTGATGTATACGAAAGTTACACGGAGACGTAGAGGCGAACTCGCCAGGAATGATGTCAAATATTACAGCCGAGATGTTAGGTTGAATTAGGTTAGGTTATATTGCGTTATTTATGTATATAAAGGTCCCACGGAGACGTAGAGGCCAACAAGCCAGGAATGTGGTCAAATATTACCGCCGAGATGTTAGATTGGGTTAGGCCAGCTTATATTATGTTATTGATGTATATAGGACCCACGGAGACGTAGAGGCCAACACGCCAGGAATGTTGTCAAATACTACCGTCGAGATGATAGGTTGGGTTACGTTAGGTTATACTACGTTATTGATGTATGTGAAGGTCAAACGGAGACCTAGAGGCCAACTCGATAGGAATGTTGTCAAATATTACCGGCGAGATGATAGGTTGGGTTAGGTAAGGTTATATTACGTTATTGATGTATATAAAGGTCCCACGGGGACGTAGACGCCAATTCGCCAGTAATGTTGGCAAATATTACCGCCGAGATGATAGGTTGGTTTAGGTTACGTTATATTACGTTATTGATGTATATGAAGGTCCCACGGAGACGTAGAGTCCAACTCGCCAGGTATGTTATCAAATATTACCGCCGAGATGTTAGGTTGGGTTAGGTTAGGTTATATTACGTTATTGATGTATATAAAGGTCCCTCGGCGACAGAGAAGCTAACTCGCCAGGAATGTTGTCAAATATTACCGCCGAGATGGTAGGTTGGGTTAGGTTGGGTTATATTACGTTATTGACGTATATGAAGGTCAAACGGAGACCTAGAGGCCAACTCGATAGGAATGTTGTCTAATATTACCGGCGAGATGTTAGGTTGGGTTAGGTTAGGTTATATTACGTTATTGAAGTATATAAAGGTCCCACGCAGACGTAGAGGAAAACAAGCCAGGAATGTGGTCAAATATTACCGCCGAGATGTTAGGTTGGGTTAGGTTAGGTTATATTACGTTATAGATCTATATGAAGGTCACACGGAGACGTAGAGGCCAACTCGCCAGGTATGTTGTCACATATTACCGCCGAGATGTTCGGTTGGGTTAGGTTAGGTTATATTACGTTATTGATGTATATAACGGTCCCACGGAGACGGAGAAGCCACCTCGCCAGGAATGTTGTCAAATATTACCGCCGAGATGTTAGGTTGGGTTAGGTTAGGTTACATTACGTTGTTGAAGTGTATAAAGGTCCCACGCGGACGTAGAGGCCAACAAGCCAGGAATGTGGTCAAATAGTACCGCCGAGATGTTAGATTGGGTTAGGCTAGCTTATATTATGTTATTGATGTATACGAAAGTTACACGGAGACGTAGAGGCGAACTCGCCAGGAATGATGTCAGATATTACCGCCGAGATGTTAGGTTGCATTAGATTAGGTTATATTGCGTTATTGATGTATATAAAGGTCCCACGGAGACGTAGAGGCCAACAAGCCAGGAATGTGGTCAAATATTACCGCCGAGATGTTAGATTGGGATAGGCCAGCTTATATTATGTTATTGATGTATATAGGACCCACGGAGACGTAGAGGCCAACACGCCAGGAATGTTGTCAAATACTACCGCCCAGATGTTAGGTTGGGTTAGGTTAGGTTATATTACGTTATTCATGTATATAAAGGTCCCACGGAGACGGAGAAGCCAACTCGCCAGGAATGTTGTCAAATATTACCGCCGATAAGATAGGTTGGGTTAGGTTATGTCATATTACGTTCTTGATGTATACAAAGATCCCACGGAGACGTAGAGGCCAACAAGCCAGGAATGTGGTCAAATATTACCGCCGAGATGTTAGATTGGGTTAGGCCAGCTTATATTATGTTACTGATGTATATAAAGGTCCCACGGAGACGTAGAGCCAACTCGCCAGGTATGTTGTCACATATTACCGCCGAGATGTTCGGTTGGGTTAGGTTAGGTTATATTACGTTATTGATGTATATAACGGTCCCACGGAGACGGAGAAGCCAACTCGCAAGGAATGTTGTCAAATATTACCGCCGAGATGTTAGGTTGGGTTAGGTTAGGTTACATTAAGTTGTTGAAGTGTATAAAGGTCCCACGCAGACGTAGAGGCCAACAAGCCAGGAATGTGGTCAAATATTACCGCCGAGCTGTTAGATTGGGTTAGGCTAGCTTATATTATGTTATTGATGTATACGAAAGTTACACGGAGACGTAGAGGCCAACTCGCCATGAATGTTGTCAAATATTACCGCCGAGATGTTAGGTTGCGTTAGGTTAGGTTATATTGCGTTATTGATGTATATAAAGGTCCCACGGAGAGGTAGAGGCCAACTCGCCAAGAATGATGTCACATATTACCGCCGAGATGTTAGGTTGGTTTAGGATATGTTATATTACGTTATTGATGTATATAAAGGTCCCACGGAGACGTAGAGGCCAACAAGCCAGGAATGTGGTCAAATATTACCGCCGAAGTGTTAGGTTGGGTTAGGTTAGGTTATATTACGTTATTGATGTATATAAAGGTCCTACGGAGACGTAGAGGCCAACAAGCCAGGAATGTGGTCAAATATTACCGCCGAGAAGTTAGGTTGGATTAGGTTAGGTTATATTACGTTATTGATGTATATAAAGGTCCCACGGAGACGGAGAAGCCAACTCGCCAGGAATGTTGTCAAATATTACCTCCGATAAGATAGGTTGGGTTAGGTTATGTTATATTACGTTCTTGATGTATATAAAGATCCCACGGAGACGTAGCGGCCAACTCGCCGGGAAAGTTGTCAAATATTACCGGCGAGATGTTAGGTTGGGTTAGGTCAGGTTATATTACGTTATTGATGTATATAAAGGTCCCACGGAAACGGAGAAGCCAACTCGCCAGGAATTTTGTCAATAATTACCGCCGAGATGTTAGATTGGGTTAGGCTAGCTTATATTATGTTATTGATGTATATAAAGCTCCCATGGAGTCGTAGAGGCCAACTCGCCACGAATGTTGTCAAATATTACCGCGAGATGTTAGGTTGGGTTAGGTTAGGTTATATAACGTTATTGATGTATATAAAGGTCCCACGAAGATGTAGAGGCCAACTCGCCAGGAATGTTGTCAAATATTACCGCCGACATGACAGGTTCGGTTAAGTTACGTTATATTACGTTATTGATGTATACGAGTGTTACACGGAGACGTAGAGGCCAACTCGCCGGGAATGATGTCAAATACTACCGCCGAGATGCTAGGTTGGGTTAGGTTAGGTTATATTAAGTTATTGATGTATATAAAGGTCCCACGGAGACGGAGAAGCCAACTCGCCAGGAATGTGGTCAAATATTGCCGCCGAGATGTTAGGTTGGGTTAGGTTGGGTTATATTACGTTATTGAAGTATGTAAAGGTCCCACGCAGACGTAGAGGCCAACAAGCCAGGAATGTTGTCAAATATTAACGCCGAGATGATAGGTTGGGTTAGGTTACCTTATATTACGTTATTGAAGTATATAAAGGTCCCACGGAGACGTAGAGGCCAACTCGCCAGGAATGTTGTCAAATATTACCGGCGAGATGTTAGGTTGGGTTAGGTTAGGTTATATTACGTTATTGAAGTATATAACGGTCCCACGGAGACGGAGAAGCCAACTCGCCAGGAATGTTGTCAAATATTACCGCCGAGATGTTAGGTTGGGTTAGGTTAGGTTACATTAAGTTGTTGAAGTGTATAAAGGTCCCACCCAGACGTAGAGGCCAACAAGCCAGGAATGTGGTCAAATATTACCGCCGAGATGTTAGACTGGGTTAGGCTAGCTTATATTATGTTATTGATGTATACGAAAGTTACACGGAGACGTAGAGGCGAACTCGCCAGGAATGATGTCAAATATTACCGCCGAGATGTTAGGTTGAATTAGGTTAGGTTATATTGCGTTATTGATGTATATAAAGGTCCCACGGAGACGTAGAGGCCAACAAGCCAGGAATGTGGTCAAATATTACCGCCGAGATGTTAGATTGGGTTAGGCCAGCTTATATTATGTTACTGATGTATATAAAGGTCCCACGGAGACGTAGAGGCCAACTCGCCAGGTATGTTGTCACATATTACCGCCGAGATGTTCAGTTGGGTTAGGTTAGGTTATATTACGTTATTGATGTATATAACGGTCCCACGGAGACGGAGAAGCCAACTCGCCAGGAATGTTGTCAAATATTACCGCCGAGATGTTAGGTTGGGTTAGGTTAGGTTACATTACGTTGTTGAAGTGTATAAAGGTCCCATGCAGACGTAGAGGCCAACTCGCCAGGAATGTGGTCAAATATTACCGCCGAGATGTTAGGTTGGGTTAGGTTAGGTTACATTACGTTGTTGAAGTGTATAAAGGTCCCACGCAGACGTAGAGGCCAACAAGCCAGGAATGTGGTCAAATATTACCGCCGAGCTGTTAGATTGGGTTAGGCTAGCTTATATTATGTTATTGATGTATACGAAAGTTACACGGAGACGTAGAGGCCAACTCGCCAGGAATGATGTCAAATATTACCGCCGAGATGTTAGGTTGCATTAGGTTAGGTTATATTGCGTTATTGATGTATATAAAGGTCCCACGGAGACGTAGAGGCCAACACGCCAGGAATGTTGTCAAATACTACCGTCGAGATGATAGGTTGGGTTACGTTAGGTTATACTACGTTATTGATGTATGTGAAGGTCAAACGGAGACCTAGAGGCCAACTCGATAGGAATGTTGTCAAATATTACCGGCGAGATGATAGGTTGGGTTAGGTAAGGTTATATTACGTTATTGATGTATATAAAGGTCCCACGGGGACGTAGACGCCAATTCGCCAGTAATGTTGGCAAATATTACCGCCGAGATGATAGGTTGGTTTAGGTTACGTTATATTACGTTATTGATGTATATGAAGGTCCCACGGAGACGTAGAGTCCAACTCGCCAGGTATGTTATCAAATATTACCGCCGAGATGTTAGGTTGGGTTAGGTTAGGTTATATTACGTTATTGATGTATATAAAGGTCCCTCGGCGACAGAGAAGCTAACTCGCCAGGAATGTTGTCAAATATTACCGCCGAGATGGTAGGTTGGGTTAGGTTGGGTTATATTACGTTATTGACGTATATGAAGGTCAAACGGAGACCTAGAGGCCAACTCGATAGGAATGTTGTCTAATATTACCGGCGAGATGTTAGGTTGGGTTAGGTTAGGTTATATTACGTTATTGAAGTATATAAAGGTCCCACGCAGACGTAGAGGACAACAAGCCAGGAATGTGGTCAAATATTACCGCCGAGATGTTAGGTTGGGTTAGGTTAGGTTATATTACGTTATAGATCTATATGAAGGTCACACGGAGACGTAGAGGCCAACTCGCCAGGTATGTTGTCACATATTACCGCCGAGATGTTCGGTTGGGTTAGGTTAGGTTATATTACGTTATTGATGTATATAACGGTCCCACGGAGACGGAGAAGCCACCTCGCCAGGAATGTTGTCAAATATTACCGCCGAGATGTTAGGTTGGGTTAGGTTAGGTTACATTACGTTGTTGAAGTGTATAAAGGTCCCACGCGGACGTAGAGGCCAACAAGCCAGGAATGTGGTCAAATAGTACCGCCGAGATGTTAGATTGGGTTAGGCTAGCTTATATTATGTTATTGATGTATACGAAAGTTACACGGAGACGTAGAGGCGAACTCGCCAGGAATGATGTCAGATATTACCGCCGAGATGTTAGGTTGCATTAGATTAGGTTATATTGCGTTATTGATGTATATAAAGGTCCCACGGAGACGTAGAGGCCAACAAGCCAGGAATGTGGTCAAATATTACCGCCGAGATGTTAGATTGGGATAGGCCAGCTTATATTATGTTATTGATGTATATAGGACCCACGGAGACGTAGAGGCCAACACGCCAGGAATGTTGTCAAATACTACCGCCCAGATGTTAGGTTGGGTTAGGTTAGGTTATATTACGTTATTCATGTATATAAAGGTCCCACGGAGACGGAGAAGCCAACTCGCCAGGAATGTTGTCAAATATTACCGCCGATAAGATAGGTTGGGTTAGGTTATGTCATATTACGTTCTTGATGTATACAAAGATCCCACGGAGACGTAGAGGCCAACAAGCCAGGAATGTGGTCAAATATTACCGCCGAGATGTTAGATTGGGTTAGGCCAGCTTATATTATGTTACTGATGTATATAAAGGTCCCACGGAGACGTAGAGCCAACTCGCCAGGTATGTTGTCACATATTACCGCCGAGATGTTCGGTTGGGTTAGGTTAGGTTATATTACGTTATTGATGTATATAACGGTCCCACGGAGACGGAGAAGCCAACTCGCAAGGAATGTTGTCAAATATTACCGCCGAGATGTTAGGTTGGGTTAGGTTAGGTTACATTAAGTTGTTGAAGTGTATAAAGGTCCCACGCAGACGTAGAGGCCAACAAGCCAGGAATGTGGTCAAATATTACCGCCGAGCTGTTAGATTGGGTTAGGCTAGCTTATATTATGTTATTGATGTATACGAAAGTTACACGGAGACGTAGAGGCCAACTCGCCATGAATGTTGTCAAATATTACCGCCGAGATGTTAGGTTGCGTTAGGTTAGGTTATATTGCGTTATTGATGTATATAAAGGTCCCACGGAGAGGTAGAGGCCAACTCGCCAAGAATGATGTCACATATTACCGCCGAGATGTTAGGTTGGTTTAGGATATGTTATATTACGTTATTGATGTATATAAAGGTCCCACGGAGACGTAGAGGCCAACAAGCCAGGAATGTGGTCAAATATTACCGCCGAAGTGTTAGGTTGGGTTAGGTTAGGTTATATTACGTTATTGATGTATATAAAGGTCCTACGGAGACGTAGAGGCCAACAAGCCAGGAATGTGGTCAAATATTACCGCCGAGAAGTTAGGTTGGATTAGGTTAGGTTATATTACGTTATTGATGTATATAAAGGTCCCACGGAGACGGAGAAGCCAACTCGCCAGGAATGTTGTCAAATATTACCTCCGATAAGATAGGTTGGGTTAGGTTATGTTATATTACGTTCTTGATGTATATAAAGATCCCACGGAGACGTAGCGGCCAACTCGCCGGGAAAGTTGTCAAATATTACCGGCGAGATGTTAGGTTGGGTTAGGTCAGGTTATATTACGTTATTGATGTATATAAAGGTCCCACGGAAACGGAGAAGCCAACTCGCCAGGAATTTTGTCAATAATTACCGCCGAGATGTTAGATTGGGTTAGGCTAGCTTATATTATGTTATTGATGTATATAAAGCTCCCATGGAGTCGTAGAGGCCAACTCGCCACGAATGTTGTCAAATATTACCGCGAGATGTTAGGTTGGGTTAGGTTAGGTTATATAACGTTATTGATGTATATAAAGGTCCCACGAAGATGTAGAGGCCAACTCGCCAGGAATGTTGTCAAATATTACCGCCGACATGACAGGTTCGGTTAAGTTACGTTATATTACGTTATTGATGTATACGAGTGTTACACGGAGACGTAGAGGCCAACTCGCCGGGAATGATGTCAAATACTACCGCCGAGATGCTAGGTTGGGTTAGGTTAGGTTATATTAAGTTATTGATGTATATAAAGGTCCCACGGAGACGGAGAAGCCAACTCGCCAGGAATGTGGTCAAATATTGCCGCCGAGATGTTAGGTTGGGTTAGGTTGGGTTATATTACGTTATTGAAGTATGTAAAGGTCCCACGCAGACGTAGAGGCCAACAAGCCAGGAATGTTGTCAAATATTAACGCCGAGATGATAGGTTGGGTTAGGTTACCTTATATTACGTTATTGAAGTATATAAAGGTCCCACGGAGACGTAGAGGCCAACTCGCCAGGAATGTTGTCAAATATTACCGGCGAGATGTTAGGTTGGGTTAGGTTAGGTTATATTACGTTATTGAAGTATATAACGGTCCCACGGAGACGGAGAAGCCAACTCGCCAGGAATGTTGTCAAATATTACCGCCGAGATGTTAGGTTGGGTTAGGTTAGGTTACATTAAGTTGTTGAAGTGTATAAAGGTCCCACCCAGACGTAGAGGCCAACAAGCCAGGAATGTGGTCAAATATTACCGCCGAGATGTTAGACTGGGTTAGGCTAGCTTATATTATGTTATTGATGTATACGAAAGTTACACGGAGACGTAGAGGCGAACTCGCCAGGAATGATGTCAAATATTACCGCCGAGATGTTAGGTTGAATTAGGTTAGGTTATATTGCGTTATTGATGTATATAAAGGTCCCACGGAGACGTAGAGGCCAACAAGCCAGGAATGTGGTCAAATATTACCGCCGAGATGTTAGATTGGGTTAGGCCAGCTTATATTATGTTACTGATGTATATAAAGGTCCCACGGAGACGTAGAGGCCAACTCGCCAGGTATGTTGTCACATATTACCGCCGAGATGTTCAGTTGGGTTAGGTTAGGTTATATTACGTTATTGATGTATATAACGGTCCCACGGAGACGGAGAAGCCAACTCGCCAGGAATGTTGTCAAATATTACCGCCGAGATGTTAGGTTGGGTTAGGTTAGGTTACATTACGTTGTTGAAGTGTATAAAGGTCCCATGCAGACGTAGAGGCCAACTCGCCAGGAATGTGGTCAAATATTACCGCCGAGATGTTAGGTTGGGTTAGGTTAGGTTACATTACGTTGTTGAAGTGTATAAAGGTCCCACGCAGACGTAGAGGCCAACAAGCCAGGAATGTGGTCAAATATTACCGCCGAGCTGTTAGATTGGGTTAGGCTAGCTTATATTATGTTATTGATGTATACGAAAGTTACACGGAGACGTAGAGGCCAACTCGCCAGGAATGATGTCAAATATTACCGCCGAGATGTTAGGTTGCATTAGGTTAGGTTATATTGCGTTATTGATGTATATAAAGGTCCCACGGAGACGTAGAGGCCAACACGCCAGGAATGTTGTCAAATACTACCGTCGAGATGATAGGTTGGGTTACGTTAGGTTATATTACGTTATTGATGTATGTGAAGGTCAAACGGAGACCTAGAGGCCAACTCGATAGGAATGTTGTCAAATATTACCGGCGAGATGATAGGTTGGGTTAGGTAAGGTTATATTACGTTATTGATGTATATAAAGGTCCCACGGGGACGTAGACGCCAATTCGCCAGTAATGTTGGCAAATATTACCGCCGAGATGATAGGTTGGTTTAGGTTACGTTATATTACGTTATTGATGTATATGAAGGTCCCACGGAGACGTAGAGTCCAACTCGCCAGGTATGTTATCAAATATTACCGCCGAGATGTTAGGTTGGGTTAGGTTAGGTTATATTACGTTATTGATGTATATAAAGGTCCCTCGGCGACAGAGAAGCTAACTCGCCAGGAATGTTGTCAAATATTACCGCCGAGATGGTAGGTTGGGTTAGGTTGGGTTATATTACGTTATTGATGTATATGAAGGTCAAACGGAGACCTAGAGGCCAACTCGATAGGAATGTTGTCTAATATTACCGGCGAGATGTTAGGTTGGGTTAGGTTAGGTTATATTACGTTATTGAAGTATATAAAGGTCCCACGCAGACGTAGAGGCCAACAAGCCAGGAATGTGGTCAAATATTACCGCCGAGATGTTAGGTTGGGTTAGGTTAGGTTATATTACGTTATAGATCTATATGAAGGTCACACGGAGACGTAGAGTCCAACAAGCCAGGAATGTGGTCAAATATTACCGCCGATATGTTATATTGGGTTAGCTTATGTTATATTATGTTATTGATGTATATAAATATCCCACGGAGACGTAGAGGCCACCTCGCCAGGAATGTGGTCAAATATTATCGCCGAGATGTTAGGTTGGTTTAGGTTAGGTTATAATACGTTATAGATGTATATAAAGGTCCCACGGAGACGTAGAGGCCAACTCGCCAGGTATGTTGTCACATATTACCGCCGACATGACAGGTTCGGTTAAGTTACGTTATATTACGTTATTGATGTATACGAGTGTTACACGGAGACGTAGAGGCCAACTCGCCGGGAATGATGTCAAATACTACCGCCGAGATGCTAGGTTGGGTTAGGTTAGGTTATATTAAGTTATTGATGTATATAAAGGTCCCACGGAGACGGAGAAGCCAACTCGCCAGGAATGTGGTCAAATATTGCCGCCGAGATGTTAGGTTGGGTTAGGTTGGGTTATATTACGTTATTGAAGTATGTAAAGGTCCCACGCAGACGTAGAGGCCAACAAGCCAGGAATGTTGTCAAATATTAACGCCGAGATGATAGGTTGGGTTAGGTTACCTTATATTACGTTATTGAAGTATATAAAGGTCCCACGGAGACGTAGAGGCCAACTCGCCAGGAATGTTGTCAAATATTACCGGCGAGATGTTAGGTTGGGTTAGGTTAGGTTATATTACGTTATTGAAGTATATAACGGTCCCACGGAGACGGAGAAGCCAACTCGCCAGGAATGTTGTCAAATATTACCGCCGAGATGTTAGGTTGGGTTAGGTTAGGTTACATTAAGTTGTTGAAGTGTATAAAGGTCCCACCCAGACGTAGAGGCCAACAAGCCAGGAATGTGGTCAAATATTACCGCCGAGATGTTAGACTGGGATAGGCTAGCTTATATTATGTTATTGATGTATACGAAAGTTACACGGAGACGTAGAGGCGAACTCGCCAGGAATGATGTCAAATATTACCGCCGAGATGTTAGGTTGAATTAGGTTAGGTTATATTGCGTTATTGATGTATATAAAGGTCCCACGGAGACGTAGAGTCCAACAAGCCAGGAATGTGGTCAAATATTACCGCCGAGATGTTAGATTGGGTTAGGCCAGCTTATATTATGTTACTGATGTATATAAAGGTCCCACGGAGACGTAGAGGCCAACTCGCCAGGTATGTTGTCACATATTACCGCCGAGATGTTCAGTTGGGTTAGGTTAGGTTATATTACGTTATTGATGTATATAACGGTCCCACGGAGACGGAGAAGCCAACTCGCCAGGAATGTTGTCAAATATTACCGCCGAGATGTTAGGTTGGGTTAGGTTAGGTTACATTACGTTGTTGAAGTGTATAAAGGTCCCACGCAGACGTAGAGGCCAGCAAGCCAGGAATGTGGTCAAATATTACCGCCGAGCTGTTAGATTGGGTTAGGCTAGCTTATATTATGTTATTGATGTATACGAAAGTTACACGGAGACGTAAAGGCCAACTCGCCAGGAATGATGTCAAATATTACCGCCGAGATGTTAGGTTGCATTAGGTTAGGTTATATTGCGTTATTGATGTATATAAAGGTCCCACGGAGACGTAGAGGCCAACAAGCCAGGAATGTGGTCAAATATTACCGCCGAGATGTTAGATTGGTTTAGGCCAGCTTATATTATGTTATTGATGTATATAAAGGTCCCACGGAGACGTAGAGGCCAACTCGCAGGGTATGTTGTCACATATTACCGCCGAGATGTTCGGTTGGGTTAGGTTAGGTTATATTACGTTATTGATGTATATAAAGGTCCCACGGAGACGGAGAAGCCAACTCGCCAGGAATGTTGTCAAATATTACCGCCGAGATGTTAGGTTGGGTTAGGTTAGGTTACATTACGTTGTTGAAGTGTATAAAGGTCCCATGCAGACGTAGAGGCCAACTCGCCAGGAATGTGGTCAAACATTACCGCCGAGATGTTAGGTTGGGTTAGGTTAGGTTACATTACGTTGTTGAAGTGTATAAAGGTCCCACGCAGACGTAGAGGCCAACAAGCCAGGAATGTGGTCAAATATTACCGCCGAGCTGTTAGATTGGGTTAGGCTAGCTTATATTATGTTATTGATGTATACGAAAGTTACACGGAGACGTAGAGGCCAACTCGCCAGGAATGATGTCAAATATTACCGCCGAGATGTTAGGTTGCATTAGGTTAGGTTATATTGCGTTATTGATGTATATAAAGGTCCCACGGAGACGTAGAGGCCAACAAGCCAGGAATGTGGTCAAATATTACCGCCGAGATGTTAGATTGGGTTAGGCCAGCTTATATTATGTTATTGATGTATATAGGACCCACGGAGACGTAGAGGCCAACACGCCAGGAATGTTGTCAAATACTACCGTCGAGATGATAGGTTGGGTTACGTTAGGTTATATTACGTTATTGATGTATGTGAAGGTCAAACGGAGACCTAGAGGCCAACTCGATAGGAATGTTGTCAAATATTACCGGCGAGATGATAGGTTGGGTTAGGTAAGGTTATATTACGTTATTGATGTATATAAAGGTCCCACGGGGACGTAGACGCCAATTCGCCAGTAATGTTGGCAAATATTACCGCCGAGATGATAGGTTGGTTTAGGTTACGTTATATTACGTTATTGATGTATATGAAGGTCCCACGGAGACGTAGAGTCCAACTCGCCAGGTATGTTATCAAATACTACCGCCGAGATGTTAGGTTGGGTTAGGTTAGGTTATATTACGTTATTGATGTATATAAAGGTCCCTCGGCGACAGAGAAGCTAACTCGCCAGGAATGTTGTCAAATATTACCGCCGAGATGGTAGGTTGGGTTAGGTTGGGTTATATTACGTTATTGATGTATATGAAGGTCAAACGGAGACCTAGAGGCCAACTCGATAGGAATGTTGTCTAATATTACCGGCGAGATGTTAGGTTGGGTTAGGTTAGGTTATATTACGTTATTGAAGTATATAAAGGTCCCACGCAGACGTAGAGGCCAACAAGCCAGGAATGTGGTCAAATATTACCGCCGAGATGTTAGGTTGGGTTAGGTTAGGTTATATTACGTTATAGATCTATATGAAGGTCACACGGAGACGTAGAGTCCAACAAGCCAGGAATGTGGTCAAATATTACCGCCGATATGTTATATTGGGTTAGCTTATGTTATATTATGTTATTGATGTATATAAATATCCCACGGAGACGTAGAGGCCACCTCGCCAGGAATGTGGTCAAATATTATCGCCGAGATGTTAGGTTGGTTTAGGTTAGGTTATAATACGTTATAGATGTATATAAAGGTCCCACGGAGACGTAGAGGCCAACTCGCCAGGTATGTTGTCACATATTACCGCCGAGATGTTCGGTTGGGTTAGGTTAGGTTATATTACGTTATTGATGTATATAACGGTCCCACGGAGACGGAGAAGCCACCTCGCCAGGAATGTTGTCAAATATTACCGCCGAGATGTTAGGTTGGGTTAGGTTAGGTTACATTACGTTGTTGAAGTGTATAAAGGTCCCACGCGGACGTAGAGGCCAACAAGCCAGGAATGTGGTCAAATAGTACCGCCGAGATGTTAGATTGGGTTAGGCTAGCTTATATTATGTTATTGATGTATACGAAAGTTACACGGAGACGTAGAGGCGAACTCGCCAGGAATGATGTCAGATATTACCGCCGAGATGTTAGGTTGCATTAGATTAGGTTATATTGCGTTATTGATGTATATAAAGGTCCCACGGAGACGTAGAGGCCAACAAGCCAGGAATGTGGTCAAATATTACCGCCGAGATGTTAGATTGGGATAGGCCAGCTTATATTATGTTATTGATGTATATAGGACCCACGGAGACGTAGAGGCCAACACGCCAGGAATGTTGTCAAATACTACCGCCCAGATGTTAGGTTGGGTTAGGTTAGGTTATATTACGTTATTCATGTATATAAAGGTCCCACGGAGACGGAGAAGCCAACTCGCCAGGAATGTTGTCAAATATTACCGCCGATAAGATAGGTTGGGTTAGGTTATGTCATATTACGTTCTTGATGTATATAAAGATCCCACGGAGACGTAGAGGCCAACAAGCCAGGAATGTGGTCAAATATTACCGCCGAGATGTTAGATTGGGTTAGGCCAGCTTATATTATGTTACTGATGTATATAAAGGTCCCACGGAGACGTAGAGCCAACTCGCCAGGTATGTTGTCACATATTACCGCCGAGATGTTCGGTTGGGTTAGGTTAGGTTATATTATGTTATTGATGTATATAAATATCCCACGGAGACGTAGAGGCCACCTCGCCAGGAATGTGGTCAAATATTATCGCCGAGATGTTAGGTTGGTTTAGGTTAGGTTATAATACGTTATAGATGTATATAAAGGTCCCACGGAGACGTAGAGGCCAACTCGCCAGGTATGTTGTCACATATTACCGCCGAGATGTTCGGTTGGGTTAGGTTAGGTTATATTACGTTATTGATGTATATAACGGTCCCACGGAGACGGAGAAGCCACCTCGCCAGGAATGTTGTCAAATATTACCGCCGAGATGTTAGGTTGGGTTAGGTTAGGTTACATTACGTTGTTGAAGTGTATAAAGGTCCCACGCGGACGTAGAGGCCAACAAGCCAGGAATGTGGTCAAATAGTACCGCCGAGATGTTAGATTGGGTTAGGCTAGCTTATATTATGTTATTGATGTATACGAAAGTTACACGGAGACGTAGAGGCGAACTCGCCAGGAATGATGTCAGATATTACCGCCGAGATGTTAGGTTGCATTAGATTAGGTTATATTGCGTTATTGATGTATATAAAGGTCCCACGGAGACGTAGAGGCCAACAAGCCAGGAATGTGGTCAAATATTACCGCCGAGATGTTAGATTGGGATAGGCCAGCTTATATTATGTTATTGATGTATATAGGACCCACGGAGACGTAGAGGCCAACACGCCAGGAATGTTGTCAAATACTACCGCCCAGATGTTAGGTTGGGTTAGGTTAGGTTATATTACGTTATTCATGTATATAAAGGTCCCACGGAGACGGAGAAGCCAACTCGCCAGGAATGTTGTCAAATATTACCGCCGATAAGATAGGTTGGGTTAGGTTATGTCATATTACGTTCTTGATGTATATAAAGATCCCACGGAGACGTAGAGGCCAACAAGCCAGGAATGTGGTCAAATATTACCGCCGAGATGTTAGATTGGGTTAGGCCAGCTTATATTATGTTACTGATGTATATAAAGGTCCCACGGAGACGTAGAGCCAACTCGCCAGGTATGTTGTCACATATTACCGCCGAGATGTTCGGTTGGGTTAGGTTAGGTTATATTACGTTATTGATGTATATAACGGTCCCACGGAGACGGAGAAGCCAACTCGCAAGGAATGTTGTCAAATATTACCGCCGAGATGTTAGGTTGGGTTAGGTTAGGTTACATTAAGTTGTTGAAGTGTATAAAGGTCCCACGCAGACGTAGAGGCCAACAAGCCAGGAATGTGGTCAAATATTACCGCCGAGCTGTTAGATTGGGTTAGGCTAGCTTATATTATGTTATTGATGTATACGAAAGTTACACGGAGACGTAGAGGCCAACTCGCCATGAATGTTGTCAAATATTACCGCCGAGATGTTAGGTTGCGTTAGGTTAGGTTATATTGCGTTATTGATGTATATAAAGGTCCCACGGAGAGGTAGAGGCCAACTCGCCAAGAATGATGTCACATATTACCGCCGAGATGTTAGGTTGGGTTAGGATAGGTTATATTACGTTATTGATGTATATAAAGGTCCCACGGAGACGTAGAGGCCAACAAGCCAGGAATGTGGTCAAATATTACCGCCGAGATGTTAGGTTGGGTTAGGTTAGGTTATATTACGTTATTGATGTATATAAAGGTCCTACGGAGACGTAGAGGCCAACAAGCCAGGAATGTGGTCAAATATTACCGCCGAGAAGTTAGGTTGGATTAGGTTAGGTTATATTACGTTATTGATGTATATAAAGGTCCCACGGAGACGGAGAAGCCAACTCGCCAGGAATGTTGTCAAATATTACCTCCGATAAGATAGGTTGGGTTAGGTTATGTTATATTACGTTCTTGATGTATATAAAGATCCCACGGAGACGTAGCGGCCAACTCGCCGGGAAAGTTGTCAAATATTACCGGCGAGATGTTAGGTTGGGTTAGGTCAGGTTATATTGCGTTATTGATGTATATAAAGGTCCCACGGAAACGGAGAAGCCAACTCGCCAGGAATTTTGTCAATAATTACCGCCGAGATGTTAGATTGGGTTAGGCTAGCTTATATTATGTTATTGATGTATATAAAGCTCCCATGGAGTCGTAGAGGCCAACTCGCCACGAATGTTGTCAAATATTACCGCGAGATGTTAGGTTGGGTTAGGTTAGGTTATATAACGTTATTGATGTATATAAAGGTCCCACGAAGATGTAGAGGCCAACTCGCCAGGAATGTTGTCAAATATTACCGCCGACATGACAGGTTCGGTTAAGTTACGTTATATTACGTTATTGATGTATACGAGTGTTACACGGAGACGTAGAGGCCAACTCGCCGGGAATGATGTCAAATACTACCGCCGAGATGCTAGGTTGGGTTAGGTTAGGTTATATTAAGTTATTGATGTATATAAAGGTCCCACGGAGACGGAGAAGCCAACTCGCCAGGAATGTGGTCAAATATTGCCGCCGAGATGTTAGGTTGGGTTAGGTTGGGTTATATTACGTTATTGAAGTATGTAAAGGTCCCACGCAGACGTAGAGGCCAACAAGCCAGGAATGTTGTCAAATATTAACGCCGAGATGATAGGTTGGGTTAGGTTACCTTATATTACGTTATTGAAGTATATAAAGGTCCCACGGAGACGTAGAGGCCAACTCGCCAGGAATGTTGTCAAATATTACCGGCGAGATGTTAGGTTGGGTTAGGTTAGGTTATATTACGTTATTGAAGTATATAACGGTTCCACGGAGACGGAGAAGCCAACTCGCCAGGAATGTTGTCAAATATTACCGCCGAGATGTTAGGTTGGGTTAGGTTAGGTTACATTAAGTTGTTGAAGTGTATAAAGGTCCCACCCAGACGTAGAGGCCAACAAGCCAGGAATGTGGTCAAATATTACCGCCGAGATGTTAGACTGGGTTAGGCTAGCTTATATTATGTTATTGATGTATACGAAAGTTACACGGAGACGTAGAGGCGAACTCGCCAGGAATGATGTCAAATATTACCGCCGAGATGTTAGGTTGAATTAGGTTAGGTTATATTGCGTTATTGATGTATATAAAGGTCCCACGGAGACGTAGAGGCCAACAAGCCAGGAATGTGGTCAAATATTACCGCCGAGATGTTAGATTGGGTTAGGCCAGCTTATATTATGTTACTGATGTATATAAAGGTCCCACGGAGACGTAGAGGCCAACTCGCCAGGTATGTTGTCACATATTACCGCCGAGATGTTCAGTTGGGTTAGGTTAGGTTATATTACGTTATTGATGTATATAACGGTCCCACGGAGACGGAGAAGCCAACTCGCCAGGAATGTTGTCAAATATTACCGCCGAGATGTTAGGTTGGGTTAGGTTAGGTTACATTACGTTGTTGAAGTGTATAAAGGTCCCACGCAGACGTAGAGGCCAGCAAGCCAGGAATGTGGTCAAATATTACCGCCGAGCTGTTAGATTGGGTTAGGCTAGCTTATATTATGTTATTGATGTATACGAAAGTTACACGGAGACGTAGAGGCCAACTCGCCAGGAATGATGTCAAATATTACCGCCGAGATGTTAGGTTGCATTAGGTTAGGTTATATTGCGTTATTGATGTATATAAAGGTCCCACGGAGACGTAGAGGCCAACAAGCCAGGAATGTGGTCAAATATTACCGCCGAGATGTTAGATTGGTTTAGACCAGCTTATATTATGTTATTGATGTATATAAAGGTCCCACGGAGACGTAGAGGCCAACTCGCAGGGTATGTTGTCACATATTACCGCCGAGATGTTCGGTTGGGTTAGGTTAGGTTATATTACGTTATTGATGTATATAAAGGTCCCACGGAGACGGAGAAGCCAACTCGCCAGGAATGTTGTCAAATATTACCGCCGAGATGTTAGGTTGGGTTAGGATAGGTTACATTACGTTGTTGAAGTGTATAAAGGTCCCATGCAGACGTAGAGGCCAACTCGCCAGGAATGTGGTCAAATATTACCGCGAGATGTTAGGTTGGGTTAGGTTAGGTTACATTACGTTGTTGAAGTGTATAAAGGTCCCACGCAGACGTAGAGGCCAACTCGCCAGGAATGTGGTCAAATATTACCGCCGAGCTGTTAGATTGGGTTAGGCTAGCTTATATTATGTTATTGATGTATACGAAAGTTACACGGAGACGTAGAGGCCAACACGCCAGGAATGTTGTCAAATACTACCGTCGAGATGATAGGTTGGGGTACGTTAGGTTATATTACGTTATTGATGTATGTGAAGTTCAAACGGAGACCTAGAGGCCAACTCGATAGGAATGTTGTCAAATATTACCGGCGAGATGTTAGGTTGGGTTAGGTAAGGTTATATTACGTTATTGATGTATATAAAGGTCCCACGGGGACGTAGACGCCAACTCGCCAGTAATGTTGACAAATATTACCGCCGAGATTATAGGTTGGTTTAGGTTACGTTATATTACGTTATTGATGTATATGAAGGTCCCACGGAGACGTAGAGGCCAACTCGCCAGGAATAATGTCAAATATTACGGTCGAGATGTTAGGTTGGGTTAGGTTAGGTTATATTACGTTATTGATGTATATAAAGGTCCCACGGAGACGTAGAGGCCAACAAGCCAGGAATGTGGTCAAATATTACCGCCGAGATGTTAGGTTGGGTTAGGTTAGGTTATATTACGTTATTGATGTATATAAAGGTCCTACGGAGACGTAGAGGCCAACTCGCCACGAATGTTGTCAAATATTACCGCCGAGATGTTAGGTTGCGTTAGGTTAGGTTATATTGCGTTATTGATGTATATAAAGGTCCCACGGAGACGTAGAGGCCAACTCGCCAAGAATGATGTCACATATTATCGCCGAGATGTTAGGTTGGGTTAGGATAGGTTATATTACGTTATTGATGTATATAAAGGTCCCACGGAGACGTAGAGGCCAACAAGCCAGGAATGTGGTCAAATATTACCGCCGAGATGTTAGGTTGGGTTAGGTTAGGTTATATTACGTTATTGATGTATATAAATGTCCTACGGAGACGTAGAGGCCAACAAGCCAGGAATGTGGTCAAATATTACCGCCGAGAAGTTAGGTTGGATTAGGTTAGGTTATATTACGTTATTGATGTATATAAAGGTCCCACGGAGACGGAGAAGCCAACTCGCCAGGAATGTTGTCAAATATTACCTCCGATAAGATAGGTTGGGTTAGGTTATGTTATATTACGTTCTTGATGTATATAAAGACCCCACGGAGACGTAGAGGCCAACAAGCCAGGAATGTGGTCAAATATTACCGCCGAGATGTTAGGTTGGGTTAGGTCAGGTTATATTACGTTATTGATGTATATAAAGGTCCTACGGAGACGTAGAGGCCAACTCGCCACGAATGTTGTCAAATATTACCGCCGAGATGTTAGGTTGCGTTAGGTTAGGTTATATTGCGTTATTGATGTATATAAAGGTCCCACGGAGACGTAGAGGCCAACTCGCCAAGAATGATGTCACATATTATCGCCGAGATGTTAGGTTGGGTTAGGATAGGTTATATTACGTTATTGATGTATATAAAGGTCCCACGGAGACGTAGAGGCCAACAAGCCAGGAATGTGGTCAAATATTACCGCCGAGATGTTAGGTTGGGTTAGGTTAGGTTATATTACGTTATTGATGTATATAAATGTCCTACGGAGACGTAGAGGCCAACAAGCCAGGAATGTGGTCAAATATTACCGCCGAGAAGTTAGGTTGGATTAGGTTAGGTTATATTACGTTATTGATGTATATAAAGGTCCCACGGAGACGGAGAAGCCAACTCGCCAGGAATGTTGTCAAATATTACCTCCGATAAGATAGGTTGGGTTAGGTTATGTTATATTACGTTCTTGATGTATATAAAGATCCCACGGAGACGTAGCGGCCAACTCGCCGGGAAAGTTGTCAAATATTACCGGCGAGATGTTAGGTTGGGTTAGGTCAGGTTATATTACGTTATTGATGTATATAAAGGTCCCACGGAAACGGAGAAGCCAACTCGCCAGGAATTTTGTCAATAATTACCGCCGAGATGTTAGATTGGGTTAGGCTAGCTTATATTATGTTATTGATGTATATAAAGCTCCCATGGAGTCGTAGAGGCCAACTCGCCACGAATGTTGTCAAATATTACCGCGAGATGTTAGGTTGGGTTAGGTTAGGTTATATAACGTTATTGATGTATATAAAGGTCCCACGAAGATGTAGAGGCCAACTCGCCAGGAATGTTGTCAAATATTACCGCCGACATGACAGGTTCGGTTAAGTTACGTTATATTACGTTATTGATGTATACGAGTGTTACACGGAGACGTAGAGGCCAACTCGCCGGGAATGATGTCAAATACTACCGCCGAGATGCTAGGTTGGGTTAGGTTAGGTTATATTAAGTTATTGATGTATATAAAGGTCCCACGGAGACGGAGAAGCCAACTCGCCAGGAATGTGGTCAAATATTGCCGCCGAGATGTTAGGTTGGGTTAGGTTGGGTTATATTACGTTATTGAAGTATGTAAAGGTCCCACGCAGACGTAGAGGCCAACAAGCCAGGAATGTTGTCAAATATTAACGCCGAGATGATAGGTTGGGTTAGGTTACCTTATATTACGTTATTGAAGTATATAAAGGTCCCACGGAGACGTAGAGGCCAACTCGCCAGGAATGTTGTCAAATATTACCGGCGAGATGTTAGGTTGGGTTAGGTTAGGTTATATTACGTTATTGAAGTATATAACGGTCCCACGGAGACGGAGAAGCCAACTCGCCAGGAATGTTGTCAAATATTACCGCCGAGATGTTAGGTTGGGTTAGGTTAGGTTACATTAAGTTGTTGAAGTGTATAAAGGTCCCACCCAGACGTAGAGGCCAACAAGCCAGGAATGTGGTCAAATATTACCGCCGAGATGTTAGACTGGGTTAGGCTAGCTTATATTATGTTATTGATGTATACGAAAGTTACACGGAGACGTAGAGGCGAACTCGCCAGGAATGATGTCAAATATTACCGCCGAGATGTTAGGTTGAATTAGGTTAGGTTATATTGCGTTATTGATGTATATAAAGGTCCCACGGAGACGTAGAGGCCAACAAGCCAGGAATGTGGTCAAATATTACCGCCGAGATGTTAGATTGGGTTAGGCCAGCTTATATTATGTTACTGATGTATATAAAGGTCCCACGGAGACGTAGAGGCCAACTCGCCAGGTATGTTGTCACATATTACCGCCGAGATGTTCAGTTGGGTTAGGTTAGGTTATATTACGTTATTGATGTATATAACGGTCCCACGGAGACGGAGAAGCCAACTCGCCAGGAATGTTGTCAAATATTACCGCCGAGATGTTAGGTTGGGTTAGGTTAGGTTACATTACGTTGTTGAAGTGTATAAAGGTCCCGCGGAGACGTAGAGGCCAACAAGCCAGGAATGTGGTCAAATATTACCGCCGAGATGTTAGATTGGGTTAGGCCAGCTTATACTATGTTATTGATGTATATAGGACCCACGGAGACGTAGAGGCCAACACGCCAGGAATGTTGTCAAATACTACCGTCGAGATGATAGGTTGGGGTACGTTAGGTTATATTACGTTATTGATGTATGTGAAGTTCAAACGGAGACCTAGAGGCCAACTCGATAGGAATGTTGTCAAATATTACCGGCGAGATGTTAGGTTGGGTTAGGTAAGGTTATATTACGTTATTGATGTATATAAAGGTCCCACGGGGACGTAGACGCCAACTCGCCAGTAATGTTGACAAATATTACCGCCGAGATTATAGGTTGGTTTAGGTTACGTTATATTACGTTATTGATGTATATGAAGGTCCCACGGAGACGTAGAGGCCAACTCGCCAGGAATAATGTCAAATATTACGGTCGAGATGTTAGGTTGGGTCAGGTTAGGTTATATTACGTTATTGATGTATATAAAGGTCCCACGGAGACGTAGAGGCCAACAAGCCAGGAATGTGGTCAAATATTACCGCCGAGATGTTAGGTTGGGTTAGGTTAGGTTATATTACGTTATTGATGTATATAAAGGTCCTACGGAGACGTAGAGGCCAACTCGCCACGAATGTTGTCAAATATTACCGCCGAGATGTTAGGTTGCGTTAGGTTAGGTTATATTGCGTTATTGATGTATATGAAGGTCCCACGGAGACGTAGAGGCCAACTCGCCAAGAATGATGTCACATATTACCGCCGAGATGTTAGGTTGGGTTAGGATAGGTTATATTACGTTATTGATGTATATAAAGGTCCCACGGAGACGTAGAGGCCAACAAGCCAGGAATGTGGTCAAATATTACCGCCGAGATGTTAGGTTGGGTTAGGTTAGGTTATATTACGTTATTGATGTATATAAAGGTCCTACGGAGACGTAGAGGCCAACAAGCCAGGAATGTGGTCAAATATTACCGCCGAGAAGTTAGGTTGGATTAGGTTAGGTTATATTACGTTATTGATGTATATAAAGGTCCCACGGAGACGGAGAAGCCAACTCGCCAGGAATGTTGTCAAATATTACCTCCGATAAGATAGGTTGGGTTAGGTTATGTTATATTACGTTCTTGATGTATATAAAGATCCCACGGAGACGTAGCGGCCAACTCGCCGGGAATGTTGTCAAATATTACCGGCGAGATGTTAGGTTGGGTTAGGTCAGGTTATATTACGTTATTGATGTATATAAAGGTCCCACGGAAACGGAGAAGCCAACTCGCCAGGAATTTTGTCAATAATTACCGCCGAGATGTTAGATTGGGTTAGGCTAGCTTATATTATGTTATTGATGTATATGAAGGTCCCATGGAGTCGTAAATGCCAACTCGCCACGAATGTTGTCAAATATTACCGCGAGATGTTAGGTTGGGTTAGGTTAGGTTATATTACGTTATTGATGTATATAAAGGTCCCACGAAAATGTAGAGGCCAACTCGCCAGGAATGTTGTCAAATATTACCGCCGACATGACAGGTTCGGTTAAGTTACGTTATATTACGTTATTGATGTATACGAGTGTTACACGGAGACGTAGAGGCCAACTCGCCGGGAATGATGTCAAATACTACCGCCGAGATGCTAGGTTGGGTTAGGTTAGGTTATATTACGTTATTGATGTATATAAAGGTCCCACGGAGACGTAGAGGCCAACAAGCCAGGAATGTGGTCAAATATTACCGCCGAGATGTTAGGTTGGGTTAGGTTAGGTTATATTACGTTATTGATGTATATAAAGGTCCTACGGAGACGTAGAGGCCAACAAGCCAGGAATGTGGTCAAATATTACCGCCGAGAAGATAGGTTGGATTAGGTTAGGTTATATTACGTTATTGATGTATATAAAGGTCCCACGGAGACGGAGAAGCCAACTCGCCAGGAATGTTGTCAAATATTACCTCCGATAAGATAGGTTGGGTTAGGTTATGTTATATTACGTTCTTGATGTATATAAAGATCCCACGGAGACGTAGCGGCCAACTCGCCGGGAAAGTTGTCAAATATTACCGGCGAGATGTTAGGTTGGGTTAGGTCAGGTTATATTGCGTTATTGATGTATATAAAGGTCCCACGGAAACGGAGAAGCCAACTCGCCAGGAATTTTGTCAATAATTACCGCCGAGATGTTAGATTGGGTTAGGCTAGCTTATATTATGTTATTGATGTATATAAAGCTCCCATGGAGTCGTAGAGGCCAACTCGCCACGAATGTTGTCAAATATTACCGCGAGATGTTAGGTTGGGTTAGGTTAGGTTATATAACGTTATTGATGTATATAAAGGTCCCACGAAGATGTAGAGGCCAACTCGCCAGGAATGTTGTCAAATATTACCGCCGACATGACAGGTTCGGTTAAGTTACGTTATATTACGTTATTGATGTATACGAGTGTTACACGGAGACGTAGAGGCCAACTCGCCGGGAATGATGTCAAATACTACCGCCGAGATGCTAGGTTGGGTTAGGTTAGGTTATATTAAGTTATTGATGTATATAAAGGTCCCACGGAGACGGAGAAGCCAACTCGCCAGGAATGTGGTCAAATATTGCCGCCGAGATGTTAGGTTGGGTTAGGTTGGGTTATATTACGTTATTGAAGTATGTAAAGGTCCCACGCAGACGTAGAGGCCAACAAGCCAGGAATGTTGTCAAATATTAACGCCGAGATGATAGGTTGGGTTAGGTTACCTTATATTACGTTATTGAAGTATATAAAGGTCCCACGGAGACGTAGAGGCCAACTCGCCAGGAATGTTGTCAAATATTACCGGCGAGATGTTAGGTTGGGTTAGGTTAGGTTATATTACGTTATTGAAGTATATAACGGTCCCACGGAGACGGAGAAGCCAAGTCGCCAGGAATGTTGTCAAATATTACCGCCGAGATGTTAGGTTGGGTTAGGTTAGGTTACATTAAGTTGTTGAAGTGTATAAAGGTCCCACCCAGACGTAGAGGCCAACAAGCCAGGAATGTGGTCAAATATTACCGCCGAGATGTTAGACTGGGTTAGGCTAGCTTATATTATGTTATTGATGTATACGAAAGTTACACGGAGACGTAGAGGCGAACTCGCCAGGAATGATGTCAAATATTACCGCCGAGATGTTAGGTTGAATTAGGTTAGGTTATATTGCGTTATTGATGTATATAAAGGTCCCACGGAGACGTAGAGGCCAACAAGCCAGGAATGTGGTCAAATATTACCGCCGAGATGTTAGATTGGGTTAGGCCAGCTTATATTATGTTACTGATGTATATAAAGGTCCCACGGAGACGTAGAGGCCAACTCGCCAGGTATGTTGTCACATATTACCGCCGAGATGTTCAGTTGGGTTAGGTTAGGTTATATTACGTTATTGATGTATATAACGGTCCCACGGAGACGGAGAAGCCAACTCGCCAGGAATGTTGTCAAATATTACCGCCGAGATGTTAGGTTGGGTTAGGTTAGGTTACATTACGTTGTTGAAGTGTATAAAGGTCCCACGCAGACGTAGAGGCCAGCAAGCCAGGAATGTGGTCAAATATTACCGCCGAGCTGTTAGATTGGGTTAGGCTAGCTTATATTATGTTATTGATGTATACGAAAGTTACACGGAGACGTAGAGGCCAACTCGCCAGGAATGATGTCAAATATTACCGCCGAGATGTTAGGTTGCATTAGGTTAGGTTATATTGCGTTATTGATGTATATAAAGGTCCCACGGAGACGTAGAGGCCAACAAGCCAGGAATGTGGTCAAATATTACCGCCGAGATGTTAGATTGGTTTAGACCAGCTTATATTATGTTATTGATGTATATAAAGGTCCCACGGAGACGTAGAGGCCAACTCGCAGGGTATGTTGTCACATATTACCGCCGAGATGTTCGGTTGGGTTAGGTTAGGTTATATTACGTTATTGATGTATATAAAGGTCCCACGGAGACGGAGAAGCCAACTCGCCAGGAATGTTGTCAAATATTACCGCCGAGATGTTAGGTTGGGTTAGGTTAGGTTACATTACGTTGTTGAAGTGTATAAAGGTCCCATGCAGACGTAGAGGCCAACTCGCCAGGAATGTGGTCAAATATTACCGCGAGATGTTAGGTTGGGTTAGGTTAGGTTACATTACGTTGTTGAAGTGTATAAAGGTCCCACGCAGACGTAGAGGCCAACAAGCCAGGAATGTGGTCAAATATTACCGCCGAGCTGTTAGATTGGGTTAGGCTAGCTTATATTATGTTATTGATGTATACGAAAGTTACACGGAGACGTAGAGGCCAACTCGCCAGGAATGATGTCAAATATTACCGCCGAGATGTTAGGTTGCATTAGGTTAGGTTATATTGCGTTATTGATGTATATAAAGGTCCCACGGAGACGTAGAGGCCAACAAGCCAGGAATGTGGTCAAATATTACCGCCGAGATGTTAGATTGGTTTAGACCAGCTTATATTATGTTATTGATGTATATAAAGGTCCCACGGAGACGTAGAGGCCAACTCGCAGGGTATGTTGTCACATATTACCGCCGAGATGTTCGGTTGGGTTAGGTTAGGTTATATTACGTTATTGATGTATATAAAGGTCCCACGGAGACGGAGAAGCCAACTCGCCAGGAATGTTGTCAAATATTACCGCCGAGATGTTAGGTTGGGTTAGGTTAGGTTACATTACGTTGTTGAAGTGTATAAAGGTCCCATGCAGACGTAGAGGCCAACTCGCCAGGAATGTGGTCAAATATTACCGCGAGATGTTAGGTTGGGTTAGGTTAGGTTACATTACGTTGTTGAAGTGTATAAAGGTCCCACGCAGACGTAGAGGCCAACAAGCCAGGAATGTGGTCAAATATTACCGCCGAGCTGTTAGATTGGGTTAGGCTAGCTTATATTATGTTATTGATGTATACGAAAGTTACACGGAGACGTAGAGGCCAACTCGCCAGGAATGATGTCAAATATTACCGCCGAGATGTTAGGTTGCATTAGGTTAGGTTATATTGCGTTATTGATGTATATAAAGGTCCCACGGAGACGTAGAGGCCAACAAGCCAGGAATGTGGTCAAATATTACCGCCGAGATGTTAGATTGGGTTAGGCCAGCTTATACTATGTTATTGATGTATATAGGACCCACGGAGACGTAGAGGCCAACACGCCAGGAATGTTGTCAAATACTACCGTCGAGATGATAGGTTGGGGTACGTTAGGTTATATTACGTTATTGATGTATGTGAAGTTCAAACGGAGACCTAGAGGCCAACTCGATAGGAATGTTGTCAAATATTACCGGCGAGATGTTAGGTTGGGTTAGGTAAGGTTATATTACGTTATTGATGTATATAAAGGTCCCACGGGGACGTAGACGCCAACTCGCCAGTAATGTTGACAAATATTACCGCCGAGATTATAGGTTGGTTTAGGTTACGTTATATTACGTTATTGATGTATATGAAGGTCCCACGGAGACGTAGAGGCCAACTCGCCAGGAATAATGTCAAATATTACGGTCGAGATGTTAGGTTGGGTTAGGTTAGGTTATATTACGTTATTGATGTATATAAAGGTCCCACGGAGACGTAGAGGCCAACAAGCCAGGAATGTGGTCAAATATTACCGCCGAGATGTTAGGTTGGGTTAGGTTAGGTTATATTACGTTATTGATGTATATAAAGGTCCTACGGAGACGTAGAGGCCAACTCGCCACGAATGTTGTCAAATATTACCGCCGAGATGTTAGGTTGCGTTAGGTTAGGTTATATCGCGTTATTGATGTATATAAAGGTCCCACGGAGACGTAGAGGCCAACTCGCCAAGAATGATGTCACATATTATCGCCGAGATGTTAGGTTGGGTTAGGATAGGTTATATTACGTTATTGATGTATATAAAGGTCCCACGGAGACGTAGAGGCCAACAAGCCAGGAATGTGGTCAAATATTACCGCCGAGATGTTAGGTTGGGTTAGGTTAGGTTATATTACGTTATTGATGTATATAAATGTCCTACGGAGACGTAGAGGCCAACAAGCCAGGAATGTGGTCAAATATTACCGCCGAGAAGTTAGGTTGGATTAGGTTAGGTTATATTACGTTATTGATGTATATAAAGGTCCCACGGAGACGGAGAAGCCAACTCGCCAGGAATGTTGTCAAATATTACCTCCGATAAGATAGGTTGGGTTAGGTTATGTTATATTACGTTCTTGATGTATATAAAGACCCCACGGAGACGTAGAGGCCAACAAGCCAGGAATGTGGTCAAATATTACCGCCGAGATGTTAGGTTGGGTTAGGTCAGGTTATATTACGTTATTGATGTATATAAAGGTCCTACGGAGACGTAGAGGCCAACTCGCCACGAATGTTGTCAAATATTACCGCCGAGATGTTAGGTTGCGTTAGGTTAGGTTATATTGCGTTATTGATGTATATAAAGGTCCCACGGAGACGTAGAGGCCAACTCGCCAAGAATGATGTCACATATTATCGCCGAGATGTTAGGTTGGGTTAGGATAGGTTATATTACGTTATTGATGTATATAAAGGTCCCACGGAGACGTAGAGGCCAACAAGCCAGGAATGTGGTCAAATATTACCGCCGAGATGTTAGGTTGGGTTAGGTTAGGTTATATTACGTTATTGATGTATATAAATGTCCTACGGAGACGTAGAGGCCAACAAGCCAGGAATGTGGTCAAATATTACCGCCGAGAAGTTAGGTTGGATTAGGTTAGGTTATATTACGTTATTGATGTATATAAAGGTCCCACGGAGACGGAGAAGCCAACTCGCCAGGAATGTTGTCAAATATTACCTCCGATAAGATAGGTTGGGTTAGGTTATGTTATATTACGTTCTTGATGTATATAAAGATCCCACGGAGACGTAGCGGCCAACTCGCCGGGAAAGTTGTCAAATATTACCGGCGAGATGTTAGGTTGGGTTAGGTCAGGTTATATTACGTTATTGATGTATATAAAGGTCCCACGGAAACGGAGAAGCCAACTCGCCAGGAATTTTGTCAATAATTACCGCCGAGATGTTAGATTGGGTTAGGCTAGCTTATATTATGTTATTGATGTATATAAAGCTCCCATGGAGTCGTAGAGGCCAACTCGCCACGAATGTTGTCAAATATTACCGCGAGATGTTAGGTTGGGTTAGGTTAGGTTATATAACGTTATTGATGTATATAAAGGTCCCACGAAGATGTAGAGGCCAACTCGCCAGGAATGTTGTCAAATATTACCGCCGACATGACAGGTTCGGTTAAGTTACGTTATATTACGTTATTGATGTATACGAGTGTTACACGGAGACGTAGAGGCCAACTCGCCGGGAATGATGTCAAATACTACCGCCGAGATGCTAGGTTGGGTTAGGTTAGGTTATATTAAGTTATTGATGTATATAAAGGTCCCACGGAGACGGAGAAGCCAACTCGCCAGGAATGTGGTCAAATATTGCCGCCGAGATGTTAGGTTGGGTTAGGTTGGGTTATATTACGTTATTGAAGTATGTAAAGGTCCCACGCAGACGTAGAGGCCAACAAGCCAGGAATGTTGTCAAATATTAACGCCGAGATGATAGGTTGGGTTAGGTTACCTTATATTACGTTATTGAAGTATATAAAGGTCCCACGGAGACGTAGAGGCCAACTCGCCAGGAATGTTGTCAAATATTACCGGCGAGATGTTAGGTTGGGTTAGGTTAGGTTATATTACGTTATTGAAGTATATAACGGTCCCACGGAGACGGAGAAGCCAACTCGCCAGGAATGTTGTCAAATATTACCGCCGAGATGTTAGGTTGGGTTAGGTTAGGTTACATTAAGTTGTTGAAGTGTATAAAGGTCCCACCCAGACGTAGAGGCCAACAAGCCAGGAATGTGGTCAAATATTACCGCCGAGATGTTAGACTGGGTTAGGCTAGCTTATATTATGTTATTGATGTATACGAAAGTTACACGGAGACGTAGAGGCGAACTCGCCAGGAATGATGTCAAATATTACCGCCGAGATGTTAGGTTGAATTAGGTTAGGTTATATTGCGTTATTGATGTATATAAAGGTCCCACGGAGACGTAGAGGCCAACAAGCCAGGAATGTCGTCAAATATTACCGCCGAGATGTTAGATTGGGTTAGGCCAGCTTATATTATGTTACTGATGTATATAAAGGTCCCACGGAGACGTAGAGGCCAACTCGCCAGGTATGTTGTCACATATTACCGCCGAGATGTTCAGTTGGGTTAGGTTAGGTTATATTACGTTATTGATGTATATAACGGTCCCACGGAGACGGAGAAGCCAACTCGCCAGGAATGTTGTCAAATATTACCGCCGAGATGTTAGGTTGGGTTAGGTTAGGTTACATTACGTTGTTGAAGTGTATAAAGGTCCCACGCAGACGTAGAGGCCAGCAAGCCAGGAATGTGGTCAAATATTACCGCCGAGCTGTTAGATTGGGTTAGGCTAGCTTATATTATGTTATTGATGTATACGAAAGTTACACGGAGACGTAGAGGCCAACTCGCCAGGAATAATGTCAAATATTACCGCCGAGATGTTAGGTTGCATTAGGTTAGGTTATATTGCGTTATTGATGTATATAAAGGTCCCACGGAGACGTAGAGGCCAACAAGCCAGGAATGTGGTCAAATATTACCGCCGAGATGTTAGATTGGTTTAGGCCAGCTTATATTATGTTATTGATGTATATAAAGGTCCCACGGAGACGTAGAGGCCAACTCGCAGGGTATGTTGTCACATATTACCGCCGAGATGTTCGGTTGGGTTAGGTTAGGTTATATTACGTTATTGATGTATATAAAGGTCCCACGGAGACGGAGAAGCCAACTCGCCAGGAATGTTGTCAAATATTACCGCCGAGATGTTAGGTTGGGTTAGGTTAGGTTACATTACGTTGTTGAAGTGTATAAAGGTCCCATGCAGACGTAGAGGCCAACTCGCCAGGAATGTGGTCAAATATTACCGCCGAGATGTTAGGTTGGGTTAGGTTAGGTTACATTACGTTGTTGAAGTGTATAAAGGTCCCACGCAGACGTAGAGGCCAACAAGCCAGGAATGTGGTCAAATATTACCGCCGAGCTGTTAGATTGGGTTAGGCTAGCTTATATTATGTTATTGATGTATACGAAAGTTACACGGAGACGTAGAGGCCAACTCGCCAGGAATGATGTCAAATATTACCGCCGAGATGTTAGGTTGCATTAGGTTAGGTTATATTGCGTTATTGATGTATATAAAGGTCCCACGGAGACGTAGAGGCCAACAAGCCAGGAATGTGGTCAAATATTACCGCCGAGATGTTAGATTGGGTTAGGCCAGCTTATACTATGTTATTGATGTATATAGGACCCACGGAGACGTAGAGGCCAACACGCCAGGAATGTTGTCAAATACTACCGTCGAGATGATAGGTTGGGGTACGTTAGGTTATATTACGTTATTGATGTATGTGAAGTTCAAACGGAGACCTAGAGGCCAACTCGATAGGAATGTTGTCAAATATTACCGGCGAGATGTTAGGTTGGGTTAGGTAAGGTTATATTACGTTATTGATGTATATAAAGGTCCCACGGGGACGTAGACGCCAACTCGCCAGTAATGTTGACAAATATTACCGCCGAGATTATAGGTTGGTTTAGGTTACGTTATATTACGTTATTGATGTATATGAAGGTCCCACGGAGACGTAGAGGCCAACTCGCCAGGAATAATGTCAAATATTACGGTCGAGATGTTAGGTTGGGTCAGGTTAGGTTATATTACGTTATTGATGTATATAAAGGTCCCACGGAGACGTAGAGGCCAACAAGCCAGGAATGTGGTCAAATATTACCGCCGAGATGTTAGGTTGCGTTAGGTTAGGTTATATTGCGTTATTGATGTATATAAAGGTCCCACGGAGACGTAGAGGCCAACTCGCCAAGAATGATGTCACATATTATCGCCGAGATGTTAGGTTGGGTTAGGATAGGTTATATTACGTTATTGATGTATATAAAGGTCCCACGGAGACGTAGAGGCCAACAAGCCAGGAATGTGGTCAAATATTACCGCCGAGATGTTAGGTTGGGTTAGGTTAGGTTATATTACGTTATTGATGTATATAAATGTCCTACGGAGACGTAGAGGCCAACAAGCCAGGAATGTGGTCAAATATTACCGCCGAGAAGTTAGGTTGGATTAGGTTAGGTTATATTACGTTATTGATGTATATAAAGGTCCCACGGAGACGGAGAAGCCAACTCGCCAGGAATGTTGTCAAATATTACCTCCGATAAGATAGGTTGGGTTAGGTTATGTTATATTACGTTCTTGATGTATATAAAGATCCCACGGAGACGTAGCGGCCAACTCGCCGGGAAAGTTGTCAAATATTACCGGCGAGATGTTAGGTTGGGTTAGGTCAGGTTATATTACGTTATTGATGTATATAAAGGTCCCACGGAAACGGAGAAGCCAACTCGCCAGGAATTTTGTCAATAATTACCGCCGAGATGTTAGATTGGGTTAGGCTAGCTTATATTATGTTATTGATGTATATAAAGCTCCCATGGAGTCGTAGAGGCCAACTCGCCACGAATGTTGTCAAATATTACCGCGAGATGTTAGGTTGGGTTAGGTTAGGTTATATAACGTTATTGATGTATATAAAGGTCCCACGAAGATGTAGAGGCCAACTCGCCAGGAATGTTGTCAAATATTACCGCCGACATGACAGGTTCGGTTAAGTTACGTTATATTACGTTATTGATGTATACGAGTGTTACACGGAGACGTAGAGGCCAACTCGCCGGGAATGATGTCAAATACTACCGCCGAGATGCTAGGTTGGGTTAGGTTAGGTTATATTAAGTTATTGATGTATATAAAGGTCCCACGGAGACGGAGAAGCCAACTCGCCAGGAATGTGGTCAAATATTGCCGCCGAGATGTTAGGTTGGGTTAGGTTGGGTTATATTACGTTATTGAAGTATGTAAAGGTCCCACGCAGACGTAGAGGCCAACAAGCCAGGAATGTTGTCAAATATTAACGCCGAGATGATAGGTTGGGTTAGGTTACCTTATATTACGTTATTGAAGTATATAAAGGTCCCACGGAGACGTAGAGGCCAACTCGCCAGGAATGTTGTCAAATATTACCGGCGAGATGTTAGGTTGGGTTAGGTTAGGTTATATTACGTTATTGAAGTATATAACGGTCCCACGGAGACGGAGAAGCCAACTCGCCAGGAATGTTGTCAAATATTACCGCCGAGATGTTAGGTTGGGTTAGGTTAGGTTACATTAAGTTGTTGAAGTGTATAAAGGTCCCACCCAGACGTAGAGGCCAACAAGCCAGGAATGTGGTCAAATATTACCGCCGAGATGTTAGACTGGGTTAGGCTAGCTTATATTATGTTATTGATGTATACGAAAGTTACACGGAGACGTAGAGGCGAACTCGCCAGGAATGATGTCAAATATTACCGCCGAGATGTTAGGTTGAATTAGGTTAGGTTATATTGCGTTATTGATGTATATAAAGGTCCCACGGAGACGTAGAGGCCAACAAGCCAGGAATGTCGTCAAATATTACCGCCGAGATGTTAGATTGGGTTAGGCCAGCTTATATTATGTTACTGATGTATATAAAGGTCCCACGGAGACGTAGAGGCCAACTCGCCAGGTATGTTGTCACATATTACCGCCGAGATGTTCAGTTGGGTTAGGTTAGGTTATATTACGTTATTGATGTATATAACGGTCCCACGGAGACGGAGAAGCCAACTCGCCAGGAATGTTGTCAAATATTACCGCCGAGATGTTAGGTTGGGTTAGGTTAGGTTACATTACGTTGTTGAAGTGTATAAAGGTCCCACGCAGACGTAGAGGCCAGCAAGCCAGGAATGTGGTCAAATATTACCGCCGAGCTGTTAGATTGGGTTAGGCTAGCTTATATTATGTTATTGATGTATACGAAAGTTACACGGAGACGTAGAGGCCAACTCGCCAGGAATAATGTCAAATATTACCGCCGAGATGTTAGGTTGCATTAGGTTAGGTTATATTGCGTTATTGATGTATATAAAGGTCCCACGGAGACGTAGAGGCCAACAAGCCAGGAATGTGGTCAAATATTACCGCCGAGATGTTAGATTGGTTTAGGCCAGCTTATATTATGTTATTGATGTATATAAAGGTCCCACGGAGACGTAGAGGCCAACTCGCAGGGTATGTTGTCACATATTACCGCCGAGATGTTCGGTTGGGTTAGGTTAGGTTATATTACGTTATTGATGTATATAAAGGTCCCACGGAGACGGAGAAGCCAACTCGCCAGGAATGTTGTCAAATATTACCGCCGAGATGTTAGGTTGGGTTAGGTTAGGTTACATTACGTTGTTGAAGTGTATAAAGGTCCCATGCAGACGTAGAGGCCAACTCGCCAGGAATGTGGTCAAATATTACCGCCGAGATGTTAGGTTGGGTTAGGTTAGGTTACATTACGTTGTTGAAGTGTATAAAGGTCCCACGCAGACGTAGAGGCCAACAAGCCAGGAATGTGGTCAAATATTACCGCCGAGCTGTTAGATTGGGTTAGGCTAGCTTATATTATGTTATTGATGTATACGAAAGTTACACGGAGACGTAGAGGCCAACTCGCCAGGAATGATGTCAAATATTACCGCCGAGATGTTAGGTTGCATTAGGTTAGGTTATATTGCGTTATTGATGTATATAAAGGTCCCACGGAGACGTAGAGGCCAACAAGCCAGGAATGTGGTCAAATATTACCGCCGAGATGTTAGATTGGGTTAGGCCAGCTTATACTATGTTATTGATGTATATAGGACCCACGGAGACGTAGAGGCCAACACGCCAGGAATGTTGTCAAATACTACCGTCGAGATGATAGGTTGGGGTACGTTAGGTTATATTACGTTATTGATGTATGTGAAGTTCAAACGGAGACCTAGAGGCCAACTCGATAGGAATGTTGTCAAATATTACCGGCGAGATGTTAGGTTGGGTTAGGTAAGGTTATATTACGTTATTGATGTATATAAAGGTCCCACGGGGACGTAGACGCCAACTCGCCAGTAATGTTGACAAATATTACCGCCGAGATTATAGGTTGGTTTAGGTTACGTTATATTACGTTATTGATGTATATGAAGGTCCCACGGAGACGTAGAGGCCAACTCGCCAGGAATAATGTCAAATATTACGGTCGAGATGTTAGGTTGGGTCAGGTTAGGTTATATTACGTTATTGATGTATATAAAGGTCCCACGGAGACGTAGAGGCCAACAAGCCAGGAATGTGGTCAAATATTACCGCCGAGATGTTAGGTTGGGTTAGGTTAGGTTATATTACGTTATTGATGTATATAAAGGTCCTACGGAGACGTAGAGGCCAACTCGCCACGAATGTTGTCAAATATTACCGCCGAGATGTTAGGTTGCGTTAGGTTAGGTTATATTGCGTTATTGATGTATATGAAGGTCCCACGGAGACGTAGAGGCCAACTCGCCAAGAATGATGTCACATATTACCGCCGAGATGTTAGGTTGGGTTAGGATAGGTTATATTACGTTATTGATGTATATAAAGGTCCCACGGAGACGTAGAGGCCAACAAGCCAGGAATGTGGTCAAATATTACCGCCGAGATGTTAGGTTGGGTTAGGTTAGGTTATATTACGTTATTGATGTATATAAAGGTCCTACGGAGACGTAGAGGCCAACAAGCCAGGAATGTGGTCAAATATTACCGCCGAGAAGTTAGGTTGGATTAGGTTAGGTTATATTACGTTATTGATGTATATAAAGGTCCCACGGAGACGGAGAAGCCAACTCGCCAGGAATGTTGTCAAATATTACCTCCGATAAGATAGGTTGGGTTAGGTTATGTTATATTACGTTCTTGATGTATATAAAGATCCCACGGAGACGTAGCGGCCAACTCGCCGGGAATGTTGTCAAATATTACCGGCGAGATGTTAGGTTGGGTTAGGTCAGGTTATATTACGTTATTGATGTATATAAAGGTCCCACGGAAACGGAGAAGCCAACTCGCCAGGAATTTTGTCAATAATTACCGCCGAGATGTTAGATTGGGTTAGGCTAGCTTATATTATGTTATTGATGTATATGAAGGTCCCATGGAGTCGTAAATGCCAACTCGCCACGAATGTTGTCAAATATTACCGCGAGATGTTAGGTTGGGTTAGGTTAGGTTATATTACGTTATTGATGTATATAAAGGTCCCACGAAAATGTAGAGGCCAACTCGCCAGGAATGTTGTCAAATATTACCGCCGACATGACAGGTTCGGTTAAGTTACGTTATATTACGTTATTGATGTATACGAGTGTTACACGGAGACGTAGAGGCCAACTCGCCGGGAATGATGTCAAATACTACCGCCGAGATGCTAGGTTGGGTTAGGTTAGGTTATATTAAGTTATTGATGTATATAAAGGTCCCACGGAGACGTAGATGCCAACTCGCCAGGTATGTTGTAAAATATTACCGCCGAGATGTTCGGTTGGGTTAGGTTAAGTTATATTATGTTATTGATGTATATAAAGGTCCCACGCAGACGTAGAGGCCAACTCACCAGGTATGTTGTCAAATATTACCGCGGAGATGTTAGGTTGGGTTAGGTTAAGTTATATTACGTTATTGATGTATATAAAGGTCCCACGCAGACGTAGAGGCCAACAAGCCAGGAATGTGGTCAAATATTACCGCCGAGATGTTAGATTGGGTTAGGTTAAGTTATATTACGTTATTGAGGTTTATAAAGGTCCCACAAAGACGTAGAGGCCAACTCGCCAGGAATGTTGTCAAATATTACCGCCGACGTGATAGGTTGGGTTATGTTACGTTATATTACGTTATTGATGTATACGAGTGTTACACGGAGACGTAGAGGCCAACTCACAAGGAATGACGGCAAATATTACCGCCGAGATGTTAGGTTGGGTTAGGTTAGGTTATATTACGTTATGGATGTATATAAAGGTCCCACGGAGACGTAGAGGCCAACTCGCCCGGAATGTTGTCAAATGTTACGGAGGAGATGATAGGTTGGGTTTGGTTAGGTTATATTACGTTATTGATGTATATAAAGGTCCCACGGAGACGTAGAGGCCAACAAGCCAGGAATGTGGTCAAATATTACCGCCGAGAGGTTAGGTTGGGTTAGGTTAGGTTATATTACGTTATTGATGTATATAAAGGTCCTACGGAGACGTAGAGGCCAATTCGCCAGGTATGTTTTCAAATATTACCGCCGATAAGATAGGTTGGGTTAGGTTATGTTATATTACGTTCTTGATGTATATAAAGATCCCACGGAGACGTAGAGGCCAACTCGCCAGGTACGTTGTCAAATATTACCGCCGATATGTTCGGTTGGGTTAGGTTAGGTTATATTACATTATTGATGTATATGAAGGTCCCACGGAGACGTAGAGGCCAACTCGCCAGGTATGTTGTCAAATATTACCGCGGAGATGTTAGGTTGGGTTAGGTTAAGTTATATTACGTTATTGATGTATATAAAGGTCCCACGCAGACGTAGAGGCCAACAAGCCAGGAATGTGGTCAAATATTACCGCCGAGATGTTAGGTTAAGTTATATTACGTTATTGACGTATATAAAGGTCCCACGGAGACGTAGAGGCCAACTCGCCCGGAATGTTGTCAAATGTTACCGGGGAGATGATAGGTTGCGTTAGGTTAGGTTATATTGCGTTATTGATGTATATAAACGTCTCACGGAGACGTAGCGGCCAACAAGTCAGGAATGTGGTCAAATATTACCGCCGAGATGTTAGATTGGGTTAGGCCAACTTATATTATGTTATTGATGTATATAAAGGTCCCACGGAGACGTAGAGGCCAACTCGCCAGGAATGATGTCACTAATTACCGCCGAGATGTTAGGTTGGGTTAGGTTAGGTTATATTACGTTATTGATGTATATAAAGGTCCTACGGAGACGTAGAGGCCAACTCGCCAGGTATGTTTTCAATTATTGCCGCCGAGATGTTAGGTTGGGTTAGGTTAGGTTATATTACGTTATTGATGTATATAAAGGTCCCACGAAGACGTAGAGACCAACAAGCCAGGAATGTGGTCAAATATTACCGCCGAGATGTTAGGTTGGGTTAGGTTAGGTTATATTACGTTATTGGTGTATATAAAGGTCCTACGGAGACGTAGAGGCCAACTCGCCAGGTATGTTGTCAAATATTACCGCCGAGATGTTAGATTGGGCTAGGTTAGGTTATATTACGTTATGGATGTATATAAAGGTCCCACGGAGACGTAGAGGCCAACTCGCCAGGTATGTTGTCAAATATTACCGCCGAGATGTTAGATTGGGTGAGGCTAGCTTATATTACGTTATTGATGTATATAAGGGTCCTACGGAGACGTAGAGGCCAACTCGCCAGGTATGTTTTCAAATATTACCGCCGATAAGATAGGTTGGGTTAGGTTATGTTATATTACGTTCTTGATGTATATAAAGATCCCACGGAGACGTAGAGGCCAACTCGCCAGGTATGTTGTCAAATATTACCGCCGATATGTTCGGTTGGGTTAGGTTAGGTTATATTACATTATTGATGTATATAAAGGTCCCACGGAGACGGAGAAGACAACTCGGCAGGAATGTTGTCAAATATTACCGCCGAGATGTTAGGTTGGGTTAGGTTAGGTTATATTACGTTATTGAAGTATATAAATGTCCCACGCAGACGTAGAGGCCAACAAGCTAGGAATGTGGTCAAATATTATCGCCGAGGTGTTAGGTTGATTTAGGTTAGGTTATATTACGTTATAGATGTATATAAAGGTCCCACGGAGACGTAGAGGCCAACTCGCCAGGAATGTTGTCAAATATTACCGCCGAAATGATAGGTTGGGTTAGGTTACGTTATATTACGTTATTGATGTATATGATGGTCAAACGGAGACGTGGAAGCCAACCCGCCAGGAATGATGTCAAATATTACCGCCGAGACTTTAGGTTGGGTTAGGTTAGGTTATATTACGTTATTGATGTATATAAAGGTCCCACGGAGACGTAGAGGCCAACCCGCCAGGAATGTTGTCAAATATTACCGCCGAAATGATAGGTTGGGTTAGGTTACGTTATATTACGTTATTGATGTATATGATGGTCAAACGGAGACGTAGAAGCCAACTCGCCAGGAATGATGTCAAATATTACCGCCGAGATGTTAGTTTGGGTTACGTTAGGTTATATTACGTTTTTGATGTATATAAAGGTCCCACGGAGACGTAGAGGCCAACTCGCCAGGTATGTTGTCAAATATTACCGCCGAGATGTTAGATTGGGCTAGGTTAGGTTATATTACGTTATGGATGTATATAAAGGTCCCACGGAGACGTAGAGGCCAACTCGCCAGGTATGTTGTCAAATATTACCGCCGAGATGTTAGATTGGGTGAGGCTAGCTTATATTATGTTATTGATGTATATAAAGGTCCCACGGAGACGTAGAGGCCAACTTGCCAGGAATGTTGTCAAATATTTCCGCCGAGATGTTAGGTTGGGTTAGGTTAGGTTATATTACGTTATTGAAGTATATAAAGGTCCCACGGAGACGTAGAGGCCAACTCGCCAGGAATGATGGCAAATATTACCGCCGAGATGTTCGGTTGGGTTAGGTTAAGTTATATTATGTGATTGATGTATATAAAGGTCCCACGCAGACGTAGAGGCCAACTCACCAGGTATGTTGTCAAATATTACCGCGGAGATGTTAGGTTGGGTTAGGTTAAGTTATATTACGTTATTGATGTATATAAAGGTCCCACGCAGACGTAGAGGCCAACAAGCCAGGAATGTGGTCAAATATTACCGCCGAGATGTTAGATTGGGTTAGGTTAAGTTATATTACGTTATTGAGGTTTATAAAGGTCCCACAAAGACGTAGAGGCCAACTCGCCAGGAATGTTGTCAAATATTACCGCCGACGTGATAGGTTGGGTTATGTTACGTTATATTACGTTATTGATGTATACGAGTGTTACACGGAGACGTAGAGGCCAACTCACAAGGAATGATGGCAAATATTACCGCCGAGATGTTAGGTTGGGTTAGGTTAGGTTATATTACGTTATGGATGTATATAGAGGTCCCACGGAGACGTAGAGGCCAACTCGCCCGGAATGTTGTCAAATGTTACGGAGGAGATGATAGGTTGGGTTAGGTTAGGTTATATTACGTTATAGATGTATATAAAGGTCCCACGGAGACGTAGAGGCCAACAAGCCAGGAATGTGGTCAAATATTACCGCCGAGAGGTTAGGTTGGGTTAGGTTAGGTTATATTACGTTATTGATGTATATAAGGGTCCTACGGAGACGTAGAGGCCAACTCGCCAGGTATGTTTTCAAATATTACCGCCGATAAGATAGGTTGGGTTAGGTTATGTTATATTACGTTCTTGATGTATATAAAGATCCCACGGAGACGTAGAGGCCAACTCGCCAGGTATGTTGTCAAATATTACCGCCGATATGTTCGGTTGGGTTAGGTTAGGTTATATTACATTATTGATGTATATAAAGGCCCCACGGAGACGGAGAAGACAACTCGGCAGGAATGTTGTCAAATATTACCGCCGAGATGTTAGGTTGGGTTAGGTTAGGTTATATTACGTTATTGAAGTATATAAAGGTCCCACGCAGACGTAGAGGCCAACAAGCCAGTAATGTGGTCAAATATTATCGCCGAGATGTTAGGTTGGTTTAGGTTAGGTTATATTACGTTATAGATGTATATAAAGGTCCCACGGAGACGTAGAGGCCAACTCGCCAGGAATGTTGTCAAATATTACCGCCGCGATGATAGGTTGGGTTAGGTTACGTTATATTACGTTAGTGATGTATATGATGGTCAAACGGAGACGTAGAGGCCAACTCGACAGGAATGATGTCAAATATTACCGCCAAGATGTTAGGTTGGGTTAGGTTAGGTTATATTACGTTATTGAAGTATATAAAGGTCCCACGAAGACGTAGAGACCAACGAGCCAGGAATGTGGTCAAATATTACCGCCGAGATGTTAGGTTGGGTTAGGTTAGGTTATATTACGTTATTGGTGTATATGATGGTCAAACGGAGACGTAGAAGCCAACTCGCCAGGAATGATGTCAAATATTACCGCCGAGATGTTAGTTTGGGTTAGGTTAGGTTATATTACGTTATTGATGTATATAAAGGTCCCACGGAGACGTAGAGGCCAACTCGCCAGGTATGTTGTCAAATATTACCGCCGAGATGTTAGATTGGGTAAGGCTAGCTTATATTATGTTATTGATGTATATAAAGGTCCCACGGAGACGTAGAGGCCAACTTGCCAGGAATGTTGTCAAATATTACCGCCGAGATGTTAGGTTGGGTTAGGTTAGGTTATATTACGTTATTGAAGTATATAAAGGTCCCACGAAGACGTAGAGACCAACAAGCCAGGAATGTGGTCAAATATTACCGCCGAGATGTTAGGTTGGGTTAGGTTAAGTTATATTACGTTATTAATGTATATAAAGGTCCCACGAAGACGTAGAGGCCAACTCGACAGGAATGTTGTCAAATATTACCGCCGACATGACAGGTTCGGTTAAGTTACGTTATATTACGTTATTGATGTATACGAGTGTTACACGGAGACGTAGAGGCCAACTCACAAGGAATGATGGCAAATATTACCGCCGAGATGTTAGGTTGGGTTAGGTTAGGTTATATTACGTTATGGATGTATATAAAGGTCCCACGGAGACGTAGAGGCCAACTCGCCAGGTATGTTGTCAAATATTACCGCCGATATGTTCGGTTGGGTTAGGTTAGGTTATATTACATTATTGATGTATATGAAGGTCCCACGGAGACGTAGAGGCCAACTCGCCAGGAATGTTGTCAAATATTACCGCCGAGATGTTAGGTTGGGTTAGGTTAGGTTATATTACGTTATTGAAGTATATAAAGGTCTCACGGAGACGTAGCGGCCAACAAGTCAGGAATGTGGTCAAATATTACCGCCGAGATGTTAGATTGGGTTAGGCCAACTTATATTACGTTATTGATGTATATAAAGGTCCTACGGAGACGTAGAGGCCAACTCGCCAGGTATGTTTTCAATTATTGCCGCCGAGATGTTAGGTTGGGTTAGGTTAGGTTATATTACGTTATTGATGTATATAAAGGTCCCACGAAGACGTAGAGACCAACAAGCCAGGAATGTGGTCAAATATTACCGCCGAGATGTTAGGTTGGGTTAGGTTAGGTTATATTACGTTATTGGTGTATATAAAGGTCCTACGGAGACGTAGAGGCCAACTCGCCAGGTATGTTGTCAAATATTACCGCCGAGATGTTAGATTGGGCTAGGTTAGGTTATATTACGTTATGGATGTATATAAAGGTCCCACGGAGACGTAGAGGCCAACTCGCCAGGTATGTTGTCAAATATTACCGCCGAGATGTTAGATTGGGTGAGGCTAGCTTATATTATGTTATTGATGTATATAAAGGTCCCACGGAGACGTAGAGGCCAACTTGCCAGGAATGTTGTCAAATATTTCCGCCGAGATGTTAGGTTGGGTTAGGTTAGGTTATATTACGTTATTGAAGTATATAAAGGTCCCACGGAGACGTAGAGGCCAACTCGCCAGGAATGATGGCAAATATTACCGCCGAGATGTTAAGTTGGGTTAGGTTAGGTTATATTACGTTATGGATGTATATAAAGGTCCCACGGAGACGTAGAGGCCAACTCGCCAGGAATGTTGTCAAATATTACCGCCGAGATGATAGGTTGAGTTAAGTTACGTTATATTACGTTATTGTTGTATACGAGGGTTACACGGAGACGTAGAGGCCAACTCGCCGGGAATGATGTCAAATACTACCGCCGAGATGTTAGGTAGGGTTAGGTTAGGTTATATTACGTTATGGATGTATATAAAGGTCCCACGGAGACGTAGAGGCCAACTCGCCCGGAATGTTGTCAAATGTTACGGAGGAGATGATAGGTTGAGTTAGGTTAGGTTATATTACGTTATTGATGTATATAAAGGTCCCACGGAGACGTAGAGGCCAACTCGCCCGGAATGTTGTCAAATGTTACGGAGGAGATGATAGGTTGAGTTAGGTTAGGTTATATTACGTTATTGATGTATATAAAGGTCCCACGGAGACGTAGAGGCCAACAAGCCAGGAATGTGGTCAAATATTACCGCCGAGAGGTTAGGTTGGGTTAGGTTAGGTTATATTACGTTCTTGATGTATATAAAGATCCCACGGAGACGTAGAGGCCAACTCGCCAGGTATGTTGTCAAATATTACCGCCGATATGTTCGGTTGGGTTAGATTAGGTTATATTACATTATTGATGTATATAAAGGTCCCACGGAGACGGAGAAGACAACTCGGCAGGAATGTTGTCAAATATTACCGCCGAGATGTTAGGTTGGGTTAGGTTAGGTTATATTACGTTATTGAAGTATATAAAGGTCCCACGCAGACGTAGAGGCCAACAAGCTAGGAATGTGGTCAAATATTATCGCCGAGATGTTAGGTTGATTTAGGTTAGGTTATATTACGTTATAGATGTATATAAAGGTCCCACGGAGACGTAGAGGCCAACTCGCCAGGAATGTTGTCAAATATTACCGCCGAAATGATAGGTTGGGTTAGGTTACGTTATATTACGTTATTGATGTATATGATGGTCAAACGGAGACGTGGAAGCCAACCCGCCAGGAATGATGTCAAATATTACCGCCGAGACTTTAGGTTGGGTTAGGTTAGGTTATATTACGTTATTGATGTATATAAAGGTCCCACGGAGACGTAGATGCCAACCCGCCAGGAATGTTGTCAAATATTACCGCCGAAATGATAGGTTGGGTTAGGTTACGTTATATTACGTTATTGATGTATATGATGGTCAAACGGAGACGTAGAAGCCAACTCGCCAGGAATGATGTCAAATATTACCGCCGAGATGTTAGTTTGGGTTACGTTAGGTTATATTACGTTTTTGATGTATATAAAGGTCCCACGGAGACGTAGAGGCCAACTCGCCAGGTATGTTGTCAAATATTACCGCCGAGATGTTAGATTGGGTGAGGCTAGCTTATATTATGTTATTGATGTATATAAATGTCCCACGGAGACGTAGAGGCCAACTTGCCAGGAATGTTGTCAAATATTTCCGCCGAGATGTTAGGTTGGGTTAGGTTAGGTTATATTACGTTATTGAAGTATATAAAGGTCGCACGGAGACGTAGAGGCCAACTCGCCAGGAATAATGGCAAATATTACCGCCGAGATGTTAAGTTGGGTTAGGTTATGTTATATTACGTTATGGATGTATATAAAGGTCCCACGGAGACGTAGAGGCCAACTCGCCAGGAATGTTGTCAAATATTACCGCCGAGATGATAGGTTGCGTTAAGTTACGTTATATTACGTTATTGTTGTATACGAGGGTTACACGGAGACGTAGAGGCCAACTCGCCGGGAATGATGTCAAATACTACCGCCGAGATGCTAGGTTGGGTTAGGTTAGGTTATATTACGTTATTGATGTATATAAAGGTCCCACGGAGACGTAGAGGCCAACTCGCCAGGTATGTTGTCAAATATTACCGCCGAGATGTTCGGTTGGGTTAGGTTAAGTTATATTACGTTATTAATGTATATAAAGGTCCCACGAAGACGTAGAGGCCAACTCGCCAGGAATGTTGTCAAATATTACCGCCGACATGACAGAATCGGTTAAGTTACGTTATATTACGTTATTGATGTATACGAGTGTTACACGGAGACGTAGATGCCAACTCGCCAGGAATGATGGCAAATATTACCGCCGAGATGTTAAGTTGGGTTAGGTTAGGTTATATTACGTTATGGATGTATATAAAGGTCCCACGGAGACGTAGAGGCCAACTCGCCAGGAATGTTGTCAAATATTACCGCCGAGATGATAGTTTGAGTTAAGTTACGTTATATTACGTTATTGTTGTATACGAGGGTTACACGGAGACGTAGAGGCCAACTCGCCGGGAATGATGTCAAATACTACCGCCGAGATGCTAGGTTGTGTTAGGTTAGGTTATATTAAGTTATTGATGTATATAAAGGTCCCACGGAGACGTAGAGGCCAACTCGCCAGGTATGTTGTCAAATATTACCGCCGAGATGTTCGGTTGGGTTAGGTTAAGTTATATTATGTTATTGATGTATATAAAGGTCCCACGCAGACGTAGAGGCCAATTCACCAGATATGTCGTCAAATATTACCGCGGAGATGTTAGGTTGGGTTAGGTTAAGTTATATTACGTTATTGATGTATATAAAGGTCCCACGGAGACGTAGAGGCCACCTCGCCAGGTATGTTGTCAAATATTACCGCCGATATGTTCGGTTGGGTTAGGTTAGGTTATATTACATTATTGATGTATATAAAGGCCCCACGGAGACGGAGAAGACAACTCGGCAGGAATGTTGTCAAATATTACCGCCGAGATGTTAGGTTGGGTTAGGTTAGGTTATATTACGTTATTGAAGTATATAAAGGTCCCACGCAGACGTAGAGGCCAACAAGCCAGTAATGTGGTCAAATATTATCGCCGAGATGTTAGGTTGGTTTAGGTTAGGTTATATTACGTTATAGATGTATATAAAGGTACCACGGAGACGTAGAGGCCAACTCGCCAGGAATGTTGTCAAATATTACCGCCGCGATGATAGGTTGGGTTAGGTTACGTTATATTACGTTAGTGATGTATATGATGGTCAAACGGAGACGTAGAGGCCAACTCGCCAGGAATGATGTCAAATATTACCGCCAAGATGTTAGGTTGGGTTAGGTTAGGTTATATTACGTTATTGAAGTATATAAAGGTCCCACGAAGACGTAGAGACCAACGAGCCAGGAATGTGGTCAAATATTACCGCCGAGATGTTAGGTTGGGTTAGGTTAGGTTATATTACGTTATTGGTGTATATGATGGTCAAACGGAGACGTAGAAGCCAACTCGCCAGGAATGATGTCAAATATTACCGCCGAGATGTTAGTTTGGGTTAGGTTAGGTTATATTACGTTATTGATGTATATAAAGGTCCCACGGAGACGTAGAGGCCAACTCGCCAGGTATGTTGTCAAATATTACCGCCGAGATGTTAGATTGGGTAAGGCTAGCTTATATTATGTTATTGATGTATATAAAGGTCCCACGGAGACGTAGAGGCCAACTTGCCAGGAATGTTGTCAAATATTACCGCCGAGATGTTAGGTTGGGTTAGGTTAGGTTATATTACGTTATTGAAGTATATAAAGGTCCCACGAAGACGTAGAGACCAACAAGCCAGGAATGTGGTCAAATATTACCGCCGAGATGTTAGGTTGGGTTAGGTTAAGTTATATTACGTTATTAATGTATATAAAGGTCCCACGAAGACGTAGAGGCCAACTCGACAGGAATGTTGTCAAATATTACCGCCGACATGACAGGTTCGGTTAAGTTACGTTATATTACGTTATTGATGTATACGAGTGTTACACGGAGACGTAGAGGCCAACTCACAAGGAATGATGGCAAATATTACCGCCGAGATGTTAGGTTGGGTTAGGTTAGGTTATATTACGTTATGGATGTATATAAAGGTCCCACGGAGACGTAGAGGCCAACTCGCCAGGTATGTTGTCAAATATTACCGCCGATATGTTCGGTTGGGTTAGGTTAGGTTATATTACATTATTGATGTATATGAAGGTCCCACGGAGACGTAGAGGCCAACTCGCCAGGAATGTTGTCAAATATTACCGCCGAGATGTTAGGTTGGGTTAGGTTAGGTTATATTACGTTATTGAAGTATATAAAGGTCTCACGGAGACGTAGCGGCCAACAAGTCAGGAATGTGGTCAAATATTACCGCCGAGATGTTAGATTGGGTTAGGCCAACTTATATTACGTTATTGATGTATATAAAGGTCCTACGGAGACGTAGAGGCCAACTCGCCAGGTATGTTTTCAATTATTGCCGCCGAGATGTTAGGTTGGGTTAGGTTAGGTTATATTACGTTATTGATGTATATAAAGGTCCCACGAAGACGTAGAGACCAACAAGCCAGGAATGTGGTCAAATATTACCGCCGAGATGTTAGGTTGGGTTAGGTTAGGTTATATTACGTTATTGGTGTATATAAAGTTCCTACGGAGACGTAGAGGCCAACTCGCCAGGTATGTTGTCAAATATTACCGCCGAGATGTTAGATTGGGCTAGGTTAGGTTATATTACGTTATGGATGTATATAAAGGTCCCACGGAGACGTAGAGGCCAACTCGCCAGGTATGTTGTCAAATATTACCGCCGAGATGTTAGATTGGGTGAGGCTAGCTTATATTATGTTATTGATGTATATAAAGGTCCCACGGAGACGTAGAGGCCAACTTGCCAGGAATGTTGTCAAATATTTCCGCCGAGATGTTAGGTTGGGTTAGGTTAGGTTATATTACGTTATTGAAGTATATAAATGTCCCACGGAGACGTAGAGGCCAACTCGCCAGGAATGATGGCAAATATTACCGCCGAGATGTTAAGTTGGGTTAGGTTAGGTTATATTACGTTATGGATGTATATAAAGGTCCCACGGAGACGTAGAGGCCAACTCGCCAGGAATGTTGTCAAATATTACCGCCGAGATGATAGGTTGAGTTAAGTTACGTTATATTACGTTATTGTTGTATACGAGGGTTACACGGAGACGTAGAGGCCAACTCGCCGGGAATGATGTCAAATACTACCGCCGAGATGTTAGGTAGGGTTAGGTTAGGTTATATTACGTTATGGATGTATATAAAGGTCCCACGGAGACGTAGAGGCCAACTCGCCCGGAATGTTGTCAAATGTTACGGAGGAGATGATAGGTTGAGTTAGGTTAGGTTATATTACGTTATTGATGTATATAAAGGTCCCACGGAGACGTAGAGGCCAACTCGCCCGGAATGTTGTCAAATGTTACGGAGGAGATGATAGGTTGAGTTAGGTTAGGTTATATTACGTTATTGATGTATATAAAGGTCCCACGGAGACGTAGAGGCCAACAAGCCAGGAATGTGGTCAAATATTACCGCCGAGAGGTTAGGTTGGGTTAGGTTAGGTTATATTACGTTATTGATGTATATAAAGGTCCTACGGAGACGTAGAGGCCAACTCGCCAGGTATGTTTTCAAATATTACCGCCGATAAGATAGGTTGGGTTAGGTTATGTTATATTACGTTCTTGATGTATATAAAGATCCCACGGAGACGTAGAGGCCAACTCGCCAGGTATGTTGTCAAATATTACCGCCGATATGTTCGGTTGGGTTAGATTAGGTTATATTACATTATTGATGTATATAAAGGTCCCACGGAGACGGAGAAGACAACTCGGCAGGAATGTTGTCAAATATTACCGCCGAGATGTTAGGTTGGGTTAGGTTAGGTTATATTACGTTATTGAAGTATATAAAGGTCCCACGCAGACGTAGAGGCCAACAAGCTAGGAATGTGGTCAAATATTATCGCCGAGATGTTAGGTTGATTTAGGTTAGGTTATATTACGTTATAGATGTATATAAAGGTCCCACGGAGACGTAGAGGCCAACTCGCCAGGAATGTTGTCAAATATTACCGCCGAAATGATAGGTTGGGTTAGGTTACGTTATATTACGTTATTGATGTATATGATGGTCAAACGGAGACGTGGAAGCCAACCCGCCAGGAATGATGTCAAATATTACCGCCGAGACTTTAGGTTGGGTTAGGTTAGGCTATATTACGTTATTGATGTATATAAAGGTCCCACGGAGACGTAGAGGCCAACCCGCCAGGAATGTTGTCAAATATTACCGCCGAAATGATAGGTTGGGTTAGGTTACGTTATATTACGTTATTGATGTATATGATGGTCAAACGGAGACGTAGAAGCCAACTCGCCAGGAATGATGTCAAATATTACCGCCGAGATGTTAGTTTGGGTTACGTTAGGTTATATTACGTTTTTGATGTATATAAAGGTCCCACGGAGACGTAGAGGCCAACTCGCCAGGTATGTTGTCAAATATTACCGCCGAGATGTTAGATTGGGTGAGGCTAGCTTATATTATGTTATTGATGTATATAAAGGTCCCACGGAGACGTAGAGGCCAACTTGCCAGGAATGTTGTCAAATATTTCCGCCGAGATGTTAGGTTGGGTTAGGTTAGGTTATATTACGTTATTGAAGTATACAAAGGTCGCACGGAGACGTAGAGGCCAACTCGCCAGGAATAATGGCAAATATTACCGCCGAGATGTTAAGTTGGGTTAGGTTAGGATATATTACGTTATGGATGTATATAAAGGTCCCACGGAGACGTAGAGGCCAACTCGCCAGGAATGTTGTCAAATATTACCGCCGAGATGATAGGTTGCGTTAAGTTACGTTATATTACGTTATTGTTGTATACGAGGATTACACGGAGACGTAGAGGCCAACTCGCCGGGAATGATGTCAAATACTACCGCCGAGATGCTAGGTTGGGTTAGGTTAGGTTATATTACGTTATTCATGTATATAAAGGTCCCACGGAGACGTAGAGGCCAACTCGCCAGGTATGTTGTCAAATATTACCGCCGAGATGTTCGGTTGGGTTAGGTTAAGTTATATTACGTTATTAATGTATATAAAGGTCCCACGAAGACGTAGAGGCCAACTCGCCAGGAATGTTGTCAAATATTACCGCCGACATGACAGAATCGGTTAAGTTACGTTATATTACGTTATTGATGTATACGAGTGTTACACGGAGACGTAGATGCCAACTCGCCAGGAATGATGGCAAATATTACCGCCGAGATGTTAAGTTGGGTTAGGTTAGGTTATATTACGTTATGGATGTATATAAAGGTCCCACGGAGACGTAGAGGCCAACTCGCCAGGAATGTTGTCAAATATTACCGCCGAGATGATAGTTTGAGTTAAGTTACGTTATATTACGTTATTGTTGTATACGAGGGTTACACGGAGACGTAGAGGCCAACTCGCCGGGAATGATGTCAAATACTACCGCCGAGATGCTAGGTTGTGTTAGGTTAGGTTATATTAAGTTATTGATGTATATAAAGGTCCCACGGAGACGTAGAGGCCAACTCGCCAGGTATGTTGTCAAATATTACCGCCGAGATGTTCGGTTGGGTTAGGTTAAGTTATATTATGTTATTGATGTATATAAAGGTCCCACGCAGACGTAGAGGCCAATTCACCAGATATGTCGTCAAATATTACCGCGGAGATGTTAGGTTGGGTTAGGTTAAGTTATATTACGTTATTGATGTATATAAAGGTCCCACGCAGACGTAGAGGCCAACAAGCCAGGAATGTGGTCAAATATGACCGCCGATATGTTAGGTTGGGTTAGGTTAGGTTATGTTACGTTATTGATGTATATAAAGGTCCTACGGAGACGTAGAGGCCAACTCGTCAGGTATGTTTTCAATTATTGCCGCCGAGATGTTAGGTTGGGTTAGGTTAGGTTATATTACGTTATTGATGTATATAAAGGTCACACGGAGACGTAGAGGCCAACTCGCCAGGAATGTGGTCAAATATTACCGCCGAGATGTTAGGTTGGGTTAGGTTAGGTTATATTACGATATTGATGTATATAAAGCTCCCACGGAGACGTAGAGGCCAACCCGCCAGGAATGATGTCAAATATTACCGCCGAGATGTTAGGTTGGTTTAGGTTAGGTTATATTACGTTATAGATGTATATAAAGGTCCCACGGAGACGTAGAGGCCAACTCGCCAGGAATGTTGTCAAATATTACCGCCGCGATGATAGGTTGGGTTAGGTTACGTTATATTACGTTATTGATGTATATGATGGTCAAACGGAGACGTAGAGGCCAACTCGCGAGGAATGATGTCAAATATTACCGCCAAGATGTTAGGTTGGGTTAGGTTAGGTTACATTACGTTATTGATGTATATAAAGGTCCCACGGAGACATAGAGACCAACAAGCCAGGAATGTGGCCAAATATTACCGCCGAGATGTTAGATTGGGTGAGGCTAGCTTATATTATGTTATTGATGTATATAAAGGTCCCACGGAGACGTAGAGGCCAACTTGCCAGGAATGTTGTCAAATATTACCGCCGAGATGTTAGGTTGGGTTAGGTTAGGTTATATTACGTTATTGAAGTATATAAAGGTCCCACGAAGACGTAGAGGCCAACAAGCCAGGAATGTGGTCAAATATTACCGCCGAGATGTTAGGTTGGGTTAGGTTAAGTTATATTACGTTATTAATGTATATAAAGGTCCCACGAAGACGTAGAGGCCAACTCGCCAGGTATGTTGTCAAATATTACCGCCGAGATGTTAGATTGGGCTAGGTTAGGTTATATTACGTTATGGATGTATATAAAGGTCCCACGGAGACGTAGAGGCCAACTCGCCAGGTATGTTGTCAAATATTACCGCCGAGATGTTAGATTGGGTGAGGCTAGCTTATATTATGTTATTGATGTATATAAAGGTCCCACGGAGACGTAGAGGCCAACTTGCCAGGGATGTTGTCAAATATTTCCGCCGAGATGTTAGGTTGGGTTAGGTTAGGTTATATTACGTTATTGAAGTATATAAAGGTCCCACGGAGACGTAGAGGCCAACTCGCCAGGAATGATGGCAAATATTACCGCCGAGATGTTCGGTTGGGTTAGGTTAAGTTATATTATGTGATTGATGTATATAAAGGTCCCACGCAGACGTAGAGGCCAACTCACCAGGTATGTTGTCAAATATTACCGCGGAGATGTTAGGTTGGGTTAGGTTAAGTTATATTACGTTCTTGATGTATATAAAGGTCCCACGCAGACGTAGAGGCCAACAAGCCAGGAATGTGGTCAAATATTACCGCCGAGATGTTAGATTGGGTTAGGTTAAGTTATATTACGTTATTGAGGTTTATAAAGGTCCCACAAAGACGTAGAGGCCAACTCGCCAGGAATGTTGTCAAATATTACCGCCGACGTGATAGGTTGGGTTATGTTACGTTATATTACGTTATTGATGTATACGAGTGTTACACGGAGACGTAGAGGCCAACTCACAAGGAATGATGGCAAATATTACCGCCGAGATGTTAGGTTGGGTTAGGTTAGGTTATATTACGTTATGGATGTATATAGAGGTCCCACGGAGACGTAGAGGCCAACTCGCCCGGAATGTTGTCAAATGTTACGGAGGAGATGATAGGTTGGGTTAGGTTAGGTTATATTACGTTATAGATGTATATAAAGGTCCCACGGAGACGTAGAGGCCAACAAGCCAGGAATGTGGTCAAATATTACCGCCGAGAGGTTAGGTTGGGTTAGGTTAGGTTATATTACGTTATTGATGTATATAAGGGTCCTACGGAGACGTAGAGGCCAACTCGCCAGGTATGTTTTCAAATATTACCGCCGATAAGATAGGTTGGGTTAGGTTATGTTATATTACGTTCTTGATGTATATAAAGATCCCACGGAGACGTAGAGGCCAACTCGCCAGGTATGTTGTCAAATATTACCGCCGATATGTTCGGTTGGGTTAGGTTAGGTTATATTACATTATTGATGTATATAAAGGCCCCACGGAGACGGAGAAGACAACTCGGCAGGAATGTTGTCAAATATTACCGCCGAGATGTTAGGTTGGGTTAGGTTAGGTTATATTACGTTATTGAAGTATATAAAGGTCCCACGCAGACGTAGAGGCCAACAAGCCAGTAATGTGGTCAAATATTATCGCCGAGATGTTAGGTTGGTTTAGGTTAGGTTATATTACGTTATAGATGTATATAAAGGTCCCACGGAGACGTAGAGGCCAACTCGCCAGGAATGTTGTCAAATATTACCGCCGCGATGATAGGTTGGGTTAGGTTACGTTATATTACGTTATTGATGTATATGATGGTCAAACGGAGACGTAGAGGCCAACTCGCCAGGAATGATGTCAAATATTACCGCCAAGATGTTAGGTTGGGTTAGGTTAGGTTATATTACGTTATTGAAGTATATAAAGGTCCCACGAAGACGTAGAGACCAACGAGCCAGGAATGTGGTCAAATATTACCGCCGAGATGTTAGGTTGGGTTAGGTTAGGTTATATTACGTTATTGGTGTATATGATGGTCAAACGGAGACGTAGAAGCCAACTCGCCAGGAATGATGTCAAATATTACCGCCGAGATGTTAGTTTGGGTTAGGTTAGGTTATATTACGTTATTGATGTATATAAAGGTCCCACGGAGACGTAGAGGCCAACTCGCCAGGTATGTTGTCAAATATTACCGCCGAGATGTTAGATTGGGTAAGGCTAGCTTATATTATGTTATTGATGTATATAAAGGTCCCACGGAGACGTAGAGGCCAACTTGCCAGGAATGTTGTCAAATATTACCGCCGAGATGTTAGGTTGGGTTAGGTTAGGTTATATTACGTTATTGAAGTATATAAAGGTCCCACGAAGACGTAGAGACCAACAAGCCAGGAATGTGGTCAAATATTACCGCCGAGATGTTAGGTTGGGTTAGGTTAAGTTATATTACGTTATTAATGTATATAAAGGTCCCACGAAGACGTAGAGGCCAACTCGACAGGAATGTTGTCAAATATTACCGCCGACATGACAGGTTCGGTTAAGTTACGTTATATTACGTTATTGATGTATACGAGTGTTACACGGAGACGTAGAGGCCAACTCACAAGGAATGATGGCAAATATTACCGCCGAGATGTTAGGTTGGGTTAGGTTAGGTTATATTACGTTATGGATGTATATAAAGGTCCCACGGAGACGTAGAGGCCAACTCGCCAGGTATGTTGTCAAATATTACCGCCGATATGTTCGGTTGGGTTAGGTTAGGTTATAGTACATTATTGATGTATATGAAGGTCCCACGGAGACGTAGAGGCCAACTCGCCAGGAATGTTGTCAAATATTACCGCCGAGATGTTAGGTTGGGTTAGGTTAGGTTATATTACGTTATTGAAGTATATAAAGGTCTCACGGAGACGTAGCGGCCAACAAGTCAGGAATGTGGTCAAATATTACCGCCGAGATGTTAGATTGGGTTAGGCCAACTTATATTACGTTATTGATGTATATAAAGGTCCTACGGAGACGTAGAGGCCAACTCGCCAGGTATGTTGTCAAATATTACCGCCGAGATGTTAGATTGGGCTAGGTTAGGTTATATTACGTTATTGAAGTATATAAAGGTCCCACGGAGACGTAGAGGCCAACTTGCCAGGAATGTTGTCAAATATTACCGCCGAGATGTTAGGTTGGGTTAGGTTAGGTTATATTACGTTATTGATGTATATAAAGGTCCCACGAAGACGTAGAGACCAACAAGCCAGGAATGTGGTCAAATATTACCGCCGAGATGTTAGGTTGGGTTAGGTTAGGTTATATTACGTTATTGGTGTATATAAAGGTCCTACGGAGACGTAGAGGCCAACTCGCCAGGTATGTTGTCAAATATTACCGCCGAGATGTTAGATTGGGCTAGGTTAGGTTATATTACGTTATTGAAGTATATAAAGGTCCCACGGAGACGTAGAGGCCAACTCGCCAGGAATGATGGCAAATATTACCGCCGAGATGTTAAGTTGGGTTAGGTTAGGTTATATTACGTTATGGATGTATATAAAGGTCCCACGGAGACGTAGAGGCCAACTCGCCAGGAATGTTGTCAAATATTACCGCCGAGATGATAGGTTGAGTTAAGTTACGTTATATTACGTTATTGTTGTATACGAGGGTTACACGGAGACGTAGAGGCCAACTCGCCGGGAATGATGTCAAATACTACCGCCGAGATGTTAGGTAGGGTTAGGTTAGGTTATATTACGTTATGGATGTATATAAAGGTCCCACGGAGACGTAGAGGCCAACTCGCCCGGAATGTTGTCAAATGTTACGGAGGAGATGATAGGTTGAGTTAGGTTAGGTTATATTACGTTATTGATGTATATAAAGGTCCCACGGAGACGTAGAGGCCAACTCGCCCGGAATGTTGTCAAATGTTACGGAGGAGATGATAGGTTGAGTTAGGTTAGGTTATATTACGTTATTGATGTATATAAAGGTCCCACGGAGACGTAGAGGCCAACAAGCCAGGAATGTGGTCAAATATTACCGCCGAGAGGTTAGGTTGGGTTAGGTTAGGTTATATTACGTTATTGATGTATATAAAGGTCCTACGGAGACGTAGAGGCCAACTCGCCAGGTATGTTTTCAAATATTACCGCCGATAAGATAGGTTGGGTTAGGTTATGTTATATTACGTTCTTGATGTATATAAAGATCCCACGGAGACGTAGAGGCCAACTCGCCAGGTATGTTGTCAAATATTACCGCCGATATGTTCGGTTGGGTTAGATTAGGTTATATTACATTATTGATGTATATAAAGGTCCCACGGAGACGGAGAAGACAACTCGGCAGGAATGTTGTCAAATATTACCGCCGAGATGTTAGGTTGGGTTAGGTTAGGTTATATTACGTTATTGAAGTATATAAAGGTCCCACGCAGACGTAGAGACCAACTCACAAGGAATGATGGCAAATATTACCGCCGAGATGTTAGGTTGGGTTAGGTTAGGTTATATTACGTTATGGATGTATATAGAGGTCCCACGGAGACGTAGAGGCCAACTCGCCCGGAATGTTGTCAAATGTTACGGAGGAGATGATAGGTTGGGTTAGGTTAGGTTATATTACGTTATAGATGTATATAAAGGTCCCACGGAGACGTAGAGGCCAACAAGCCAGGAATGTGGTCAAATATTACCGCCGAGAGGTTAGGTTGGGTTAGGTTAGGTTATATTACGTTATTGATGTATATAAGGGTCCTACGGAGACGTAGAGGCCAACTCGCCAGGTATGTTTTCAAATATTACCGCCGATAAGATAGGTTGGGTTAGGTTATGTTATATTACGTTCTTGATGTATATAAAGATCCCACGGAGACGTAGAGGCCAACTCGCCAGGTATGTTCTCAAATATTACCGCCGATATGTTCGGTTGGGTTAGGTTAGGTTATATTACATTATTGATGTATATAAAGGCCCCACGGAGACGGAGAAGACAACTCGGCAGGAATGTTGTCAAATATTACCGCCGAGATGTTAGGTTGGGTTAGGTTAGGTTATATTACGTTATTGAAGTATATAAAGGTCCCACGCAGACGTAGAGGCCAACAAGCCAGTAATGTGGTCAAATATTATCGCCGAGATGTTAGGTTGGTTTAGGTTAGGTTATATTACGTTATAGATGTATATAAAGGTCCCACGGAGACGTAGAGGCCAACTCGCCAGGAATGTTGTCAAATATTACCGCCGCGATGATAGGTTGGGTTAGGTTACGTTATATTACGTTATTGATGTATATGATGGTCAAACGGAGACGTAGAGGCCAACTCGCCAGGAATGATGTCAAATATTACCGCCAAGATGTTAGGTTGGGTTAGGTTAGGTTATATTACGTTATTGAAGTATATAAAGGTCCCACGAAGACGTAGAGACCAACGAGCCAGGAATGTGGTCAAATATTACCGCCGAGATGTTAGGTTGGGTTAGGTTAGGTTATATTACGTTATTGGTGTATATGATGGTCAAACGGAGACGTAGAAGCCAACTCGCCAGGAATGATGTCAAATATTACCGCCGAGATGTTAGTTTGGGTTAGGTTAGGTTATATTACGTCATTGATGTATATAAAGGTCCCACGGAGACGTAGAGGCCAACTCGCCAGGTATGTTGTCAAATATTACCGCCGAGATGTTAGATTGGGTGAGGCTAGCTTATATTATGTTATTGATGTATATAAAGGTCCCACGGAGACGTAGAGGCCAACTTGCCAGGAATGTTGTCAAATATTTCCGCCGAGATGTTAGGTTGGGTTAGGTTAGGTTATATTACGTTATTGAAGTATATAAAGGTCCCACGGAGACGTAGAGGCCAACTCGCCAGGAATGATGGCAAATATTACCGCCGAGATGTTAAGTTGGGTTAGGTTAGGTTATATTACGTTATGGATGTATATAAAGGTCCCACGGAGACGTAGAGGCCAACTCGCCAGGAATGTTGTCAAATATTACCGCCGAGATGATAGGTTGAGTTAAGTTACGTTATATTACGTTATTGTTGTATACGAGGGTTACACGGAGACGTAGAGGCCAACTCGCCGGGAATGATGTCAAATACTACCGCCGAGATGTTAGGTAGGGTTAGGTTAGGTTATATTACGTTATGGATGTATATAAAGGTCCCACGGAGACGTAGAGGCCAACTCGCCCGGAATGTTGTCAAATGTTACGGAGGAGATGATAGGTTGAGTTAGGTTAGGTTATATTACGTTATTGATGTATATAAAGGTCCCACGGAGACGTAGAGGCCAACTCGCCCGGAATGTTGTCAAATGTTACGGAGGAGATGATAGGTTGAGTTAGGTTAGGTTATATTACGTTATTGATGTATATAAAGGTCCCACGGAGACGTAGAGGCCAACAAGCCAGGAATGTGGTCAAATATTACCGCCGAGAGGTTAGGTTGGGTTAGGTTAGGTTATATTACGTTATTGATGTATATAAAGGTCCTACGGAGACGTAGAGGCCAACTCGCCAGGTATGTTTTCAAATATTACCGCCGATAAGATAGGTTGGGTTAGGTTATGTTATATTACGTTCTTGATGTATATAAAGATCCCACGGAGACGTAGAGGCCAACTCGCCAGGTATGTTGTCAAATATTACCGCCGATATGTTCGGTTGGGTTAGATTAGGTTATATTACATTATTGATGTATATAAAGGTCCCACGGAGACGGAGAAGACAACTCGGCAGGAATGTTGTCAAATATTACCGCCGAGATGTTAGGTTGGGTTAGGTTAGGTTATATTACGTTATTGAAGTATATAAAGGTCCCACGCAGACGTAGAGACCAACGAGCCAGGAATGTGGTCAAATATTACCGCCGAGATGTTAGATTGGGTTAGGTTAAGTTATATTACGTTATTGAGGTTTATAAAGGTCCCACAAAGACGTAGAGGCCAACTCGCCAGGAATGTTGTCAAATATTACCGCCGACGTGATAGGTTGGGTTATGTTACGTTATATTACGTTATTGATGTATACGAGTGTTACACGGAGACGTAGAGGCCAACTCACAAGGAATGATGGCAAATATTACCGCCGAGATGTTAGGTTGGGTTAGGTTAGGTTATATTACGTTATGGATGTATATAGAGGTCCCACGGAGACGTAGAGGCCAACTCGCCCGGAATGTTGTCAAATGTTACGGAGGAGATGATAGGTTGGGTTAGGTTAGGTTATATTACGTTATAGATGTATATAAAGGTCCCACGGAGACGTAGAGGCCAACAAGCCAGGAATGTGGTCAAATATTACCGCCGAGAGGTTAGGTTGGGTTAGGTGAGGTTATATTACGTTATTGATGTATATAAGGGTCCTACGGAGACGTAGAGGCCAACTCGCCAGGTATGTTTTCAAATATTACCGCCGATAAGATAGGTTGGGTTAGGTTATGTTATATTACGTTCTTGATGTATATAAAGATCCCACGGAGACGTAGAGGCCAACTCGCCAGGTATGTTGTCAAATATTACCGCCGATATGTTCGGTTGGGTTAGGTTAGGTTATATTACATTATTGATGTATATAAAGGCCCCACGGAGACGGAGAAGACAACTCGGCAGGAATGTTGTCAAATATTACCGCCGAGATGTTAGGTTGGGTTAGGTTAGGTTATATTACGTTATTGAAGTATATAAAGGTCCCACGCAGACGTAGAGGCCAACAAGCCAGTAATGTGGTCAAATATTATCGCCGAGATGTTAGGTTGGTTTAGGTTAGGTTATATTACGTTATAGATGTATATAAAGGTCCCACGGAGACGTAGAGGCCAACTCGCCAGGAATGTTGTCAAATATTACCGCCGCGATGATAGGTTGGGTTAGGTTACGTTATATTACGTTATTGATGTATATGATGGTCAAACGGAGACGTAGAGGCCAACTCGCCAGGAATGATGTCAAATATTACCGCCAAGATGTTAGGTTGGGTTAGGTTAGGTTATATTACGTTATTGAAGTATATAAAGGTCCCACGAAGACGTAGAGACCAACGAGCCAGGAATGTGGTCAAATATTACCGCCGAGATGTTAGGTTGGGTTAGGTTAGGTTATATTACGTTATTGGTGTATATGATGGTCAAACGGAGACGTAGAAGCCAACTCGCCAGGAATGATGTCAAATATTACCGCCGAGATGTTAGTTTGGGTTAGGTTAGGTTATATTACGTTATTGATGTATATAAAGGTCCCACGGAGACGTAGAGGCCAACTCGCCAGGTATGTTGTCAAATATTACCGCCGAGATGTTAGATTGGGTAAGGCTAGCTTATATTATGTTATTGATGTATATAAAGGTCCCACGGAGACGTAGAGGCCAACTTGCCAGGAATGTTGTCAAATATTACCGCCGAGATGTTAGGTTGGGTTAGGTTAGGTTATATTACGTTATTGAAGTATATAAAGGTCCCACGAAGACGTAGAGACCAACAAGCCAGGAATGTGGTCAAATATTACCGCCGAGATGTTAGGTTGGGTTAGGTTAAGTTATATTACGTTATTAATGTATATAAAGGTCCCACGAAGACGTAGAGGCCAACTCGACAGGAATGTTGTCAAATATTACCGCCGACATGACAGGTTCGGTTAAGTTACGTTATATTACGTTATTGATGTATACGAGTGTTACACGGAGACGTAGAGGCCAACTCACAAGGAATGATGGCAAATATTACCGCCGAGATGTTAGGTTGGGTTAGGTTAGGTTATATTACGTTATGGATGTATATAAAGGTCCCACGGAGACGTAGAGGCCAACTCGCCAGGTATGTTGTCAAATATTACCGCCGATATGTTCGGTTGGGTTAGGTTAGGTTATAGTACATTATTGATGTATATGAAGGTCCCACGGAGACGTAGAGGCCAACTCGCCAGGAATGTTGTCAAATATTACCGCCGAGATGTTAGGTTGGGTTAGGTTAGGTTATATTACGTTATTGAAGTATATAAAGGTCTCACGGAGACGTAGCGGCCAACAAGTCAGGAATGTGGTCAAATATTACCGCCGAGATGTTAGATTGGGTTAGGCCAACTTATATTACGTTATTGATGTATATAAAGGTCCTACGGAGACGTAGAGGCCAACTCGCCAGGTATGTTTTCAATTATTGCCGCCGAGATGTTAGGTTGGGTTAGGTTAGGTTATATTACGTTATTGATGTATATAAAGGTCCCACGAAGACGTAGAGACCAACAAGCCAGGAATGTGGTCAAATATTACCGCCGAGATGTTAGGTTGGGTTAGGTTAGGTTATATTACGTTATTGGTGTATATAAAGGTCCTACGGAGACGTAGAGGCCAACTCGCCAGGTATGTTGTCAAATATTACCGCCGAGATGTTAGATTGGGCTAGGTTAGGTTATATTACGTTATGGATGTATATAAAGGTCCCACGGAGACGTAGAGGCCAACTCGCCAGGTATGTTGTCAAATATTACCGCCGAGATGTTAGATTGGGTGAGGCTAGCTTATATTATGTTATTGATGTATATAAAGGTCCCACGGAGACGTAGAGGCCAACTTGCCAGGAATGTTGTCAAATATTTCCGCCGAGATGTTAGGTTGGGTTAGGTTAGGTTATATTACGTTATTGAAGTATATAAAGGTCCCACGGAGACGTAGAGGCCAACTCGCCAGGAATGATGGCAAATATTACCGCCGAGATGTTAAGTTGGGTTAGGTTAGGTTATATTACGTTATGGATGTATATAAAGGTCCCACGGAGACGTAGAGGCCAACTCGCCAGGAATGTTGTCAAATATTACCGCCGAGATGATAGGTTGAGTTAAGTTACGTTATATTACGTTATTGTTGTATACGAGGGTTACACGGAGACGTAGAGGCCAACTCGCCGGGAATGATGTCAAATACTACCGCCGAGATGTTAGGTAGGGTTAGGTTAGGTTATATTACGTTATGGATGTATATAAAGGTCCCACGGAGACGTAGAGGCCAACTCGCCCGGAATGTTGTCAAATGTTACGGAGGAGATGATAGGTTGAGTTAGGTTAGGTTATATTACGTTATTGATGTATATAAAGGTCCCACGGAGACGTAGAGGCCAACTCGCCCGGAATGTTGTCAAATGTTACGGAGGAGATGATAGGTTGAGTTAGGTTAGGTTATATTACGTTATTGATGTATATAAAGGTCCCACGGAGACGTAGAGGCCAACAAGCCAGGAATGTGGTCAAATATTACCGCCGAGAGGTTAGGTTGGGTTAGGTTAGGTTATATTACGTTATTGATGTATATAAAGGTCCTACGGAGACGTAGAGGCCAACTCGCCAGGTATGTTTTCAAATATTACCGCCGATAAGATAGGTTGGGTTAGGTTATGTTATATTACGTTCTTGATGTATATAAAGATCCCACGGAGACGTAGAGGCCAACTCGCCAGGTATGTTGTCAAATATTACCGCCGATATGTTCGGTTGGGTTAGATTAGGTTATATTACATTATTGATGTATATAAAGGTCCCACGGAGACGGAGAAGACAACTCGGCAGGAATGTTGTCAAATATTACCGCCGAGATGTTAGGTTGGGTTAGGTTAGGTTATATTACGTTATTGAAGTATATAAAGGTCCCACGCAGACGTAGAGGCCAACAAGCTAGGAATGTGGTCAAATATTATCGCCGAGATGTTAGGTTGATTTAGGTTAGGTTATATTACGTTATAGATGTATATAAAGGTCCCACGGAGACGTAGAGGCCAACTCGCCAGGAATGTTGTCAAATATTACCGCCGAAATGATAGGTTGGGTTAGGTTACGTTATATTACGTTATTGATGTATATGATGGTCAAACGGAGACGTGGAAGCCAACCCGCCAGGAATGATGTCAAATATTACCGCCGAGACTTTAGGTTGGGTTAGGTTAGGTTATATTACGTTATTGATGTATATAAAGGTCCCACGGAGACGTAGAGGCCAACCCGCCAGGAATGTTGTCAAATATTACCGCCGAAATGATAGGTTGGGTTAGGTTACGTTATATTACGTTATTGATGTATATGATGGTCAAACGGAGACGTAGAAGCCAACTCGCCAGGAATGATGTCAAATATTACCGCCGAGATGTTAGTTTGGGTTACGTTAGGTTATATTACGTTTTTGATGTATATAAAGGTCCCACGGAGACGTAGAGGCCAACTCGCCAGGTATGTTGTCAAATATTACCGCCGAGATGTTAGATTGGGTGAGGCTAGCTTATATTATGTTATTGATGTATATAAAGGTCCCACGGAGACGTAGAGGCCAACTTGCCAGGAATGTTGTCAAATATTTCCGCCGAGATGTTAGGTTGGGTTAGGTTAGGTTATATTACGTTATTGAAGTATACAAAGGTCGCACGGAGACGTAGAGGCCAACTCGCCAGGAATAATGGCAAATATTACCGCCGAGATGTTAAGTTGGGTTAGGTTAGGATATATTACGTTATGGATGTATATAAAGGTCCCACGGAGACGTAGAGGCCAACTCGCCAGGAATGTTGTCAAATATTACCGCCGAGATGATAGGTTGCGTTAAGTTACGTTATATTACGTTATTGTTGTATACGAGGGTTACACGGAGACGTAGAGGCCAACTCGCCGGGAATGATGTCAAATACTACCGCCGAGATGCTAGGTTGGGTTAGGTTAGGTTATATTACGTTATTCATGTATATAAAGGTCCCACGGAGACGTAGAGGCCAACTCGCCAGGTATGTTGTCAAATATTACCGCCGAGATGTTCGGTTGGGTTAGGTTAAGTTATATTACGTTATTAATGTATATAAAGGTCCCACGAAGACGTAGAGGCCAACTCGCCAGGAATGTTGTCAAATATTACCGCCGACATGACAGAATCGGTTAAGTTACGTTATATTACGTTATTGATGTATACGAGTGTTACACGGAGACGTAGATGCCAACTCGCCAGGAATGATGGCAAATATTACCGCCGAGATGTTAAGTTGGGTTAGGTTAGGTTATATTACGTTATGGATGTATATAAAGGTCCCACGGAGACGTAGAGGCCAACTCGCCAGGAATGTTGTCAAATATTACCGCCGAGATGATAGTTTGAGTTAAGTTACGTTATATTACGTTATTGTTGTATACGAGGGTTACACGGAGACGTAGAGGCCAACTCGCCGGGAATGATGTCAAATACTACCGCCGAGATGCTAGGTTGTGTTAGGTTAGGTTATATTAAGTTATTGATGTATATAAAGGTCCCACGGAGACGTAGAGGCCAACTCGCCAGGTATGTTGTCAAATATTACCGCCGAGATGTTCGGTTGGGTTAGGTTAAGTTATATTATGTTATTGATGTATATAAAGGTCCCACGCAGACGTAGAGGCCAATTCACCAGATATGTCGTCAAATATTACCGCGGAGATGTTAGGTTGGGTTAGGTTAAGTTATATTACGTTATTGATGTATATAAAGGTCCCACGCAGACGTAGAGGCCAACAAGCCAGGAATGTGGTCAAATATGACCGCCGATATGTTAGGTTGGGTTAGGTTAGGTTATATTACGTTATTGATGTATATAAAGGTCCTACGGAGACGTAGAGGCCAACTCGTCAGGTATGTTTTCAATTATTGCCGCCGAGATGTTAGGTTGGGTTAGGTTAGGTTATATTACGTTATTGATGTATATAAAGGTCACACGGAGACGTAGAGGCCAACTCGCCAGGAATGTGGTCAAATGTTACCGCCGAGATGTTAGGTTGGGTTAGGTTAGGTTATATTACGATATTGATGTATATAAAGCTCCCACGGAGACGTAGAGGCCAACCCGCCAGGAATGATGTCAAATATTACCGCCGAGATGTTAGGTTGGTTTAGGTTAGGTTATATTACGTTATAGATGTATATAAAGGTCCCACGGAGACGTAGAGGCCAACTCGCCAGGAATGTTGTCAAATATTACCGCCGCGATGATAGGTTGGGTTAGGTTACGTTATATTACGTTATTGATGTATATGATGGTCAAACGGAGACGTAGAGGCCAACTCGCCAGGAATGATGTCAAATATTACCGCCAAGATGTTAGGTTGGGTTAGGTTAGGTTACATTACGTTATTGATGTATATAAAGGTCCCACGGAGACATAGAGACCAACAAGCCAGGAATGTGGCCAAATATTACCGCCGAGATGTTAGATTGGGTGAGGCTAGCTTATATTATGTTATTGATGTATATAAAGGTCCCACGGAGACGTAGAGGCCAACTTGCCAGGAATGTTGTCAAATATTACCGCCGAGATGTTAGGTTGGGTTAGGTTAGGTTATATTACGTTATTGAAGTATATAAAGGTCCCACGAAGACGTAGAGGCCAACAAGCCAGGAATGTGGTCAAATATTACCGCCGAGATGTTAGGTTGGGTTAGGTTAAGTTATATTACGTTATTAATGTATATAAAGGTCCCACGAAGACGTAGAGGCCAACTCGCCAGGAATGTTGTCAAATATTACCGCCGACATGACAGGTTCGGTTAAGTTACGTTATATTACGTTATTGATGTATACGAGTGTTACACGGAGACGTAGAGGCCAACTCGCCAGGAATGATGGCAAATATTACCGCCGAGATGTTAAGTTGGGTTAGGTTAGGTTATATTACTTTATGGATGTATATAAAGGTCCCACGGAGACGTAGAGGCCAACTCGCCAGGAATGTTGTCAAATATTACCGCCGAGATGATAGGTTGAGTTAAGTTACGTTATATTACGTTATTGTTGTATACGAGGGTTACACGGAGACGTAGAGGCCAACTCGCCGGGAATGATGTCAAATACTACCGCCGAGATGCTAGGTTGGGTTAGGTTAGGTTATATTAAGTTATTGATGTATATAAAGGTCCCACGGAGACGTAGAGGCCAACTCGCCAGGTATGTTGTCAAATATTACCGCCGAGATGTTCGGTTGGGTTAGGTTATGTTATATTATGTTATTGATGTATATAAAGGTCCCACGCAGACGTAGAGGCCAACTCACCAGGTATGTTGTCAAATATTACCGCGGAGACGTTAGGTTGGGTTAGGTTAAGTTATATTACGTTATTGATGTATATAAAGGTCCCACGCAGACGTAGAGGCCAACAAGCCAGGAATGTGGTCAAATATTACCGCCGAGATGTTAGGTTGGGTTAGGTTAGGTTATATTACGTTATTGATGTATATAAAGGTCCTACGGAGACGTAGAGGCCAACTCGCCAGGTATGTTTTCAATTATTGCCGCCGAGATGTTAGGTTGGGTTAGGTTAGGTTATATTACGTTATTGATGTATATAAAGGTCACACGGAGACGTAGAGGCCAACTCGACAGGAATGTGGTCAAATATTACCGCCGAGATGTTAGGTTGGGTTAGGTTAGGTTATATTACGATATTGATGTATATAAAGCTCCCACGGAGACGTAGAGGCCAAACCGCCAGGAATGATGTCAAATATTACCGCCGAGACTTTAGGTTGGGTTAGGTTAGGTTATATTACGTTATTGTTGTATATAAATGTCCCACGGAGACGTAGAGGCCAACTTGCCAGGAATGTTGTCAAATATTACCGCCGAGATGTTAGGTTGGGTTAGGTTAGGTTATATTACGTTATTGAAGTATATAAAGGTCCCACGAAGACGTAGAGACAAACAAGCCAGGAATGTGGTCAAATATTACCGCCGAGATGTTAGGTTGGGTTAGGTTAAGTTATATTACGTTATTAATGTATATAAAGATCCCACGAAGACGTAGAGGCCAACTCGCCGGGAATGATGTCAAATACTACCGCCGAGATGCTAGGTTGGGTTAGGATAGGTTATATTACGTTATTGATGTATATAAAGGTCCCACGGAGACGTAGAGGCCAACTCGCCAGGTATGTTGTCAAATATTACCGCCGAGATGTTAGATTGGGTGAGGCTAGCTTATATTATGTTATTGATGTATATGAAGGTCCCACGGAGACGTAGAGGCCAACTTGCCAGGAATGTTGTCAAATATTTCCGCCGAGATGTTAGGTTGGGTTAGGTTAGGTTATATTACGTTATTGAAGTATATAAAGGTCCCACGGAGACGTAGAGGCCAACTCGCCAGGAATGATGGCAAATATTACCGCCGAGATGTTAAGTTGGGTTAGGTTAGGTTATATTACGTTATGGATGTATATAAACGTCCCACGGAGACGTAGAGGCCAACTCGCCAGGAATGTTGTCAAATATTACCGCCGAGATGATAGGTTGAGTTTAGTTACGTTATATTACGTTATTGTTGTATACGAGGGTTACACGGAGACGTAGTGGCCAACTCGCCGGGAATGATGTCAAATACTACCGCCGAGATGCTAGGTTGGGTTAGGTTAGGTTATATTACGTTATTGATGTATATAAAGGTCCCACGGAGACGTAGAGGCCAACTCGCCAGGAATGTGGTCAAATATTACCGCCGAGATGTTAGGTTGGGTTAGGTTAGGTTATATTACGATATTGATGTATATAAAGCTCCCACGGAGACGTAGAGGCCAACCCGCCAGGAATGATGTCAAATATTACCGCCGAAATGATAGGTTGGGTTAGGTTACGTTATATTACGTTATTGATGTATATGATGGTCAAACGGAGACGTAGAAGCCAACTCGCCAGGAATGATGTCAAATATTACCGCCGAGATGTTAGTTTGGGTTAGGTTAGGTTATATTACGTTATTGATGTATATAAAGGTCCAACGGAGACGTAGAGGCCAACTCGCCAGGTATGTTGTCAAATATTACCGCCGAGATGTTAGATTGGGTGAGGCTAGCTTATATTATGTTATTGATGTATATAAAGGTCCCACGGAGACGTAGAGGCCAACTTGCCAGGAATGTTGTCAAATATTTCCGCCGAGATGTTCGGTTGGGTTAGGTTAGGTTATATTACGTTATTGAAGTATATAAAGGTCCCACGCAGACGTAGAGGCCAACAAGCCAGGAATGTGGTCAAATATTATCGCCGAGATGTTAGGTTGGTTTAGGTTAGGTTATATTACGTTATAGATGTATATAAAGGTCCCACGGAGACGTAGAGGCCAACTCACCAGGAATGTTGTCAAATATTACCGCCGAGATGATAGGTTGAGTTAAGTTACGTTATATTACGTTATAGGTCTATAGGAAGGTCCCACGGAGACGTAGAGTCCAACAAGCCAGGAATGTGGTCAAATATTACCGCCGAAATGTTATATTGGGTTAGCTTATGTTATATTATGTTATTGATGTATATAAATATCCCACGGAGACGTAGATGCCACCTCGCCAGGAATGTGGTCAAATATTATCGCCGAGATGTTAGGTTGGTTTAGGTTAGGTTATATTACGTTATAGATGTATATAAAGGTCCCACGGAGACGTAGAGTCCAACACGCCAGGAGTGTTGTCAAATATTACCGCCGAGATGTTAGGTTGGTTTAGGTTAGGTTATATTACGTTATAGATGTATATAAAGGTCCCACGGAGACGTAGAGTCCAACAAGCCAGGAGTGTGGTCAAATATTACCGCCGAAATGTTATATTGGGTTAGCTTATGTTATATTATGTTATTGATGTATATAAATATCCCACGGAGACGTAGATGCCACCTCGCCGGGAATGTGGTCAAATATTATCGCCGAGATGTTAGGTTGGGTTAGGTTAGGTTATATTACGTTATTGATGTATATAAAGGTCCCACGGAGACGTAGAGGCCAACTCGCCAGGAATGTTGTCAAATATTACCGCCGAAATGATAGGTTGGGTTAGGTTACGTTATATTACGTTATTGATGTATATGATGGTCAAACGGAGACGTAGAGGCCAACTCGCCAGGAATGATGTCAAATACTACCGCCGAGATGTTAGTTTGGGTTAGGTTAGGTTATATTACGTTATTGATGTATATAAAGGTCCCACGGAGACGTAGAGGCCAACTCGCCAGGTATGTTGTCAAATATTACCGCCGAGATGTTAGATTGGGTGAGGCTAGCTTATATTATGTTATTGATGTATATAAAGGTCCCACGGAGACGTAGCGGCCAACTTGCCAGGAATGTTGTCAAATATTTCCGCCGAGATGTTAGGTTGGGTTAGGTTAGGTTATATTACGTTATTGAAGTATATAAAGGTCCCACGGAGACGTAGAGGCCAACTCGCCAGGAATGATGCCAAATATTATCGCCGAGATGTTAAGTTGGGTTAGGTTAGGTTATATTACGTTATGGATGTATATAAAGCTCACACGGAGACGTAGAGGCCAACTAGCCAGGAATGTTGTCAAATATTACCGCCGCGATGATAGGTTGGGTTAGGTTACGTTATATTACGTTATTGATGTATATGATGGTCAGACGGAGACGTAGAGGCCAACTCGCCAGGAATGATGTCAAATATTACCGCCAAGATGTTAGGTTGGGTTAGGTTAGGTTACATTACGTTATTGATGTATATAAAGCTCCCACGGAGACGTAGAGGCCAACCCGCTAGGAATGATGTCAAATATTACCGCCGAGATTTTAGGTTGGGTTAGGTTAGGTTATATTACGTTATTGATGTATATAAAGGTCCCACGGAGACATAGAGGCCAACTCGCCAGGAATGTTGTCAAATATTACCGCCGAAATGATAGGTTGGGTTAGGTTACGTTATATTACGTTATTGATGTATATGATGGTCAAACGGAGACGTAGAAGCCAACAAGCCAGGAATGTGGTCAAATATTACCGCCGAAATGTTATATTGGGTTAGCTTATGTTATATTATGTTATTGATGTATATAAATATCCCACGGAGACGTAGATGCCACCTCGCCAGGAATGTGGTCAAATATTATCGCCGAGATGTTAGGTTGGGTTAGGTTAGGTTATATTACGTTATTGATGTATATAAAGGTCCCACGGAGACGTAGAGGCCAACTCGCCAGGAATGTTGTCAAATATTACCACCGAGATGTTAGATTGGGTGAGGCTAGCTTATATTATGTTATTGATGTATATAAAGGTCCCACGGAGACGTAGAGGCCAACTTGCCAGGAATGTTGTCAAATATTTCCGCCGAGATGTTAGGTTGGGTTAGGTTAGGTTATATTACGTTATTGAAGTATATAAAGGTCCCACGGAGACGTAGAGGCCAACTCGCCAGGAATGATGGCAAATATTACCGCCGAGATGTTAAGTTGGGTTAGGTTAGGTTATATTACGTTATGGATGTATATAAAGGTCCCACGAAGACGTAGAGGCCAACTCGCCAGGAATGTTGTCAAATATTACCGCCGAGATGATAGGTTGAGTTTAGTTACGTTATATTACGTTATTGTTGTATACGAGGGTTACACGGAGACGTAGAGGCCAACTCGCCGGGAATGATGTCAAATACTACCGCCGAGATGTTAAGTTGGGTTAGGTTAGGTTATATTACGTTATGGATGTATATAAAGGTCCCACGGAGACGTAGAGGCCAACTCGGCAGGAATGTTGTCAAATATTACCGCCGAGATGATAGGTTGGGTTAAGTTACGTTATATTACGTTATTGTTGTATACGAGGGTTACACGGAGACATAGAGGCCAACTCGCCGGGAATGATGTCAAATACTACCGCCGAGATGCTCGGTTGGGTTAGGTTAGGTTATGTTACGTTATTGATGTATATAAAGGTCCCACGGAGACGTAGATGCCAACTCGCCAGGAATGTTTTCAGATATTACCGCCGAGATGTTAGGTTGGGTTAGGTTAGGTTATATTACGTTATTGATGTATATAAAGGTCCCACGGAGACGTAGAGGCCAACTCGCCAGGAATGTTGTCAAATATTACCGCCGAAATGATAGGTTGGGTTAGGTTACGTTATATTACGTTATTGATGTATATGATGGTCAAAAGGAGACGTAGAAGCCAACTCGCCAGCAATGATGTCAAATATTACCGCCGAGATGTTAGTTTGGGTTAGGTTAGGTTATATTACGTTATTGATGTATATAAAGGTCCCACGGAGACGTAGAGGCCAACTCGCCAGGTACGTTGTCAAATATTACCGCCGAGATGTTAGATTGGGTGAGGCTAGCTTATATTATGTTATTGATGTATATAAAGGTCCCACGGAGACGTAGAGGCCAACTTGCCAGGAGTGTTGTCAAATATTACCGCCGAGATGTTAGGTTGGGTTAGGTTAGGTTATATTACGTTATAGATCTATATGAAGGTCCCACGGAGACGTAGAGTCCAACAAGCCAGGAATGTGGTCGAATATTACCGCCGAGATGTTATATTGGGTTAGCTTATGTTATATTATGTTATTGATGTATAAAAATATCCCACGGAGACGTAGATGCCACCTCGCCAGGAATGTTTTCAATTATTACCGCCGAGATGTTAGGTTGGTTTAGGTTAGGTTATATTACGTTATAGATGTATATAAAGGTCCCACGGAGACGTAGAGTCCAACAAGCCAGGAGTGTGGTCAAATATTACCGCCGAAATGTTATATTGGGTTAGCTTATGTTATATTATGTTATTGATGTATATAAATATCCCACGGAGACGTAGATGCCACCTCGCCAGGAATGTGGTCAAATATTATCGCCGAGATGTTAGGTTGGGTTAGGTTAGGTTATATTACGTTATTGATGTATATAAAGGTCCCACGGAGACGTAGAGGCCAACTCGCCAGGAATGTTGTCAAATATTACCGCCGAAATGATAGGTTGGGTTAGGTTACGTTATATTACGTTATTGATGTATATGATGGTCAAACGGAGACGTAGAAGCCAACTCGCCAGGAATGATGTCAAATATTACCGCCGAGATGTTAGTTTGGGTTAGGTTAGGTTATATTACGTTATTGATGTATATAAAGGTCCCACGGAGACGTAGAGTCCAACAAGCCAGGAATGTGGTCAAATATTACCGCCGAAATGTTATATTGGGTTAGCTTATGTTATATTATGTTATTGATGTATATAAATATCCCACGGAGACGTAGATGCCACCTCGCCAGGAATGTGGTCACATATTATCGCCGAGATGTTAGGTTGGTTTAGGTTAGGTTATATTACGTTATAGATCTATATGAAGGTCCCACGGAGACGTAGTGTCCAACAAGCCAGGAATGTGGTCGAATATTACCGCCGAGATGTTATATTGGGTTAGCTTATGTTATATTATGTTATTGATGTATAAAAATATCCCACGGAGACGTAGATGCCACCTCGCCAGGAATGTTTTCAATTATTACCGCCGAGATGTTAGGTTGGTTTAGGTTAGGTTATATTACGTTATAGATGTATATAAAGGTCCCACGGAGACGTAGAGTCCAACAAGCCAGGAATGTTGTCAAATATTACCACCGAGATGTTAGATTGGGTGAGGCTAGCTTATATTATGTTATTGATGTATATAAAGGTCCCACGGAGACGTAGAGGCCAACTTGCCAGGAATGTTGTCAAATATTTCCGCCGAGATGTTAGGTTGGGTTAGGTTAGGTTATATTACGTTATTGAAGTATATAAAGGTCCCACGGAGACGTAGAGGCCAACTCGCCAGGAATGATGGCAAATATTACCGCCGAGATGTTAAGTTGGGTTAGGTTAGGTTATATTACGTTATGGATGTATATAAAGGTCCCACGAAGACGTAGAGGCCAACTCGCCAGGAATGTTGTCAAATATTACCGCCGAGATGATAGGTTGAGTTTAGTTACGTTATATTACGTTATTGTTGTATACGAGGGTTACACGGAGACGTAGAGGCCAACTCGCCGGGAATGATGTCAAATACTACCGCCGAGATGTTAAGTTGGGTTAGGTTAGGTTATATTACGTTATGGATGTATATAAAGGTCCCACGGAGACGTAGAGGCCAACTCGGCAGGAATGTTGTCAAATATTACCGCCGAGATGATAGGTTGGGTTAAGTTACGTTATATTACGTTATTGTTGTATACGAGGGTTACACGGAGACATAGAGGCCAACTCGCCGGGAATGATGTCAAATACTACCGCCGAGATGTTCGGTTGGGTTAGGTTAGGTTATGTTACGTTATTGATGTATATAAAGGTCCCACGGAGACGTAGATGCCAACTCGCCAGGAATGTTTTCAAATATTACCGCCGAGATGTTAGGTTGGGTTAGGTTAGGTTATATTACGTTATTGATGTATATAAAGGTCCCACGGAGACGTAGAGGCCAACTCGCCAGGAATGTTGTCAAATATTACCGCCGAAATGACAGGTTGGGTTAGGTTACGTTATATTACGTTATTGATGTATATGATGGTCAAACGGAGACGTAGAAGCCAACTCGCCAGCAATGATGTCAAATATTACCGCCGAGATGTTAGTTTGGGTTAGGTTAGGTTATATTACGTTATTGATGTATATAAAGGTCCCACGGAGACGTAGAGGCCAACTCGCCAGGTACGTTGTCAAATATTACCGCCGAGATGTTAGATTGGGTGAGGCTAGCTTATATTATGTTATTGATGTATATAAAGGTCCCACGGAGACGTAGAGGCCAACTTGCCAGGAGTGTTGTCAAATATTACCGCCGAGATGTTAGGTTGGGTTAGGTTAGGTTATATTACGTTATAGATCTATATGAAGGTCCCACGGAGACGTAGAGTCCAACAAGCCAGGAATGTGGTCGAATATTACCGCCGAGATGTTATATTGGGTTAGCTTATGTTATATTATGTTATTGATGTATAAAAATATCCCACGGAGACGTAGATGCCACCTCGCCAGGAATGTTTTCAATTATTACCGCCGAGATGTTAGGTTGGTTTAGGTTAGGTTATATTACGTTATAGATGTATATAAAGGTCCCACGGAGACGTAGAGTCCAACAAGCCAGGAATGTGGTCAAATATTACCGCCGAAATGTTATATTGGGTTAGCTTATGTTATATTATGTTATTGATGTATATAAATATCCCACGGAGACGTAGATGCCACCTCGCCAGGAATGTGGTCAAATATTATCGCCGAGATGTTAGGTTGGGTTAGGTTAGGTTATATTACGTTATTGATGTATATAAAGGTCCCACGGAGACGTAGAGGCCAACTCGCCAGGAATGTTGTCAAATATTACCGCCGAAATGATAGGTAGGGTTAGGTTACGTTATATTACGTTATTGATGTATATGATGGTCAAACGGAGACGTAGAAGCCAACTCGCCAGGAATGATGTCAAATATTACCGCCGAGATGTTAGTTTGGGTTAGGTTAGGTTATATTACGTTATTGATGTATATAAAGGTCCCACGGAGACGTAGAGGCCAACTCGCCAGGTATGTTGTCAAATATTACCGCCGAGATGTTAGATTGGGTGAGGCTAGCTTATATTATGTTATTGATGTATATAAAGGTCCCACGGAGACGTAGAGGCCAACTTGCCAGGAATGTTGTCAAATATTTCCGCCGAGATGTTAGGTTGGGTTAGGTTAGGTTATATTACGTTATTGAAGTATATAAAGGTCCCACGGAGACGTAGAGGCCAACTCGCCAGGAATGATGGCAAATATTACCGCCGAAATGATAGGTAGGGTTAGGTTACGTTATATTACGTTATTGATGTATATGATGGTCAAACGGAGACGTAGAAGCCAACTCGCCAGGAATGATGTCAAATATTACCGCCGAGATGTTAGTTTGGGTTAGGTTAGGTTATATTACGTTATTGATGTATATAAAGGTCCCACGGAGACGTAGAGGCCAACTCGCCAGGTATGTTGTCAGATATTACCGCCGAGATGTTAGATTGGGTGAGGCTAGCTTATATTATGTTATTGATGTATATAAAGGTCCCACGGAGACGTAGAGGCCAACTTGCCAGGAATGTTGTCAAATATTTCCGCCGAGATGTTAGGTTGGGTTAGGTTAGGTTATATTACGTTATTGAAGTATATAAAGGTCCCACGGAGACGTAGAGGCCAACTCGCCAGGAATGATGGCAAATATTACCGCCGAGATGTTAAGTTGGGTTAGGTTAGGTTATATTACGTTATGGATGTATATAAAGGTCCCACGGAGACGTAGAGGCCAACTCGCCAGGAATGTTGTCAAATATTACCGCCGAGATGATAGGTTGAGTTTAGTTACGTTATATTACGTTATTGTTGTATACGAGGGTTACACGGAGACGTAGAGGCCAACTCGCCGGGAATGATGTCAAATACTACCGCCGAGATGTTAAGTTGGGTTAGGTTAGGTTATATTACGTTATGGATGTATATAAAGGTCCCACGGAGACGTAGAGGCCAACTCGCCAGGAATGTTGTCAAATATTACCGCCGAGATGATAGGTTGAGTTAAGTTACGTTATATTACGTTATTGTTGTATACGAGGGTTACACGGAGACGTAGAGGCCAACTCGCCGGGAATGATGTCAAATACTACCGCCGAGATGCTAGGTTGGGTTAGGTTAGGTTATATTACGTTATTGATGTATATAAAGCTCCCACGGAGACGTAGAGGCCAACTCGCCAGGTACGTTGTCAAATATTACCGCCGAGATGTTAGATTGGGTGAGGCTAGCTTATATTATGTTATTGATGTATATAAAGGTCCCACGGAGACGTAGAGGCCAACTTGCCAGGAGTGTTGTCAAATATTACCGCCGAGATGTTAGGTTGGGTTAGGTTAGGTTATATTACGTTATAGATCTATATGAAGGTCCCACGGAGACGTAGAGTCCAACAAGCCAGGAATGTGGTCGAATATTACCGCCGAGATGTTATATTGGGTTAGCTTATGTTATATTATGTTATTGATGTATAAAAATATCCCACGGAGACGTAGATGCCACCTCGCCAGGAATGTTTTCAATTATTACCGCCGAGATGTTAGGTTGGTTTAGGTTAGGTTATATTACGTTATAGATGTATATAAAGGTCCCACGGAGACGTAGAGTCCAACAAGCCAGGAGTGTGGTCAAATATTACCGCCGAAATGTTATATTGGGTTAGCTTATGTTATATTATGTTATTGATGTATATAAATATCCCACGGAGACGTAGATGCCACCTCGCCAGGAATGTGGTCAAATATTATCGCCGAGATGTTAGGTTGGGTTAGGTTAGGTTATATTACGTTATTGATGTATATAAAGGTCCCACGGAGACGTAGAGGCCAACTCGCCAGGAATGTTGTCAAATATTACCGCCGAAATGATAGGTTGGGTTAGGTTACGTTATATTACGTTATTGATGTATATGATGGTCAAACGGAGACGTAGAAGCCAACTCGCCAGGAATGATGTCAAATATTACCGCCGAGATGTTAGTTTGGGTTAGGTTAGGTTATATTACGTTATTGATGTATATAAAGGTCCCACGGAGACGTAGAGTCCAACAAGCCAGGAATGTGGTCAAATATTACCGCCGAAATGTTATATTGGGTTAGCTTATGTTATATTATGTTATTGATGTATATAAATATCCCACGGAGACGTAGATGCCACCTCGCCAGGAATGTGGTCACATATTATCGCCGAGATGTTAGGTTGGTTTAGGTTAGGTTATATTACGTTATAGATCTATATGAAGGTCCCACGGAGACGTAGTGTCCAACAAGCCAGGAATGTGGTCGAATATTACCGCCGAGATGTTATATTGGGTTAGCTTATGTTATATTATGTTATTGATGTATAAAAATATCCCACGGAGACGTAGATGCCACCTCGCCAGGAATGTTTTCAATTATTACCGCCGAGATGTTAGGTTGGTTTAGGTTAGGTTATATTACGTTATAGATGTATATAAAGGTCCCACGGAGACGTAGAGTCCAACAAGCCAGGAATGTTGTCAAATATTACCACCGAGATGTTAGATTGGGTGAGGCTAGCTTATATTATGTTATTGATGTATATAAAGGTCCCACGGAGACGTAGAGGCCAACTTGCCAGGAATGTTGTCAAATATTTCCGCCGAGATGTTAGGTTGGGTTAGGTTAGGTTATATTACGTTATTGAAGTATATAAAGGTCCCACGGAGACGTAGAGGCCAACTCGCCAGGAATGATGGCAAATATTACCGCCGAGATGTTAAGTTGGGTTAGGTTAGGTTATATTACGTTATGGATGTATATAAAGGTCCCACGAAGACGTAGAGGCCAACTCGCCAGGAATGTTGTCAAATATTACCGCCGAGATGATAGGTTGAGTTTAGTTACGTTATATTACGTTATTGTTGTATACGAGGGTTACACGGAGACGTAGAGGCCAACTCGCCGGGAATGATGTCAAATACTACCGCCGAGATGTTAAGTTGGGTTAGGTTAGGTTATATTACGTTATGGATGTATATAAAGGTCCCACGGAGACGTAGAGGCCAACTCGGCAGGAATGTTGTCAAATATTACCGCCGAGATGATAGGTTGGGTTAAGTTACGTTATATTACGTTATTGTTGTATACGAGGGTTACACGGAGACATAGAGGCCAACTCGCCGGGAATGATGTCAAATACTACCGCCGAGATGTTCGGTTGGGTTAGGTTAGGTTATGTTACGTTATTGATGTATATAAAGGTCCCACGGAGACGTAGATGCCAACTCGCCAGGAATGTTTTCAAATATTACCGCCGAGATGTTAGGTTGGGTTAGGTTAGGTTATATTACGTTATTGATGTATATAAAGGTCCCACGGAGACGTAGAGGCCAACTCGCCAGGAATGTTGTCAAATATTACCGCCGAAATGACAGGTTGGGTTAGGTTACGTTATATTACGTTATTGATGTATATGATGGTCAAACGGAGACGTAGAAGCCAACTCGCCAGCAATGATGTCAAATATTACCGCCGAGATGTTAGTTTGGGTTAGGTTAGGTTATATTACGTTATTGATGTATATAAAGGTCCCACGGAGACGTAGAGGCCAACTCGCCAGGTACGTTGTCAAATATTACCGCCGAGATGTTAGATTGGGTGAGGCTAGCTTATATTATGTTATTGATGTATATAAAGGTCCCACGGAGACGTAGAGGCCAACTTGCCAGGAGTGTTGTCAAATATTACCGCCGAGATGTTAGGTTGGGTTAGGTTAGGTTATATTACGTTATAGATCTATATGAAGGTCCCACGGAGACGTAGAGTCCAACAAGCCAGGAATGTGGTCGAATATTACCGCCGAGATGTTATATTGGGTTAGCTTATGTTATATTATGTTATTGATGTATAAAAATATCCCACGGAGACGTAGATGCCACCTCGCCAGGAATGTTTTCAATTATTACCGCCGAGATGTTAGGTTGGTTTAGGTTAGGTTATATTACGTTATAGATGTATATAAAGGTCCCACGGAGACGTAGAGTCCAACAAGCCAGGAATGTGGTCAAATATTACCGCCGAAATGTTATATTGGGTTAGCTTATGTTATATTATGTTATTGATGTATATAAATATCCCACGGAGACGTAGATGCCACCTCGCCAGGAATGTGGTCAAATATTATCGCCGAGATGTTAGGTTGGGTTAGGTTAGGTTATATTACGTTATTGATGTATATAAAGGTCCCACGGAGACGTAGAGGCCAACTCGCCAGGAATGTTGTCAAATATTACCGCCGAAATGATAGGTAGGGTTAGGTTACGTTATATTACGTTATTGATGTATATGATGGTCAAACGGAGACGTAGAAGCCAACTCGCCAGGAATGATGTCAAATATTACCGCCGAGATGTTAGTTTGGGTTAGGTTAGGTTATATTACGTTATTGATGTATATAAAGGTCCCACGGAGACGTAGAGGCCAACTCGCCAGGTATGTTGTCAAATATTACCGCCGAGATGTTAGATTGGGTGAGGCTAGCTTATATTATGTTATTGATGTATATAAAGGTCCCACGGAGACGTAGAGGCCAACTTGCCAGGAATGTTGTCAAATATTTCCGCCGAGATGTTAGGTTGGGTTAGGTTAGGTTATATTACGTTATTGAAGTATATAAAGGTCCCACGGAGACGTAGAGGCCAACTCGCCAGGAATGATGGCAAATATTACCGCCGAAATGATAGGTAGGGTTAGGTTACGTTATATTACGTTATTGATGTATATGATGGTCAAACGGAGACGTAGAAGCCAACTCGCCAGGAATGATGTCAAATATTACCGCCGAGATGTTAGTTTGGGTTAGGTTAGGTTATATTACGTTATTGATGTATATAAAGGTCCCACGGAGACGTAGAGGCCAACTCGCCAGGTATGTTGTCAGATATTACCGCCGAGATGTTAGATTGGGTGAGGCTAGCTTATATTATGTTATTGATGTATATAAAGGTCCCACGGAGACGTAGAGGCCAACTTGCCAGGAATGTTGTCAAATATTTCCGCCGAGATGTTAGGTTGGGTTAGGTTAGGTTATATTACGTTATTGAAGTATATAAAGGTCCCACGGAGACGTAGAGGCCAACTCGCCAGGAATGATGGCAAATATTACCGCCGAGATGTTAAGTTGGGTTAGGTTAGGTTATATTACGTTATGGATGTATATAAAGGTCCCACGGAGACGTAGAGGCCAACTCGCCAGGAATGTTGTCAAATATTACCGCCGAGATGATAGGTTGAGTTTAGTTACGTTATATTACGTTATTGTTGTATACGAGGGTTACACGGAGACGTAGAGGCCAACTCGCCGGGAATGATGTCAAATACTACCGCCGAGATGTTAAGTTGGGTTAGGTTAGGTTATATTACGTTATGGATGTATATAAAGGTCCCACGGAGACGTAGAGGCCAACTCGCCAGGAATGTTGTCAAATATTACCGCCGAGATGATAGGTTGAGTTAAGTTACGTTATATTACGTTATTGTTGTATACGAGGGTTACACGGAGACGTAGAGGCCAACTCGCCGGGAATGATGTCAAATACTACCGCCGAGATGCTAGGTTGGGTTAGGTTAGGTTATATTACGTTATTGATGTATATAAAGCTCCCACGGAGACGTAGAGGCCAACTCGCCAGGAATGTTGTCAAATATTACCGCCGAGATGTTAGGTTGGGTTAGGTTAGGTTATATTACGTTATTGATGTATATAAAGGTCCCACGGAAACGGAGAAGCCAACTCGCCAGGAATTTTGTCAAATATTACCGCCGAGATGATAGGTTGGGTTAGGTTAGGTTATATTACGTTATGGATGTATATAAAGGTCCCACGGAGACGTAGAGGCCAACTCGGCAGGAATGTTGTCAAATATTACCGCCGAGATGATAGGTTGGGTTAAGTTACGTTATATTACGTTATTGTTGTATACGAGGGTTACACGGAGACATAGAGGCCAACTCGCCGGGAATGATGTCAAATACTACCGCCGAGATGCTCGGTTGGGTTAGGTTAGGTTATATTACGTTATTGATGTATATAAAGGTCCCACGGAGACGTAGAGGCCAACTCGCCAGGTATGTTGTCAAATATTACCGCCGAGATGTTAGATTGGGTGAGGCTAGCTTATATTATGTTATTGATGTATATAAAGGTCCCACGGAGACGTAGAGGCCAACTTGCCAGGAATGTTGTCAAATATTTCCGCCGAGATGTTAGGTTGGGTTAGGTTAGGTTATATTACGCTATTGAAGTATATAAAGGTCCCACGGAGACGTAGAGGCCAACTCGCCAGGAATGATGGCAAATATTACCGCCGAGATGTTAAGTTGGGTTAGGTTAGGTTATATTACGTTATTGATGTATATAAAGGTCCCACGGAGACGTAGAGGCCAACTCGCCAGGTATGTTGTCAAATATTACCGCCGAGATGTTAGATTGGGTGAGGCTAGCTTATATTATGTTATTGATGTATATAAAGGTCCCACGGAGACGTAGAGGCCAACTTGCCAGGAATGTTGTCAAATATTTCCGCCGAGATGTTAGGTTGGGTTAGGTTAGGTTATATTACGTTATTGAAGTATATAAAGGTCCCACGGAGACGTAGAGGCCAACTCGCCAGGAATGATGGCAAATATTACCGCCGAGATGTTAAGTTGGGTTAGGTTAGGTTATATTACGTTATGGATGTATATAAAGGTCCCACGGAGACGTAGAGGCCAACTCGCCAGGAATGTTGTCAAATATTACCGCCGAGATGATAGGTTGGGTTAAGTTACGTTATATTACGTTATTGTTGTATACGAGGGTTACACGGAGACATAGAGGCCAACTCGCCGGGAATGATGTCAAATACTACCGCCGAGATGCTCGGTTGGGTTAGGTTAGGTTATATTACGTTATTGATGTATATAAAGGTCCCACGGAGACGTAGAGGCCAACTCGCCAGGTATGTTGTCAAATATTACCGCCGAGATGTTAGATTGGGTGAGGCTAGCTTATATTATGTTATTGATGTATATAAAGGTCCCACGGAGACGTAGAGGCCAACTTGCCAGGAATGTTGTCAAATATTTCCGCCGAGATGTTAGGTTGGGTTAGGTTAGGTTATATTACGCTATTGAAGTATATAAAGGTCCCACGGAGACGTAGAGGCCAACTCGCCAGGAATGATGGCAAATATTACCGCCGAGATGTTAAGTTGGGTTAGGTTAGGTTATATTACGTTATGGATGTATATAAAGGTCCCACGGAGTCGTAGAGGCCAACTCGCCAGGAATGTTGTCAAATATTACCGCCGAGATGATAGGTTGAGTTTAGTTACGTTATATTACGTTATTGTTGTATACGAGGGTTACACGGAGACGTAGAGGCCAACTCGCCGGGAATGATGTCAAATACTACCGCCGAGATGCTAGGTTGGGTTAGGTTAGGTTATATTACGTTATTGATGAATATAAAGGTCCCACGGAGACGCAGAGTCCAACTCGCCAGGAATGTGGTCAAATATTACCGCCGAGATGTTAGGTTGGGTTAGGTTAGGTTATATTACGATATTGATGTATATAAAGCTCCCACGGAGACGTAGAGGCCAACCCGCCAGGAATGATGTCAAATATTACCGCCGAGATTTTAGGTTGGGTTAGGTTAGGTTATATTACGTTATTGATGTATATAAAGGTCCCACGGAGACATAGAGGCCAACTCGCCAGGAATGTTGTCAAATATTACCGCCGAAATGATAGGTTGGGTTAGGTTACGTTATATTACGTTATTGATGTATATGATGGTCAAACGGAGACGTAGAAGCCAACTCGCCAGGAATGATGTCAAATATTACCGCCGAGATGTTAGTTTGGGTTAGGTTAGGTTATATTACGTTATTGATGTATATAAAGGTCCAACGGAGACGTAGAGGCCAACTCGCCAGGTATGTTGTCAAATATTACCGCCGAGATGTTAGATTGGGTGAGGCTAGCTTATATTATGTTATTGATGTATATAAAGGTCCCACGGAGACGTAGAGGCCAACTTGCCAGGAATGTTGTCAAATATTTCCGCCGAGATGTTCGGTTGGGTTAGGTTAGGTTATATTACGTTATTGAAGTATATAAAGGTCCCACGCAGACGTAGAGGCCAACAAGCCAGGAATGTGGTCAAATATTATCGCCGAGATGTTAGGTTGGGTTAGGTTAGGTTATATTACGTTATTGATGTATATAAAGGTCCCACGGAGACGTAGAGGCCAACTCGCCAGGAATGTTGTCAAATATTACCGCCGAAATGATAGGTTGGGTTAGGTTACGTTATATTACGTTATTGATGTATATGATGGTCAAACGGAGACGTAGAAGCCAACTCGCCAGGAATGATGTCAAATATTACCGCCGAGATGTTAGTTTGGGTTAGGTTAGGTTATATTACGTTATTGATGTATATAAAGGTCCCACGGAGACGTACAGGCCAACTCGCCAGGTATGTTGTCAAATATTACCGCCGAGATGTTAGATTGGGTGAGGCTAGCTTATATTATGTTATTGATGTATATAAAGGTCCCACGGAGACGTAGAGGCCAACTTGCCAGGAGTGTTGTCAAATATTACCGCCGAGATGTTAGGTTGGGTTAGGTTAGGTTATATTACGTTATAGATCTATATGAAGGTCCCACGGAGACGTAGAGTCCAACAAGCCAGGAATGTGGTCGAATATTACCGCCGAGATGTTATATTGGGTTAGCTTATGTTATATTATGTTATTGATGTATAAAAATATCCCACGGAGACGTAGATGCCACCTCGCCAGGAATGTTTTCAATTATTACCGCCGAGATGTTAGGTTTGTTTAGGTTAGGTTATATTACGTTATAGATGTATATAAAGGTCCCACGGAGACGTAGAGTCCAACAAGCCAGGAATGTGGTCAAATATTACCGCCGAAATGTTATATTGGGTTAGCTTATGTTATATTATGTTATTGATGTATATAAATATCCCACGGAGACGTAGATGCCACCTCGCCAGGAATGTGGTCAAATATTATCGCCGAGATGTTAGGTTGGGTTGGGTTAGAGAATATTACGTTATTGATGTATATAAAGGTCCCACGGAGACGTAGAGGCCAACTCGCCAGGAATGTTGTCAAATATTACCGCCGAAATGATAGGTTGGGTTAGGTTACGTTATATTACGTTATTGATGTATATGATGGTCAAACGGAGACGTAGAAGCCAATTCGCCAGGAATGATGTCAAATATTACCGCCGAGATGTTAGTTTGGGTTAGGTTAGGTTATATTACGTTATTGATGTATATAAAGGTCCCACGGAGACGTAGAGGCCAACTCGCCAGGTATGTTGTCAAATATTACCGCCGAGATGTTAGATTGGGTGAGGCTAGCTTATATTATGTTATTGATGTATATAAAGGTCCCACGGAGACGTAGACGCCAACTTGCCAGGAATGTTGTCAAATATTTCCGCCGAGATGTTCGGTTGGGTTAGGTTAGGTTATATTACGTTATTGAAGTATATAAAGGTCCCACGCAGACGTAGAGGCCAACAAGCCAGGAATGTGGTCAAATATTATCGCCGAGATGTTAGGTTGGGTTAGGTTAGGTTATATTACGTTATTGATGTAGATAAAGGTCCCACGGAGACGTAGAGGCCAACTCGCCAGGAATGTTGTCAAATATTACCGCCGAAATGATAGGTTGGGTTAGGTTACGTTATATTACGTTATTGATGTATATGATGGTCAAACGGAGACGTAGAAGCCAACTCGCCAGGAATGATGTCAAATATTACCGCCGAGATGTTAGTTTGGGTTAGGTTAGGTTATATTACGTTATTGATGTATATAAAGGTCCCACGGAGACGTAGAGGCCAACTCGCCAGGTATGTTGTCAAATATTACCGCCGAGATGTTAGATTGGGTGAGGCTAGCTTATATTATGTTATTGATATATATAAAGGTCCCACGGAGACATAGGGGCCAACTTGCCAGGAGTGTTGTCAAATATTACCGCCGAGATGTTAGGTTGGGTTAGGTTAGGTTATATTACGTTATAGATCTATATGAAGGTCCCACGGAGACGTAGAGTCCAACAAGCCAGGAATGTGGTCGAATATTACCGCCGAGATGTTATATTGGGTTAGCTTATGTTATATTATGTTATTGATGTATAAAAATATCCCACGGAGACGTAGATGCCACCTCGCCAGGAATGTTTTCAATTATTACCGCCGAGATGTTAGGTTGGTTTAGGTTAGGTTATATTACGTTATAGATGTATATAAAGGTCCCACGGAGACGTAGAGTCCAACAAGCCAGGAATGTGGTAAAATATTACCGCCGAAATGTTATATTGGGTTAGCTTATGTTATATTATGTTATTGATGTATATAAATATCCCACGGAGACGTAGATGCCACCTCGCCAGGAATGTGGTCAAATATTATCGCCGAGATGTTAGGTTGGGTTAGGTTAGGTTATATTACGTTATTGATGTATATAAAGGTCCCACGGAGACGTAGAGGCCAACTCGCCAGGAATGTTGTCAAATATTACCGCCGAAATGATAGGTTGGGTTAGGTTACGTTATATTACGTTATTGATGTATATGATGGTCAAACGGAGACGTAGAAGCCAACTCGCCAGGAATGATGTCAAATATTACCGCCGAGATGTTAGTTTGGGTTAGGTTAGGTTATATTACGTTATTGATGTATATAAAGGTCCCACGGAGACGTAGAGGCCAACTCGCCAGGAATGATGGCAAATTTTACCGCCGAGATGTTAAGTTGGGTTAGGTTAGGTTATATTACGTTATGGATGTATATAAAGGTCCCACGGAGACGTAGAGGCCAACTCGCCAGGAATGTTGTCAAATATTACCGCCGAGATGATAGGTTGAGTTTAGTTACGTTATATTACGTTATTGTTGTATACGAGGGTTACACGGAGACGTAGAGGCCAACTCGCCGGGAATGATGTCAAATACTACCGCCGAGATGTTAAGTTGGGTTAGGTTAGGTTATATTACGTTATGGATGTATATAAAGGTCCCACGGAGACGTAGAGGCCAACTCGCCAGGTATGTTGTCAAATATTACCGCCGAGATGTTAGGTTGGGTTAGGTTAGGTTATATTACGTTATTGATGTATATAAAGGTCCCACGGAAACGGAGAAGCCAACTCGCCAGGAATTTTGTCAAATATTACCGCCGAGATGATAGGTTGGGTTAGGTTAGGTTATATTACGTTATGGATGTATATGAAGGTCAAACGGAGACCTAGAGGCCAACTCGGCAGGAATGTTGTCAAATATTACCGCCGAGATGATAGGTTGGGTTAAGTTACGTTATATTACGTTATTGTTGTATACGAGGGTTACACGGAGACATAGAGGCCAACTCGCCGGGAATGATGTCAAATACTACCGCCGAGATGCTCGGTTGGGTTAGGTTAGGTTATATTACGTTATTGATGTATATAAAGGTCCCACGGAGACGTAGAGGCCAACTTGCCAGGTATGTTGTCAAATATTACCGCCGAGATGTTAGATTGGGTGAGGCTAGCTTATATTATGTTATTGATGTATATAAAGGTCCCACGGAGACGTAGAGGCCAACTTGCCAGGAATGTTGTCAAATATTTCCGCCGAGATGTTAGGTTGGGTTAGGTTAGGTTATATTACGCTATTGAAGTATATAAAGGTCCCACGGAGACGTAGAGGCCAACTCGCCAGGAATGATGGCAAATATTACCGCCGAGATGTTAAGTTGGGTTAGGTTAGGTTATATTACGTTATTGATGTATATAAAGGTCCCACGGAGACGTAGAGGCCAACTCGCCAGGTATGTTGTCAAATATTACCGCCGAGATGTTAGATTGGGTGAGGCTAGCTTATATTATGTTATTGATGTATATAAAGGTCCCACGGAGACGTAGAGGCCAACTTGCCAGGAATGTTGTCAAATATTTCCGCCGAGATGTTAGGTTGGGTTAGGTTAGGTTATATTACGTTATTGAAGTATATAAAGGTCCCACGGAGACGTAGAGGCCAACTCGCCAGGAATGATGGCAAATATTACCGCCGAGATGTTAAGTTGGGTTAGGTTAGGTTATATTACGTTATGGATGTATATAAAGGTCCCACGGAGACGTAGAGGCCAACTCGCCAGGAATGTTGTAAAATATTACCGCCGAGATGAGAGGTTGAGTTTAGTTACGTTATATTACGTTATTGTTGTATACGAGGGTTACACGGAGACGTAGAGGCCAACTCGCCGGGAATGATGTCAAATACTACCGCCGAGATGTTAAGTTGGGTTAGGTTAGGTTATATTACGTTATGGATGTATATAAAGGTCCCACGGAGACGTAGAGGCCAACTCGCCAGGAATGTTGTCAAATATTACCGCCGAGATGATAGGTTGAGTTAAGTTACGTTATATTACGTTATTGTTGTATACGAGGGTTACACGGAGACGTAGAGGCCAACTCGCCGGGAATGATGTCAAATACTACCGCCGAGATGCTAGGTTGGGTTAGGTTAGGTTATATTACGTTATTGATGTATATAAAGCTCCCACGGAGACGTAGAGGCCAACTCGCCAGGAATGTTGTCAAATATTACCGCCGAGATGTTAGGTTGGGTTAGGTTAGGTTATATTACGTTATTGATGTATATAAAGGTCCCACGGAAACGGAGAAGCCAACTCGCCAGGAATTTTGTCAAATATTACCGCCGAGATGATAGGTTGGGTTAGGTTAGGTTATATTACGTTATGGATGTATATAAAGGTCCCACGGAGACGTAGAGGCCAACTCGGCAGGAATGTTGTCAAATATTACCGCCGAGATGATAGGTTGGGTTAAGTTACGTTATATTACGTTATTGTTGTATACGAGGGTTACACGGAGACATAGAGGCCAACTCGCCGGGAATGATGTCAAATACTACCGCCGAGATGCTCGGTTGGGTTAGGTTAGGTTATATTACGTTATTGATGTATATAAAGGTCCCACGGAGACGTAGAGGCCAACTCGCCAGGTATGTTGTCAAATATTACCGCCGAGATGTTAGATTGGGTGAGGCTAGCTTATATTATGTTATTGATGTATATAAAGGTCCCACGGAGACGTAGAGGCCAACTTGCCAGGAATGTTGTCAAATATTTCCGCCGAGATGTTAGGTTGGGTTAGGTTAGGTTATATTACGCTATTGAAGTATATAAAGGTCCCACGGAGACGTAGAGGCCAACTCGCCAGGAATGATGGCAAATATTACCGCCGAGATGTTAAGTTGGGTGAGGTTAGGTTATATTACGTTATGGATGTATATAAAGGTCCCACGGAGACGTAGAGGCCAACTCGCCAGGAATGTTGTCAAATATTACCGCCGAGATGTTAGGTTGGGTTAGGTTAGGTTATATTACGTTATTGATGTATATAAAGGTCCCACGGAAACGGAGAAGCCAACTCGCCAGGAATTTTGTCAAATATTACCGCCGAGATGATAGGTTGGGTTAGGTTAGGTTATATTACGTTATGGATGTATATAAAGGTCCCACGGAGACGTAGAGGCCAACTCGGCAGGAATGTTGTCAAATATTACCGCCGAGATGATAGGTTGGGTTAAGTTACGTTATATTACGTTATTGTTGTATACGAGGGTTACACGGAGACATAGAGGCCAACTCGCCGGGAATGATGTCAAATACTACCGCCGAGATGCTCGGTTGGGTTAGGTTAGGTTATATTACGTTATTGATGTATATAAAGGTCCCACGGAGACGTAGAGGCCAACTCGCCAGGAATGTTGTCAAATATTACCGCCGAAATGATAGGTTGGGTTAGGTTACGTTATATTACGTTATTGATGTATATGATGGTCAAACGGAGACGTAGAAGCCAATTCGCCAGGAATGATGTCAAATATTACCGCCGAGATGTTAGTTTGGGTTAGGTTAGGTTATATTACGTTATTGATGTATATAAAGGTCCCACGGAGACGTAGAGGCCAACTCGCCAGGTATGTTGTCAAATATTACCGCCGAGATGTTAGATTGGGTGAGGCTAGCTTATATTATGTTATTGATGTATATAAAGGTCCCACGGATACGTAGACGCCAACTTGCCAGGAATGTTGTCAAATATTTCCGCCGAGATGTTCGGTTGGGTTAGGTTAGGTTATATTACGTTATTGAAGTATATAAAGGTCCCACGCAGACGTAGAGGCCAACAAGCGAGGAATGTGGTCAAATATTATCGCCGAGATGTTAGGTTGGGTTAGGTTAGGTTATATTACGTTATTGATGTAGATAAAGGTCCCACGGAGACGTAGAGGCCAACTCGCCAGGAATGTTGTCAAATATTACCGCCGAAATGATAGGTAGGGTTAGGTTACGTTATATTACGTTATTGATGTATATGATGGTCAAACGGAGACGTAGAAGCCAACTCGCCAGGAATGATGTCAAATATTACCGCCGAGATGTTAGTTTGGGTTAGGTTAGGTTATATTACGTTATTGATGTATATAAAGGTCCCACGGAGACGTAGAGGCCAACTCGCCAGGTATGTTGTCAAATATTACCGCCGAGATGTTAGATTGGGTGAGGCTAGCTTATATTATGTTATTGATGTATATAAAGGTCCCACGGAGACGTAGAGGCCAACTTGCCAGGAATGTTGTCAAATATTTCCGCCGAGATGTTAGGTTGGGTTAGGTTAGGTTATATTACGTTATTGAAGTATATAAAGGTCCCACGGAGACGTAGAGGCCAACTCGCCAGGAATGATGGCAGATATTACCGCCGAGATGTTAAGTTGGGTTAGGTTAGGTTATATTACGTTATGGATGTATATAAAGGTCCCACGGAGACGTAGAGGCCAACTCGCCAGGAATGTTGTCAAATATTACCGCCGAGATGATAGGTTGAGTTTAGTTACGTTATATTACGTTATTGTTGTATACGAGGGTTACACGGAGACGTAGAGGCCAACTCGCCGTGAATGATGTCAAATACTACCGCCGAGATGTTAAGTTGGGTTAGGTTAGGTTATATTACGTTATGGATGTATATAAAGGTCCCACGGAGACGTAGAGGCCAACTCGCCAGGAATGTTGTCAAATATTACCGCCGAGATGATAGGTTGAGTTAAGTTACGTTATATTACGTTATTGTTGTATACGAGGGTTACACGGAGACGTAGAGGCCAACTCGCCGGGAATGATGTCAAATACTACCGCCGAGATGCTAGGTTGGGTTAGGTTAGGTTATATTACGTTATTGATGTATATAAAGCTCCCACGGAGACGTAGAGGCCAACTCGCCAGGAATGTTGTCAAATATTACCGCCGAGATGTTAGGTTGGGTTAGGTTAGGTTATATTACGTTATTGATGTATATAAAGGTCCCACGGAAACGGAGCAGCCAACTCGCCAGGAATTTTGTCAAATATTACCGCCGAGATGATAGGTTGGGTTAGGTTAGGTTATATTACGTTATGGATGTATATAAAGGTCCCACGGAGACGTAGAGGCCAACTCGGCAGGAATGTTGTCAAATATTACCGCCGAGATGATAGGTTGTGTTAAGTTACGTTATATTACGTTATTGTTGTATACGAGGGTTACACGGAGACATAGAGGCCAACTCGCCGGGAATGATGTCAAATACTACCGCCGAGATGCTCGGTTGGGTTAGGTTAGGTTATATTACGTTATTGATGTATATAAAGGTCCCACGGAGACGTAGAGGCCAACTCGCCAGGTATGTTGTCAAATATTACCGCCGAGATGTTAGATTGGGTGAGGCTAGCTTATATTATGTTATTGATGTATATAAAGGTCCCACGGAGACGTAGAGGCCAACTTGCCAGGAATGTTGTCAAATATTTCCGCCGAGATGTTAGGTTGGGTTAGGTTAGGTTATATTACGCTATTGAAGTATATAAAGGTCCCACGGAGACGTAGAGGCCAACTCGCCAGGAATGATGGCAAATATTACCGCCGAGATGTTAAGTTGGGTGAGGTTAGGTTATATTACGTTATGGATGTATATAAAGGTCCCACGGAGACGTAGAGGCCAACTCGCCAGGAATGTTGTCAAATATTACCGCCGAGATGATAGGTTGAGTTTAGTTACGTTATATTACGTTATTGTTGTATACGAGGGTTACACGGAGACGTAGAGGCCAACTCGCCGGGAATGATGTCAAATACTACCGCCGAGATGCTAGGTTGGGTTAGGTTAGGTTATATTACGTTATTGATGAATATAAAGGTCCCACGGAGACGTAGAGTCCAACTCGCCAGGAATGTGGTCAAATATTACCGCCGAGATGTTAGGTTGGGTTAGGTTAGGTTATATTACGATATTGATGTATATAAAGCTCCCACGGAGACGTAGAGGCCAACCCGCCAGGAATGATGTCAAATATTACCGCCGAGATTTTAGGTTGGGTTAGGTTAGGTTATATTACGTTATTGATGTATATAAAGGTCCCACGGAGACATAGAGGCCAACTCGCCAGGAATGTTGTCAAATATTACCGCCGAAATGATAGGTTGGGTTAGGTTACGTTATATTACGTTATTGATGTATATGATGGTCAAACGGAGACGCAGAAGCCAACTCGCCAGGAATGATGTCAAATATTACCGCCGAGATGTTAGTTTGGGTTAGGTTAGGTTATATTACGTTATTGATGTATATAAAGGTCCAACGGAGACGTAGAGGCCAACTCGCCAGGTATGTTGTCAAATATTACCGCCGAGATGTTAGATTGGGTGAGGCTAGCTTATATTATGTTATTGATGTATATAAAGGTCCCACGGAGACGTAGAGGCCAACTTGCCAGGAATGTTGTCAAATATTTCCGCCGAGATGTTCGGTTGGGTTAGGTTAGGTTATATTACGTTATTGAAGTATATAAAGGTCCCACGCAGACGTAGAGGCCAACAAGCCAGGAATGTGGTCAAATATTATCGCCGAGATGTTAGGTTGGGTTAGGTTAGGTTATATTACGTTATTGATGTATATAAAGGTCCCACGGAGACGTAGAGGCCAACTCGCCAGGAATGTTGTCAAATATTACCGCCGAAATGATAGGTTGGGTTAGGTTACGTTATATTACGTTATTGATGTATATGATGGTCAAACGGAGACGTAGAAGCCAACTCGCCAGGAATGATGTCAAATATTACCGCCGAGATGTTAGTTTGGGTTAGGTTAGGTTATATTACGTTATTGATGTATATAAAGGTCCCACGGAGACGTAGAGGCCAACTCGCCAGGTATGTTGTCAAATATTACCGCCGAGATGTTAGATTGGGTGAGGCTAGCTTATATTATGTTATTGATGTATATAAAGGTCCCACGGAGACGTAGACGCCAACTTGCCAGGAATGTTGTCAAATATTTCCGCCGAGATGTTCGGTTGGGTTAGGTTAGGTTATATTACGTTATTGAAGTATATAAAGGTCCCACGCAGACGTAGAGGCCAACAAGCGAGGAATGTGGTCAAATATTATCGCCGAGATGTTAGGTTGGGTTAGGTTAGGTTATATTACGTTATGGATGTATATAAAGGTCCCACGGAGACGTAGAGGCCAACTCGCCAGGAATGTTGTCAAATATTACCGCCGAGATGATAGGTTGAGTTTAGTTACGTTATATTACGTTATTGTTGTATACGAGGGTTACACGGAGACGTAGAGGCCAACTCGCCGGGAATGATGTCAAATACTACCGCCGAGATGTTAAGTTGGGTTAGGTTAGGTTATATTACGTTATGGATGTATATAAAGGTCCCACGGAGACGTAGAGGCCAACTCGCCAGGAATGTTGTCAAATATTACCGCCGAGATGATAGGTTGAGTTAAGTTACGTTATATTACGTTATTGTTGTATACGAGGGTTACACGGAGACGTAGAGGCCAACTCGCCGGGAATGATGTCAAATACTACCGCCGAGATGCTAGGTTGGGTTAGGTTAGGTTATATTACGTTATTGATGTATATAAAGCTCCCACGGAGACGTAGAGGCCAACTCGCCAGGAATGTTGTCAAATATTACCGCCGAGATGTTAGGTTGGGTTAGGTTAGGTTATATTACGTTATTGATGTATATAAAGGTCCCACGGAAACGGAGAAGCCAACTCGCCAGGAATTTTGTCAAATATTACCGCCGAGATGATAGGTTGGGTTAGGTTAGGTTATATTACGTTATGGATGTATATAAAGGTCCCACGGAGACGTAGAGGCCAACTCGGCAGGAATGTTGTCAAATATTACCGCCGAGATGATAGGTTGTGTTAAGTTACGTTATATTACGTTATTGTTGTATACGAGGGTTACACGGAGACATAGAGGCCAACTCGCCGGGAATGATGTCAAATACTACCGCCGAGATGCTCGGTTGGGTTAGGTTAGGTTATATTACGTTATTGATGTATATAAAGGTCCCACGGAGACGTAGAGGCCAACTCGCCAGGTATGTTGTCAAATATTACCGCCGAGATGTTAGATTGGGTGAGGCTAGCTTATATTATGTTATTGATGTATATAAAGGTCCCACGGAGACGTAGAGGCCAACTTGCCAGGAATGTTGTCAAATATTTCCGCCGAGATGTTAGGTTGGGTTAGGTTAGGTTATATTACGCTATTGAAGTATATAAAGGTCCCACGGAGACGTAGAGGCCAACTCGCCAGGAATGATGGCAAATATTACCGCCGAGATGTTAAGTTGGGTGAGGTTAGGTTATATTACGTTATGGATGTATATAAAGGTCCCACGGAGACGTAGAGGCCAACTCGCCAGGAATGTTGTCAAATATTACCGCCGAGATGCTAGGTTGGGTTAGGTTAGGTTATATTACGTTATTGATGAATATAAAGGTCCCACGGAGACGTAGAGTCCAACTCGCCAGGAATGTGGTCGAATATTACCGCCGAGATGTTATATTGGGTTAGCTTATGTTATATTATGTTATTGATGTATAAAAATATCCCACGGAGACGTAGATGCCACCTCGCCAGGAATGTTTTCAATTATTACCGCCGAGATGTTAGGTTTGTTTAGGTTAGGTTATATTACGTTATAGATGTATATAAAGGTCCCACGGAGACGTAGAGTCCAACAAGCCAGGAATGTCGTCAAATATTACCGCCGAAATGTTATATTGGGTTAGCTTATGTTATATTATGTTATTGATGTATATAAATATCCCACGGAGACGTAGATGCCACCTCGCCAGGAATGTGGTCAAATATTATCGCCGAGATGTTAGGTTGGGTTAGGTTAGAGAATATTACGTTATTGATGTATATAAAGGTCCCACGGAGACGTAGAGGCCAACTCGCCAGGAATGTTGTCAAATATTACCGCCGAAATGATAGGTTGGGTTAGGTTACGTTATATTACGTTATTGATGTATATGATGGTCAAACGGAGACGTAGAAGCCAATTCGCCAGGAATGATGTCAAATATTACCGCCGAGATGTTAGTTTGGGTTAGGTTAGGTTATATTACGTTATTGATGTATATAAAGGTCCCACGGAGACGTAGAGGCCAACTCGCCAGGTATGTTGTCAAATATTACCGCCGAGATGTTAGATTGGGTGAGGCTAGCTTATATTATGTTATTGATGTATATAAAGGTCCCACGGAGACGTAGAGGCCAACTTGCCAGGAGTGTTGTCAAATATTACCGCCGAGATGTTAGGTTGGGTTAGGTTAGGTTATATTACGTTATAGATCTATATGAAGGTCCCACGGAGACGTAGAGTCCAACAAGCCAGGAATGTGGTCGAATATTACCGCCGAGATGTTATATTGGGTTAGCTTATGTTATATTATGTTATTGATGTATAAAAATATCCCACGGAGACGTAGATGCCACCTCGCCAGGAATGTTTTCAATTATTACCGCCGAGATGTTAGGTTTGTTTAGGTTAGGTTATATTACGTTATAGATGTATATAAAGGTCCCACGGAGACGTAGAGTCCAACAAGCCAGGAATGTCGTCAAATATTACCGCCGAAATGTTATATTGGGTTAGCTTATGTTATATTATGTTATTGATGTATATAAATATCCCACGGAGACGTAGATGCCACCTCGCCAGGAATGTGGTCAAATATTATCGCCGAGATGTTAGGTTGGGTTAGGTTAGAGAATATTACGTTATTGATGTATATAAAGGTCCCACGGAGACGTAGAGGCCAACTCGCCAGGAATGTTGTCAAATATTACCGCCGAAATGATAGGTTGGGTTAGGTTACGTTATATTACGTTATTGATGTATATGATGGTCAAACGGAGACGTAGAAGCCAATTCGCCAGGAATGATGTCAAATATTACCGCCGAGATGTTAGTTTGGGTTAGGTTAGGTTATATTACGTTATTGATGTATATAAAGGTCCCACGGAGACGTAGAGGCCAACTCGCCAGGTATGTTGTCAAATATTACCGCCGAGATGTTAGATTGGGTGAGGCTAGCTTATATTATGTTATTGATGTATATAAAGGTCCCACGGAGACGTAGACGCCAACTTGCCAGGAATGTTGTCAAATATTTCCGCCGAGATGTTCGGTTGGGTTAGGTTAGGTTATATTACGTTATTGAAGTATATAAAGGTCCCACGCAGACGTAGAGGCCAACAAGCGAGGAATGTGGTCAAATATTATCGCCGAGATGTTAGGTTGGGTTAGGTTAGGTTATATTACGTTATTGATGTAGATAAAGGTCCCACGGAGACGTAGAGGCCAACTCGCCAGGAATGTTGTCAAATATTACCGCCGAAATGATAGGTTGGGTTAGGTTACGTTATATTACGTTATTGATGTATATGATGGTCAAACGGAGACGTAGAAGCCAACTCGCCAGGAATGATGTCAAATATTACCGCCGAGATGTTAGTTTGGGTTAGGTTAGGTTATGTTACGTTATTGATGTATATAAAGGTCCCACGGAGACGTAGAGGCCAACTCGCCAGGTATGTTGTCAAATATTACCGCCGAGATGTTAGATTGGGTGAGGCTAGCTTATATTATGTTATTGATGTATATAAAGGTCCCACGGAGACGTAGGGGCCAACTTGCCAGGAGTGTTGTCAAATATTACCGCCGAGATGTTAGGTTGGGTTAGGTTAGGTTATATTACGTTATAGATCTATATGAAGGTCCCACGGAGACGTAGAGTCCAACAAGCCAGGAATGTGGTCAAATATTACCGCCGAAATGTTATATTGGGTTAGCTTATGTTATATTATGTTATTGATGTATATAAATATCCCACGGAGACGTAGATGCCACCTCGCCAGGAATGTGGTCAAATATTATCGCCGAGATGTTAGGTTGGGTTAGGTTAGGTTATATTACGTTATTGATGTATATAAAGGTCCCACGGAGACGTAGAGGCCAACTCGCCAGGAATGTTGTCAAATATTACCGCCGAAATGATAGGTTGGGTTAGGTTACGTTATATTACGTTATTGATGTATATGATGGTCAAACGGAGACGTAGAAGCCAACTCGCCAGGAATGATGTCAAATATTACCGCCGAGATGTTAGTTTGGGTTAGGTTAGGTTATATTACGTTATTGATGTATATAAAGGTCCCACGGAGACGTAGAGGCCAACTCGCCAGGTATGTTGTCAAATATTACCGCCGAGATGTTAGATTGGGTGAGGCTAGCTTATATTATGTTATTGATGTATATAAAGGTCCCACGGAGACGTAGAGGCCAACTTGCCAGGAGTGTTGTCAAATATTACCGCCGAGATGTTAGGTTGGGTTAGGTTAGGTTATATTACGTTATAGATCTATATGAAGGTCCCACGGAGACGTAGAGTCCAACAAGCCAGGAATGTGGCCGAATATTACCGCCGAGATGTTATATTGGGTTAGCTTATGTTATATTATGTTATTGATGTATAAAAATATCCCACGGAGACGTAGATGCCACCTCGCCAGGAATGTTTTCAATTATTACCGCCGAGATGTTAGGTTGGTTTAGGTTAGGTTATATTACGTTATAGATGTATATAAAGGTCCCACGGAGACGTAGAGTCCAACAAGCCAGGAATGTGGTCAAATATTACCGCCGAAATGTTATATTGGGTTAGCTTATGTTATATTATGTTATTGATGTATATAAATATCCCACGGAGACGTAGATGCCACCTCGCCAGGAATGTGGTCAAATATTATCGCCGAGATGTTAGGTTGGGTTAGGTTAGGTTATATTACGTTATTGATGTATATAAAGGTCCCACGGAGACGTAGAGGCCAACTCGCCAGGAATGTTGTCAAATATTACCGCCGAAATGATAGGTTGGGTTAGGTTACGTTATATTACGTTATTGATGTATATGATGGTCAAACGGAGACGTAGAAGCCAACTTGCCAGGAATGTTGTCAAATATTTCCGCCGAGATGTTAGGTTGGGTTAGGTTAGGTTATATTACGTTATTGAAGTATATAAAGGTCCCATGGAGACGTAGAGGCCAACTCGCCAGGAATGATGGCAAATATTACCGCCGAGATGTTAAGTTGGGTTAGGTTAGGTTATATTACGTTATGGATGTATATAAAGGTCCCACGGAGACGTAGAGGCCAACTCGCCAGGAATGTTGTCAAATATTACCGCCGAGATGATAGGTTGAGTTTAGTTACGTTATATTACGTTATTGTTGTATACGAGGGTTACACGGAGACGTAGAGGCCAACTCGCCGGGAATGATGTCAAATACTATCGCCGAGATGCTAGGTTGGGTTAGGTTAGGTTATATTACGTTATTGAAGTATATAAAGGTCCCACGCAGACGTAGAGGCCAACTCACCAGATATGTTGTCAAATATTACCGCGGAGATGTTAGGTTGGGTTAGGTTAAGCTATATTACGTTATTGATGTATATAAAGGTCCCACGCAGACGTAGAGGCCAACAAGCCAGGAATGTGGTCAAATATTACCGCCGATATGTTAGGTTGGGTTAGGTTAGGTTATATTACGTTATTGATGTATATAAAGGTCCTACGGAGACGTAGAGGCCAACTCGCCAGGTATGTTTTCAATTATTGCCGCCGAGATGTTAGGTTGGGTTAGGTTAGGTTATATTACGTTATTGATGTATATAAAGGTCACACGGAGACGTAGAGGCCAACTCGCCAGGAATGTGGTCAAATATTACCGCCGAGATGTTAGGTTGGGTTAGGTTAGGTTATATTACGTTATTGGAGTATATAAAGGTCCCACGAAGACGTAGAGACCAACAAGCCTGGAATGGGGTCAAATATTACCGCCGAGATGTTAGGTTGGGTTAGGTTATGTTATATTATGTTATTGATGTATAAAAATATCCCACGGAGACGTAGATGCCACCTCGCCAGGAATGTTTTCAATTATTACCGCCGAGATGTTAGGTTGGTTTAGGTTAGGTTATATTACGTTATAGATGTATATAAAGGTCCCACGGAGACGTAGAGTCCAACAAGCCAGGAATGTGGTCAAATATTACCGCCGAAATGTTATATTGGGTTAGCTTATGTTATATTATGTTATTGATGTATATAAATATCCCACGGAGACGTAGATGCCACCTCGCCAGGAATGTGGTCAAATATTATCGCCGAGATGTTAGGTTGGGTTAGGTTAGGTTATATTACGTTATTGATGTATATAAAGGTCCCACGGAGACGTAGAGTCCAACTCGCCAGGAATGTTGTCAAATATTACCGCCGAGATGTTAGTTTGGGTTAGGTTAGGTTATATTACGTTATTGATATATATAAAGGTCCCACGGAGACGTAGAGGCCAACTCGCCAGGTATGTTGTCAAATATTACCGCCGAGATGTTAGATTGGGTGAGGCTAGCTTATATTATGTTATTGATGTATATAAAGTTCCCACGGAGACGTAGAGGCCAACTTGCCAGGAATGTTGTCAAATATTACCGCCGAAATGATAGGTTGGGTTAGGTTACGTTATATTACGTTATTGATGTATATCATGGTCAAACGGAGACGTAGAAGCCAACTCGCCAGGAATGATGTCAAATATTACCGCCGAGATGTTAGTTTGGGTTAGGTTAGGTTATATTACGTTATTGATGTATATAAAGGTCCCACGGAGACGTAGAGGCCAACTCGCCAGGTATGTTGTCAAATATTACCGCCGAGATGTTAGATTGGGTGAGGCTAGCTTATATTATGTTATTGATGTATATAAAGTTCCCACGGAGACGTAGAGGCCAACTTGCCAGGAATGTTGTCAAATATTTCCGCCGAGATGTTAGGTTGGGTTAGGTTAGGTTATATTACGTTATTGAAGTATATAAAGGTCCCACGGAGACGTAGAGGCCAACTCGCCAGGAATGATGGCAAATATTACCGCCGAGATGTTAAGTTGGGTTAGGTTAGGTTATATTACGTTATGGATGTATATAAAGGTCCCACGGAGACGTAGAGGCCAACTCGCCAGGAATGTTGTCAAATATTACCGCCGAGATGATAGGTTGAGTTTAGTTACGTTATATTACGTTATTGTTGTATACGAGGGTTACACGGAGACGTAGAGGCCAACTCGCCGGGAATGATGTCAAATACTACCGCCGAGATGTTAAGTTGGGTTAGGTTAGGTTATATTACGTTATGGATGTATATAAAGGTCCCACGGAGACGTAGAGGCCAACTCGCCAGGAATGTTGTCAAATATTACCGCCGAGATGATAGGTTGAGTTAAGTTACGTTATATTACGTTATTGTTGTATACGAGGGTTACACGGAGACGTAGAGGCCAACTCGCCGGGAATGATGTCAAATACTACCGCCGAGATGCTAGGTTGGGTTAGGTAAGGTTATATTACGTTATTGATGTATATAAAGCTCCCACGGAGACGTAGAGGCCAACTCGCCAGGAATGTTGCCAAATATTACCGCCGAGATGTTAGGTTGGGTTAGGTTAGGTTATATTACGTTATTGATGTATATAAAGGTCCCACGGAAACGGAGAAGCCAACTCGCCAGGAATTTTGTCAAATATTACCGCCGAGATGATAGGTTGGGTTAGGTTAGGTTATATTACGTTATGGATGTATATAAAGGTCCCACGGAGACGTAGAGGCCAACTCGGCAGGAATGTTGTCAAATATTACCGCCGAGATGATAGGTTGGGTTAAGTTACGTTATATTACGTTATTGTTGTATACGAGGGTTACACGGAGACATAGAGGCCAACTCGCCGGGAATGATGTCAAATACTACCGCCGAGATGCTCGGTTGGGTTAGGTTAGGTTATATTACGTTATTGATGTATATAAAGGTCCCAAGGAGACGTAGATGCCAACTCGCCAGGAATGTTTTCAAATATTACCGCCGAGATGTTAGGTTGGGTTAGGTTAGGTTATATTACGTTATAGGTCTATATGAAGGTCCCACGGAGACGTAGAGTCCAACAAGCCAGGAATGTGGTCAAATATTACCGCCGAAATGTTATATTGGGTTAGCTTATGTTATATTATGTTATTGATGTATATAAATATCCCACGGAGACGTAGATGCCACCTCGCCAGGAATGTGGTCAAATATTATCGCCGAGATGTTAGGTTGGTTTAGGTTCGGTTATATTACGTTATAGATGTATATAAGCGTCCCACGGAGACGTAGAGTCCAACACGCCAGGAGTGTTGTCAAATATTACCGCCGAAATGTTATATTGGGTTAGCTTATGTTATATTATGTTATTGATGTATATAAATATCGCACGGAGACGTAGATGCCACCTCGCCAGGAATATGGTCAAATATTATCGCCGAGATGTTAGGTTGGGTTAGGTTAGGTTATATTTCGTTATTGATGTATATAAAGGTCCCACGGAGACGTAGAGGCCAACTCGCCAGGAATGTTGTCAAATATTACCGCCGAAATGATAGGTTGGGTTAGGTTACGTTATATTACGTTATTGATGTATATAAAGGTCCCACGCAGACGTAGAGGCCAACAAGCCAGGAATGTGGTCAAATATTATCGCCGAGATGTTAGGTTGGTTTAGGTTAGGTTATATTACGTTATAGATGTATATAAAGGTCCCACGGAGACGTAGAGGCCAACTCGCCAGGAATGTTGTCAAATATTACCGCCGAGATTTTAGGTTGGGTTAGGTTACGTTATATTACGTTATTGATGTATATGATGGTCAAACGGAGACGTAGAGGCCAACTCGCCAGGAATGATGTCAAATATTACCGCCAAGATGTTAGGTTGTGTTAGGTTAGGTTACATTACGTTATTGATGTATATAAAGGTCCCACGGAGACATAGAGACCAACAAGCCAGGAATGTGGTCGAATATTACCGCCGAGATGTTATATTGGGTTAGCTTATGTTATATTATGTTATTGATGTATAAAAATATCCCACGGAGACGTAGATGCCACCTCGCCAGGAATGTTTTCAATTATTACCGCCGAGATGTTAGGTTGGTTTAGGTTAGGTTATATTACGTTATAGATGTACATAAAGGTCCCACGGAGACGTAGAGTCCAACAAGCCAGGAATGTGGTCAAATATTACCGCCGAAATGTTATATTGGGTTAGCTTATGTTATATTATGTTATTGATGTATATAAATATCCCACGGAGACGTAGATGCCACCTCGCCAGGAATGTGGTCAAATATTATCGCCGAGATGTTAGGTTGGTTTAGGTTAGGTTATATTACGTTATAGATGTATATAAAGGTCCCACGGAGACGTAGAGTCCAACTCGCCAGGAGTGTTGTCAAATATTACCGCCGAGATGATAGGTTGGGTTAGGTTACGTTATATTACGTTATTGATGTATATGATGGTCAAACGGAGACGTAGAGGCCAACTCGCCAGAAATGATGTCAAATATTACCGCCGAGATGTTAGGTTGGGTTAGGTTAGGTTATATTACGTTATTGATGTATATAAAGGCCCCACGGAGACGTAAAGGCCAACAAGACAGGGATGTGGTCAAATATTACAGCCGAGATGTTAGGTTGGGTTAGGTTAGGTTATATTACGTTATCGATGTATATAAAGGTCCTACGGTGACGTAGAGGCCAACTCGCCAGGTATGATTTCAAATATTACCGCCGAGAAGTTAGGTTGGGTTAGGTTAGGTTATATTACGTTATTGAAGTATATAAAGGTCCCACGCAGACGTAGAGGCCAACAAGCCAGGAATGTGGTCAAATATTACCGCCGAGATGTTAGATTGGGTTAGGCTAGCTTATATTATGTTATTGATGTATATAAAGATCCCACGGAGACGTACAGGCCAACTCGCCAGGAATGTTGACAAATATTACCGCCGAGATGTTAGGTTGGGTTAGGTTAGGTTATATTACGTTATTGATGTATATAAAGGTCCCACGGAAACGGAGAATCCAACTCGCCAGGAATCTTGTCAAATATTACCGCCGAGATGATAGGTTGGGTTAGGTTAGGTTATATTTCGTTATTAATGTATATGAAGGTCCCACGGAGACGTAGAGGCCAACTCGCCAGGAATGATGTCAAATATTACCGCCAAGATGTTAGGTTGGGTTAGGTTAGGTTACATTACGTTATTGATGTATATAAAGGTCCCACGGAGACGTAGAGGCCAACTCGCCAGGTATGTTGCCAAATATTACCGCGGAGATGTTAGGTTGGGTTAGGTTAAGTTATATTACGTTATTGATGTATATAAAGGTCCCACGCAGACGTAGAGGCCAACAAGCCAGGAATGTGGTCAAATATTACCGCCGACATGATAGGTTGGGTTATGTTACGTTATATTACGTTATTGATGTATACGAGTGTTACACGGAGACGTAGAGGCCAACTCACAAGGAATGATGGCAAATATTACCGCCGATATGTTAGGTTGGGTTAGGTTAGGTTATATTACGTTATGGATGTATATAAAGGTCCCACGGAGACGTAGAGGCCAACTCGCCCGGAATGTTGTCAAATGTTACCGCGGAGATGATAGTTTGGGATAGGTTAGGTTATATTACGTTATTGATGTATATAAAGGTCCCACGGAGACGTAGAGGCCAACAAGCCAGGAATGTGGTCAAATATTACCGCCGAGAGGTTAGGTTGGTTAGGTTAGGTTATATTACGTTATTGATGTATATAAAGGTCCTACGGAGACGTAGAGGCCAACTCGCCAGATGTTTTCAAATATTACCGCCGAGAAGTTAGGTTGGGTTAGGTTAGGTTATATTACGTTATTGATGTATATAAAGGTCCCACGGAGACGGAGAAGCCAACTCGCCAGGAATGTTGTCAAATATTACCGCCGATAAGATAGGTTGGGTTAGGTTATGTTATATTACGTTCTTGATGTATATAAAGATCCCACGGAGACGTAGAGGCCAACTCGCCAGGTATGTTGTCAAATATTACCGCCGATATGTTCGGTTGGGTTAGGTTAGGTTATATTACATTATTGATGTATATAAAGGTCCCACGGAGACGGAGAAGACAACTCGCCAGCAATGTTGTCAAATATTACCGCCGAGATGTTAGGTTGGGTTAGGTTAGGTTATATTAGGTTATTGAAGTATATAAAGGTCCCACGCAGACGTAGAGGCCAACAAGCCAGGAATGTGGTCAAATATTACCGCCGAGATGTTAGGTTTGGTTAGGTTAAGTTATATTACGTTATTGATGTATATAAAGGTCCCACGCAGACGTAGAGGCCAACTCGCCAAGTATGTTTTCAATTATTACCGCCGAGAAGTTAGGTTGGGTTAGGTTAGGTTATATTACGTTATTGATGTATATAAAGGTCCCACGGAGACGTAGAGGCCAACAAGCCAGGAATGTTGTCAAATATTACCGCCGAGATGATAGGTAGGGTTAGGTTACGTTATATTACGTTATTGATGTATATGATGGTCAAACGGAGACGTGGAGGCCAACTCGCCAGGAATGATGTCAAATATTACCGCCGAGATGTTAGGTTGGGTTAGGTTAGGTTATATTACGTTATTGTTGTATGTAAAGGTCCCACGGAGACGGAGAAGCCAACTCGCCAGGAATGTTGTCAAATATTACCGCCGAGATGTTAGGTTGGGTTAGGTTAGGTTATATTACGTTTTTGATGTGTATGAAGTTCCTACGGTGACGTAGAGGCCAACTCGCCAGGTATGTTGTCAAATATTACCGCCGAGATGTTCGGTTGGGTTAGGTTAGGCTATATTACGTTATGGATGTATATAAAGGTCCCACGGAGACGTAGAGGCCAACTCGCCAGGAATGTTTTCAAATATTACCGCCGAGATGTTAGGTTGGGTTAGGTTAGGTTATATTACGTTATTGATGTATATAAAGGTCCTACGGAGACGTAGAGGCCAACTCGCCAGGTATGTTTTCAATTATTACCGCCGAGAAGTTAGGTTGGGTTAGGTTAGGTTATATTACGTTATTGATGTATATAAAAGTCCCACGGAGACGTAGAGGCCAACAAGCCAGGAATGTGGTCAAATATTGTCGCCGAGATGTTTGGTTGGTTTAGGTTAGGTTATATTACGTTATAGATGTATATAAAGGTCCCACGGATACGTAGAGGCCAACTCGCCAGGAATGTTGTCAAATATTACCGGCGCGATGATAGGTTGGGTTAGGTTACGTTATATTACGTTATTGATGTATATGATGGTCAAACGGAGACGTAGAGTCCAACTCGCCAGGAATGATGTCAAATATTACCGCCAAGACGTTAGGTTGGATTAGGTTAGGTTACATTACGTTATTGATGTATATAAAGGTCCCACGGAGACATAGAGGCCAACAAGCCAGGAATGTGGTCAAATATTACCGCCGAGGTGTTACGTTGGGTTAGGTTAGGTTATATTACGTTACTGAAGTATATAAAGGTCCCACGCAGACGTAGAAGCCAACAAGCCAGGAATGTGGTCACATATTACCGCCGAGATGTTAGGTTGGGTTAGGTTCAGTTATATCACGTTATTGATGTATATAAAGGTCCCACGAAGACGTAGAGGCCAACTCGCCAGGAATGTTGTCAAATATTACCGCCGACATGATAGGTTGGGTTAAGTTACGTTATATTACGTTATGGATGTATATAAAGGTCCCACGGAGACGTAGAGGCCAACTCGCCAGGAATGTTGTCAAATATTACCGCCGAGATGATAGGTTGGGTTAAGTTACGTTATATTACGTTATTGTTGTATACGAGGGTTACACGGAGACATAGAGGCCAACTCGCCGGGAATGATGTCAAATACTACCGCCGAGATGCTCGGTTGGATTAGGTTAGGTTATATTACGTTATTGATGTATATAAAGGTCCCACGGAGACGTAGATGCCAACTCGCCAGGAATGTTTTCAAATATTACCGCCGAGATGTTAGGTTGGGTTAGGTTAGGTTATATTACGTTATAGATCTATATGAAGGTCGCACGGAGACGTAGAGTCCAACAAGCCAGGAATGTGGTCGAATATTACCGCCGAGATGTTATATTGGGTTAGCTTATGTTATATTATGTTATTGATGTATAAAAATATCCCACGGAGACGTAGATGCCACCTCGCCAGGAATGTTTTCAATTATTACCGCCGAGATGTTAGGTTGGTTTAGGTTAGGTTATATTACGTTATAGATGTATATAAAGGTCCCACGGAGACGTAGAGTCCAACGCGCCAGGAATGTTGTCAAATATTACCGGCGCGATGATAGGTTGGGTTAGGTTACGTTATATTACGTTATTGATGTATATGATGGTCAAACGGAGACGTAGAGGCCAACTCGCCAGGAATGATGTCAAATATTACCGCCAAGATGTTAGGTTGGGTTAGGTTAGGTTACATTACGTTATTGATGTATATAAAGGTCCCACGGAGACATAGAGGCCAACAAGCCAGGAATGTGGTCAAATATTACCGCCGAGGAGTTACGTTGGGTTAGGTTAGGTTATATTACGTTATTGAAGTATATAAAGGTCCCACGCAGACGTAGAAGCCAACAAGCCAGGAATGTGGTCACATATTACCGCCGAGATGTTAGGTTGGGTTAGGTTAGGTTATATTACGTTATTGATGTATATAAAGGTCCCACGGAGACGTAGATGCCAACTCGCCAGGAATGTTTTCAAATATTACCGCCGAGATGTTAGGTTGGGTTAGGTTAGGTTATATTACGTTATAGATCTATATGAAGGTCCCACGGAGACGTAGAGTCCAACAAGCCAGGAATGTGGTCGAATATTACCGCCGAGATGTTATATTGGGTTAGCTTATGTTATATTATGTTATTGATGTATAAAAATATCCCACGGAGACGTAGATGCCACCTCGCCAGGAATGTTTTCAATTATTACCGCCGAGATGTTAGGTTGGTTTAGGTTAGGTTATATTACGTTATAGATGTATATAAAGGTCCCACGGAGACGTAGAGTCCAACGCGCCAGGAATGTTGTCAAATATTACCGCCGAGATGACAGGTTGGGTTAGGTTACGTTATATCACGTTATTGTTGTATATGATGGTCAAACGGAGACGTAGAGGCCAACTCGCCAGGAATGATGTCAAATATTACCGCCGAGATGTTAGGTTGGGTTAGGTTAGGTTATATTACATCATTGATGTATATAAAGGTCCCACGGAGACGTAAAGCCCAACAAGCCAGGAATGTGGTCAAATATTACCGCCGAGATGTTAGGTTGGGTTAGGTTAGGTTATATTACGTTATTGATGTATATAAAGGTCCTACGGAGACGCAGAGGCCAACTCGCCAGGTATGATTTCAAATATTACCGCCGAGAAGTTAGGTTGGGTTAGGTTAGGTTATATTACGTTATTGATGTATATAAAGGTCCCACGGAGACGGTGAAGCCAACTCGCCAGGAATGTTGTCAAATATTACCGCTGACATGATAGGTTGGGTTATGTTACGTTATATTACGTTATTGATGTATACGAGTGTTACACGGAGACGTAGAGGCCAACTCGCAAGAAATGATGGCAAATATTACCGCCGATATGTTAGGTTGGGTTAGGTTAGGTTATATTACGTTATTGATGTATATAAAGGTCCCACGGAGATGGAGAAGCCAACTCGCCAGGAATGTTGTCAAATATTACCGCCGAGATTTTAGATTGGGTTAGGCTAGCATATATTATGTTATTGATGTATATAAAGGTCCCACGGAGACGTCGAGGCCAACAAGCCAGGAATGTGGTCAAATATTTCCGCCGAGATTTTAGATTGGGTTAGGCTAGCATATATTATGTTATTGATGTATATAAAGGTCCCACGGAGACGTAGAGGCCAACAAGCCAGGAATGTGGTCAAATATTTCCGCCGAGATGTTAGGTTGGGATAGGTTAGGTTATATTACGTTTTTGATGTATATAAAGTTCCTACGGAGACGTAGAGGCCAACTCGCCAGGTATGTTGTCAAATATTACCACCGAGATGTTCGGTTGGGTTAGGTTAGGTTATATTACGTTATTGATGTATATAATGGTCCCACGGAGACGTAGAGGCCAACTCGCCAGGAATGTTGTCAAATATTACCGCCGCGATGATAGGTTGGGTTAGGTTACGTTATATTACGTTATTGATGTATATGATGGTCAAACGGAGACGTAGAGGCCAACTCGCCAGGAATGATGTCAAATATTACCGCCGAGATGTTAGGTTGGGTTAGGTTAGGTTATATTACGTTATTGATCTATATAAAGGTCCCACGGAGACATAGAGGCCAACAAGCCAGGAATGTGGTCAAATATTACCGCCGAGATGTTAGGTTGCGTTAGGTTAGGTTATATTACGTTATTGATGTATATAAAGGACCTACGGAGACGTAGAGGCCAACTCGCCAGGTATGTTTTCAATTATTACCGCCGAAAAGTTAGGTTGGGTTAGGTTAGGTTATATTACGTTATTGATGTATATAAAGGTCCCACGGAGACGTAGAGGCCAACAAGCCAGGAATGTTGTCAAATATTACCGCCGAGATGATAGGTAGGGTTAGGTTACGTTATATTACGTTATTGATGTATATGATGGTCAAACGGAGACGTGGAGGCCAACTCGCCAGGAATGATGTCAAATATTACCGCCGAGATTTTAGATTGGGTTAGGCTAGCATATATTATGTTATTGATGTATATAAAGGTCCCACGGAGACGTAGAGGCCAACAAGCCAGGAATGTGGTCAAATATTTCCGCCGAGATGTTAGGTTGGGTTAGGTTAGGTTATATTACGTTTTTGATGTATATAAAGTTCCTACGGAGACGTAGAGGCCAACTCGCCAGGTATGTTGTCAAATATTACCGCCGAGATGTTCGGTTGGGTTAGGTTAGGCTATATTACGTTATGGATGTATATAAAGGTCCCACGGAGACGTAGAGGCCAACTCGCCAGGAATGTTGTCAAATATTACCGCCGAGATGATAGGTAGGGTTAGGTTACGTTATATTACGTTATTGATGTATATGATGGTCAAACGGAGACGTGGAGGCCAACTCGCCAGGAATGATGTCAAATATTACCGCCGAGATTTTAGATTGGGTTAGGCTAGCATATATTATGTTATTGATGTATATAAAGGTCCCACGGAGACGTAGATTCCAACTCGCCAGGAATGTTTTCAAATATTACCGCCGGGATGTTAGGTTGGGTTAGGTTAGGTTACATTACGTTATTGATGTATATAAAGGTCCCACGGAGACATAGAGGCCAACAAGCCAGGAATGTGGTCAAATATTACCGCCGAGGTGTTAGGTTGGGTTAGGTTAGGTTATATTACGTTATTGAAGTATATAAAGGTCCCACGCAGACGTAGAAGCCAACAAGCCAGGAATGTGGTCACATATTACCGCCGAGATGTTAGGTTGGGTTAGGTTAAGTTATATCACGTTATTGATGTATATAAAGGTCCCACGAAGACGTAGAGGCCAACTCGCCAGGAATGTTGTCAAATATTACCGCCGACATGATAGGTTGGGTTAAGTTATGTTATATTACGTTATGGATGTATACGAGTGTTACACGGAGACGTAGAGGCCAACTCGCCAGGAATGATGGCAAATATTACCGCCGAGATGTTAAGTTGGGTTAGGTTAGGCTATATTACGTTATGGATGTATATAAAGGTCCCACGGAGACGTAGAGGCCAACTCGCCAGGAATGTTGTCAAATATTACCGCCGAGATGATAGGTTGGTTAAGTTACGTTATATTACGTTATTGTTGTATACGAGGGTTACACGGAGACATAGAGGCCAACTCGCCGGGAATGATGTCAAATACTACCGCCGAGATGCTCGGTTGGATTAGGTTAGGTTATATTACGTTATTGATGTATATAAAGGTCCCACGGAGACGTAGATGCCAACTCGCCAGGAATGTTTTCAAATATTACCGCCGAGATGTTAGGTTGGGTTAGGTTAGGTTATATTACGTTATAGATCTATATGAAGGTCCCACGGAGACGTAGAGTCCAACAAGCCAGGAATGTGGTCGAATATTACCGCCGAGATGTTATATTGGGTTAGCTTATGTTATATTATGTTATTGATGTATAAAAATATCCCACGGAGACGTAGATGCCACCTCGCCAGGAATGTTTTCAATTATTACCGCCGAGATGTTAGGTTGGTTTAGGTTAGGTTATATTACGTTATAGATGTATATAAAGGTCCCACGGAGACGTAGGGTCCAACGCGCCAGGAATGTTGTCAAATATTACGGCCGAGATGATAGGTTGGGTTAGGTTACGTTATATCACGTTATTGTTGTATATGATGGTCAAACGGAGACGTAGAGGCCAACTCGCCAGGAATGATGTCAAATATTACCGCCGAGATGTTAGGTTGGGTTAGGTTAGGTTATATTACATCATTGATGTATATAAAGGTCCCACGGAGACGTAAAGGCCAACAAGACAGGAATGTGGTCAAATATTACCGCCGAGATGTTAGGTTGGGTTAGGTTAGGTTATATTACGTTATTGATGTATATAAAGGTCCTACGGAGACGCAGAGGCCAACTCGCCAGGTATGATTTCAAATATTACCGCCGAGAAGTTAGGTTGGGTTAGGTTAGGTTATATTACGTTATTGATGTATATAAAGGTCCCACGGAGACGGTGAAGCCAACTCGCCAGGAATGTTGTCAAATATTACCGCCGACATGATAGGTTGGGTTATGTTACGTTATATTACGTTGTTGATGTATACGAGTGTTACACGGAGACGTAGAGGCCAACTCGCAAGAAATGATGGCAAATATTACCGCCGATATGTTAGGTTGGGTTAGGTTAGGTTATATTACGTTATTGATGTATATAAAGGTCCCACGGAGACGGAGAAGCCAACTCGCCAGGAATGTTGTCAAATATTACCGCCGAGATTTTAGATTGGGTTAGGCTAGCATATATTATGTTATTGATGTATATAAAGGTCCCACGGAGACGTCGAGGCCAACAAGCCAGGAATGTGGTCAAATATTTCCGCCGAGATTTTAGATTGGGTTAGGCTAGCATATATTATGTTATTGATGTATATAAAGGTCCCACGGAGACGTAGAGGCCAACAAGCCAGGAATGTGGTCAAATATTTCCGCCGAGATGTTAGGTTGGGATAGGTTAGGTTATATTACGTTTTTGATGTATATAAAGTTCCTACGGAGACGTAGAGGCCAACTCGCCAGGTATGTTGTCAAATATTACCACCGAGATGTTCGGTTGGGTTAGGTTAGGTTATATTACGTTATTGATGTATATAATGGTCCCACGGAGACGTAGAGGCCAACTCGCCAGGAATGTTGTCAAATATTACCGCCGCGATGATAGGTTGGGTTAGGTTACGTTATATTACGTTATTGATGTATATGATGGTCAAACGGAGACGTGGAGGCCAACTCGCCAGGAATGATGTCAAATATTACCGCCGAGATTTTAGATTGGGTTAGGCTAGCATATATTATGTTATTGATGTATATAAAGGTCCCACGGAGACGTAGAGGCCAACAAGCCAGGAATGTGGTCAAATATTTCCGCCGAGATGTTAGGTTGGGTTAGGTTAGGTTATATTACGTTTTTGATGTATATAAAGTTCCTACGGAGACGTAGAGGCCAACTCGCCAGGTATGTTGTCAAATATTACCGCCGAGATGTTCGGTTGGGTTAGGTTAGGCTATATTACGTTATGGATGTATATAAAGGTCCCACGGAGACGTAGATGCCAACTCGCCAGGAATGTTTTCAAATATTACCGCCGGGATGTTAGGTTGGGTTAGGTTAGGTTACATTACGTTATTGATGTATATAAAGGTCCCACGGAGACATAGAGGCCAACAAGCCAGGAATGTGGTCAAATATTACCGCCGAGGTGTTAGGTTGGGTTAGGTTAGGTTATATTACGTTATTGAAGTATATAAAGGTCCCACGCAGACGTAGAAGCCAACAAGCCAGGAATGTGGTCACATATTACCGCCGAGATGTTAGGTTGGGTTAGGTTAAGTTATATCACGTTATTGATGTATATAAAGGTCCCACGAAGACGTAGAGGCCAACTCGCCAGGAATGTTGTCAAATATTACCGCCGACATGATAGGTTGGGTTAAGTTATGTTATATTACGTTATGGATGTATACGAGTGTTACACGGAGACGTAGAGGCCAACTCGCCAGGAATGTTGTCAAATATTACCGCCGAGATGATAGGTTGGTTAAGTTACGTTATATTACGTTATTGTTGTATACGAGGGTTACACGGAGACATAGAGGCCAACTCGCCGGGAATGATGTCAAATACTACCGCCGAGATGCTCGGTTGGATTAGGTTAGGTTATATTACGTTATTGATGTATATAAAGGTCCCACGGAGACGTAGATGCCAACTCGCCAGGAATGTTTTCAAATATTACCGCCGAGATGTTAGGTTGGGTTAGGTTAGGTTATATTACGTTATAGATCTATATGAAGGTCCCACGGAGACGTAGAGTCCAACAAGCCAGGAATGTGGTCGAATATTACCGCCGAGATGTTATATTGGGTTAGCTTATGTTATATTATGTTATTGATGTATAAAAATATCCCACGGAGACGTAGATGCCACCTCGCCAGGAATGTTTTCAATTATTACCGCCGAGATGTTAGGTTGGTTTAGGTTAGGTTATATTACGTTATAGATGTATATAAAGGTCCCACGGAGACGTAGGGTCCAACGCGCCAGGAATGTTGTCAAATATTACGGCCGAGATGATAGGTTGGGTTAGGTTACGTTATATCACGTTATTGTTGTATATGATGGTCAAACGGAGACGTAGAGGCCAACTCGCCAGGAATGATGTCAAATATTACCGCCGAGATGTTAGGTTGGGTTAGGTTAGGTTATATTACATCATTGATGTATATAAAGGTCCCACGGAGACGTAAAGGCCAACAAGACAGGAATGTGGTCAAATATTACCGCCGAGATGTTAGGTTGGGTTAGGTTAGGTTATATTACGTTATTGATGTATATAAAGGTCCTACGGAGACGCAGAGGCCAACTCGCCAGGTATGATTTCAAATATTACCGCCGAGAAGTTAGGTTGGGTTAGGTTAGGTTATATTACGTTATTGATGTATATAAAGGTCCCACGGAGACGGTGAAGCCAACTCGCCAGGAATGTTGTCAAATATTACCGCCGACATGATAGGTTGGGTTATGTTACGTTATATTACGTTGTTGATGTATACGAGTGTTACACGGAGACGTAGAGGCCAACTCGCAAGAAATGATGGCAAATATTACCGCCGATATGTTAGGTTGGGTTAGGTTAGGTTATATTACGTTATTGATGTATATAAAGGTCCCACGGAGACGGAGAAGCCAACTCGCCAGGAATGTTGTCAAATATTACCGCCGAGATTTTAGATTGGGTTAGGCTAGCATATATTATGTTATTGATGTATATAAAGGTCCCACGGAGACGTCGAGGCCAACAAGCCAGGAATGTGGTCAAATATTTCCGCCGAGATTTTAGATTGGGTTAGGCTAGCATATATTATGTTATTGATGTATATAAAGGTCCCACGGAGACGTAGAGGCCAACAAGCCAGGAATGTGGTCAAATATTTCCGCCGAGATGTTAGGTTGGGATAGGTTAGGTTATATTACGTTTTTGATGTATATAAAGTTCCTACGGAGACGTAGAGGCCAACTCGCCAGGTATGTTGTCAAATATTACCACCGAGATGTTCGGTTGGGTTAGGTTAGGTTATATTACGTTATTGATGTATATAATGGTCCCACGGAGACGTAGAGGCCAACTCGCCAGGAATGTTGTCAAATATTACCGCCGCGATGATAGGTTGGGTTAGGTTACGTTATATTACGTTATTGATGTATATGATGGTCAAACGGAGACGTAGAGGCCAACTCGCCAGGAATGATGTCAAATATTACCGCCGAGATTTTAGGTTGGGTTAGGTTAGGTTATATTACGTTATTGATCTATATAAAGGTCCCACGGAGACATAGAGGCCAACAAGCCAGGAATGTGGTCAAATATTACCGCTGGGATGTTAGGTTGCGTTAGGTTAGGTTATATTACGTTATTGATGTATATAAAGGTCCTACGGAGACGTAGAGGCCAACTCGCCAGGTATGTTTTCAATTATTACCGCCGAGAAGTTAGGTTGGGTTAGGTTAGGTTATATTACGTTATTGATGTATATAAAGGTCCCACGGAGACGTAGAGGCCAACAAGCCAGGAATGTTGTCAAATATTACCGCCGAGATGATAGGTAGGGTTAGGTTACGTTATATTACGTTATTGATGTATATGATGGTCAAACGGAGACGTGGAGGCCAACTCGCCAGGAATGATGTCAAATATTACCGCCGAGATGTTAGGTTGGGTTAGGTTAGGTTATATTACGTTATTGTTGTATGTAAAGGTCCCACGGAGACGGAGAAGCCAACTCGCCAGGAATGTTGTCAAATATTACCGCCGAGATGTTAGGTTGGGTTAGGTTAGGTTATATTACGTTTTTGATGTGTATGAAGTTCCTACGGAGACGTAGAGGCCAACTCGCCAGGAATGTTGTCAAATATTACCGCCGAGATGATAGGTTGGGTTAAGTTACGTTATATTACGTTATTGTTGTATACGAGGGTTACACGGAGACATAGAGGCCAACTCGCCGGGAATGATGTCAAATATTACCGCCAAGATGTTAGGTTGGGTTAGGTTAGGTTATATTACGTTATTGATCTATATAAAGGTCCCACGGAGACATAGAGGCCAACAAGCCAGGAATGTGGTCAAATATTACCACCGAGATGTTAGGTTGCGTTGGGTTAGGTTATATTACGTTATTGATGTATATAAAGGTCCTACGGAGACGTAGAGGCCAACTCGCCAGGTATGTTTTCAAATATTACCGCCGAGATGTTCGGTTGGGTTAGGTTAGGCTATATTACGTTATGGATGTATATAAAGGTCCCACGGAGACGTAGAGGCCAACTCGCCAGGAATGTTGTCAAATATTACCGCCGAGATGATAGGTAGGGTTAGGTTACGTTATATTACGTTATTGATGTATATGATGGTCAAACGGAGACGTGGAGGCCAACTCGCCAGGAATGATGTCAAATATTACCGCCGAGATTTTAGATTGGGTTAGGCTAGCATATATTATGTTATTGATGTATATAAAGGTCCCACGGAGACGTAGAGGCCAACAAGCCAGGAATGTGGTCAAATATTTCCGCCGAGATGTTAGGTTGGGTTAGGTTAGGTTATATTACGTTTTTATGTATATAAAGTTCCTACGGAGACGTAGAGGCCAACTCGCCAGGTATGTTGTCAAATATTACCGCCGAGATGTTCGGTTGGGTTAGGTTAGGCTATATTACGTTATTGATGTATATAAAGGTCCCACGGAGACGTAGAGTCCAACGCGCCAGGAATGTTGTCAAATATTACGGCCGAGATGATAGGTTGAGTTAGGTTACGTTATATCACGTTATTGTTGTATATAAAGGTCCCACGGAGACGTAGAGGCCAACAAGCCAGGAATGTTGTCAAATATTACCGCCGAGATGATAGGTAGGGTTAGGTTACGTTATATTACGTTATTGATGTATATGATGGTCAAACGGAGACGTGGAGGCCAACTCGCCAGGAATGATGTCAAATATTACCGCCGAGATGTTAGGTTGGGTTAGGTTAGGTTATATTACGTTATTGTTGTATGTAAAGGTCCCACGGAGACGGAGAAGCCAACTCGCCAGGAATGTTGTCAAATATTACCGCCGAGATGTTAGGTTGGGTTAGGTTAGGTTATATTACGTTTTTGATGTGTATGAAGTTCCTACGGAGACGTAGAGGCCAACTCGCCAGGAATGTTGTCAAATATTACCGCCGAGATGATAGGTTGGGTTAAGTTACGTTATATTACGTTATTGTTGTATACGAGGGTTACACGGAGACATAGAGGCCAACCCGCCGGGAATGATGTCAAATATTACCGCCAAGATGTTAGGTTGGGTTAGGTTAGGTTACATTACGTTATTGATGTATATAAAGGTCCCACGGAGACATAGAGGCCAACAAGCCAGGAATGTGGTCAAATATTACCGCCGAGGTGTTAGGTTGGGTTAGGTTAGGTTATATTACGTTATTGAAGTATATAAAGGTCCCACGCAGACGTAGAAGCCAACAAGCCAGGAATGTGGTCACATATTACCGCCGAGATGTTAGGTTGGGTTAGGTTACGTTATATCACGTTATTGATGTATATAAAGGTCCCACGAAGACGTAGAGGCCAACTCGCCAGGAATGTTGTCAAATATTACCGCCGACATGATAGGTTGGGTTAAGTTACGTTATATTACGTTATGGATGTATACGAGTGTTACACGGAGACGTAGAGGCCAACTCGCCAGGAATGATGGCAAATATTACCGCCGAGATGTTAAGTTGGGTTAGGTTAGGCTATATTACGTTATGGATGTATATAAAGGTCCCACGGAGACGTAGAGGCCAACTCGCCAGGAATGTTGTCAAATATTACCGCCGAGATGATAGGTTGGGTTAAGTTACGTTATATTACGTTATTGTTGTATACGAGGGTTACACGGAGACATAGAGGCCAACTCGCCGGGAATGATGTCAAATACTACCGCCGAGATGCTCGGTTGGATTAGGTTAGGTTATATTACGTTATTGATGTATATAAAGGTCCCACGGAGACGTAGATGCCAACTCGCCAGGAATGTTTTCAAATATTACCGCCGAGATGTTAGGTTGGGTTAGGTTAGGTTATATTACGTTATAGATCTATATGAAGGTCCCACGGAGACGCAGAGTCCAACAAGCCAGGAATGTGGTCGAATATTACCGCCGAGATGTTATATTGGGTTAGCTTATGTTATATTATGTTATTGATGTATAAAAATATCCCACGGAGACGTAGATGCCACCTCGCCAGGAATGTTTTCAATTATTACCGCCGAGATGTTAGGTTGGTTTAGGTTAGGTTATATTACGTTATAGATGTATATAAAGGTCCCACGGAGACGTAGAGTCCAACGCGCCAGGAATGTTGTCAAATATTACCGCCGAGATGATAGGTTGGGTTAGGTTACGTTATATTACGTTATTGTTGTATATGATGGTCAAACGGAGACGTAGAGGCCAACTCGCCAGGAATGATGTCAAATATTACCGCCGAGATGTTAGGTTGGGTTAGGTTAGGTTATATTACGTCATTGATGTATATAAAGGTCCCACGGAGACGTAAAGGCCAACAAGACAGGAATGTGGTCAAATATTACCGTCGAGATGTTAGGTTGGGTTAGGTTAGGTTATATTACGTTATTGATGTATATAAAGGTCCTACGGAGACGCAGAGGCCAACTCGCCAGGTATGATTTCAAATATTACCGCCGAGAAGTTAGGTTGGGTTAGGTTAGGTTATATTACGTTATTGATGTATATAAAGGTCCCACGGAGACGGTGAAGCCAACTCGCCAGGAATGTTGTCAAATATTACCGCCGACATGATAGGTTGGGTTATGTTACGTTATATTACGTTATTGATGTATACGAGTGTTACACGGAGACGTAGAGGCCAACTCGCAAGAAATGATGGCAAATATTACCGCCGATATGTTAGGTTGGGTTAGGTTAGGTTATATTACGTTATTGATGTATATAAAGGTCCCACGGAGACGGAGAAGCCAACTCGCCAGGAATGTTGTCAAATATTACCGCCGAGATTTTAGATTGGGTTAGGCTAGCATATATTATGTTATTGATGTATATAAAGGTCCCACGGAGACGTCGAGGCCAACAAGCCAGGAATGTGGTCAAATATTTCCGCCGAGATTTTAGATTGGGTTAGGCTAGCATATATTATGTTATTGATGTATATAAAGGTCCCACGGAGACGTAGAGGCCAACAAGCCAGGAATGTGGTCAAATATTTCCGCCGAGATGTTAGTTTGGGATAGGTTAGGTTATATTACGTTTTTGATGTATATAAAGTTCCTACGGAGACGTAGAGGCCAATTCGCCACGTATGTTGTCAAATATTACCACCGAGATGTTCGGTTGGGTTAGGTTAGGTTATATTACGTTATTGATGTATATAATGGTCCCACGGAGACGTAGAGGCCAACTCGCCAGGAATGTTGTCAAATATTACCGCCATGATGATAGGTTGGGTTAGGTTACGTTATATTACGTTATTGATGTATATGATGGTCAAACGGAGACGTAGAGGCCAACTCGCGAGGAATGATGTCAAATATTACCGCCGAGATGTTAGGTTGGGTTAGGTTAGGTTATATTACGTTATTGATCTATATAAAGTTCCCACGGAGACATAGAGGCCAACAAGCCAGGAATGTGGTCAAATATTACCGCCGAGATGTTAGGTTGCGTTAGGTTAGGTTATATTACGTTATTGATGTATATAAAGGTCCCACGGAGACGTAGAGGCCAACTCGCCAGGAATGTTGTCAAATATTACCGCCGAGATGATAGGTTGGGTTAAGTTACGTTATATTACGTTATTGTTGTATACGAGGGTTACACGGAGACATAGAGGCCAACTCGCCGGGAATGATGTCAAATACTACCGCCGAGATGCTCGGTTGGATTAGGTTAGGTTATATTACGTTATTGATGTATATAAAGGTCCCACGGAGACGTAGATGCCAACTCGCCAGGAATGTTTTCAAATATTACCGCCGAGATGTTAGGTTGGGTTAGGTTAGGTTATATTACGTTATAGATCTATATGAAGGTCCCACGGAGACGTAGAGTCCAACAAGCCAGGAATGTGGTCGAATATTACCGCCGAGATGTTATATTGGGTTAGCTTATGTTATATTATGTTATTGATGTATAAAAATATCCCACGGAGACGTAGATGCCACCTCGCCAGGAATGTTTTCAATTATTACCGCCGAGATGTTAGGTTGGTTTAGGTTAGGTTATATTACGTTATAGATGTATATAAAGGTCCCACGGAGACGTAGAGTCCAACGCGCCAGGAATGTTGTCAAATATTACCGGCGCGATGATAGGTTGGGTTAGGTTACGTTATATTACGTTATTGATGTATATGATGGTCAAACGGAGACGTAGAGGCCAACTCGCCAGGAATGATGTCAAATATTACCGCCAAGATGTTAGGTTGGGTTAGGTTAGGTTACATTACGTTATTGATGTATATAAAGGTCCCACGGAGACATAGAGGCCAACAAGCCAGGAATGTGGTCAAATATTACCGCCGAGGTGTTACGTTGGGTTAGGTTAGGTTATATTACGTTATTGAAGTATATAAAGGTCCCACGCAGACGTAGAAGCCAACAAGCCAGGAATGTGGTCACATATTACCGCCGAGATGTTAGGTTGGGTTAGGTTAGGTTATATTACGTTATTGATGTATATAAAGGTCCCACGGAGACGTAGATGCCAACTCGCCAGGAATGTTTTCAAATATTACCGCCGAGATGTTAGGTTGGGTTAGGTTAGGTTATATTACGTTATAGATCTATATGAAGGTCCCACGGAGACGTAGAGTCCAACAAGCCAGGAATGTGGTCGAATATTACCGCCGAGATGTTATATTGGGTTAGCTTATGTTATATTATGTTATTGATGTATAAAAATATCCCACGGAGACGTAGATGCCACCTCGCCAGGAATGTTTTCAATTATTACCGCCGAGATGTTAGGTTGGTTTAGGTTAGGTTATATTACGTTATAGATGTATATAAAGGTCCCACGGAGACGTAGAGTCCAACGCGCCAGGAATGTTGTCAAATATTACCGCCGAGATGACAGGTTGGGTTAGGTTACGTTATATCACGTTATTGTTGTATATGATGGTCAAACGGAGACGTAGAGGCCAACTCGCCAGGAATGATGTCAAATATTACCGCCGAGATGTTAGGTTGGGTTAGGTTAGGTTATATTACATCATTGATGTATATAAAGGTCCCACGGAGACGTAAAGGCCAACAAGCCAGGAATGTGGTCAAATATTACCGCCGAGATGTTAGGTTGGGTTAGGTTAGGTTATATTACGTTATTGATGTATATAAAGGTCCTACGGAGACGCAGAGGCCAACTCGCCAGGTATGATTTCAAATATTACCGCCGAGAAGTTAGGTTGGGTTAGGTTAGGTTATATTACGTTATTGATGTATATAAAGGTCCCACGGAGACGGTGAAGCCAACTCGCCAGGAATGTTGTCAAATATTACCGCTGACATGATAGGTTGGGTTATGTTACGTTATATTACGTTATTGATGTATACGAGTGTTACACGGAGACGTAGAGGCCAACTCGCAAGAAATGATGGCAAATATTACCGCCGATATGTTAGGTTGTGTTAGGTTAGGTTATATTACGTTATTGATTTATATAAAGGTCCCACGGAGACGGAGAAGCCAACTCGCCAGGAATGTTGTCAAATATTACCGCCGAGATTTTAGATTGGGTTAGGCTAGCATATATTATGTTATTGATGTATATAAAGGTCCCACGGAGACGTCGAGGCCAACAAGCCAGGAATGTGGTCAAATATTTCCGCCGAGATTTTAGATTGAGTTAGGCTAGCATATATTATGTTATTGATGTATATAAAGGTCCCACGGAGACGTAGAGGCCAACAAGCCAGGAATGTGGTCAAATATTTCCGCCGAGATGTTAGGTTGGGATAGGTTAGGTTATATTACGTTTTTGATGTATATAAAGTTCCTACGGAGACGTAGAGGCCAACTCGCCAGGTATGTTGTCAAATATTACCACCGAGATGTTCGGTTGGGTTAGGTTAGGTTATATTACGTTATTGATGTATATAATGGTCCCACGGAGACGTAGAGGCCAACTCGCCAGGAATGTTGTCAAATATTACCGCCGCGATGATAGGTTGGGTTAGGTTACGTTATATTACGTTATTGATGTATATGATGGTCAAACGGAGACGTAGAGGCCAACTCGCCAGGAATGATGTCAAATATTACCGCCGAGATGTTAGGTTGGGTTAGGTTAGGTTATATTACGTTATTGATCTATATAAAGGTCCCACGGAGACATAGAGGCCAACAAGCCAGGAATGTGGTCAAATATTACCGCCGAGATGTTAGGTTGCGTTAGGTTAGGTTATATTACGTTATTGATGTATATAAAGGACCTACGGAGACGTAGAGGCCAACTCGCCAAGTATGTTTTCAATTATTACCGCCGAAAAGTTAGGTTGGGTTAGGTTAGGTTATATTACGTTATTGATGTATATAAAGGTCCCACGGAGACGTAGAGGCCAACAAGCCAGGAATGTTGTCAAATATTACCGCCGAGATGATAGGTAGGGTTAGGTTACGTTATATTACGTTATTGATGTATATGATGGTCAAACGGAGACGTGGAGGCCAACTCGCCAGGAATGATGTCAAATATTACCGCCGAGATTTTAGATTGGGTTAGGCTAGCATATATTATGTTATTGATGTATATAAAGGTCCCACGGAGACGTAGAGGCCAACAAGCCAGGAATGTGGTCAAATATTTCCGCCGAGATGTTAGGTTGGGTTAGGTTAGGTTATATTACGTTTTTGATGTATATAAAGTTCCTACGGAGACGTAGAGGCCAACTCGCCAGGTATGTTGTCAAATATTACCGCCGAGATGTTCGGTTGGGTTAGGTTAGGCTATATTACGTTATGGATGTATATAAAGGTCCCACGGAGACGTAGAGGCCAACTCGCCAGGAATGTTGTCAAATATTACCGCCGAGATGATAGGTAGGGTTAGGTTACGTTATATTACGTTATTGATGTATATGATGGTCAAACGGAGACGTGGAGGCCAACTCGCCAGGAATGATGTCAAATATTACCGCCGAGATTTTAGATTGGGTTAGGCTAGCATATATTATGTTATTGATGTATATAAAGGTCCCACGGAGACGTAGATGCCAACTCGCCAGGAATGTTTTCAAATATTACCGCCGGGATGTTAGGTTGGGTTAGGTTAGGTTACATTACGTTATTGATGTATATAAAGGTCCCACGGAGACATAGAGGCCAACAAGCCAGGAATGTGGTCAAATATTACCGCCGAGGTGTTAGGTTGGGTTAGGTTAGGTTATATTACGTTATTGAAGTATATAAAGGTCCCACGCAGACGTAGAAGCCAACAAGCCAGGAATGTGGTCACATATTACCGCCGAGATGTTAGGTTGGGTTAGGTTAAGTTATATCACGTTATTGATGTATATAAAGGTCCCACGAAGACGTAGAGGCCAACTCGCCAGGAATGTTGTCAAATATTACCGCCGACATGATAGGTTGGGTTAAGTTACGTTATATTACGTTATGGATGTATACGAGTGTTACACGGAGACGTAGAGGCCAACTCGCCAGGAATGATGGCAAATATTACCGCCGAGATGTTAAGTTGGGTTAGGTTAGGCTATATTACGTTATGGATGTATATAAAGGTCCCACGGAGACGTAGAGGCCAACTCGCCAGGAATGTTGTCAAATATTACCGCCGAGATGATAGGTTGGGTTAAGTTACGTTATATTACGTTATTGTTGTATACGAGGGTTACACGGAGACATAGAGGCCAACTCGCCGGGAATGATGTCAAATACTACCGCCGAGATGCTCGGTTGGATTAGGTTAGGTTATATTACGTTATTGATGTATATAAAGGTCCCACGGAGACGTAGATGCCAACTCGCCAGGAATGTTTTCAAATATTACCGCCGAGATGTTAGGTTGGGTTAGGTTAGGTTATATTACGTTATAGATCTATATGAAGGTCCCACGGAGACGTAGAGTCCAACAAGCCAGGAATGTGGTCGAATATTACCGCCGAGATGTTATATTGGGTTAGCTTATGTTATATTATGTTATTGATGTATAAAAATATCCCACGGAGACGTAGATGCCACCTCGCCAGGAATGTTTTCAATTATTACCGCCGAGATGTTAGGTTGGTTTAGGTTAGGTTATATTACGTTATAGATGTATATAAAGGTCCCACGGAGACGTAGAGTCCAACGCGCCAGGAATGTTGTCAAATATTACCGCCGAGATGATAGGTTGGGTTAGGTTACGTTATATTACGTTATTGTTGTATATGATGGTCAAACGGAGACGTAGAGGCCAACTCGCCAGGAATGATGTCAAATATTACCGCCGAGATGTTAGGTTGGGTTAGGTTAGGTTATATTACGTCATTGATGTATATAAAGGTCCCACGGAGACGTAAAGGCCAACAAGACAGGAATGTGGTCAAATATTACCGTCGAGATGTTAGGTTGGGTTAGGTTAGGTTATATTACGTTATTGATGTATATAAAGGTCCTACGGAGACGCAGAGGCCAACTCGCCAGGTATGATTTCAAATATTACCGCCGAGAAGTTAGGTTGGGTTAGGTTAGGTTATATTACGTTATTGATGTATATAAAGGTCCCACGGAGACGGTGAAGCCAACTCGCCAGGAATGTTGTCAAATATTACCGCCGACATGATAGGTTGGGTTATGTTACGTTATATTACGTTATTGATGTATACGAGTGTTACACGGAGACGTAGAGGCCAACTCGCAAGAAATGATGGCAAATATTACCGCCGATATGTTAGGTTGGGTTAGGTTAGGTTATATTACGTTATTGATGTATATAAAGGTCCCACGGAGACGGAGAAGCCAACTCGCCAGGAATGTTGTCAAATATTACCGCCGAGATTTTAGATTGGGTTAGGCTAGCATATATTATGTTATTGATGAATATAAAGGTCCCACGGAGACGTCGAGGCCAACAAGCCAGGAATGTGGTCAAATATTTCCGCCGAGATTTTAGATTGGGTTAGGCTAGCATATATTATGTTATTGATGTATATAAAGGTCCCACGGAGACGTAGAGGCCAACAAGCCAGGAATGTGGTCAAATATTTCCGCCGAGATGTTAGTTTGGGATAGGTTAGGTTATATTACGTTTTTGATGTATATAAAGTTCCTACGGAGACGTAGAGGCCAACTCGCCAGGTATGTTGTCAAATATTACCACCGAGATGTTCGGTTGGGTTAGGTTACGTTATATTACGTTATTGATGTATATGATGGTCAAACGGAGACGTAGAGGCCAACTCGCCAGGAATGATGTCAAATATTACCGCCGAGATGTTAGGTTGGGTTAGGTTAGGTTATATTACGTTATTGATCTATATAAAGGTCCCACGGAGACATAGAGGCCAACAAGCCAGGAATGTGGTCAAATATTACCGCCGAGATGTTAGGTTGCGTTAGGTTAGGTTATATTACGTTATTGATGTATATAAAGGTCCTACGGAGACGTAGAGGCCAACTCGCCAGGTATGTTTTCAATTATTACCGCCGAGAAGTTAGGTTGGGTTAGGTTAGGTTATATTACGTTATTGATGTATATAAAAGTCCCACGGAGACGTAGAGGCCAACAAGCCAGGAATGTGGTCAAATATTATCGCCGAGATGTTAGGTTGGTTTAGGTTAGGTTATATTACGTTATAGATGTATATAAAGGTCCCACGGGGACGTAGAGGCCAACTCGCCAGGAATGTTGTCAAATATTACCGCCGCGATGATAGGTTGGGTTAGGTTACGTTATATTACGTTATTGATGTATACGAGTGTTACACGGAGACGTAGAGGCCAACTCGCCAGGAATGATGGCAAATATTACCGCCGAGATGTTAAGTTGGGTTAGGTTAGGCTATATTACGTTATGGATGTATATAAAGGTCCCACGGAGACGTAGAGGCCAACTCGCCAGGAATGTTGTCAAATATTACCGCCGAGATGATAGGTTGGGTTAAGTTACGTTATATTACGCTATTGTTGTATACGAGGGTTACACGGAGACATAGAGGCCAACTCGCCGGGAATGATGTCAAATACTACCGCCGAGATGCTCGGTTGGATTAGGTTAGGTTATATTACGTTATTGATGTATATAAAGGTCCCACGGAGACGTAGATGCCAACTCGCCAGGAATGTTTTCAAATATTACCGCCGAGATGTTAGGTTGGGTTAGGTTAGGTTATATTACGTTATAGATCTATATGAAGGTCCCACGGAGACGTAGAGTCCAACAAGCCAGGAATGTGGTCGAATATTACCGCCGAGATGTTATATTGGGTTAGCTTATGTTATATTATGTTATTGATGTATAAAAATATCCCACGGAGACGTAGATGCCACCTCGCCAGGAATGTTTTCAATTATTACCGCCGAGATGTTAGGTTGGTTTAGGTTAGGTTATATTACGTTATAGATGTATATAAAGGTCCCACGGAGACATAGAGGCCAACAAGCCAGGAATGTGGTCAAATATTACCACCGAGATGTTAGGTTGCGTTGGGTTAGGTTATATTACGTTATTGATGTATATAAAGGTCCTACGGAGACGTAGAGGCCAACTCGCCAGGTATGTTTTCAAATATTACCGCCGAGATGTTCGGTTGGGTTAGGTTAGGCTATATTACGTTATGGATGTATATAAAGGTCCCACGGAGACGTAGAGGCCAACTCGCCAGGAATGTTGTCAAATATTACCGCCGAGATGATAGGTAGGGTTAGGTTACGTTATATTACGTTATTGATGTATATGATGGTCAAACGGAGACGTGGAGGCCAACTCGCCAGGAATGATGTCAAATATTACCGCCGAGATTTTAGATTGGGTTAGGCTAGCATATATTATGTTATTGATGTATATAAAGGTCCCACGGAGACGTAGAGGCCAACAAGCCAGGAATGTGGTCAAATATTTCCGCCGAGATGTTAGGTTGGGTTAGGTTAGGTTATATTACGTTTTTATGTATATAAAGTTCCTACGGAGACGTAGAGGCCAACTCGCCAGGTATGTTGTCAAATATTACCGCCGAGATGTTCGGTTGGGTTAGGTTAGGCTATATTACGTTATTGATGTATATAAAGGTCCCACGGAGACGTAGAGTCCAACGCGCCAGGAATGTTGTCAAATATTACGGCCGAGATGATAGGTTGAGTTAGGTTACGTTATATCACGTTATTGTTGTATATAAAGGTCCCACGGAGACGTAGAGGCCAACAAGCCAGGAATGTTGTCAAATATTACCGCCGAGATGATAGGTAGGGTTAGGTTACGTTATATTACGTTATTGATGTATATGATGGTCAAACGGAGACGTGGAGGCCAACTCGCCAGGAATGATGTCAAATATTACCGCCGAGATGTTAGGTTGGGTTAGGTTAGGTTATATTACGTTATTGTTGTATGTAAAGGTCCCACGGAGACGGAGAAGCCAACTCGCCAGGAATGTTGTCAAATATTACCGCCGAGATGTTAGGTTGGGTTAGGTTAGGTTATATTACGTTTTTGATGTGTATGAAGTTCCTACGGAGACGTAGAGGCCAACTCGCCAGGAATGTTGTCAAATATTACCGCCGAGATGATAGGTTGGGTTAAGTTACGTTATATTACGTTATTGTTGTATACGAGGGTTACACGGAGACATAGAGGCCAACTCGCCGGGAATGATGTCAAATATTACCGCCAAGATGTTAGGTTGGGTTAGGTTAGGTTACATTACGTTATTGATGTATATAAAGGTCCCACGGAGACATAGAGGCCAACAAGCCAGGAATGTGGTCAAATATTACCGCCGAGGTGTTAGGTTGGGTTAGGTTAGGTTATATTACGTTATTGAAGTATATAAAGGTCCCACGCAGACGTAGAAGCCAACAAGCCAGGAATGTGGTCACATATTACCGCCGAGATGTTAGGTTGGGTTAGGTTAAGTTATATCACGTTATTGATGTATATAAAGGTCCCACGAAGACGTAGAGGCCAACTCGCCAGGAATGTTGTCAAATATTACCGCCGACATGATAGGTTGGGTTAAGTTACGTTATATTACGTTATGGATGTATACGAGTGTTACACGGAGACGTAGAGGCCAACTCGCCAGGAATGATGGCAAATATTACCGCCGAGATGTTAAGTTGGGTTAGGTTAGGCTATATTACGTTATGGATGTATATAAAGGTCCCACGGAGACGTAGAGGCCAACTCGCCAGGAATGTTGTCAAATATTACCGCCGAGATGATAGGTTGGGTTAAGTTACGTTATATTACGTTATTGTTGTATACGAGGGTTACACGGAGACATAGAGGCCAACTCGCCGGGAATGATGTCAAATACTACCGCCGAGATGCTCGGTTGGATTAGGTTAGGTTATATTACGTTATTGATGTATATAAAGGTCCCACGGAGACGTAGATGCCAACTCGCCAGGAATGTTTTCAAATATTACCGCCGAGATGTTAGGTTGGGTTAGGTTAGGTTATATTACGTTATAGATCTATATGAAGGTCCCACGGAGACGCAGAGTCCAACAAGCCAGGAATGTGGTCGAATATTACCGCCGAGATGTTATATTGGGTTAGCTTATGTTATATTATGTTATTGATGTATAAAAATATCCCACGGAGACGTAGATGCCACCTCGCCAGGAATGTTTTCAATTATTACCGCCGAGATGTTAGGTTGGTTTAGGTTAGGTTATATTACGTTATAGATGTATATAAAGGTCCCACGGAGACGTAGAGTCCAACGCGCCAGGAATGTTGTCAAATATTACCGCCGAGATGATAGGTTGGGTTAGGTTACGTTATATTACGTTATTGTTGTATATGATGGTCAAACGGAGACGTAGAGGCCAACTCGCCAGGAATGATGTCAAATATTACCGCCGAGATGTTAGGTTGGGTTAGGTTAGGTTATATTACGTCATTGATGTATATAAAGGTCCCACGGAGACGTAAAGGCCAACAAGACAGGAATGTGGTCAAATATTACCGTCGAGATGTTAGGTTGGGTTAGGTTAGGTTATATTACGTTATTGATGTATATAAAGGTCCTACGGAGACGCAGAGGCCAACTCGCCAGGTATGATTTCAAATATTACCGCCGAGAAGTTAGGTTGGGTTAGGTTAGGTTATATTACGTTATTGATGTATATAAAGGTCCCACGGAGACGGTGAAGCCAACTCGCCAGGAATGTTGTCAAATATTACCGCTGACATGATAGGTTGGGTTATGTTACGTTATATTACGTTATTGATGTATACGAGTGTTACACGGAGACGTAGAGGCCAACTCGCAAGAAATGATGGCAAATATTACCGCCGATATGTTAGGTTGTGTTAGGTTAGGTTATATTACGTTATTGATTTATATAAAGGTCCCACGGAGACGGAGAAGCCAACTCGCCAGGAATGTTGTCAAATATTACCGCCGAGATTTTAGATTGGGTTAGGCTAGCATATATTATGTTATTGATGTATATAAAGGTCCCACGGAGACGTCGAGGCCAACAAGCCAGGAATGTGGTCAAATATTTCCGCCGAGATTTTAGATTGAGTTAGGCTAGCATATATTATGTTATTGATGTATATAAAGGTCCCACGGAGACGTAGAGGCCAACAAGCCAGGAATGTGGTCAAATATTTCCGCCGAGATGTTAGGTTGGGATAGGTTAGGTTATATTACGTTTTTGATGTATATAAAGTTCCTACGGAGACGTAGAGGCCAACTCGCCAGGTATGTTGTCAAATATTACCACCGAGATGTTCGGTTGGGTTAGGTTAGGTTATATTACGTTATTGATGTATATAATGGTCCCACGGAGACGTAGAGGCCAACTCGCCAGGAATGTTGTCAAATATTACCGCCGCGATGATAGGTTGGGTTAGGTTACGTTATATTACGTTATTGATGTATATGATGGTCAAACGGAGACGTAGAGGCCAACTCGCCAGGAATGATGTCAAATATTACCGCCGAGATGTTAGGTTGGGTTAGGTTAGGTTATATTACGTTATTGATCTATATAAAGGTCCCACGGAGACATAGAGGCCAACAAGCCAGGAATGTGGTCAAATATTACCGCCGAGATGTTAGGTTGCGTTAGGTTAGGTTATATTACGTTATTGATGTATATAAAGGACCTACGGAGACGTAGAGGCCAACTCGCCAAGTATGTTTTCAATTATTACCGCCGAAAAGTTAGGTTGGGTTAGGTTAGGTTATATTACGTTATTGATGTATATAAAGGTCCCACGGAGACGTAGAGGCCAACAAGCCAGGAATGTTGTCAAATATTACCGCCGAGATGATAGGTAGGGTTAGGTTACGTTATATTACGTTATTGATGTATATGATGGTCAAACGGAGACGTGGAGGCCAACTCGCCAGGAATGATGTCAAATATTACCGCCGAGATTTTAGATTGGGTTAGGCTAGCATATATTATGTTATTGATGTATATAAAGGTCCCACGGAGACGTAGAGGCCAACAAGCCAGGAATGTGGTCAAATATTTCCGCCGAGATGTTAGGTTGGGTTAGGTTAGGTTATATTACGTTTTTGATGTATATAAAGTTCCTACGGAGACGTAGAGGCCAACTCGCCAGGTATGTTGTCAAATATTACCGCCGAGATGTTCGGTTGGGTTAGGTTAGGCTATATTACGTTATGGATGTATATAAAGGTCCCACGGAGACGTAGAGGCCAACTCGCCAGGAATGTTGTCAAATATTACCGCCGAGATGATAGGTAGGGTTAGGTTACGTTATATTACGTTATTGATGTATATGATGGTCAAACGGAGACGTGGAGGCCAACTCGCCAGGAATGATGTCAAATATTACCGCCGAGATTTTAGATTGGGTTAGGCTAGCATATATTATGTTATTGATGTATATAAAGGTCCCACGGAGACGTAGAGGCCAACAAGCCAGGAATGTGGTCAAATATTTCCGCCGAGATGTTAGGTTGGGTTAGGTTAGGTTATATTACGTTTTTGATGTATATAAAGTTCCTACGGAGACGTAGAGGCCAACTCGCCAGGTATGTTGTCAAATATTACCGCCGAGATGTTCGGTTGGGTTAGGTTAGGCTATATTACGTTATTGATGTATATAAAGGTCCCATGGAGACGTAGATGCCAACTCGCCAGGAATGTTTTCAAATATTACCGCCGGGATGTTAGGTTGGGTTAGGTTAGGTTACATTACGTTATTGATGTATATAAAGGTCCCACGGAGACATAGAGGCCAACAAGCCAGGAATGTGGTCAAATATTACCGCCGAGGTGTTAGGTTGGGTTAGGTTAGGTTATATTACGTTATTGAAGTATATAAAGGTCCCACGCAGACGTAGAAGCCAACAAGCCAGGAATGTGGTCACATATTACCGCCGAGATGTTAGGTTGGGTTAGGTTAAGTTATATCACGTTATTGATGTATATAAAGGTCCCACGAAGACGTAGAGGCCAACTCGCCAGGAATGTTGTCAAATATTACCGCCGACATGATAGGTTGGGTTAAGTTACGTTATATTACGTTATGGATGTATACGAGTGTTACACGGAGACGTAGAGGCCAACTCGCCAGGAATGATGGCAAATATTACCGCCGAGATGTTAAGTTGGGTTAGGTTAGGCTATATTACGTTATGGATGTATATAAAGGTCCCACGGAGACGTAGAGGCCAACTCGCCAGGAATGTTGTCAAATATTACCGCCGAGATGATAGGTTGGGTTAAGTTACGTTATATTACGTTATTGTTGTATACGAGGGTTACACGGAGACATAGAGGCCAACTCGCCGGGAATGATGTCAAATACTACCGCCGAGATGCTCGGTTGGATTAGGTTAGGTTATATTACGTTATTGATGTATATAAAGGTCCCACGGAGACGTAGATGCCAACTCGCCAGGAATGTTTTCAAATATTACCGCCGAGATGTTAGGTTGGGTTAGGTTAGGTTATATTACGTTATAGATCTATATGAAGGTCCCACGGAGACGTAGAGTCCAACAAGCCAGGAATGTGGTCGAATATTACCGCCGAGATGTTATATTGGGTTAGCTTATGTTATATTATGTTATTGATGTATAAAAATATCCCACGGAGACGTAGATGCCACCTCGCCAGGAATGTTTTCAATTATTACCGCCGAGATGTTAGGTTGGTTTAGGTTAGGTTATATTACGTTATAGATGTATATAAAGGTCCCACGGAGACGTAGAGTCCAACGCGCCAGGAATGTTGTCAAATATTACCGCCGAGATGATAGGTTGGGTTAGGTTACGTTATATTACGTTATTGTTGTATATGATGGTCAAACGGAGACGTAGAGGCCAACTCGCCAGGAATGATGTCAAATATTACCGCCGAGATGTTAGGTTGGGTTAGGTTAGGTTATATTACGTCATTGATGTATATAAAGGTCCCACGGAGACGTAAAGGCCAACAAGACAGGAATGTGGTCAAATATTACCGTCGAGATGTTAGGTTGGGTTAGGTTAGGTTATATTACGTTATTGATGTATATAAAGGTCCTACGGAGACGCAGAGGCCAACTCGCCAGGTATGATTTCAAATATTACCGCCGAGAAGTTAGGTTGGGTTAGGTTAGGTTATATTACGTTATTGATGTATATAAAGGTCCCACGGAGACGGTGAAGCCAACTCGCCAGGAATGTTGTCAAATATTACCGCCGACATGATAGGTTGGGTTATGTTACGTTATATTACGTTATTGATGTATACGAGTGTTACACGGAGACGTAGAGGCCAACTCGCAAGAAATGATGGCAAATATTACCGCCGATATGTTAGGTTGGGTTAGGTTAGGTTATATTACGTTATTGATGTATATAAAGGTCCCACGGAGACGGAGAAGCCAACTCGCCAGGAATGTTGTCAAATATTACCGCCGAGATTTTAGATTGGGTTAGGCTAGCATATATTATGTTATTGATGAATATAAAGGTCCCACGGAGACGTCGAGGCCAACAAGCCAGGAATGTGGTCAAATATTTCCGCCGAGATTTTAGATTGGGTTAGGCTAGCATATATTATGTTATTGATGTATATAAAGGTCCCACGGAGACGTAGAGGCCAACAAGCCAGGAATGTGGTGAAATATTTCCGCCGAGATGTTAGTTTGGGATAGGTTAGGTTATATTACGTTTTTGATGTATATAAAGTTCCTACGGAGACGTAGAGGCCAACTCGCCAGGTATGTTGTCAAATATTACCACCGAGATGTTCGGTTGGGTTAGGTTACGTTATATTACGTTATTGATGTATATGATGGTCAAACGGAGACGTAGAGGCCAACTCGCCAGGAATGATGTCAAATATTACCGCCGAGATGTTAGGTTGGGTTAGGTTAGGTTATATTACGTTATTGATCTATATAAAGGTCCCACGGAGACATAGAGGCCAACAAGCCAGGAATGTGGTCAAATATTACCGCCGAGATGTTAGGTTGCGTTAGGTTAGGTTATATTACGTTATTGATGTATATAAAGGTCCTACGGAGACGTAGAGGCCAACTCGCCAGGTATGTTTTCAATTATTACCGCCGAGAAGTTAGGTTGGGTTAGGTTAGGTTATATTACGTTATTGATGTATATAAAAGTCCCACGGAGACGTAGAGGCCAACAAGCCAGGAATGTGGTCAAATATTATCGCCGAGATGTTAGGTTGGTTTAGGTTAGGTTATATTACGTTATAGATGTATATAAAGGTCCCACGGGGACGTAGAGGCCAACTCGCCAGGAATGTTGTCAAATATTACCGCCGCGATGATAGGTTGGGTTAGGTTACGTTATATTACGTTATTGATGTATACGAGTGTTACACGGAGACGTAGAGGCCAACTCGCCAGGAATGATGGCAAATATTACCGCCGAGATGTTAAGTTGGGTTAGGTTAGGCTATATTACGTTATGGATGTATATAAAGGTCCCACGGAGACGTAGAGGCCAACTCGCCAGGAATGTTGTCAAATATTACCGCCGAGATGATAGGTTGGGTTAAGTTACGTTATATTACGCTATTGTTGTATACGAGGGTTACACGGAGTCATAGAGGCCAACTCGCCGGGAATGATGTCAAATACTACCGCCGAGATGCTCGGTTGGATTAGGTTAGGTTATATTACGTTATTGATGTATATAAAGGTCCCACGGAGACGTAGATGCCAACTCGCCAGGAATGTTTTCAAATATTACCGCCGAGATGTTAGGTTGGGTTAGGTTAGGTTATATTACGTTATAGATCTATATGAAGGTCCCACGGAGACGTAGAGTCCAACAAGCCAGGAATGTGGTCGAATATTACCGCCGAGATGTTATATTGGGTTAGCTTATGTTATATTATGTTATTGATGTATAAAAATATCCCACGGAGACGTAGATGCCACCTCGCCAGGAATGTTTTCAATTATTACCGCCGAGATGTTAGGTTGGTTTAGGTTAGGTTATATTACGTTATAGATGTATATAAAGGTCCTACGGAGACGCAGAGGCCAACTCGCCAGGTATGATTTCAAATATTACCGCCGAGAAGTTAGGTTGGGTTAGGTTAGGTTATATTACGTTATTGATGTATATAAAGGTCCCACGGAGACGGTGAAGCCAACTCGCCAGGAATGTTGTCAAATATTACCGCCGACATGATAGGTTGGGTTATGTTACGTTATATTACGTTATTGATGTATACGAGTGTTACACGGAGACGTAGAGGCCAACTCGCAAGAAATGATGGCAAATATTACCGCCGATATGTTAGGTTGGGTTAGGTTAGGTTATATTACGTTATTGATGTATATAAAGGTCCCACGGAGACGGAGAAGCCAACTCGCCAGGAATGTTGTCAAATATTACCGCCGAGATTTTAGATTGGGTTAGGCTAGCATATATTATGTTATTGATGTATATAAAGGTCCCACGGAGACGTCGAGGCCAACAAGCCAGGAATGTGGTCAAATATTTCCGCCGAGATTTTAGATTGGGTTAGGCTATCATATATTATGTTATTGATGTATATAAAGGTCCCACGGAGACGTAGAGGCCAACAAGCCAGGAATGTGGTCAAATATTTCCGCCGAGATGTTAGTTTGGGATAGGTTAGGTTATATTACGTTTTTGATGTATATAAAGTTCCTACGGAGACGTAGAGGCCAACTCGCCAGGTATGTTGTCAAATATTACCACCGAGATGTTCGGTTGGGTTAGGTTAGGTTATATTACGTTATTGATGTATATAATGGTCCCACGGAGACGTAGAGGCCAACTCGCCAGGAATGTTGTCAAATATTACCGCCATGATGATAGGTTGGGTTAGGTTACGTTATATTACGTTATTGATGTATATGATGGTCAAACGGAGACGTAGAGGCCAACTCGCCAGGAATGATGTCAAATATAACCGCCGAGATGTTAGGTTGGGTTAGGTTAGGTTATATTACGTTATTGATCTATATAAAGGTCCCACGGAGACATAGAGGCCAACAAGCCAGGAATGTGGTCAAATATTACCGCCGAGATGTTAGGTTGCGTTAGGTTAGGTTATATTACGTTATTGATGTATATAAAGGTCCTACGGAGACGTAGAGGCCAACTCGCCAGGTATGTTTTCAATTATTACCGCCGAGAAGTTAGGTTGGGTTAGGTTAGGTTATATTACGTTATTGATGTATATAAAAGTCCCACGGAGACGTAGAGGCCAACAAGCCAGGAATGTGGTCAAATATTATCGCCGAGATGTTAGGTTGGTTTAGGTTAGGTTATATTACGTTATAGATGTATATAAAGGTCCCACGGGGACGTAGAGGCCAACTCGCCAGGAATGTTGTCAAATATTACCGCCGCGATGATAGGTTGGGTTAGGTTACGTTATATTACGTTATTGATGTATACGAGTGTTACACGGAGACGTAGAGGCCAACTCGCCAGGAATGATGGCAAATATTACCGCCGAGATGTTAAGTTGGGTTAGGTTAGGCTATATTACGTTATGGATGTATATAAAGGTCCCACGGAGACGTAGAGGCCAACTCGCCAGGAATGTTGTCAAATATTACCGCCGAGATGATAGGTTGGGTTAAGTTACGTTATATTACGCTATTGTTGTATACGAGGGTTACACGGAGACATAGAGGCCAACTCGCCGGGAATGATGTCAAATACTACCGCCGAGATGCTCGGTTGGATTAGGTTAGGTTATATTACGTTATTGATGTATATAAAGGTCCCACGGAGACGTAGATGCCAACTCGCCAGGAATGTTTTCAAATATTACCGCCGAGATGTTAGGTTGGGTTAGGTTAGGTTATATTACGTTATAGATCTATATGAAGGTCCCACGGAGACGTAGAGTCCAACAAGCCAGGAATGTGGTCGAATATTACCGCCGAGATGTTATATTGGGTTAGCTTATGTTATATTATGTTATTGATGTATAAAAATATCCCACGGAGACGTAGATGCCACCTCGCCAGGAATGTTTTCAATTATTACCGCCGAGATGTTAGGTTGGTTTAGGTTAGGTTATATTACGTTATAGATGTATATAAAGGTCCCACGGAGACGTAGAGTCCAACGCGCCAGGAATGTTGTCAAATATTACCGCCGAGATGATAGGTTGGGTTAGGTTACGTTATATTACGTTATTGTTGTATATGATGGTCAAACGGAGACGTAGAGGCCAACTCGCCAGGAATGATGTCAAATATTACCGCCGACATGTTAGGTTGGGTTAGGTTAGGTTATATTACGTCATTGATGTATATAAAGGTCCCACGGAGACGTAAAGGCCAACAAGACAGGAATGTGGTCAAATATTACCGTCGAGATGTTAGGTTGGGTTAGGTTAGGTTATATTACGTTATTGATGTATATAAAGGTCCTACGGAGACGCAGAGGCCAACTCGCCAGGTATGATTTCAAATATTACCGCCGAGAAGTTAGGTTGGGTTAGGTTAGGTTATATTACGTTATTGATGTATATAAAGGTCCCACGGAGACGGTGAAGCCAACTCGCCAGGAATGTTGTCAAATATTACCGCCGACATGATAGGTTGGGTTATGTTACGTTATATTACGTTATTGATGTATACGAGTGTTACACGGAGACGTAGAGGCCAACTCGCAAGAAATGATGGCAAATATTACCGCCGAGATTTTAGATTGGGTTAGGCTAGCATATATTATGTTATTGATGAATATAAAGGTCCCACGGAGACGTCGAGGCCAACAAGCCAGGAATGTGGTCAAATATTTCCGCCGAGATTTTAGATTGGGTTAGGCTAGCATATATTATGTTATTGATGTATATAAAGGTCCCACGGAGACGTAGAGGCCAACAAGCCAGGAATGTGGTCAAATATTTCCGCCGAGATGTTAGTTTGGGATAGGTTAGGTTATATTACGTTATTGATGTATATAAAGGTCCTACGGAGACGTAGAGGCCAACTCGCCAGGTATGTTTTCAATTATTACCGCCGAGAAGTTAGGTTGGGTTAGGTTAGGTTATATTACGTTATTGATGTATATAAAAGTCCCACGGAGACGTAGAGGCCAACAAGCCAGGAATGTGGTCAAATATTATCGCCGAGATGTTAGGTTGGTTTAGATTAGGTTATATTACGTTATAGATGTATATAAAGGTCCCACGGGGACGTAGAGGCCAACTCGCCAGGAATGTTGTCAAATATTACCGCCGCGATGATAGGTTGGGTTAGGTTACGTTATATTACGTTATTGATGTATACGAGTGTTACACGGAGACGTAGAGGCCAACTCGCCAGGAATGATGGCAAATATTACCGCCGATATGTTAGGTTGGGTTAGGTTAGGTTATATTACGTTATTGATGTATATAAAGGTCCCACGGAGACGGAGAAGCCAACTCGCCAGGAATGTTGTCAAATATTACCGCCGAGATTTTAGATTGGGTTAGGCTAGCATATATTATGTTATTGATGTATATAAAGGTCCCACGGAGACGTCGAGGCCAACAAGCCAGGAATGTGGTCAAATATTTCCGCCGAGATTTTAGATTGGGTTAGGCTAGCATATATTATGTTATTGATGTATATAAAGGTCCCACGGAGACGTAGAGGCCAACAAGCCAGGAATGTGGTCAAACATTTCCGCCGAGATGTTAGTTTGGGATAGGTTAGGTTATATTACGTTTTTGATGTATATAAAGTTCCTACGGAGACGTAGAGGCCAACTCGCCAGGTATGTTGTCAAATATTACCACCGAGATGTTCGGTTGGGTTAGGTTAGGTTATATTACGTTATTGATGTATATAATGGTCCCACGGAGACGTAGAGGCCAACTCGCCAGGAATGTTGTCAAATATTACCGCCATGATGATAGGTTGGGTTAGGTTACGTTATATTACGTTATTGATGTATATGATGGTCAAACGGAGACGTAGAGGCCAACTCGCCAGGAATGATGTCAAATATTACCGCCGAGATGTTAGGTTGGGTTAGGTTAGGTTATATTACGTTATTGATCTATATAATGGTCCCACGGAGACATAGAGGCCAACAAGCCAGGAATGTGGTCAAATATTACCGCCGAGATGTTAGGTTGCGTTAGGTTAGGTTATATTACGTTATTGATGTATATAAAGGTCCTACGGAGACGTAGAGGCCAACTCGCCAGGTATGTTTTCAATTATTACCGCCGAGAAGTTAGGTTGGGTTAGGTTAGGTTATATTACGTTATTGATGTATATAAAAGTCCCACGGAGACGTAGAGGCCAACAAGCCAGGAATGTGGTCAAATATTATCGCCGAGATGTTAGGTTGGTTTAGGTTAGGTTATATTACGTTATAGATGTATATAAAGGTCCCACGGGGACGTAGAGGCCAACTCGCCAGGAATGTTGTCAAATATTACCGCCGCGATGATAGGTTGGGTTAGGTTACGTTATATTACGTTATTGATGTATACGAGTGTTACACGGAGACGTAGAGGCCAACTCGCCAGGAATGATGGCAAATATTACCGCCGAGATGTTAAGTTGGGTTAGGTTAGGCTATATTACGTTATGGATGTATATAAAGGTCCCACGGAGACGTAGAGGCCAACTCGCCAGGAATGTTGTCAAATATTACCGCCGAGATGATAGGTTGGGTTAAGTTACGTTATATTACGCTATTGTTGTATACGAGGGTTACACGGAGACATAGAGGCCAACTCGCCGGGAATGATGTCAAATACTACCGCCGAGATGCTCGGTTGGATTAGGTTAGGTTATATTACGTTATTGATGTATATAAAGGTCCCACGGAGACGTAGATGCCAACTCGCCAGGAATGTTTTCAAATATTACCGCCGAGATGTTAGGTTGGGTTAGGTTAGGTTATATTACGTTATAGATCTATATGAAGGTCCCACGGAGACGTAGAGTCCAACAAGCCAGGAATGTGGTCGAATATTACCGCCGAGATGTTATATTGGGTTAGCTTATGTTATATTATGTTATTGATGTATAAAAATATCCCACGGAGACGTAGATGCCACCTCGCCAGGAATGTTTTCAATTATTACCGCCGAGATGTTAGGTTGGTTTAGGTTAGGTTATATTACGTTATAGATGTATATAAAGGTCCCACGGAGAAGTAGAGTCCAACTCGCCAGGAATGTTGTCAAATATTACCGCCGAGATGATAGGTTGGGTTAGGTTACGTTATATTACGTTATTGATGTATATGATGGTCAAACGGAGACGTAGAGGCCAACTCGCCAGGAATGATGTCAAATATTACCGCCGAGATGTTAGGTTGGGTTAGGTTAGGTTATATTACGTTATTGATGTATATAAAGGTCCCACGGAGACGTAAAGGCCAACAAGACAGGAATGTGGTCAAATATTACCGCCGAGATGTTAGGTTGGGTTAGGTTAGGTTATATTACGTTATTGATGTATATAAAGGTCCTACGGAGACGCAGAGGCCAACTCGCCGGGTATGATTTCAAATATTACCGCCGAGAAGTTAGGTTGGGTTAGGTTAGGTTATATTACGTTATTGATGTATATAAAGGTCCCACGGAGACGGTGAAGCCAACTCGCCAGGAATGTTGTCAAATATTACCGCCGACATGATAGGTTGGGTTATGTTACGTTATATCACGTTATTGATGTATACGAGTGTTACACGGAGACGTAGAGGCCAAATCGCAAGGAATGATGGCAAATATTACCGCCGATATGTTAGGTTGGGTTAGGTTAGGTTATATTACGTTATTGATGTATATAAAGGTCCCACGGAGACGGAGAAGCCAACTCGCCAGGAATGTTGTCAAATATTACCGCCGAGATTTTAGATTGGGTTAGGCTAGCATATATTATCTTATTGATGTATATAAAGGTCCCACGGAGACGTCGAAACCAACAAGACAGGAATGTGGTCAAATATTTCCGCCGAGATGTTAGGTTGGGATAGGTTAGGTTATATTACGTTTTTGATGTATATAAAGTTCCTACGGAGACGTAGAGGCCAACTCGCCAGGTATGTTGTCAAATATTACCGCCGAGAAGTTCGGTTGGGTTAGGTTAGGTTATATTACGTTATTGTTGCATATAAAGGTCCCACGGAGATGGAGAAGCCAACTCGCCAGGAATGTTGTCAAATATTACCGCCGAGATTTTAGATTGGGTTAGGCTAGCATATATTATGTTATTGATGTATATAAAGGTCCCACGGAGACGTAGAGGAAAACAAGCCAGGAATGTGGTCAAATATTTCCGCCGAGATGTTAGGTTGGGATAGGTTAGGTTATATTACGTTTTTGATGTATATAAAGTTCCTACGGAGACGTAGAGGCCAACTCGCCAGGTATGTTGTCAAATATTACCACCGAGATGTTCGGTTGGGTTAGGTTAGGTTATATTACGTTATTGATGTATATAATGGTCCCACGGAGACGTAGAGGCCAACTCGCCAGGAATGTTGTCAAATATTACCGCCGCGATGATAGGTTGAGTTAGGTTACGTTATATTACGTTATTGATGTATATGATGGTCAAACGGAGACGTAGAGGCCAACTCGCCAGGAATGATGTCAAATATTACCGCCGAGATGTTAGGTTGGGTTAGGTTAGGTTATATTACGTTATTGATCTATATAAAGGTCCCACGGAGACATAGAGGCCAACAAGCCAGGAATGTGGTCAAATATTACCGCCGAGATGTTAGGTTACGTTAGCTTAGGTTATATTACGTTATTGACGTATATAAAGGTCCTACGGAGACGTAGAGGCCAACTCGCCAGGTATGTTTTCAATTATTACCGGCGCGATGATAGGTTGGGTTAGGTTACGTTATATTACGTTATTGATGTATATGATGGTCAAACGGAGACGTAGAGGCCAACTCGCCAGGAATGATGTCAAATATTACCGCCAAGATGTTAGGTTGGGTTAGTTTAGGTTACATTACGTTATTGATGTATATAAAGGTCCCACGGAGACATAGAGGCCAACAAGCCAGGAATGTGGTCAAATATTACCGCCGAGGTGTTAGGTTGGGTTAGGTTAGGTTATATTACGTTATTGAAGTATATAAAGGTCCCACGGAGACATAGAGGCCAACAAGCCAGGAATGTGGTCAAATATTACCGCCGAGGTGTTAGGTTGGGTTAGGTTAGGTTATATTACGTTATTGAAGTATATAAAGGTCCCACGCAGACGTAGAAGCCAACAAGCCAGGAATGTGGTCACATATTACCGCCGAGATGTTAAGTTGGGTTAGGTTAGGCTATATTACGTTATGGATGTATATAAAGGTCCCACGGAGACGTAGAGGCCAACTCGCCAGGAATGTTGTCAAATATTACCGCCGAGATGATAGGTTGGGTTAAGTTACGTTATATTACGTTATTGTTGTATACGAGGGTTACACGGAGACATAGAGGCCAACTCGCCGGGAATGATGTCAAATACTACCGCCGAGATGCTCGGTTGGATTAGGTTAGGTTATATTACGTTATTGATGTATATAAAGGTCCCACGGAGACGTAGATGCCAACTCGCCAGGAATGTTTTCAAATATTACCGCCGAGATGTTAGGTTGGGTTAGGTTAGGTTATATTACGTTATAGATCTATATGAAGGTCCCACGGAGACGTAGAGTCCAACAAGCCAGGAATGTGGTCGAATATTCCCGCCGAGATGTTATATTGGGTTAGCTTATGTTATATTATGTTATTGATGTATAAAAATATCCCACGGAGACGTAGATGCCACCTCGCCAGGAATGTTTTCAATTATTACCGCCGAGATGTTAAGTTGGGTTAGGTTAGGCTATATTACGTTATGGATGTATATAAAGGTCCCACGGAGACGTAGAGGCCAACTCGCCAGGAATGTTGTCAAATATTACCGCCGAGATGATAGGTTGGGTTAAGTTACGTTATATTACGCTATTGTTGTATACGAGGGTTACACGGAGACATAGAGGCCAACTCGCCGGGAATGATGTCAAATACTACCGCCGAGATGCTCGGTTGGATTAGGTTAGGTTATATTACGTTATTGATGTATATAAAGGTCCCACGGAGACGTAGATGCCAACTCGCCAGGAATGTTTTCAAATATTACCGCCGAGATGTTAGGTTGGGTTAGGTTAGGTTATATTACGTTATAGATCTATATGAAGGTCCCACGGAGACGTAGAGTCCAACAAGCCAGGAATGTGGTCGAATATTACCGCCGAGATGTTATATTGGGTTAGCTTATGTTATATTATGTTATTGATGTATAAAAATATCCCACGGAGACGTAGATGCCACCTCGCCAGGAATGTTTTCAATTATTACCGCCGAGATGTTAGGTTGGTTTAGGTTAGGTTATATTACGTTATAGATGTATATAAAGGTCCCACGGAGACGTAGAGTCCAACTCGCCAGGAATGTTGTCAAATATTACCGCCGAGATGATAGGTTGGGTTAGGTTACGTTATATTACGTTATTGATGTATATGATGGTCAAACGGAGACGTAGAGGCCAACTCGCCAGGAATGATGTCAAATATTACCGCCGAGATGTTAGGTTGGGTTAGGTTAGGTTATATTACGTTATTGATGTATATAAAGGTCCCACGGAGACGTAAAGGCCAACAAGACAGGAATGTGGTCAAATATTACCGCCGAGATGTTAGGTTGGGTTAGGTTAGGTTATATTACGTTATTGATGTATATAAAGGTCCTACGGAGACGCAGAGGCCAACTCGCCGGGTATGATTTCAAATATTACCGCCGAGAAGTTAGGTTGGGTTAGGTTAGGTTATATTACGTTATTGATGTATATAAAAGTCCCACGGAGACGTAGAGGCCAACAAGCCAGGAATGTGGTCAAATATTATCGCCGAGATGTTAGGTTGGTTTAGGTTAGGTTATATTACGTTGTAGATGTATATAAAGGTCCCACGGGGACGTAGAGGCCAACTCGCCAGGAATGTTGTCAAATATTACCGCCGCGATGATAGGTTGGGTTAGGTTACGTTATATTACGTTATTGATGTATACGAGTGTTACACGGAGACGTAGAGGCCAACTCGCCAGGAATGATGGCAAATATTACCGCCGAGATGTTAAGTTGGGTTAGGTTAGGCTATATTACGTTATGGATGTATATAAAGGTCCCACGGAGACGTAGAGGCCAACTCGCCAGGAATGTTGTCAAATATTACCGCCGAGATGATAGGTTGGGTTAAGTTACGTTATATTACGCTATTGTTGTATACGAGGGTTACACGGAGACATAGAGGCCAACTCGCCGGGAATGATGTCAAATACTACCGCCGAGATGCTCGGTTGGATTAGGTTAGGTTATATTACGTTATTGATGTATATAAAGGTCCCACGGAGACGTAGATGCCAACTCGCCAGGAATGTTTTCAAATATTACCGCCGAGATGTTAGGTTGGGTTAGGTTAGGTTATATTACGTTATAGATCTATATGAAGGTCCCACGGAGACGTAGAGTCCAACAAGCCAGGAATGTGGTCGAATATTACCGCCGAGATGTTATATTGGGTTAGCTTATGTTATATTATGTTATAGATGTATAAAAATATCCCACGGAGACGTAGATGCCACCTCGCCAGGAATGTTTTCAATTATTACCGCCGAGATGTTAGGTTGGTTTAGGTTAGGTTATATTACGTTATAGATGTATATAAAGGTCCCACGGAGAAGTAGAGTCCAACTCGCCAGGAATGTTGTCAAATATTACCGCCGAGATGATAGGTTGGGTTAGGTTACGTTATATTACGTTATTGATGTATATGATGGTCAAACGGAGACGTAGAGGCCAACTCGCCAGGAATGATGTCAAATATTACCGCCGAGATGTTAGGTTGGGTTAGGTTAGGTTATATTACGTTATTGATGTATATAAAGGTCCCACGGAGACGTAAAGGCCAACAAGACAGGAATGTGGTCAAATATTACCGCCGAGATGTTAGGTTGGGTTAGGTTAGGTTATATTACGTTATTGATGTATATAAAGGTCCTACGGAGACGCAGAGGCCAACTCGCCGGGTATGATTTCAAATATTACCGCCGAGAAGTTAGGTTGGGTTAGGTTAGGTTATATTACGTTATTGATGTATATAAAGGTCCCACGGAGACGGTGAAGCCAACTCGCCAGGAATGTTGTCAAATATTACCGCCGACATGATAGGTTGGGTTATGTTACGTTATATTACGTTATTGATGTATACGAGTGTTACACGGAGACGTAGAGGCCAAATCGCAAGGAATGATGGCAAATATTACCGCCGATATGTTAGGTTGGGTTAGGTTAGGTTATATTACGTTATTGATGTATATAAAGGTCCCACGGAGACGGAGAAGCCAACTCGCCAGGAATGTTGTCAAATATTACCGCCGAGATTTTAGATTGGGTTAGGCTAGCATATATTATCTTATTGATGTATATAAAGGTCCCACGGAGACGTCGAAACCAACAAGACAGGAATGTGGTCAAATATTTCCGCCGAGATGTTAGGTTGGGATAGGTTAGGTTATATTACGTTTTTGATGTATATAAAGTTCCTACGGAGACGTAGAGGCCAACTCGCCAGGTATGTTGTCAAATATTACCGCCGAGAAGTTCGGTTGGGTTAGGTTAGGTTATATTACGTTATTGTTGCATATAAAGGTCCCACGGAGATGGAGAAGCCAACTCGCCAGGAATGTTGTCAAATATTACCGCCGAGATTTTAGATTGGGTTAGGCTAGCATATATTATGTTATTGATGTATATAAAGGTCCCACGGAGACGTAGAGGAAAACAAGCCAGGAATGTGGTCAAATATTTCCGCCGAGATGTTAGGTTGGGATAGGTTAGGTTATATTACGTTTTTGATGTATATAAAGTTCCTACGGAGACGTAGAGGCCAACTCGCCAGGTATGTTGTCAAATATTACCACCGAGATGTTCGGTTGGGTTAGGTTAGGTTATATTACGTTATTGATGTATATAATGGTCCCACGGAGACGTAGAGGCCAACTCGCCAGGAATGTTGTCAAATATTACCGCCGCGATGATAGGTTGAGTTAGGTTACGTTATATTACGTTATTGATGTATATGATGGTCAAACGGAGACGTAGAGGCCAACTCGCCAGGAATGATGTCAAATATTACCGCCGAGATGTTAGGTTGGGTTAGGTTAGGTTATATTACGTTATTGATCTATATAAAGGTCCCACGGAGACATAGAGGCCAACAAGCCAGGAATGTGGTCAAATATTACCGCCGAGATGTTAGGTTACGTTAGCTTAGGTTATATTACGTTATTGACGTATATAAAGGTCCTACGGAGACGTAGAGGCCAACTCGCCAGGTATGTTTTCAATTATTACCGGCGCGATGATAGGTTGGGTTAGGTTACGTTATATTACGTTATTGATGTATATGATGGTCAAACGGAGACGTAGAGGCCAACTCGCCAGGAATGATGTCAAATATTACCGCCAAGATGTTAGGTAGGGTTAGTTTAGGTTACATTACGTTATTGATGTATATAAAGGTCCCACGGAGACATAGAGGCCAACAAGCCAGGAATGTGGTCAAATATTACCGCCGAGGTGTTAGGTTGGGTTAGGTTAGGTTATATTACGTTATTGAAGTATATAAAGGTCCCACGCAGACGTAGAAGCCAACAAGCCAGGAATGTGGTCACATATTACCGCCGAGATGTTAGGTTGGGTTAGGTTAAGTTATATCACGTTATTGATGTATATAAAGGTCCCACGGAGACGTAGAGGCCAACTCGCCAGGAATGTTGTCAAATATTACCGCCGAGATGATAGGTTGGGTTAAGTTACGTTATATTACGTTATTGTTGTATGTAAAGGTCCCACGGAGACGGAGAAGCCAACTCGCCAGGAATGTTGTCAAATATTACCGCCGAGATGTTAGGTTGGGTTAGGTTAGGTTATATTACGTTTTTGATGTGTATGAAGTTCCTACGGAGACGTAGAGGCCAACTCGCCAGGTATGTTGTCAAATATTACCGCCGAGATGTTCGGTTGGGTTAGGTTAGGCTATATTACGTTATGGATGTATATAAAGGTCCCACGGAGACGTAGAGGCCAACTCGCCAGGAATGTTGTCAAATATTACCGCCGAGATGATAGGTTGGGTTAAGTTACGTTATATTACGTTATTGTTGTATACGAGGGTTACACGGAGACATAGAGGCCAACTCGCCGGGAATGATGTCAAATATTACCGCCAAGATGTTAGGTTGGGTTAGGTTAGGTTACATTACGTTATTGATGTATATAAAGGTCCCACGGAGACATAGAGGCCAACTCGCTGGGAATGATGTCAAATATTACCGCCAAGATGTTAGGTTGGGTTAGGTTAGGTTACATTACGTTATTGATGTATATAAAGGTCCCACGGAGACATAGAGGCCAACAAGCCAGGAATGTGGTCAAATATTACCGCCGAGGTGTTAGGTTGGGTTAGGTTAGGTTATATTACGTTATTGAAGTATATAAAGGTCCCACGCAGACGTAGAAGCCAACAAGCCAGGAATGTGGTCACATATTACCGCCGAGATGTTAAGTTGGGTTAGGTTAGGCTATATTACGTTATGGATGTATATAAAGGTCCCACGGAGACGTAGAGGCCAACTCGCCAGGAATGTTGTCAAATATTACCGCCGAGATGATAGGTTGGGTTAAGTTACGTTATATTACGTTATTGTTGTATACGAGGGTTACACGGAGACATAGAGGCCAACTCGCCGGGAATGATGTCAAATACTACCGCCGAGATGCTCGGTTGGATTAGGTTAGGTTATATTACGTTATTGATGTATATAAAGGTCCCACGGAGACGTAGATGCCAACTCGCCAGGAATGTTTTCAAATATTACCGCCGAGATGTTAGGTTGGGTTAGGTTAGGTTATATTACGTTATAGATCTATATGAAGGTCCCACGGAGACGTAGAGTCCAACAAGCCAGGAATGTGGTCGAATATTCCCGCCGAGATGTTATATTGGTTTAGCTTATGTTATATTATGTTATTGATGTATAAAAATATCCCACGGAGACGTAGATGCCACCTCGCCAGGAATGTTTTCAATTATTACCGCCGAGATGTTAAGTTGGGTTAGGTTAGGCTATATTACGTTATGGATGTATATAAAGGTCCCACGGAGACGTAGAGGCCAACTCGCCAGGAATGTTGTCAAATATTACCGCCGAGATGATAGGTTGGGTTAAGTTACGTTATATTACGCTATTGTTGTATACGAGGGTTACACGGAGACATAGAGGCCAACTCGCCGGGAATGATGTCAAATACTACCGCCGAGATGCTCGGTTGGATTAGGTTAGGTTATATTACGTTATTGATGTATATAAAGGTCCCACGGAGACGTAGATGCCAACTCGCCAGGAATGTTTTCAAATATTACCGCCGAGATGTTAGGTTGGGTTAGGTTAGGTTATATTACGTTATAGATCTATATGAAGGTCCCACGGAGACGTAGAGTCCAACAAGCCAGGAATGTGGTCGAATATTACCGCCGAGATGTTATATTGGGTTAGCTTATGTTATATTATGTTATTGATGTATAAAAATATCCCACGGAGACGTAGATGCCACCTCGCCAGGAATGTTTTCAATTATTACCGCCGAGATGTTAGGTTGGTTTAGGTTAGGTTATATTACGTTATAGATGTATATAAAGGTCCCACGGAGACGTAGAGTCCAACTCGCCAGGAATGTTGTCAAATATTACCGCCGAGATGATAGGTTGGGTTAGGTTACGTTATATTACGTTATTGATGTATATGATGGTCAAACGGAGACGTAGAGGCCAACTCGCCAGGAATGATGTCAAATATTACCGCCGAGATGTTAGGTTGGGTTAGGTTAGGTTATATTACGTTATTGATGTATATAAAGGTCCCACGGAGACGTAAAGGCCAACAAGACAGGAATGTGGTCAAATATTACCGCCGAGATGTTAGGTTGGGTTAGGTTAGGTTATATTACGTTATTGATGTATATAAAGGTCCTACGGAGACGCAGAGGCCAACTCGCCGGGTATGATTTCAAATATTACCGCCGAGAAGTTAGGTTGGGTTAGGTTAGGTTATATTACGTTATTGATGTATATAAAGGTCCCACGGAGACGGTGAAGCCAACTCGCCAGGAATGTTGTCAAATATTACCGCCGACATGATAGGTTGGGTTATGTTACGTTATATTACGTTATTGATGTATACGAGTGTTACACGGAGACGTAGAGGCCAACTCGCAAGGAATGATGGCAAATATTACCGCCGATATGTTAGGTTGGGTTAGGTTAGGTTATATTACGTTATTGATGTATATAAAGGTCCCACGGAGACGGAGAAGCCAACTCGCCAGGAATGTTGTCAAATATTACCGCCGAGATTTTAGATTGGGTTAGGCTAGCATATATTATCTTATTGATGTATATAAAGGTCCCACGGAGACGTCGAAACCAACAAGACAGGAATGTGGTCAAATATTTCCGCCGAGATGTTAGGTTGGGATAGGTTAGGTTATATTACGTTTTTGATGTATATAAAGTTCCTACGGAGACGTAGAGGCCAACTCGCCAGGTATGTTGTCAAATATTACCGCCGAGAAGTTCGGTTGGGTTAGGTTAGGTTATATTACGTTATTGTTGCATATAAAGGTCCCACGGAGATGGAGAAGCCAACTCGCCAGGAATGTTGTCAAATATTACCGCCGAGATTTTAGATTGGGTTAGGCTAGCATATATTATCTTATTGATGTATATAAAGGTCCCACGGAGACGTCGAAACCAACAAGACAGGAATGTGGTCAAATATTTCCGCCGAGATGTTAGGTTGGGATAGGTTAGGTTATATTACGTTTTTGATGTATATAAAGTTCCTACGGAGACGTAGAGGCCAACTCGCCAGGTATGTTGTCAAATATTACCGCCGAGAAGTTCGGTTGGGTTAGGTTAGGTTATATTACGTTATTGTTGCATATAAAGGTCCCACGGAGATGGAGAAGCCAACTCGCCAGGAATGTTGTCAAATATTACCGCCGAGATTTTAGATTGGGTTAGGCTAGCATATATTATGTTATTGATGTATATAAAGGTCCCACGGAGACGTAGAGGAAAACAAGCCAGGAATGTGGTCAAATATTTCCGCCGAGATGTTAGGTTGGGATAGGTTAGGTTATATTACGTTTTTGATGTATATAAAGTTCCTACGGAGACGTAGAGGCCAACTCGCCAGGTATGTTGTCAAATATTACCACCGAGATGTTCGGTTGGGTTAGGTTAGGTTATATTACGTTATTGATGTATATAATGGTCCCACGGAGACGTAGAGGCCAACTCGCCAGGAATGTTGTCAAATATTACCGCCGCGATGATAGGTTGAGTTAGGTTACGTTATATTACGTTATTGATGTATATGATGGTCAAACGGAGACGTAGAGGCCAACTCGCCAGGAATGATGTCAAATATTACCGCCGAGATGTTAGGTTGGGTTAGGTTAGGTTATATTACGTTATTGATCTATATAAAGGTCCCACGGAGACATAGAGGCCAACAAGCCAGCAATGTGGTCAAATATTACCGCCGAGATGTTAGGTTACGTTAGCTTAGGTTATATTACGTTATTGACGTATATAAAGGTCCTACGGAGACGTAGAGGCCAACTCGCCAGGTATGTTTTCAATTATTACCGGCGCGATGATAGGTTGGGTTAGGTTACGTTATATTACGTTATTGATGTATATGATGGTCAAACGGAGACGTAGAGGCCAACTCGCCAGGAATGATGTCAAATATTACCGCCAAGATGTTAGGTTGGGTTAGTTTAGGTTACATTACGTTATTGATGTATATAAAGGTCCCACGGAGACATAGAGGCCAACAAGCCAGGAATGTGGTCAAATATTACCGCCGAGGTGTTAGGTTGGGTTAGGTTAGGTTATATTACGTTATTGAAGTATATAAAGGTCCCACGCAGACGTAGAAGCCAACAAGCCAGGAATGTGGTCACATATTACCGCCGAGATGTTAGGTTGGGTTAGGTTAAGTTATATCACGTTATTGATGTATATAAAGGTCCCACGGAGACGTAGAGGCCAACTCGCCAGGAATGTTGTCAAATATTACCGCCGAGATGATAGGTTGGGTTAAGTTACGTTATATTACGTTATTGTTGTATGTAAAGGTCCCACGGAGACGGAGAAGCCAACTCGCCAGGAATGTTGTCAAATATTACCGCCGAGATGTTAGGTTGGGTTAGGTTAGGTTATATTACGTTTTTGATGTGTATGAAGTTCCTACGGAGACGTAGAGGCCAACTCGCCAGGTATGTTGTCAAATATTACCGCCGAGATGTTCGGTTGGGTTAGGTTAGGCTATATTACGTTATGGATGTATATAAAGGTCCCACGGAGACGTAGAGGCCAACTCGCCAGGAATGTCGTCAAATATTACCGCCGAGATGATAGGTTGGGTTAAGTTACGTTATATTACGTTATTGTTGTATACGAGGGTTACACGGAGACATAGAGGCCAACTCGCCGGGAATGATGTCAAATATTACCGCCAAGATGTTAGGTTGGGTTAGGTTAGGTTACATTACGTTATTGATGTATATAAAGGTCCCACGGAGACATAGAGGCCAACTCGCTGGGAATGATGTCAAATATTACCGCCAAGATGTTAGGTTGGGTTAGGTTAGGTTACATTACGTTATTGATGTATATAAAGGTCCCACGGAGACATAGAGGCCAACAAGCCAGGAATGTGGTCAAATATTACCGCCGAGGTGTTAGGTTGGGTTAGGTTAGGTTATATTACGTTATTGAAGTATATAAAGGTCCCACGCAGACGTAGAAGCCAACAAGCCAGGAATGTGGTCACATATTACCGCCGAGATGTTAGGTTGGGTTAGGTTAAGTTATATCACGTTATTGATGTATATAAAGGTCCCACGAAGACGTAGAGGCCAACTCGCCAGGAATGTTGTCAAATATTACCGCCGAGATGTTAAGTTGGGTTAGGTTAGGCTATATTACGTTATGGATGTATATAAAGGTCCCACGGAGACGTAGAGGCCAACTCGCCAGGAATGTTGTCAAATATTACCGCCGAGATGATAGGTTGGGTTAAGTTACGTTATATTACGTTATTGTTGTATACGAGGGTTACACGGAGACATAGAGGCCAACTCGCCGGGAATGATGTCAAATACTACCGCCGAGATGCTCGGTTGGATTAGGTTAGGTTATATTACGTTATTGATGTATATAAAGGTCCCACGGAGACGTAGATGCCAACTCGCCAGGAATGTTTTCAAATATTACCGCCGAGATGTTAGGTTGGGTTAGGTTAGGTTATATTACGTTATAGATCTACATGAAGGTCCCACGGAGACGTAGAGTCCAACAAGCCAGGAATGTGGTCGAATATTACCGCCGAGATGTTATATTGGGTTAGCTTATGTTATATTATGTTATTGATGTATAAAAATATCCCACGGAGACGTAGATGCCACCTCGCCAGGAATGTTTTCAATTATTACCGCCGAGATGTTAAGTTGGGTTAGGTTAGGCTATATTACGTTATGGATGTATATAAAGGTCCCACGGAGACGTAGAGGCCAACTCGCCAGGAATGTTGTCAAATATTACCGCCGAGATGATAGGTTGGGTTAAGTTACGTTATATTACGCTATTGTTGTATACGAGGGTTACACGGAGACATAGAGGCCAACTCGCCGGGAATGATGTCAAATACTACCGCCGAGATGCTCGGTTGGATTAGGTTAGGTTATATTACGTTATTGATGTATATAAAGGTCCCACGGAGACGTAGATGCCAACTCGCCAGGAATGTTTTCAAATATTACCGCCGAGATGTTAGGTTGGGTTAGGTTAGGTTATATTACGTTATAGATCTATATGAAGGTCCCACGGAGACGTAGAGTCCAACAAGCCAGGAATGTGGTCGAATATTACCGCCGAGATGTTATATTGGGTTAGCTTATGTTATATTATGTTATTGATGTATAAAAATATCCCACGGAGACGTAGATGCCACCTCGCCAGGAATGTTTTCAATTATTACCGCCGAGATGTTAGGTTGGTTTAGGTTAGGTTATATTACGTTATAGATGTATATAAAGGTCCCACGGAGACGTAGAGTCCAACTCGCCAGGAATGTTGTCAAATATTACCGCCGAGATGATAGGTTGGGTTAGGTTACGTTATATTACGTTATTGATGTATATGATGGTCAAACGGAGACGTAGAGGCCAACTCGCCAGGAATGATGTCAAATATTACCGCCGAGATGTTAGGTTGGGTTAGGTTAGGTTATATTACGTTATTGATGTATATAATGGTCCCACGGAGACGTAAAGGCCAACAAGACAGGAATGTGGTCAAATATTACCGCCGAGATGTTAGGTTGGGTTAGGTTAGGTTATATTACGTTATTGATGTATATAAAGGTTCTACGGAGACGCAGAGGCCAACTCGCCGGGTATGATTTCAAATATTACCGCCGAGAAGTTAGGTTGGGTTAGGTTAGGTTATATTACGTTATTGATGTATATAAAGGTCCCACGGAGACGGTGAAGCCAACTCGCCAGGAATGTTGTCAAATATTACCGCCGACATGATAGGTTGGGTTATGTTACGTTATATTACGTTATTGATGTATACGAGTGTTACACGGAGACGTAGAGGCCAACTCGCAAGGAATGATGGCAAATATTACCGCCGATATGTTAGGTTGGGTTAGGTTAGGTTATATTACGTTATTGATGTATATAAAGGTCCCACGGAGACGGAGAAGCCAACTCGCCAGGAATGTTGTCAAATATTACCGCCGAGATTTTAGATTGGGTTAGGCTAGCATATATTATGTTATTGATGTATATAAAGGTCCCACGGAGACGTCGAGGCCAACAAGACAGGAATGTGGTCAAATATTTCCGCCGAGATGTTAGGTTGGGATAGGTTAGGTTATATTACGTTTTTGATGTATATAAAGTTCCTACGGAGACGTAGAGGCCAACTCGCCAGGTATGTTGTCAAATATTACCGCCGAGAAGTTCGGTTGGGTTAGGTTAGGTTATATTACGTTATTGTTGCATATAAAGGTCCCACGGAGACGGAGAAGCCAACTCGCCAGGAATGTTGTCAAATATTACCGCCGAGATTTTAGATTGGGTTAGGCTAGCATATATTATGTTATTGATGTATATAAAGGTCCCACGGAGACGTAGAGGAAAACAAGCCAGGAATGTGGTCAAATATTTCCGCCGAGATGTTAGGTTGGGATCGGTTAGGTTATATTACGTTTTTGATGTATATAAAGTTCCTACGGAGACGTAGAGGCCAACTCGCCAGGAATGTTGTCAAATATTACCGCCGAGATGATAGGTTGGGTTAAGTTACGTTATATTACGTTATTGTTGTATACGAGGGTTACACGGAGACATAGAGGCCAACTCGCCGGGAATGATGTCAAATATTACCGCCAAGATGTTAGGTTGGGTTAGGTTAGGTTACATTACGTTATTGATGTATATAAAGGTCCCACGGAGACATAGAGGCCAACTCGCCGGGAATGATGTCAAATATTACCGCCAAGATGTTAGGTTGGGTTAGGTTAGGTTACATTACGTTATTGATGTATATAAAGGTCCCACGGAGACATAGAGGCCAACAAGCCAGGAATGTGGTCAAATATTACCGCCGACGTGTTAGGTTGGGTTAGGTTAGGTTATATTACGTTATTGAAGTATATAAAGGTCCCACGCACACGTAGAAGCCAACAAGCCAGGAATGTGGTCACATATTACCGCCGAGATGTTAGGTTGGGTTAGGTTAAGTTATATCACGTTATTGATGTATATAAAGGTCCCACGAAGACGTAGAGGCCAACTCGCCAGGAATGTTGTCAAATATTACCGCCGAGATGTTAAGTTGGGTTAGGTTAGGCTATATTACGTTATGGATGTATATAAAGGTCCCACGGAGACGTAGAGGCCAACTCGCCAGGAATGTTGTCAAATATTACCGCCGAGATGATAGGTTGGGTTAAGTTACGTTATATTACGTTATTGTTGTATACGAGGGTTACACGGAGACATAGAGGCCAACTCGCCGGGAATGATGTCAAATACTACCGCCGAGATGCTCGGTTGGATTACGTTAGGTTATATTACGTTATTGATGTATATAAAGGTCCCACGGAGACGTAGATGCCAACTCGCCAGGAATGTTTTCAAATATTACCGCCGAGATGTTAGGTTGGGTTAGGTTAGGTTATATTACGTTATAGATCTATATGAAGGTCCCACGGAGACGTAGAGTCCAACAAGCCAGGAATGATGTCAAATATTACCGCCGAGATGTTAGGTTGGGTTAGATTAGGTTATATTACGTTATTGATGTATATAAAGGTCCCACGGAGACGTAAAGGCCAACAAGACAGGAATGTGGTCAAATATTACCGCCGAGATGTTAGGTTGGGTTAGGTTAGGTTATATTACGTTATTGATGTATATAAAGGTCCTACGGAGACGCAGAGGCCAACTCGCCGGGTATGATTTCAAATATTACCGCCGAGAAGTTAGGTTGGGTTAGGTTAGGTTATATTACGTTATTGATGTATATAAAGGTCCCACGGAGACGGTGAAGCCAACTCGCCAGGAATGTTGTCAAATATTACCGCCGACATGATAGGTTGGGTTATGTTACGTTATATTACGTTATTGATGTATACGAGTGTTACACGGAGACGTAAAGGCCAACTCGCAAGGAATGATGGCAAATATTACCGCCGATATGTTAGGTTGGGTTAGGTTAGGTTATATTACGTTATTGATGTATATAAAGGTCCCACGGAGACGGAGAAGCCAACTCGCCAGGAATGTTGTCAAATATTACCGCCGAGATTTTAGATTGGGTTAGGCTAGCATATATTATGTTATTGATGTATATAAAGGTCCCACGGAGACGTCGAGGCCAACAAGACAGGAATGTGGTCAAATATTTCCGCCGAGATGTTAGGTTGGGATAGGTTAGGTTATATTACGTTTTTGATGTATATAAAGTTCCTACGGAGACGTAGAGGCCAACTCGCCAGGTATGTTGTCAAATATTACCGCCGAGAAGTTCGGTTGGGTTAGGTTAGGTTATATTACGTTATTGTTGCATATAAAGGTCCCACGGAGACGGAGAAGCCAACTCGCCAGGAATGTTGTCAAATATTACCGCCGAGATTTTAGATTGGGTTAGGCTAGCATATATTATGTTATTGATGTATATAAAGGTCCCACGGAGACGTAGAGGAAAACAAGCCAGGAATGTGGTCAAATATTTCCGCCGAGATGTTAGGTTGGGATAGGTTAGGTTATATTACGTTTTTGATGTATATAAAGTTCCTACGGAGACGTAGAGGCCAACTCGCCAGGTATGTTGTCAAATATTACCACCGAGATGTTCGGTTGGGTTAGGTTAGGTTATATTACGTTATTGATGTATATAATGGTCCCACGGAGACGTAGAGGCCAACTCGCCAGGAATGTTGTCAAATATTACCGCCGCGATGATAGGTTGAGTTAGGTTACGTTATATTACGTTATTGATGTATATGATGGTCAAACGGAGACGTAGAGGCCAACTCGCCAGGAATGATGTCAAATATTACCGCCGAGATGTTAGGTTGGGTTAGGTTAGGTTATATTACGTTATTGATCTATATAAAGGTCCCACGGAGACATAGAGGCCAACAAGCCAGGAATGTGGTCAAATATTACCGCCGAGATGTTAGGTTGCGTTAGCTTAGGTTATATTACGTTGTTGACGTATATAAAGGTCCTACGGAGACGTAGAGGCCAACTCGCCAGGTATGTTGTCAAATATTACCGCCGAGATGTTCGGTTGGGTTAGGTTAGGCTATATTACGTTATGGATGTATATAAAGGTCCAACGGAGACGTAGAGGCCAACTCGCCAGGAATGTTGTCAAATATTACCGCCGAGATGATAGGTTGGGTTAAGTTACGTTATATTACGTTATTGTTGTATACGAGGGTTACACGGAGACATAGAGGCCAACTCGCCGGGAATGATGTCAAATATTACCGCCGAGATGTTAGGTTGGGTTAGGTTAGGTTATATTACGTTATAGATCTATATGAAGGTCCCACGGAGACGTAGAGTCCAACAAGCCAGGAATGTGGTCGAATATTACCGCCGAGATGTTATATTGGGTTAGCTTATGTTATATTATGTTATTGATGTATAAAAATATCGCACGGAGACGTAGATGCCACCTCGCCAGGAATGTTTTCAATTATTACCGCCGAGATGTTAAGTTGGGTTAGGTTAGGCTATATTACGTTATGGATGTATATAAAGGTCCCACGGAGACGTAGAGGCCAACTCGCCAGGAATGTTGTCAAATATTACCGCCGAGATGATAGGTTGGGTTAAGTTACGTTATATTACGCTATTGTTGTATACGAGGGTTACACGGAGACATAGAGGCCAACTCGCCGGGAATGATGTTAAATACTACCGCCGAGATGCTGGGTTGGATTAGGTTAGGTTATATTACGTTATTGATGTATATAAAGGTCCCACGGAGACGGAGAAGCCAACTCGCCAGGAATGTTGTCAAATATTACCGCCGAGATTTTAGATTGGGTTAGGCTAGCATATATTATGTTATTGATGTATATAAAGGTCCCACGGAGACGTCGAGGCCAACAAGACAGGAATGTGGTCAAATATTACCGCCGAGATGTTAGGTTGGGTTAGGTTAGGTTATATTACGTTATTGATGTATATAAAGGTCCTACGGAGACGCAGAGGCCAACTCGCCGGGTATGATTTCAAATATTACCGCCGAGAAGTTAGGTTGGGTTAGGTTAGGTTATATTACGTTATTGATGTATATAAAGGTCCCACGGAGACGGTGAAGCCAACTCGCCAGGAATGTTGTCAAATATTACCGCCGACATGATAGGTTGGGTTATGTTACGTTATATTACGTTATTGATTAATACGAGTGTTACACGGAGACGTAGAGGCCAACTCGCAAGGAATGATGGCAAATATTACCGCCGATATGTTAGGTTGGGTTAGGTTAGGTTATATTACGTTATTGATGTATATAAAGGTCCCACGGAGACGGAGAAGCCAACTCGCCAGGAATGTTGTCAAATATTACCGCCGAGATTTTAGATTGGGTTAGGCTAGCATATATTATGTTATTGATGTATATAAAGGTCCCACGGAGACGTCGAGGCCAACAAGACAGGAATGTGGTCAAATATTTCCGCCGAGATGTTAGGTTGGGATAGGTTAGGTTATATTACGTTTTTGATGTATATAAAGTTCCTACGGAGACGTAGAGGCCAACTCGCCAGGTATGTTGTCAAATATTACCGCCGAGAAGTTCGGTTGGGTTAGGTTAGGTTATATTACGTTATTGTTGCATATAAAGGTCCCACGGAGACGGAGAAGCCAACTCGCCAGGAATGTTGTCAAATATTACCGCCGAGATTTTAGATTGGGTTAGGCTAGCATGTATTATGTTATTGATGTATATAAAGGTCCCACGTAGACGTAGAGGAAAACAAGCCAGGAATGTGGTCAAATATTTCCGCCGAGATGTTAGGTTGGAATAGGTTAGGTTATATTACGTTTTTGATGTATATAAAGTTCCTACGGAGACGTAGAGGCCAACTCGCCAGGTATGTTGTCAAATATTACCACCGAGATGTTCGGTTGGGTTAGGTTAGGTTATATTACGTTATTGATGTATATAATGGTCCCACGGAGACGTAGAGGCCAACTCGCCAGGAATGTTGTCAAATATTACCGCCGCGATGATAGGTTGAGTTAGGTTACGTTATATTACGTTATTGATGTATATGATGGTCAAACGGAGACGTAGAGGCCAACTCGCCAGGAATGATGTCAAATATTACCGCCGAGATGTTAGGTTGGGTTAGGTTAGGTTATATTACGTTATTGATGTATATAAAGGTCCCACGGAGACATAGAGGCCAACAAGCCAGGAATGTGGTCAAATATTACCGCCGAGGTGTTAGGTTGGGTTAGGTTAGGTTATATTACGTTATTGAAGTATATAAAGGTCCCACGCAGACGTAGAAGCCAACAAGCCAGGAATGTGGTCACATATTACCGCCGAGATGTTAGGTTGGGTTAGGTTAAGTTATATCACGTTATTGATGTATATAAAGGTCCCACGGAGACGTAGAGGCCAACTCGCCAGGAATGTTGTCAAATATTACCGCCGAGATGATAGGTTGGGTTAAGTTACGTTATATTACGTTATTGTTGTATGTAAAGGTCCCACGGAGACGGAGAAGCCAACTCGCCAGGAATGTTGTCAAATATTACCGCCGAGATGTTAGGTTGGGTTAGGTTAGGTTATATTACGTTTTTGATGTGTATGAAGTTCCTACGGAGACGTAGAGGCCAACTCGCCAGGTATGTTGTCAAATATTACCGCCGAGATGTTCAGTTGGGTTAGGTTAGGCTATATTACGTTATGGATGTATATAAAGGTCCCACGGAGACGTAGAGGCCAACTCGCCAGGAATGTTGTCAAATATTACCGCCGAGATGATAGGTTGGGTTAAGTTACGTTATATTACGTTATTGTTGTATACGAGGGTTACACGGAGACATAGAGGCCAACTCGCCGGGAATGATGTCAAATATTACCGCCAAGATGTTAGGTTGGGTTAGGTTAGGTTACATTACGTTATTGATGTATATAAAGGTCCCACGGAGACATAGAGGCCAACAAGCCAGGAATGTGGTCAAATATTACCGCCGAGGTGTTAGGTTGGGTTAGGTTAGGTTATATTACGTTATTGAAGTATATAAAGGTCCCACGCAGACGTAGAAGCCAACAAGCCAGGAATGTGGTCACATATTACCGCCGAGATGTTAGGTTGGGTTAGGTTAAGTTATATCACGTTATTGATGTATATAAAGGTCCCACGATGACGTAGAGGCCAACTCGCCAGGAATGTTGTCAAATATTACCGCCGACATGATAGGTTGGGTTAAGTTACGTTATATTACGTTATGGATGTATACGAGTGTTACACGGAGACGTAGAGGCCAACTCGCCAGGAATGATGGCAAATATTACCGCCGAGATGTTAAGTTGGGTTAGGTTAGGCTATATTACGTTATGGATGTATATAAAGGTCCCACGGAGACGTAGAGGCCAACTCGCCAGGAATGTTGTCAAATATTACCGCCGAGATGATAGGTTGGGTTAAGTTACGTTATATTACGCTATTGTTGTATACGAGGGTTACACGGAGACATAGAGGCCAACTCGCCGGGAATGATGTCAAATACTACCGCCGAGATGTTAGGTTGGGTTAGGTTAGGTTATATTACGTTATAGATCTATATGAAGGTCCCACGGAGACGTAGAGTCCAACAAGCCAGGAATGTGGTCGAATATTACCGCCGAGATGTTATATTGGGTTAGCTTATGTTATTTTATGTTATTGATGTATAAAAATATCCCACGGAGACGTAGATGCCACCTCGCCAGGAATGTTTTCAATTATTACCGCCGAGATGTTAGGTTGGTTTAGGTTAGGTTATATTACGTTATAGATGTATATAAAGGTCCCACGGAGACGTAGAGTCCAACTCGCCAGGAATGTTGTCAAATATTACCGCCGAGATGATAGGTTGGGTTAGGTTACGTTATATTACGTTATTGATGTATATGATGGTCAAACGGAGACGTAGAGGCCAACTCGCCAGGAATGATGTCAAATATTACCGCCGAGATGTTAGGTTGGGTTAGGTTAGGTTATATTACGTTATTGATGTATATAAAGGTCCTACGGAGACGCAGAGGCCAAATCGCCGGGTATGATTTCAAATATTACCGCCGAGAAGTTAGGTTGGGTTAGGTTAGGTTATATTACGTTATTGATGTATATAAAGGTCCCACGGAGACGGTGAAGCCAACTCGCCAGAAATGTTGTCAAATATTACCGCCGACATGATAGGTTGGGTTATGTTACGTTATATTACGTTATTGATGTATACGAGTGTTACACGGAGACGTAGAGGCCAACTCGCAAGAAATGATGGCAAATATTACCGCCGATATGTTAGGTTGGGTTAGGTTAGGTTATATTACGTTATTGATGTATATAAAGGTCCCACGGAGACGGAGAAGCCAACTCGCCAGGAATGTTGTCAAATATTACCGCCGAGATTTTAGATTGGGTTAGGCTAGCATATATTATGTTATTGATGTATATAAAGGTCCCACGGAGACGTCGAGGCCAACAAGCCAGGAATGTGGTCAAATATTTCCGCCGAGATGTTAGTTTGGGATAGGTTATGTTATATTACGTTTTTGATGTATATAAAGTTCCTACGGAGACGTAGAGGCCAACTCGCCAGGTATGTTGTCAAATATTACCACCGAGATGTTCGGTTGGGTTAGGTTAGGTTATATTACGTTATTGATGTATATAATGGTCCCACGGAGACGTAGAGGCCAACTCGCCAGGAATGTTGTCAAATATTACCGCCGCGATGATAGGTTGGGTTAGGTTACGTTATATTACGTTATTGATGTATATGATGGTCAAACGGAGACGTAGAGGCCAACTCGCCAGGAATGATGTCAAATATTACCGCCGAGATGTTAGGTTGGGTTAGGTTAGGTTATATTACGTTATTGATCTATATAAAGGTCCCACGGAGACATAGAGGCCAACAAGCCAGGAATGTGGTCAAATATTACCGCCGAGATGTTAGGTTGCGTTAGGTTAGGTTATATTACGTTATTGATGTATATAAAGGTCCTACGGAGACGTAGAGGCCAACTCGCCAGGTATGTTTTCAATTATTACCGCCGAGAAGTTAGGTTGGGTTAGGTTAGGTTATATTACGTTATTGATGTATATAAAAGTCCCACGGAGACGTAGAGGCCAACAAGCCAGGAATGTGGTCAAATATTATCGCCGAGATGTTAGGTTGGTTTAGGTTAGGTTATATTACGTTATAGATGTATATAAAGGTCCCACGGGGACGTAGAGGCCAACTCGCCAGGAATGTTGTCAAATATTACCGCCGCGATGATAGGTTGGGTTAGGTTACGTTATATTACGTTATTGATGTATACGAGTGTTACACGGAGACGTAGAGGCCAACTCGCCAGGAATGATGGCAAATATTACCGCCGAGATGTTAAGTTGGGTTAGGTTAGGCTATATTACGTTATGGATGTATATAAAGGTCCCACGGAGACGTAGAGGCCAACTCGCCAGGAATGTTGTCAAATATTACCGCCGAGATGATAGGTTGGGTTAAGTTACGTTATATTACGCTATTGTTGTATACGAGGGTTACACGGAGACATAGAGGCCAACTCGCCGGGAATGATGTCAAATACTACCGCCGAGATGCTCGGTTGGGTTAGGTTAGGTTATATTACGTTATAGATCTATATGAAGGTCCCACGGAGACGTAGAGTCCAACAAGCCAGGAATGTGGTCGAATATTACCGCCGAGATGTTATATTGGGTTAGCTTATGTTATTTTATGTTATTGATGTATAAAAATATCCCACGGAGACGTAGATGCCACCTCGCCAGGAATGTTTTCAATTATTACCGCCGAGATGTTAGGTTGGTTTAGGTTAGGTTATATTACGTTATAGATGTATATAAAGGTCCCACGGAGACGTAGAGTCCAACTCGCCAGGAATGTTGTCAAATATTACCGCCGAGATGATAGGTTGGGTTAGGTTACGTTATATTACGTTATTGATGTATATGATGGTCAAACGGAGACGTAGAGGCCAACTCGCCAGGAATGATGTCAAATATTACCGCCGAGATGTTAGGTTGGGTTAGGTTAGGTTATATTACGTTATTGATGTATATAAAGGTCCTACGGAGACGCAGAGGCCAAATCGCCGGGTATGATTTCAAATATTACCGCCGAGAAGTTAGGTTGGGTTAGGTTAGGTTATATTACGTTATTGATGTATATAAAGGTCCCACGGAGACGGTGAAGCCAACTCGCCAGGAATGTTGTCAAATATTACCGCCGACATGATAGGTTGGGTTATGTTACGTTATATTACGTTATTGATGTATACGAGTGTTACACGGAGACGTAGAGGCCAACTCGCAAGAAATGATGGCAAATATTACCGCCGATATGTTAGGTTGGGTTAGGTTAGGTTATATTACGTTATTGATGTATATAAAGGTCCCACGGAGACGGAGAAGCCAACTCGCCAGGAATGTTGTCAAATATTACCGCCGAGATTTTAGATTGGGTTAGGCTAGCATATATTATGTTATTGATGTATATAAAGGTCCCACGGAGACGTCGAGGCCAACAAGCCAGGAATGTGGTCAAATATTTCCGCCGAGATGTTAGTTTGGGATAGGTTATGTTATATTACGTTTTTGATGTATATAAAGTTCCTACGGAGACGTAGAGGCCAACTCGCCAGGTATGTTGTCAAATATTACCACCGAGATGTTCGGTTGGGTTAGGTTAGGTTATATTACGTTATTGATGTATATAATGGTCCCACGGAGACGTAGAGGCCAACTCGCCAGGAATGTTGTCAAATATTACCGCCGCGATGATAGGTTGGGTTAGGTTACGTTATATTACGTTATTGATGTATATGATGGTCAAACGGAGACGTAGAGGCCAACTCGCCAGGAATGATGTCAAATATTACCGCCGAGATGTTAGGTTGGGTTAGGTTAGGTTATATTACGTTATTGATCTATATAAAGGTCCCACGGAGACATAGAGGCCAACAAGCCAGGAATGTGGTCAAATATTACCGCCGAGATGTTAGGTTGCGTTAGGTTAGGTTATATTACGTTATTGATGTATATAAAGGTCCTACGGAGACGTAGAGGCCAACTCGCCAGGTATGTTTTCAATTATTACCGCCGAGAAGTTAGGTTGGGTTAGGTTAGGTTATATTACGTTATTGATGTATATAAAAGTCCCACGGAGACGTAGAGGCCAACAAGCCAGGAATGTGGTCAAATATTATCGCCGAGATGTTAGGTTGGTTTAGGTTAGGTTATATTACGTTATAGATGTATATAAAGGTCCCACGGGGACGTAGAGGCCAACTCGCCAGGAATGTTGTCAAATATTACCGCCGCGATGATAGGTTGGGTTAGGTTACGTTATATTACGTTATTGATGTATACGAGTGTTACACGGAGACGTAGAGGCCAACTCGCCAGGAATGATGGCAAATATTACCGCCGAGATGTTAAGTTGGGTTAGGTTAGGCTATATTACGTTATGGATGTATATAAAGGTCCCACGGAGACGTAGAGGCCAACTCGCCAGGAATGTTTTCAAATATTACCGCCGAGATGTTAGGTTGGGTTAGGTTAGGTTATATTACGTTATAGATCTATATGAAGGTCCCACGGAGACGTAGAGTCCAACAAGCCAGGAATGTGGTCGAATATTACCGCCGAGATGTTATATTGGGTTAGCTTATGTTATTTTATGTTATTGATGTATAAAAATATCCCACGGAGACGTAGATGCCACCTCGCCAGGAATGTTTTCAATTATTACCGCCGAGATGTTAGGTTGGTTTAGGTTAGGTTATATTACGTTATAGATGTATATAAAGGTCCCACGGAGACGTAGAGTCCAACTCGCCAGGAATGTTGTCAAATATTACCGCCGAGATGATAGGTTGGGTTAGGTTACGTTATATTACGTTATTGATGTATATGATGGTCAAACGGAGACGTAGAGGCCAACTCGCCAGGAATGATGTCAAATATTACCGCCGAGATGTTAGGTTGGGTTAGGTTAGGTTATATTACGTTATTGATGTATATAAAGGTCCCACGGAGACGTAAAGGCCAACAAGACAGGAATGTGGTCAAATATTACCGCCGAGATGTTAGGTTGGGTTAGGTTAGGTTATATTACGTTATTGATGTATATAAAGGTCCTACGGAGACGCAGAGGCCAACTCGCCGGGTATGATTTCAAATATTACCGCCGAGAAGTTAGGTTGGGTTAGGTTAGGTTATATTACGTTATTGATGTATATAAAGGTCCCACGGAGACGGTGAAGCCAACTCGCCAGGAATGTTGTCAAATATTACCGCCGACATGATAGGTTGGGTTATGTTACGTTATATTACGTTATTGATGTATACGAGTGTTACACGGAGACGTAGAGGCCAACTCGCAAGGAATGATGGCAAATATTACCGCCGATATGTTAGGTTGGGTTAGGTTAGGTTATATTACGTTATTGATGTATATAAAGGTCCCACGGAGACGGAGAAGCCAACTCGCCAGGAATGTTGTCAAATATTACCGCCGAGATTTTAGATTGGGTTAGGCTAGCATATATTATGTTATTGATGTATATAAAGGTCCCACGGAGACGTCGAGGCCAACAAGACAGGAATGTGGTCAAATATTTCCGCCGAGATGTTAGGTTGGGATAGGTTAGGTTATATTACGTTTTTGATGTATATAAAGTTCCTACGGAGACGTAGAGGCCAACTCGCCAGGTATGTTGTCAAATATTACCGCCGAGAAGTTCGGTTGGGTTAGGTTAGGTTATATTACGTTATTGTTGCATATAAAGGTCCCACGGAGACGGAGAAGCCAACTCGCCAGGAATGTTGTCAAATATTACCGCCGAGATTTTAGATTGGGTTAGGCTAGCATATATTATGTTATTGATGTATATAAAGGTCCCACGGAGACGTAGAGGAAAACAAGCCAGGAATGTGGTCAAATATTTCCGCCGAGATGTTAGGTTGGGATAGGTTAGGTTATATTACGTTTTTGATGTATATAAAGTTCCTACGGAGACGTAGAGGCCAACTCGCCAGGTATGTTGTCAAATATTACCACCGAGATGTTCGGTTGGGTTAGGTTAGGTTATATTACGTTATTGATGTATATAATGGTCCCACGGAGACGTAGAGGCCAACTCGCCAGGAATGTTGTCAAATATTACCGCCGCGATGATAGGTTGAGTTAGGTTACGTTATATTACGTTATTGATGTATATGATGGTCAAACGGAGACGTAGAGGCCAACTCGCCAGGAATGATGTCAAATATTACCGCCGAGATGTTAGGTTGGGTTAGGTTAGGTTATATTACGTTATTGATCTATATAAAGGTCCCACGGAGACATAGAGGCCAACAAGCCAGGAATGTGGTCAAATATTACCGCCGAGATGTTAGGTTGCGTTAGCTTAGGTTATATTACGTTATTGACGTATATAAAGGTCCTACGGAGACGTAGAGGCCAACTCGCCAGGTATGTTTTCAATTATTACCGGCGCGATGATAGGTTGGGTTAGGTTACGTTATATTACGTTATTGATGTATATGATGGTCAAACGGAGACGTAGAGGCCAACTCGCCAGGAATGATGTCAAATATTACCGCCAAGATGTTAGGTTGGGTTAGTTTGGGTTACATTACGTTATTGATGTATATAAAGGTCCCACGGAGACATAGAGGCCAACAAGCCAGGAATGTGGTCAAATATTACCGCCGAGGTGTTAGGTTGGGTTAGGTTAGGTTATATTACGTTATTGAAGTATATAAAGGTCCCACGCAGACGTAGAAGCCAACAAGCCAGGAATGTGGTCACATATTACCGCCGAGAAGTTAGGTTGGGTTAGGTTAGGTTATATTACGTTATTGATGTATATAAAAGTCCCACGGAGACGTAGAGGCCAACAAGCCAGGAATGTGGTCAAATATTATCGCCGAGATGTTAGGTTGGTTTAGGTTAGGTTATATTACGTTATAGATGTATATAAAGGTCCCACGGGGACGTAGAGGCCAACTCGCCAGGAATGTTGTCAAATATTACCGCCGCGATGATAGGTTGGGTTAGGTTACGTTATATTACGTTATTGATGTATATGATGGTCAAACGGAGACGTAGAGGCCAACTCGCCAGGAATGATGTCAAATATTACCGCCAAGATGTTAGGTTGGGTTAGGTTAGGTTATATTACGTTATTGATATATATAAAGGTCCCACGGAGACATAGAGGCCAACAAGCCAGGAATGTGGTCAAATATTACCGCCGAGGTGTTAGGTTGGGTTAGGTTAGGTTATATTACGTTATTGAAGTATATAAAGGTCCCACGCAGACGTAGAAACCAACAAGCCAGGAATGTGGTCACATATTACCGCCGAGATGTTAGGTTGGGTTAGGTTAAGTTATATCACGTTATTGATGTATATAAAGGTCCCACGAAGACGTAGAGGCCAACTCGCCAGGAATGTTGTCAAATATTACCGCCGACATGATAGGTTGGGTTAAGTTACGTTATATTACGTTATTGATGTATACGAGTGTTACACGGAGACGTAGAGGCCAACTCGCCAGGAATGATGTCAAATATTACCGCCGAGATGTTAGGTTGGGTTAGGTTAGGTTATATTACGTTATTGATCTATATAAAGGTCCCACGGAGACATAGAGGCCAACAAGCCAGGAATGTGGTCAAATATTACCGCCGAGATGTTAGGTTGCGTTAGGTTAGGTTATATTACGTTATTGATGTATATAAAGGTCCTACGGAGACGTAGAGGCCAACTCGCCAGGTATGTTTTCAATTATTACCGCCGAGAAGTTAGGTTGGGTTAGGTTAGGTTATATTACGTTATTGATGTATATAAAAGTCCCACGGAGACGTAGAGGCCAACAAGCCAGGAATGTGGTCAAATATTATCGCCGAGATGTTAGGTTGGTTTAGGTTAGGTTATATTACGTTATAGATGTATATAAAGGTCCCACGGGGACGTAGAGGCCAACTCGCCAGGAATGTTGTCAAATATTACCGCCGCGATGATAGGTTGGGTTAGGTTACGTTATATTACGTTATTGATGTATACGAGTGTTACACGGAGACGTAGAGGCCAACTCGCCAGGAATGATGGCAAATATTACCGCCGAGATGTTAAGTTGGGTTAGGTTAGGCTATATTACGTTATGGATGTATATAAAGGTCCCACGGAGACGTAGAGGCCAACTCGCCAGGAATGTTGTCAAATATTACCGCCGAGATGATAGGTTGGGTTAAGTTACGTTATATTACGCTATTGTTGTATACGAGGGTTACACGGAGACATAGAGGCCAACTCGCCGGGAATGATGTCAAATACTACCGCCGAGATGCTCGGTTGGGTTAGGTTAGGTTATATTACGTTATAGATCTATATGAAGGTCCCACGGAGACGTAGAGTCCAACAAGCCAGGAATGTGGTCGAATATTACCGCCGAGATGTTATATTGGGTTAGCTTATGTTATTTTATGTTATTGATGTATAAAAATATCCCACGGAGACGTAGATGCCACCTCGCCAGGAATGTTTTCAATTATTACCGCCGAGATGTTAGGTTGGTTTAGGTTAGGTTATATTACGTTATAGATGTATATAAAGGTCCCACGGAGACGTAGAGTCCAACTCGCCAGGAATGTTGTCAAATATTACCGCCGAGATGATAGGTTGGGTTAGGTTACGTTATATTACGTTATTGATGTATATGATGGTCAAACGGAGACGTAGAGGCCAACTCGCCAGGAATGATGTCAAATATTACCGCCGAGATGTTAGGTTGGGTTAGGTTAGGTTATATTACGTTATTGATGTATATAAAGGTCCTACGGAGACGCAGAGGCCAAATCGCCGGGTATGATTTCAAATATTACCGCCGAGAAGTTAGGTTGGGTTAGGTTAGGTTATATTACGTTATTGATGTATATAAAGGTCCCACGGAGACGGTGAAGCCAACTCGCCAGGAATGTTGTCAAATATTACCGCCGACATGATAGGTTGGGTTATGTTACGTTATATTACGTTATTGATGTATACGAGTGTTACACGGAGACGTAGAGGCCAACTCGCAAGAAATGATGGCAAATATTACCGCCGATATGTTAGGTTGGGTTAGGTTAGGTTATATTACGTTATTGATGTATATAAAGGTCCCACGGAGACGGAGAAGCCAACTCGCCAGGAATGTTGTCAAATATTACCGCCGAGATTTTAGATTGGGTTAGGCTAGCATATATTATGTTATTGATGTATATAAAGGTCCCACGGAGACGTCGAGGCTAACAAGCCAGGAATGTGGTCAAATACTTCCGCCGAGATGTTAGTTTGGGATAGGTTATGTTATATTACGTTTTTGATGTATATAAAGTTCCTACGGAGACGTAGAGGCCAACTCGCCAGGTATGTTGTCAAATATTACCACCGAGATGTTCGGTTGGGTTAGGTTAGGTTATATTACGTTATTGATGTATATAATGGTCCCACGGAGACGTAGAGGCCAACTCGCCAGGAATGTTGTCAAATATTACCGCCGCGATGATAGGTTGGGTTAGGTTACGTTATATTACGTTATTGATGTATATGATGGTCAAACGGAGACGTAGAGGCCAACTCGCCAGGAATGATGTCAAATATTACCGCCGAGATGTTAGGTTGGGTTAGGTTAGGTTATATTACGTTATTGATCTATATAAAGGTCCCACGGAGACATAGAGGCCAACAAGCCAGGAATGTGGTCAAATATTACCGCCGAGATGTTAGGTTGCGTTAGGTTAGGTTATATTACGTTATTGATGTATATAAAGGTCCTACGGAGACGTAGAGGCCAACTCGCCAGGTATGTTTTCAATTATTACCGCCGAGAAGTTAGGTTGGGTTAGGTTAGGTTATATTACGTTATTGATGTATATAAAAGTCCCACGGAGACGTAGAGGCCAACAAGCCAGGAATGTGGTCAAATATTATCGCCGAGATGTTAGGTTGGTTTAGGTTAGGTTATATTACGTTATAGATGTATATAAAGGTCCCACGGGGACGTAGAGGCCAACTCGCCAGGAATGTTGTCAAATATTACCGCCGCGATGATAGGTTGGGTTAGGTTACGTTATATTACGTTATTGATGTATACGAGTGTTACACGGAGACGTAGAGGCCAACTCGCCAGGAATGATGGCAAATATTACCGCCGAGATGTTAAGTTGGGTTAGGTTAGGCTATATTACGTTATGGATGTATATAAAGGTCCCACGGAGACGTAGAGGCCAACTCGCCAGGAATGTTTTCAAATATTACCGCCGAGATGTTAGGTTGGGTTAGGTTAGGTTATATTACGTTATAGATCTATATGAAGGTCCCACGGAGACGTAGAGTCCAACAAGCCAGGAATGTGGTCGAATATTACCGCCGAGATGTTATATTGGGTTAGCTTATGTTATTTTATGTTATTGATGTATAAAAATATCCCACGGAGACGTAGATGCCACCTCGCCAGGAATGTTTTCAATTATTACCGCCGAGATGTTAGGTTGGTTTAGGTTAGGTTATATTACGTTATAGATGTATATAAAGGTCCCACGGAGACGTAGAGTCCAACTCGCCAGGAATGTTGTCAAATATTACCGCCGAGATGATAGGTTGGGTTAGGTTACGTTATATTACGTTATTGATGTATATGATGGTCAAACGGAGACGTAGAGGCCAACTCGCCAGGAATGATGTCAAATATTACCGCCGAGATGTTAGGTTGGGTTAGGTTAGGTTATATTACGTTATTGATGTATATAAAGGTCCCACGGAGACGTAAAGGCCAACAAGACAGGAATGTGGTCAAATATTACCGCCGAGATGTTAGGTTGGGTTAGGTTAGGTTATATTACGTTATTGATGTATATAAAGGTCCTACGGAGACGCAGAGGCCAACTCGCCGGGTATGATTTCAAATATTACCGCCGAGAAGTTAGGTTGGGTTAGGTTAGGTTATATTACGTTATTGATGTATATAAAGGTCCCACGGAGACGGTGAAGCCAACTCGCCAGGAATGTTGTCAAATATTACCGCCGACATGATAGGTTGGGTTATGTTACGTTATATTACGTTATTGATGTATACGAGTGTTACACGGAGACGTAGAGGCCAACTCGCAAGGAATGATGGCAAATATTACCGCCGATATGTTAGGTTGGGTTAGGTTAGGTTATATTACGTTATTGATGTATATAAAGGTCCCACGGAGACGGAGAAGCCAACTCGCCAGGAATGTTGTCAAATATTACCGCCGAGATTTTAGATTGGGTTAGGCTAGCATATATTATGTTATTGATGTATATAAAGGTCCCACGGAGACGTCGAGGCCAACAAGACAGGAATGTGGTCAAATATTTCCGCCGAGATGTTAGGTTGGGATAGGTTAGGTTATATTACGTTTTTGATGTATATAAAGTTCCTACGGAGACGTAGAGGCCAACTCGCCAGGTATGTTGTCAAATATTACCGCCGAGAAGTTCGGTTTGGTTAGGTTAGGTTATATTACGTTATTGTTGCATATAAAGGTCCCACGGAGACGGAGAAGCCAACTCGCCAGGAATGTTGTCAAATATTACCGCCGAGATTTTAGATTGGGTTAGGCTAGCATATATTATGTTATTGATGTATATAAAGGTCCCACGGAGACGTAGAGGAAAACAAGCCAGGAATGTGGTCAAATATTTCCGCCGAGATGTTAGGTTGGGATAGGTTAGGTTATATTACGTTTTTGATGTATATAAAGTTCCTACGGAGACGTAGAGGCCAACTCGCCAGGTATGTTGTCAAATATTACCACCGAGATGTTCGGTTGGGTTAGGTTAGGTTATATTACGTTATTGATGTATATAATGGTCCCACGGAGACGTAGAGGCCAACTCGCCAGGAATGTTGTCAAATATTACCGCCGCGATGATAGGTTGAGTTAGGTTAGGTTATATTACGTTATTGATCTATATAAAGGTCCCACGGAGACATAGAGGCCAACAAGCCAGGAATGTGGTCAAATATTACCGCCGAGATGTTAGGTTGCGTTAGCTTAGGTTATATTACGTTATTGACGTATATAAAGGTCCTACGGAGACGTAGAGGCCAACTCGCCAGGTATGTTTTCAATTATTACCGGCGCGATGATAGGTTGGGTTAGGTTACGTTATATTACGTTATTGATGTATATGATGGTCAAACGGAGACGTAGAGGCCAACTCGCCAGGAATGATGTCAAATATTACCGCCAAGATGTTAGGTTGGGTTAGTTTGGGTTACATTACGTTATTGATGTATATAAAGGTCCCACGGAGACATAGAGGCCAACAAGCCAGGAATGTGGTCAAATATTACCGCCGAGGTGTTAGGTTGGGTTAGGTTAGGTTATATTACGTTATTGAAGTATATAAAGGTCCCACGCAGACGTAGAAGCCAACAAGCCAGGAATGTGGTCACATATTACCGCCGAGAAGTTAGGTTGGGTTAGGTTAGGTTATATTACGTTATTGATGTATATAAAAGTCCCACGGAGACGTAGAGGCCAACAAGCCAGGAATGTGGTCAAATATTATCGCCGAGATGTTAGGTTGGTTTAGGTTAGGTTATATTACGTTATAGATGTATATAAAGGTCCCACGGGGACGTAGAGGCCAACTCGCCAGGAATGTTGTCAAATATTACCGCCGCGATGATAGGTTGGGTTAGGTTAGGTTATATTACGTTATTGATGTATATAAAAGTCCCACGGAGACGTAGAGGCCAACAAGCCAGGAATGTGGTCAAATATTATCGCCGAGATGTTAGGTTGGTTTAGGTTAGGTTATATTACGTTATAGATGTATATAAAGGTCCCACGGGGACGTAGAGGCCAACTCGCCAGGAATGTTGTCAAATATTACCGCCGCGATGATAGGTTGGGTTAGGTTACGTTATATTACGTTATTGATGTATACGAGTGTTACACGGAGACGTAGAGGCCAACTCGCCAGGAATGATGGCAAATATTACCGCCGAGATGTTAAGTTGGGTTAGGTTAGGCTATATTACGTTATGGATGTATATAAAGGTCCCACGGAGACGTAGAGGCCAACTCGCCAGGAATGTTGTCAAATATTACCGCCGAGATGATAGGTTGGGTTAAGTTACGTTATATTACGCTATTGTTGTATACGAGGGTTACACGGAGACATAGAGGCCAACTCGCCGGGAATGATGTCAAATACTACCGCCGAGATGCTCGGTTGGGTTAGGTTAGGTTATATTACGTTATAGATCTATATGAAGGTCCCACGGAGACGTAGAGTCCAACAAGCCAGGAATGTGGTCGAATATTACCGCCGAGATGTTATATTGGGTTAGCTTATGTTATTTTATGTTATTGATGTATAAAAATATCCCACGGAGACGTAGATGCCACCTCGCCAGGAATGTTTTCAATTATTACCGCCGAGATGTTAGGTTGGTTTAGGTTAGGTTATATTACGTTATAGATGTATATAAAGGTCCCACGGAGACGTAGAGTCCAACTCGCCAGGAATGTTGTCAAATATTACCGCCGAGATGATAGGTTGGGTTAGGTTACGTTATATTACGTTATTGATGTATATGATGGTCAAACGGAGACGTAGAGGCCAACTCGCCAGGAATGATGTCAAATATTACCGCCGAGATGTTAGGTTGGGTTAGGTTAGGTTATATTACGTTATTGATGTATATAAAGGTCCTACGGAGACGCAGAGGCCAAATCGCCGGGTATGATTTCAAATATTACCGCCGAGAAGTTAGGTTGGGTTAGGTTAGGTTATATTACGTTATTGATGTATATAAAGGTCCCACGGAGACGGTGAAGCCAACTCGCCAGGAATGTTGTCAAATATTACCGCCGACATGATAGGTTGGGTTATGTTACGTTATATTACGTTATTGATGTATACGAGTGTTACACGGAGACGTAGAGGCCAACTCGCAAGAAATGATGGCAAATATTACCGCCGATATGTTAGGTTGGGTTAGGTTAGGTTATATTACGTTATTGATGTATATAAAGGTCCCACGGAGACGGAGAAGCCAACTCGCCAGGAATGTTGTCAAATATTACCGCCGAGATTTTAGATTGGGTTAGGCTAGCATATATTATGTTATTGATGTATATAAAGGTCCCACGGAGACGTCGAGGCTAACAAGCCAGGAATGTGGTCAAATACTTCCGCCGAGATGTTAGTTTGGGATAGGTTATGTTATATTACGTTTTTGATGTATATAAAGTTCCTACGGAGACGTAGAGGCCAACTCGCCAGGTATGTTGTCAAATATTACCACCGAGATGTTCGGTTGGGTTAGGTTAGGTTATATTACGTTATTGATGTATATAATGGTCCCACGGAGACGTAGAGGCCAACTCGCCAGGAATGTTGTCAAATATTACCGCCGCGATGATAGGTTGGGTTAGGTTACGTTATATTACGTTATTGATGTATATGATGGTCAAACGGAGACGTAGAGGCCAACTCGCCAGGAATGATGTCAAATATTACCGCCGAGATGTTAGGTTGGGTTAGGTTAGGTTATATTACGTTATTGATCTATATAAAGGTCCCACGGAGACATAGAGGCCAACAAGCCAGGAATGTGGTCAAATATTACCGCCGAGATGTTAGGTTGCGTTAGGTTAGGTTATATTACGTTATTGATGTATATAAAGGTCCTACGGAGACGTAGAGGCCAACTCGCCAGGTATGTTTTCAATTATTACCGCCGAGAAGTTAGGTTGGGTTAGGTTAGGTTATATTACGTTATTGATGTATATAAAAGTCCCACGGAGACGTAGAGGCCAACAAGCCAGGAATGTGGTCAAATATTATCGCCGAGATGTTAGGTTGGTTTAGGTTAGGTTATATTACGTTATAGATGTATATAAAGGTCCCACGGGGACGTAGAGGCCAACTCGCCAGGAATGTTGTCAAATATTACCGCCGCGATGATAGGTTGGGTTAGGTTACGTTATATTACGTTATTGATGTATACGAGTGTTACACGGAGACGTAGAGGCCAACTCGCCAGGAATGATGGCAAATATTACCGCCGAGATGTTAAGTTGGGTTAGGTTAGGCTATATTACGTTATGGATGTATATAAAGGTCCCACGGAGACGTAGAGGCCAACTCGCCAGGAATGTTTTCAAATATTACCGCCGAGATGTTAGGTTGGGTTAGGTTAGGTTATATTACGTTATAGATCTATATGAAGGTCCCACGGAGACGTAGAGTCCAACAAGCCAGGAATGTGGTCGAATATTACCGCCGAGATGTTATATTGGGTTAGCTTATGTTATTTTATGTTATTGATGTATAAAAATATCCCACGGAGACGTAGATGCCACCTCGCCAGGAATGTTTTCAATTATTACCGCCGAGATGTTAGGTTGGTTTAGGTTAGGTTATATTACGTTATAGATGTATATAAAGGTCCCACGGAGACGTAGAGTCCAACTCGCCAGGAATGTTGTCAAATATTACCGCCGAGATGATAGGTTGGGTTAGGTTACGTTATATTACGTTATTGATGTATATGATGGTCAAACGGAGACGTAGAGGCCAACTCGCCAGGAATGATGTCAAATATTACCGCCGAGATGTTAGGTTGGGTTAGGTTAGGTTATATTACGTTATTGATGTATATAAAGGTCCCACGGAGACGTAAAGGCCAACAAGACAGGAATGTGGTCAAATATTACCGCCGAGATGTTAGGTTGGGTTAGGTTAGGTTATATTACGTTATTGATGTATATAAAGGTCCTACGGAGACGCAGAGGCCAACTCGCCGGGTATGATTTCAAATATTACCGCCGAGAAGTTAGGTTGGGTTAGGTTAGGTTATATTACGTTATTGATGTATATAAAGGTCCCACGGAGACGGTGAAGCCAACTCGCCAGGAATGTTGTCAAATATTACCGCCGACATGATAGGTTGGGTTATGTTACGTTATATTACGTTATTGATGTATACGAGTGTTACACGGAGACGTAGAGGCCAACTCGCAAGGAATGATGGCAAATATTACCGCCGATATGTTAGGTTGGGTTAGGTTAGGTTATATTACGTTATTGATGTATATAAAGGTCCCACGGAGACGGAGAAGCCAACTCGCCAGGAATGTTGTCAAATATTACCGCCGAGATTTTAGATTGGGTTAGGCTAGCATATATTATGTTATTGATGTATATAAAGGTCCCACGGAGACGTCGAGGCCAACAAGACAGGAATGTGGTCAAATATTTCCGCCGAGATGTTAGGTTGGGATAGGTTAGGTTATATTACGTTTTTGATGTATATAAAGTTCCTACGGAGACGTAGAGGCCAACTCGCCAGGTATGTTGTCAAATATTACCGCCGAGAAGTTCGGTTTGGTTAGGTTAGGTTATATTACGTTATTGTTGCATATAAAGGTCCCACGGAGACGGAGAAGCCAACTCGCCAGGAATGTTGTCAAATATTACCGCCGAGATTTTAGATTGGGTTAGGCTAGCATATATTATGTTATTGATGTATATAAAGGTCCCACGGAGACGTAGAGGAAAACAAGCCAGGAATGTGGTCAAATATTTCCGCCGAGATGTTAGGTTGGGATAGGTTAGGTTATATTACGTTTTTGATGTATATAAAGTTCCTACGGAGACGTAGAGGCCAACTCGCCAGGTATGTTGTCAAATATTACCACCGAGATGTTCGGTTGGGTTAGGTTAGGTTATATTACGTTATTGATGTATATAATGGTCCCACGGAGACGTAGAGGCCAACTCGCCAGGAATGTTGTCAAATATTACCGCCGCGATGATAGGTTGAGTTAGGTTACGTTATATTACGTTATTGATGTATATGATGGTCAAACGGAGACGTAGAGGCCAACTCGCCAGGAATGATGTCAAATATTACCGCCGAGATGTTAGGTTGGGTTAGGTTAGGTTATATTACGTTATTGATCTATATAAAGGTCCCACGGAGACATAGAGGCCAACAAGCCAGGAATGTGGTCAAATATTACCGCCGAGATGTTAGGTTGCGTTAGCTTAGGTTATATTACGTTATTGACGTATATAAAGGTCCTACGGAGACGTAGAGGCCAACTCGCCAGGTATGTTTTCAATTATTACCGGCGCGATGATAGGTTGGGTTAGGTTACGTTATATTACGTTATTGATGTATATGATGGTCAAACGGAGACGTAGAGGCCAACTCGCCAGGAATGATGTCAAATATTACCGCCAAGATGTTAGGTTGGGTTAGTTTGGGTTACATTACGTTATTGATGTATATAAAGGTCCCACGGAGACATAGAGGCCAACAAGCCAGGAATGTGGTCAAATATTACCGCCGAGGTGTTAGGTTGGGTTAGGTTAGGTTATATTACGTTATTGAAGTATATAAAGGTCCCACGCAGACGTAGAAGCCAACAAGCCAGGAATGTGGTCACATATTACCGCCGAGAAGTTAGGTTGGGTTAGGTTAGGTTATATTACGTTATTGATGTATATAAAAGTCCCACGGAGACGTAGAGGCCAACAAGCCAGGAATGTGGTCAAATATTATCGCCGAGATGTTAGGTTGGTTTAGGTTAGGTTATATTACGTTATAGATGTATATAAAGGTCCCACGGGGACGTAGAGGCCAACTCGCCAGGAATGTTGTCAAATATTACCGCCGCGATGATAGGTTGGGTTAGGTTACGTTATATTACGTTATTGATGTATATGATGGTCAAACGGAGACGTAGAGGCCAACTCGCCAGGAATGATGTCAAATATTACCGCCAAGATGTTAGGTTGGGTTAGGTTAGGTTATATTACGTTATTGATATATATAAAGGTCCCACGGAGACATAGAGGCCAACAAGCCAGGAATGTGGTCAAATATTACCGCCGAGGTGTTAGGTTGGGTTAGGTTAGGTTATATTACGTTATTGAAGTATATAAAGGTCCCACGCAGACGTAGAAACCAACAAGCCAGGAATGTGGTCACATATTACCGCCGAGATGTTAGGTTGGGTTAGGTTAAGTTATATCACGTTATTGATGTATATAAAGGTCCCACGAAGACGTAGAGGCCAACTCGCCAGGAATGTTGTCAAATATTACCGCCGACATGATAGGTTGGGTTAAGTTACGTTATATTACGTTATTGATGTATACGAGTGTTACACGGAGACGTAGAGGCCAACTCGCCAGGAATGATGTCAAATATTACCGCCGAGATGTTAGGTTGGGTTAGGTTAGGTTATATTACGTTATTGATCTATATAAAGGTCCCACGGAGACATAGAGGCCAACAAGCCAGGAATGTGGTCAAATATTACCGCCGAGATGTTAGGTTGCGTTAGGTTAGGTTATATTACGTTATTGATGTATATAAAGGTCCTACGGAGACGTAGAGGCCAACTCGCCAGGTATGTTTTCAATTATTACCGCCGAGAAGTTAGGTTGGGTTAGGTTAGGTTATATTACGTTATTGATGTATATAAAAGTCCCACGGAGACGTAGAGGCCAACAAGCCAGGAATGTGGTCAAATATTATCGCCGAGATGTTAGGTTGGTTTAGGTTAGGTTATATTACGTTATAGATGTATATAAAGGTCCCACGGGGACGTAGAGGCCAACTCGCCAGGAATGTTGTCAAATATTACCGCCGCGATGATAGGTTGGGTTAGGTTACGTTATATTACGTTATTGATGTATACGAGTGTTACACGGAGACGTAGAGGCCAACTCGCCAGGAATGATGGCAAATATTACCGCCGAGATGTTAAGTTGGGTTAGGTTAGGCTATATTACGTTATGGATGTATATAAAGGTCCCACGGAGACGTAGAGGCCAACTCGCCAGGAATGTTGTCAAATATTACCGCCGAGATGATAGGTTGGGTTAAGTTACGTTATATTACGCTATTGTTGTATACGAGGGTTACACGGAGACATAGAGGCCAACTCGCCGGGAATGATGTCAAATACTACCGCCGAGATGCTCGGTTGGGTTAGGTTAGGTTATATTACGTTATAGATCTATATGAAGGTCCCACGGAGACGTAGAGTCCAACAAGCCAGGAATGTGGTCGAATATTACCGCCGAGATGTTATATTGGGTTAGCTTATGTTATTTTATGTTATTGATGTATAAAAATATCCCACGGAGACGTAGATGCCACCTCGCCAGGAATGTTTTCAATTATTACCGCCGAGATGTTAGGTTGGTTTAGGTTAGGTTATATTACGTTATAGATGTATATAAAGGTCCCACGGAGACGTAGAGTCCAACTCGCCAGGAATGTTGTCAAATATTACCGCCGAGATGATAGGTTGGGTTAGGTTACGTTATATTACGTTATTGATGTATATGATGGTCAAACGGAGACGTAGAGGCCAACTCGCCAGGAATGATGTCAAATATTACCGCCGAGATGTTAGGTTGGGTTAGGTTAGGTTATATTACGTTATTGATGTATATAAAGGTCCTACGGAGACGCAGAGGCCAAATCGCCGGGTATGATTTCAAATATTACCGCCGAGAAGTTAGGTTGGGTTAGGTTAGGTTATATTACGTTATTGATGTATATAAAGGTCCCACGGAGACGGTGAAGCCAACTCGCCAGGAATGTTGTCAAATATTACCGCCGACATGATAGGTTGGGTTATGTTACGTTATATTACGTTATTGATGTATACGAGTGTTACACGGAGACGTAGAGGCCAACTCGCAAGAAATGATGGCAAATATTACCGCCGATATGTTAGGTTGGGTTAGGTTAGGTTATATTACGTTATTGATGTATATAAAGGTCCCACGGAGACGGAGAAGCCAACTCGCCAGGAATGTTGTCAAATATTACCGCCGAGATTTTAGATTGGGTTAGGCTAGCATATATTATGTTATTGATGTATATAAAGGTCCCACGGAGACGTCGAGGCTAACAAGCCAGGAATGTGGTCAAATACTTCCGCCGAGATGTTAGTTTGGGATAGGTTATGTTATATTACGTTTTTGATGTATATAAAGTTCCTACGGAGACGTAGAGGCCAACTCGCCAGGTATGTTGTCAAATATTACCACCGAGATGTTCGGTTGGGTTAGGTTAGGTTATATTACGTTATTGATGTATATAATGGTCCCACGGAGACGTAGAGGCCAACTCGCCAGGAATGTTGTCAAATATTACCGCCGCGATGATAGGTTGGGTTAGGTTACGTTATATTACGTTATTGATGTATATGATGGTCAAACGGAGACGTAGAGGCCAACTCGCCAGGAATGATGTCAAATATTACCGCCGAGATGTTAGGTTGGGTTAGGTTAGGTTATATTACGTTATTGATCTATATAAAGGTCCCACGGAGACATAGAGGCCAACAAGCCAGGAATGTGGTCAAATATTACCGCCGAGATGTTAGGTTGCGTTAGGTTAGGTTATATTACGTTATTGATGTATATAAAGGTCCTACGGAGACGTAGAGGCCAACTCGCCAGGTATGTTTTCAATTATTACCGCCGAGAAGTTAGGTTGGGTTAGGTTAGGTTATATTACGTTATTGATGTATATAAAAGTCCCACGGAGACGTAGAGGCCAACAAGCCAGGAATGTGGTCAAATATTATCGCCGAGATGTTAGGTTGGTTTAGGTTAGGTTATATTACGTTATAGATGTATATAAAGGTCCCACGGGGACGTAGAGGCCAACTCGCCAGGAATGTTGTCAAATATTACCGCCGCGATGATAGGTTGGGTTAGGTTACGTTATATTACGTTATTGATGTATACGAGTGTTACACGGAGACGTAGAGGCCAACTCGCCAGGAATGATGGCAAATATTACCGCCGAGATGTTAAGTTGGGTTAGGTTAGGCTATATTACGTTATGGATGTATATAAAGGTCCCACGGAGACGTAGAGGCCAACTCGCCAGGAATGTTTTCAAATATTACCGCCGAGATGTTAGGTTGGGTTAGGTTAGGTTATATTACGTTATAGATCTATATGAAGGTCCCACGGAGACGTAGAGTCCAACAAGCCAGGAATGTGGTCGAATATTACCGCCGAGATGTTATATTGGGTTAGCTTATGTTATTTTATGTTATTGATGTATAAAAATATCCCACGGAGACGTAGATGCCACCTCGCCAGGAATGTTTTCAATTATTACCGCCGAGATGTTAGGTTGGTTTAGGTTAGGTTATATTACGTTATAGATGTATATAAAGGTCCCACGGAGACGTAGAGTCCAACTCGCCAGGAATGTTGTCAAATATTACCGCCGAGATGATAGGTTGGGTTAGGTTACGTTATATTACGTTATTGATGTATATGATGGTCAAACGGAGACGTAGAGGCCAACTCGCCAGGAATGATGTCAAATATTACCGCCGAGATGTTAGGTTGGGTTAGGTTAGGTTATATTACGTTATTGATGTATATAAAGGTCCCACGGAGACGTAAAGGCCAACAAGACAGGAATGTGGTCAAATATTACCGCCGAGATGTTAGGTTGGGTTAGGTTAGGTTATATTACGTTATTGATGTATATAAAGGTCCTACGGAGACGCAGAGGCCAACTCGCCGGGTATGATTTCAAATATTACCGCCGAGAAGTTAGGTTGGGTTAGGTTAGGTTATATTACGTTATTGATGTATATAAAGGTCCCACGGAGACGGTGAAGCCAACTCGCCAGGAATGTTGTCAAATATTACCGCCGACATGATAGGTTGGGTTATGTTACGTTATATTACGTTATTGATGTATACGAGTGTTACACGGAGACGTAGAGGCCAACTCGCAAGGAATGATGGCAAATATTACCGCCGATATGTTAGGTTGGGTTAGGTTAGGTTATATTACGTTATTGATGTATATAAAGGTCCCACGGAGACGGAGAAGCCAACTCGCCAGGAATGTTGTCAAATATTACCGCCGAGATTTTAGATTGGGTTAGGCTAGCATATATTATGTTATTGATGTATATAAAGGTCCCACGGAGACGTCGAGGCCAACAAGACAGGAATGTGGTCAAATATTTCCGCCGAGATGTTAGGTTGGGATAGGTTAGGTTATATTACGTTTTTGATGTATATAAAGTTCCTACGGAGACGTAGAGGCCAACTCGCCAGGTATGTTGTCAAATATTACCGCCGAGAAGTTCGGTTTGGTTAGGTTAGGTTATATTACGTTATTGTTGCATATAAAGGTCCCACGGAGACGGAGAAGCCAACTCGCCAGGAATGTTGTCAAATATTACCGCCGAGATTTTAGATTGGGTTAGGCTAGCATATATTATGTTATTGATGTATATAAAGGTCCCACGGAGACGTAGAGGAAAACAAGCCAGGAATGTGGTCAAATATTTCCGCCGAGATGTTAGGTTGGGATAGGTTAGGTTATATTACGTTTTTGATGTATATAAAGTTCCTACGGAGACGTAGAGGCCAACTCGCCAGGTATGTTGTCAAATATTACCACCGAGATGTTCGGTTGGGTTAGGTTAGGTTATATTACGTTATTGATGTATATAATGGTCCCACGGAGACGTAGAGGCCAACTCGCCAGGAATGTTGTCAAATATTACCGCCGCGATGATAGGTTGAGTTAGGTTACGTTATATTACGTTATTGATGTATATGATGGTCAAACGGAGACGTAGAGGCCAACTCGCCAGGAATGATGTCAAATATTACCGCCGAGATGTTAGGTTGGGTTAGGTTAGGTTATATTACGTTATTGATCTATATAAAGGTCCCACGGAGACATAGAGGCCAACAAGCCAGGAATGTGGTCAAATATTACCGCCGAGATGTTAGGTTGCGTTAGCTTAGGTTATATTACGTTATTGACGTATATAAAGGTCCTACGGAGACGTAGAGGCCAACTCGCCAGGTATGTTTTCAATTATTACCGGCGCGATGATAGGTTGGGTTAGGTTACGTTATATTACGTTATTGATGTATATGATGGTCAAACGGAGACGTAGAGGCCAACTCGCCAGGAATGATGTCAAATATTACCGCCAAGATGTTAGGTTGGGTTAGTTTGGGTTACATTACGTTATTGATGTATATAAAGGTCCCACGGAGACATAGAGGCCAACAAGCCAGGAATGTGGTCAAATATTACCGCCGAGGTGTTAGGTTGGGTTAGGTTAGGTTATATTACGTTATTGATGTATATAAAGGTCCCACGCAGACGTAGAAGCCAACAAGCCAGGAATGTGGTCACATATTACCGCCGAGAAGTTAGGTTGGGTTAGGTTAGGTTATATTACGTTATTGATGTATATAAAAGTCCCACGGAGACGTAGAGGCCAACAAGCCAGGAATGTGGTCAAATATTATCGCCGAGATGTTAGGTTGGTTTAGGTTAGGTTATATTACGTTATAGATGTATATAAAGGTCCCACGGGGACGTAGAGGCCAACTCGCCAGGAATGTTGTCAAATGTTACCGCCGCGATGATAGGTTGGGTTAGGTTACGTTATATTACGTTATTGATGTATATGATGGTCAAACGGAGACGTAGAGGCCAACTCGCCAGGAATGATGTCAAATATTACCGCCGAGATGTTAGGTTGGGTTAGTTTGGGTTACATTACGTTATTGATGTATATAAAGGTCCCACGGAGACATAGAGGCCAACAAGCCAGGAATGTGGTCAAATATTACCGCCGAGGTGTTAGGTTGGGTTAGGTTAGGTTATATTACGTTATTGAAGTATATAAAGGTCCCACGCAGACGTAGAAGCCAACAAGCCAGGAATGTGGTCACATATTACCGCCGAGAAGTTAGGTTGGGTTAGGTTAGGTTATATTACGTTATTGATGTATATAAAAGTCCCACGGAGACGTAGAGGCCAACAAGCCAGGAATGTGGTCAAATATTATCGCCGAGATGTTAGGTTGGTTTAGGTTAGGTTATATTACGTTATAGATGTATATAAAGGTCCCACGGGGACGTAGAGGCCAACTCGCCAGGAATGTTGTCAAATGTTACCGCCGCGATGATAGGTTGGGTTAGGTTAGGTTATATTACGTTATTGATGTATATGATGGTCAAACGGAGACGTAGAGGCCAACTCGCCAGGAATGATGTCAAATATTACCGCCAAGATGTTAGGTTGGGTTAGGTTAGGTTATATTACGTTATTGATATATATAAAGGTCCCACGGAGACATAGAGGCCAACAAGCCAGGAATGTGGTCAAATATTACCGCCGAGGTGTTAGGTTGGGTTAGGTTAGGTTATATTACGTTATTGAAGTATATAAAGGTCCCACGCAGACGTAGAAACCAACAAGCCAGGAATGTGGTCACATATTACCGCCGAGATGTTAGGTTGGGTTAGGTTAAGTTATATCACGTTATTGATGTATATAAAGGTCCCACGAAGACGTAGAGGCCAACTCGCCAGGAATGTTGTCAAATATTACCGCCGACATGATAGGTTGGGTTAAGTTACGTTATATTACGTTATTGATGTATACGAGTGTTACACGGAGACGTAGAGGCCAACTCGCCAGGAATGATGGCAAATATTACCGCCGAGATGTTAAGTTGGGTTAGGTTAGGCTATATTACGTTATGGATGTATATAAAGGTCCCACGGAGACGTAGAGGCCAACTCGCCAGGAATGTTGTCAAATATTAGCGACGAGATGATAGGTTGGGTTAAGTTACGTTATATTACGCTATTGTTGTATACGAGGGTTACACGGAGACATAGAGGCCAACTCGCCGGGAATGATGTCAAATACTACCGCCGAGATGCTCGGTTGGATTAGGTTAGGTTATATTACGTTATTGATGTATATAAAGGTCCCACGGAGACGTAGATGCCAACTCGCCAGGAATGTTTTCAAATATTACCGCCGAGATGTTAGGTTGGGTTAGGTTAGGTTATATTACGTTATAGATCTATATGAAAGTCCCACGGAGACGCAGAGTCCAACAAGCCAGGAATGTGGTCGAATATTACCGCCGAGATGTTATATTGGGTTAGCTTATGTTATATTATGTTATTGATGTATAAAAATATCCCACGGAGACGTAGATGCCACCTCGCCAGGAATGTTTTCAATTATTACCGCCGAGATGTTAGGTTGGTTTAGGTTAGGTTATATTACGTTATAGATGTATATAAAGGTCCCACGGAGACGTAGAGTCCAACGCGCCAGGAATGTTGTCAAATATTACCGCCGAGATGATAGGTTGGGTTAGGTTACGTTATATTACGTTATTGTTGTATATGATGGTCAAACGGAGACGTAGAGGCCAACTCGCCAGGAATGATGTCAAATATTACCGCCGAGATGTTAGGTTGGGTTAGGTTAGGTTATATTACGTCATTGATGTATATAAAGGTCCCACGGAGACGTAAAGGCTAACAAGACAGGAATGTGGTCAAATATTACCGCCGAGATGTTAGGTTGGGTTAGGTTAGGTTACATTACGTTATTGATGTATATAAAGGTCCCACGGAGACGGTGAAGCCAACTCGCCAGGAATGTTGTCAAATATTACCGCCGACATGATAGGTTGGGTTATGTTACGTTATATTACGTTATTGATGTATACGAGTGTTACACGGAGACGTAGAGGCCAACTCGCAAGAAATGATGGCAAATATTACCGCCGATATGTTAGGTTGGGTTAGGTTAGGTTATATTACGTTATTGATGTATATAAAGGTCCCACGGAGACGGAGAAGCCAACTCGCCAGGAATGTTGTCAAATATTACCGCCGAGATTTTAGATTGGGTTAGGCTAGCATATATTATGTTATTGATGTATATAAAGGTCCCACGGAGACGTCGAGGCCAACAAGCCAGGAATGTGGTCAAATATTTCCGCCGAGATTTTAGATTGGGTTAGGCTAGCATATATTATGTTATTGATGTATATAAAGGTCCCACGGAGACGTAGAGGCCAACAAGCCAGGAATGTGGTCAAATATTTCCGCCGAGATGTTAGGTTGGGATAGGTTAGGTTATATTACGTTTTTGATGTATATAAAGTTCCTACGGAAACGTAGAGGCCAACTCGCCAGGTATGTTGTCAAATATTACCACCGAGATGTTCGGTTGGGTTAGGTTAGGTTATATTACGTTATTGATGTATATAATGGTCCCACGGAGACGTAGAGGCCAACACGCCAGGAATGTTGTCAAATATTACCGCCGCGATGATAGGTTGGGTTAGGTTACGTTATATTACGTTATTGATGTATATGATGGTCAAACGGAGACGTAGAGGCCAACTCGCCAGGAATGGTGTCAAATATTACCGCCGAGATGTTAGGTTGGGTTAGGTTAGGTTATATTACGTTATTGATCTATATAAAGGTCCCACGGAGACATAGAGGCCAACAAGCCAGGAATGTGGTCAAATATTACCGCCGAGATGTTAGGTTGCGTTAGGTTAGGTTATATTACGTTATTGATGTATATAAAGGTCCTACGGAGACGTAGAGGCCAACTCGCCAGGTATGTTTTCAATTATTACCGCCGAGAAGTTAGGTTGGGTTAGGTTAGGTTATATTACGTTATTGATGTATATAAAAGTCCCACGGAGACGTAGAGGCCAAAAAGCCAGGTATGTTGTCAAATATTACCGCCGAGATGTTCGGTTGGGTTAGGTTAGGTTATATTACGTTATTGTTGCATATAAAGGTCCCACGGAGACGGAGAAGCCAACTCGCCAGGAATGTTGTCAAATATTACCGCCGAGATTTTAGATTGGGTTAGGCTAGCATATATTATGTTATTGATGTATATAAAGGTCCCACGGAGACGTAGAGGCCAACAAGACAGGAATGTGGTCAAATATTACCGCCGAGATGTTAGGTTGGGTTAGGTTAGGTTACATTACGTTATTGATGTATATAAAGGTCCCACGGAGACGGTGAAGCCAACTCGCCAGGAATGTTGTCAAATATTACCGCCGACATGATAGGTTGGGTTATGTTACGTTATATTACGTTATTGATGTATACGAGTGTTACACGGAGACGTAGATGCCACCTCGCCAGGAATGTTTTCAATTATTACCGCCGAGATGTTAGGTTGGTTTAGGTTAGGTTATATTACGTTATAGATGTATATAAAGGTCCCACGGAGACGTAGAGTCCAACTCGCCAGGAATGTTGTCAAATATTACCGCCGAGGTGATAGGTTGGGTTAGGTTACGTTATATTACGTTATTGATGTATATGATGGTCAAACGGAGACGTAGAGGCCAACAAGACAGGAATGTGGTCAAATATTACCGCCGAGATATTAGGTTGGGTTAGGTTAGGTTATATTACGTTATTGATGTATATAAAGATCCTACGGAGACGCAGAGGTCAACTCGCCAGGTATGATTTCAAATATTACCGCCGAGAAGTTAGGTTGGGTTAGGTTAGGTTATATTACGTTATTGATGTATATAAAGGTCCCACGGAGACGGTGAAGCCAACTCGCCAGGAATGTTGTCAAATATTACCGCCGACATGATAGGTTGGGTTATGTTACGTTATATTACGTTATTGATGTATACGAGTGTTACACGGAGACGTAGAGGCCAACTCGCAAGGAATGATGGCAAATATTACCGCCGATATGTTAGGTTGGGTTAGGTTAGGTTATATTACGTTATTGATGTATATAAAGGTCCCACGGAGACGGAGAAGCCAACTCGCCAGGAATGTTGTCAAATATTACCGCCGAGATTTTAGATTGGGTTAGGCTAGCATATATTATGTTATTGATGTATATAAAGGTCCCACGGAGACGTCGAGGCCAACAAGACAGGAATGTGGTCAAATATTTCCGCCGAGATGTTAGGTTGGGATAGGTTAGGTTATATTACGTTTTTGATGTATATAAAGTTCCTACGGAGACGTAGAGGCCAACTCGCCAGGTATGTTGTCAAATATTACCGCCGAGATGTTCGGTTGGGTTAGGTTAGGTTATATTACGTTATTGTTGCATATAAAGGTCCCACGGAGACGGAGAAGCCAACTCGCCAGGAATGTTGTCAAATATTACCGCCGAGATTTTAGATTGGGTTAGGCTAGCATATATTATGTTATTGATGTATATAAAGGTCCCACGGAGACGTAGAGGCCAACTCGCCAGGTATGTTGTCAAATATTACCACCGAGATGTTCGGTTGGGTTAGGTTAGGTTATATTACGTTATTGATGTATATAATGGTCCCACGGAGACGTAGAGGCCAACTCGCCAGAAATGTTGTCAAATATTACCGCCGCGATGATAGGTTGAGTTAGGTTACGTTATATTACGTTATTGATGTATATGATGGTCAAACGGAGACGTAGAGGCCAACTCGCCAGGAATGATGTCAAATATTACCGCCGAGATGTTAGGTTGGGTTAGGTTAGGTTATATTACGTTATTGATCTATATAAAGGTCCCACGGAGACATAGAGGCCAACAAGCCAGGAATGTGGTCAAATATTACCGCCGAGATGTTAGGTTGCGTTAGCTTAGGTTATATTACGTTATTGACGTATATAAAGGTCCTACGGAGACGTAGAGGCCAACTCGCCAGGTATGTTTTCAATTATTACCACCGAGAAGTTAGGTTGGGTTAGGTTAGGTTATATTACGTTATTGATGTATATAAAAGTCCCACGGAGACGTAGAGGCCAACAAGCCAGGAATGTGGTCAAACATTATCGCCGAGATGTTAGGTTGGTTTAGGTTAGGTTATATTACGTTATAGATGTATATAAAGGTCCCACGGGGACGTAGAGGCCAACTCGCCAGGAATGTTGTCAAATATTACCGCCGCGATGATAGGTTGGGTTAGGTTACGTTATATTACGTTATTGATGTATATGATGGTCAAACGGAGACGTAGAGGCCAACTCGCCAGGAATGATGTCAAATATTACCGCCAAGATGTTAGGTTGGGTTAGGTTAGGTTATATTACGTTATTGATGTATATAAAGGTCCCACGGAGACATAGAGGCCAACAAGCCAGGAATGTGGTCAAATATTACCGCCGAGATGTTAGGTTGGGTTAGGTTAGGTTATATTACGTTATTGAAGTATATAAAGGTCCCACGCAGACGTAGAGGCCAACAAGCCAGGAATGTGGTCAAATATTACCGCCGAGATGTTAGGTTTGGTTAGGTTAAGTTATATTACGTTATTGATGTATATAAAGGTCCCACGAAGACGTAGAGGCCAACTCGCCAGGAATGTTGTCAAATATTACCGCCGACATGATAGGTTGGGTTAAGTTACGTTATATTACGTTATTGATGTATACGAGTGTTACACGGAGACGTAGAGGCCAACTCGCCAGGAATGATGGCAAATATTACCGCCGAGATGTTAAGTTGGGTTAGGTTAGGCTATATTACGTTATGGATGTATATAAAAGTCCCACGAAGACGTAGAGGCCAACTCGCCAGGAATGTTGTCAAATATTACCGCCGACATGATAGGTTGGGTTAAGTTACGTTATATTACGTTATTGTTGTATACGAGGGTTACACGGAGACATAGAGGCCAACTCGCCGGGAATGATGTCAAATACTACCGCCGAGATGCTCGGTTGGGTTAGGTTAGGTTATATTACGTTATTGATGTATATAAAGGTCCCACGGAGACGTAGATGCCAACTCGCCAGGAATGTTTTCAAATATTACCGCCGAGATGTTAGGTTGGGTTGGGTTAGGCTGTATTACGTTATAGATCTATATGAAGGTCCCACGGAGACGTAGAGTCCAACAAGCCAGGAATGTGGTCAACTATTACCGCCGAAATGTTATATTGGGTTAGCTAATATTATATTATGTTATTGATGTATATAAATATCCCACGGAGACGTAGATGCCACCTCGCCAGGAATGTGGTCAAATATTGTCGCCGAGATGTTAGGTTGGTTTAGGTTAGGTTATATTACGTTATAGATGTATATAAAGGTCCCACGGAGACGTAGAGTCCAACTCGCCAGGTATGATTTCAAATATTACCGCCGAGAAGTTAGGTTGGGTTAGGTTAGGTTATATTACATTATTGATGTATATAAAGGTCCCACGGAGACGGAGAAGACAACTCGCCAGGAATGTTGTCAAATATTACCGCCGACATGTTAGGTTGGGTTAGGTTAGGTTATATTACGTTATTGAAGTATATAAAGGTCCCACGCAGACGTAGAGGCCAACTCGCCAGGAATGTTGTCAAATATTACCGCCGACATGATAGGTTGGGTTAGGTTACGTTATATTACGTTATTGATGTATATGATGGTCAAACGCAGACGTAGAGGCCAACTCGCCAGGAATGATGTCAAATATTACCGCCGAGATGTTAGGTTGGGTTAGGTTAGGTTATATTACGTTATTGATGTATATAAAGGTCCAACGGAGACGTAAAGGCCAACAAGACAGGAATGTGGTCAAATATTACCGCCGAGATGTTAGGTTGGGTTAGGTTAGGTTATATTACGTTATTGATGTATATAAAGATCCTACGGAGACGCAGAGGTCAACTCGCCAGGTATGATTTCAAATATTACCGCCGAGAAGTTAGGTTGGGTTAGGTTAGGTTATATTACGTTATTGATGTATATAAAGGTCCCACGGAGACGGTGAAGCCAACTCGCCAGGAATGTTGTCAAATATTACCGCCGACATGATAGGTTGGGTTATGTTACGTTATATTACGTTATTGATGTATACGAGTGTTACACGGAGACGTAGAGGCCAACTCGCAAGGAATGATGGCAAATATTACCGCCGATATGTTAGGTTGGGTTAGGTTAGGTTATATTACGTTATTGATGTATATAAAGGTCCCACGGAGACGGAGAAGCCAACTCGCCAGGAATGTTGTCAAATATTACCGCCGAGATTTTAGATTGGGTTAGGCTAGCATATATTATGTTATTGATGTATATAAAGGTCCCACGGAGACGTCGAGGCCAACAAGACAGGAATGTGGTCAAATATTTCCGCCGAGATGTTAGGTTGGGATAGGTTAGGTTATATTACGTTTTTGATGTATATAAAGTTCCTACGGAGACGTAGAGGCCAACTCGCCAGGTGTGTTGTCAAATATTACCGCCGAGATGTTCGGTTGGGTTAGGTTAGGTTATATTACGTTATTGTTGCATATAAAGGTCCCACGGAGACGGAGAAGACAACTCGCCAGGAATGTTGTCAAATATTACCGCCGAGATTTTAGATTGGGTTAGGCTAGCATATATTATGTTATTGATGTATATAAAGGTCCCACGGAGACGTAGAGGCCAACTCGCCAGGTATGTTGTCAAATATTACCAACGAGATGTTCGGTTGGGTAAGGTTAGGTTATATTACGTTATTGATGTATATAATGGTCCCACGGAGACGTAGAGGCCAACTCGCCAGGAATGTTGTCAAATATTACCGCCGCGATGATAGGTTGAGTTAGGTTACGTTATATTACGTTATTGATGTATATGATGGTCAAACGGAGACGTAGAGGCCAACTCGCCAGGAATGATGTCAAATATTACCGCCGAGATGTTAGGTTGGGTTAGGTTAGGTTATATTACGTTATTGATCTATATAAAGGTCCCACGGAGACATAGAGGCCAACAAGCCAGGAATGTGGTCAAATATTACCGCCGAGATGTTAGGTTGCGTTAGCTTAGGTTATATTACGTTATTGACGTATATAAAGGTCCTACGGAGACGTAGAGGCCAACTCGCCAGGTATGTTTTCAATTATTACCGCCGAGAAGTTAGGTTGGGTTAGGTTAGGTTATATTACGTTATTGATGTATATAAAAGTCCCACGGAGACGTAGAGGCCAACAAGCCAGGAATGTGGTCAAACATTATCGCCGAGATGTTAGGTTGGTTTAGGTTAGGTTATATTACGTTATAGATGTATATAAAGGTCCCACGGGGACGTAGAGGCCAACTCGCCAGGAATGTTGTCAAATATTACCGCCGCGATGATAGGTTGGGTTAGGTTACGTTATATTACGTTATTGATGTATATGATGGTTAAACGGAGACGTAGAGGCCAACTCGCCAGGAATGATGTCAAATATTACCGCCAAGATGTTAGGTTGGGTTAGGTTAGGTTATATTACGTTATTGATGTATATAAAGGTCCCACGGAGACATAGAGGCCAACAAGCCAGGAATGTGGTCAAATATTACCGCCGAGATGTTAGGTTGGGTTAGGTTAGGTTATATTACGTTATTGAAGTATATAAAGGTCCGACGCAGACGTAGAGGCCAACAAGCCAGGAATGTGGTCAAATATTACCGCCGAGATGTTAGGTTTGGTTAGGTTAAGTTATATTACGTTATTGATGTATATAAAGGTCCCACGAAGACGTAGAGGCCAACTCGCCAGGAATGTTGTCAAATATTACCGCCGACATGATAGGTTGGGTTAAGTTACGTTATATTACGTTATTGATGTATACGAGTGTTACACGGAGACGTAGAGGCCAACTCGCCAGGAATGATGGCAAATATTACCGCCGAGATGTTAAGTTGGGTTAGGTTAGGGTATATTACGTTATGGATGTATATAAAGGTCCCACGGAGACGTAGAGGCCAACTCGCCAGGTATGTTGTCAAATATTACCGCCGAGATGATAGGTTGGGTTAAGTTACGTTATATTACGTTATTGTTGTATACGAGGGTTACACGGAGACATAGAGGCCAACTCGCCGGGAATGATGTCAAATACTACCGCCGAGATGCTCGGTTGGGTTAGGTTAGGTTATATTACGTTATTGATGTATATAAAGGTCCCACGGAGACGTAGATGCCAACTCGCCAGGAATGTTTTCAAATATTACCGCCGAGATGTTAGGTTGGGTTGGGTTAGGCTGTATTACGTTATAGATCTATATGAAGGTCCCACGGAGACGTAGAGTCCAACAAGCCAGGAATGTGGTCAAATATTACCGCCGAAATGTTATATTGGGTTAGCTAATATTATATTATGTTATTGATGTATATAAATATCCCACGGAGACGTAGATGCCACCTCGCCAGGAATGTGGTCAAATATTGTCGCCGAGATGTTAGGTTGGTTTAGGTTAGGTTATATTACGTTATTGATGTATATAAAGGTCCCACGGAGACATAGAGGCCAACAAGCCAGGAATGTGGTCAAATATTACCGCCGAGATGTTAGGTTGGGTTAGGTTAGGTTATATTACGTTATTGAAGTATATAAAGGTCCCACGCAGACGTAGAGGCCAACAAGCCAGGAATGTGGTCAAATATTACCGCCGAGATGTTAGGTTGGGTTAGGTTAAGTTATATTACGTTATTGATGTATATAAAGGTCCCACGAAGACGTAGAGGCCAACTCGCCAGGAATGTTGTCAAATATTACCGCCGACATGATAGGTTGGGTTAAGTTACGTTATATTACGTTATTGATGTATACGAGTGTTACACGGAGACGTAGAGGCCAACTCGCCAGGAATGATGGCAAATATTACCGCCGAGATGTTAAGTTGGGTTAGGTTAGGCTATATTACGTTATGGATGTATATAAAAGTCCCACGAAGACGTAGAGGCCAACTCGCCAGGAATGTTGTCAAATATTACCGCCGACATGATAGGTTGGGTTAAGTTACGTTATATTACGTTATTGATGTATACGAGTGTTACACGGAGACGTAGAGGCCAACTCGCCAGGAATGATGGCAAATATTACCGCCGAGATGTTAAGTTGGGTTAGGTTAGGCTATATTACGTTATGGATGTATATAAAGGTCCCACGGAGACGTAGAGGCCAACTCGCCAGGTATGTTGTCAAATATTACCGCCGAGATGTTAGGTTGGGTTGGGTTAGGCTGTATTACGTTATAGATCTATATGAAGGTCCCACGGAGACGTAGAGTCCAACAAGCCAGGAATGTGGTCAAATATTACCGCCGAAATGTTATATTGGGTTAGCTAATATTATATTATGTTATTGATGTAATAAATATCCCACGGAGACGTAGATGCCACCTCGCCAGGAATGTGGTCAAATATTGTCGCCGAGATGTTAGGTTGGTTTAGGTTAGGTTATATTACGTTATAGATGTATATAAAGGTCCCACGGAGACGTAGAGTCCAACTCGCCAGGTATGATTTCAAATATTACCGCCGAGAAGTTAGGTTGGGTTAGGTTAGGTTATATTACATTATTGATGTATATAAAGGTCCCACGGAGACGGAGAAGACAACTCGCCAGGAATGTTGTCAAATATTACCGCCGACATGTTAGGTTGGGTTAGGTTAGGTTATATTACGTTATTGAATTATATAAAGGTCCCACGCAGACGTAGAGGCCAAATCGCCAGGAATGTTGACAAATATTACCGCCGAGATGTTAGGTTGTGTTAGGTTAGGTTATATTACGTTATTGATGTATATAAAGGTCCCACGGAAACGGAGAAGCCAACTCGCCAAGAATTTTGTCAAATACTACCGCCGAGATGCTCGGTTGGGTTAGGTTAGGTTATATTACGTTATTGATGTATATAAAGGTCCCACGGAGACGTAGATGCCAACTCGCCAGGAATGTTTTTAAATATTACCGCCGAGATGTTAGGTTGGGTTGGGTTAGGCTGTATTACGTTATAGATCTATATGAAGGTCCCACGGAGACGTAGAGTCCAACAAGCCAGGAATGTGGTCAAATATTACCGCCGAAATGTTATATTGGGGTAGCTAATATTATATTATGTTATTGATGTATATAAATATCCCACGGAGACGTAGATGCCACCTCGCCAGGAATGTGGTCAAATATTGTCGCCGAGATGTTAGGTTGGTTTAGGTTAGGTTATATTACGTTATTGATGTATATAAAGGTCCCACGGAGACATAGAGGCCAACAAGCCAGGAATGTGGTCAAATATTACCGCCGAGATGTTAGGTTGGGTTAGGTTAGGTTATATTACGTTATTGAAGTATATAAAGGTCCCACGCAGACGTAGAGGCCAACAAGCCAGGAATGTGGTCAAATATTACCGCCGAGATGTTAGGTTGGGTTAGGTTAAGTTATATTACGTTATTGATGTATATAAAGGTCCCACGAAGACGTAGAGGCCAACTCGCCAGGAATGTTGTCAAATATTACCGCGGACATGATAGGTTGGGTTAAGTTACGTTATATTACGTTATTGATGTATACGAGTGTTACACGGAGACGTAGAGGCCAACTCGCCAGGAATGATGGCAAATATTACCGCCGAGATGTTAAGTTGGGTTAGGTTAGGCTATATTACGTTATGGATGTATATAAAAGTCCCACGAAGACGTAGAGGCCAACTCGCCAGGAATGTTGTCAAATATTACCGCCGACATGATAGGTTGGGTTAAGTTACGTTATATTACGTTATTGATGTATACGAGTGTTACACGGAGACGTAGAGGCCAACTCGCCAGGAATGATGGCAAATATTACCGCCGAGATGTTAAGTTGGGTTAGGTTAGGCTATATTACGTTATGGATGTATATAAAGGTCCCACGGAGACGTAGAGGCCAACTCGCCAGGTATGTTGTCAAATATTACCGCCGAGATGTTAGGTTGGGTTGGGTTAGGCTGTATTACGTTATAGATCTATATGAAGGTCCCACGGAGACGTAGAGTCCAACAAGCCAGGAATGTGGTCAAATATTACCGCCGAAATGTTATATTGGGTTAGCTAATATTATATTATGTTATTGATGTAATAAATATCCCACGGAGACGTAGATGCCACCTCGCCAGGAATGTGGTCAAATATTGTCGCCGAGATGTTAGGTTGGTTTAGGTTAGGTTATATTACGTTATTGATGTATATAAAGGTCCCACGGAGACGTAGATGCCAACTCGCCAGGAATGTTTTCAAATATTACCGCCGAGATGTTAGGTTGGGTTGGGTTAGGCTGTATTACGTTATAGATCTATATGAAGGTCCCACGGAGACGTAGAGTCCAACAAGCCAGGAATGTGGTCAAATATTACCGCCGAAATGTTATATTGGGTTAGCTAATATTATATTATGTTATTGATGTATATAAATATCCCACGGAGACGTAGATGCCACCTCGCCAGGAATGTGGTCAAATATTGTCGCCGAGATGTTAGGTTGGTTTAGGTTAGGTTATATTACGTTATTGATGTATATAAAGGTCCCACGGAGACATAGAGGCCAACAAGCCAGGAATGTGGTCAAATATTACCGCCGAGATGTTAGGTTGGGTTAGGTTAGGTTATATTACGTTATTGAAGTATATAAAGGTCCCACGCAGACGTAGAGGCCAACAAGCCAGGAATGTGGTCAAATATTACCGCCGAGATGTTAGGTTGGGTTAGGTTAAGTTATATTACGTTATTGATGTATATAAAGGTCCCACGAAGACGTAGAGGCCAACTCGCCAGGAATGTTGTCAAATATTACCGCCGACATGATAGGTTGGGTTAAGTTACGTTATATTACGTTATTGATGTATACGAGTGTTACACGGAGACGTAGAGGCCAACTCGCCAGGAATGATGGCAAATATTACCGCCGAGATGTTAAGTTGGGTTAGGTTAGGCTATATTACGTTATGGATGCATATAAAAGTCCCACGAAGACGTAGAGGCCAACTCGCCAGGAATGTTGTCAAATATTACCGCCGACATGATAGGTTGGGTTAAGTTACGTTATATTACGTTATTGATGTATACGAGTGTTACACGGAGACGTAGAGGCCAACTCGCCAGGAATGATGGCAAATATTACCGCCGAGATGTTAAGTTGGGTTAGGTTAGGCTATATTACGTTATGGATGTATATAAAGGTCCCACGGAGACGTAGAGGCCAACTCGCCAGGTATGTTGTCAAATATTACCGCCGAGATGTTAGGTTGGGTTGGGTTAGGCTGTATTACGTTATAGATCTATATGAAGGTCCCACGGAGACGTAGAGTCCAACAAGCCAGGAATGTGGTCAAATATTACCGCCGAAATGTTATATTGGGTTAGCTAATATTATATTATGTTATTGATGTAATAAATATCCCACGGAGACGTAGATGCCACCTCGCCAGGAATGTGGTCAAATATTGTCGCCGAGATGTTAGGTTGGTTTAGGTTAGGTTATATTACGTTATAGATGTATATAAAGGTCCCACGGAGACGTAGAGTCCAACTCGCCAGGTATGATTTCAAATATTACCGCCGAGAAGTTAGGTTGGGTTAGGTTAGGTTATATTACATTATTGATGTATATAAAGGTCCCACGGAGACGGAGAAGACAACTCGCCAGGAATGTTGTCAAATATTACCGCCGACATGTTAGGTTGGGTTAGGTTAGGTTATATTACGTTATTGAATTATATAAAGGTCCCACGCAGACGTAGAGGCCAAATCGCCAGGAATGTTGACAAATATTACCGCCGAGATGTTAGGTTGGGTTAGGTTAGGTTATATTACGTTATTGATGTATATAAAGGTCCCACGGAAACGGAGAAGCCAACTCGCCAAGAATTTTGTCAAATACTACCGCCGAGATGCTCGGTTGGGTTAGGTTAGGTTATATTACGTTATTGATGTATATAAAGGTCCCACGGAGACGTAGATGCCAACTCGCCAGGAATGTTTTCAAATATTACCGCCGAGATGTTAGGTTGGGTTGGGTTAGGCTGTATTACGTTATAGATCTATATGAAGGTCCCACGGAGACGTAGAGTCCAACAAGCCAGGAATGTGGTCAAATATTACCGCCGAAATGTTATATTGGGTTAGCTAATATTATATTATGTTATTGATGTATATAAATATCCCACGGAGACGTAGATGCCACCTCGCCAGGAATGTGGTCAAATATTGTCGCCGAGATGTTAGGTTGGTTTAGGTTAGGTTATATTACGTTATTGATGTATACAAAGGTCCCACGGAGACATAGAGGCCAACAAGCCAGGAATGTGGTCAAATATTACCGCCGAGATGTTAGGTTGGGTTAGGTTAGGTTATATTACGTTATTGAAGTATATAAAGGTCCCACGCAGACGTAGAGGCCAACAAGCCAGGAATGTGGTCAAATATTACCGCCGAGATGTTAGGTTGGGTTAAGTTACGTTATATTACGTTATTGATGTATACGAGTGTTACACGGAGACGTAGAGGCCAACTCGCCAGGAATGATGGCAAATATTACCGCCGAGATGTTAAGTTGGGTTAGGTTAGGCTATATTACGTTATGGATGTATATAAAGGTCCCACGGAGACGTAGAGGCCAACTCGCCAGGTATGTTGTCAAATATTACCGCCGAGATGTTAGGTTGGGTTGGGTTAGGCTGTATTACGTTATAGATCTATATGAAGGTCCCACGGAGACGTAGAGTCCAACAAGCCAGGAATGTGGTCAAATATTACCGCCGAAATGTTATATTGGGTTAGCTAATATTATATTATGTTATTGATGTAATAAATATCCCACGGAGACGTAGATGCCACCTCGCCAGGAATGTGGTCAAATATTGTCGCCGAGATGTTAGGTTGGTTTAGGTTAGGTTATATTACGTTATAGATGTATATAAAGGTCCCACGGAGACGTAGAGTCCAACTCGCCAGGTATGATTTCAAATATTACCGCCGAGAAGTTAGGTTGGGTTAGGTTAGGTTATATTACATTATTGATGTATATAAAGGTCCCACGGAGACGGAGAAGACAACTCGCCAGGAATGTTGTCAAATATTACCGCCGACATGTTAGGTTGGGTTAGGTTAGGTTATATTACGTTATTGAATTATATAAAGGTCCCACGCAGACGTAGAGGCCAAATCGCCAGGAATGTTGACAAATATTACCGCCGAGATGTTAGGTTGGGTTAGGTTAGGTTATATTACGTTATTGATGTATATAAAGGTCCCACGGAAACGGAGAAGCCAACTCGCCAAGAATTTTGTCAAATACTACCGCCGAGATGCTCGGTTGGGTTAGGTTAGGTTATATTACGTTATTGATGTATATAAAGGTCCCACGGAGACGTAGATGCCAACTCGCCAGGAATGTTTTCAAATATTACCGCCGAGATGTTAGGTTGGGTTGGGTTAGGCTGTATTACGTTATAGATCTATATGAAGGTCCCACGGAGACGTAGAGTCCAACAAGCCAGGAATGTGGTCAAATATTACCGCCGAAATGTTATATTGGGTTAGCTAATATTATATTATGTTATTGATGTATATAAATATCCCACGGAGACGTAGATGCCACCTCGCCAGGAATGTGGTCAAATATTGTCGCCGAGATGTTAGGTTGGTTTAGGTTAGGTTATATTACGTTATTGATGTATATAAAGGTCCCACGGAGACATAGAGGCCAACAAGCCAGGAATGTGGTCAAATATTACCGCCGAGATGTTAGGTTGGGTTAGGTTAGGTTATATTACGTTATTGAAGTATATAAAGGTCCCACGCAGACGTAGAGGCCAACAAGCCAGGAATGTGGTCAAATATTACCGCCGAGATGTTAGGTTGGGTTAGGTTAAGTTATATTACGTTATTGATGTATATAAAGGTCCCACGAAGACGTAGAGGCCAACAAGACAGGAATGTGGTCAAATATTACCGCCGAGATGTTAGGTTGGGTTAGGTTAGGTTACATTACGTTATTGATGTATATAAAGGTCCCACGGAGACGGTGAAGCCAACTCGCCAGGAATGTTGTCAAATATTACCGCCGACATGATAGGTTGGGTTATGTTACGTTATATTACGTTATTGATGTATACGAGTGTTACACGGAGACGTAGATGCCACCTCGCCAGGAATGTTTTCAATTATTACCGCCGAGATGTTAGGTTGGTTTAGGTTAGGTTATATTACGTTATAGATGTATATAAGGGTCCCACGGAGACGTAGAGTCCAACTCGCCAGGAATGTTGTCAAATATTACCGCCGAGATGATAGGTTGGGTTAGGTTACGTTATATTACGTTATTGATGTATATGATGGTCAAACGGAGACGTAGAGGCCAACTCGCCAGGAATGATGTCAAATATTACCGCCGAGATGTTAGGTTGGGTTAGGTTAGGTTATATTACGTTATTGATGTATATAAAGGTCCCACGGAGACGTAAAGGCCAACAAGACAGGAATGTGGTCAAATATTACCGCCGAGATGTTAGGTTGGGTTAGGTTAGGTTATATTACGTTATTGATGTATATAAAGATCCTACGGAGACGCAGAGGTCAACTCGCCAGGTATGATTTCAAATATTACCGCCGAGAAGTTAGGTTGGGTTAGGTTAGGTTATATTACGTTATTGATGTATATAAAGGTCCCACGGAGACGGTGAAGCCAACTCGCCAGGAATGTTGTCAAATATTACCGCCGACATGATAGGTTGGGTTATGTTACGTTATATTACGTTATTGATGTATACGAGTGTTACACGGAGACGTAGAGGCCAACTCGCAAGGAATGATGGCAAATATTACCGCCGATATGTTAGGTTGGGTTAGGTTAGGTTATATTACGTTATTGATGTATATAAAGCTCCCACGGAGACGGAGAAGCCAACTCGCCAGGAATGTTGTCAAATATTACCGCCGAGATTTTAGATTGGGTTAGGCTAGCATATATTATGTTATTGATGTATATAAAGGTCCCACGGAGACGTCGAGGCCAACAAGACAGGAATGTGGTCAAATATTTCCGCCGAGATGTTAGGTTGGGATAGGTTAGGTTATATTACGTTTTTGATGTATATAAAGTTCCTACGGAGACGTAGAGGCCAACTCGCCAGGTGTGTTGTCAAATATTACCGCCGAGATGTTCGGTTGGGTTAGGTTAGGTTATATTACGTTATTGTTGCATATAAAGGTCCCACGGAGACGGAGAAGACAACTCGCCAGGAATGTTGTCAAATATTACCGCCGAGATTTTAGATTGGGTTAGGCTAGCATATATTATGTTATTGATGTATATAAAGGTCCCACGGAGACGTAGAGGCCAACTCGCCAGGTATGTTGTCAAATATTACCAACGAGATGTTCGGTTGGGTAAGGTTAGGTTATATTACGTTATTGATGTATATAATGGTCCCACGGAGACGTAGAGGCCAACTCGCCAGGAATGTTGTCAAATATTACCGCCGCGATGATAGGTTGAGTTAGGTTACGTTATATTACGTTATTGATGTATATGATGGTCAAACGGAGACGTAGAGGCCAACTCGCCAGGAATGATGTCAAATATTACCGCCGAGATGTTAGGTTGGGTTAGGTTAGGTTATATTACGTTATTGATCTATATAAAGGTCCCACGGAGACATAGAGGCCAACAAGCCAGGAATGTGGTCAAATATTACCGCCGAGATGTTAGGTTGCGTTAGCTTAGGTTATATTACGTTATTGACGTATATAAAGGTCCTACGGAGACGTAGAGGCCAACTCGCCAGGTATGTTTTCAATTATTACCGCCGAGAAGTTAGGTTGGGTTAGGTTAGGTTATATTACGTTATTGATGTATATAAAAGTCCCACGGAGACGTAGAGGCCAACAAGCCAGGAATGTGGTCAAACATTATCGCCGAGATGTTAGGTTGGTTTAGGTTAGGTTATATTACTTTATAGATGTATATAAAGGTCCCACGGGGACGTAGAGGCCAACTCGCCAGGAATGTTGTCAAATATTACCGCCGCGATGATAGGTTGGGTTAGGTTACGTTATATTACGTTATTGATGTATATGATGGTTAAACGGAGACGTAGAGGCCAACTCGCCAGGAATGATGGCAAATATTACCGCCGAGATGTTAAGTTGGGTTAGGTTAGGCTATATTACGTTATGGATGTATATAAAGGTCCCACGGAGACGTAGAGGCCAACTCGCCAGGTATGTTGTCAAATATTACCGCCGAGATGTTAGGTTGGGTTGGGTTAGGCTGTATTACGTTATAGATCTATATGAAGGTCCCACGGAGACGTAGAGTCCAACAAGCCAGGAATGTGGTCAAATATTACCGCCGAAATGTTATATTGGGTTAGCTAATATTATATTATGTTATTGATGTAATAAATATCCCACGGAGACGTAGATGCCACCTCGCCAGGAATGTGGTCAAATATTGTCGCCGAGATGTTAGGTTGGTTTAGGTTAGGTTATATTACGTTATAGATGTATATAAAGGTCCCACGGAGACGTAGAGTCCAACTCGCCAGGTATGATTTCAAATATTACCGCCGAGAAGTTAGGTTGGGTTAGGTTAGGTTATATTACATTATTGATGTATATAAAGGTCCCACGGAGACGGAGAAGACAACTCGCCAGGAATGTTGTCAAATATTACCGCCGACATGTTAGGTTGGGTTAGGTTAGGTTATATTACGTTATTGAATTATATAAAGGTCCCACGCAGACGTAGAGGCCAAATCGCCAGGAATGTTGACAAATATTACCGCCGAGATGTTAGGTTGGGTTAGGTTAGGTTATATTACGTTATTGATGTATATAAAGGTCCCACGGAAACGGAGAAGCCAACTCGCCAAGAATTTTGTCAAATACTACCGCCGAGATGCTCGGTTGGGTTAGGTTAGGTTATATTACGTTATTGATGTATATAAAGGTCCCACGGAGACGTAGATGCCAACTCGCCAGGAATGTTTTCAAATATTACCGCCGAGATGTTAGGTTGGGTTGGGTTAGGCTGTATTACGTTATAGATCTATATGAAGGTCCCACGGAGACGTAGAGTCCAACAAGCCAGGAATGTGGTCAAATATTACCGCCGAAATGTTATATTGGGTTAGCTAATATTATATTATGTTATTGATGTATATAAATATCCCACGGAGACGTAGATGCCACCTCGCCAGGAATGTGGTCAAATATTGTCGCCGAGATGTTAGGTTGGTTTAGGTTAGGTTATATTACGTTATTGATGTATATAAAGGTCCCACGGAGACATAGAGGCCAACAAGCCAGGAATGTGGTCAAATATTACCGCCGAGATGTTAGGTTGGGTTAGGTTAGGTTATATTACGTTATTGAAGTATATAAAGGTCCCACGCAGACGTAGAGGCCAACAAGCCAGGAATGTGGTCAAATATTACCGCCGAGATGTTAGGTTGGGTTAGGTTAAGTTATATTACGTTATTGATGTATATAAAGGTCCCACGAAGACGTAGAGGCCAACTCGCCAGGAATGTTGTCAAATATTACCGCCGACATGATAGGTTGCGTTAAGTTACGTTATATTACGTTATTGATGTATACGAGTGTTACACGGAGACGTAGAGGCCAACTCGCCAGGAATGATGGCAAATATTACCGCCGAGATGTTAAGTTGGGTTAGGTTAGGCTATATTACGTTATGGATGCATATAAAAGTCCCACGAAGACGTAGAGGCCAACTCGCCAGGAATGTTGTCAAATATTACCGCCGACATGATAGGTTGGGTTAAGTTACGTTATATTACGTTATTGATGTATACGAGTGTTACACGGAGACGTAGAGGCCAACTCGCCAGGAATGATGGCAAATATTACCGCCGAGATGTTAAGTTGGGTTAGGTTAGGCTATATTACGTTATGGATGTATATAAAGGTCCCACGGAGACGTAGAGGCCAACTCGCCAGGTATGTTGTCAAATATTACCGCCGAGATGTTAGGTTGGGTTGGGTTAGGCTGTATTACGTTATAGATCTATATGAAGGTCCCACGGAGACGTAGAGTCCAACAAGCCAGGAATGTGGTCAAATATTACCGCCGAAATGTTATATTGGGTTAGCTAATATTATATTATGTTATTGATGTAATAAATATCCCACGGAGACGTAGATGCCACCTCGCCAGGAATGTGGTCAAATATTGTCGCCGAGATGTTAGGTTGGTTTAGGTTAGGTTATATTACGTTATAGATGTATATAAAGGTCCCACGGAGACGTAGAGTCCAACTCGCCAGGTATGATTTCAAATATTACCGCCGAGAAGTTAGGTTGGGTTAGGTTAGGTTATATTACATTATTGATGTATATAAAGGTCCCACGGAGACGGAGAAGACAACTCGCCAGGAATGTTGTCAAATATTACCGCCGACATGTTAGGTTGGGTTAGGTTAGGTTATATTACGTTATTGAATTATATAAAGGTCCCACGCAGACGTAGAGGCCAAATCGCCAGGAATGTGGTCAAATATTACCGCCGAGATGTTAGGTTGGGTTAGGTTAGGTTATATTACGTTATTGAAGTATATAAAGGTCCCACGCAGACGTAGAGGCCAACAAGCCAGGAATGTGGTCGAATATTACCGCCGAGATGTTAGGTTGGGTTAGGTTAAGTTATATTACGTTATTGATGTATATAAAGGTCCCACGAAGACGTAGAGGCCAACTCGCCAGGAATGTTGTCAAATATTACCGCCGACATGATAGGTTGGGTTAAGTTACGTTATATTACGTTATTGATGTATACGAGTGTTACACGGAGACGTAGAGGCCAACTCGCCAGGAATGATGGCAAATATTACCGCCGAGATGTTAAGTTGGGTTAGGTTAGGCTATATTACGTTATGGATGTATATAAAAGTCCCACGAAGACGTAGAGGCCAACTCGCCAGGAATGTTGTCAAATATTACCGCCGACATGATAGGTTGGGTTAAGTTACGTTATATTACGTTATTGATGTATACGAGTGTTACACGGAGACGTAGAGGCCAACTCGCCAGGAATGATGGCAAATATTACCGCCGAGATGTTAAGTTGGGTTAGGTTAGGCTATATTACGTTATGGATGTATATAAAGGTCCCACGGAGACGTAGAGGCCAACTCGCCAGGTATGTTGTCAAATATTACCGCCGAGATGTTAGGTTGGGTTGGGTTAGGCTGTATTACGTTATAGATCTATATGAAGGTCCCACGGAGACGTAGAGTCCAACAAGCCAGGAATGTGGTCAAATATTACCGCCGAAATGTTATATTGGGTTAGCTAATATTATATTATGTTATTGATGTAATAAATATCCCACGGAGACGTAGATGCCACCTCGCCAGGAATGTGGTCAAATATTGTCGCCGAGATGTTAGGTTGGTTTAGGTTAGGTTATATTACGTTATAGATGTATATAAAGGTCCCACGGAGACGTAGAGTCCAACTCGCCAGGTATGATTTCAAATATTACCGCCGAGAAGTTAGGTTGGGTTAGGTTAGGTTATATTACATTATTGATGTATATAAAGGTCCCACGGAGACGGAGAAGACAACTCGCCAGGAATGTTGTCAAATATTACCGCCGACATGTTAGGTTGGGTTAGGTTAGGTTATATTACGTTATTGAATTATATAAAGGTCCCACGCAGACGTAGAGGCCAAATCGCCAGGAATGTTGACAAATATTACCGCCGAGATGTTAGGTTGGGTTAGGTTAGGTTATATTACGTTATTGATGTATATAAAGGTCCCACGGAAACGGAGAAGCCAACTCGCCAAGAATTTTGTCATATACTACCGCCGAGATGCTCGGTTGGGTTAGGTTAGGTTATATTACGTTATTGATGTATATAAAGGTCCCACGGAGACGTAGATGCCAACTCGCCAGGAATGTGGTCAAATATTGTCGCCGAGATGTTAGGTTGGTTTAGGTTAGGTTATATTACGTTATTGATGTATATAAAGGTCCCACGGAGACATAGAGGCCAACAAGCCAGGAATGTGGTCAAATATTACCGCCGAGATGTTAGGTTGGGTTAGGTTAGGTTATATTACGTTATTGAAGTATATAAAGGTCCCACGCAGACGTAGAGGCCAACAAGCCAGGAATGTGGTCAAATATTACCGCCGAGATGTTAGGTTGGGTTAGGTTAAGTTATATTACGTTATTGATGTATATAAAGGTCCCACGAAGACGTAGAGGCCAACTCGCCAGGAATGTTGTCAAATATTACCGCCGACATGATAGGTTGGGTTAAGTTACGTTATATTACGTTATTGATGTATACGAGTGTTACACGGAGACGTAGAGGCCAACTCGCCAGGAATGATGGCAAATATTACCGCCGAGATGTTAAGTTGGGTTAGGTTAGGCTATATTACGTTATGGATGTATATAAAAGTCCCACGAAGACGTAGAGGCCAACTCGCCAGGAATGTTGTCAAATATTACCGCCGACATGATAGGTTGGGTTAAGTTACGTTATATTACGTTATTGATGTATACGAGTGTTACACGGAGACGTAGAGGCCAACTCGCCAGGAATGATGGCAAATATTACCGCCGAGATGTTAAGTTGGGTTAGGTTAGGCTATATTACGTTATGGATGTATATAAAGGTCCCACGGAGACGTAGAGGCCAACTCGCCAGGTATGTTGTCAAATATTACCGCCGAGATGTTAGGTTGGGTTGGGTTAGGCTGTATTACGTTATAGATCTATATGAAGGTCCCACGGAGACGTAGAGTCCAACAAGCCAGGAATGTGGTCAAATATTACCGCCGAAATGTTATATTGGGTTAGCTAATATTATATTATGTTATTGATGTAATAAATATCCCACGGAGACGTAGATGCCACCTCGCCAGGAATGTGGTCAAATATTGTCGCCGAGATGTTAGGTTGGTTTAGGTTAGGTTATATTACGTTATAGATGTATATAAAGGTCCCACGGAGACGTAGAGTCCAACTCGCCAGGTATGATTTCAAATATTACCGCCGAGAAGTTAGGTTGGGTTAGGTTAGGTTATATTACATTATTGATGTATATAAAGGTCCCACGGAGACGGAGAAGACAACTCGCCAGGAATGTTGTCAAATATTACCGCCGACATGTTAGGTTGGGTTAGGTTAGGTTATATTACGTTATTGAATTATATAAAGGTCCCACGCAGACGTAGAGGCCAAATCGCCAGGAATGTTGACAAATATTACCGCCGAGATGTTAGGTTGGGTTAGGTTAGGTTATATTACGTTATTGATGTATATAAAGGTCCCACGGAAACGGAGAAGCCAACTCGCCAAGAATTTTGTCATATACTACCGCCGAGATGCTCGGTTGGGTTAGGTTAGGTTATATTACGTTATTGATGTATATAAAGGTCCCACGGAGACGTAGATGCCAACTCGCCAGGAATGTTTTCAAATATTACCGCCGAGATGTTAGGTTGGGTTGGGTTAGGCTGTATTACGTTATAGATCTATATGAACGTCCCACGGAGACGTAGAGTCCAACAAGCCAGGAATGTGGTCAAATATTACCGCCGAAATGTTATATTGGGTTAGCTAATATTATATTATGTTATTGATGTATATAAATATCCCACGGAGACGTAGATGCCACCTCGCCAGGAATGTGGTCAAATATTGTCGCCGAGATGTTAGGTTGGTTTAGGTTAGGTTATATTACGTTATTGATGTATATAAAGGTCCCACGGAGACATAGAGGCCAACAAGCCAGGAATGTGGTCAAATATTACCGCCGAGATGTTAGGTTGGGTTAGGTTAGGTTATATTACGTTATTGAAGTATATAAAGGTCCCACGCAGACGTAGAGGCCAACAAGCCAGGAATGTGGTCGAATATTACCGCCGAGATGTTAGGTTGGGTTAGGTTAAGTTATATTACGTTATTGATGTATATAAAGGTCCCACGAAGACGTAGAGGCCAACTCGCCAGGAATGTTGTCAAATATTACCGCCGACATGATAGGTTGGGTTAAGTTACGTTATATTACGTTATTGATGTATACGAGTGTTACACGGAGACGTAGAGGCCAACTCGCCAGGAATGATGGCAAATATTACCGCCGAGATGTTAAGTTGGGTTAGGTTAGGCTATATTACGTTATGGATGTATATAAAAGTCCCACGAAGACGTAGAGGCCAACTCGCCAGGAATGTTGTCAAATATTACCGCCGACATGATAGGTTGGGTTAAGTTACGTTATATTACGTTATTGATGTATACGAGTGTTACACGGAGACGTAGAGGCCAACTCGCCAGGAATGATGGCAAATATTACCGCCGAGATGTTAAGTTGGGTTAGGTTAGGCTATATTACGTTATGGATGTATATAAAGGTCCCACGGAGACGTAGAGGCCAACTCGCCAGGTATGTTGTCAAATATTACCGCCGAGATGTTAGGTTGGGTTGGGTTAGGCTGTATTACGTTATAGATCTATATGAAGGTCCCACGGAGACGTAGAGTCCAACAAGCCAGGAATGTGGTCAAATATTACCGCCGAAATGTTATATTGGGTTAGCTAATATTATATTATGTTATTGATGTAATAAATATCCCACGGAGACGTAGATGCCACCTCGCCAGGAATGTGGTCAAATATTGTCGCCGAGATGTTAGGTTGGTTTAGGTTAGGTTATATTACGTTATAGATGTATATAAAGGTCCCACGGAGACGTAGAGTCCAACTCGCCAGGTATGATTTCAAATATTACCGCCGAGAAGTTAGGTTGGGTTAGGTTAGGTTATATTACATTATTGATGTATATAAAGGTCCCACGGAGACGGAGAAGACAACTCGCCAGGAATGTGGTCAAATATTACCGCCGAGATGTTAGGTTGGGTTAGGTTAGGTTATATTACGTTATTGTAGTATATAAAGGTCCCACGCAGACGTAGAGGCCAACAAGCCAGGAATGTGGTCAAATATTACCGCCGAGATGTTAGGTTGGGTTAAGTTACGTTATATTACGTTATTGATGTATACGAGTGTTACACGGAGACGTAGAGGCCAACTCGCCAGGAATGATGGCAAATATTACCGCCGAGATGTTAAGTTGGGTTAGGTTAGGCTATATTACGTTATGGATGTATATAAAGGTCCCACGGAGACGTAGAGGCCAACTCGCCAGGTATGTTGTCAAATATTACCGCCGAGATGTTAGGTTGGGTTGGGTTAGGCTGTATTACGTTATAGATCTATATGAAGGTCCCACGGAGACGTAGAGTCCAACAAGCCAGGAATGTGGTCAAATATTACCGCCGAAATGTTATATTGGGTTAGCTAATATTATATTATGTTATTGATGTAATAAATATCCCACGGAGACGTAGATGCCACCTCGCCAGGAATGTGGTCAAATATTGTCGCCGAGATGTTAGGTTGGTTTAGGTTAGGTTATATTACGTTATAGATGTATATAAAGGTCCCACGGAGACGTAGAGTCCAACTCGCCAGGTATGATTTCAAATATTACCGCCGAGAAGTTAGGTTGGGTTAGGTTAGGTTATATTACATTATTGATGTATATAAAGGTCCCACGGAGACGGAGAAGACAACTCGCCAGGAATGTTGTCAAATATTACCGCCGACATGTTAGGTTGGGTTAGGTTAGGTTATATTACGTTATTGAATTATATAAAGGTCCCACGCAGACGTAGAGGCCAAATCGCCAGGAATGTTGACAAATATTACCGCCGAGATGTTAGGTTGGGTTAGGTTAGGTTATATTACGTTATTGATGTATATAAAGGTCCCACGGAAACGGAGAAGCCAACTCGCCAAGAATTTTGTCAAATACTACCGCCGAGATGCTCGGTTGGGTTAGGTTAGGTTATATTACGTTATTGATGTATATAAAGGTCCCACGGAGACGTAGATGCCAACTCGCCAGGAATGTTTTCAAATATTACCGCCGAGATGTTAGGTTGGGTTGGGTTAGGCTGTATTACGTTATAGATCTATATGAAGGTCCCACGGAGACGTAGAGTCCAACAAGCCAGGAATGTGGTCAAATATTACCGCCGAAATGTTATATTGGGTTAGCTAATATTATATTATGTTATTGATGTATATAAATATCCCACGGAGACGTAGATGCCACCTCGCCAGGAATGTGGTCAAATATTGTCGCCGAGATGTTAGGTTGGTTTAGGTTAGGTTATATTACGTTATTGATGTATATAAAGGTCCCACGGAGACATAGAGGCCAACAAGCCAGGAATGTGGTCAAATATTACCGCCGAGATGTTAGGTTGGGTTAGGTTAGGTTATATTACGTTATTGAAGTATATAAAGGTCCCACGCAGACGTAGAGGCCAACAAGCCAGGAATGTGGTCAAATATTACCGCCGAGATGTTAGGTTGGGTTAGGTTAAGTTATATTACGTTATTGATGTATATAAAGGTCCCACGAAGACGTAGAGGCCAACAAGACAGGAATGTGGTCAAATATTACCGCCGAGATGTTAGGTTGGGTTAGGTTAGGTTACATTACGTTATTGATGTATATAAAGGTCCCACGGAGACGGTGAAGCCAACTCGCCAGGAATGTTGTCAAATATTACCGCCGACATGATAGGTTGGGTTATGTTACGTTATATTACGTTATTGATGTATACGAGTGTTACACGGAGACGTAGATGCCACCTCGCCAGGAATGTTTTCAATTATTACCGCCGAGATGTTAGGTTGGTTTAGGTTAGGTTATATTACGTTATAGATGTATATAAGGGTCCCACGGAGACGTAGAGTCCAACTCGCCAGGAATGTTGTCAAATATTACCGCCGAGATGATAGGTTGGGTTAGGTTACGTTATATTACGTTATTGATGTATATGATGGTCAAACGGAGACGTAGAGGCCAACTCGCCAGGAATGATGTCAAATATTACCGCCGAGATGTTAGGTTGGGTTAGGTTAGGTTATATTACGTTATTGATGTATATAAAGGTCCCACGGAGACGTAAAGGCCAACAAGACAGGAATGTGGTCAAATATTACCGCCGAGATGTTAGGTTGGGTTAGGTTAGGTTATATTACGTTATTGATGTATATAAGGATCCTACGGAGACGCAGAGGTCAACTCGCCAGGTATGATTTCAAATATTACCGCCGAGAAGTTAGGTTGGGTTAGGTTAGGTTATATTACGTTATTGATGTATATAAAGGTCCCACGGAGACGGTGAAGCCAACTCGCCAGGAATGTTGTCAAATATTACCGCCGACATGATAGGTTGGGTTATGTTACGTTATATTACGTTATTGATGTATACGAGTGTTACACGGAGACGTAGAGGCCAACTCGCAAGGAATGATGGCAAATATTACCGCCGATATGTTAGGTTGGGTTAGGTTAGGTTATATTACGTTATTGATGTATATAAAGGTCCCACGGAGACGGAGAAGCCAACTCGCCAGGAATGTTGTCAAATATTACCGCCGAGATTTTAGATTGGGTTAGGCTAGCATATATTATGTTATTGATGTATATAAAGGTCCCACGGAGACGTCGAGGCCAACAAGACAGGAATGTGGTCAAATATTTCCGCCGAGATGTTAGGTTGGGATAGGTTAGGTTATATTACGTTTTTGATGTATATAAAGTTCCTACGGAGACGTAGAGGCCAACTCGCCAGGTGTGTTGTCAAATATTACCGCCGAGATGTTCGGTTGGGTTAGGTTAGGTTATATTACGTTATTGTTGCATATAAAGGTCCCACGGAGACGGAGAAGACAACTCGCCAGGAATGTTGTCAAATATTACCGCCGAGATTTTAGATTGGGTTAGGCTAGCATATATTATGTTATTGATGTATATAAAGGTCCCACGGAGACGTAGAGGCCAACTCGCCAGGTATGTTGTCAAATATTACCAACGAGATGTTCGGTTGGGTAAGGTTAGGTTATATTACGTTATTGATGTATATAATGGTCCCACGGAGACGTAGAGGCCAACTCGCCAGGAATGTTGTCAAATATTACCGCCGCGATGATAGGTTGAGTTAGGTTACGTTATATTACGTTATTGATGTATATGATGGTCAAACGGAGACGTAGAGGCCAACTCGCCAGGAATGATGTCAAATATTACCGCCGAGATGTTAGGTTGGGTTAGGTTAGGTTATATTACGTTATTGATCTATATAAAGGTCCCACGGAGACATAGAGGCCAACAAGCCAGGAATGTGGTCAAATATTACCGCCGAGATGTTAGGTTGCGTTAGCTTAGGTTATATTACGTTATTGACGTATATAAAGGTCCTACGGAGACGTAGAGGCCAACTCGCCAGGAATGTTTTCAAATATTACCGCCGAGATGTTAGGTTGGGTTGGGTTAGGCTGTATTACGTTATAGATCTATATGAAGGTCCCACGGAGACGTAGAGTCCAACAAGCCAGGAATGTGGTCAAATATTACCGCCGAAATGTTATATTGGGTTAGCTAATATTATATTATGTTATTGATGTATATAAATATCCCACGGAGACGTAGATGCCACCTCGCCAGGAATGTGGTCAAATATTGTCGCCGAGATGTTAGGTTGGTTTAGGTTAGGTTATATTACGTTATTGATGTATATAAAGGTCCCACGGAGACATAGAGGCCAACAAGCCAGGAATGCGGTCAAATATTACCGCCGAGATGTTAGGTTGGGTTAGGTTAGGTTATATTACGTTATTGAAGTATATAAAGGTCCCACGCAGACGTAGAGGCCAACAAGCCAGGAATGTGGTCAAATATTACCGCCGAGATGTTAGGTTGGGTTAAGTTACGTTATATTACGTTATTGATGTATACGAGTGTTACACGGAGACGTAGAGGCCAACTCGCCAGGAATGATGGCAAATATTACCGCCGAGATGTTAAGTTGGGTTAGGTTAGGCTATATTACGTTATGGATGTATATAAAGGTCCCACGGAGACGTAGAGGCCAACTCGCCAGGTATGTTGTCAAATATTACCGCCGAGATGTTAGGTTGGGTTGGGTTAGGCTGTATTACGTTATAGATCTATATGAAGGTCCCACGGAGACGTAGAGTCCAACAAGCCAGGAATGTGGTCAAATATTACCGCCGAAATGTTATATTGGGTTAGCTAATATTATATTATGTTATTGATGTAATAAATATCCCACGGAGACGTAGATGCCACCTCGCCAGGAATGTGGTCAAATATTGTCGCCGAGATGTTAGGTTGGTTTAGGTTAGGTTATATTACGTTATAGATGTATATAAAGGTCCCACGGAGACGTAGAGTCCAACTCGCCAGGTATGATTTCAAATATTACCGCCGAGAAGTTAGGTTGGGTTAGGTTAGGTTATATTACATTATTGATGTATATAAAGGTCCCACGGAGACGGAGAAGACAACTCGCCAGGAATGTTGTCAAATATTACCGCCGACATGTTAGGTTGGGTTAGGTTAGGTTATATTACGTTATTGAATTATATAAAGGTCCCACGCAGACGTAGAGGCCAAATCGCCAGGAATGTTGACAAATATTACCGCCGAGATGTTAGGTTGGGTTAGGTTAGGTTATATTACGTTATTGATGTATATAAAGGTCCCACGGAAACGGAGAAGCCAACTCGCCAAGAATTTTGTCAAATACTACCGCCGAGATGCTCGGTTGGGTTAGGTTAGGTTATATTACGTTATTGATGTATATAAAGGTCCCACGGAGACGTAGATGCCAACTCGCCAGGAATGTTTTCAAATATTACCGCCGAGATGTTAGGTTGGGTTGGGTTAGGCTGTATTACGTTATAGATCTATATGAAGGTCCCACGGAGACGTAGAGTCCAACAAGCCAGGAATGTGGTCAAATATTACCGCCGAAATGTTATATTGGGTTAGCTAATATTATATTATGTTATTGATGTATATAAATATCCCACGGAGACGTAGATGCCACCTCGCCAGGAATGTGGTCAAATATTGTCGCCGAGATGTTAGGTTGGTTTAGGTTAGGTTATATTACGTTATTGATGTATATAAAGGTCCCACGGAGACATAGAGGCCAACAAGCCAGGAATGTGGTCAAATATTACCGCCGAGATGTTAGGTTGGGTTAGGTTAGGTTATATTACGTTATTGAAGTATATAAAGGTCCCACGCAGACGTAGAGGCCAACAAGCCAGGAATGTGGTCAAATATTACCGCCGAGATGTTAGGTTGGGTTAGGTTAAGTTATATTACGTTATTGATGTATATAAAGGTCCCACGAAGACGTAGAGGCCAACAAGACAGGAATGTGGTCAAATATTACCGCCGAGATGTTAGGTTGGGTTAGGTTAGGTTACATTACGTTATTGATGTATATAAAGGTCCCACGGAGACGGTGAAGCCAACTCGCCAGGAATGTTGTCAAATATTACCGCCGACATGATAGGTTGGGTTATGTTACGTTATATTACGTTATTGATGTATACGAGTGTTACACGGAGACGTAGATGCCACCTCGCCAGGAATGTTTTCAATTATTACCGCCGAGATGTTAGGTTGGTTTAGGTTAGGTTATATTACGTTATAGATGTATATAAGGGTCCCACGGAGACGTAGAGTCCAACTCGCCAGGAATGTTGTCAAATATTACCGCCGAGATGATAGGTTGGGTTAGGTTACGTTATATTACGTTATTGATGTATATGATGGTCAAACGGAGACGTAGAGGCCAACTCGCCAGGAATGATGTCAAATATTACCGCCGAGATGTTAGGTTGGGTTAGGTTAGGTTATATTACGTTATTGATGTATATAAAGGTCCCACGGAGACGTAAAGGCCAACAAGACAGGAATGTGGTCAAATATTACCGCCGAGATGTTAGGTTGGGTTAGGTTAGGTTATATTACGTTATTGATGTATATAAAGATCCTACGGAGACGCAGAGGTCAACTCGCCAGGTATGATTTCAAATATTACCGCCGAGAAGTTAGGTTGGGTTAGGTTAGGTTATATTACGTTATTGATGTATATAAAGGTCCCACGGAGACGGTGAAGCCAACTCGCCAGGAATGTTGTCAAATATTACCGCCGACATGATAGGTTGGGTTATGTTACGTTATATTACGTTATTGATGTATACGAGTGTTACACGGAGACGTAGAGGCCAACTCGCAAGGAATGATGGCAAATATTACCGCCGATATGTTAGGTTGGGTTAGGTTAGGTTATATTACGTTATTGATGTATATAAAGGTCCCACGGAGACGGAGAAGCCAACTCGCCAGGAATGTTGTCAAATATTACCGCCGAGATTTTAGATTGGGTTAGGCTAGCATATATTATGTTATTGATGTATATAAAGGTCCCACGGAGACGTCGAGGCCAACAAGACAGGAATGTGGTCAAATATTTCCGCCGAGATGTTAGGTTGGGATAGGTTAGGTTATATTACGTTTTTGATGTATATAAAGTTCCTACGGAGACGTAGAGGCCAACTCGCCAGGTGTGTTGTCAAATATTACCGCCGAGATGTTCGGTTGGGTTAGGTTAGGTTATATTACGTTATTGTTGCATATAAAGGTCCCACGGAGACGGAGAAGACAACTCGCCAGGAATGTTGTCAAATATTACCGCCGAGATTTTAGATTGGGTTAGGCTAGCATATATTATGTTATTGATGTATATAAAGGTCCCACGGAGACGTAGAGGCCAACTCGCCAGGTATGTTGTCAAATATTACCAACGAGATGTTCGGTTGGGTAAGGTTAGGTTATATTACGTTATTGATGTATATAATGGTCCCACGGAGACGTAGAGGCCAACTCGCCAGGAATGTTGTCAAATATTACCGCCGCGATGATAGGTTGAGTTAGGTTACGTTATATTACGTTATTGATGTATATGATGGTCAAACGGAGACGTAGAGGCCAACTCGCCAGGAATGATGTCAAATATTACCGCCGAGATGTTAGGTTGGGTTAGGTTAGGTTATATTACGTTATTGATCTATATAAAGGTCCCACGGAGACATAGAGGCCAACAAGCCAGGAATGTGGTCAAATATTACCGCCGAGATGTTAGGTTGCGTTAGCTTAGGTTATATTACGTTATTGACGTATATAAAGGTCCTACGGAGACGTAGAGGCCAACTCGCCAGGTATGTTTTCAATTATTACCGCCGAGAAGTTAGGTTGGGTTAGGTTAGGTTATATTACGTTATTGATGTATATAAAAGTCCCACGGAGACGTAGAGGCCAACAAGCCAGGAATGTGGTCAAACATTATCGCCGAGATGTTAGGTTGGTTTAGGTTAGGTTATATTACGTTATAGATGTATATAAAGGTCCCACGGGGACGTAGAGGCCAACTCGCCAGGAATGTTGTCAAATATTACCGCCGCGATGATAGGTTGGGTTAGGTTACGTTATATTACGTTATTGATGTATATGATGGTTAAACGGAGACGTAGAGGCCAACTCGCCAGGAATGATGTCAAATATTACCGCCAAGATGTTAGGTTGGGTTAGGTTAGGTTATATTACGTTATTGATGTATATAAAGGTCCCACGGAGACATAGAGGCCAACAAGCCAGGAATGTGGTCAAATATTACCGCCGAGATGTTAGGTTGGGTTAGGTTAGGTTATATTACGTTATTGAAGTATATAAAGGTCCGACGCAGACGTAGAGGCCAACAAGCCAGGAATGTGGTCAAATATTACCGCCGAGATGTTAAGTTGGGTTAGGTTAGGCTATATTACGTTATGGATGTATATAAAGGTCCCACGGAGACGTAGAGGCCAACTCGCCAGGTATGTTGTCAAATATTACCGCCGAGATGATAGGTTGGGTTAAGTTACGTTATATTACGTTATTGTTGTATACGAGGGTTACACGGAGACATAGAGGCCAACTCGCCGGGAATGATGTCAAATACTACCGCCGAGATGCTCGGTTGGGTTAGGTTAGGTTATATTACGTTATTGATGTATATAAAGGTCCCACGGAAACGTAGATGCCAACTCGCCAGGAATGTTTTCAAATATTACCGCCGAGATGTTAGGTTGGGTTGGGTTAGGCTGTATTACGTTATAGATCTATATGAAGGTCCCACGGAGACGTAGAGTCCAACAAGCCAGGAATGTGGTCAAATATTACCGCCGAAATGTTATATTGGGTTAGCTAATATTATATTATGTTATTGATGTATATAAATATCCCACGGAGACGTAGATGCCACCTCGCCAGGAATGTGGTCAAATATTGTCGCCGAGATGTTAGGTTGGTTTAGGTTAGGTTATATTACGTTATAGATGTATATAAAGGTCCCACGGAGACGTAGAGTCCAACTCGCCAGGTATGATTTCAAATATTACCGCCGAGAAGTTAGGTTGGGTTAGGTTAGGTTATATTACATTATTGATGTATATAAAGGTCCCACGGAGACGGAGAAGACAACTCGCCAGGAATGTTGTCAAATATTACCGCCGACATGTTAGGTTGGGTTAGGTTAGGTTATATTACGTTATTGAAGTATATAAAGGTCCCACGCAGACGTAGAGGCCAAATCGCCAGGAATGTTGACAAATATTACCGCCGAGATGTTAGGTTGGGTTAGGTTAGGTTATATTACGTTATTGATGTATATAAAGGTCCCACGGAAACGGAGAAGCCAACTCGCCAAGAATTTTGTCAAATATTACCGCCGAGATGTTAGATTGGGTTAGGTTAAGTTATATTACGTTATTGATGTATATAAAGGTCCCACGAAGACGTAGAGGCCAACTCGCCAGGAATATTGTCAAATATTACCGCCGACATGATAGGTTGGGTTATGTTACGTTATACTACGTTATTGATGTATACGAGTGTTACACGGAGACGTAGAGGCCAACTCGCAAGGAATGATGGCAAATATTACCGTCGAGATGTTAGGTTGGGTTAGGTTAGGTTATATTACGTTATGGATGTATATAAAGGTCCCACGGAGACGTAGAGGCCAACTCGCCCGGAATGTTGTCAAATGTTACCGCGGAGATGCTAGGTTGGGTTAGGTTAGGTTATATTACGTTATTGAAGTGTATAAAGGTCCCACGGGGACGTAGAGGCCAACTCGCCAGGAATGTTGTCAAATATTACCGCCGCGATGATAGGTTGGGTTAGGTTACGTTATATTACGTTATTGATGTATATGATGGTCAAACGGAGACGTAGAGGCCAACTCGCCAGGAATGATGTCAAATATTACCGCCAAGATGTTAGGTTGGGTTAGGTTAGGTTATATTACGTTATTGATGTATATAAAGGTCCCACGGAGACATAGAGGCCAACAAGCCAGGAATGTGGTCAAATATTACCGCCGAGATGTTAGGTTGGGTTAGGTTAGGTTATATTACGTTATTGAAGTATATAAAGGTCCCACGCAGACGTAGAGGCCAACAAGCCAGGAATGTGGTCAAATATTACCGCCGAGATGTTAGGTTGGGTTAGGTTAAGTTATATTACGTTATTGATGTATATAAAGGTCCCACGAAGACGTAGAGGCCAACTCGCCAGGAATGTTGTCAAATATTACCGCCGACATGATAGGTTGGGTTAAGTTACGTTATATTACGTTATTGATGTATACGAGTGTTACACGGAGACGTAGAGGCCAACTCGCCAGGAATGATGGCAAATATTACCGCCGAGATGTTAAGTTGGGTTAGGTTAGGCTATATTACGTTATGGATGTATATAAAAGTCCCACGAAGACGTAGAGGCCAACTCGCCAGGAATGTTGTCAAATATTACCGCCGACATGATAGGTTGGGTTAAGTTACGTTATATTACGTTATTGATGTATACGAGTGTTACACGGAGACGTAGAGGCCAACTCGCCAGGAATGATGGCAAATATTACCGCCGAGATGTTAAGTTGGGTTAGGTTAGGCTATATTACGTTATGGATGTATATAAAGGTCCCACGGAGACGTAGAGGCCAACTCGCCAGGTATGTTGTCAAATATTACCGCCGAGATGTTAGGTTGGGTTGGGTTAGGCTGTATTACGTTATAGATCTATATGAAGGTCCCACGGAGACGTAGAGTCCAACAAGCCAGGAATGTGGTCAAATATTACCGCCGAAATGTTATATTGGGTTAGCTAATATTATATTATGTTATTGATGTAATAAATATCCCACGGAGACGTAGATGCCACCTCGCCAGGAATGTGGTCAAATATTGTCGCCGAGATGTTAGGTTGGTTTAGGTTAGGTTATATTACGTTATAGATGTATATAAAGGTCCCACGGAGACGTAGAGTCCAACTCGCCAGGTATGATTTCAAATATTACCGCCGAGAAGTTAGGTTGGGTTAGGTTAGGTTATATTACATTATTGATGTATATAAAGGTCCCACGGAGACGGAGAAGACAACTCGCCAGGAATGTTGTCAAATATTACCGCCGACATGTTAGGTTGGGTTAGGTTAGGTTATATTACGTTATTGAATTATATAAAGGTCCCACGCAGACGTAGAGGCCAAATCGCCAGGAATGTTGACAAATATTACCGCCGAGATGTTAGGTTGGGTTAGGTTAGGTTATATTACGTTATTGATGTATATAAAGGTCCCACGGAAACGGAGAAGCCAACTCGCCAAGAATTTTGTCAAATACTACCGCCGAGATGCTCGGTTGGGTTAGGTTAGGTTATATTACGTTATTGATGTATATAAAGGTCCCACGGAGACGTAGATGCCAACTCGCCAGGAATGTTTTCAAATATTACCGCCGAGATGTTAGGTTGGGTTGGGTTAGGCTGTATTACGTTATAGATCTATATGAAGGTCCCACGGAGACGTAGAGTCCAACAAGCCAGGAATGTGGTCAAATATTACCGCCGAAATGTTATATTGGGTTAGCTAATATTATATTATGTTATTGATGTATATAAATATCCCACGGAGACGTAGATGCCACCTCGCCAGGAATGTGGTCAAATATTGTCGCCGAGATGTTAGGTTGGTTTAGGTTAGGTTATATTACGTTATTGATGTATATAAAGGTCCCACGGAGACATAGAGGCCAACAAGCCAGGAATGTGGTCAAATATTACCGCCGAGATGTTAGGTTGGGTTAGGATAGGTTATATTACGTTATTGAAGTATATAAAGGTCCCACGCAGACGTAGAGGCCAACAAGCCAGGAATGTGGTCAAATATTACCGCCGAGATGTTAGGTTGGGTTAGGTTAAGTTATATTACGTTATTGATGTATATAAAGGTCCCACGAAGACGTAGAGGCCAACTCGCCAGGAATGTTGTCAAATATTACCGCCGACATGATAGGTTGGGTTAAGTTACGTTATATTACGTTATTGATGTATACGAGTGTTACACGGAGACGTAGAGGCCAACTCGCCAGGAATGATGGCAAATATTACCGCCGAGATGTTAAGTTGGGTTAGGTTAGGCTATATTACGTTATGGATGTATATAAAAGTCCCACGAAGACGTAGAGGCCAACTCGCCAGGAATGTTGTCAAATATTACCGCCGACATGATAGGTTGGGTTAAGTTACGTTATATTACGTTATTGATGTATACGAGTGTTACACGGAGACGTAGAGGCCAACTCGCCAGGAATGATGGCAAATATTACCGCCGAGATGTTAAGTTGGGTTAGGTTAGGCTATATTACGTTATGGATGTATATAAAGGTCCCACGGAGACGTAGAGGCCAACTCGCCAGGTATGTTGTCAAATATTACCGCCGAGATGTTAGGTTGGGTTGGGTTAGGCTGTATTACGTTATAGATCTATATGAAGGTCCCACGGAGACGTAGAGTCCAACAAGCCAGGAATGTGGTCAAATATTACCGCCGAAATGTTATATTGGGTTAGCTAATATTATATTATGTTATTGATGTATATAAATATCCCACGGAGACGTAGATGCCACCTCGCCAGGAATGTGGTCAAATATTGTCGCCGAGATGTTAGGTTGGTTTAGGTTAGGTTATATTACGTTATAGATGTACATAAAGGTCCCACGGAGACGTAGAGTCCAACTCGCCAGGTATGATTTCAAATATTACCGCCGAGAAGTTAGGTTGGGTTAGGTTAGGTTATATTACATTATTGATGTATATAAAGGTCCCACGGAGACGGAGAAGACAACTCGCCAGGAATGTTGTCAAATATTACCGCCGACATGTTAGGTTGGGTTAGGTTAGGTTATATTACGTTATTGAAGTATATAAAGGTCCCACGCAGACGTAGAGGCCAAATCGCCAGGAATGTTGACAAATATTACCGCCGAGATGTTAGGTTGGGTTAGGTTAGGTTATATTACGTTATTGATGTATATAAAGGTCCCACGGAGACGGTGAAGCCAACTCGCCAGGAATGTTGTCAAATATTACCGCCGACATGATAGGTTGGGTTATGTTACGTTATATTACGTTATTGATGTATACGAGTGTTACACGGAGACGTAGAGGCCAACTCGCAAGGAATGATGGCAAATATTACCGCCGATATGTTAGGTTGGGTTAGGTTAGGTTATATTACGTTATTGATGTATATAAAGGTCCCACGGAGACGGAGAAGCCAACTCGCCAGGAATGTTGTCAAATATTACCGCCGAGATTTTAGATTGGGTTAGGCTAGCATATATTATGTTATTGATGTATATAAAGGTCCCACGGAGACGTCGAGGCCAACAAGACAGGAATGTGGTCAAATATTTCCGCCGAGATGTTAGGTTGGGATAGGTTAGGTTATATTACGTTTTTGATGTATATAAAGTTCCTACGGAGACGTAGAGGCCAACTCGCCAGGTGTGTTGTCAAATATTACCGCCGAGATGTTCGGTTGGGTTAGGTTAGGTTATATTACGTTATTGTTGCATATAAAGGTCCCACGGGGACGTAGAGGCCAACTCGCCAGGAATGTTGTCAAATATTACCGCCGCGATGATAGGTTGGGTTAGGTTACGTTATATTACGTTATTGATGTATATGAGGGTCAAACGGAGACGTAGAGGCCAACTCGCCAGGAATGATGTCAAATATTACCGCCAAGATGTTAGGTTGGGTTAGGTTAGGTTATATTACGTTATTGATGTATATAAAGGTCTCACGGAGACATAGAGGCCAACAAGCCAGGAATGTGGTCAAATATTACCGCCGAGATGTTAGGTTGGGTTAGGTTAGGTTATATTACGTTATTGAAGTATATAAAGGTCCCACGCAGACGTAGAGGCCAACAAGCCAGGAATGTGGTCAAATATTACCGCCGAGATGTTAGGTTTGGTTAGGTTAAGTTATATTACGTTATTGATGTATATAAAGGTCCCACGAAGACGTAGAGGCCAACTTGCCAGGAATGTTGTCAAATATTACCGCCGACATGATAGGTTGGGTTAAGTTACGTTATATTACGTTATTGATGTATACGAGTGTTACACGGAGACGTAGAGGCCAACTCGCCAGGAATGATGGCAAATATTACCGCCGAGATGTTAAGTTGGGTTAGGTTAGGCTATATTACGTTATGGATGTATATAAAAGTCCCACGAAGACGTAGAGGCCAACTCGCCAGGAATGTTGTCAAATATTACCGCCGACATGATAGGTTGGGTTAAGTTACGTTATATTACGTTATTGATGTATACGAGTGTTACACGGAGACGTAGAGGCCAACTCGCCAGGAATGATGGCAAATATTACCGCCGAGATGTTAAGTTGGGTTAGGTTAGGCTATATTACGTTATGGATGTATATAAAGGTCCCACGGAGACGTAGAGGCCAACTCGCCAGGTATGTTGTCAAATATTACCGCCGAGATGATAGGTTGGGTTCAGTTACGTTATATTACGTTATTGTTGTATACGAGGGTTACACGGAGACATAGAGGCCAACTCGCCGGGAATGATGTCAAATACTACCGCCGAGATGCTCGGTTGGGTTAGGTTAGGTTATATTACGTTATTGATGTATATAAAGGTCCCACGGAGACGTAGATGCCAACTCGCCAGGAATGTTTTCAAATATTACCGCCGAGATGTTAGGTTGGGTTGGGTTAGGCTGTATTACGTTATAGATCTATATGAAGGTCCCACGGAGACGTAGAGTCCAACAAGCCAGGAATGTGGTCAAATATTACCGCCGAAATGTTATATTGGGTTAGCTAATATTATATTATGTTATTGATGTATATAAATATCCCACGGAGACGTAGATGCCACCTCGCCAGGAATGTGGTCAAATATTGTCGCCGAGATGTTAGGTTGGTTTAGGTTAGGTTATATTACGTTATAGATGTATATAAAGGTCCCACGGAGACGTAGAGTCCAACTCGCCAGGTATGATTTCAAATATTACCGCCGAGAAGTTAGGTTGGGTTAGGTTAGGTTATATTACATTATTGATGTATATAAAGGTCCCACGGAGACGGAGAAGACAACTCGCCAGGAATGTTGTCAAATATTACCGCCGACATGTTAGGTTGGGTTAGGTTAGGTTATATTACGTTATTGAAGTATATAAAGGTCCCACGCAGACGTAGAGGCCAAATCGCCAGGAATGTTGACAAATATTACCGCCGAGATGTTAGGTTGGGTTAGGTTAGGTTATATTACGTTATTGATGTATATAAAGGTCCCACGGAAACGGAGAAGCCAACTCGCCAAGAATTTTGTCAAATATTACCGCCGAGATGTTAGATTGGGTTAGGTTAAGTTATATTACGTTATTGATGTATATAAAGGTCCCACGAAGACGTAGAGGCCAACTCGCCAGGAATATTGTCAAATATTACCGCCGACATGATAGGTTGGGTTATGTTACGTTATACTACGTTATTGATGTATACGAGTGTTACACGGAGACGTAGAGGCCAACTCGCAAGGAATGATGGCAAATATTACCGTCGAGATGTTAGGTTGGGTTAGGTTAGGTTATATTACGTTATTGATGTATATAAAGGTCCCACGGAGACATAGAGGCCAACAAGCCAGGAATGTGGTCAAATATTACCACCGAGATGTTAGGTTGGTTTAGGTTAGGTTATATTACGTTATAGATGTATATAAAGGTCCCACGGAGACGTAGAGTCCAACTCGCCAGGTATGATTTCAAATATTACCGCCGAGAAGTTAGGTTGGGTTAGGTTAGGTTATATTACATTATTGATGTATATAAAGGTCCCACGGAGACGGAGAAGACAACTCGCCAGGAATGTTGTCAAATATTACCGCCGACATGTTAGGTTGGGTTAGGTTAGGTTATATTACGTTATTGAAGTATATAAAGGTCCCACGCAGACGTAGATGCCAAATCGCCAGGAATGTTGACAAATATTACCGCCGAGATGTTAGGTTGGGTTAGGTTAGGTTATATTACGTTATTGATGTATATAAAGGTCCCACGGAAACGGAGAAGCCAACTCGCCAAGAATTTTGTCAAATATTACCGCCGAAATGTTAGATTGGGTTTGGTTAAGTTATATTACGTTATTGATGTATATAAAGGTCCCACGGAGACGGTGAAGCCAACTCGCCAGGAATGTTGTCAAATATTACCGCCGACATGATAGGTTGGGTTATGTTACGTTATATTACGTTATTGATGTATACGAGTGTTACACGGAGACGTAGAGGCCAACTCGCAAGGAATGATGGCAAATATTACCGCCGATATGTTAGGTTGGGTTAGGTTAGGTTATATTACGTTATTGATGTATATAAAGGTCCCACGGAGACGGAGAAGCCAACTCGCCAGGAATGTTGTCAAATATTACCGCCGAGATTTTAGATTGGGTTAGGCTAGCATATATTATGTTATTGATGTATATAAAGGTCCCACGGAGACGTCGAGGCCAACAAGACAGGAATGTGGTCAAATATTTCCGCCGAGATGTTAGGTTGGGATAGGTTAGGTTATATTACGTTTTTGATGTATATAAAGTTCCTACGGAGACGTAGAGGCCAACTCGCCAGGTGTGTTGTCAAATATTACCGCCGAGATGTTCGGTTGGGTTAGGTTAGGTTATATTACGTTATTGTTGCATATAAAGGTCCCACGGAGACGGAGAAGCCAACTCGCCAGGAATGTTGTCAAATATTACCGCCGAGATTTTAGATTGGGTTAGGCTAGCATATATTATGTTATTGATGTATATAAAGGTCCCACGGAGACGTAGAGGCCAACTCGCCAGGTATGTTGTCAAATATTACCACCGAGATGTTCGGTTGGGTTAGGTTAGGTTATATTACGTTATTGATGTATATAATGGTCCCACGGAGACGTAGAGGCCAACTCGCCAGGAATGTTGTCAAATATTACCGCCGTGATGATAGGTTGAATTAGGTTACGTTATATTACGTTATTGATGTATATGATGGTCAAACGGAGACGTAGAGGCCAACTCGCCAGGTATGTTTTCAATTATTACCGCCGAGAAGTTAGGTTGGGTTAGGTTAGGTTATATTACGTTATTGATGTATATAAAAGTCCCACGGAGACGTAGAGGCCAACAAGCCAGGAATGTGGTCAAACATTATCGCCGAGATGTTAGGTTGGTTTAGGTTAGGTTATATTACGTTATAGATGTATATAAAGGTCCCACGGGGACGTAGAGGCCAACTCGCCAGGAATGTTGTCAAATATTACCGCCGCGATGATAGGTTGGGTTAGGTTACGTTATATTACGTTATTGATGTATATGATGGTCAAACGGAGACGTAGAGGCCAACTCGCCAGGAATGATGTCAAATATTACCGCCAAGATGTTAGGTTGGGTTAGGTTAGGTTATATTACGTTATTGATGTATATAAAGGTCCCACGGAGACATAGAGGCCAACAAGCCAGGAATGTGGTCAAATATTACCGCCGAAATGTTATATTGGGTCAGCTAATATTATATTATGTTATTGATGTATATAAATATCCCACGGAGACGTAGATGCCACCTCGCCAGGAATGTGGTCAAATATTGTCGCCGAGATGTTAGGTTGGTTTAGGTTAGGTTATATTACGTTATAGATGTATATAAAGGTCCCACGGAGACGTAGAGTCCAACTCGCCAGGTATGATTTCAAATATTACCGCCGAGAAGTTAGGTTGGGTTAGGTTAGGTTATATTACATTATTGATGTATATAAAGGTCCCACGGAGACGGAGAAGACAACTCGCCAGGAATGTTGTCAAATATTACCGCCGACATGTTAGGTTGGGTTAGGTTAGGTTATATTACGTTATTGAAGTATATAAAGGTCCCACGCAGACGTAGAGGCCAAATCGCCAGGAATGTTGACAAATATTACCGCCGAGATGTTAGGTTGGGTTAGGTTAGGTTATATTACGTTATTGATGTATATAAAGGTCCCACGGAAACGGAGAAGCCAACTCGCCAAGAATTTTGTCAAATATTACCGCCGAGATGTTAGATTGGGTTAGGTTAAGTTATATTACGTTATTGATGTATATAAAGGTCCCACGAAGACGTAGAGGCCAACTCGCCAGGAATATTGTCAAATATTACCGCCGACATGATAGGTTGGGTTATGTTACGTTATACTACGTTATTGATGTATACGAGTGTTACACGGAGACGTAGAGGCCAACTCGCAAGGAATGATGGCAAATATTACCGTCGAGATGTTAGGTTGGGTTAGGTTAGGTTATATTACGTTATGGATGTATATAAAGGTCCCACGGAGACGTAGAGGCCAACTCGCCCGGAATGTTGTCAAATGTTACCGCGGAGATGCTAGGTTGGGTTAGGTTAGGTTATATTACGTTATTGAAGTGTATAAAGGTCCCACGGGGACGTAGAGGCCAACTCGCCAGGAATGTTGTCAAATATTACCGCCTCGATGATAGGTTGGGTTAGGTTACGTTATATTACGTTATTGATGTATATGATGGTCAAACGGAGACGTAGAGGCCAACTCGCCAGGAATGATGTCAAATATTACCGCCAAGATGTTAGGTTGGGTTAGGTTAGGTTATATTACGTTATTGATGTATATAAAAGTCCCACGGAGACATAGAGGCCAACAAGCCAGGAATGTGGTCAAATATTACCGCCGAGATGTTAGGTTGGGTTAGGTTAGGTTATATTACGTTATTGAAGTATATAAAGGTCCCACGCAGACGTAGAGGCCAACAAGCCAGGAATGTGGTCAAATATTACCGCCGAGATGTTAGGTTGGGTTAGGTTAAGTTATATTACGTTATTGATGTATATAAAGGACCCACGAAGACGTAGAGGCCAACTCGCCAGGAATGTTGTCAAATATTACCGCCGACATGATAGGTTGGGTTAAGTTTCGTTATATTACGTTATTGATGTATACGAGTGTTACACGGAGACGTAGAGGCCAACTCGCCAGGAATGATGGCAAATATTACCGCCGAGATGTTAAGTTGGGTTAGGTTAGGCTATATTACGTTATGGATGTATATAAAAGTCCCACGAAGACGTAGAGGCCAACTCGCCAGGAATGTTGTCAAATATTACCGCCGACATGATAGGTTGGGTTAAGTTACGTTATATTACGTTATTGATGTATACGAGTGTTACACGGAGACGTAGAGGCCAACTCGCCAGGAATGATGGCAAATATTACCGCCGAGATGTTAAGTTGGGTTAGGTTAGGCTATATTACGTTATGGATGTATATAAAGGTCCCACGGAGACGTAGAGGCCAACTCGCCAGGTATGTTGTCAAATATTACCGCCGAGATGTTAGGTTGGGTTGGGTTACGCTGTATTACGTTATAGATCTATATGAAGGTCCCACGGAGACGTAGAGTCCAACAAGCCAGGAATGTGGTCAAATATTACCGCCGAAATGTTATATTGGGTTAGCTAATATTATATTATGTTATTGATGTATATAAATATCCCACGGATACGTAGATGCCACCTCGCCAGGAATGTGGTCAAATATTGTCGCCGAGATGTTAGGTTGGTTTAGGTTAGGTTATATTACGTTATAGATGTATATAAAGGTCCCACGGAGACGTAGAGTCCAACTCGCCAGGTATGATTTCAAATATTACCGCCGAGAAGTTAGGTTGGGTTAGGTTAGGTTATATTACATTATTGATGTATATAAAGGTCCCACGGAGACGGAGAAGACAACTCGCCAGGAATGTTGTCAAATATTACCGCCGACATGTTAGGTTGGGTTAGGTTAGGTTATATTACGTTATTGAAGTATATAAAGGTCCCACGCAGACGTAGAGGCCAAATCGCCAGGAATGTTGACAAATATTACCGCCGAGATGTTAGGTTGGGTTAGGTTAGGTTATATTACGTTATTGATGTATATAAAGGTCCCACGGAAACGGAGAAGCCAACTCGCCAAGAATTTTGTCAAATATTACCGCCGAAATGTTAGATTGGGTTAGGTTAAGTTATATTACGTTATTGATGTATATAAAGGTCCCACGAAGACGTAGAGGCCAACTCGCCAGGAATGTTGTCAAATATTACCGCCGACATGATAGGTTGGGTTATGTTACGTTATACTACGTTATTGATGTATACGAGTGTTACACGGAGACGTAGAGGCCAACTCGCAAGGAATGATGGCAAATATTACCGTCGAGATGTTAGGTTGGGTTAGGTTAGGTTATATTACGTTATGGATGTATATAAAGGTCCCACGGAGACGTAGAGGCCAACTCGCCCGGAATGTTGTCAAATGTTACCGCGGAGATGATAGGTTGGGTTAGGTTAGGTTATATTACGTTATTGAAGTGTATAAAGGTCCCACGCAGACGTAGAGGCCAACAAGCCAGGAATGTGGTCAAATATTACCGCCGAGATGTTAGATTGGGTTAGACTAGCTTATATTATGTTATTGATGTATATAAAGCTCCCACGGAAACGGAGAAGCCAACTCGCCAGGAATGATGTCAAATATTACCGCCGAGATTTTAGGTTGGGTTAGGTTAGCTTATATTACGTTATTGATGTATATAAAGGTCCCATGGAGACGAAGAGGCCAACAAGACTGGTATGTGGTCAAATATTACCGCCGAGATGTTAGGTTGGGTTAGGTTAGGTTATATTACGTTATTGATGTATATAAAGGTCCCACGTAGACGTAGAGGCCAACAAGCCAGGAATGTGGTCAAATATTACCGCCGAGATATTAGGTTGGGTTAGGTTAGGTTATATTACGTTATTGATGTATTTAAAGGTCCCACGGAGACGTAGAGGCCAACTCGCCAGGAATGATGTCAAATATTACCGCCGAGATGTTATGTTGGGTTAGGTTAGGTTATATTACGTTATTGATGTATATAAAGGTCCTACGGAGACGTAGAGGCCAACTCGCCGGGTATGTTGTCGAATATTACAGCCTGGATGTTAGGTTGTGTTAGGTTAGGTTATATTACGTTATTGATGTATATGAAGGTCAAACGGAGACCTAGAGGCCAACTCGCCAGGAATGATGTCAAATATTACCGCCGAGATGATAGGTTGGGTTAGGTTACGTTATATTACGTTATTGATGTATATAAAGGTCCCACGGAGACGTAGAGGCCAACTCGCCAGGAATGATGTCAAATATTACCGCCGAGATTTTAGGTTGGGTTAGGTTACGTTATATTACGTTATTGATGTATATAAAGGTCCCACGGAGACGCAGAAGCCAACTCGCCAGGAATGTTGTCGAATATTACCGCCGAGATGTGCGGTTGGGTTAGGTTAGGTTATGTTACGTTATTGATGTATATAAAGGTCCCACGGAGACGTAGAGGCCAACAAGCCAGGAATGTGGTCAAATATTACCGCCGAGATGTTAAATTGGGTTAGGCCAGCTTATATTATGTTACTGATGTACATAAAGGTCCCACGGAGTCGTAGAGGCCAACTCGCCAGGAATGTTGTCAAATACAACCGCCGAGATGATAGGTTGTGTTACGTTAGGTTATATTACGTTATTGATGTAGATGAAGGTCAAACGGAGACCTAGAGGCCAACTCGATAGGAATGTTGTCAAATATTACCGGCGAGATCTTAGGTTGGATTAGGTAAGGTTATATTACGTTATTGATGTATATAAAGGTCCCACGGAGACGTAGAGGCCAACAAGGCAGGAATGTGGTCAAATATTACCGCCGAGATGTTAGGTTGGGTTAGGTTAGGTTATATTACGTTATTGATGTATATAAAGGTCCCACGGAGACGCAGAGGCCAACTCGCCAGGAATGATGTCATATATTACTGCCGTGATTTTAGGTTGGGTTAGGTTAGGTTATATTACGTTATTGATGTATATAAAGGTCCCACGGAGACGAAGAGGCCAACAAGACAGGAATGTGGTCAAATATTACCGCCGAGATGTTAGGTTGGGTTAGGTTAGGTTATATTACGTTATTGATGTATATAAAGGTCCCACGTAGACGTAGAGGCCAACAAGCCAGGAATGTGGTCAAATATTACCGCCGAGATGTTAGGTTGGGTTAGGTTAGGTTATATTACGTTATTGATGTATATAAAGGTCCCACTGAAACGGAGAAGCCAACTCGCCAGGAATTTTGTCAAATATTACCGCCGAGATGATAGGTTGAGTTAGGTTAGGTTATATTTCGTTATTGATGTATATTAAGGTCCCACGCAGACGTAGAGTCCAACTCGCCAGGTATGTTGTCAAATATTACCGCGGAGATGTTAGGTTGGGTTAGGTTAAGTTATATTACGTTATTGATGTATATAAAGGTCCCACGAAGACTTAGAGGCCAACTCGCCAGGAATGTTGTCAAATATTACCGCCGGGATGATAGGTTGGGTTAGGTTAGGTTATATTACGTTATTGAAGTATATAAAGGTCAAACGGAGACGTAGAGGCCAACTCGCCAGCAATGATGTCAAATATTACCGCCGAGATGTTAGGTTGTGTTAGGATAGGTTATATTACGTTATTGATGTATATAAAGGTCCCACGGAGAAGTAGATGCCAACTAGCCAGGAATGTTTTCAAATATTATCACCGAGATGATAGGTTGAGTTAGGTTAGGTTATATTTCGTTATTGATGTATATTAAGGTCCCACGGAGACGTAGAGGCCAACTCGCCAGGTATGTTGTCAAATATTACCGCGGAGATGTTAGGTTGGGTTAGGTTAAGTTATATTAAGTTATTGATGTATATAAAGGTCCCACGAAGACGTAGAGGCCAACTCGCCAGGAATGTTGTCAAATATTACCGCCGGGATGATAGGTTGGGTTAAGTTACGTTATATTACGTTATTGATGTATACGAGGGTTACGCGGAGACGTAGAGGCCAACTCGCCAGGAATGATGTCAAATACAACCGCCGAGATGATAGGTTGTGTTACGTTAGGTTATATTACGTTATTGATGTATATGAAGGTCAAACGGAGACCTAGAGGCCAACTCGATAGGAATGTTGTCAAATATTACCGGCGAGATCTTAGGTTGGGTTAGGTAAGGTTATATTACGTTATTGATGTATATAAAGGTCCCACGGAGACGTAGAGGCCAACAAGACAGGAATGTGGTCAAATATTACCGCCGAGATGTTAGGTTGGGTTAGGTTAGGTTATATTACGTTATTGATGTATATAAAGGTCCCACGGAGACGCAGAGGCCAACTCGCCAGGAATGATGTCATATATTACTGCCGTGATTTTAGGTTGGGTTAGGTTAGGTTATATTACGTTATTGATGTATATAAAGGTCCCACGGAGACGAAGAGGCCAACAAGACAGGAATGTGGTCAAATATTACCGCCGAGATGTTAGGTTGGGTTAGGTTAGGTTATATTACGTTATTGATGTATATAAAGGTCCCACGTAGACGTAGAGGCCAACAAGCCAGGAATGTGGTCAAATATTACCGCCGAGATGTTAGGTTGGGTTAGGTTAGGTTATATTACGTTATTGATGTATATAAATGTCCCACGGATACGTAGAGGCCAACTCGAAAGGAATGTTGTCAAATATTGCCACCGAGATGTTAGGTTGGGTTAGGTTAGGTTATATTACGTTATTGATGTATATAAATGTCCCACGGAGACGTAGAGGCCAACAAGCCAGGAATGTGGTCAAATATTACCGCCGAGGTGTTAGGTTGGGTTAGGTTAGGTTATATTACGTCATAGATCTATATGAAGGTCCCACGGAGACGTAGAGTCCAACAAGCCAGGAATGTGGTCAAATATTACCGCCGAGATGTTATATTGGGTTAGCTTATGTTATATTATGTTATTGATGTATATAAATATCCCACGGAGACGTAGAGGCCACCTCGCCAGGTATGATTTCAAATATTACCGCCGAGAAGTTAGGTTGGGTTAGGTTAGGTTATATTACGTTATTCATGTATATAAAGGTCCCACGGAGACGGAGAAGCCAACTCGCCAGGAATGTTGTCAAATATTACCGCCGAGATGTTAGGTTGGTTTAGGTTAGGTTATATTACGTTATTGATGTATATAAAGGTCCCACTGAAACGGAGAAGCCAACTCGCCAGGAATTTTGTCAAATATTACCGCCGAGATGATAGGTTGAGTTAGGTTAGGTTATATTTCGTTATTGATGTATATTAAGGTCCCACGCAGACGTAGAGGCCAACTCGCCAGGTATGTTGTCAAATATTACCGCGGAGATGTTAGGTTGGGTTAGGTTAAGTTATATTACGTTATTGATGTATATAAGGGTCCCACGAAGACTTAGAGGCCAACTCGCCAGGAATGTTGTCAAATATTACAGCCGAGATGTTAGGTTGGGTTAGGTGAGGTTACATTACGTTATTGTTTATATAAATGTCCCACGGAGACGTAGAGGCCAACTCGACAGGAATGTTGTCAAATATTGCCACCGAGATGTTAGGTTTGGTTAGGTTAGTTTATATTTCGTTATTAATGTATGTAAAGGTCCCACGGAAACGGAGAAGCCAACTCGCCAGGAATGTTGTCAAATATTACCGCCGAGATGATAGGTTGGGTTAGGTTAGGTTATATTACGTTATTGATGTATATAAAGGTCCCACGGAGACGTAGAGGACAACAAGCCAGGAATGTGGTCAAATATTACCGCCGGGATGTTAGGTTGGTTTAGGTTAGGTTATATGACGTTATTGATGTATATAAAGGTCCCTCGGAGACGTAGAGGCCAACAAGCCAGGAATGTGGTCAAATATTACCGCTGAGATGTTATGTTGGGTTAGGTTAGGTTATATTACGTTATTGATGTATATAAAGGTCCTACGGAGACGTAGAGGCCAACTCGCCAGGTATGTTTTCGAATATTACAGCCTGGATGTTAGGTTGTGTTAGGTTAGGTTATATTACGTTATTGATGTATATGAAGGTCAGACGGAGACCTAGAGGCCAACTCGCCAGGTATGATGTCAAATATTACCGCCGAGATGATAGGTTGGGTTAGGTTAGGTTATATTACGTTATTGATGTATATAAAGGTCCCACTGAAACGGAGAAGCCAACTCGCCAGGAATTTTGTCAAATATTACCGCCGAGATGATAGGTTGAGTTAGGTTAGGTTATATTTCGTTATTGATGTATATAAAGGTCCCACGGAGACGTAGAGGACAACAAGCCAGGAATGTGGTCAAATATTACCGCCGGGATGTTAGGTTGGTTTAGGTTAGGTTATATTACGTTATTGATGTATATAAAGTTCCCTTGGAGACGTAGAGGCCAACAAGCCAGGAATGTGGTCAAATATTACCGCCGAGATGTTATGTTGGGTTAGGTTAGGTTATATTACGTTATTGATGTATATAAAGGTCCCACGGAGACGTAGAGGCCAACAAGACAGGAATGTGGTCAAATATTACCGCCGAGATGTTAGGTTGGATTAGGTTAGGTTATATTACGTTATTGATACATATAAAGGTCCCACGGAGACGGAGAAGCCAACTCGCCAGGAATGTTGTCCAATATTACAGCCGAGATGTTAGGTTGGGTTAGGTTAGGTTATCTTACGTTACTGATGTATATAAATGTCCCACGGATACGTAGAGGCCAACTCGACAGGAATGTTGTCAAATATTGCCACCGAGATGTTAGGTTGGGTTAGGTTAGGTTATATTACGTTATTGATGTATATAAAGGTCCCACGGAGACGGAGAAGCCAACTCGCCAGGAATGTTGTCAAATATTACCGCCGATATTTTAGATTGGGTTACGTTAGGTTATATTACGTTATTGATGTATATAAATGTCCCACGGAGACGTAGAGGCCAACAAGCCAGGAATGTGGTCAAATATTACCGCCGAGATGTTTTGTTGGGTTAGGTTAGGTTATATCACGTCATAGATCTATATGAAGGTCCCACGGAGACGTAGAGTCCAACAAGCCAGGAATGTGGTCAAATATTACCGCCGAGATGGTATATTGGGTTAGCTTATGTTATATTATGTTATTGATGTATATAAATATCCCACGGAGACGTAGAGGCCACCTCGCCAGGTATGTTTTCAAATATTACCGCCGAGAAGTTAGGTTGGGTTAGGTTAGGTTATATTACGTTATTCATGTATATAAAGGTCCCACGGAGACGGAGAAGCCAACTCGCCAGGAATGTTGTCAAATATTACCGCCGAGATGTTAGGTTGGGTTAGGTTAGGTTATATTACGTTATTGATGTATATAAAGGTCCCACTGAAACGGAGAAGCCAACTCGCCAGGAATTTTGTCAAATATTACCGCCGAGATGTTAGATTGGGTTAGGTTAAGTTATATTACGTTATTGATGTATATAAAGGTCCCACGAAGACGTAGAGGCCAACTCGCCAGGAATGTTGTCAAATGTTACCGCCGACATGATAGGTTGGGTTATGTTACGTTATATTACGTTATTGATGTATACGAGTGTTACACGGAGACGTAGAGGCCAACTCGCAAGGAATGATGGCAAATATTACCGCCGATATCTTAGGTTGGGTTAGGTTAAGTTATATTACGTTATGAATGTATATAAGGGTCCCACGGAGACGTAGAGGCCAACTCGCACCTAATGTTGTCAAATGTTACCGCGGAGATGATAGGTTGGGTTAGGTTAGGTTATATTACGTTATTGATGTATATAAAGGTCCCACGGAGACGTAGAGGCCAACTCGCCAGGAATGTTGTCAAATATTACCGCCGGGATGATAGGTTGGGTTAAGTTACGTTATATTACGTTATTGATGTATACGAGGGTTACACGGAGACGTAGAGGCCAACTCGCCAGGAATGATGTCAAATACAACCGCCGAGATGATAGGTTGTGTTACGTTAGGTTATATTACGTTATTGATGTATATGAAGGTCAAACGGAGACCTAGAGGCCAACTCGATAGGAATGTTGTCAAATATTACCGGCGAGATCTTAGGTTGGGTTAGGTAAGGTTATATTACGTTATTGATGTATATAAAGGTCCCACGGAGACGTAGAGGCCAACAAGACAGGAATGTGGTCAAATATTACCGCCGAGATGTTAGGTTGGGTTAGGTTAGGTTATATTACGTTATTGATGTATATAAAGGTCCCACGGAGACGCAGAGGCCAACTCGCCAGGAATGATGTCATATATTACTGCCGTGATTTTAGGTTGGGTTAGGTTAGGTTATATTACGTTATTGATGTATATAAAGGTCCCACGGAGACGAAGAGGCCAACAAGACAGGAATGTGGTCAAATATTACCGCCGAGATGTTAGGTTGGGTTAGGTTAGGTTATATTACGTTATTGATGTATATAAAGGTCCCACGTAGACGTAGAGGCCAACAAGCCAGGAATGTGGTCAAATATTACCGCCGAGATGTTAGGTTGGGTTAGGTTAGGTTATATTACGTTATTGATGTATATAAATGTCCCACGGATACGTAGAGGCGAACTCGAAAGGAATGTTGTCAAATATTGCCACCGAGATGTTAGGTTGGGTTAGGTTAGGTTATATTACGTTATTGATGTATATAAAGGTCCCACGGAGACGGAGAAGCCAACTCGCCAGGAATGTTGTCAAATATTACCGCCGAGATTTTAGATTGGGTTAGGTTAGGTTATATTACGTTATTGATGTATATAAATGTCCCACGGAGACGTAGAGGCCAACAAGCCAGGAATGTGGTCAAATATTACCGCCGAGGTGTTAGGTTGGGTTAGGTTAGGTTATATTACGTCATAGATCTATATGAAGGTCCCACGGAGACGTAGAGTCCAACAAGCCAGGAATGTGGTCAAATATTACCGCCGAGATGTTATATTGGGTTAGCTTATGTTATATTATGTTATTGATGTATATAAATATCCCACGGAGACGTAGAGGCCACCTCGCCAGGTATGTTTTCAAATATTACCGCCGAGAAGTTAGGTTGGGTTAGGTTAGGTTATATTACGTTATTCATGTATATAAAGGTCCCACGGAGACGGAGAAGCCAACTCGCCAGGAATGTTGTCAAATATTACCACCGAGATGTTAGGTTGGTTTAGGTTAGGTTATATTACGTTATTGATGTATATAAAGGTCCCACTGAAACGGAGAAGCCAACTCGCCAGGAATTTTGTCAAATATTACCGCCGAGATGATAGGTTGTGTTAGGTTAGGTTATATTTCGTTATTGATGTATATTAAGGTCCCACGCAGACGTAGAGGCCAACTCGCCAGGTATGTTGTCAAATATTACCGCGGAGATGTTAGGTTGGGTTAGGTTAAGTTATATTACGTTATTGATGTATATAAGGGTCCCACGAAGACTTAGAGGCCAACTCGCCAGGAATGTTGTCAAATATTACAGCCGAGATGTTAGGTTGGGTTAGGTGAGGTTACATTACGTTATTGTTTATATAAATGTCCCACGGAGACGTAGAGGCCAACTCGACAGGAATGTTGTCAAATATTGCCACCGAGATGTTAGGTTTGGTTAGGTTAGTTTATATTTCGTTATTAATGTATGTAAAGGTCCCACGGAAACGGAGAAGCCAATTCGCCAGGAATGTTGTCAAATATTACCGCCGAGATGATAGGTTGGGTTAGGTTAGGTTATATTACGTTATTGATGTATATAAAGGTCCCACGGAGACGTAGAGGACAACAAGCCAGGAATGTGGTCAAATATTACCGCCGGGATGTTAGGTTGGTTTAGGTTAGGTTATATTACGTTATTGATGTATATAGAGGTCCCTCGGAGACGTAGAGGCCAACAAGCCAGGAATGTGGTCAAATATTACCGCTGAGATGTTATGTTGGGTTAGGTTAGGTTATATTACGTTATTGATGTATATAAAGGTCCCACGGAGAAGTAGATGCCAACTAGCCAGGAATGTTTTCAAATATTATCGCCGAGATGATAGGTTGGGTTAGGTTAGGTTATATTACGTTATTGATGTATATAAAGGTCCTACTGAAACGGAGAAGCCAACTCGCCAGGAATTTTGTCAAATATTACCGCCGAGATGATAGCTTGAGTTAGGTTAAGTTATATTACGTTATTGATGTATATAAAGGTCCCACGAAGACGTAGAGGCCAACTCGCCAGGAATGTTGTCAAATATTACCGCCGGGATGATAGGTTGGGTTAAGTTACGTTATATTACGTTATTGATGTATACGAGGGTTACACGGAGACGTAGAGGCCAACTCGCCAGGAATGATGTCAAATATTACCGCCGAGATGTTAGGTTGCGTTAGGTTAGGTTATATTGCGTTCTTGATGTATATAAAGGTCCCACGGAGACGTAGAGGCCAACAAGCCAGGAATGTGGTCAAATATTACCGCCGAGATGTTAAATTGGGTTAGGCCAGCTTATATTATGTTACTGATGTACATAAAGGTCCCACGGAGTCGTAGAGGCCAACTCGCCAGGAATGTTGTCAAATACAACCGCCGAGATGATAGGTTGTGTTACGTTAGGTTATATTACGTTATTGATGTATATGAAGGTCAAACGGAGACCTAGAGGCCAACTCGATAGGAATGTTGTCAAATATTACCGGCGAGATCTTAGGTTGGGTTAGGTAAGGTTATATTACGTTATTGATGTATATAAAGGTCCTACTGAAACGGAGAAGCCAACTCGCCAGGAATTTTGTCAAATATTACCGCCGAGATGATAGCTTGAGTTAGGTTAGGTTATATTTCGTTATTGATGTATATTAAGGTCCCACGGAGACGTAGAGGCCAACTCGCCAGGTATGTTGTCAAATATTACCGCGGAGATGTTAGGTTGGGTTAGGTTAAGTTATATTACGTTATTGATGTATATAAAGGTCCCACGAAGACGTAGAGGCCAACTCGCCAGGAATGTTGTCAAATATTACCGCCGGGATGATAGGTTGGGTTAAGTTACGTTATATTACGTTATTGATGTATACGAGGGTTACACGGAGACGTAGAGGCCAACTCGCCAGGAATGATGTCAAATATTACCGCCGAGATGTTAGGTTGCGTTAGGTTAGGTTATATTGCGTTCTTGATGTATATAAAGGTCCCACGGAGACGTAGAGGCCAACAAGCCAGGAATGTGGTCAAATATTACCGCCGAGATGTTAAATTGGGTTAGGCCAGCTTATATTATGTTACTGATGTACATAAAGGTCCCACGGAGTCGTAGAGGCCAACTCGCCAGGAATGTTGTCAAATATTACCGCCGAGATGTTAGGTTGGGTTAGGTTAGGTTATATTACGTTGTTGATGTATATAAAGGTCCCACTGAAACGGAGAAGCCAACTCGCCAGGAATTTTGTCAAATATTACCGCCGAGATGATAGGTTGAGTTAGGTTAGGTTATATTTCGTTATTGATGTATATAAAGGTCCCACGGAGACGTAGAGGACAACAAGCCAGGAATGTGGTCAAATATTACCGCCGGGATGTTAGGTTGGTTTAGGTTAGGTTATATTACGTTATTGATGTATATAAAGGTCCCTCGGAGACGTAGAGGCCAACAAGCCAGGAATGTGGTCAAATATTACCGCCGAGATGTTATGTTGGGTTAGGTTAGGTTATATTACGTTATTGATGTATATAAAGGTCCCACGGAGACGTAGAGGCCAACAAGACAGGAATGTGGTCAAATATTACCGCCGAGATGTTAGGTTGGATTAGGTTAGGTTATATTACGTTATTGATACATATAAAGGTCCCACGGAGACGGAGAAGCCAACTCGCCAGGAATTTTGTCAAATATTACCGCCGAGATGATAGGTTGAGTTAGGTTAGGTTATATTTCGTTATTGATGTATATTAAGGTCCCACGCAGACGTAGAGGCCAACTCGCCAGGTATGTTGTCAAATATTACCGCGGAGATGTTAGGTTGGGTTAGGTTAAGTTATATTACGTTATTGATGTATATAAAGGTCCCACGAAGACTTAGAGGCCAACTCGCCAGGAATGTTGTCAAATATTACCGCCGGGATGATAGGTTGGGTTAGGTTAGGTTATACTACGTTATTGAAGTATATAAAGGTCCCACGCAGACGTAGAGGCCAACTCGCCAGGAATGTGGTCAAATATTACCGCCGAGATGTTAGATTGGGTTAGACTAGCTTATATTATGTTATTGATGTATATAAAGGTCCCACTGACGGAGAAGCCAACTCGCCAGGAATTTTGTCAAATATTACCGCTGAGATGTTAGATTGGGTTAGGTTAAGTTATATTACGTTATTGATGTATATAAAGGTCCCACGAAGACGTAGAGGCCAACTCGCCAGGAATGTTGTCAAATGTAACCGCCGACATGATAGGTTGGGTTATGTTACGTTATATTACGTTATTGATGTATACGAGTGTTACACGGAGACGTAGAGGCCAACTCGCAAGGAATGATGGCAAATATTACCGCCGATATCTTAGGTTGGGTTAGGTTAAGTTATATTACGTTATGAATGTATATAAGTGTCCCACGGAGACGTAGGGGCCAACTCGCCCGGAATGTTGTCAAATGTTACCGCGGAGATGATAGGTTGGGTTAGGTTAGGTTATATTACGTTATTGATGTATATAAAGGTCCCACGGAGACGTAGAGGCCAACTCGCCAGGAATGTTGTCAAATATTACCGCCGACATGATAGGTTGGGTTATGTTACGTTATACTACGTTATTGATGTATACGAGTGTTACACGGAGACGTAGAGGCCAACTCGCAAGGAATGATGGCAAATATTACCGTCGAGATGTTAGGTTGGGTTAGGTTAGGTTATGTTACGTTATTGATGTATATAAAGGTCCCACGGAGACGTAGAGGCCAACAAGCCAGGAATGTGGTCAAATATTATCGCCGAGATGTTAGGTTGGTTTAAGTTAGGTTATATTACGTTATTGATGTATATAAAGGTCCCACGGAGAAGTAGATGCCAACTAGCCAGGAATGTTTTCAAATATTATCGCCGAGATGATAGGTTGAGTTAGGTTAGGTTATATTACGTTATTGATGTATATAAAGGTCCTACTGAAACGGAGAAGCCAACTCGCCAGGAATTTTGTCAAATATTACCGCCGAGATGATAGCTTGAGTTAGGTTAGGTTATATTTCGTTATTGATGTATATTAAGGTCCCACGGAGACGTAGAGGCCAACTCGCCAGGTATGTTGTCAAATATTACCGCGGAGATGTTAGGTTGGGTTAGGTTAAGTTATATTACGTTATTGATGTATATAAAGGTCCCACGAAGACGTAGAGGCCAACTTGCCTGGAATGTTGTCAAATATTACCGCCGGGATGATAGGTTGGGTTAAGTTACGTTATATTACGTTATTGATGTATACGAGGGTTACACGGAGACGTAGAGGCCAACTCGCCAGGAATGATGTCAAATATTACCGCCGAGATGTTAGGTTGCGTTAGGTTAGGTTATATTGCGTTCTTGATGTATATAAAGGTCCCACGGAGACGTAGAGGCCGACAAGCCAGGAATGTGGTCAAATATTACCGCCGAGATGTTAAATTGGGTTAGGCCAGCTTATATTATGTTACTGATGTACATAAAGGTCCCACGGAGTCGTAGAGGCCAACTCGCCAGGAATGTTGTCAAATACAACCGCCGAGATGATAGGTTGTGTTACGTTAGGTTATATTACTTTATTGATGTATATGAAGGTCAAACGGAGACCTAGAGGCCAACTCGATAGGAATGTTGTCAAATATTACCGGCGAGATCTTAGGTTGGGTTAGGTAAGGTTATATTACGTTATTGATGTATATAAAGGTCCCACGGAGACGTAGAGGCCAACAAGACAGGAATGTGGTCAAATATTACCGCCGAGATGTTAGGTTGGGTTAGGTTAGGTTATATTACGTTATTGATGTATATAAAGGTCCCACGGAGACGCAGAGGCCAACTCGCCAGGAATGATGTCAAATATTACCGCCGATATGTTAGGTTGGGTTAGGTTAGGTTATACTACGTTATTGATGTATATAAAGGTCCCACTGAAACGGAGAAGCCAACTCGCCAGGAATTTTGTCAAATATTACCGCCGAGATGATAGGTGAGTTAGGTTAGGTTATATTTCGTTATTGATGTATATAAAGGTCCCACGGAGACGTAGAGGACAACAAGCCAGGAATGTGGTCAAATATTACCGCCGGGATGTTAGGTTGGTTTAGGTTAGGTTATATTACGTTATTGATGTATATAAAGGTCCCTCGGAGACGTAGAGGCCAACAAGCCAGGAATGTGGTCAAATATTACCGCCGAGATGTTATGTTGGCTTAGGTTAGGTTATATTACGTTATTGATGTATATAAAGGTCCCACGGAGACGTAGAGGCCAACAAGACAGGAATGTGGTCAAATATTACCGCCGAGATGTTATGTTGGGTTAGGTTAGGTTATATTACGTTATTGATGTATATAAAGGTCCCACGGAGACTTAGAGGCCAACAAGACAGGAATGTGGTCAAATATTACCGCCGAGATGTTAGGTTGGATTAGGTTAGGTTATATTACGTTATTGATACATATAAAGGTCCCACGGAGACGGAGAAGCCAACTCGCCAGGAATGTTGTCAAATATTACAGCCGAGATGTTAGGTTGGGTTAGGTTAGGTTATATTACGTTACTGATGTATATAAATGTCCCACGGATACGTAGAGGCCAACTCGACAGGAATGTTGTCAAATATTGCCACCGAGATGTTAGGTTGGGTTAGGTTAGGTTATATTACGTTATTGATGTATATAAAGGTCCCACGGAGACGGAGAAGCCAACTCGCCAGGAATGTTGTCAAATATTACCGCCGATATTTTAGATTGGGTTACGTTAGGTTATATTACGTTATTGATGTATATAAATGTCCCACGGAGACGTAGAGGCCAACAAGCCAGGAATGTGGTCAAATATTACCGCCGAGATGTTAGGTTGGGTTAGGTTAGGTTATATTACGTCATAGATGTATATGAAGGTCCCACGGAGACGTAGAGTCCAACAAGCCAGGAATGTGGTCAAATATTACCGCCGAGATGTTATATTGGGTTAGCTTATGTTATATTATGTTATTGATGTATATAAATATCCCACGGAGACGTAGAGGCCACCTCGCCAGGTATGTTTTCAAATATTACCGCCGAGAAGTTAGGTTGGGTTAGGTTAGGTTATATTACGTTATTCATGTATATAAAGGTCCCACGGAGACGGAGAAGCCAACTCGCCAGGAATTTTGTCAAATATTACCGCCGAGATGATAGGTTGAGTTAGGTTAGGTTATATTTCGTTATTGATGTATATTAAGGTCCCACGCAGACGTAGAGGCCAACTCGCCAGGTATGTTGTCAAATATTACCGCGGAGATGTTAGGTTGGGTTAGGTTAAGTTATATTACGTTATTGATGTATATAAAGGTCCCACGAAGACTTAGAGGCCAACTCGCCCGGAATGTTTTCAAATGTTACCGCGGAGATGATAGGTTGGGTTAGGTTAGGTTATATTACGTTATTGAAGTGTACAAAGGTCCCACGCAGACGTAGAGGCCAACAAGCCAGGAATGTGGTCAAATATTACCGCCGAGATGTTAGATTGGGTTAGACTAGCTTATATTATGTTATTGATGTATATAAAGCTCCCACGGAAACGGAGAAGCCAACTCGCCAGGAATGATGTCAAATATTACCGCCGAGATTTTAGGTTGGGTTAGGTTAGGTTATATTACGTTATTGATGTATATAAAGGTCCCACGGAGACGTAGAGGCCAACAAGCCAGGAATGTGGTCAAATATTACCGCCGAGATATTAGGTTGGGTTAGGTTAGGTTATGTTACGTTATTGATGTATATAAAGGTCCCACGGAGACGTAGAGGCCTACAAGCCAGGAATGTGGTCAAATATTATCGCCGAGATGTTACGTTGGTTTAAGTTAGGTTATATTACGTTATTGATGTATATAAAGGTCCCACGGAGAAGTAGATGCCAACTAGCCAGGAATGTTTTCAAATATTACCGCCGAGACGATAGGTTGGGTTAGGTTACGTTATATAGCGTTATTGATGTATATGATGGTCAAACGGAGACGTAGAGGCCAACTCGCCAGGAATGATGTCAAATATTACCGCCGAGATGTTAGGTTGTGTTAGGTTAGGTTATATTACGTTATTGATGTATATAAAGCTCCCACGGAGACGTAGAGGCCAACAAGACAGGAATGTGGTCAAATATTACCGCCGAGATGTTAGGTTGGGTTAGGTTAGGTTATATTACGTTATTGATGCATATAAAGGTCCCACGGAGACGGAGTAGCCAACTCGCCAGGAATGTTGTCAAATATTACAGCCGAGATTTTAGGTTGGGTTAGGTTAGGTTACATTACGTTATTGTTTATATAAATGTCCCACGGAGACGTAGAGGCCAACTCGACAGGAATGTTGTCCAATATTGCCACCGGGATGTTAGGTTGGGTTAGGTTAGTTTATATTTCGTTATTAATGTATGTAAAGGTCCCACGGAAACGGAGAAGCCAACCCGCCAGGAATGTTGTCAAATATTACCGCCGAGATGATAGGTTGGGTTAGGTTAGGTTATATTACGTTATTGATGTATATAAAGGTCCCACGGAGACGTAGAGGACAACAAGCCAGGAATGTGGTCAAATATTATCGCCGGAATGTTAGGTTGGTTTAGGTTAGGTTATATTACGTTATTGATGTATATAAAGGTCCCACGGAGACGCAGAAGCCAACTCGCCAGGAATGTTGTCGAATATTACCGCCGAGATGTTCGGTTGGGTTAGGTTAGGTTATGTTACGTTATTGATGTATATAAAGGTCCCACGGAGACGTAGAGGCCTACAAGCCAGGAATGTGGTCAAATATTATCGCCGAGATGTTACGTTGGTTTAAGTTAGGTTATATTACGTTATTGATGTATATAAAGGTCCCACGGAGAAGTAGATGCCAACTAGCCAGGAATGTTTTGAAATATTACCGCCGAGACGATAGGTTGGGTTAGGTTACGTTATATAGCGTTATTGATGTATATGATGGTCAAACGGAGACGTAGAGGCCAACTCGCCAGGAATGATGTCAAATATTACCGCCGAGATGTTAGGTTGTGTTAGGTTATGTTATATTACGTTATTGATGTATATAAAGCTCCCACGGAGACGTAGAGGCCAACAAGACAGGAATGTGGTCAAATATTACCGCCGAGATGTTAGGTTGGGTTAGGTTAGGTTATATTACGTTATTGATGCATATAAAGGTCCCACGGAGACGGAGTAGCCAACTCGCCAGGAATGTTGTCAAATATTACAGCCGAGATTTTAGGTTGGGTTAGGTTAGGTTCCATTACGTTATTGTTTATATAAATGTCCCACGGAGACGTAGAGGCCAACTCGACAGGAATGTTGTCCAATATTGCCACCGGGATGTTAGGTTGGGTTAGGTTAGTTTATATTTCGTTATTAATGTATGTAAAGGTCCCACGGAAACGGAGAAGCCAACCCGCCAGGAATGTTGTCAAATATTACCGCCGAGATGATAGGTTGGGTTAGGTTAGGTTATATTACGTTATTGATGTATATAAAGGTCCCACGGAGACGTAGAGGACAACAAGCCAGGAATGTGGTCAAATATTATCGCCGGAATGTTAGGTTGGTTTAGGTTAGGTTATATTACGTTATTGATGTATATAAAGGTCCCACGGAGACGCAGAAGCCAACTCGCCAGGAATGTTGTCGAATATTACCGCCGAGATGTTCGGTTGGGTTAGGTTAGGTTATGTTACGTTATTGATGTATATAAAGGTCCCACGGAGACGTAGAGGCCAACAAGCCAGGAATGTGGTCAAATATTATCGCCGAGATGTTAGGTTGGTTTAAGTTAGGTTATATTACGTTATTGATGTATATAAAGGTCCCACGGAGAAGTAGATGCCAACTAGCCAGGAATGTTTTCAAATATTATCGCCGAGATGATAGGTTGGGTTAGGTAAGGTTATATTACGTTATTGATGTATATAAAGGTCCTACGGAGACGTAGAAGCCAACAAGACAGGAATGTGGTCAAATATTACCGCCGAGATGTTAGGTTGGTTTAGGTTAGGTTATATTACGTTATTGATGTATATAAAGGTCCCACGGAGACGCAGAGACCAACTCGCCAGGAATGATGTCAAATATTACCGCCGAGATGTTAGGTTGGGTTAGGTTAGGTTATATTACGTTATTGATGTATATAAAGGTCCCACTGAAACGGAGAAGCCAACTCGCCAGGAATTTTGTCAAATATTACCGCCGAGATGATAGGTTGAGTTAGGTTAGGTTATATTTCGTTATTGATGTATATAAAGGTCCGACGGAGACGTAGAGGACAACAAGCCAGGAATGTGGTCAAATATTACCGCCGGGATGTTAGGTTGGTTTAGGTTAGGTTATATTACGTTATTGATGTATATAAACGTCCCTCGGAGACGTAGAGGCCAACAAGCCAGGAATGTGGTCAAATATTACCGCCGAGATGTTATGTTGGGTTAGGTTAGGTTATATTACGTTATTGATGTATATAAAGGTCCCACGGAGACGTAGAGGCCAACAAGACAGGAATGTGGTCAAATATTACCGCCGAGATGTTAGGTTGGATTAGGTAAGGTTATATTACGTTATTGATACATATAAAGGTCCCACGGAGACGGAGAAGCCAACTCGCCAGGAATGTTGTCAAATATTACAGCCGAGATGTTAGGTTGGGTTAGGTTAGGTTATATTACGTTACTGATGTATATAAATGTCCCACGGATACGTAGAGGCCAACTCGACAGGAATGTTGTCAAATATTGCCACCGAGATGTTAGGTTGGGTTAGGTTAGGTTATATTACGTTATTGATGTATATAAAGGTCCCACGGAGACGGAGAAGCCAACTCGCCAGGAATGTTGTCAAATATTACCGCCGATATTTTAGATTGGGTTACGTTAGGTTATATTACGTTATTGATGTATATAAATGTCCCGCGGAGACGTAGAGGCCAACAAGCCAGGAATGTGGTCAAATATTACCGACGAGATGTTAGGTTGGGTTAGGTTAGGTTATATTACGTCATAGATCTATATGAAGGTCCCACGGAGACGTAGAGTCCAACAAGCCAGGAATGTGGTCAAATATTACCGCCGAGATGTTATATTGGGTTAGCTTATGTTATATTATGTTATTGATATATATAAATATCCCACGGAGACGTAGAGGCCACCTCGCCAGGTATGTTTTCAAATATTACCGCCGAGAAGTTAGGTTGGGTTAGGTTAGGTTATATTACGTTATTCATGTATATAAAGGTCCCACGGAGACGGAGAAGCCAACTCGCCAGGAATTTTGTCAAATATTACCGCCGAGATGATAGGTTGAGTTAGGTTAGGTTATATTTCGTTATTGATGTATATTAAGGTCCCACGCAGACGTAGAGGCCAACTCGCCAGGTATGTTGTCAAATATTACCGCGGAGATGTTAGGTTGGGTTAGGTTAAGTTATATTACGTTATTGATGTATATAAAGGTCCCACGAAGACTTAGAGGCCAACTCGCCAGGAATGTTGTCAAATATTACCGCCGGGATGATAGGTTGGGTTAGGTTAGGTTATATTACGTTATTGAAGTATATAAAGGTCCCGCGCAGACGTAGAGGCCAACTCGCCAGGAATGTTGACAAATATTACCGCCGAGATGTTAGGTTGGGTTAGGTTAGGTTATATTACGTTATTGATGTATATAAAGGTCCCACGGACGGAGAAGCCAACTCGCCAGGAATTTTGTCAAATATTACCGCCGAGATGTTAGATTGGGTTAGGTTAAGTTATATTACGTTATTGATGTATATAAAGGTCCCACGAAGACGTAGAGGCCAACTCGCCAGGAATGTTGTCAAATGTTACCGCCGACATGATAGGTTGGGTTATGTTACGTTATATTACGTTATTGATGTATACGAGTGTTACACGGAGACGTAGAGGCCAACTCGCAAGGAATGATGGCAAATATTACCGCCGATATCTTAGGTTGGGTTAGGTTAAGTTATATTACGTTATGAATGTATATAAGGGTCCCACGGAGACGTAGAGGCCAACTCGCCCGGAATGTTGTCAAATGTTACCGCGGAGATGATAGGTTGGGTTACGTTAGGTTATATTACGTTATTGATGTATATAAAGGTCCCACGGAGACGTAGAGGCCAACTCGCCAGGAATGTTGTCAAATATTACCGCCGACATGATAGGTTGGGTTATGTTACGTTATACTACGTTATTGATGTATACGAGTGTTACACGGAGACGTAGAGGCCAACTCGCAAGGAATGATGGCAAATATTACCGTCGAGATGTTAGGTTGGGTTAGGTTAGGTTATGTTACGTTATGGATGTATATAAAGGTCCCACGGAGACGTAGAGGCCAACTCGCCCGGAATGTTGTCAAATGTTACCGCGGAGATGATAGGTTGGGTTAGGTTAGGTTATATTACGTAATTGAAGTGTACAAAGGTCCCACGCAGACGTAGAGGCCAACAAGCCAGGAATGTGGTCAAATATTACCGCCGAGATGTTAGATTGGGTTAGACTAGCTTATATTATGTTATTGATGTATATAAAGCTCCCACGGAAACGGAGAAGCCAACTCGCCAGGAATGATGTCAAATATTACCGCCGAGATTTTAGGTTGGGTTAGGTTAGGTTATATTACGTTATTGATGTATATAAAGGTCCCACGGAGACGTAGAGGCCAACAAGCCAGGAATGTGGTCAAATATTACCGCCGAGATATTAGGTTGGGTTAGGTTAGGTTATGTTACGTTATTGATGTATATAAAGGTCCCACGGAGACGTAGAGGCCTACAAGCCAGGAATGTGGTCAAATATTATCGCCGAGATGTTACGTTGGTTTAAGTTAGGTTATATTACGTTATTGATGTATATAAAGGTCCCACGGAGAAGTAGATGCCAACTAGCCAGGAATGTTTTCAAATATTACCGCCGAGACGATAGGTTGGGTTAGGTTACGTTATATGGCGTTATTGATGTATATGATGGTCAAACGGAGACGTAGAGGCCAACTCGCCAGGAATGATGTCAAATATTACCGCCGAGATGTTAGGTTGTGTTAGGTTAGGTTATATTACGTTATTGATGTATATAAAGCTCCCACGGAGACGTAGAGGCCAACAAGACAGGAATGTGGTCAAATATTACCGCCGAGATGTTAGGTTGGGTTAGGTTAGGTTATATTACGTTATTGATGCATATAAAGGTCCCACGGAGACGGAGTAGCCAACTCGCCAGGAATGTTGTCAAATATTACAGCCGAGATTTTAGGTTGGGTTAGGTTAGGTTACATTACGTTATTGTTTATATAAATGTCCCACGGAGACGTAGAGGCCAACTCGACAGGAATGTTGTCCAATATTGCCACCGGGATGTTAGGTTGGGTTAGGTTAGTTTATATTTCGTTATTAATGTATGTAAAGGTCCCACGGAAACGGAGAAGCCAACCCGCCAGGAATGTTGTCAAATATTACCGCCGAGATGATAGGTTGGGTTAGGTTAGGTTATATTACGTTATTGATGTATATAAAGGTCCCACGGAGACGTAGAGGACAACAAGCCAGGAATGTGGTCAAATATTATCGCCGGAATGTTAGGTTGGTTTAGGTTATGTTATATTACGTTATTGATGTATATAAAGGTCCCACGGAGACGCAGAAGCCAACTCGCCAGGAATGTTGTCGAATATTACCGCCGAGATGTTCGGTTGGGTTAGGTTAGGTTATATTACGTTATTGATACATATAAAGGTCCCACGGAGACGGAGAAGCCAACTCGCCAGGAATGTTGTCAAATATTACAGCCGAGATGTTAGGTTGGGTTAGGTTAGGTTATATTACGTTATTCATGTATATAAAGGTCCCACGGAGACGGAGAAGCCAACTCGCCAGGAATTTTGTCAAATATTACCGCCGAGATGATAGGTTGAGTTAGGTTAGGTTATATTTCGTTATTGATGTATATTAAGGTCCCACGCAGACGTAGAGGCCAACTCGCCAGGTATGTTGTCAAATATTACCGCGGAGATGTTAGGTTGGGTTAGGTTAAGTTATATTACGTTATTGATGTATATAAAGGTCCCACGAAGACTTAGAGGCCAACTCGCCAGGAATGTTGTCAAATATTACCGCCGGGATGATAGGTTGGGTTAGGTTAGGTTATATTACGTTATTGAAGTATATAAAGGTCCCACGCAGACGTAGAGGCCAACTCGCCAGGAATGTTGACAAATATTACCGCCGAGATGTTAGGTTGGGTTAGGTTAGGTTATATTACGTTATTGATGTATATAAAGGTCCCACGGACGGAGAAGCCAACTCGCCAGGAATTTTGTCAAATATTACCGCCGAGATGTTAGATTGGGTTAGGTTAAGTTATATTACGTTATTGATGTATATAAAGGTCCCACGAAGACGTAGAGGCCAACTCGCCAGGAATGTTGTCAAATGTTACCGCCGACATGATAGGTTGGGTTATGTTACGTTATATTACGTTATTGATGTATACGAGTGTTACACGGAGACGTAGAGGCCAACTCGCAAGGAATGATGGCAAATATTACCGTCGAGATGTTAGGTTGGGTTAGGTTAGGTTATATTACGTTATGGATGTATACAAAGGTCCCACGGAGACGTAGAGGCCAACTCGCCCGGAATGTTGTCAAATGTTACCGCGGAGATGATAGGTTGGGTTAGGTTAGGTTATATTACGTTATTGAAGTGTATAAAGGTCCCACGCAGACGTAGAGGCCAACAAGCCAGGAATGTGGTCAAATATTACCGCCGAGATGTTAGATTGGGTTAGACTAGCTTATATTATGTTATTGATGTATATAAAGCTCCCACGGAAACGGAGAAGCCAACTCGCCAGGAATGATGTCAAATATTACCGCCGAGATTTTAGGTTGGGTTAGGTTAGGTTATATTACGTTATTGATGTATATAAAGGTCCCACGGAGACGTAGAGGCCAACAAGCCAGGAATGTGGTCAAATATTACCGCCGAGATATTAGGTTGGGTTAGGTTAGGTTACATTACGTTATTGTTTATATAAATGTCCCACGGAGACGTAGAGGCCAACTCGACAGGAATGTTGTCAAATATTGCCACCGGGATGTTAGGTTGGGTTAGGTTAGTTTATATTTCGTTATTAATGTATGTAAAGGTCCCACGGAAACGGAGAAGCCAACTCGCCAGGAATTTTGTCAAATATTACCGCCGAGATGTTAGATTGGGTTAGGTTAAGTTATATTACGTTATTGATGTATATAAAGGTCCCACGAAGACGTAGAGGCCAACTCGCCAGGAATGTTGTCAAATGTTACCGCCGACATGATAGGTTGGGTTATGTTACGTTATATTACGTTATTGATGTATACGAGTGTTACACGGAGACGTAGAGGCCAACTCGCAAGGAATGATGGCAAATATTACCGTCGAGATGTTAGGTTGGGTTAGGTTAGGTTATATTACGTTATGGATGTATACAAAGGTCCCACGGAGACGTAGAGGCCAACTCGCCCGGAATGTTGTCAAATGTTACCGCGGAGATGATAGGTTGGGTTAGGTTAGGTTATATTACGTTATTGAAGTGTATAAAGGTCCCACGCAGACGTAGAGGCCAACAAGCCAGGAATGTGGTCAAATATTACCGCCGAGATGTTAGATTGGGTTAGACTAGCTTATATTATGTTATTGATGTATATAAAGCTCCCACGGAAACGGAGAAGCCAACTCGCCAGGAATGATGTCAAATATTACCGCCGAGATTTTAGGTTGGGTTAGGTTAGGTTATATTACGTTATTGATGTATATAAAGGTCCCACGGAGACGTAGAGGCCAACAAGCCAGGAATGTGGTCAAATATTACCGCCGAGATATTAGGTTGGGTTAGGTTAGGTTATATTACGTTATTGATGTATTTAAAGGTCCCACGGAGACGTAGAGGCCAACTCGCCAGGAATGATGTCAAATATTACCGCCGAGATTTTAGGTTGGGTTAGGTTAGGTTATATTACGTTATTGATGTATATAAAGGTCCCACGGAGACGCAGAAGCCAACTCGCCAGGAATGTTGTCGAATATTGCCGCCGAGATGTTCGGTTGGGTTAGGTTAGGTTATGTTACGTTATTGATGTATATAAAGGTCCCACGGAGACGTAGAGGCCTACAAGCCAGGAATGTGGTCAAATATTATCGCCGAGATGTTACGTTGGTTTAAGTTAGGTTATATTACGTTATTGATGAATATAAATGTCCCACGGAGAAGTAGATGCCAACTAGCCAGGAATGTTTTCAAATATTACCGCCGAGACGATAGGTTGGGTTAGGTTACGTTATATAGCGTTATTGATGTATATGATGGTCAAACGGAGACGTAGAGGCCAACTCGCCAGGAATGATGTCAAATATTACCGCCGAGATGTTAGGTTGCGTTAGGTTAGGTTATATTACGTTATTGATGTATATAAAGGTCCCACGGAGACGTAGAGGCCAACAAGACAGGAATGTGGTCAAATATTACCGCCGAGATGTTAGGTTGGGTTAGGTTAGGTTATATTACGTTATTGATGCATATAAAGGTCCCACGGAGACGGAGTAGCCAACTCGCCAGGAATGTTGTCAAATATTACAGCCGAGATGTTAGGTTGGGTTAGGTTAGGTTACATTACGTTATTGTTTATATAAATGTCCCACGGAGACGTAGAGGCCAACTCGACAGGAATGTTGTCAAATATTGCCACCGGGATGTTAGGTTGGGTTAGGTTAGTTTATATTTCGTTATTAATGTATGTAAAGGTCCCACGGAAACGGAGAAGCCAACTCGCCAGGAATGTTGTCAAATATTACCGCCGAGATGATAGGTTGGGTTAGGTTAGGTTATATTACGTTATTGATGTATATAAAGGTCCCACGGAGACGTAGAGGACAACAAGCCAGGAATGTGGTCAAATATTATCGCCGGAATGTTAGGTTGGTTTAGGTTAGGTTATATTACGTTATTGATGTATATAAAGGTCCCTCGGGGACGTAGAGGCCAACAAGCCAGGAATGTTGTCGAATATTGCCACCGAGATGTTCGGTTGGGTTAGGTTAGGTTATGTTACGTTATTGATGTATATAAAGGTCCCACGGAGACGTAGAGGCCTACAAGCCAGGAATGTGGTCAAATATTATCGCCGAGATGTTACGTTGGTTTAAGTTAGGTTATATTACGTTATTGATGTATATAAAGGTCCCACGGAGAAGTAGATGCCAACTAGCCAGGAATGTTTTCAAATATTACCGCCGAGACGATAGGTTGGGTTAGGTTACGTTATATAGCGTTATTGATGTATATGATGGTCAAACGGAGACGTAGAGGCCAACTCGCCAGGAATGATGTCAAATATTACCGCCGAGATGTTAGGTTGCGTTAGGTTAGGTTATATTACGTTATTGATGTATATAAAGGTCCCACGGAGACGTAGAGGCCAACAAGACAGGAATGTGGTCAAATATTACCGCCGAGAGGTTAGGTTGGGTTAGGTTAGGTTATATTACGTTATTGTTTATATAAATGTCCCACGGAGACGTAGAGGCCAACTCGACAGGAATGTTGTCAAATATTGCCACCGGGATGTTAGGTTGGGTTAGGTTAGTTTATATTTCGTTATTAATGTATGTAAAGGTCCCACGGAAACGGAGAAGCCAACTCGCCAGGAATGTTGTCAAATATTACCGCCGAGATGATAGGTTGGGTTAGGTTAGGTTATATTACGTTATTGATGTATATAAAGGTCCCACGGAGATGTAGAGGACAACAAGCCAGGAATGTGGTCAAATATTATCGCCGGAATGTTAGGTTGGTTTAGGTTAGGTTATATTACGTTATTGATGTATATAAAGGTCCCTCGGAGACGTAGAGGCCAACAAGCCAGAAATGTGGTCAAATATTACCGCCGAGATGTTATGTTGGGTTAGGTTAGGTTATATTACGTTATTGATGTATATAAAGGTCCTACGGAGACGTAGAGGCCAACTTGCCAGGTATGTTGTCGAATATTACAGCCTGGATGTTAGGTTGTGTTAGGTTAGGTTATATTACGTTATTGATGTATATGAAGGTCAAACGGAGACCTAGAGGCCAACTCGATAGGAATGTTGTCAAATATTACCGGCGAGATCTTAGGTTGGGTTAGGTAAGGTTATATTACGTTATTGATGTATATAAAGGTCCCACGGAGACGGAGAAGAAAACTCGCCAGGAATGTTGTCAAATATTACCGCCGATATTTTAGATTGGGTTACGTTAGGTTATATTACGTTATTGATGTATATAAATGTCCCGCGGAGACGTAGAGGCCAACAAGCCAGGAATGTGGTCAAATATTACCGACGAGATGTTAGGTTGGGTTAGGTTAGGTTACATTACGTTATTGTTTATATAAATGTCCCACGGAGACGTAGAGGCCAATTCGACAGGAATGTTGTCAAATATTGCCACCGGGATGTTAGGTTGGGTTAGGTTAGTTTATATTTCGTTATTAATGTATGTAAAGGTCCCACGGAAACGGAGAAGCCAACTCGCCAGGAATTTTGTCAAATATTACCGCCGAGATGTTAGATTGGGTTAGGTTAAGTTATATTACGTTATTGATGTATATAAAGGTCCCACGAAGACGTAGAGGCCAACTCGCCAGGAATGTTGTCAAATGTTACCGCCGACATGATAGGTTGGGTTATGTTACGTTATATTACGTTATTGATGTATACGAGTGTTACACGGAGACGTAGAGGCCAACTCGCAAGGAATGATGGCAAATATTACCGTCGAGATGTTAGGTTGGGTTAGGTTAGGTTATATTACGTTATGGATGTATACAAAGGTCCCACGGAGACGTAGAGGCCAACTCGCCCGGAATGTTGTCAAATGTTACCGCGGAGATGATAGGTTGGGTTAGGTTAGGTTATATTACGTTATTGAAGTGTATAAAGGTCCCACGCAGACGTAGAGGCCAACAAGCCAGGAATGTGGTCAAATATTACCGCCGAGATGTTAGATTGGGTTAGACTAGCTTATATTATGTTATTGATGTATATAAAGCTCCCACGGAAACGGAGAAGCCAACTCGCCAGGAATGATGTCAAATATTACCGCCGAGATTTTAGGTTGGGTTAGGTTAGGTTATATTACGTTATTGATGTATATAAAGGTCCCACGGAGACGTAGAGGCCAACAAGCCAGGAATGTGGTCAAATATTACCGCCGAGATATTAGGTTGGGTTAGGTTAGGTTATATTACGTTATTGATGTATTTAAAGGTCCCACGGAGACGTAGAGGCCAACTCGCCAGGAATGATGTCAAATATTACCGCCGAGATTTTAGGTTGGGTTAGGTTAGGTTATATTACGTTATTGATGTATATAAAGGTCCCACGGAGACGCAGAAGCCAACTCGCCAGGAATGTTGTCGAATATTGCCGCCGAGATGTTCGGTTGGGTTAGGTTAGGTTATGTTACGTTATTGATGTATATAAAGGTCCCACGGAGACGTAGAGGCCTACAAGCCAGGAATGTGGTCAAATATTATCGCCGAGATGTTACGTTGGTTTAAGTTAGGTTATATTACGTTATTGATGAATATAAATGTCCCACGGAGAAGTAGATGCCAACTAGCCAGGAATGTTTTCAAATATTACCGCCGAGACGATAGGTTGGGTTAGGTTACGTTATATAGCGTTATTGATGTATATGATGGTCAAACGGAGACGTAGAGGCCAACTCGCCAGGAATGATGTCAAATATTACCGCCGAGATGTTAGGTTGCGTTAGGTTAGGTTATATTACGTTATTGATGTATATAAAGGTCCCACGGAGACGTAGAGGCCAACAAGACAGGAATGTGGTCAAATATTACCGCCGAGATGTTAGGTTGGGTTAGGTTAGGTTATATTACGTTATTGATGCATATAAAGGTCCCACGGAGACGGAGTAGCCAACTCGCCAGGAATGTTGTCAAATATTACAGCCGAGATGTTAGGTTGGGTTAGGTTAGGTTACATTACGTTATTGTTTATATAAATGTCCCACGGAGACGTAGAGGCCAACTCGACAGGAATGTTGTCAAATATTGCCACCGGGATGTTAGGTTGGGTTAGGTTAGTTTATATTTCGTTATTAATGTATGTAAAGGTCCCACGGAAACGGAGAAGCCAACTCGCCAGGAATGTTGTCAAATATTACCGCCGAGATGATAGGTTGGGTTAGGTTAGGTTATATTACGTTATTGATGTATATAAAGGTCCCACGGAGACGTAGAGGACAACAAGCCAGGAATGTGGTCAAATATTATCGCCGGAATGTTAGGTTGGTTTAGGTTAGGTTATATTACGTTATTGATGTATATAAAGGTCCCTCGGGGACGTAGAGGCCAACAAGCCAGGAATGTTGTCGAATATTGCCACCGAGATGTTCGGTTGGGTTAGGTTAGGTTATGTTACGTTATTGATGTATATAAAGGTCCCACGGAGACGTAGAGGCCTACAAGCCAGGAATGTGGTCAAATATTATCGCCGAGATGTTACGTTGGTTTAAGTTAGGTTATATTACGTTATTGATGTATATAAAGGTCCCACGGAGAAGTAGATGCCAACTAGCCAGGAATGTTTTCAAATATTACCGCCGAGACGATAGGTTGGGTTAGGTTACGTTATATAGCGTTATTGATGTATATGATGGTCAAACGGAGACGTAGAGGCCAACTCGCCAGGAATGATGTCAAATATTACCGCCGAGATGTTAGGTTGCGTTAGGTTAGGTTATATTACGTTATTGATGTATATAAAGGTCCCACGGAGACGTAGAGGCCAACAAGACAGGAATGTGGTCAAATATTACCGCCGAGAGGTTAGGTTGGGTTAGGTTAGGTTATATTACGTTATTGTTTATATAAATGTCCCACGGAGACGTAGAGGCCAACTCGACAGGAATGTTGTCAAATATTGCCACCGGGATGTTAGGTTGGGTTAGGTTAGTTTATATTTCGTTATTAATGTATGTAAAGGTCCCACGGAAACGGAGAAGCCAACTCGCCAGGAATGTTGTCAAATATTACCGCCGAGATGATAGGTTGGGTTAGGTTAGGTTATATTACGTTATTGATGTATATAAAGGTCCCACGGAGATGTAGAGGACAACAAGCCAGGAATGTGGTCAAATATTATCGCCGGAATGTTAGGTTGGTTTAGGTTAGGTTATATTACGTTATTGATGTATATAAAGGTCCCTCGGAGACGTAGAGGCCAACAAGCCAGAAATGTGGTCAAATATTACCGCCGAGATGTTATGTTGGGTTAGGTTAGGTTATATTACGTTATTGATGTATATAAAGGTCCTACGGAGACGTAGAGGCCAACTTGCCAGGTATGTTGTCGAATATTACAGCCTGGATGTAAGGTTGTGTTAGGTTAGGTTATATTACGTTATTGATGTATATGAAGGTCAAACGGAGACCTAGAGGCCAACTCGATAGGAATGTTGTCAAATATTACCGGCGAGATCTTAGGTTGGGTTAGGTAAGGTTATATTACGTTATTGATGTATATAAAGGTCCCACGGAGACGGAGAAGAAAACTCGCCAGGAATGTTGTCAAATATTACCGCCGATATTTTAGATTGGGTTACGTTAGGTTATATTACGTTATTGATGTATATAAATGTCCCACGGAGACGTAGAGGCCAACAAGCCAGGAATGTTGTCAAATATTACCGCGGAGATGTTAGGTTGGGTTAGGTTAAGTTATATTACGTTATTGATGTATATAAAGGTCCCACGGACGGAGAAGCCAACTCGCCAGGAATTTTGTCAAATATTACCGCCGAGATGTTAGATTGGGTTAGGTTAAGTTATATTACGTTATTGATGTATATAAAGGTCCCACGAAGACGTAGAGGCCCACTCGCCAGGAATGTTGTCAAATGTTACCGCCGACATGATAGGTTGGGTTATGTTACGTTATATTACGTTATTGATGTATACGAGTGTTACACGGAGACGTAGAGGCCAACTCGCAAGGAATGATGGCAAATATTACCGTCGAGATGTTAGGTTGGGTTAGGTTAGGTTATATTACGTTATGGATGTATACAAAGGTCCCACGGAGACGTAGAGGCCAACTCGCCCGGAATGTTGTCAAATGTTACCGCGGAGATGATAGGTTGGGTTAGGTTAGGTTATATTACGTTATTGAAGTGTATAAAGGTCCCACGCAGACGTAGAGGCCAACAAGCCAGGAATGTGGTCAAATATTACCGCCGAGATGTTAGATTGGGTTAGACTAGCTTATATTATGTTATTGATGTATATAAAGCTCCCACGGAAACGGAGAAGCCAACTCGCCAGGAATGATGTCAAATATTACCGCCGAGATTTTAGGTTGGGTTAGGTTAGGTTATATTACGTTATTGATGTATATAAAGGTCCCACGGAGACGTAGAGGCCAACAAGCCAGGAATGTGGTCAAATATTACCGCCGAGATATTAGGTTGGGTTAGGTTAGGTTATATTACGTTATTGATGTATTTAAAGGTCCCACGGAGACGTAGAGGCCAACTCGCCAGGAATGATGTCAAATATTACCGCCGAGATTTTAGGTTGGGTTAGGTTAGGTTATATTACGTTATTGATGTATATAAAGGTCCCACGGAGACGCAGAAGCCAACTCGCCAGGAATGTTGTCGAATATTACTGCCGAGATGTTCGGTTGGGTTAGGTTAGGTTATGTTACGTTATTGATGTATATAAAGGTCCCACGGAGACGTAGAGGCCAACAAGCCAGGAATGTGGTCAAATATTATCGCCGAGATGTTAGGTTGGTTTAAGTTAGGTTATATTACGTTATTGATGTATATAAATGTCCCACGGAGAAGTAGATGCCAACTAGCCAGGAATGTTTTCAAATATTACCGCCGAGACGATAGGTTGTGTTAGGTTACGTTATATAGCGTTATTGATGTATATGATGGTCAAACGGAGACGTAGAGGCCAACTCGCCAGGAATGATGTCAAATATTACCGCCGAGATGTTAGGTTGCGTTAGGTTAGGTTATATTACGTTATTGATGTATATAAAGGTCCCACGGAGACGTAGAGGCCAACAAGACAGGAATGTGGTCAAATATTACCGCCAAGATGTTAGGTTGGGTTAGGTTAGGTTATATTACGTTATTGATGCATATAAAGGTCCCACGGAGACGGAGTAGCCAACTCGCCAGGAATGTTGTCAAATATTACAGCCGAGATGTTAGGTTGGGTTAGGTTAGGTTACATTACGTTATTGTTTATATAAATGTCCCACGGAGAAGTAGAGGCCAACTCGACAGGAATGTTGTCAAATATTGCCACCGGGATGTTAGGTTGGGTTAGGTTAGTTTATATTTCGTTATTAATGTATGTAAAGGTCCCACGGAAACGGAGAAGCCAACTCGCCAGGAATGTTGTCAAATATTACCGCCGAGATGATAGGTTGGGTTAGGTTAGGTTATATTACGTTATTGATGTATATAAAGGTCCCACGGAGACGTAGAGGACAGCAAGCCAGGAATGTGGTCAAATATTATCGCCGGAATGTTAGGTTGGTTTAGGTTAGGTTATATTACGTTATTGATGTATATAAAGGTCCCTCGGAGACGTAGAGGCCAACAAGCCAGGAATGTGGTCAAATATTACCGCCGAGATGTTATGTTGGGTTAGGTTAGGTTATATTACGTTATTGATGTATATAAAGGTCCTACGGAGACGTAGAGGCCAACTTGCCAGGTATGTTGTCGAATATTACAGCCTGGATGTTAGGTTGTGTTAGGTTAGGTTATATTACGTTATTGATGTATATGAAGGTCAAACGGAGACCTAGAGGCCAACTCGATAGGAATGTTGTCAAATATTACCGGCGAGATCTTAGGTTGGGTTAGGTAAGGTTATATTACGTTATTGATGTATATAAAGGTCCCACGGAGACGGAGAAGAAAACTCGCCAGGAATGTTGTCAAATATTACCGCCGATATTTTAGATTGGGTTACGTTAGGTTATATTACGTTATTGATGTATATAAATGTCCCACGGAGACGTAGAGGCCAACAAGCCAGGAATGTGGTCAAATATTACGGCCGAGATGTTAGGTTGGGTTAGGTTAGGTTATATTACGTCATAGATCTATATGAAGGTCCCACGGAGACGTAGAGTCCAACAAGCCAGGAATGTGGTCAAATATTACCGCCGAGATGTTATATTGGGTTAGCTTATGTTATATTATGTTATTGATGTATATAAATATCCCACGGAGACGTAGAGGCCACCTCGCCAGGTATGTTTTCAAATATTACCGCCGAGAAGTTAGGTTGGGTTAGGTTAGGTTATATTACGTTATTCATGTATATAAAGGTCCCACGGAGACGGAGAAGCCAACTCGCCAGGAATTTTGTCAAATATTACCGCCGAGATGATAGGTTGAGTTAGGTTAGTTTATATTTCGTTATTGATGTATATAAAGGTCCCACGGAGACGTAGAGGACAACAAGCCAGGAATGTGGTCAAATATTATCGCCGGAATGTTAGGTTGGTTTAGGTTAGGTTATATTACGTTATTGATGTATATAAAGGTCCCTCGGAGACGTAGAGGCCAACAAGCCAGGAATGTGGTCAAATATTACCGCCGAGATGTTATGTTGGGTTAGGTTAGGTTATATTACGTTATTGATGTATATAAAGATCCTACGGAGACGTAGAGGCCAACTTGCCAGGTATGTTGTCGAATATTACAGCCTGGATGTTAGGTTGTGTTAGGTTAGGTTATATTACGTTATTGATGTATATGAAGGTCAAACGGAGACCTAGAGGCCAACTCCCCAGGAATGATGTCAAATATTACCGCCGAGATGATAGGTTGGGTTAGGTTACGTTATATTACGTTATTGATGTATATAAAGGTCCCACGGAGACGCAGAAGCCAACTCGCCAGGAATGTTGTCGAATATTACCGCCGAGATGTTCGGTTGGGTTAGGTTAGGTTATGTTACGTTATTGATGTATATAAAGGTCCCACGGAGACGTAGAGGCCAACAAGCCAGGAATGTGGTCAAATATTATCGCCGAGATGTTAGGTTGGTTTAAGTTAGGTTATATTACGTTATTGATGTATATAAAGGTCCCACGGAGAAGTAGATGCCAACTAGCCAGTAATGTTTTCAAATATTATCGCCGAGATGATAGGTTGGGTTAGGTTAGGTTATATTACGTTATTGATGTATATAAAGGTCCTACTGAAACGGAGAAGCCAACTCGCCAGGAATTTTGTCAAATATTACCGCCGAGATGATAGCTTGAGTTAGGTTAGGTTATATTGCGTTCTTGATGTATATAAAGATCCCACGGAGTCGTAGAGGCCAACTCGCCAGGAATGTTGTCAAATACAACCGCCGAGATGATAGGTTGTGTTACGTTAGGTTATATTACGTTATTGATGTATATGAAGGTCAAACGGAGACCTAGAGGCCAACTCGCCAGGAATGATGTCAAATATTACCGCCGAGATGTTAGGTTGCGTTAGGTTAGGTTATATTGCGTTCTTGATGTATATAAAGGTCCCACGGAGACGTAGAGGCCAACAAGACAGGAATGTGGTCAAATATTACCGCCGAGATGTTAGGTTGGTTTAGGTTAGGTTATATTACGTTATTCATGTATATAAAGGTCCCACGGAGACGGAGAAGCCAACTCGCCAGGAATGTTGTCAAATATTACCGCCGAGATGTTAGGTTGGGTTAGGTTAGGTTATATTACGTTATTGATGTATATATAGGTCCCACTGAAACGGAGAAGCCAACTCGCCAGGAATTTTGTCAAATATTACCGCCGAGATGATAGGTTGAGTTAGGTTAGGTTATATTTCGTTATTGATGTATATAAAGGTCCCACGGAGACGTAGAGGACAACAAGCCAGGAATGTGGTCAAATATTACCGCCGGGATGTTAGGTTGGTTTAGGTTAGGTTATATTACGTTATTAATGTATATAAAGGTCCCTCGGAGACGTAGAGGCCAAGAAGCCAGGAATGTGGTCAAATATTACCGCCGAGATGTTATGTTGAGTTAGGTTAGGTTATATTACGTTATTGATGTATATAAAGGTCCTACGGAGACGTAGAGGCCAACTCGCCACGTATGTTGTCGAATATTACAGCCTGGATGTTAGGTTGTGTTAGGTTAGGTTATATTACGTTATTGATGTATATGAAGGTCAAACGGAGACCTAGAGGCCAACTCGCCAGGAATGTGTCAAATATTACCGCCGAGATATTAGGTTGGGTTAGGTTAGGTTATATTACGTTATTGATGTATATAAAGGTCCCACGGAGACGTAGAGGCCAACAAGACAGGAATGTGGTCAAATATTACCGCCGAGATGTTAGGTTGGGTTAGGTTAGGTTATATTACGTTATTGATGCATATAAAGGTCCCACGGAGACGGAGTAGCCAACTCGCCAGGAATGTGGTCAAATATTACAGCCGAGATGTTAGGTTGGGTTAGGTTAGGTTATATTACGTTATTGATGTATATAAAGGTCCCACGGAGTCGTAGAGGCCTACAAGCCAGGAATGTGGTCAAATATTATCGCCGAGATGTTACGTTGGTTTAAGTTAGGTTATATTACGTTATTGATGTATATAAAGGTCCCACGGAGAAGTAGATGCCAACTAGCCAGGAATGTTGTCAAATATTACGGCCGAGATGTTAGGTTGGGTTAGGTTAGGTTATATTACGTTATTGATGTATATAAAGGTCCCACGGAGAAGTAGATGCCAACTAGCCAGGAATGTGGTCAAATATTACCGCCGAGATGTTAGGTTGGGTTAGGTTAGGTTATATTACGTTATTGATGTATATAAAGGTCCCACGGAGACGTAGAGGCCAACAAGACAGGAATGTGGTCAAATATTACCGCCGAGATGTTAGGTTGGGTTAGGTTAGGTTATATTACGTTATTGATGTATATAAAGGTCCCACGGAGGCGGAGAAGCCAACTCGCCAGGAATGTTGTCAAATATTACCGCCGAGGTGTTAGGTTGGGTTAGGTTAGGTTATATTACGTTATTGATGTATATAAAGGTCCCACGGAGACGTAGAGGCCAACAAGACAGGAATGTGGTCAAATATTACCGCCGAGATGTTAGGTTGGGTTAGGTTAGGTTATATTACGTTATTGATGTATATGAAGGTCCCACGGAGGCGGAGAAGCCAACTCGCCAGGAATGTTGTCAAATATTACCGCCGAGATGTTAGGTTGGGTTAGGTTAGGTTATATTACGTTATTGATGTATATAAAGGTCCCACGGAGAAGTAGATGCCAACTAGCCAGGAATGTTTTCAAATATTACCGCCGAGATGATAGGTTGGGTTAGGTTACGTTATATTGCGTTATTGATGTATATCATGGTCAAACGGAGACGTAGAGGCCAACAAGACAGGAATGTGGTCAAATATTGCCACCGAGATGTTATGTTGGGTTAGGTTAGGTTATATTACGTTATTGATGTATATAAAGGTCCCACGAAGACGGAGAAGCCAACTCGCCAGGAATGTTGTCAAATATTACCGCCGAGATTTTAGATTGGGTTAGGTTAGGTTATATTACGTTATTGATGTATATAAATGTCCCACGGAGACGTAGAGGCCAACAAGCCAGGAATGTGGTCAAATATTACCGCCGAGATGTTAGGTTGGGTTAGGTTAGGTTATATTACGTTATTGATGTATTTAAAGGTCCCACGGAGACGTAGAGGCCAACTCGCCAGGAATGATGTCAAATATTACCGCCGAGATTTTAGGTTGGGTTAGGTTAGGTTATATTACGTTATTGATGTATATAAAGGTCCCACGGAGACGCAGAAGCCAACTCGCCAGGAATGTTGTCGAATATTACCGCCGAGATATTCGGTTGGGTTAGGTTAGGTTATGTTACGTTATTGATGTATATAAAGGTCCCACGGAGACGTAGAGGCCTACAAGCCAGGAATGTGGTCAAATATTATCGCCGAGATGTTACGTTGGTTTAAGTTAGGTTATATTACGTTATTGATGTATATAAAGGTCCCACGGAGAAGTAGATGCCAACTAGCCAGGAATGTTTTCAAATATTACCGCCGAGATGATAGGTTGGGTTAGGTTACGTTATATAGCGTTATTGATGTATATGATGGTCAAACGGAGACGTAGAGGCCAACTCGCCAGGAATGATGTCAAATATTACCGCCGAGATGTTAGGTTGTGTTAGGTTAGGTTATATTACCTTATTGATGTATATAAAGGTCCCACGGAGACGTAGAGGCCAACAAGACAGGAATGTGGTCAAATATTACCGCCGAGATGTTAGGTTGGGTTAGGTTAGGTTATATTACGTTATTGATGCATATAAAGGTCCCACGGAGACGGAGTAGCCAACTCGCCAGGAATGTTGTCAAATATTACAGCCGAGATGTTAGGTTGGGTTAGGTTAGGTTACATGACGTTATTGTTTATATAAATGTCCCACGGAGACGTAGAGGCCAACTCGACAGGAATGTTGTCAAATATTGCCACCGAGATGTTAGGTTGGGTTAGGTTAGGTTATATTACGTTATTGATGCATATAAAGGTCCCACGGAGACGGAGTAGCCAACTCGCCAGGAATGTTGTCAAATATTACAGCCGAGATGTTAGGTTGGGTTAGGTTAGGTTATATTACGTTATTGATGTATATAAAGGTCCCACGGAGACGTAGAGGCCAACAAGACAGGAATGTGGTCAAATATTACCGCCGAGATGTTAGGTTGGGTTAGGTTAGGTTATACTACGTTATTGATGTATATAAAGGTCCCACGGAGGCGGAGAAGCCAACTCGCCAGGAATGTTGTCAAATATTACCGCCGAGATGTTAGGTTGGGTTAGGTTAGGTTATACTACGTTATTGATGTATATAAAGCTCCCACGGAGAAGTAGATGCCAACTAGCCAGGAATGTTTTCAAATATTACCGCCGAGATGATAGGTTGGGTTAGGTTACGTTATATTGCGTTATTGATGTATATCATGGTCAAACGGAGACGTAAAGGCCAACAAGACAGGAATGTTGTCAAATATTGCCACCGAGATGTTAGGTTGGGTTAGGTTAGGTTATATTACGTTATTGATGTATATAAAGGTCCCACGAAGACGGAGAAGCCAACTCGCCAGGAATGTTGTCAAATATTACCGCCGAGATTTTAGATTGGGTTAGATTAGGTTATATTACGTTATTGATGTATATAAATGTCCCACGGAGACGTAGAGGCCAACAAGCCAGGAATGTGGTCAAATATTACCGCCGAGATGTTAGGTTGGGTTAGGTTAAGTTATATTACGTTATTGATGTATATAAAGGTCCCACGGAGACGTAGAGGCCAACAAGACAGGAATGTGGTCAAATATTACCGCCGAGATGTTAGGTTGGGCTAGGTTAGGTTATATTACGTTATTGATGTATATAAAGGTCCCACGGAGGCGGAGAAGCCAACTCGCCAGGAATGTTGTCAAATATTACTGCCGAGATGTTAGGTTGGGTTAGGTTAGGTTATATTACGTTATTGATGTATATAAAGGTCCCACGAAGACGGAGAAGCCAACTCGCCAGGAATGTTGTCAAATATTACCGCCGAGATTTTAGATTGGGTTAGGTTAGGTTATATTACGTTATTGATGTATATAAATGTCCCACGGAGACGTAGAGGCCAACAAGCCAGGAATGTGGTCAAATATTACCGCCGAGATGTTAGGTTGGGTCAGGTTAGGTTATATTACGTCATAGATCTATATGAAGGTCCCACGGAGACGTAGAGTCCAACAAGCCAGGAATGTGGTCAAATATTACCGCCGAGATGTTATATTGGGTTAGCTTATGTTATATTATGTTATTGATGTATATAAATATCCCACGGAGACGTAGAGGCCACCTCGGCAGGTATGTTTTCAAACATTACCGCCGAGAAGTTAGGTTGGGTTAGGTTTGGTTATATTACGTTATTCTTGTATATAAAGGTCCCACGGAGACGGAGAAGCCAACTCGCCAGGAATGTTGTCAAATATTACCGCCGAGATGTTAGGTTGGGTTAGGTTAGGTTATATTACGTTATTGATGTATATAAAGGTCGCACTGAAACGGAGAAGCCAACTCGCCAGGAATTTTGACAAATATTACCGCCGAGATGATAGGTTGAGTTAGGTTAGGTTATATTTCGTTATTGATGTATATTAAGGTCCCACGGAGACGTAGAGGCCAACAAGCCAGGAATGTGGTCAAATATTACCGCCGAGATGTTAAATTGGGTTAGGCCAGCTTATATTATGTTACTGATGTATATAAAGGTCCCACGGAAACGGAGAAGCCAACTCGCCAGGAATGATGTCAAATATTACCGCCGAGATTTTAGGTTGGGTTAGGTTAGGTTATATTACGTTATTGATGTATATAAAGGTCCCACGGAGAAGTAGATGCCAACTAGCCAGGAATGTTTTCAAATATTACCGCCGAGATGATAGGTTGGGTTAGGTTACGTTATATAGCGTTATTGATGTATATGATGGTCAAACGGAGACGTAGAGGCCAACTCGCCAGGAATGATGTCAAATATTACCGCCGAGATGTTAGGTTGTGTTAGGTTAGGTTATATTACGTTATTGATGTATACGAGGGTTACACGGAGACGTAGAGGCCAACTCGCCAGGAATGATGTCAAATATTACCGCCGAGATGTTAGGTTGCGTTAGGTTAGGTTATATTGCGTTCTTGATGTATATAAAGGTCCCACGGAGTCGTAGAGGCCAACTCGCCAGGAATGTTGTCAAATACAACCGCCGAGATGATAGGTTGTGTTACGTTAGGTTATATTACGTTATTGATGTATATGAAGGTCAAACGGAGACCTAGAGGCCAACTCGCCAGGAATGATGTCAAATATTACCGCCGAGATGTTAGGTTGTGTTAGGTTAGGTTATATTACGTTATTGATGTATATAAAGGTCGCACGGAGACGTAGAGGCCAACAAGACAGGAATGTGGTCAAATATTACCGCCGAGATGTTAGGTTGGTTTAGGTTAGGTTATATTACGTTATTCATGTATATAAAGGTCCCACGGAGACGGAGAAGCCAACTCGCCAGGAATGTTGTCAAATATTACCGCCGAGATGTTAGGTTGGGTTAGGTTAGGTTATATTACGTTATTGATGTATATAAAGGTCCCACGGAGGCGGAGAAGCCGAATCGCCAGGAATGTTGTCAAATATTACCGCCGAGATGTTAGGTTGGGTTAGGTTAGGCTATATTACGTTATTGATGTATATAAAGGTCCCACTGAAACGGAGAAGCCAACTCGCCAGGAATTTTGTCAAATATTACCGCCGAGATGATAGGTTGAGTTAGGTTAGGTTATATTTCGTTATTGATGTATATTAAGGTCCCACGGAGACGTAGAGGCCAACTCGCCAGGTATGTTGTCAAATATTACCGCGGAGATGTTAGGTTGGGTTAGGTTAGGTTATATTACGTTATTGATGTATATAAAGGTCCCACGTAGACGTAGAGGCCAGCAAGCCAGGAATGTGGTCAAATATTACCGCCGAGATATTAGGTTGGGTTAGGTTAGGTTATATTACGTTATTGATGTATTTAAAGGTCCCACGGAGACGTAGAGGCCAACTCGCCAGGAATGATGTCAAATATTACCGCCGAGATTTTAGGTTGGGTTAGGTTAGGTTATATTACGTTATTGATGTACATAAAGGTCCCACGGAGACGCAGAAGCCAACTCGCCAGGAATGTTGTCGAATATTACCGCCGAGATGTTCGGTTGGGTTAGGTTAGGTTATGTTACGTTATTGATGTATATAGGTCCCACGGAGACGTAGAGGCCTACAAGCCAGGAATGTGGTCAAATATTATCGCCGAGATGTTACGATGGTTTAAGTTAGGTTATATTACGTTATTGATGTATATAAAGGTCCCACGGAGAAGTAGATGCCAACTAGCCAGGAATGTTTTCAAATATTACCGCCGAGATGATAGGTTGGGTTAGGTTACGTTATATAGCGTTATTGATGTATATGATGGTCAAACGGAGACGTAGAGGCCAACTCGCCAGGAATGATGTCAAATATTACCGCCGAGATGTTAGGTTGTGTTAGGTTAGGTTATATTACCTTATTGATGTATATAAAGGTCCCACGGAGACGTAGAGGCCAACAAGACAGGAATGTGGTCAAATATTACCGCCGAGATGTTAGGTTGGGTTAGGCTAGGTTATATTACGTTATTGATGCATATAAAGGTCCCACGGAGACGGAGTAGCCAACTCGCCAGGAATGTTGTCAAATATTACAGCCGAGATGTTAGGTTGGGTTAGGTTAGGTTACATGACGTTATTGTTTATATAAATGTCCCACGGAGACGTAGAGGCCAACTCGACAGGAATGTTGTCAAATATTGCCACCGAGATGTTAGGTTGGGTTAGGATAGTTTATATTTCGTTATTAATGTATGTAAAGGTCCCACGGAAACGGAGAAGCCAACTCGCCAGGAATGTTGTCAAATATTACCGCCGAGATTTTAGATTGGGTTAGGTTAGGTTATATTACGTTATTCTTGTATATAAAGGTCCCACGGAGACGGAGAAGCCAACTCGCCAGGAATGTTGTCAAATATTACCGCCGAGATGTTAGGTTGGGTTAGGTTAGGTTATATTACGTTATTGATGTATATAAAGGTCCCACTGAAACGGAGAAGCCAACTCGCCAGGAATTTTGACAAATATTACCGCCGAGATGATAGGTTGAGTTAGGTTAGGTTATATTTCGTTATTGATGTATATTAAGGTCGCACGGAGACGTAGAGGCCAACAAGCCAGGAATGTGGTCAAATATTACCGCCGAGATGTTAAATTGGGTTAGGCCAGCTTATATTATGTTACTGATGTATATAAAGGTCCCACGGAAACGGAGAAGCCAACTCGCCAGGAATGATGTCAAATATTGCCACCGAGATGTTAGGTTGGGTTAGGATAGTTTATATTTCGTTATTAATGTATGTAAAGGTCCCACGGAAACGGAGAAGCCAACTCGCCAGGAATGTTGTCAAATATTACCGCCGAGATGATAGGTTGGGTTAGGTTAGGTTATATTACGTTATTGATGTATATAAAGGTCCCACGGAAACGTAGAGGCCAACAAGACAGGAATGTGGTCAAATATTACCGCCGAGATGTTAGGTTGGGTTAGGTTAGGTTATATTACGTTATTGATGCATATAAAGGTCCCACGGAGACGGAGTAGCCAACTCGCCAGGAATGTGGTCAAATATTACAGCCGAGATGTTAGGTTGGGTTAGGTTAGGTTATATTACGTTATTGATGTATATAAAGGTCCCACGGAGTCGTAGAGGCCTACAAGCCAGGAATGTGGTCAAATATTATCGCCGAGATGTTACGTTGGTTTAAGTTAGGTTATATTACGTTATTGATGTATATAAAGGTCCCACGGAGAAGTAGATGCCAACTAGCCAGGAATGTTGTCAAATATTACGGCCGAGATGTTAGGTTGGGTTAGGTTAGGTTATATTACGTTATTGATGTATATAAAGGTCCCACGGAGAAGTAGATGCCAACTAGCCAGGAATGTGGTCAAATATTACCGCCGAGATGTTAGGTTGGGTTAGGTTAGGTTATATTACGTTATTGATGTATATAAAGGTCCCACGGAGACGTGGAGGCCAACAAGACAGGAATGTGGTCAAATATTACCGCCGAGATGTTAGGTTGGGTTAGGTTAGGTTATATTACGTTATTGATGTATATAAAGGTCCCACGGAGGCGGAGAAGCCAACTCGCCAGGAATGTTGTCAAATATTACCGCCGAGGTGTTAGGTTGGGTTAGGTTAGGTTATATTACGTTATTGATGTATATAAAGGTCCCACGGAGACGTAGAGGCCAACAAGACAGGAATGTGGTCAAATATTACCGCCGAGATGTTAGGTTGGGTTAGGTTAGGTTATATTACGTTATTGATGTATATGAAGGTCCCACGGAGGCGGAGAAGCCAACTCGCCAGGAATGTTGTCAAATATTACCGCCGAGATGTTAGGTTGGGTTAGGTTAGGTTATATTACGTTATTGATGTATATAAAGGTCCCACGGAGAAGTAGATGCCAACTAGCCAGGAATGTTTTCAAATATTACCGCCGAGATGATAGGTTGGGTTAGGTTACGTTATATTGCGTTATTGATGTATATCATGGTCAAACGGAGACGTAGAGGCCAACAAGACAGGAATGTTGTCAAATATTGCCACCGAGATGTTATGTTGGGTTAGGTTAGGTTATATTACGTTATTGATGTATATAAAGGTCCCACGAAGACGGAGAAGCCAACTCGCCAGGAATGTTGTCAAATATTACCGCCGAGATTTTAGATTGGGTTAGGTTAGGTTATATTACGTTATTGATGTATATAAATGTCCCACGGAGACGTAGAGGCCAACAAGCCAGGAATGTGGTCAAATATTACCGCCGAGATGTTAGGTTGGGTTAGGTTAGGTTATATTACGTTATTGATGTATTTAAAGGTCCCACGGAGACGTAGAGGCCAACTCGCCAGGAATGATGTCAAATATTACCGCCGAGATTTTAGGTTGGGTTAGGTTAGGTTATATTACGTTATTGATGTATATAAAGGTCCCACGGAGACGCAGAAGCCAACTCGCCAGGAATGTTGTCGAATATTACCGCCGAGATATTCGGTTGGGTTAGGTTAGGTTATGTTACGTTATTGATGTATATAAAGGTCCCACGGAGACGTAGAGGCCTACAAGCCAGGAATGTGGTCAAATATTATCGCCGAGATGTTACGTTGGTTTAAGTTAGGTTATATTACGTTATTGATGTATATAAAGGTCCCACGGAGAAGTAGATGCCAACTAGCCAGGAATGTTTTCAAATATTACCGCCGAGATGATAGGTTGGGTTAGGTTACGTTATATAGCGTTATTGATGTATATGATGGTCAAACGGAGACGTAGAGGCCAACTCGCCAGGAATGATGTCAAATATTACCGCCGAGATGTTAGGTTGTGTTAGGTTAGGTTATATTACCTTATTGATGTATATAAAGGTCCCACGGAGACGTAGAGGCCAACAAGACAGGAATGTGGTCAAATATTACCGCCGAGATGTTAGGTTGGGTTAGGTTAGGTTATATTACGTTATTGATGCATATAAAGGTCCCACGGAGACGGAGTAGCCAACTCGCCAGGAATGTTGTCAAATATTACAGCCGAGATGTTAGGTTGGGTTAGGTTAGGTTATATTACGTTATTGATGTATATAAAGGTCCCACGGAGACGTAGAGGCCAACAAGACAGGAATGTGGTCAAATATTACCGCCGAGATGTTAGGTTGGGTTAGGTTAGGTTATACTACGTTATTGATGTATATAAAGGTCCCACGGAGGCGGAGAAGCCAACTCGCCAGGAATGTTGTCAAATATTACCGCCGAGATGTTAGGTTGGGTTAGGTTAGGTTATACTACGTTATTGATGTATATAAAGCTCCCACGGAGAAGTAGATGCCAACTAGCCAGGAATGTTTTCAAATATTACCGCCGAGATGATAGGTTGGGTTAGGTTACGTTATATTGCGTTATTGATGTATATCATGGTCAAACGGAGACGTAAAGGCCAACAAGACAGGAATGTTGTCAAATATTGCCACCGAGATGTTAGGTTGGGTTAGGTTAGGTTATATTACGTTATTGATGTATATAAAGGTCCCACGAAGACGGAGAAGCCAACTCGCCAGGAATGTTGTCAAATATTACCGCCGAGATTTTAGATTGGGTTAGATTAGGTTATATTACGTTATTGATGTATATAAATGTCCCACGGAGACGTAGAGGCCAACAAGCCAGGAATGTGGTCAAATATTACCGCCGAGATGTTAGGTTGGGTTAGGTTAGGTTATATTACGTTATTGATGTATTTAAAGGTCCCACGGAGACGTAGAGGCCAACTCGCCAGGAATGATGTCAAATATTACCGCCGAGATTTTAGGTTGGGTTAGGTTAGGTTATATTACGTTATTGATGTATATAAAGGTCCCACGGAGACGTAGAGGCCAACAAGACAGGAATGTGGTCAAATATTACCGCCGAGATGTTAGGTTGGGTTAGGTTAGGTTATATTACGTTATTGATGTATATAAAGGTCCCACGGAGGCGGAGAAGCCAACTCGCCAGGAATGTTGTCAAATATTACCGCCGAGATGTTAGGTTGGGTTAGGTTAGGTTATATTACGTTATTGATGTACATAAAGGTCCCACGAAGACGGAGAAGCCAACTCGCCAGGAATGTTGTCAAATATTACCGCCGAGATTTTAGATTGGGTTAGGTTAGGTTATATTACGTTATTGATGTATATAAATGTCCCACGGAGACGTAGAGGCCAACAAGCCAGGAATGTGGTCAAATATTACCGCCGAGATGTTAGGTTGGGTCAGGTTAGGTTATATTACGTCATAGATCTATATGAAGGTCCCACGGAGACGTAGAGTCCAACAAGCCAGGAATGTGGTCAAATATTACCGCCGAGATGTTATATTGGGTTAGCTTATGTTATATTATGTTATTGATGTATATAAATATCCCACGGAGACGTAGAGGCCACCTCGGCAGGTATGTTTTCAAACATTACCGCCGAGAAGTTAGGTTGGGTTAGGTTTGGTTATATTACGTTATTCTTGTATATAAAGGTCCCACGGAGACGGAGAAGCCAACTCGCCAGGAATGTTGTCAAATATTACCGCCGAGATGTTAGGTTGGGTTAGGTTAGGTTATATTACGTTATTGATGTATATAAAGGTCGCACTGAAACGGAGAAGCCAACTCGCCAGGAATTTTGACAAATATTACCGCCGAGATGATAGGTTGAGTTAGGTTAGGTTATATTTCGTTATTGATGTATATTAAGGTCCCACGGAGACGTAGAGGCCAACAAGCCAGGAATGTGGTCAAATATTACCGCCGAGATGTTAAATTGGGTTAGGCCAGCTTATATTATGTTACTGATGTATATAAAGGTCCCACGGAAACGGAGAAGCCAACTCGCCAGGAATGATGTCAAATATTACCGCCGAGATTTTAGGTTGGGTTAGGTTAGGTTATATTACGTTATTGATGTATATAAAGGTCCCACGGAGAAGTAGATGCCAACTAGCCAGGAATGTTTTCAAATATTACCGCCGAGATGATAGGTTGGGTTAGGTTACGTTATATAGCGTTATTGATGTATATGATGGTCAAACGGAGACGTAGAGGCCAACTCGCCAGGAATGATGTCAAATATTACCGCCGAGATGTTAGGTTGTGTTAGGTTAGGTTATATTACGTTATTGATGTATACGAGGGTTACACGGAGACGTAGAGGCCAACTCGCCAGGAATGATGTCAAATATTACCGCCGAGATGTTAGGTTGCGTTAGGTTAGGTTATATTGCGTTCTTGATGTATATAAAGGTCCCACGGAGTCGTAGAGGCCAACTCGCCAGGAAAGTTGTCAAATACAACCGCCGAGATGATAGGTTGTGTTACGTTAGGTTATATTACGTTATTGATGTATATGAAGGTCAAACGGAGACCTAGAGGCCAACTCGCCAGGAATGATGTCAAATATTACCGCCGAGATGTTAGGTTGTGTTAGGTTAGGTTATATTACGTTATTGATGTATATAAAGGTCCCACGGAGACGTAGAGGCCAACAAGACAGGAATGTGGTCAAATATTACCGCCGAGATGTTAGGTTGGTTTAGGTTAGGTTATATTACGTTATTCATGTATATAAAGGTCCCACGGAGACGGAGAAGCCAACTCGCCAGGAATGTTGTCAAATATTACCGCCGAGATGTTAGGTTGGGTTAGGTTAGGTTATATTACGTTATTGATGTATATAAAGGTCCCACGGAGGCGGAGAAGCCGAATCGCCAGGAATGTTGTCAAATATTACCGCCGAGATGTTAGGTTGGGTTAGGTTAGGCTATATTACGTTATTGATGTATATAAAGGTCCCACTGAAACGGAGAAGCCAACTCGCCAGGAATTTTGTCAAATATTACCGCCGAGATGATAGGTTGAGTTAGGTTAGGTTATATTTCGTTATTGATGTATATTAAGGTCCCACGGAGACGTAGAGGCCAACTCGCCAGGTATGTTGTCAAATATTACCGCGGAGATGTTAGGTTGGGTTAGGTTAGGTTATATTACGTTATTGATGTATATAAAGGTCCCACGTAGACGTAGAGGCCAGCAAGCCAGGAATGTGGTCAAATATTACCGCCGAGATATTAGGTTGGGTTAGGTTAGGTTATATTACGTTATTGATGTATTTAAAGGTCCCACGGAGACGTAGAGGCCAACTCGCCAGGAATGATGTCAAATATTACCGCCGAGATTTTAGGTTGGGTTAGGTTAGGTTATATTACGTTATTGATGTACATAAAGGTCCCACGGAGACGCAGAAGCCAACTCGCCAGGAATGTTGTCGAATATTACCGCCGAGATGTTCGGTTGGGTTAGGTTAGGTTATGTTACGTTATTGATGTATATAGGTCCCACGGAGACGTAGAGGCCTACAAGCCAGGAATGTGGTCAAATATTATCGCCGAGATGTTACGATGGTTTAAGTTAGGTTATATTACGTTATTGATGTATATAAAGGTCCCACGGAGAAGTAGATGCCAACTAGCCAGGAATGTTTTCAAATATTACCGCCGAGATGATAGGTTGGGTTAGGTTACGTTATATAGCGTTATTGATGTATATGATGGTCAAACGGAGACGTAGAGGCCAACTCGCCAGGAATGATGTCAAATATTACCGCCGAGATGTTAGGTTGTGTTAGGTTAGGTTATATTACCTTATTGATGTATATAAAGGTCCCACGGAGACGTAGAGGCCAACAAGACAGGAATGTGGTCAAATATTACCGCCGAGATGTTAGGTTGGGTTAGGTTAGGTTATATTACGTTATTGATGCATATAAAGGTCCCACGGAGACGGAGTAGCCAACTCGCCAGGAATGTTGTCAAATATTACAGCCGAGATGTTAGGTTGGGTTAGGTTAGGTTACATGACGTTATTGTTTATATAAATGTCCCACGGAGACGTAGAGGCCAACTCGACAGGAATGTTGTCAAATATTGCCACCGAGGTGTTAGGTTGGGTTAGGATAGTTTATATTTCGTTATTAATGTATGTAAAGGTCCCACGGAAACGGAGAAGCCAACTCGCCAGGAATGTTGTCAAATATTACCGCCGAGATGATAGGTTGGGTTAGGTTAGGTTATATTACGTTATTGATGTATATAAAGGTCCCACGGAAACGTAGAGGCCAACAAGACAGGAATGTGGTCAAATATTACCGCCGAGATGTTAGGTTGGGTTAGGTTAGGTTATATTACGTTATTGATGTATATAAAGGTCCCACGAAGACGGAGAAGCCAACTCGCCAGGAATGTTGTCAAATATTACCGCCGAGATTTTAGATTGGGTTAGGTTAGGTTATATTACGTTATTGATGTATATAAATGTCCCACGGAGGCGTAGAGGCCAACAAGCCAGGAATGTGGTCAAATATTACCGCCGAGATGTTAGGTTGGGTTAGGTTAGGTTATATTACGTTATTGATGTATATAAAGGTCCCACGGAGACGTAGAGGCCAACAAGACAGGAATGTGGTCAAATATTACCGCCGAGATGTTAGGTTGGGTTAGGTTAGGTTATATTACGTTATTGATGTATATAAAGGTCCCACGGAGGCGGAGAAGCCAACTCGCCAGGAATGTTGTCAAATATTACCGCCGAGATGTTAGGTTGGGTTAGGTTAGGTTATATTACGTTAATGATGTATATAAAGGTCCCACGGAGAAGTAGATGCCAACTAGCCAGGAATGTTTTCAAATATTACCGCCGAGATGATTGGTTGGGTTAGGTTACGTTATATTGCGTTATTGATGTATATCATGGTCAAACGGAGACGTAGAGGCCAACAAGACAGGAATGTTGTCAAATATTGCCACCGAGATGTTAGGTTGGGTTAGGTTAGGTTATATTACGTTATTGATGTATATAAAGGTCCCAGGAAGACGGAGAAGCCAACTCGCCAGGAATGTTGTCAAATATTACCGCCGAGATTTTAGATTGGGTTAGGTTAGGTTATATTACGTTATTCTTGTATATAAAGGTCCCACGGAGACGGAGAAGCCAACTCGCCAGGAATGTTGTCAAATATTACCGCCGAGATGTTAGGTTGGGTTAGGTTAGGTTATATTACGTTATTGATGTATATAAAGGTCCCACTGAAACGGAGAAGCCAACTCGCCAGGAATTTTGACAAATATTACCGCCGAGATGATAGGTTGAGTTAGGTTAGGTTATATTTCGTTATTGATGTATATTAAGGTCGCACGGAGACGTAGAGGCCAACAAGCCAGGAATGTGGTCAAATATTACCGCCGAGATGTTAAATTGGGTTAGGCCAGCTTATATTATGTTACTGATGTATATAAAGGTCCCACGGAAACGGAGAAGCCAACTCGCCAGGAATGATGTCAAATATTACCGCCGAGATTTTAGGTTGGGTTAGGTTAGGTTATATTACGTTATTGATGTATATAAAGGTCCCACGGAGAAGTAGATGCCAACTAGCCAGGAATGTTTTCAAATATTACCGCCGAGATGATAGGTTGGGTTAGGTTACGTTATATAGCGTTATTGATGTATATGATGGTCAAACGGAGACGTAGAGGCCAACTCGCCAGGAATGATGTCAAATATTACCGCCGAGATGTTAGGTTGTGTTAGGTTAGGTTATATTACGTTATTGATGTATACGAGGGTTACACGGAGACGTAGAGGCCAACTCGCCCGGAATGATGTCAAATATTACCGCCGAGATGTTAGGTTGCGTTAGGTTAGGTTATATTGCGTTCTTGATGTATATAAAGGTCCCACGGAGTCGTAGAGGCCAACTCGCCAGGAATGTTGTCAAATACAACCGCCGAGATGATAGGTTGTGTTACGTTAGGTTATATTACGTTATTGATGTATATGAAGGTCAAACGGAGACCTAGAGGCCAACTCGCCAGGAATGATGTCAAATATTACCGCCGAGATGTTAGGTTGTGTTAGGTTAGATTATATTACGTTATTGATGTATATAAAGGTCCCACGGAGACGTAGAGGCCAACAAGACAGGAATGTGGTCAAATATTACCGCCGAGATGTTAGGTTGGTTTAGGTTAGGTTATATTACGTTATTCATGTATATAAAGGTCCCACGGAGACGGAGAAGCCAACTCGCCAGGAATGTTGTCAAATATTACCGCCGAGATGTTAGGTTGGGTTAGGTTAGGTTATATTACGTTATTGATGTATATAAAGGTCCCACGGAGGCGGAGAAGCCAACTCGCCAGGAATGTTGTCAAATATTACCGCCGAGATGTTAGGTTGGGTTAGGTTAGGTTATACTACGTTATTGATGTATATAAAGGTCCCACGGAGAAGTAGATGCCAACTAGCCAGGAATGTTTTCAAATATTACCGCCGAGGTGATAGGTTGGGTTAGGTTACGTTATATTGCGTTATTGATGTATATCATGGTCAAACGGAGACGTAAAGGCCAACAAGACAGGAATGTTGTCAAATATTGCCACCGAGATGTTAGGTTGGGTTAGGTTAGGTTATATTACGTTATTGATGTATATAAAGGTCCCACGAAGACGGAGAAGCCAACTCGCCAGGAATGTTGTCAAATATTACCGCCGAGATTTTAGATTGGGTTAGGTTAGATTATATTACGTTATTGATGTAGATAAATGTCCCACGGAGACGTAGAGGCCAACAAGCCAGGAATGTGGTCAAATATTACCGCCGAGATGTTAGGTTGGGTTAGGTTAGGTTATATTACGTTATTGATGTATATAAAGGTCCCACGGAGACGTAGAGGCCAACAAGACAGGAATGTGGTCAAATATTACCGCCGAGATGTTAGGTTGGGTTAGGTTAGGTTATATTACGTTATTGATGTATATAAAGGTCCCACGGAGGCGGAGAAGCCAACTCGCCAGGAATGTTGTCAAATATTACCGCCGAGATGTTAGGTTGGGTTAGGTTAGGTTACATTACGTTATTGTTTATATAAATGTCCCACGGAGACGTAGAGGCCAACTCGACAGGAATGTTGTCAAACATTGCCACCGAGATGTTAGGTTGGGTTAGGTTAGTTTATATTTCGTTATTAATGTATGTAAGGGTCCCACGGAAACGGAGAAGCCAACTCGCCAGGAATGTTGTCAAATATTACCGCCGAGATGTTCGGTTGGGTTAGGTTAGGTTATGTTACGTTATTGATGTATATAATGGTCCCACGGAGACGTAGAGGCCAACAAGCCAGGAATGTGGTCAAATATTATCGCCGAGATGTTAGGTTGGTTTAAGTTAGGTTATATTACGTTATTGATGTATATAAAGGTCCCACGAAGACGTAGAGGCCAACTCGCCAGGAATGTTGTCAAATATTACCGCCGGGATGATAGGTTGGGTTAAGTTACGTTATATTACGTTATTGATGTATACGAGGGTTACACGGAGACGTAGAGGCCAACTCGCCAGGAATGATGTCAAATATTACCGCCGAGATGTTAGGTTGCGTTAGGTTAGGTTATATTGCGTTCTTGATGTATATAAAGGTCCCACGGAGACGTAGAGGCCAACAAGCCAGGAATGTGGTCAAATATTACCGCCGAGATGTTAGGTTGGTTTAAGTTAGGTTATATTACGTTATTGATGTATATAAAGGTCCCACGGAGACGTAGAGGCCAACAAGACAGGAATGTGGTCAAATATTACCGCCGGGATGTTAGGTTGAGTTAGGTTAGGTTATATTTCGTTATTGATGTATATTAAGGTCCCACGGAGACGTAGAGGCCAACAAGCCAGGAATGTGGTCAAATATTACCGCCGAGATGTTAAATTGGGTTAGACCAGCTTATATTATGTTACTGATGTATATAAAGGTCCCACGGAAACGGAGAAGCCAACTCGCCAAGAATGATGTCAAATATTACCGCCGAGATGTTAGGTTGGGTTAGGTTAGGTTATATTACGTTATTGATGTATATAAAGGTCCCACGGAGACGTAGAGGCCAACAAGCCAGGAATGTGGTCAAATATTACCGCCGAGACGTTAGGTTGGTTTAAGTTAGGTTATATTACGTTATTGATGCATATAAAGGTCCCACGGAGACGTAGAGGCCAACAAGACAGGAATGTGGTCAAATATTACCGCCGGGATGTTAGGTTGAGTTAGGTTAGGTTATATTTCGTTATTGATGTATATTAAGGTCCCACGGAGACGTAGAGGCCAACAAGCCAGGAATGTGGTCAAATATTACCGCCGAGATGTTAAATTGGGTTAGACCAGCTTATATTATGTTACTGATGTATATAAAGGTCCCACGGAAACGGAGAAGCCAACTCGCCAAGAATGATGTCAAATATTACCGCCGAGATTTTAGGTTGGGTTAGGTTAGGTTATATTACGTTATTGATGTATATAAAGGTACCACGGAGAAGTAGATGCCAACTAGCCAGGAATGTTTTCAAATATTACCGCCGAGATGATAGGTTGGGTTAGGTTACGTTATATAGCGTTATTGATGTATATGATGGTCAAACGGAGACGTAGAGGCCAACTCGCCAGGAATGATGTCAAATATTACCGCCGAGATGTTAGGTTGTGTTAGGTTAGGTTATATTACGTTATTGATGTATATAAAGGTCCCACGGAGACGTAGAGGCCAACAAGACAGGAATGTGGTCAAATATTACCGCCGAGATGTTAGGTTGGGTTAGGTTAGGTTATATTACGTTATTGATGCATATAAAGGTCCCACGGAGACGGAGTAGCCAACTCGCCAGGAATGTTGTCAAATATTACAGCCGAAATGTTAGGTTGGGTTAGGTTAGGTTACATTACGTTATTGTTTATATAAATGTCCCACGGAGACGTAGAGGCCAACTCGACAGGAATGTTGTCAAATATTGCCACCGAGATGTTAGGTTGGGTTAGGTTAGTTTATATTTCGTTATTAATGTATGTAAAGGTCCCACGGAAACGGAGAAGCCAACTCGCCAGGAATGTTGTCAAATATTACCGCCGAGATGTTCGGTTGGGTTAGGTTAGGTTATGTTACGTTATTGATGTATATAAAGGTCCCACGGAGACGTAGAGGACAACAAGCCAGGAATGTGGTCAAATATTACCGCCGGGATGTTAGGTTGAGTTAGGTTAGGTTATATTTCGTTATTGATGTATATTAAGGTCCCACGGAGACGTAGAGGCCAACAAGCCAGGAATGTGGTCAAATATTACCGCCGAGATGTTAGGTTGGTTTAAGTTAGGTTATATTACGTTATTGATGTATATAAAGGTCCCACGAAGACGTAGAGGCCAACTCGCCAGGAATGTTGTCAAATATTACCGCCGGGATGATAGGTTGGGTTAAGTTACGTTATATTACGTTATAGATGTATACGAGGGTTACACGGAGACGTAGAGGCCAACTCGCCAGGAATGATGTCAAATATTACCGCCGAGATATTAGGTTGCGTTAGGTTAGGTTATATTGCGTTCTTGATGTATATAAAGGTCCCACGGAGACGTAGAGGACAACAAGCCAGGAATGTGGTCAAATATTACCGCCGGGATGTTAGGTTGAGTTAGGTTAGGTTATATTTCGTTATTGATGTATATTAAGGTCCCACGGAGACGTAGAGGCCAACAAGCCAGGAATGTGGTCAAATATTACCGCCGAGATGTTAAATTGGGTTAGGCCAGCTTATATTATGTTACTGATGTATATAAAGGTCCCACGGAAACGGAGAAGCCAACTCGCCAGGAATGATGTCAAATATTACCGCCGAGATTTTAGGTTGGGTTAGGTTAGGTTATATTACGTTATTGATGTATATAAAGGTCCCACGGAGAAGTAGATGCCAACTAGCCAGGAATGTTTTCAAATATTACCGCCGAGATGATAGGTTGGGTTAGGTTACGTTATATAGCGTTATTGATGTATATGATGGTCAAACGGAGACGTAGAGGCCAACTCGCCAGGAATGATGTCAAATATTACCGCCGAGATGATATATTGTGTTAGGTTAGGTTATATTACGTTATTGATGTATATAAAGGTCCCACGGAGACGTAGAGGCCAACAAGACAGGAATGTGGTCAAATATTACCGCCGAGATGTTAGGTTGGGTTAGGTTAGGTTATATTACGTTATTGATGCATATAAAGGTCCCACGGAGACGGAGTAGCCAACTCGCCAGGAATGTTGTCAAATATTACAGCCGAGATGTTATGTTGGGTTAGGTTAGGTTATATTACGTTATTGATGTATATAAAGGTCCTACGGAGACGTAGAGGCCAACTCGCCAGGTATGTTGTCGAATATTACAGCCTGGATGTTAGGTTGTGTTAGGTTAGGTTATATTACGTTATTGATGTATATGAAGGTCAAACGGAGACCTAGAGGCCAACTGGCCAGGAATGATGTCAAATATTACCGCCGAGATTTTAGGTTGGGTTAGGTTAGGTTATATTACGTTATTGATGTATATAAAGGTCCCACGGAGACGTAGAGGCCAACTCGCCAGGAATGATGTCAAATATTACCGCCGAGATTTTAGGTTGGGTTAGGTTAGGTTATATTACGTTATTGATGTATATAAAGGTCCCACGGAGACGTAGAGGCCAACAAGACAGGAATGCGGTCAAATATTACCGCCGAGATGTTAGGTTGGGTTAGGTTAGGTTATATTACGTTATTGATGCATATAAAGGTCCCACGGAGACGGAGAAGCCAACTCGCCAGGAATGTTGTCAAATATTACAGCCGAGATGTTAGGTTGGGTTAGGTTAGGTTATATTACGTTATTGATGTATATAAATGTCCCACGGAGACGCAGAGGCCAACTCGACAGGAATGTTGTCAAATATTGCCACCGAGATGTTAGGTTGGGTTAGGTTAGGTTATATTACGTTATTAATGTATGTAAACGTCCCACGGAAACGGAGAAGCCAACTCGCCAGGAATGTTTTCAAATATTACCGCCGAGAAGTTAGGTTGGGTTAGGTTAGGTTATATTACGTTATTGATGTATATAAATGTCCCACGGAGACGCAGAGGCCAACTCGCCAGGAATGATGTCAAATATTACTGCCGAGATATTGGGTTGGGTTAGGTTAGGTTATATTACGTTATTGATGTATATAAAGGTCCCACGGAGACGAAGAGGCCAACAAGACAGGAATGTGGTCAAATATTACCGCCGAGATGTTAGGTTGGGTTAGGTTAGGTTATATTACGTTATTGATGTATATAAAGGTCCCACGTAGACGTAGAGGCCAACAAGCCAGGAATGTGGTCAAATATTACCGCCGAGATGTTAGGCTGGGTTAGGTTAGGTTATATTACGTTATTGATGTATATAAAGGTCCCACGGAGACGGAGAAGCCAACTCGCCAGGAATGTTGTCAAATATTACCGCCGAGATGTTAGGTTGGGTTAGGTTAGGTTATATCACGTTATTGATGTATATAAAGGTCCCACGGAGAAGTAGATGCCAACTAGCCAGGAATGTTTTCAAATATTACCGCCGAGATGATAGGTTGGGTTAGGTTACGTTATATTGCGTTATTGATGTATATCATGGTCAACCGGAGACGTAGAGGCCAACTCGCCAGGAATGATGTCAAATATTACCGCCGAGATGTTAGGGTGTGTTAGGTTAGGTTATATTACGTTATTGATGTATGTAAAGGTCCCACGGAGACGTAGAGGCCAACAAGACAGGAATGTGGTCAAATATTACCGCCGAGATGTTAGGTTGGGTTAGGTGAGGTTATATTACGTTATTGATACATATAAAGGTCCCACGGAGACGGAGAAGCCAACTCGCCAGGAATGTTGTCAAATATTACAGCCGAGATGTTAGGTTGAGTTAGGTTAGGTTATATTACGTTATTGATGTATATAAATGTCCCACGGATACGTAGAGGCCAACTCGCCAGGTATGTTTTCAAATATTACCGCCGAGAAGTTAGGTTGGGTTAGGTTAGGTTATATTACGTTATTCATGTATATAAAGGTCCCACGGAGACGGAGAAGCCAACTCGCCAGGAATGTTGTCAAATATTACAGCCGAGATGTTAGGTTGGGTTAGGTTAGGTTACATTACGTTATTGTTTATATAAATGTCCCACGGAGACGTAGAGGCCAACAAGACAGGCATGTGGTCAAATATTACCGCCGAGATGTTAGGTTGGGTTAGGTTAGGTTATATTACGTTATTCATGTATATAAAGGTCCCACGGAGACGGAGAAGCCAACTCGCCAGGAATGTTGTCAAATATTACCGCCGAGATGTTAGGTTGGGTTAGGTTAGGTTATATTACGTTATTGATGTATATAAATGTCCCACGGAGACGCAGAGGCCAAGTCGCCAGGAATGTTGTCAAATATTGCCACCGAGATGTTATGTTGGGTTAGGTTAGGTTATATTACGTTATTGATGTATATAAAGGTCCTACGGAGACGGAGAGGCCAACAAGACAGGAATGTGGTCAAATATTACCGCCGAGATGTTAGGTTGGTTAGGTTAGGTTATATTACGTTATTGATGCATATAATGGTCCCACGGAGACGGAGAAGCCAACTCGCCAGGAATGTGGTCAAATATTACCGCCGAGATGTTATGTTGGGTTAGGTTAGGTTATATTACGTTATTGATGTATATAAAGGTCCTACGGAGACGTAGAGGCCAACTCGCCAGGTATGTTGTCGAATATTACAGCCTGGATGTTAGGTTGTGTTAGGTTAGGTTATATTACGTTATTGATGTATATGAAGGTCAAACGGAGACCTAGAGGCCAACTGGCCAGGAATGATGTCAAATATTACCGCCGAGATTTTAGGTTGGGTTAGGTTAGGTTATATTACGTTATTGATGTATATAAAGGTCCCACGGAGACGTAGAGGCCAACAAGACAGGAATGCGGTCAAATATTACCGCCGAGATGTTAGGTTGGGTTAGGTTAGGTTATATTACGTTATTGATGCATATAAAGGTCCCACGGAGACGGAGAAGCCAACTCGCCAGGAATGTTGTCAAATATTACAGCCGAGATGTTAGGTTGGGTTAGGTTAGGTCATATTACGTTATTGATGTATATAAATGTCCCACGGAGACGCAGAGGCCAACTCGACAGGAATGTTGTCAAATATTGCCACCGAGATGTTAGGTTGGGTTAGGTTAGGTTATATTACGTTATTAATGTATGTAAACGTCCCACGGAAACGGAGAAGCCAACTCGCCAGGAATGTTTTCAAATATTACCGCCGAGAAGTTAGGTTGGGTTAGGTTAGGTTATATTACGTTATTGATGTATATAAAGGTCCCACGGAGACGCAGAGGCCAACTCGCCAGGAATGATGTCAAATATTACTGCCGAGATTTTAGGTTGGGTTAGGTTAGGTTATATTACGTTATTGATGTATATAAAGGTCCCACGGAGACGAAGAGGCCAACAAGACAGGAATGTGGTCAAATATTACCGCCGAGATGTTAGGTTGGGTTAGGTTAGGTTATATTACGTTATTGATGTATATAAAGGTCCCACGTAGACGTAGAGGCCAACAAGCCAGGAATGTGGTCAAATATTACCGCCGAGATGTTAGGCTGGGTTAGGTTAGGTTATATTACGTTATTGATGTATATAAAGGTCCCACGGAGACGGAGAAGCCAACTCGCCAGGAATGTTGTCAAATATTACCGCCGAGATGTTAGGTTGGGTTAGGTTAGGTTATATCACGTTATTGATGTATATAAAGGTCCCACGGAGAAGTAGATGCCAACTAGCCAGGAATGTTTTCAAATATTACCGCCGTAATGATAGGTTGGGTTAGGTTACGTTACATTGCGTTATTGATGTATATCATGGTCAACCGGAGACGTAGAGGCCAACTCGCCAGGAATGATGTCAAATATTACCGCCGAGATGTTAGGGTGTGTTAGGTTAGGTTATATTACGTTATTGATGTATGTAAAGGTCCCACGGAGACGTAGATGCCAACAAGACAGGAATGTGGTCAAATATTACCGCCGAGATGTTAGGTTGGGTTAGGTGAGGTTATATTACGTTATTGATACATATAAAGGTCCCACGGAGACGGAGAAGCCAACTCGCCAGGAATGTTGTCAAATATTACAGCCGAGATGTTAGGTTGGGTTAGGTTAGGTTATATTACGTTATTGATGTATATAAATGTCCCACGGATACGTAGAGGCCAACTCGCCAGGTATGTTTTCAAATATTACCGCCGAGAAGTTAGGTTGGGTTAGGTTAGGTTATATTACGTTATTCATGTATATAAAGGTCCCACGGAGACGGAGAAGCCAACTCGCCAGGAATGTTGTCAAATATTACAGCCGAGATGTTAGGTTGGGTTAGGTTAGGTTACATTACGTTATTGTTTATATAAATGTCCCACGGAGACGTAGAGGCCAACAAGACAGGAATGTGGTCAAATATTACCGCCGAGATGTTAGGTTGGGTTAGGTTAGGTTATATTACGTTATTCATGTATATAAAGGTCCCACGGAAACGGAGAAGCCAACTCGCCAGGAATGTTGTCAAATATTACCGCCGAGATGTTAGGTTGGGTTAGGTTAGGTTATATTACGTTATTGATGTATATAAAGGTCCCACTGAAACGGAGAAGCCAACTCGCCAGGAATTTTGTCAAATATTACCGCCGAGATGATAGGTTGAGTTAGGTTAGGTTATATTTCGTTATTGATGTATATTAAGGTCCCACGGAGTCGTAGAGGCCAACTCGCCCGGAATGATGTCAAATATTACCGCCGAGATTTTAGGTTGGGTTAGGTTAGGTTATTTTACGTTATTGATGTATATAAAGGTCCCACGGAGACGAAGAGGCCAACAAGACAGGAATGTGGTCAAATATTACCGCCGAGATGTTAGGTCGTGTTAGGTTAGGTTATATTACGTTATTGATGTATATAAAGGTCCCACGGAGACGTAGAGGTCAACAAGACAGGAATGTGGTCAAATATTACCGCCGAGATGTTAGGTTGGGTTAGGTTAGGTTATATTACGTTATTGATGCATATAATGGTACCACGGAGACGGAGAAGCCAACTCGCCAGGAATGTGGTCAAATATTACCGCCGAGATGTTATGTTGGGTTAGGTTAGGTTATTTTACGTTATTGATGTATATAAAGGTCCCACGGAGACGAAGAGCCCAACAAGACAGGAATGTGGTCAAATATTACCGCCGAGATGTTAGGTCGTGTTAGGTTAGGTTATATTACGTTATTGACGTATATAAAGGTCCCACGGGGACGTAGAGGCCAACTCGCCAGGAATGATGTCAAATATTACCGCCGAGATTTTAGATTGGGATAGGTTAGGTTATATTACGTTATTGATGTATATAAATGTCCCACGGAGACGTAGAGGCCAACAAACCAGGAATGTGGTCAAATATTACCGCCGAGATGTTAGGTTGGGTTAGGT